>OZ018317.1:11045498-12392998 GCA_963969495.1 Ceratothoa steindachneri | reverse complement strand
ATTAGTGTCCCAGGAAGGAATAGAGACACTTAAGGGAATAGGACTAACGCCAAAAATCCCGCCCCAGATAACTGCAAAGAGAAGTATCATATGCAGGAAAATCTACGTTTGGGTGATTCTCCATGACATAGAGGAAATGAACGAAGAAATATATAAAAAATCATGAAGGCTTAAAAATAAATGAAATAATTAAATCTGGCTACCACACACATGTCTTTAAAATTGTGTGTGAAGCAACAGATATGGCAGCAAAAATATTTTAACTAGGACTGCTCATGTTTAACATGAGAATTCTACCAGAGAACATGGAGAACGAGAAACATATTAATATTCAAATGTGCTTCCGCTGTTGTAAGATGGAGGATCACTTGACGCGTGAATGCACTGAGAAAGATACAGTATGTTCTAAGTGCGGACAGAAGAAGCAGGAATGGAGACAGTGCAAGGAAAGTACTAAAAAATGCGTGAACTGTCATGAGCCACATAGGACTATGGCAATGGCATGCCCCCATAGAAAGGAGATAATCGAACGAAAGAAAAGAGAAGTGAGAAATGAAGAAGAAACTAGAAGAAATTCAACATACTCAGGACTGGCTAAAGCAAACTGTGAAGCAAATGTAGAAAGCAAATACCCATCTAACTGTGCCACAAGGGCCATCAACAGAAGTACTCACATGCATAATCTATGTCCATGTAATGAATATAGGGAAACCAAGCACCTTCGCTACGACACTCAATACAATGCTAGAAAAAATCAACTTCGCTTCAGCGTCAGCACCAACGAGCAACGAGGAACATACTAGTGAAGAAAACGCAATTTCAAACATGTCAGTACAGAGCAATGAAGGAGACAAAATAGTACGCATGGAAGCACAGGAAATAAAACTTAAAGTCTACAGCGATGAATCCTTCCCCTTCCTAAGAGGCAAAAACCAGGAAGACATCATTAAGGCAATTAAAGAAGTAAAATAAAAATGTGCATTCAAAGGAAAGACAGGAGAAGAAGACGAGGAAGAAGTAAAAAAACTCTTAATTAAGGATAAAATTCGAATCTACTCTGACAACTGCGTTACTCTCTGCCATTCTACTTTTCAAAGTATGAAGAATGGTAGGTTTAAAGGTAACGAAGCAGAACCCAACAAGAGATCGACGCGCCAGAAGTTCAGAGATCTCTAGACGACCAAACTTAATAAACAATGGAACCAGAAAGGAGAAGAAAGCTCAGCATTCTGCAAATCAACACTCAAGGATGGATCCGTAAAACATCGACATTAGGAAATAACTTCAGAGAGATCGATCCAGAAATAATTTTAATATCAGAACACAGATAGAATCCAGAAGAAAAACCAATAATAATTTGGATGAGGCATACTTGGTCGTAAAAGTTGAAACGGAATTAACGCCAATAATAGTAGCCACGGGATACTAAGCACCAAGAAAAAATTACCTTTCCCTACACAACCTATTTAAAATCTTTGGTACAGGTTTCCCAACCATCATTACGGGAGACCTTAATGCCAGGTGCAGTGCAAATGGATACTACTCCAGAAACAACAGAGGAGCCAACTTAGAAATAATTTTAACCAGAAATATTTTCAAGAGAATAGGGCCAGACTTTCTAACATATGTCAGAGGCAATGCAGCTACAAAATCAGACGTCGTGCTAAGTAGCTTCAATATGCCATAAAACATCCGCATGCAACCAGTTAGCTTTGCATGTAACGATCATGTTGGAACAAATTTGCTCATGAATCAATACCCGATACAGTTATCGGTAACGGCGAGGAAGGATTACAAGAGAGCAAACTAGGCAGATTACACACAAGATCTTAGTAACTTCGTCCTATAGGATCTCACTGACGCCAACCTGGAAGATATCGATGAGGAGAACTCAAGATTAACAAGAACGATCTTTAAGGCGGACGAAAGATATATACCAAAGACAAGATAGCGTACTCTTCCACATCCTCGATGGAGAGAGGAAATGAAGAGAAAGAATAGGCAACTAAGATTAATACTAGACCAAATAATTTTCCATGGACCAAATAGAGAGCGATACAAATAAATCAGAAGATGGAGAGAAGAACTGAGGCATCTCATAGAAGAACAGCAAAGCCACATATGGGATAGCCTAAAGAGAAGATATACGAAGAAAGAAGCCTAAAAGAGAACTGGAGACTAATAAATAGACTTAAAGGCAGACCCCCGAGAGAAAAAATAATAATTAAGAATGAACGGGGAGAAAAGATTCAAGAAAAAGGGACCACAGAAGAACTTTTTCGTAATCACTGAAAATCAGTGTTCTCCATAACACCAGAGGAGGTCGAAGACTTCAATCCAGATATAGATGAAATGGTCTAAACAGTCTTGCGAGAAAACATAAACAAAATTACTCCAACACCAAGTGTAGAGCGAGAAAGGGAGGAAATGCTGGGTATAAGAGCCTACATAACAACGGAATGGATCAAAGGCGTAATACAAGCAGAAAGCGCCAGGCCCCTCAGTAATAATCATAACATTAAAGAATATTTTCAACGCGTGCTTATACAAAGGTTACTTTCCTGATAGCTATAAACTAGCTAAAAATGATATTCGTCCTAAAGCCAAGAAAACCACCAAACCACATTAGCAGTTACCAACCAATATCGCTATTGCACTTCATGGCCAAAGTCTTCGAGAAAATCCTTAACAGAAGACTAAAAGAATATCTTGAAGAAAATGACCTTTATAATGATGATCAGTTCGGATTCAGAAGAGGCAGAGACACCACAATGGCACTTGACATAATAACAGAGAAAATAGCAAAGACCAAAGCAGAGAATAACCACATCGATCTGGTCCTGAGAGATGTAGAAAAATTATTCGACAAAGTCTGGGTCAGAGAAATGCAATATAAGATCTTAAATCTCCAGATCAATAGCAATCTAGGGAGAATTCTCTGCCATTAGGTCACAGACAGAAGAGCATATGTGAAGATCAAGGGTTATTCACGACCAGAATTTGAATTGGAAGCTGGACTCCCGCAGGGGGGCTGTCTCAGCCCCATGCTGTATTCAATATACACAGCAGACCTAAAAACCACCAAAAATGCCTGATTGCTTAAATAGACAGTTCACGGATGACATAAGCCAACTTGTCGTCACTCCGTACAGGAACGTACGCTTTCAGGCAAAGAAAACAGCTTTAAAAATTAGCAACATCAACAACTACGAATGAGATAGGAAGATAAGGACGTACAAGAGGAAATTCACAATAATTCCAATCTTTAGGCACAAAACAGCTATAATTGTAGTTCAAGATTAGAACTACAGATATCATAGTAAGGGCAAAGTGCTAGGACTCGGAATAACAAAAAGAGGCTAAAAACAACATACAACGGAGAGGAAGAACAAGGTAATTCCGATGCTTAACCTACTGTACAATCTAAGAGGGTTCGGCATGAACAATAAAAGAAAATCTATCTTTCTCTAGGAAAATACCAGTGTCACCATGCCCATGAATGAAACTAAAATATCTCTTCATCGAGCAGCTCCACGGAAAAAATGAAGGTCCCGCCCTGTGCTTTCACAGGGGACACTGCAAAATTTCCTCTACCTGAGAGGAGGCTTACTCCTCTCCTAGGCCAACAGGTGCAGGGGGCTCCACGTCACCCCTTTCCTGGAGGCGCCCTTGGACGCCTCCCTATTTCCAGCGTTAGTCCTTCCTTTCTTTTTTATAGGGGCCTGCTAAGAATGCACTCAGAGGGGCGAAATTCGACCACCCCCACTGGGAGCAGCTCAATATGGCTTGCCCTCTTAGTGGGGCATAGGATGGCAGGGCTAGTCGGCCCATGCCACCTAACGTCCTGCACTCGTGCATTCTGAGTTTACAGGGGGACGGAGTACCTGCACCTATGTCTTCCCAGACGTATGCCTGCTCGCCGACCAAAGACTTTACAGCAAAACGTACCTCGAATGGGATTCGTCATCTCTTGGGATAAGGAAATTGCCACATAGTGGGCCCCCTGATTTGCACATGGTCTCTGAGGTAAATCAGCCCCATATGGTAGGAGTTTCCATGGGGTTAAACCCAGGCTCGGTGCCAAACACGGCTAGTGCCCTTGTGACATTCTCTATTTCAGAGAAGGATCTTACAGAGGCCGATTCATCTCGCCTTAGGGCTCCTTCAGGCTGGGAGAAAAGTGGGTTCATTCCCCATCCCCCTCACCTAAAGAGAAAAAATTTGTACGACCAAAAAGACTAAGGGTTCCTCTTATTCTGCGTGTGCCACGGGGATAGACGGTTCTGCTGCCATTTTAGTAAGCAACCAAGCCAATATCGGCACGTCCGCCCCCGCTGCTCCTTCGTGTGGGTAGTCTGCCACTAATATCAAATTTGCAAGTGCGCAGAGTGGAGCTTCAATTACATAGGGGCCCCTCATTCAAGGGTTACCTGGCGTTTTAGACCCACTAGCTTTAAACACTCCCTCCTTATTCGTTCGTCTAATGGCAGCATGTTGGCGAAGGGCAACATGGTCCATTAGAGGAAAGCTCTGCCTAGCGTGATTAGTAAATAGCCAAAGGTGAGCCGTTTCTAGGAAGGGAAAGTTCAGGCGAATGAGAAGAATCCCACCGAGGCGCCCATGATTAGTGCCCTACGGAAACTTGATGGTACGTTGGTGAGTGTGACACCGCACTCTATCCTGAACTTCGTGAAAGGAGTGGTTTATACGAGAGAACTTGTGGACGACTTCATAGAAGACGTCACATTAGAGCTGGACGACCATGAAGCGGTCAAAGGCGAACATATGATGATAAGACAGGGAGGGGCTTCGAGACACACCCCTACACTTTTCGTCACATTCCACCTTGACAATCTCCCTGAGTTGATACGTGCAGGTTTGTATCGCTATCACGTGAAGACATTTGTTCCATTTCGGTAGAGGTGCTACTACTGCCACCGCTTTGGCCATACGAATCGCTCCTGTAGACGTCAAAAGTTGGAGTTAACCGAAGTTTATGTAGGGAACTCCGAGGCCGCCTCCGATAAATCCAAATCGTTTATGTCAAGTGTATCAATTTCGGAAAGCCACACCTCGCTTCTTTTAAGAAATCTGATACAAATCTTCTTGAGAAGAAAATCCTGTCCGTTTAGGCCCAGGATCGTCCCAAAATTCGCGAGAAAAGGACTTAGTCCTGGCACGCTCTGGACGTTGTATGTCTCAATTTTAAAAAGATAGTCCTTTTTCGCCAATTTGGAACCCTTCTGCGGGTTCTATTCACCACGGGTGCTTTCCTGTTAGAGCAGACGGCACAAAGGTTTCACACCCAGCCCCGGCTAAAATCTTGGCTATTCCTCCTTACCCAACGTGACCCTTTCCCTTTGGGTCAAAACAGTAGCGCGACTCCACCGAGTCGTTAGAATAATAGGAGGCAACAGCCCTAAAGTTTGCTGGCAGTCCATCTTCCGGGTTTTATTAAGCTGTCTTCCGAGTGCTAGTCTGGGTGGTGGGTTACTTGAAGGCGGTGGATCCTCCGAAGGCCCCCTTCTAAGGTTTCGATTTGAAGGGAGGAAAAGACTCGCATGTCGAGCTCAACTTACCCGGATAAGTCCTCAAATGCGACAGCGTCTTCAGGGCATTGTACGGCCAACAGCAAACGTAGTTCTTCCTCCGAGAAGCGTAAGGCCATTACCGTAAGGGTTTTCTTTTCGGAGAGAGCATAATCATTCAATGAAATTGCCGCGGACATAGATAGAACTGGGAGGAGCCTCGCTACTTGCACGTACACTGCCACTGGCTCGGACGATCTCACGTACGCCAATCCTCGACACCTGGATAAGAGAGGCATGACCTTTCTATTCGATTTCTTTAACGGAATATTGGTAGAGGGTATCCTCCTAGACTCCTAGTGAATCAATACTGGGCTTGTTTTTTATAAAAACCAGGAAAAGTTTACTCTACCCAGGCCATTTTACGCCCAATCTGGCTTACCTATTTCGTGTGTAATTTGATGGAGAAATCAGAAAATGTTAGGGTAGAACTTTTTCCGGAGAGAGGAGTCTATCTGTCTTCTGCACATTACGGTTTCCGCGACTTCCACTCCACGTAGAGAAGGCCTGTGATGCCACATAGCGATACGGTATCATGGAGACACTTCACAAGATGGGGGTGAGTGGACGTCTCTCAATATTTATATCGGAATTTTTCCGAGATCTTCGATTCTGCGTACGGGAGGGGAGAGAGCCCTCTCCGGCCCAATGAAGCAGGAATAGGGTGTCCTCAGCGTCACACACTTTGCCCTGAGCATCAACGGCATCACATAGGTGCGGCCAGATGATATTCTCACTACGCCCTTCTGGGACGACCTTTCTATATCCTTTGGTACGGCCCATATGCCAGCTCTGGAGCGTCGACTCCAACAGGCATTTAACCGCGTCTCTCGCTATGCCGAAGCGAATAGGCTTCGGTTTACCTTGCCAAAGACTAAGGTGGTGCACTTCTGACGTCATCCATGGCTCCACCCTAACCCAAACTTGTTTCTAAATGGGGTTCGCCTGGAATTAGTGGAATTTCGGCGTTTCCTTTGTCTCATATTTCACCGACGCCTCAACTTAGAGGCTCATAGTTGAATTCATAGGGCCTCTTATACCCTAGCCATCATTATTCTTCTTTTCTTACTTATTTCAATTCTGTGTTTGTCAAAGTTAGACTACAAATGCGAGTTTTATGCATCTGAAGTCGAGCGTGTATTGCGGAAGGTGGACTAGATCTACCATACCGGCCTTCGCCTGGCGCCGGTTACCTTCCCTACGTCTCCCATTTTAAGCCTACTTGTTGATGTTGGGTAAATGCCGCTCGCTTTGCGCCATGCATAGTACATTATTCGCCTGTACGCGCAAAACCGGCGCCTTCCTCAGTCACCAACATCTCAGACTGATTTAGCAGCTGATCTCGTCGGTGCCTATGCTACTAGAAACATGGTAAGATCTTTGGGTTCAGGACTAGGAAACTCCTTCGAGAGCTAGGTATAGCTCTAGGGGGCCTGTGGTGCCCCTGGTTCTTTCCAGGACGTCACCCTGGAGGGTACTACCTATGACTATTTCTCGCCACGACTCTGCAATGAAAGCTTCGACAGCGCCGGGAGTATTGTGTTCGGCCTTTTCTGACCACACTTCTTGTCACACTGAAACTGTGCCAGTGTATATGGATGGCTCAAAGTTCATTGATGGGTCAGTTTCCATGCCGTATCCCTCTGTTTGAAATCAGCCTGGCTGTGCCAGGCATTGCGTTTGTATTCACGGCCGAGCTTATTGTAATACACCGCTCGATACGGGAGATAACGCAACGTGCCCGGTTTGGAGACCGAATTGTAATTTAGAGGGCTTTACAAAGCACCCTGAGTGCTCTCGGGGCATTGGAATCTCCGCATTCCCAGGTTCGCGATATCAGGACGCCACGGTTTTGGTGAGCCGGTTGGATGTCGAGAATATATTCTGCTGGTTTCCTGTACACGTAGAAATTGACGGTAATGAGCATGTCGATGAAAGCACCACCAAAGAGTCTAAGGGACCTGCGCGAGCAGACCAGCGTTTCTCTCTTTCTCAGACCGACTACATGGTAGGAATAGGGCAGCTCCCATGGACCTATCCCCAATGTGACGACTACTTCAGGCTGCTTTCTGTCGTCTCCAAATTGAACATACTCGCAGGAAGCATCGCCATTTGATTGTGCGGTCACCTGCGCCCTATTGTGACGACTGCGTTGTCCCCCAAAATGTTACGCACATTCCTTTTGAATGTGCGTGATCTGGGTGATCTTCACGCACGTTACCTTTCCCGATGCCGGGAGGAGCGGGGTCGTTGCTGCTTGTCCCTTGCATTCGGGACTGGTTCATGCACACAGACCTGCAGAATATGCGACTTTGTGGAGTACGCTGGCCTACTCCACTTTATTTGACTATTTGTCGTAGTTTGCATGTTACTGCGCCCGGGAGGGGGGGATGCTCCCAACGCCGGAGCGCGCTTCCTTCTTGCTGCCTCTTTGCTTTCCTTTCTTTTTTTGTTGCTGTTTTTTATCCTCTGTCTCTTTTTATCATTATTTGTTATTTACATATTGTTATTTTTTTTTAATATAGCTAGTAGTAGGCTGTGCCGAGTACGGCAAATTATGCCTTAGTAGGCAGCCGCCAGATGGGCTCCTAAAATAGCAAGTAGTCGTAACCGTCTATTAAATTATAGGTCTACTTCACCACTTCCAAATTTATCCAAGTGATTTGAAAATCTAATGTGCCAGAGATTCGTCTTTTCTTACGGACAATAAAATATTATATCTTCATCTATATGGATTCCATTCAAACTTCAGCACGTCTGATGTAATTCATGAATATCTTATCAAAACATATAATGAATAAATGGTTCAACCACACAAATTTCGGTTTCTCTTAATTTAAATAAAGCTTTTGATAGCAACTCAGAAAAGTATTCTCCCTATACTAGATCAAATCGGGGTCGATGGCATCACTAATATATATTTCACATCCTACCTGACTAAACGTCAACAATAAGTAGCCAATGGTGGTATTCTCTCAGCTCCATCAGCTTTATGGTTAGAAGTCCCATACTGTTCTTTCTTGAGTCCCTTTCTCTTTCTAATTCACAATAATGGAAGTTCTCATTCTTTAAATTAACTTAAATTCTTACACTTTTTTGGATAGTGATAGCTCTGCATATATGATGAACAAAAAGAAATTGATACTGAGCTCATTAATATATATATAACTGATTTGCCTCTAGCAGACTATCCAAGAACACCCCCAAAATCACCTATAGCATATTCTCCTATAATAAGCATATCAACATACTTCCCATGTTAAAAGAAATGCAGTCTATTAATCGATCATACTCAACAAAAAACCTCGGTCTCACATTTATGATACAATAAAGTCCCACTCATCATCTACTTATCCCATTCCCTGGGCTATTTAAAGCCAATTTCCAATTTTTGGCCAATTAAGATCAAATTCACATCATAAAATTTGCTTAATATATCTAAAATCACTTAGGATATCACTAACTAGGGTACGATTAGCTTGATCAATTTCAGTAAACTACATAACCTCTTCGAAGAACAAGGAAATTCATTTGATTCGTGCCCCACCTCCACTCCCAGCAACTTAACTTCAACAAAATTAATCTCTTGAAACTTCCATGAAAATATTTGCATCGCAATCAGTTTCATCAAAAGTTTCTACGCAGAGATTAGCCATTTTTCAAACACCGTTTCCTTGTCCTCCTACATACTAATGTTTACACAATCTAACCTTCGTTAAATCATTATGACTACATTTCAAGCATATTTAGTTTATGGAACTATTCGTATTTGAAATGGTTTCCCATCATAATTTAACCAACTGGAACTACCTTTACAAAATAAAACTCCGTTATATATATATATATATATATATATATATATATATATATATATATATATATATATATATATATATATATATATATATATATATATATATATATATATATATTAGAAATGAATAGAGTACCTACTATTTTATAATGCAATTGCTTGATTAATTTCATTACCTTGAATATCTCTTATGCAAAACTGTTCGTTATATTAACCATTTAAATATTTGATTATATATTCGCATGTATTTTGTTTGGGAATATTAATAACAGTTGTTTCTCTCGTGGCTGCAATAATATTTTATTTGTCATAGTCCTTATATCATGCTGAGAACTGGCGATCTTTGCTTGATCAGCGTTTACCTCCTAATGGCTTTAAAGAGACTTATTCCAACAAATTTTAAATATTGTCATTTTTATTTCCTGTACTCTCTCTCTTTAATAAACTTATTCGTATTACCTTCTCCACTCCCTCTAATTTCGAGGAGAAGCAAGGGAGCCGAGACTCCTTCTGTGCTGCCTTCCTTAAAGGTCATATGTTGGAAAAGTATCGAGGAGGCAGCTACTGTCACTCTCCAGGATGTTTCTCGTCCCACTTAATTGACCCCATGGAGGAATATGGCCACATCATTTTGTGTAAAGAGTGTCAGGCTGTCACGCAGGGAAGCATATTGGGACCAAATATTGGGTGAAGCCTTGTCTGTACTTTTATTGCTACCAGAGAGACTTAGATAGTGCTAGAGGGTGTTTGGGCCTCAGAAAAGTTTAGAATATTTTGTGAGCTACCGGAAAACCCATATTTATTCATAGGGCCCTGACCGAGTACAAAGAGTAACAAGGAAAGGAAGTACCCAAGGAGACCTTACGGTCCATTCAAAGAGGGTACCTTTGGACTAGCAATCGAGCAGGCACATGGCTGCTCAATTGTTTTGCGTCCCTAAACGGCTAATTTTCAAGACTTTGTCTAGTCTTGACTTGAACTGGTCAACAGATTCACTGTTGACAACTTCCACTGGAAGTGCGTTCCACTCACCACAGATACTGTAAGTGAAAAATATCCCCACAGATTGCGGTTGTAACGCTTCAGTTCAAGTTTGAAGCCGTGATTGCGCGTTCTGTTCTCACTCAGTGTGAAAATATCCCGGTAGTCAACATTGTCGAACCCTCCAAGTATTTTGAAAACCTTGATGAGCTGACCACGTAGTCTACGGGTTTCCAGCGAGAACAGATTTAGTTCCCTTAGTCTATCCCCATAACTTTTATGTCGGATAGAGGGGATCAGCTTGGTTGCCCTGGCTTGTACGCGTTCCAACCTTGCGATATTCTTTCGAAACGAAGGACTCCAAAATTGTACGGCATACTCCAGGTGCGGCCGAATGAAAGAGTTGTACAGACAAAGTACTATCTCCTTGTTACGGTATCCAAACTCGCGCTTTATGTAGCCTAACATCCTTTGGGCTTTCTTCTCTGCCTCGATGCACTGTTTCGAGAACTTAAGGTCGCTAGTGTCACTCGATTCAAGAACATTGCCCTTAAGGATATACTGAGATTGAGGGTTTCTGTGGCCGAAATGCATCACTTTGCATTTGTTCACGTTAAAAGGCATTTACCACGTATCAGACCACTCCCTAATCTTCCCAAGATCTTCCTGCAGGCGGGCAGTATTTCCATCCTTTGCAACGTTCATACCAAGCTTGGTATCGTCGGCAAATTTAGAAATCTTGGCAACCATGTCACCGTCCATGTCGTTGACGTAGATGAGGAATAGTAGTGGTCCCAGGATAGAACCTTGAGGCACCCCGCTAGTAACGGGCACCCACTTAGAAGCCTGTCCATTCACCACCGCCCGTTGCCGTCTGCCACTTAGCCAGTTCGCGATCTAGGCGGCTACTTTTCCATCTATGCCCAGCGCTCCCACTTTCCGAAGAAGGCGGCGGTGTAGTACCTTATCAAAGGCCTTCTGAAAGTCTAAGTACACCACATCCACCGCCTTGTCCCGATCGTGCTCACTGAACACGGAGTGCAAGAATTCCACAAGGTTCGTCAGGCATGACCGTTACCTTCTGAAGCCGTGCTGGGAACTCCTCAGTAGCAGGTTTGCCTCTAAATACGACGTCATTTTGTCCACCATCATGCTTTCCATGAGTTTACCGACTATCGAAGTCAGACTGATAGGTCGGTAGTTTGACGGTTGGCTACGGTCTCCTTTCTTGAAGATCTGAGTCACCTCCGCCTCACGCTAGTCTCTAGGAACGCATTCGGCCTGGATTGACATGTTGAAGATTGCGCTCAGGTGTCGTGACACTTGATCGCGCACTTCTTTCAACACTTTAGGTAGAAGGCCATCCGGGCCAGGTGACTTATTCATCTTTAGGTCACTGATCTTCTTTTTTATTTCCCCTTCGGTGAAGTCCATATCCTCCAGCTTTTCCCCGGAGAAGGAATCCATTGGCTGGGGGATGGGACCACACTCTTCAGTAAACACTGAAGAGAAGTAGTTGTTGAGGAGGTTAGCATTTTCTGCATCTGAATGCTTTAATTACCCCTCCTCATTTCTCAAAGGGCCAAACGTTCGACGGATTAGGTTACGGCTGTTCACATATCCTAAAAGCTTCTTGGGATTCTCTTTACAGAGTATCGCTACTCGGAGTTCTTTAGATCGCTTCACCGCCCTTATGCTGGACTTCACTCTCCTGGCTAGCCTCCAGCATTCGTCAAAGTCGCCTGAGATCTTCGATTGCCGGTACACATTTCTCTTCTCCCTAAGCAGTTCGCCGATTTCTTTATTAAACCACTTTGGTTGAACAGAAAACCGACGGGGACATTTCAGAGGGATCAAACCTGATTGAAGACTCATAAATGTGGTTTTGAAACCGTTCCACGAGTCTTCAACGACATTGCACACTTCTAGCCTCGCGTCAGTCAGTCCAGCACGAAGACTTGCAAAGTCTGCTCTTTTTAAATCGAGTTTCCTCGATTTACTAGTTGTAGGCCCTGCCTTCGGGACTTTGACTACAAATCTAATTAGTCGGTGGTCACTGCCACCGACCCCTTCGCCAACAGAGAGGTCCTCACCGATGTCATCCTCAGAGGTGAAAACCAAGTCGAGGATATTGTCTCCTCTCGTTGGCTCTCTCACCCATTGAGTGAGGAACTCGTTGTTCGTGAACTCCAGGAGTATTGCGTTCTCGCCACAGGGTTCCCTGGTTTCCCAGTCAACTTGTGTGTTGAAATCCCCCATGACGATACACACTCTGTCTTCGACAAGTTCTCCTAGTAGCTGGTACAGATCTCTGTCCTTTTCAACGAGTTGGGCAGGAGGTCTATAAAGCACCAGGGTCCTGTATTTGGCAGGACCTATCTCTAGGTCAACACCTAGTAGTTCATGGTTGGGTACGATGTTGCAATCCGTCGAGTTGAGAGTATCCTTGACATACAACATCACACCGCCACTTTCTCTGTCTTGCCTATCTTTCAGGAAGAGCTGGTAAGCGGGAATCGTGAATTCACTTTCAAAATCTCGGCATAAGGTTTTTATCTACGACTCCGTTATGGCCACTATCTCCTGTTCTTCTGTTGTTACGAGGCCACGAAGTTCTAGAAACTTGTTTCTGATAGACCTCGCATTATACGGAAGAACTTTCAGGGAGTCTCCGACTTTAGGACTCCCTACGCTCTTCCGTTTCCCGCTTTTTTTCTCTGTGGCGGGGTCACTCCCCTCTTTGTGACTTCAGAAAAGGTCGTTACTGGAGTAACACGTGTGTACTGGCGTACTTCCTCCTTTACTCGGGGTCTGACACTTCTTTGGGTCCGCTCCTCAACATCCTGGGTCATATTCGCGAGTGCAGCTTTCCTTTTAAAGGAAAGATGCACTCTGTCCCTTTTGTACAGGTCATTTCTCCCGTAAAAGGTGCAGTAGTGGTCTACAAAAAAGACTTCTTCCGCCGTACAAAGATCTCCCAGGCGTTGGTTTATGGAGACGTTCCTCGCGTGAGCATTGCGGGATGGACCTCGTCTTGAGAGTATCTCGACAACAACACGTCTGCGGGTTTTTAGCCCACAGTCGTCAACTCCTCCCATAACCATGGTCAGGATCTTCCCGGTGGCGCCTACTTTTCCTCCTCGTAGGTAGAGATCGTTGCCACTTGCCATGAGGGCAACTACTGAGTTCTCAGAGATCTGAAATTTCTCAGCCTCCACCTTTATTTCTCTGTTCTTCTTTCCTGGAAGGCAGCTTACCTTCACACTGGTGCAAAGGCGGACCGCTAGCAAGGGTTGAGGATCCCGCGCATTTGGGTTCAGAGGACAGAAGCTTCCCTTTCAGTATGGGCTCTTTCGATTCCTCTTTCTTCCCAAATTTTTAGGTTTTTTCTTCTTCTTTTTCTTCTTCGTTTTTTCTTCCGTTTCTGCTTTCTATTCTGTTTTATCTACTGCTTTTCCTTTCTTACTCTTCCTTTTCTTCTTTTTGACGCCCTGCGTAACCCCAGCAGTTGCTGGCTCTGGAACGTCGAATGGTTGGCCTATCTCTATCGACGCGGTGCATGAGGGCCCAACAGAGTAGCCATCCGCGTCGTTAGGAGTTTCTTGTTGCTGTTGCTCTACCTTGGTGGCTTTAATCTCTGCAATGATGGCTTCGAGATGACGGATTTGAGTCACATGCTCAGACTCTATGATTTTCACCTTTTTTTCAAGCCTTCATGTTTTTTCTTCAGAAGATTTAAAAAGTTCCTTAAGCTCCTGAAGTTCTGCCCTTAGGATGCAGTCCGTGCAGATACTTCCAGGGTGGCATTTTGAGAAACACTTCTCCGGAAAATCTACGCACCACTTGTCCTTTTGGCATGTGGAGCAGGTATACTTTAACGCACCAGGTCCTTTCTTTCCAGTCATGCTGAACACTTTATATCTCGGGATACTTTGTGACCACTCAATAAAAAAGAAAGGGGGTGGTGAGTTCGCCCCGCGTTAGTCGCTCCTGCCTATCGATCAGAGAGGTTTCGGATCTTTCAGAAGGCACGCTCCTTGTGCTGCTGTTCGTCCGACTAAGTCGTCAAACCTCGGCGTACCGTGGCTCACAACCAAGCAGCACTGACGGTCCCCGAAGGGGCCATCAATTTCTCACCAGGTGAACAACGGAGCACACCCCGTACTAAACTCTTACTAGTTCCCTTCACGACGGCCAAGATTGCGGAGCAGCGTTCAATGGATATCCTGCCACACCAAGAGACTCAACCCAAGACTTTTTATTATCCTGGCATCCAGCCTGGGAACAAAGGGCCGTCACCTCGGACCGATGCTACCAGAGGCACCCGTCAACGGTCACTGGGAATGGTCAATAATTACGCGCCAAGGAAGGGCTTAACGGGGCACTACCCTCATTCCATTCATCGTGCCCCAACGCCTGGGAAACCTCTAGTCTTAGTCTCTCGCAACCAGTGAGCGTCGATTGGCGTTGTTTATATAGGTTCCAAAGCCTCTCTTCTGACGCATGGAGTAGCTGCCAGGTCCTTATATGTAGATAGAGGATAAAAAAGGGAAAGAGTGACATGATAAGAGTAGGCTTTTTTTTCTTTTTTTGTATAAGTGGGAGAGATAGGATAAAAGTACAAAAGGAGAAGGATAGAGTAAAAAAGGAAGGAATGACGCACTTAGGCTTGAATCTCGTTTTCGACCAAATCGACTAGGGAAGCCCTACCAAGGGTACCCAGAAGAGGTACCCCCGCCGACATAGCTCGAAAAGTCAGAGAGAAACACAGGCTCTCTTCCCGCGACAAGGGTTCGCCACCTCTCCCTCTACTTTTTTTAAGAGAGAGAGAGAGAGTAACGGGGGATTTTTTTTCCCCAGCCATGTTGCTATCGGATCCTGAATACCAACTCCAGATAACTTTTCCCCACTAGTGGTGTGGATGATAAAAGTTCTGTTGAGGCTGGTATGTTCAAAGACTCCCGGTAGTCTTTCTACATTTGACTGGTTTCATGATCCCAGAAACTTTGCTCTATTTTTCCTTTGGTGTATTTTTTTGTCTAGGATGTATTTATTGTGGCAAGCTTAAAAGTGCACTGCCATTCAGAGGCCCATTGAGGGATTTAGCCAGGATTCTCAGCTCCCTGCTGGAGCATTGGAACTTTATAGGTCCATTTCTCCTGTTATGGAAGAAACCTCGGGAAGTAGAAGTCTTCTCCACCCTAGAGAGTCTTTAGGGGGCGGCTTCCAAATAAAATGGAGAAATGAGGATGTTAATGGGCTCATTGTAAGACATATAGGGTGGGCCGCATCTGCAGTAGAGTGAAATCCGCTTAGTAAAGGGAAGGCTGGTGCGAACGGATCTCCTTCACAACCAGTAAGAGGTGTGTCGTAGCTCACCTCACCACCAATGAGAGGAAGAAGTTTTTGTTTGTAAACGGCTCTTCTAGTTTGATAGCTTGTAAAATGATTGAAAAAAAACACAGGGCGCATTTCGTAGACTGAGGTGCCTTGTGACCAGCGAACAGAGAAAAAAAAGGGCTAGTGTATATCTCGCATCTAGCTGCTCTGGGACTCAGAGGCTCTTTATGGAAAGGAACTCTTGGATCAGTAAAAAAAAGGTGACTGCTTCATTTGTGCAATGCACATCAAACGGAAGATGCCCAGGAGAGTACACTTGTGATATTAGTATATGTGTCTTTCAGCTAATTTCTAGCTTTGATTTCAATACAAACCAAACACGAGAAACCAGCTTCGTACTGTAAGTTTTGACAAATAGAAATGTGATATTAATAGATTTCTGTGTAAGAATGAGATATTCCCTATCCAGTTTTACCACAAAATTTTCGACTCTTCATTCTGATAATAATTTACTTCAAGGGTTGTATCCTATCTTAATGCAAGCAATTCGAGCTTTGCTGTTGTGTCACTATCCTCGCTCAAAAGACAGTTCTGAAACCAGCCTGAAACGATTTTGATAAAACTGAATTTTTTCTCTGAAAAGCAGCAAATTATTTTTGTGTGCCAAAAACGTTGACACGCTTTCCCTGTAGTGATAAGTTCATAGTAGTTAGATCTCTAAAAAAATCTAAAAGGTAGACAACTTTCAACATCAACTCTTTGCTCTTTATTTTCTCAAGTAGCTTAACTTCTTTGGCAGTTTTTCCTGTCAAAGAAGGTAGTTATTTTCTATTTTAAATAAAGAAAGCGATGCAAAAACTTACCGCGAAAGAAGAATCCCAAGGAGTTCTTCGGCTTTGTAAAGAGCCGTACACCAATCCATCGTAGGATTGGGCCCTTAGTAAACAAGGAGGGTGCATTAACTCACTCAGATGCAGAAAATGATAACCTGCTCGATGACTACTTCTCTTTAGTGTTTACTAAAGAGTGTGGTCCCATCCCCCAGCCCACATATTCCTACTCCGGGGAAAAGCTGGAGGCAATGGACTTCACCGAAGAAGAAATAAAGAAAAAGATCGCTGACCTAAAGACGAATAAGTCCCTTAGACCAGACGGGTTTCTTTCCAAGGTGTTAAAGGAAGTGTGCGATCAAGTGTCACGACATCTGTGCGTTATCTTTAACATGTCAATCCGGACCGGATGCGTTCCTAGAGACTGTCGTGAGGCGGAGGTGACTCCGATCTTCAAGAAAGGAGACTTCAGCCATCCGTCAAACTACTGACTTCGATAGTCGGTAAACTCATGGAAAGCATGATGGTGGACAAAATGACGTCGTATTTAGAGGCAAACCTGGTACTGAGGAGTTCCCAGCACGGCTTCCGAAGGCAACGGTCATGCCTGACGAACCTTGTGGAATTCTTCCACTTGGTGTTCAGTAAGCACGATCAGGACAAGGTGGTGAAGGTGGTGTACTTAGACTTTCAGAAAGCCTTTGATAAGGTA
The DNA here is from genome assembly GCA_963969495.1 of Ceratothoa steindachneri. Lineage (NCBI taxonomy): Eukaryota > Metazoa > Arthropoda > Malacostraca > Isopoda > Cymothoidae > Ceratothoa > Ceratothoa steindachneri. The sequence continues at coordinate 12,375,733 of OZ018317.1, read as the reverse complement.
CCACACCGCCGCCTTCTCCGCAAAGTGTGAGCGCTGGGCATAGACGGAAAAGTAGCCGGCTGGATCGAGAACTGGCTAAGTGGCAGACGGCAACGGGTGGTGGTGAATGGACAGGCTTCTGACTGGGTGCCCGTTACTAGAGAGGTGCCTCAAGGTTCTGTCCTGGGACCACTACTATTCATCATCTACATCAACGACATGGACGGTGACATGGTTGCCAAGATTTCCAAATTTGCTGACGATACCAAGCTTGGTATGAACGTTGCATAAGGATGGAAATACTGCCCGCTTGCAGGAAGATCTTGGGAAGATTGGAGAGGGGTCGGACACGTGGCAAATGCCTTTTAACGTGGGGAAATACAAAGTAATGCATATCGGCCACAGAAACCCCTAATCTCATTATATCCTTAAGGGCACTGCTCTTGAATCGAGTGACACTGAGAAGGACTTAGGTGTAACTATCACTAGCAACCTCAAGTTCTCTAAACAGTGCATCGAGGCAGAGAAGAAACCCATAGGATGTTAGGCTACATAAAGCGCCAGTTTGTATACCGTAACAAGGAGATAGTACTTTCTCTGTACAACTCCCTCGTTCGGCCGCACCTGGAGTATGCCGTACAATTTTGGAGTCCTTCGTTTCGAAAGGACATCGCAAGTTTGCAACGCGTACAAGCTAGGGCAACCAAACTGATTCCCTCTATCCAACATAAAAGTTATGACGATAGACTAAGGGAATTATATCTGTTCTCGCTGGAAACCCGTAGACTACGTGGTCAGCTCATCGAGGTTTTTAAAATACTTCGAGGGTTTGACAATGTTGACTACCGGGATATTTTCACACTGAGTAAGAACAGAACGCGCAATCACGGCTTCAAACTTGAACTGAAGCGTTACAACCACAATCTGTGTGAAAAAATTTCACCTACAGTATCTGCGGTAAGTGGAACGCATTTCCAGTGGAAGTTGTCAACAGTGAATCTGTTGACCAGTTCAAGTCAAGACTAGACAAAGTCTTGAAAAGTGGCCGTTTAGGGACGCAAAACAATTGAGCAGCCATGTGCTCGCTCAATTGCTAGTCCAAAGGTACCCTTTTTGAATGGACCGTAAGGTCTCCTAGGGAACTCTCCTCCCTTGTAACTCCTTGTAACTCTTTACGTAATGTTTTGCATATTTTCCTGTTCACTACAATCTCTTTGATATGGTTAACCAGTTTCTCAGACACACAATTAAAACCCTAAAAGGACTCCTGTAATTAAAAAGGCCCCATCTGTACAAGTCCCAGCTTGTTTTGTCTAGTCAATACCTTTATTTTTTTTTTAATGTGAATTATTTCAAGCACATCCTTGCTGCGTGTGGTTGCAGCAAGAAATTCTAAGAAAGATATTCCTTTTTAACTGAATGCTCTTCCAATTAGCGTTCATATATAAGCATTTATAATCATGAAGACAGAGCAATAGATTTGTCGAGTTAAATAGAAAAGAAAGGGTCTCTTTTAAGTTCCTTTATTACCTGCTCAGGAACGTAAGTACTCTTTTCAGTGATGTGACTTTCTACTGTGTCATTATAGAGTGCAATCTGCTTCATATTGTTTTTTTGTTCTTCGTCAAGCGCAATCCTGTTGCTTCGTCAAGCAGCTTATAACGAGCTCTTTGCCAATACTGAGGGTTTTTTATTCCTCGCAATGTGCAGCGATATTGAAAATGAAACTCGGAGCGCAGATTCATCTTTCCGTGCATATTGACCACCTAAATCATTTATAATTGACTTTAAGCTACGGTCCTTTCTTTCAAAATCAGGAATATCCTTCTCTTATAATTCATCATGACATCGCTCAGAAAGGTCCTTTACCTTGATTAGCTTCATGCTTCTGCCATCAAAACCTCCAAGAATATTAACACACTGGGACTTCTCAATCGATTTATCACACTCCTTTATTAAAGTAGTGTTTCTTACTGGTTGCCATCATAAACTCATTCAATTATACGTGAAAAAAATATTCACATAACCTACAGCTTTATTTAACCAATGAAGTGTCCATTTTATACACATACAAAAGTGTTATATTCGCATACAACGTACGAATTGCGAAAATAAAAAAGGTGAATTAAATTGGACTACTAGTGGCCTAATGTACGAACAAAGATGTGTTGTGCTACATCTTTAAATTTATTTGCAATTTGTTACCGATTTGTTGGGAAAAAGGGAGAGAGAGGGAGAGACTCCGTCTTGCATCAAATCAGATGTTGAGCTCCTGTAAACGAACAAAGACAGACCATACAAATAAAAAGGAAAACGTACACTCTCTCAACTATAGGAATTTCCCCTTTCTTTAAGGCTACAATTAGTGAAGGATGCCGGAGTGCAGTCATATTATACAGTTAACTTCATGCAATGTTTCCGTTGTTATAACTTTACTGTTCAAACAGCAGCACATTTTTATAGTTATTTCCGACCCTTCACTTTTTGCTGTCCGTGTTGAGTTTTCTGTAACACCAGCAATACTTCACGCAGTGTGAATCCTCCCAGATATCTGGGTAAATTAAAATAATATGTTGGAATGCAGGTCATAATGGAATTTCTCAATTTAATGGTGCTTTCCTCAACATAATGCAAATCGTAACATTATTATTTAGCAATTTACTGAATTTTACTCCAAGGAAAATTTACATTTAGAAAATACCTCGTTACGCCCCACAATCGTCCTTATTATCTCCACAGGGCTAATTTTCCACAGTTTGAGAACGAAGGTGACAAACGTTTATCACAGCTATGTATATTGCAGCTTAAATAACACTATCGTGATATTTAATTAACCATTCTATTGAAAGGAGACACAAAGGCGCAAAACCTTTTTAGGACTTGAGAAAGCAGAACTTCTTTATTTAATTAGTAAAGGATTTTATTCTAATTAGCTGCATGATTAAATATTAATTTACTTCCCAGCACAAGGCACTAATGCATTATAGTCATCTGCCTGTCAGAGACATCCGCTGTTTTATACATCTTATTTTGTTAGTTACTAGTAATAGTATTATCATAACAAGTGGTCGTTTTATCATTTAGGATTTTCAGATATTTTCTCGATATAAAACATCGATGATTATAAATTCGGACTATTTTAGAGAACTGGTGATGAGATTTTTTATCAGAGGAACAACTTTTTTGCTATAATGACGTGATCTATCCTAATAACCAAATCTTTCTATCATAGGCAACAGCCACTATATAATTTTTGCCCCAAAATATCTCTAGATAGCTGGAAACGGATCTCTTTAAATTTCTAGTAGTTGAGGATATCCGCCAGGATCTGAAGTAGAAAGACAAAGATATCAAAGTCATAGTGTTTTATGTTCCTTACGTGCATTCATGCCCTATTTATCGCGCTCCCATTAGGCACAGTGTAGCTATTTCCTCGCACAGCTTGTTCTTACCACGGCTCAACATTAAGTTACTACATTCCTCAAAGGCTCTCATATCAGCAGAAACTGTTAATTGCATTGGAATGGAGTACCCATTCTTTTCGCAGTTTAGCACATCACTTTTAGCCAGTTTTCTTTTGCTCGGTAGACCTTTCCTCTCGTCCCTCGATGCCAGCTTTACTCTCGCTAAAGAGAAAGATGGGAGAGGAAAACAAGATTAATTTTTACCCCCCTCATAAGTAACTTCTACTCAGTCATCGACTGACATCTCAAACGTCCTTTATATCCCAAGGTCTGCCATAACTAGTATATAGATTCACTGGCCCGTTTTCAACCAATACACTGTCATATCTCCCCGCCAACCTTCGTTTATTTGAGGTGCTTTTTCACTCGCCACTGTCCATACCTTTGTTTATTTTTACCTCAGCAAATCTTTCACTGCGAGAAAATTCGCCTGAAAATCTCTCAACGATTCCATCTTATGGCTGCGATAGTTTCATCTCAAGCACCTACATTTCCAGCAAGTTAGCACAACTATTCGGCAACTTTCAAATTTACCAGCATGTTAGATAAGAACCAGAGTCTCCTGCCTATTCAGTATTCTTTTTATGATCGTGTACACACTATTCTAGAACTTAATCTGAATTTTCTGCCTCTCGTAAATACACAGAATGTCCAATTGGAATAGCTGCATGTACATTGCCATTATGAAGTAGAATACACTTCAAACTGCGCTTAGAATAATCTATGAATAATCGCCAGTCATTTAGAGTGTATACTGGCATTGCTAATACCTGGAGAAGACCGGAGACATTATGACAATAAATAAAGTTATTCTGCTATGTAAAAAATGGTACAAAATCTGCTCCAGATTTCGAGGGTATGAAACTTTAGTTGTAGGGCTCAGCTGATTCTTTTCTTGAAACCTGGAGGCTAACACTTCAGCTGCATTTTTAGGAGAGACCCAAATCACGCACGAGGTCATTTATCACTGGTTAGCTAAACTGTTGAGGAATTAATCACTCTGGGGTCTCATAAGAAGGATCGCCAGATCCTGAAAGTATTTCTTGACTTTCATCAACAGTCTCTTGCTCTTGGTCACTACCCACATATTCAAATAAAACAAATCTTTTACAAACTTGGATTGGAAGCTCATCCGGGTGCATAGTAGGTCGGATTGCTCAGGGGATACTAGATTATGAGCTTTTGTGTCTATTTTCCTTGCCAATTCCTTTTGTGTCGACTAGACAAAAATGGCAGTCAGTTTTGTGGTCCGTCGGTTCTTTCCAGCTAATGGTACTTCCGAAAGTTAAACCATTACGTGTTTCCCTTTGTCCAATCATGCAGCATTTTCTTGCAGCTATGACACACAGTATGTGGGGCCCATTTCTTGGCTTGATCACCAAGAGTATGTTCAAAGTACGCTTTATAAGCACGCCTCATGAATGATGTTATATTACTCCTTTGACGAATAAGCTTGAAAAGCGTCCCGCTTTTTCACACAGTCACGTCTCTTTGTAGTCATAATCAGATTTGAAAGAAAAACAAAACAATTTTAATATCTCCTTTGATAATATAAATGTCTAACCAATTAATTTCACCGCAAACGCCTGGAATGAAAAACTTAAAATTGCATGAAAACTAGGGCATGTAGAGCTGAACCTTTTTCAGGTTTGAATTTAACAGGTCAAAAGCAGTAAGAATGAGTAAAAAGATCTTATGCAACTGAAATTTCGAAAAACTTTGTTAACCGGTGTAATATTTATGTAGATTTTCAGCCTGTAAACGAAAAACCTCTGAATCCCCCCTCCTAATTTATTGGAGACCACTTGCGATGGTATCCCGCCAAGGACAACGTCCCTTCCTGTTAGAACATTCACGAATTTTCTACTCCTGAGCGCATTAGGGAAATATTCCCCAAGCCTCCCACCCACCCCGGTGAGGAGGCGACAAAGGATCGCTGTGTTTAGCGCCTTAATCTTCAATAATGAATCGACTCCACCTCCGGATTCAGATGTCTGAAGCTTGTGATTCCTTTCTCCAACTCCCTCTTCCCCCTCAGAATCGGGCATCAAATATTTAGATTTCACTATAGTTCGATGAGTCCTGCACGCACCTCAAGGCCGTCCTTATCGCCTGATCCCGTGAGCTTTCATCAGACAGCAGAATTCTCTGCTGTGATTTTCCCCCAGTCAATTGGTAGTTCTCTGATCTGCAAGCCTTTGAATTTGCGCAACAGTCTTCCTTCGTTTAATCGAACCGAAGAAATCTCCATCGATTACATTTGAGGAAAAGAAGTTTCCTTTTCCAGTGGATTTTATGAGAATTCCTACATTTCCCATCAAACGTCATCTTTGAAGATTGGCGATCTTCATCAAAGGGTTGCTTTGGATCGCGCCCCACCTGCTTCATTCGGACCATGCTCCACTTTCCTCATCGGATCGTTACCCATTCACCTTATTGCAAGAAGGACCTTTTTCCAAGTTTCCGACCCTTAAGACTGAAACCCCCTCCATTATTAGTATTGTCAAGTTCCCCCTTTTGATCTGAGCCTAGTGCCACTAATCAATTAATTCTATTTGAGAATCCGTTCTCATAATAATTATCAAGAGCCTCTTTCAATTTAAATAATTCCCCTTTGCACATTATTATTCTTATTTTTATCTTTGTGAATAAAACTATATTTTGTTGTTTCTTCTTTAACTAACCTTGAACGATACTCTCGGCTATTAAAGAAAATCTCGCCAACCATTTGTTCACTCTATCTAATTATTAAGGATTTGAAACCCAACGCCTCAAGTTTGACCTCCTAGTCAGTCGTTAGGCTCGTGGAACACTCCTTCAAATGTTTGCCTTATAGTAGGTGGTTAAGTCACTCCTCTCCCAGATAATATAGGAGGGGTATATGGTATAGAGTGGTGGACCATGACACTCTCCTTCCTTATTAATGTGTATGCTAGAGCCAAGAAAGTAATAGATCGCTCGGAGAGTTTGTGTCGCTTTGGGTCAAAAAAAAAAATATATAATTTTTAATCCGAGTATATCAATAAAATGGTACCATTTTGTTGTAAAACCTTTTTAAAATTATTGGTTTAAAAATAAACGTGACAAACTTCTTGGACAAAAAAAAAGAAAAGAATTGCTATCTAATTTTTTTGGGGGGGAGGGCTAACTTTGCCAAGACAAATAAATAAGCGAATTTTGACAGAAACGAACTATTTAAAAGTTGTTAATTTTTACAAGAATGAACAGAGTAGAAGTTGTTAAACAGAATTATGATAACCTAATTAGGCTACCTTAGTCATTGTTTATCGCTCATAAGAGAGAGTTGCGGTGTTGTTAGCTCAAATATTTTTTATAGAATTTTCTTTTGGGGGCCCTTTATCAATAAAATAAGAAAAACCTGTAGAGAAAAATGATAACTATATAATTGATGAAATTTACTTAAATATATTTTTACTTTTCAAAGACTGCCCGAACTTCTCGTATGACCTAATATTTGCGCGTTTATTAATTATCCTCTGTAACTGTCGACACAAATGTATGTATATATGTAATTTATATCATTATCTTAGTCTAACATATTTTTCAAAACTTCTGTAACTTACTACCTTTTCTAAATGACGTTTATATGTAATTCTCGTAATTTTCTGTAATTAATCTATAAAAATAACACATAAACATACATAAAAGAATCACTTTTCACAGATTTCAAAATTATTGATATCAAAGTTAAAAATATGGAGGATTTATTACCCTTCTATTTAATATACATCACATAATGACGCAACCAATTCGGATCAAGTTTAAATTACCTTTTATTAGGAAAATACGGTCCGATCCGATCTTGGTAGAACCTGCTCCGAGAGGCAACGCCGGAGAAACCATCTGCGTGAATATGGCTCGCGAACATCATCCTCTTGTAGAATTCCAGGTGTGTTGGGTCCAGTCCTTCTCCACCACCCGACCTTATGTTAGATTTCACGATGTATAGGTGAGAATAGGTGGAAGGAGCCAACAATCGAAACGTTAATAAAGAAATCCATAGTGTTTTCCGGATTTTTGCTTCCTCCACCCACGTGGTAGGGTAGAGTTCTCTGTTTACAGAAAACGCATGAATAAGAACGATTTTAGTCATTTTCTTTCTGGATACAGTAAAAAAAAAAGAATATGGGGTTAGTTATTGGGTTTTATTTAACGACTATTCACATTTGCAACCAAAACTTTTTAAACGATAAATTTGAATATATCAAGAAAGCTTTCATGAGACTAAAATATCCAGAAGTCCTTTTGATAAAATTACGGCATAAAGCAATAAAAATATCGGTGAGGGGTAAACCGGTTAGGCTCACAGAGGCGGCCGAAGGTAATGAGCCTATCACGAAGGGATTAGAAGGGGTCAGGTACCTATCTGCTCTGTACTCTATGGCCACAAGGACCTTGAAAGGTCTCTTAAGAAGGCTGGTAGTTTGGTAGCCAACTCCGCGGGGACTAGAATTTCAGAGTTAGTAAAGCTAAAAAATTCAATGGCAAAAACGGATATCGAATGACCCGTAACGGATGCGACCGCAGTTACTATGGTGAATCAGGTCAACATTAGGATTAGGGTCAACGAGCATATGAGGGACATTAGAGCGCATAGGAAATCAAACGCCATGGTAGTACATGCCGATGAATTCGACTATTTGCATAATCAGGATGAGAATAAAATCATTCACAAACGATTAGTGAAAAGAGAGAGAAGGATAATTGAAGCCCCACATATTATCTTCGACAGATCAACCAATCCATGAGAGGGATTCTTTCGGCTGAGCAATGGGGCAGCGCAGCTCATCAAAAACGAATCGGAAAGGTCAAGGTCCAAAGAAATCAACCAGAGAAGCCGAAGGTGGACGAGAAGCGGTTATCCGGGATGACATCTGACACGTATATAGAGAGTGATCCCCCTTTCTCCTACAGTTCTATTCTGAAGAAGACAATATGGGAAAGATTTTAATAAAGATTTACATTCTGTTTTTCGGTTTTTTACTTCCTCCACCTATTCGCACCTATACGTCGTGAAATCTAACAATATATATATATATATATATATATATATATATATATATATATATATATAAGATAAATTCTTAAGTCCAATAACGGGTCACATATATAAGAGTATTAATAAAACCACTGTTTAGGAGTGTAGTATTTTATTCACAACCTACATGAAATATATATAGGAACAAGAGATCAGATTAAAATTCCTAATCATGGGGTGTGAAGTTGAGGTCATTAAAGATATCTTTCAAGATTAAACCTTTTATTTAGGGGCTGCATTTGAATTGCCCATCCAAAAGGTTGAAATTCGGGATTTCGTTGATAAGAGTGGATTCAATTACCTTTCTTTTGCGAGAATCTTTACACGGGTAAATTAGTTTACCCTGAGGGAAATCTATTGGGTGGTTAAAGTTATTGGAGTGTGTGAAAATACTAGAAGCTGTGCGTGCCCGCCTGACATTTCCTCTGTGCTCATAGATCCTCTTTTCCAGATTTCATCCTGTCTCGCCTATGTAAAATATAATGGCAGTTAATTTCATTTCAAGGGATTAAATAGACACCTGCTTCATAGGTTTCCTCTGTAGGTTTAGTTGTAGGGAAGGATGTTTTAATTCTCGAAGGGTATTTGAAAGTGGTGCGGTTAGGGGAAAGGATACTATTTAAGCTTTTCACGGTTACTATCAGGATTCCTACTTTTGGGGCAATAAAAGTTTGACCTTGCTTTGGATAAGCTTTTGTTAATGATGTGGAGGGGATATTTTGAGTCTATAAATATACAGGTTATGAATGTAATTTCATCGGACAAAAAACATGGATCACATGTTCTCAAATCTCTCAAAAACATGGATAACGGAATGGCTTTTTTGACCTTAATATCATGACAAGAGTTAATGAATGTAAGAATTAAATTTGGTGTTTTGGGGGTAAATACTAAAGGTAGATCGCTCATTTATTCTTACAATTTTAACGTCAAGGAAAGGTAAACAATTGTTATTTTCCCATTAAACTTTGAATTTGATGGTAGGATGTAAGTTGTTAGGATTATTTAAGAACCTATTAAAAGATGCCAGCTAATTTAAGAGTCATATCTATATGACGTCTTCAACATATCTGTACAATACAAAATTTGGGGATGGAATAATCGGTAGGAGTAGAGACACTTCAATATGTTCCATGAAAAGATCGCATAGAATAGGCGATAAGGGATTTCCCATGCTAAGGCCATGTTTTTGATGGAAGAAGCACATATAAATATTAAAAACATTTATGATAACCCAAAGTTTAACAAGGTAATGGGAGGTTTAATCTTGGATTTCTTAATACAGTAGATATTACTTTAAGGGCTTCATCAATGGGTACATTAGTGAAAAGTCTTTCTTAATCAAAGCTAACTAAGCGACTGCCTTTGATGTCATTTTTTTTCTGAATTTCTCAATGAAATCTGAAAAATGAACTATGTGTGATGATGAGATTAATTTAACGGCGTCTGAGAGGATACTGGAAAGCCATTTTGAAAGTGTATATCCATGGGAGCCAATACATGATATAATGGGTCGACCCATTACATCATATATTGGCTCCCAATAGATTTGTGCCCGGTAATTTTCCCAGTACAATTTTGAGCAAGGTTGCTGCCACTTGGCTCTGGTGCTGGTAGCTTACTCATGCATACTAGATGGTGGTGTATTTCAGTTTTGGGAGGTGGAGTGCCTCCTCCATAGTATTCGAATATTTTTTTTTAAATTTTAGCGCTCTTGGGTACCTAAGGATGGCCAGCCTTTGGGGGGAACCTTATCATGCCTGTTAGTGGTTTTAATTCTATGTAGTGACTTAAATTTGCTTAATTTATTTTTATCTAAATTTGATCATTAAATTAATCTTAACTGGTAAAATAGTATTGTCTATTTTTTAGTGAGGTTGTACCATCGTTGGTGGCCTTTTAATGAGATCTTTAAAATTAAAATAACTTACTTACTACTCTTCATTTCCAAGCCTTATTAAATTTTATATTTTTGGCATAAAAGAAAGTATTTTAGGATATAATATTCTCTTAACCCACACATCTAACGCTTGACTTATTTTCTTATTGCTAACTTTAACAAATATTATTGGTCTTTCTTCTTTCTCTGTGTCACCAATTCCTTGGTAAATATCAGCCAACATCTATTATGTGAAACCATTTACCATGTTTATCGTTAATTACTTTAAGGTCATTCTTGAACCCTTTCTTTCTAACATCACAGCTTTAATTGAATGATCTATAAACAATGCATCGCCATATATTTTTAATCGTTCAAATCTCAACCTTGCCTCAATAATATCTGTCTTATCTAACAATAAGTTATTTAGATGCCTCTTGTCAGGCCCATAGAAGGTGTGTTTGCTTTCTCTCGACTTGGTATTTAGGGTTAAAAGTGAGGGTCAAGTATTAATAATTCTTGCAAAGAATGACATCATGAAGCCAATTAAATAAAGAGAGCTTAAAACGGAAATTATTTTTTGTAAGAATCTAAATCAAACTAAGGGTAAGGAATGCAGAATTAGTCCTTTGGATTTAGAAAAAGAACAGGAATAATGATGGAGAAGGATTGTCTGTTGTTCTTTAATTCCACGAGCCTTAAAAGAGTACCTGTCAACAAACTAAGGATTGTGTTGAGAGAAGAGGGAAGCGTTAAAGGAGAAATAAGTGGAAGATATCGTACAACAAAACACCTATCATTCCACTCATTTGTGCGCATAAATTGACAGAGAAAGATCAACTATACTCTCCAAGCGACTAAGAGAAAATGAGTAATAGCGAAGAGCCAGACGCTAGGATTAAAGTGGGTAGAGAATTGTTCAGTAAAGACAATTGGTAAGCTTCCGTTTTGTTATTAAAGATTTTAGAGTTAAAGAATAATAATAATAAGTATTTATAATGCGCCCCTCAAAGCTGTGAGCCCTCACAGAGCGTAGATTGTGTAGCAAGTGTAGAGAAAGTTTAGAGGGGAGAGAAGTTAATTCTGAAGAGATGAGTCTTCAGAAAACGTTTAAAAGTATCAAGGGAGGGAGAGGATCGGACTTCGGCAGGAAGAGTATTCCAGAGTCTAGGAGCACAAACTAACAAGGAACGGTCACCCATCGAGCAGAGGACAGAACGAGGAGTGTTCAGGATGGGAGCGAGGTTAGACCGGAGTGCCCAAGGGGTTAACTAAAATTTGGTTCTGGATCGAATAAGCAGCCTATGTAGATCATGGATCAGAGGCGTTTTAAGACTTAAACGTCCTCAACGAATAAGGACATGAGCTCCTTAGTTCTAAACAAGATGAAGTGATCGAAAAGTAAAATTTTCTACTCGAGCAGAAAGGAAATTAAAGTAAACAGGGATGGAAGTAACGAAAGTTTGGCAATCTTGAAACTAATTTGGTAAATGTAGTAGCAGATACGGAGATAAATATGGAAAAATGATAGATAAGATTTGCACATCCTAGCAACAACGGTTTCGAGAGAATGATTAAGTAAGAAATAAAGAAATTTGTTGTAACGCACTTGCGATAGAGTTACCTGCCACGTACACTTCAACTTGTCCATGTTTGTTTGTTAGAAAGTTGCCTGAGAGCCAATCAGGCATGGATGATGTAGGAGTAACTGAGGCATCCTAGAAGAGCAAGAATCATGGAAAAATATTTGTGGTTTGTTTTTGTTGTCAGCAAAGATGCGTTTATTCTTCATTTCAAGGGTAGACTTCGGGAAGATCAGATAGGAGGAGTGCAAGAGAATAAGCTATATATGGTATTCTCGAATATGTGCTACGAGCACGAACAGCTGGAAACCGTAACTTCGAGGGTCGTCTGGGTTTGTATCATTCAAAATACTGACCTAGAAACAAAGGCCAAGCTATTCTGAAAAGAGTTAGAGTGATACGAGTAATAGACATTAAGGCAAGAATAAAGAACTCGAGAAAATGAGCAGAAGGATTTGATGAGATCAATATTTGAAGTGTTAGAAGCTAACGAGCGAAGAATTGTGACAAAATGATTGATCATTAGTACCTAATTATTTGAGGTAGAGACAATAATGATAAAACTTGGTAGTTGGGCGTATGGGGGGATTGAGTGAAGGAGAAGTGAGAACAGGAATTAGATGAACATATAGTCAGAAACTTCCGTGGGTGCGACGGTTATGGTATAGCTATGAATATGGAAAAATAAGATGAAAAGCTCAAGTGTTTGTATATGTTGTAAGTTGTAGAGTTAAGCGGAACTGAAAGAGAGAAAAACGTTCAAATGTATCGATCGAACAGAGATAAGAGAGGCTTTTCTTTGAAATGTTATAATCGCCTAAAATAGGTAATTTTGCAGAGCGAGTAAGAAATCAAAAAAGTTGTTAGAGTTGAGATGGAGTGTGTTAAATAAGCGCCATTTTGAGTGATAGAATGTTCTAGGGCTAAGGATGCGACCGGAATTTCGAAAGTGTTGGAGGGAGTTAATCGGATTGAGCGAGTGAGAAAATGTGGCCTAATTTAAATTCTCGCCTCTCAACTCACCTTTCCGTGGTTCTGACAGCCTGAATGAAGCAATAACCATGAGGGGACCCGCTAACATAGACAGCAATTTACTAATAGGCAAACCATGTTTCAGTTAGGCCCAAAATGGCCAGCTTCTCAGAAGTGATAAAGTAACAAATGAAATTAACTTTACTTAACGTCAGACGGCGGCAATATATAAAGCTAACGCAGAAAGCAAGTGGCGATTGGGAAGAGGGGCTAGAGTTGTGGGAAGGCTGGATGAGTTTATGGAGTTCTCTTGGCGAAAATTACGTGAGAATATAGCGAGATAGAAGCCCATATGTGTCGTGATAGATGTTGAAAATAAATTGACTATATAAGAACATAAGAAAAGAAGGAGACTGCAAAAGACCATTTATGGCCTACATAACTTGTTTTATGGAAAACGAAGGACTTCTAAGACAGATGGCATGTAGATAATATAGGAAGTTTTGGGTGTCAAAATGGGGCTTTCACACAGGAGAAAAAACACAACAAAAGTAGCCTAAAAAGTGACATAATATAAACATTTAGCGAAAGAACAAGATATAATTAAATAAAGGAATCTTAACAATATATATTCCAAATATGAATTTAATTTTCAAGTATCAGATGCTATAAAGCGGTGCTGAAAACCAAAAAAAACGAGCTCGAAATTACTACCACACTTGAACGAATCCAAAAGTAAAACCTAACTAAAGCATCGTTTCACCAAAACCACAACATTTTAATAAGTTTCCCAGAACAATCTACTAATTAAGTGAAAAACTTTGTAGAAGTTTTTAGGCTGTTGATAGTGAGAAATTTTGACACAACATACACTACAAAAAGGGACAGTTTTAAATCGAGATATAAAGCAATTAATACAATGACAAAAGAAGAAACAATAAACGAAATGGAAGAATAAGACCATTTCTTACATAGTAAAGGAGATATTGCATAAAATTAATGTAAGTTTATATAACAACCTAAGGAAATCGGTGCATATGAAGAACGTAATATATATGACCGAAAACGCTGAAGGTGAGGTGGAGCCAAAAGTAGTGAATATTGGGGCGAGGGTGGAGGGGGGTAAGAGGGAATCTTAAAGAATGTACGTTTTTGGTAAGTATTTACACTCAAAGTACGTACACAGGGGCAGTAACTTGAACTAATGACCTAAGAGATTACGAAGTAGTCTTAGAGCCCACCCTTTTATTGGTTCTTAGGTTAACCGCGAAAGTGTGCTGAAGTAGACGAAGGAATATGATCATTTGATACATGTGTAAAAGGTACTAATAGGCTGTAATTTATTTGATATAAGTCCGGTAGGAATGGATAAATAAATATATGACCATTATTTCAAAGATAACCAGGCACGGGTGCCTTTCAATATTGATTCATCTCAAATTGAACTTTCTCTCTCTCTCTCTCTCTCTCTCTTTATATATATATATATATATATATATATATATATATATATATATATATATATATATATATATATATATATATATATATATATATATATATATATATATATATATATATATATATATATATATATATATATATATATATATATATATATATATATATATATATATATATATATATATATATATATATATATATATATATATATATATATAAAAGGAGGTAACAAATTAAATCACTCGATAAAAGTAGTTAAATGGTTTGTGACAATTTATGATATGACAGAGTTAAGCGGGAGGAGCAAAATTAACGTTAACTCGAAGAAATATCAATTACGATTGAGCGGGAAGTTAATTCAAAAGTGGATGCGGGTGATGATTAATGAGGTTAATCGGGCGATTACAACACAAGATAGCTTTAACTTGAAGCGCGGGGTGAATTGGAGGGGAGGGGGGGAGGATAACGGCACAGGTCTTCGAGAAGCTACTTCTCGGAGTCCTAACGAGGAAGACTCGTAGATGGCGATTTTGATAACTTCCTGTTGCCGAATGAGATTTTATCTCCTCCAAAGAGATGTAATCTCAGCTCGAGGCGATTCTGCGGATCGGCAGGAGTCTCAGATTCGAATGAACGGGAATCTTGAAGCGGGTCCAAGATGGAGGGGCTGCACAATTCTCCAGGAAGAAGGGGGCTCGAAATCTTTTCTTCTGAGTAGTGCCCAAATCTTCACGAAGGTAGATATGCTGGTGAGATCTTACGACGAGGTACGTCTCGAACATACGGTTGCGGGACTTCGCTGGGGAACAGACAAACGGTCTGAACGGATGGACTGGCGGATTCTTAATCTCCTCAAAGAATGGCGGACTCCGAGTTAAATAGCTGGGCAGCTGGTCCGATAAATATCCCCAGGGCATGGCCGTCGGAGTAGACAGCAAAATTTGCCTCATGATATGGGGGTAGGTTAGCACGGCTGCTCTCGTGGGGGAATATACATGCCTGAGAAGCATGGGGTGAGAACTTGGTGTTGTTGCGGTGGAGGGAGGAGCGAGGAGGGTCCGAAAACAAATACATCTTGGTCGGGTGACTCAACGCGGGTCTGCCCCCTCCTCGAAGATTCTGAACTTCCCACACCAAGGAGCCAGTGGTTTAGAGCGAATGAACAGAAAGGAGTATTCCAAGGTGGTTTTCCTCTCACGCTGTTCCTTCGATGGCATCCCCTCACAATATATATATATATATATATATATATATATATATATATATATATATATATATATATATATATATATATTGATGGATGTCTTTGAAAACAAAAGGAGATGGAGAATAAGAGATACCACAACTGGTATAAGGTACATTTTACTGACGTTGACGTTGCGCTCCTCTGGAGCATGACAGACAGGACAAGATACAATGTAACGATGGGGAATTGCTGCAGTTAAGTTACCGTAACAACAATTGGAGAGGAACGTTTCGGAAATAACTTGGGAGGGGATAAAGAGAGAGGGAAGATAGCCGGTAGTTATACACCGGTGCGACGTGTACTTGAAGGCCTATGTGTTGAAGTAATTGACTGCTGGGGCACATATGAGCCCGGTTAATCGTCGAGGTTGTTGGTTTGCAGGGTGTGTGTGGTGTGATTATAGAAATTTCACTATATGCTGCTAGTTACGTGTAGGTATGTGTGGTTATGGGGTAGTTGATGGCTGCTCGGTACTTGCGTACCAAAGCAGCATGATGGATATTTTGTATTTGCGTGTATATTTGGTCCCCCTTGAGTTTTCTTAATCGTTGAGTTAAACGTAAAGCATCAAAGTAACCGACCCTTATAATCGAAGGGGATAGAACATTACTCTACTCATCGTCTGAGCTTGTCACTGATGCGTCAGTTTCGTGGTGAGTCGAGTCCATAGCCGCGAAGGTGTCTCCTTCCATCTTTTCAAGGTAAAGGAGTCAAAGAAATGGGAAACGCTTCTCGCTCCGGCACGGTTCGACTTGTTAACAGAAGCCGCCTTTGGTATTCCAGCATTTTTACGTTGCTATGAATGAATCATCCAATGCCTTCTTCCTCCTTTGTTGGAGGCACATTCGGTGCTCTTGTTTCCCTCCACCACTGTTTCAAAACAACGTATTTTTATTAAGCTCACATTTATTGGTCCGTCCACTGCTTCTTTGGACGGTACTCTTAAGAACATCTTGCAAAACCTTCTACCGCAATGACAGTTTAACTTGATATATATATATATATATATATATATATATATATATATATATATATATATATATATATGAATCATGATTCTTTGGGTTCTTTTTCAAATATAAAGATCGTATTTACGATCCGATGTTGAGATAGTCTCTTGTGTATCAATTCGAGTGTGCCGGCCGCAATGCCTGCTACGTAGGCCAGACTAGCCTACATCTTAAACAGAGGGTCAATAAATATCTTGAATTATCCCATAGAACTCAAAGACCCTTAACTACCTCCGAATTCTCCAGCATGCGAAATCAAGCTGAAAAGACTGGGAACCTCATTTCATCGGAACATTTTTCCATTATCTCTGAGGCTCCTTCAGTCCATTTATTAAAAATACTTTAGTTTCTCTATATTAAAAAAACTAAACCAACACTCACCGAGTCTGTTCCTCCTTTCTCCTACGTATCCCAAAACCCTACAACCTACGAAGTCATTTTCATGCTCCTTTGTCATTCACCTTTTCATTCTTGTCCTGGAACGACTATTTGTTTAAGGTAATGTATATATCATTCACATATTCGGTTCTTTTAATATTTTAATTTTGTAATTTTCTACTTTTTTATATTTTAACTTTAGTCTCGCTTCTTTGGCTTTATCTGATTTTCCCTAAGCTTGTATTTGCGGAGGTTTAGTATTTTTATTATTCATGTTTGTTTTGTTTTTGGATGTACGTTTATAAACTGATTGGCTTTACTTTACTCTAATAGAATCACTGAAGATGTTCCAATGTTTGGAACGGAACGTTTTAGAGGAAATAAATGTACTTTTCAATCTATTCGTGGGCCTTCATTTTCTTACTGAGATTAAGGTTTCCGCGAAAACAATGTCCCGCAGGAAAAATGAAAAAGGTGACTCCAAGTACTTTCTAAAGTACTTGGAAGCACATTGCATTCATTGCGAACCTCAAATGCTACTTTGTGAGTTATCCATTTCATATATATATACTATATATATATATATATATATATATATATATATATATATATATATATATATATATATATATATATATATATATATATATATATATATATATATATATATATATATATATATATATATATATATATATATATATATATATATAGGAATAACGTTACAACCACGAGGAAAGTGAAACAACGGAGAACTGAGAGGCCTTTCGACTAATGGTCCTTTAGTGAGTAGACCATTAGTCGAAAGGCCTCGCAGTTCTCCGTTGTTTCATTTTCCTCGTGGTTGTAACGTTATTCATAAATTCCTCACGTTTCTTATTTTCGTGATTCAGTTATACATATATATATATATATATATATATATATATATATATATATATATATATATATATATATATATATATATATATATATATATATATATATATATGTAGAAATTGGAACATATATAATTTGGAACGCTTCGAACATTAGCTATGTTCATCTTCAGCCAATAATGAAGAAAAACAATATGAAAGCAAGCAAGCTTAGAATACATAGAGAGATATATGTATTAATGACTGACAATAAGTTGAATTTGAGAGAAAATAATGCAACAATGTAATAATGAATATTAGAGTTTAGTAAAACTTTCAAGAAAACCATGCAAAAATTACCGAGAGAGGGCAATGCGAACGTACAAAGGAAAACACTGCAAAATTATAAAACAAACTGAGAAAACAAAGCAAAAAATAAAATGAAATAAATGAATGAAGACTTACCAACTTGATAGAAAGAAAGGAATCGAATGATTTAACATGTGGGAAATTTCAACTGAGCTAAACATGGTAGTTGTTTAAAATAACAAATATGGTTAACCAACTAATAGAACATTATAATTATCGGGTCATTGAGTGAGTTGTTATTACATTTTAGGTAGAAATGAATTATAAAACAAAATAAAATTAAGATATTTGAATTAATAGATGTAAAGTGGTGTGGACGACTGACTCGAATTTAATTCTGGATTAAGCATTTGATTAAATAGAGATTCCAAAATGGTGAGATATGTTTAGCTCAATTCAAATTCCCATATATTAAATCATTCGATTCCTGTCCTTCTGTCAATATGGTAAGTGTTCATTCATTTATTTTATTTTAATTTTGAATTTTTGCTTTGTTTTCTCAGTTTGTTTTATAATTTTGCAGTGTTTTCTTTTGTACGTTCGCATTGTCCTCTCTCGGTAATTTTAGCATGGTTTTCTTGAAAGTGTAACTAAACTCTAATATTCATTATTACATTGTTGCATTATTTTCTCTCAAATTAAACTTATTGTCAATCATTAATACATATATCTCTCTATGTATTCTAAGCATGCTTTCTTTCATATTGTTCTACTCCATTATAGGCTGAATATGAACATAGCTAATGTTCGAAACGTTCCGAATTATATATGTTCCGAATACTGGTTCTGGCTTTAACATATATATATATATATATATATATATATATATATATATATATATATATATATATATATATATATATACGAGGGGCGGGCAATAAGTTTTGCGAATTGGTAGGGCAAAACAGAGGAAGGGGGATTGCTGTTTGTGGGGGTGTTAGGACAAGTTATGGCAAGTCATGAACTGCAGCCGCAAACTCCTGCCTCGTCGATTTAAGAAGCAGTAGCTGATCGCAGATCGTCAGTCACAAGTCTTTGAACAATGCAGAAGGTTGAGCACCGCGCAGTGATCAAATTTTTGACCAAGGAAGGCAAGGATGCAAAAGAGATCCATGAACGCATGGTCGCAGTGTACACCGACATCGCCCCTTCCTATGCAACCATTGCTCGTTGGAATAAGCAGTTCCGCCATGGTCGTGAGTTCCTTGAAGATGACCTCCGTCCAGGACGCCCGTCAGACGTGATCAACGAGAGCAATGTGGCCCGTTTGGAGAGGATGATCCTTGAAAATCGACTAGTGAAGGTCGAAGAAATCGAGCGAGAACTTGGAATATCACATGGCAGTGTTATGAACATCATCTACGACAATTTATAATGACCAAGGTCTCTGCCCGTTGGGTCCCTAGAAACCTCACGCCCCATGATCAAATTCAACGTCGTCAAGATCCACAAGGCCAGAGTTGCACAAGCTGCCCTGCGAGAGTGCGGATTTGAGGAGCTCAATCATCCTCCCTACAGTCCAGATCTGGCCCCTAGCGACTACTTTTTATTCCACCACTCAAGGCTCCACTGTGTGGACGCCGGTTTAGGGACGATGAAGATGTACAGCTTGCCGTCCAGGAGTGGATTGAACAGACATCAGTCGGGAGATTTCTGGTTGTCGGGAATTCGAAGCCTCAGGGACAAGTGGCGTAAGTGCATTGAAGTCGAGGGTAGTTATATGAAAAATAATAAAACTTTTCCTCAAATCTCGTTTCCTTATATCCGAATTGCAAAACTTATTGACCGCACCTCGTGCATATATATATATATATATATATATATATATATATATATATATATATATATATATATATATATATATATATATATATATATATATATATTAATAAAATTATTGCAGTAACGCAATTAATTATGTGGTTAAAAGGCTATTTTTTGGCAAACCAGTCTTCCTCAAAGCCTTCGGAAGGAGCTCTTCTCACATACCCGAAAAGGTAGCACTTAAGTCACGGGCGTCTCACAGCGGCTGGTGGGGGGGGGGGTGATAGTTTTCGTTTTCGACTTTCCACTGGGGGAGGCTAACCGAGAACAATGGAGGGGGGGATAGGCGCCCGACAGGGTTTCGAACTGATTAAACTTTCTGGGGACATCAACTAATGTGATATCGTCAGACTTTGTCTGGGAATGTTTGCACCTTTGACCTCTATTGTACTGACTCTCCTCAGATGGAACAAAGAGGGAGTCAAAATAATGAGGACAATCGGAGTCCCCTGAGCGCGTGGGAAAACAATAACAAACTGAGTGTGATAGTTGGCCTAAGTTAAACAACTCCTAGGGGTTCTGGGTTGAGAGAAACTGGTTATAGAAAAATACTATATTATATACAAAAATTAAGAATATATGTAATTATACAATGGATACACAACACAAAATTAAGGGGAGGGGGGGATACGGAAGTACAAACTCAAAGTCACGCAAACTCGGGGTAAAACGGAAGTCAATAAATCTCGTTCACTGAACGTGCGAACGAACTCTTGAGGCGCGTACTGCGAGGATTTTCACGGTCCCGCGGAGTTTCCGATCTGTTTCGAACTCGCCCTGCAACGAACGCTCTCGTTATCTGAACCGGAAGTTCACCAGTTCCCTGGCGCTGTTTGTACAAGTGCTGTTTTCCGTCTCTTTCTGACAATATATATTTCGTTAGTAAAAAAAGAATCAAGTTAAACAAACAGACGTATAAATTTAATTTTTCCGCGTAAACTCCATTGAGGTTATAACACTTTTTCAAGCGATGAGACACTATTTAATCCATTTCTATAAAACTCAGGATGGTTAGAATTAAACTAAGTTAAGACAGCTCTTTGTATATCATCAACAAGATGGGCTTTGCCAGGACTGTACGGAGGGTGTAAAATAAAGTCCAAAGCAAATTCTCGTAAACTTGATTTTCTCAAAGAAGCTGAATTTGAGGGGGCGTTATCTTTTTGAAAGAGGAGTCTTCCGTTACGTTTTTTCGGTCGTTTCTCCATTATATCCTTGTAAATTTTTTTCAAGATACTTTATTAATAGGTAGCATTATTATTCTTTACCCTTCAAGATAGTCAACAAGTATGACACCTTCGGCATTCCAAAAAACTGTGTTTATTACCCTTTGATCAGTCAGAATGCTTCGATGGGACCTTTCTCATGCCATATCTTATCAATAATAGTTATAAAATGCACTTTGAATTCCTGATCATAGAGATAAATGTAAGTTTCATATTTGGTTAAAGTTCTTTGCAAAAATATCCACAGTATCTTCATCCCACATTTTCACAAATTTGCAGTGAATGACTACCTCTCTTCTCCACCTGATCTTTACGCAACACTTTTGGCACCCATCCAGCTGAAAGCATACTGATCTTCAGTACGTTACTCAAGATTAAATAAACTGAACCTGTCGACATGTCCAATGTGCTGGCTTTTATTTTCACTCTTAATCCATTCTTAATCGATGGTGCTCTTAAATTAGTTTCGGATCATTATTGATGTTTTCTTCTGTTCTGATGACAACGATCTGCTGCTGCGAATGTCGTCCTCAACCTCCTGTCTTCTATCCACAAAGCTATTCATGCATTTATAAAAATCAGATTTTCAGGAGAGGGAGGAGGGGCTTTCTTCGTGAACTGGTATAATACATCAATAATATATATCTTGATAACCTCAACAAGAAATTTGATATTTGTGCTTGCTTCAACTTGGATGGAGTCCATAGTATCAGAGCTGTGTCGAAATTTAAAGTGTTGCTATGCTATTCATTATGTAGCAAATTAAATTATGGGTATTTAAATAATATTAGTTCAGACATCGGTATAAATTTAAGTCATTTTAATAAATATATATCTATATATATATATATATATATATATATATATATATATATATATATATATATATATATATATATATATATATATATATATATATAAATATATATATATATATATATATATATTATATATATATATATATATATATATATATATATATATATATATATATATATATATATATATATATATATATATATATATATATATATATATAGATGAAGAATTTTGCAAAGTAGCACGTGGTGTTATTATTGGATCCAATATCTCGCAGGAAAGAGGAAAAAGCATTTTCAAGTACTATCGAAATTTATTTAGCTCTTATTTAAGGAAAACTAAAAGAAAAAAATATTGCAAGATTATATTTAAGTGGAATAAATGTTTAGCGCTGCCTCTAAAACAAAAAATTACCAAATAGGTTAAGACCATAGCGAGGCACACGCAATAAAGGAAATAAGGCAGAATATATAGTCTAAATGTTAAATGTAGGGATAAAAGGAGTGGTTAAGAAAAGAGAATAGACAATATAGGAGTAAAGTCAACAATAAAACGATAAAATTAACTAACCTATAAAACACATAACTCAACATAATGAAAACCAGGCATGAGTGTGGTAGAAAATAATTTCTGTAAGAAAGTTTTTTTTACACTAGAATCTATTTTAAAAAGTCTCAGTGGATGATGCAAGAACATTCAAGAGTATTTCTCTTGACAAATTCATTGGAATTCAAACTGATTAAGTCGTCATTATTTGACTTATGGACATAAAAGGCCCTAATATAATATTATCTTTTTACAATTGATTGATGATGATTACGATGTAAAGAAAGGTGTTTGCATCTGATCATGCTATTAACTAGAGTAACCAGAATATTGAACCGATTAAACTACACCTATATATTTTTTTCACATTGTGGAGATACACCGAAGTGAATTTCAAATGTTAATGAGAAGAGAAATGGCTGTAAAAGATTGTACTTTTATATTGTCAACATTAAAAGAGTACTTAGTGTAGCCGTAGATAAATGAAAGTCTTAGGTGTGCCAGAAGGACTGAACACAATACCACCGAAGCAAGATGACCCTTTCTTGGCTCTCAGACGATTCCTTTCACCACACCACTCCAAACATCTAGTCTACCAACTCTCCAGACTACAATCACATAGACTATTATGTTTGGAATGTAGTTCATAGAGACCAAGACGGTCTGTACAACACAAAGGTGCATTTTAGAACCAGTATCACCACAGTTTTTGCCCAGTTAATCAGGAGTACAGTCAAGAGGAACTGCAACAGGTTCCAACGCAGCCTAGAGGCTGTGGTTGAAGCCGAGAGTGATTTAATTGAATAGAGTCCCTAGTGCAATCATTTAAGTGTCTAAGATGCAACGTTGGTAAATATAAATGTATAAATTAATTATCTTTGTTAGTTTCTTCTATACTGAAGTTAGACGACACATTACCCAGGACACTGTGAATTTCCCGGTTAATAGGAAATATTTAACGCCACGTTCGAGGCCAAGCCCCTAACGTTTTTCCAGTATCAAGGATTAGTCGCCCTTATCATAATAATAAATTCTGTTATGAGGTTTCAAGGATTAAAACACTTCCATAATAATTTTAATCCCGATGTTCCTTGCACGTCAGCTTTAAACCCTTATGCTACGTAGTGAATTGAAAAGAACATTTTATTTTTATATCATTAACTCCATATATATGTATATTTTTAATTAAACTTTGTTAGAAAAGTTAATATTCACATTGCCTGTTAATATATACACATTTTCAAAATAATTAGCATCTGCGTTTTAAATATCTCAATTCAATTCTGATATGGAAATAGAATCTTGATCCCGCCGTAAATACTACCGATGATAATACATGTAGTTATGGAGTGTGGTTTCCTTCGCCAATTATAATTATTTTTATATACACGTCAATGTCAGCTGCCATTATTACACTTCCAATTTCTAAGTAGAATAACGGCACGCAATTAAAAAACACGCTCCCATTAATCTCTTATGCAGTGGTGCTCTGGTGTGACATCAACGTTTATGCCATAACGCTTTCTTCGGTTGAGCACTACTTCATTTATATAAGAACGACGATTGCAGCAGCATTAACTCACAGCGATATTTGTGGGTCGTTGTTTGTGTGCCATCGCTTGTCTTAGGAAAAGCAGAAGATTTGTACCATTTTCTACTTCCCGCAACTCTTTATTCTCTCCATGAGTGTTCTATAAATAAATTGTGCCACTTTATTGATTTCGTATCCAACTCAAATAAGCCTAAAAGTTAATCTGCGCTATCTAATACTCTCAATATCTGTTTGAAAATAGCGATCCTTTTAGGACAATGAACAGTAATTTTACTTCCAATATTGTCAAAAATCAACACAGTTTTGTATCAGGCCATGTTACAGCAAAAGTCAAATTTCCATTGCCTCAGTCCCGACCTTCCCTTTCGCAGTGTCTCTAAACTCTGGGGAAAATTTCCTTGGACTTTGACAAGTTCTTACAGCTCAATACTAATGACTGCCAATTAAATGTACCGGTTTTCACAAAAGTTCTGTTACACTCTGTTGTTATTATCTGTCGAGAGGTTTATGTATGTGATAGAAAAGTCCGTCAAACCAATTTAAACGTCTACTATTACACCACGTGTCTATAAAAATATTTTCTATTGTGTGGAGTTCTACATCGCCAATCATCTCAACGTCAACCGGAGGAAAGTCTGCAGATTCACGCAGATACTGAAGAAGGAAGAAGACGTTAAAGATCGACCTCGTTTTGGCAGACCTCAAAATATCAACCATTTTGCTGTGAGAAAGGCCTTCAAAAGTGTTTCAAAGCTCAAAATGAGCTTAGGTGCGAAGAAGAATAATATCTCGGTGGCCAGGGTGGATATGACGTCATGGAGGAGGGTCGCAAGGGCTTGAGATGGGTGGAAAGACCTCTGCTCACCGACTGCATGCGAGAACAGCGTTAAGGGCGATTTCTTTGCCTTTTCAAAGACTTGAAGTATCATGGCAATTGAATTCTCAATTATCTTGATGAAAAAAATTCCTGTGAATCCGATCATCAAAAGGCAGAACGGCTGCGTGGGGAGTTTCGTCCCCGACGTCTTCGAGATCTACTACGTGTCCACAACCAAGAACCCGACCTCCGGGATGATGTTCGGCGTCATGGCTTCGAATGGCGTGAAGAACCCCGGTGTGGTTCGTGACCGGTTACAGGCACATTGAAGCCGATTACAGGGATATCTTGGCTAAGAAACTCTTGCCGTAGGTAAGAAAGCTCACGAATACGGCGGATTACGACATTCCAGAAGACGGTGCTCCGGCCCTCACGGCTAAGACCGTGCAAGAATGGTTGGAGTCGAACATGAACTTCTCGTCTAAGGACTTTTGTTCGCCGCAATCGCTGACCTAATTCCCCTCGACTACAGGGTGTGGGCGCATGTTGATAGGAAGGCGTGCAAGCTCCGCCACAGCAACGTATACCACGTGTGGGCCACCATGAGGAAGAACTTCGTCCGCAACGTGTGGCGGCTTTCAGGTCTTGCCTGGATCGTGTGCTCGCCGCCAAAGGAGGCCACATTGATTAATATAACAATTTAAACATATATTTATATTTTATATTTTAAAATAATAAAAACCCGTCTAACTGCATTAAAACCATCATTGTGTCCTTTGTTGATAGCGTCGTAACGAGTGTAACAGGACATTTGCAATGCTCGTTATATGACATATTTAAGTTTATTAAGATATATAATTCAAATTGATTAAACGGCTTTTAAATTAAGAATATCATTTGTATCTATATATATATATATATATATATATATATATATATATATATATATATATATATATATATATATATATATATATATATATATATATATATATATATATATATATATATATATATATATATATATATATATAAATATATATATAAATATATATATATATATATATATATATATATATATATATATATATATATATATATATATATATATATATATATATATATATATATAGGAAGGTGAAAACCAAGAACGCTATTGATTAAAGCATCATTATTTGAACATTTCGAGGTCCTAGCCTTATCATCAGCACCAAGAAACTAAGATAGTTTCTTAGTGCCAGACAAAGAATTGGTAGGCCGACATAAAGGCAGACTAGATACCAATATACCGACATGATGGATAATAAACATCAAGATGCACAGATATCCCACAACATAGTTTGACCCGCATCGGCGCATTCATATGCTACAACCCGCCTGACCCAAAGGTTGCCACCACGTCCTAGGCATCACAACATAGCCCATAGTGTTCGTAGAATCAAAACTTTGAGAAAACCGCTTAGATAAGTAGTGCCCATTGAAATAGCTATATTTTTCTACATAATTTGTTAATAACGTAACAATTATTCGCATAAATTCCTAACCCAGAGCCTATTGTATTCCATCTTAACTGATAACATGTCTTCATAGCATCAATAGCTGCTTCCGTATCTTGGATTAGTTTTGTCTTATAATAATTTTCGGGGTACAGTTTTAAAGGTTTTATACGCCTCTTAAAGAATACTAACCTCGAAGCCTACCGAACGTCCGGCTTACCGCCTTATGTTACAGATTGAATAAAAATGCACATATATTTTATCTTTATATCATTAAGTTCATATATATCATTAATTCATCTGTAATAGAAATATTATTATTACCAATACCATGATCTATGTATATCCACCTTATTAGAGCTTGACCTTACGTTTTACATGTCTCAATTCTGCCCCGGAAGTAGAAAAGTGACTCCGCCGTAAAAACCAGTAATGACAATGCATCTCTGATTCGAGGATGGTTTCCTGCGCAAATTAAGATTATTTTTATATTTACTCAGCAATGTTTGCACACATAACTCCACCGCATTCTAAATAAAATAGAGGCAGCCACGTTAAAAACACGGTTCCATTAATCTCTTAGGCAAGGGTGGTCTGGTATAACATCGAAGTTTATGCCAGGGCAAACCTGTAGAGGAGAAACCTCATTTTTACAAAACGACAATAGCAAGAGTAGCAACTTCGTGCAGTATTTGTGGGGCGGTGTTTTTTCCCCTCCCTCTTTCTATGAATAATTAGCTAAAGATTTGTAACATCTTCAACTTCCGGTGCCTTTTTCCTCTCCTCTTCATTTTACGAAGTTTCATCCATATCGTCTTTCTAGGACCATTGATCTAAACTTCGGCTTCTTTCTAAGAGAGATGGTTGACCTCATCAGAAATTTCTTAATTTTCAAGGAAGTTTAACACCCTCTATCACATGTACCTGGGTCTATAGGTGAAGGCAAAGGGAATAAAAATGAATTAAAGAAACATAAAGTAAAATTAGCAAGTTTAGTAAAAGTTTAGGAATTTAAAGCATTTTTGTAACAATTTTCATCAACCACAAATATTTTGTCGACAGAAGGCCACCTGCAGTGACAAATTTGTATACAGCAAAAGTACATAAAAGGACAACTTTGAGGCTCTTGGAATCTTAGGTTAAAGAGAGCAATGGGCCCTATTCGGAGAGGCGGGGAGGGAGTGGGGAGAGTAAGAAGGTGACCGACCGATATGCAAACAATCGGTGAGGTTGGGGAGCTAAGTCTAGTGGATCCAGCCTTGCTTTTCTAACTTCGAGATACCGGGTTTAAACCTTGCGAGAGTGGAACCAAATGTCAGCCCACTTAAAGTCCTCAACAATGATTAGTGGGCACGCTGTGCTTACCCCAGCGGAGATAGGTAGAGTTTACACAGGACACACACAGTTAATCATAAAATCACTATTCTTCTTTTCCCGTATTCACAGCGCACTCGCACACTCTTCTGTGCTAGGAAGTCTTATCAATAGGTATTTGTATCCACATGCTCCCGACGTGTAAAGTGTCCCCCTTTTTGACACATTCCAGCCTACGAAACGAGGACCGGACCCTCTGCCCTATAGCTCATCAGCGATTGTTATAGTAATATCTATCTAGTTTTTATTATCCGTTCGGTGAGATCTCGTTTCCAGGAGAAAGGATCTTTGGGCCTCTAAAGCAAGGAACAGATGGTTCAACGTCGTAATAGTAGTTGTTGTTCTTGAACTGAAGATGGCAGCTAGTCACTTCCGATAAAAGTTTCGTGAATGGAACTTTTCTAAGAACTGCACCTCATTTTCTGTGACTTTATTTACAAGAAAAATAAAGTCAAGACAATTGCTTTAAGACATGTTAGCGGTGGTGCGTCATGCTATGGAGTGACGCCCTATCGTCCCTTTGAATGGATTTTGGAAAGGTAGAAATAGTATTATGGTTCGTGGCGAAAACGGGCCACGGGGCTTAAAGGATGAGAATCAGTGATTTAGTACCTGCATTTCTCCAAAATTATTTATTTGAAGCAATTATTTCGGTTCAAATTCACATGAGTTCGATTAAAGTGATTTGAAAATATAAATCCATTTTAACCAATTAGGGAATATTGTATGGAGGCGAGGGGAGACTGGGCAATGGAAATTGTGTGTGTTCGGGGAGGTTTTCGAGCTTAAATCTTATTAGCAAAGAGGCTCTATCACGGAGAGGGGTAGTAAAGAAAGAACTGTGAAAAACTAGTGAAGGTAGACAAAGTGAAAATAATGGAAGATATAAAGCCTCGGGCCCTCGTCCAGGTGTTGGGACCGAGAGGGTACATAATTGAAGCTGAGAGACACTGCATTTCCCCCACTGTTTAGGTGCACCAAAGGCGAGCCATAAAATTCAACTAATCCAGAATCTTCATTTTAACGCACCGCCAAAAGTGGTATTTTAATCTATTTATACTTATCATTTTAACGCTGAGGAATCATAATTTTTTTTTTAAATTTAACGTTTTTTTCTCTTTGGCTTAATAAATTATATTATTGAGATAATTTCTTGTTTTCTGCCCAATATTTTAAATCCATTAATGTGAATAAGTGCGATAAATTAAAAGTCCAAATATACTATGCTTAAAAATATTCTAGTGCAGATTTTTTTTTCTTGTAAAATTCTACATCCATAGCTTATATGTAAATAGATCATATTATTGTCTATTTATATATTTCTGGATAGTCCTCAACTAGAGTAGATAGTATAGTTTAAGATTTTTTATTAAATATAGGAGCTAATAATTAATTAAAATAATTTTAGATACAATCCAGGTGGCTACACGAAAAGTTTGTAGATACGGGTTTTAACTTTCTTCTTTTCAATGTTGAATTCACCTGGCATGGACTAAAGACCACACATGACAAGGCCTGGCCAAAATTGAAATGAAGTATAAAGTTATGAATAAAAAAAGACATAGGAGAGTGTTATTGAACTAGAAAGAAAGTGAAAAACGATACGCCCTGAATTCGTAAAGGTCAAACAATAAGCATGCGAATCAGCAGTGTGCTGATTATCGCGTTGTCGCACTAGTGATCTGGACACATTAATAGCCAACTCACCTTTTTGCTGGAACGTTTCTCACTGGAGACATAATTTTAAGATAACATTGGAACCACTAATAGCTCTCTATTACAATAGCAACCACAAAATTGACTCGTTTGGGGAATTAAGGAATAGCCACACCTGATATTGCCTAACTTCGCTCCACTCTAGAGCAGCATTTGCTCTCTTCTCGACCATAACCTGATTGACACCAGTATTTTAAATTGTTAAGTCTCATGTTAAGTTATATTTTCTTTCATATTGTTAACCAAAAATAATTAGTAATAAAAGTGCTCTGAGTTGCTTACTTGCTTGCTTAATGTTGTCCATCATTGCAGATGACGACGTCACTCCATACATGGATGAGTTGATGATTATCCTCTTTGGCGAGATCTTTGATCGCTGCGGAGTCCGCCAAGGTTGGCACAGCCTCTTCAACAAACATCGCAGTTATGGGGTCCTTGTATTTTTTGGTATCGTCTTGCACGGCGGGCTATGGCAGCATTGTTGTAATTTGTGCTGAAGTAGTTGTATCCGTCGTGTACCAGGGCGCGCCAGGAGCTTCTATTGGTAGCATCGATCTCGAGGGTTCCCGAGTTCATGTTGAGCTTTTTGAGGGAGAATTTTAGGTGATCCTTAAGCCTCCTTTTTGTCCTTCTACTGATCGTCGTCCCACAGAAAGTTCTGAGTACGGGGTGATCTGCGTTAATCGATGTTCAGGCTGGCGGCTGATGTGACCAGTGTAGCGAAGTTGTTTTGTCTGAGGATTTCTTTCAGTGAGGATGTATGCATGCGTTCTCTCATGTTGACATGTTGCAACTTGTCCCACCAATGAATTCGCAGGATACGTCTCAGGCAGTTATATGAAAGCTCTCTAGCTTCTTGATCTGATATTTATATGGTGCCCAAGATTCGCAACCATAGAGCAAGATGGAGAGGCAGGTAGCCAGGGTCAGGTTGTGGTTATTGAAGACCTGTCTTGAAAGTTTTCCAAAAGCGGCTGAGGCAAGGGCAATTCGCCTGGTGATTTTGTCATCCAGGGAGCAGTCAGTTGACAGAATGGATCCAAGGTATGTGAAGTGTTGGACTTCCTTCAATTAGTCCTCTCCTATATTCATCTGTGGGTTAGCTATTGGTCTCACACTTTGGCCTGTGCGCTGGAATAACACTTTTGTTTTTTTAGTGTTAACCGTTAGTTCCATTCGTGTATATGCTTCACATACACAATTAAGGATCGTCTGGGGCCCTTGTTCTGTATGGCTGACAAAGCCAGCATCATTAGCATATAATTTTTTTGGTGTTAATTAGTGTTTTTGTACGAAGGTGGGCGAGGTTAAAGAGATTTCCATCTAACCTGTAGGCTAGAGTGACTCCCACTTCGTCTTCAATGATGTTATTGTAGACGAGTTGGGTGACAGCAGCTATAAACAGGCTGAATATTACAGGGGCGCAAGAACGCAACCCTGTTTAACTTCAACACTCACTTCAAATGGAGCAGATTTGTTACTCCCTACTACAACAATTGGGTAGGCAGCCAAATTTTGTAAGTAATTGCCATAGTATTGTGCAGTTTACAGTATCGAAAGCAATATACAGGTTTTGTTGTATCTCTCTGCATTTTTCTTGCAATGGCGTGCAACAAAAACCATATCTATGGTTAACCTTTCTTTTCGAAAACCACACTGTGATTCCGGCAGGATCTTTTCTGCAATGTCGGTGAGTAGTCGTGTCAGCATGATGCGGGCTAGAGTCTTCCCAGCATTCGAGAGGAGTGTGATGCGACGGCTATTGCAATATACAGTTTTTCTCCTCTTTTCTTATGGATGGTAACAATTTTGCTATATTTCAAGTCTTGTAGTACGCTGTTATTTTTCAGCAGACTTTGAAGAGTTTGTGTAGATGGTTAGTGATGTTGTGGCCACCATACTTAAGTAGTTCACAGGAATATCGTCTGGTCCTGCAGCTTTGTGGTTCTTGAGATTTGCAGTTGTATTTGCAGTTTTAGTTCTGCTGCTATGAGCGCAGTTTTTCTTTTTTGGTAGGTTTTTTGTCGTGTCCTGCATTGTTGTAGTTGAGTCCAGTTCTATGATTTCTGGGAGCTGAGGGATCTCATTTAGGATGGACAGGTCCACTGGGTTTTATCGATTTAGCAGCTCCTTAAAATGTTCAGCTTATCGATCTAATATCTTTTCGTGCTCAGTTATGATAGTATTCCTGTTAGCGGTACGCACGGGGGTGAGTGTGGTGGTAGTTGGTCTGTAGTCTGTTTTAAGCGAGGAATAAAAGTTGTGGAGATTATCCACATAAGAGTTTTCCATCTCCCTTCAAGCATTCTTGACATTGGTGCGTAGTGAAGAGAAGTGGTTCTTGTGTCTTGGTGATGGATTTCGTAGCTACTGGCCATGGGCAGCATTCTTATCCTTGATGAGAGTGTGAATGAATGTTGCATTTTCATCAAACCACTCACAATTCTTACGTCTGGTTGTGCCTAAAATTTCTTGTGCAGTGTCATGAATAGTGGTGCAGGAGCGGTTCCATATTGTTCTGAGAGAATCTGTTTGTGCATTTGGGTCTAAGTGTGTTGCAACATCTGGTAGTTTATCAAGTAAAGACTGGAAGGCTGTTTTGATTTCAAGATCATTGAGTTATATCAGATTCAATCTAGGTTTTCGGGCAGTTTTTCTGACTGGTGGTCTTATTCTTATATTGAGCTCAGCTCTCACCAATCTGTGATCAGTGGAGGCTTCAGCTTCTCTCATTACACGGGTGATTTAAACTTCACTCAGGTCTAACCTTTGACTATGATGTAATCCAATAGATGCCAGTGGTGAGGCCTAGAGTGCATCCATGTGGTTTTATTTTTGTTTGGGAGCTGAAACATGGTGTTTATAATTGATAAAGAATGCTCTTAGAAAAGGCTGAGGAGTCTGAGTCCATTTTTTGCATTACACAGCTTCGTGACGACCAAGAACGCCTTCTCAAAGATGGTTCTTGTTTCCTACTCTGGCGTTCATGTCTCTGAGAAAAAGAATCTTGTGACTGTCAGGTATACGTTGTAAGGTATCCTAAAGGCAGAAGTAGAAGAGGTCTTCTGTTTGATCGTCTGAGGGGAGTGTTTGTGCATAGACACTGAATAGGGTGGCGAACTGTGACTTACCTAAATGCATGCGCCATACTGAGATTCCTTCACTCAATCCTGTGGGCGTGGTTTGTATTGAGTTCAGGAGAGAGGAGCGGACCGCAAAGCCGACTCCATGTAGTGCTGGTTGGTCAGAAGGTAGTCCTTGCCAAAGGAAGGTATATCCTTCTGCTGCCTCCGCAATTGAGCCAACTTCTGCAAGTCTAGTCTCACTTATGACAGTGATTTCTACATCATAACGTTTTAGTTCTGCGGATATGAGCGCAGTTCTTCTTTTTGTAGGTTTTTGCGGTGTCCTGCATTATTCTGACCTTCTAGGAAAGCGAAGGTCATATATCTCTCCTTTTTGTTGATTCGACCGCAATCGTGGGATGCCATTGCAGCTGCAGTAGTCTGCCACAGGTTTAGGAATGGGGCAACAATGTCTAGGTCATCTTTTATTTACTCTTCCTCGATAGAGTTGGGTAGTGCTGTCCGTAAAACAGGGCTGCCCAGTCGCTCAGACAGAGACCGAACGAGGGCTGTGCTTCAATACTACAGCCCTTCCAACGATCATGTGTTTTGAGCGACCTGTTGTGCAGCATACTAACTAGAGGCTTCCAGCCGATCCAAAGTACACCCCGTCACTGACAAGGCCAAGGCCGTAGATCTTTCGGTCTTATACCTAAATTATATTGATAGGGTATTGCAAGAATGTGTGAATGAATAAGCAATGCATGAAGTGATAACTTGCACGATGATATTTAAGGTAGAAAGTAGGTGTGCATTTTTCAGTCTGCCATCTTCACTTTCCCCTGCTAAGTCCAGTAGCAAGGAAATGATCCACGACGACTGGAGAAGGTTTACGTTGCAGCGCTTTGCAAAAAATACCCTCCTTGGACTATCGCCTAATGCACGAGCACCGTGCAGATTTGCTCTCCAGGTTTACTTCTGAAGCCCTGGCTCTTCCAAGGGGTCCCACGAGTCAGTGGGGTTTGCCGAGTTATACCACAGGGCCCTCGTTCGTTGGATGAACATTTAGTTAAAAGGCAGGGAAACCACGAACAGGTAGTACTCCAACAGTTGAGAGGCAGAGGCTAAGTAAACTTATCTTCCTTGACTTAAAATAAAGAATTAAAGCTAGGACTTAAGGTCGTGTATTGCGCATGAACACCCAAACGCCCCTGAGTTAAAGAATTAATTTCGTCATCCTTTACATTGGTCAAATATCATAGATTAATGACGTTGTTGGACCTGGCACTTTGCTAATTGAGATAACTAAGCTCTTTTGTATAAAGGATATTTCAATGAAGCAAGAGAAAGTGGACGAAATAGATGGTCAGTCATAAGGTTGCTCAATGGAGCGAGAAAACAAGAACTAGTTTTAGAGAAGTTATCTACCTCTTTTCCTTGTTCGCATAAGAGACAAAGATGGAAGATTATCACCATAGGTCCTTAGGCAAGACTTCGAAAAGTTATGGCTTACTTATTATGTATGACAGATGTGAAAGAGGAAATTTGTTATGGGGGTGCTGGGGCCTTTTGCCAGGGCATGAACCTTAACTGGTTCCGATGCTACTACATAGAACGCGACATCGCTATAAAGGGTCATTTTAATGCGGCAACATGATGGGTAGCCTTGTGCTTAATAAGGATTAAAAGGCTGCAAAATTGCAAGGAGATTTAGTGGCATTGATGCACATCGAGTAAACATTATTGGAAACAGTTGGTGGTGAATGTTGAAGATTATCACGAATCTTCAAGTGTTAAGATATTGAAAAAGTAAATGAAGGTGAAAGGGACATTTATTATTTGATCTTCTAAAGGGGAGCGAGACAAGGTTCTAATAAGGAATTACAATGGTTTAGCATTGGTAAATGGGATGAGTGTTAATATCAGGGACTTTGTTCAAATAGATGATTAACATAAAAGAAATTCATATTATTACAAGTACAAATTTAGCATAAAATAACGCTCTTATTTGCACCAAAATTAAAGTTCTCCGCATTTAAAATGAAAATGAAAAATAACAAATAAAAATGAAATGATGCAAGTAATATTTTAAACCTGACTCGTATTCATGAGAGCTCACAATAGAGAAGAGGAGACAACTGTAGTGAGAGGGTGAAGCCGGAATTCTACAGAAATTTACGTTCAAGGACAAATTTGAATGGAGTTTACTATACACAACAATTGTGAACGTATTTTGGCATGAGTGTATCTAATTGG
The DNA here is from genome assembly GCA_963969495.1 of Ceratothoa steindachneri. Classification (NCBI taxonomy): domain Eukaryota; kingdom Metazoa; phylum Arthropoda; class Malacostraca; order Isopoda; family Cymothoidae; genus Ceratothoa; species Ceratothoa steindachneri. Next base: position 12,340,782 of record OZ018317.1, on the reverse strand, counting down.
AATGGATACAAAACTGAATTTCATTAATTTTTCGCCTAGTTTTGAATGAGAAATCTTTAAAATGAAAGAATAAAGAAGGCAGAAGATTAAAATATTTTGTATTTTAACAAAATTGGAGCGCAAGAAAAATTTGACCTATTTATGAAAAGGCGCAAGAGAAAGTTTGACCGTGCGTGAAAGACGATTGGCTGATTTAGTGATTGATTTGAAGATGCCTTTAAATTTAACCCTTAAGTTTAAGGGCAAAAGGCCTTAAATGGAGAACGTTCTAAAAAAGCTTCACTCTATAATCAGGAATTATTCTTGTGTAATGAAAATATCAAAACGGAACTCTATAAATCCACCATCTAAAAGTTTTTGTGGCATTTAAACCATGGGAGAGGCATTTATGGCGACACCAATTTTGATAAATCAAAGCAAATTAAATAAAAAAGTATAAATACCTGACAAGTTCCAATTATCCCATCATTAATAGAGAGAATCGATGACATGAACTAATTGTTAAGATAAATAGAGTTGACTGCCTTTTATAACTAAGTTTCGGCTGAATCCAAACGTTACGTTATCGAAGAAAGAAGAGAGGAGGGTGCGGCTCTGAAGAGTAAAGTGGCAAGTCTCTCATAGCAAGAATTTTATCTCGTCTCGTCGCAACCCACCACCTGAAAGAATGCCAACTTAGCAACCCGGTAGCCACAGCAACACAGGAGTCAAGGCATAGTCAATGCAACTCTTTCCCTAGGTCACATTCAATACAAGTCATAAATACGGTCCAAAGCCGAGGACCCTTTTTGGCGTCCACTAACCGATGATACTTATAACATTAGTCTAAAGAGTCTATTTGGCTGCCCTTTGTATATTCAAAATAAGTATTATAATAACAAGGGCTGCTAACCCAAGACTCGCGTGCACTCGCTTATTCTGATTTATGACCTTACGAGCTTAAAAACTTTCCATAATTTCTGGACTAACCTTTGGAGGTCATTGGTAATTCTATCATTCGAAAGAGAATGTAAAACAACATAAGGGTTTAAAATTTTGTTAGAATGAGCCGAATAGTTATGATGTTATCCCCAAAATAAAATAATTCTCGGACTATGCTTAGTAAGACTGAAAATCATATCATTCGATAAAGAATTTAAAACAACATAAGACTTTTAAATAAAGTTAGAATCGGCCGAATAGTTACAATGTAATTAAAAAAAAATCAAAGCAAAAACGGGACCGACATATTGAGATATAGAGTCGCCGCGACCAGACTCGCTCGCGACTAAAAATATGGCAAAGGCGCTATATGCAGTTTTTCTTAATTTATTGCTTATAAATTACTTTTTGGGATATTATTAATTCATGAAAGTGTATGGTCTAAACTAAGAATACTGGCCAAATAATATAAGTGGCTTCTGTAGTTATGTAACTTATGAAATAGTAAGAGAGGTTCATCTCCCTAATATTATCATTCCATGAAGATGTTTACACTTTTTTTAATATTAATTCTCAATTTTATACATCAGCAATAATAAACATAATCTTTGGGAGTGGAACAATAATTATCCTGTTAGTTTTTCAAAAGCAATAAGTTCCCTTAGTAATAATAAGAAAATTCGTGATTGTAAGGCCGATAAATCTGCCACCCTTGTACTAATTGACAAATCCCTATATTTAAATAAGATTATCGTGGTATGACATTATATTATATCAATACCATATTATATCTATGAGAGAGGACCACTAGCTTGAAAGCGAACCGACAAAAGGGAAGGAAATCCTCGCGTTCAGACGGGCTGAGTAACGAGAGAGTGCAACGAGGTCAGGCAAATTATGGACAATGGCAAAGTTCAAGGTTATTTAAAGAGACTTGTACAAAAATAAAATTTTATTTACAAAAAAAATTAATAAGAGAATTGAAGGGTAAAATTACCTCAGAGAATTAACGGGCAAAAATCACATCAATAAACGAAGGGGAAAAGATTAACTCAATTAGGTTACTGAAGGGGGAGGGGGAGTTGGCTTACGGATGTCTTCTGCTCTTGAAGTGAGGCCGCTCGAACTTCAAAGCGGGTTGGCGTGATGACTGTTCTTCAAAAGCAAGGGGGGGAGGGGTTAACTTCCAGTCCAGGGGAGAGTATTTCGGCTACCCGAAATGAGTTGGGCTTCGACAGGAGTTGATGAAAGAAGTCGGGAAAATCACTCGAGGCGCTCTTTCAGTGGAATTACCTCCTGGCTGAGGCTAATTCCAAATACACAAAATAGTCCAGCTGTCACTTTGCTTTGTTGCTTGCACTTGACATGGAACCATGGGGAAATCTTCTTGGTTCTGGCGAGACTTCTCAACTCTGTGTGTCTTCCGGGGAGTCGAGTGTTATTTATATCCAAAGCTCTTCCCAGAGTTGGGGGTTAGCGGGAAACAGCTCTACTGTCGAAGGGCCTCGAATCTTCTGGCAGAGATATTTTAGCCCGCATAAAGTTGAATCGTGGGGACTCGATTCGAGGCTACTGCTTGTTGAAGGAGGGAAAGGGATAGGCTTACCACTTTAGTCCTAGCCGGGCCTTTGGCTGCACATGGGAGTTCATTTCTGCAAAAGATCTTCAACGTGGGGATTCCCTCACATATCTCCCAACCGAAAGATGATGCTTTACAGAGCATTTGCGCAGGAAACGATCATCCCAACCTGTCAAACTAGTATTATCAAAGGTCTAGGGAAATTCTTACCTGCTTCGACAGGTGTACACAAAAATAACGTAAAGCTGAGCTCAGCGTGGAAATTTACCGGCATAAGCCTTAAACAGGTCGATTATAGAGAATTTAACTAATAAAATTTAAAAAAAAAGAAAAATCACAGGAGAACATTGGCGAAATTTCAGTGGAACTCCCCCAAAAGGATACAATAAAATGGAGGCATAAATATGGGACAAAAAAGAACTTAACAATTTAGTGGACCCCCCCAAAAAGAAATCATAATTAGTAACATTAATGAGAAAATATATATACAATTCACGTGGAAAACCTTCCCTCCCGCCGGAGTATGGATGAGGTAATTCACGAGTCCTCTAGCCTCGAAGACGGGGTAGGGTCCCTTTCCCTGGCTAAGGATTTTTTTGCTTCCCGTGGGAAGTAGCACCAGCACCTTCGCGCCAGGCTTGAATTTTCGTTCCCGTGACTTAAGGTCCAATTAGGTCTCAAACCTCTCAATAAGTCCTTGTTCACGGGACACGAGACTCGTTTGGTGCCTTTGGTGGACTCATGCTCGAGGGCTTTAGTTTTCTCTCAAAGGGAGGGGGGAGTTGCTTACTCCTTCTGGGCGCGGGAAAACTTATCGCTCCGGAGGGCTTGAAACACCGGGTTGATAGGAGTTTTCAGGGGAACAGGTGCACGGGATCCCAGGGCTGCCTGTGTACGGGTAATCACGGGCTGGACCACGGGATGGTCGTGAATTACGGGGTTCTGACCGAATAAAATAGAGCAGAACTGGATTGGGGCCGCTACCCCTTCGGCCCAACCGGACTTATAGTCACACTCGATGTGACAACGAATTACTGGGAAACGACTGGCCCGACCAAGGTAGTCGTGGTCCACCGCAAATTTCTTGTGGCCAGGCCAAACAGGGCCAGTAGGTCCTCAGACACTATAATACAGGTGCGCCTGGTGTCACGGACGAGGGTGGATACTCGGCGATCGTTCACAGTTCTGTTCTCGAACTTTAATCCACCAGGGTTGTTCTCATTAAAGAAAAAAATTTTCCTGATGGACCGGATCTTTGGCGGGCGAGGGAGGTTCGTGAGTCTTCTGAGGCGACGGAGGAGGATCAAGGGGGGCCCAGATTTGGTGTACTTGGTGGGACTGAGAGTTTTCGAATCGGGAGTTTTGAGGAAAGTTCGTGCGGGAATGGCCGGGAACTCCGCAGGTGTAGCAGACGATCGGGTTTTTTTGGTAGGCACAACCGGGGGAGAAGAAACTAGGGGCTTAACGTCTCGTTGTTCCGATGAATGGAAGTTTCCTGGCTTCAAGGGACTAGGAGCTTTGGTAATTCTTAGAACCAATTTAGGAGGGGTCTTAGGGCCAGAAAATTTAGTTTTGTGGGGCGATTGGGGAGCCTTTTTAACATCCTTATGGTATAAATCGTGACTACCCGCGTAAACATCGGCCTCTTCCAAGCACTCCTTGAAAGTGGCGCAACGTTTATCCTTAATGAAGGCACGAATTTCGGGAGCCACGGCAGCTAGAAACTGATCCCTAAGGAAGAAGTCCAGAAGGGACTCGTAGACCTGAGGAACCTTGCACGCATCCAGCCAACACTGAAGGTTTCTTTGGAGGATGTACCCGTGTTGTCAAAAGGTTTGGCCAGGGCGGATACTTTCCTGACGGAATCAGGAGCGGTAGAATTCGCTATTCATGTGAACAACGGCTAGCAATTCGGACTTTAACGTTGAATAGTCCAAAGTTGCCTACGGAGGAAGGGATACGAAGATATACCTCAACTTGGTATTTAGAAGGGGGTTTCAAGCGAGCGACGCCATCATTTTTGAGATCCCATCTATTGATCTGAAAGATTCCTTCAAAATGGACAAAAAATGACCCAAAGTCCTCTCCATCATTGAAAGGGAGAAGGTGGACTGAAGAAGTTTGGGGAATTTCAGCCCGGGAACCGATGGACTGAGAATCTATTTGATTTCGGCTCATTCCCAGCTCATGCTGCCTAATTTGTTCACGTTCTTCCATCTCCATCTTTAGTTTGTTCTCCTCCATCTCCATCTTTAGTTTGTTCTTCTCCATCTCCATCTTCAGTTTGTTCTCCATGTCCGTTTTCAGTTTGTTCTCCGCCATCTTCAGTTTGCTCTCCTCCATCTCCAGTTTTTTCTTCTCCATCTCCAATTCCCTTCTCTCTGCCCGTTCGTTCCTCTCTTCTTCCTGTACGTAATTTAGCAGGTCTTTGCCCAAAAGACCTAACATTTCACCCTGATTCTTAAATTTTTCGAGGTATGACATTTTTACGCAGTTAACTAAGGGAACACTGATACGCGAAACGAATACTTGAATATTCGTGAAGGCCTTGATCACAAAAAAAATATTAAGATACAGCTACCTACCTCTGTTGTTTCTAAGCGGAAAAAAATGAATATGGTCCGACCGGAATTAGGACACCAAAGTCCTTAACTCTTTTGGATTAATAACCAGGAGAGTCTCCAAAATTTGAACACAATAAAAAACAAAATTCATTACCTGGGGTCCAACACAAAATCTAAAAAGATTACGTTCCACTGCTCTGCAAATAACTCGAACTTGCCTTGTGACAGTACAATACAAAAATTACAATAAAAGGGATGTACGTGAATAACGGGAACTTCTAATGTCGAAATTAAAATGACACGGGTTCGTAAAAACCCCAACACACTGACACCAGAATTATATAATATGTATATTAATATATATATATATATATATATATATATATATATATATATATATATATATATATATATATATATATATATATATATATATGTAGTGGTATGACATTACATTATATCAATACCATATTATATCGAAGGAAGAGGACCACTAGCTTGAAAGCGAACCGAAAAAAAGGGCCGGAAAACCACGCGTTCAGACGGGCTGAGTAACGAGAGTGTGCAGCGAGGTCACGCAAATTATGGACAATGGCAAAGTTCAAGGTTATTTAAAGAGACTTGTACAAAAATAAAATTTTATTTACAAAAAAAAATTAATAAGAGAATTCAAGGGTAAAATTACCACAGAGAATTAAAGGGCAAAAATCACATCAATAAACGAAGGGGAGAAGATTAACTCAATTGGGTTACTGAAGCGGGGAGGGGGGGTTGGCTTACGGATGTCTTCTGCTTTTGAGGTGAGGCCGCTCGAACTCCAAAGCGGGAGGTTGGAATGATGACGGTTCTCCAAAAGCAAGAGGGGGGGGGGTAACTTCCGGTCCAGGGGAGAGTATTTCGGCTACCCGAAATCAGTTGGGCTTCGATAGGAGTTGATGAAAGAAGTCGGGAAAATCACTCGGGGCGCTTTTTCAGTGGAATTACCTCCTGGCTGGGGCTAATTCCAATTACACAAAATAGTCCAGCTGTCACTTTGCTTTGTTGCTAGCACTTGACTTGGAACCAGGGGGAAATTTTCTGGGTTCTATGCGAGACTTCTCAACTCTGTATGTCTTCCAGGGAGTTGAGCGTTATTTATATTCCAGGCTCTCCCCGGAGTTGGGGGTTAGCAGGAAACAGCTCTACTCTCGAAGGGCCTCGAATCTCCTGGCAGAGCTATTTTAGCCCGCATAAAGGTGAATCGTGGGGGACTCGATTCGAGGCTACTGCTTGTGGAAGGAGGGGGGGGGGGGTAGGCTTACCACTTAGGTCCTAGCCGGGTCTTTTGCTGCACATAGGAGTTCCTTTCTGCTAAAGATCTTCCACGTGGGTATTCTCTCACAAAGATGAATATCTTACTTTCGGATACCTCCAACTATGAGACCCTTAGAAGGAATACTAATGACCAGGTGAATAGAGAATTTCACTCAACTGTTCGCTCTCTACTTAAAGGATCACCTGACCTCATTATCAAATTTAAATCTTCAAATGCTTTCCTTTCCTCCCTTTATGGTGTTATTAAAACCTATAAACCTGACAACCCAATGTGCCCCATCATTAGCTCTGGTGAGTGTGTTTCCTATACCCTATCAAAATGATTAGTCTCTCTTCTAAGCCCTTTAATTGGGACCATTTCCAATTCACATATTATCAATAATATGCACCTCATTAGTAAACTTAATGAGTTCTCCTACCCTGATAATATTAGCCTGGTTAGTTTCGGTGTTTGTTCCCTCTTTACTAAAGTTTCCGTATTCGATCTCTTGAATTTCCCTGAAGAACACCTCGACACAGTTGCTCTCCCTATACCCACTTCTACCCTCATTAAAGTCATTGTGCTCTTTGCATCAACAATTGCAAATTTACATTTAATGGAAAATTTGATTGCCAAACCTTTGGGATGGCAATGGGTAATTGTTTGTCTCCTGTACTTGCAAACCTATACATGGAATCCTTCGAATCTAAAATACTTCCCCAAATTAATGAAGCCCCTATAGCTTGGATGCGATGTGTGATGACATCCTTTGCCTTTGGTCTAATAATTTTAATATTAATACATTTCTTACTAAAATTTGACACCGTAGTGCCCTCGATTATATTTACTTTAGAAGTTGAACAACAGATCGCACACTTCCTTTCCTACATATTCTAATTCATCAGACAAACCATTGTATCAAATATGAAATATATAGAAAACTCACAACCATAGACTCTAATATACATTTTATTCTAACCACCATAATAACATCAAACAAAGTGTTTTCTTAGAATTGTCTGACCAGAATACCAAGACAAAGAAGTCGATAGAATATATAAAATAGGGAAAAATTAGTGCTACCCTCTGTAGTTTCTGGACAATTGTTATAAGTTCGCCAAGCGTTTCTATCATCAAACTAATGTTAATATCCCTAAGTTTCAGGCCAAAAACTTATTAGTTACACCCTATAACAATATTTTCATTAAATTACCTCGCCTACTTAGGCCTCAGAACATAAATGTTATTTTTAAGTAAGAGACTACAATTTATCGTATCCTTGTGGAAATTAACCCCCTGAACTGTCATTGTTTATTCGATAGGCTGCAACAACTGCCAACAATGTTAATATGGACAAACCTGGAAAGAACTAGATGTCCGGGTTCAGCAACATCAAGCCAATGTACGTAATTACAGTGAACAATCTGCGCTTTTTCTACATATTTACAATCTTAACCATGGCATTACCTTGATCAGTGCCAAAACAGTGGTAAATGCAGTAATTATACTTCGAGAAATATATTAGAATGTATCTCCATTAACGCCTTCCCAAATCTCAACCTTAGCCCTAGTTAAGCTCAAATAAAGTTGTTTCATGATTTTGTACCCCATAATTAAGGTCTAGAGGTGGGTAGTCTAATCCTCCCCTTCCAGTATTTAAGGCAATGTATGTCCAGCCTCCTATAAATTCCTTGAAAGGATCTTTAAGAATAAAGAGAAAAGCGCTCAGAATAGTTTTTCTCCTTTCATTTGTGGGTGCATCTGCATAACTTTGACTCACTTGCACTATGTGAACTTTTTTCATATATAAATATATATATATATATATATATGCAAATTTTGTTGAAGACCATGGTCTATTTCGCCTTAATTAATTTCCTTTTGCAACTTTCACTTCTTCTATCTTTTTTATTCCATCTTGTAGATGGTGAATCACTTGTCCTGTATTCATCTCTCTTTTAAATCAATGTGTTTGGTAGAAACTAAAATAAATTGCTAAGCTTTCGAACTTATTCGATCATCTTCGGAGCATTATGATATGTTCTTGACTCCTTTACCGATGTAATGAATGGAGTGAGCCTGTGACAGAATGAAAGAAATGAAATGAAATGAAAAGGGAGGTTTGGAGACAAAGAACAGGTCTTCCAACCATCCCCCTGCAAACCTTGGCGCTAATGGAGCGGCCAAGGAGGGAGGGGGTAAGCCGGGAGTGGTAGAAGTGGTAGACTTCTGGAACAAATTGCCGCAGAGGGTAGTAGGTAGTCCAAATCTAAATGTATTTAAGAGTAGGTTGGATGAGTTTATGGGAAGGGAAGGTTGTGATGGTTCCTAAGTTTTGTATATATAATATTGTTTGTATATATCTATAGCTGCATGATTTAGTTCTTGACAAGCCTTGATTGGTGATACCCTTGTTTCTGGATGCAATCCTCTGGATGTAGTTTTCCTGGGAGTGTGGGTGCCTAAAAAAGAGGCCGTTTGACTCGGATGACCTATGATGAGCCCTTGTGGCTTTTTTCATCTGTTATATTATATTGTGGGGGACTTTGATTTTGTCTTCCCCTGGTGATGGTGCTTTTTGTGGGTGGGATTTGACGGAGGCGGATGACCTTTGATAGGCCCTTGTGGCTTTTGTCATCCGTGTAATTATGTTATGTTATGTTATGTTTACTCCTTTATAGATCCTCGTGGTCACACTGTCTAGGGCTAAAGTATGCTACAAGCACTGTGAGTACAGCTGTTAGGAGTGTGTCAAGGAAAAGGCTGAGGGGTGGTTGGGGATTTCCCCGACTCTTATATATATATATATATATATATATATATATATATATATATATATATATATATATATATATATATATATATATATATATATATATATATATGTGTGTGTGAAATAAAAAACTAAGAAAGTATCACGTGAGGGTAGCAAATGAATGCAATGTCCCGCAGGAAAATATGAAAAGGTGTTTTAAAGTACTTTCGAACTTTATTAAGTTCCTTATCAAGGATAACTACAAGAAATAATATTAAATTAGAGGTATATATACTAAAGAAAAGTATTAAAGACCACCTCAAAAACAAGAATTCACCAATGAGGAAGACGGAAGGGGTAAGGTAAAGAATCACATTAAGAATTACAAAAAGCAGGTAGGCTATCTCTATTTCTCTGAATCTGTTACCCTTTCCATCGGCTTAATTTGACCTTAATACCTGCTTTTTGTAATTCTTAATGTGATTCTTTACCTTCCCTCTTCCTTGATAAGGAACTTAATGAAGTTCGAAAGTACTTGGAAACACCTTTTCATTTTTTCCTGCGGGACATTGCATTCATATATATATATATATATATATATATATATATATATATATATATATATATATATATATATATATATATATATAGAAGAAGGAGCAAATGCAAGTTATGCGGGTGATAACAACCATCACAGTGCTTTCGCCATATTTATTTTCTGCCTTTCAAAAAAATTTTGAAGACAGAAATAAAGGTGCAGAAACCTTGCATTGCAGACTATATTACAATATAGTACAGGAGAGAGAAATTTGACGGAATGTGCAATGAGACAAGAAACAGGAGTTTTTTAGAGGTAAGAGAAAGGGACATTAGAAGAAGACTAGAATCATAGAGAGCAGAGGGCGGCACAATGAAGGCAATCCTTTACCGAGAAGACAGAGATAACGCCAGGGAAAAAAAGTTTTAAATTCCTGGCCGGGACTCGAACGCGGGTCTGCTGATTGCCGGTCAGATGCTCTACCGCTGAGCTACCAGGCACAGTGACTTTACCTCGCCCAAAGCGTCACCCCATCAAACCCAGTATCTCTCTAAGCTAGGAACCTCCAAGGAATTTTTATACCACATCTTCTTACCCGCTCACAATTTAAAGGCTCATCCCCAAGTCACATACAAAGAAGAAGGAGCAAATGCAAGTTCTGCGGGTGATAACAACCACCACAGTGCTTTCGCCATATTTATTTTCTGCCTTTCAAAACAATTTTGAAGACAGAAATAAAGGTGCAGAAACCTTGCATTGCAGACTATATTACAATATAGTACAGGAGAGAGAAATTTGACGGAATGAAGGATTGCCTTCATTGTGCCGCCCTCTGCTCTCTATGATTCTAGTCTTCTTCTAATGTCCCTTTCTCTTACCTCTAAAAAACTCCTGTTTCTTGTCTCATTGCTCATTCCGTCAAATTTCTCTTTCCTATATATATATATATATATATATATATATATATATATATATATATATATATATATATATATATATATATATATATATATATATATATATATGGTGCGGTTAAGGTAATGGCATAATTAGACAACTGCTCTGCTTCAGGTCCAGCAGGTGATCCTATCCTCCTTGAACTGGAAGACAACACTTAGGGATGACCCATCCATCAGCCCCAAAAAGCTGATTTCAAAGACACGCCTTTATGTCGTCTCGTTTACCGTCACAGAAAACTGTTATTATTAATATATTAACAGCGTTGACTGAGCCAAAACGCTCGAAAGATGGAAAGATATCCAAGACAAATTGGTGCGGTTAAGGTAATGGCATAATTAGACAACTGCTCTGCTTCAGGTCCAGCAGGTGATCCTAGACAAACCAATTTGTCTTGGATATTTTTCCATCTTTCGAGCGTTTTGGCTCAGTCAACGCTGTTAATATATTAATAATAACAGTTTTTTGTGACGGTAAACGAGACGACATAAAGGCGTGTCTTTGAAATCAGCTTTTTTGGGCTGATGGATGGGTCATCCCTAAGTGTTGTCTTCCAGTTCAAGGAGGATAGGATCACCTGCTGGACCTGAAGCAGAGCAGTTGTCTAATTATGCCATTACCTTAACCGCACCAATTTGTCTTGGATATTTTTCCATCTTTCGAGCGTTTTGGCTCAGTCAACGCTGTTAATATATTAATAATAACAGTTTTCTGTGACGGTAAACGAGACGACATAAAGGCGTGTCTTTGAAATCAGCTTTTTTGGGCTGATGGATGGGTCATCCCCAAGTGTTGTATTCCAGTTCAAGGAAGATAGGATCACCTGCTGGACCTGAAGCAGAGCAGTTGTCTAATTATGCCATTACCTTAACCGCACCAATTTGTCTTGGATATTTTTCCATATATATATATATATATATATATATATATATATACAAATAATGTGCTTTGAGAGATAAATCAATAAGTGAATCTTGGATATTTCACTTGGCTTGTAAATAACTATTCACTATGTAAATCTCTATACACTTGTAATGTTGGTAAGCTTCGCAGTGAAGTTGGGGAATGTTAAAGGGAAGGGTAACCTTGAAACCTGATGTTCGGTGGCGCTGGTGAGTAAAGGTAGTGAGATAAGGGGTGGAGACGATGAGGTAGGTTCTCCAGGTACCGACGTGATCCCACAATTCCGTCATGATTCGGCTGGAAGAAGGCGGGACGGGAGCTTTTTGTTAAAGAGGGCCTCACGCTCGTGAACTCCGAGGAATCTTGGGTGCCTCTGTGATGGCGGGAGGCGAAGTCACCTATCGACGCGTAGGGTCACTGAGAAAAGCCGAAATGTAGTTTTCTCGTTTAGGGATCCAGAGTGAGGCCGTTTGTAGCTTCGGCTCTAAAAACGTGAATACGAGCCTGGGTCCGCACTGACTTGTAGACCAACGGGATAAGGAGCCTTACTAACTGGGACCGATCTCCTCACCGAAGACTTGGTGCTTCGACGATTTATCACTACACTAAGATAGATCACCATTCCTGTCCCGCCACACGCTGTGCAACCTCTACTACTGAAGGTTAAAAGAACTTATCTTTTATACTCGAAATTTCGTTGTTGTTCACATGTCTCCGGAAGTATATTTGATATAAAACTCCCTTTTTCGGGTGAGAGCGGCTTGATTATCGCCTCCATTTCGTCCTCTGCACACTTCCGGAAACCACCGGAAGTCAAGATGGCCTCCAATCTATCGATAACCAGCCGATAAGGAGCGCGGTAATTAACCGCGGGTTCTTCCGGCAGGAGGCCATCAGATATTGGGCTCGAAAGGGAAGTTTGTTAACCGACCTGCCCGGAAGGAAGGTAGGGAAATGTTGGTGCATTATGCTATTCTCCTACATCCCTACCCATACCGAAGGAACATTATTCTAAAGTGGAACGAGGGATAATCTCACAAGATATAACCTACTCGTAGTTATAATCCATAGCCAAAATGAGATCCCAGAACACATACATACGCGCAACACACAACCCCCCCCCCCCAAAAAAAAAAAAAATAAATAACATACTGAAATGGCACTATTTCGCGACAAGGTCTTCGAAATTACATATAAAAAATAGAACATACATATATACAAAAGAAAATAAATGGCCTTACAGTTCCGGTTAGTCGCCCCAACTAGGGCCTTCGTCTATCGGATTGCGTAATAAATTATCAGCAATGACGTTTTCCGTTCCTTTTACGTAAGATACATTGTATTTGTATTCTGACAATAAAAGAGACCATCTCGTAAGTCTACCGTTCTGACTTTTAAAATCTTTCAAGTAGGCTAGTGGCCTATGGTCCGTTTCGACAGTAAAAGTTCTACCAATCAAGTACATACATCCTAAATTTTTGAATGCCATAAATGATTGTTAAAGCTTCAATTCTATATTAGCGTCTGCTCTTTCACGAAGAAAAAACTTCTGGCTCGCGTATGCCAATGGAAAAGGGTTCTTTTTTCCTCATGTTGTGGTAAAACGCACTTAATGTCGAGATTAGAGGCATTAGTTCGGATGCCAAATTTTTTCTGGGGATTGGGCAAACGGAGGAGAGTAGCGGAGACCAATTTTTTCTTTAGCTCGCCGAAACTCGCAGCTGCGGCGGAATTCCAAAGGATGGAGTTCTGGTGCGGCCTTTTTAAAAAGCCCATTGACGGGTGACGCTATGGAAGCGAATTACGGGATGAACCGCCGATAGAAGTTGAAGTAGCCAAGAAACGAACAAAGCTGTTTCTTGGTTTTAGGGAGTGGCATGCCTTCTATTGCCTTAACTTTGTCCTCTTGGGGGGCTAATTGTTACTCCTCTACTTTAAACCCTAAGTAAGAGATAGTGCTATGAGCAAAGTGGCACTTGGATGGCTTGATTGTCATCCGTGCATCCTAAACCGGTTTAGGAGTTTGCTGTTTTCCGTGGGGAGTAAAAGCAGAACTTCATTGCTTGGTTTCATTCTAATATAAAAATATGTTCGATACTTCTTTAGATTGATCTCGGATTTTTGCATGCAACATCAGAGCAATTTTCTAACCTGTGACGCAAGTCCAGAACATAGGAGTAGGAGGTCTTTAGTTCCTCGTCCAATCGAGAGTTCGTGAGGAGCTCCTTGAGAATGCTCAGTGGACCTCGGGCATTGTGACCATGGAGAAGCTCGAATGGGGAGAATCCCAGAGTTCAGTGGGGAATCTCCCTACATGCAAACAAAGCTACTGGCAAGTACCGGTGCCATTCCCGGAGCTGGTCGTTGCACAGCTTTTTAAGCACGCTTTTCAAGGTAGCGTTTAACTTCTCGCATATACCGTTTGCAGAGGGGTGAAAGGGCATGGTGAAAATGGGCCTAATTTGGAGCAACTTACTCACATGCTCCATCAATTCGGACATATATGTGTCTCTTGTCAGAGAGGACATCTTTAGGGATCCTTACCCGTGATAAAATACAGATTACTGCCATGGCACGCGAGATGCTATCTTTTTTTTTGCGAGCAGTTGCTTCGGGGAACCGGGTGGCCCAATCGAACAGTGTGACAACGTAGGAGTGTCCCTCGGTGGAAGGATGGTGTATCGGTCCAATAAGATCGATTTCAACCATAAAAAAATGGTTCTGTTATAACTGGTGTCTTCTGAAGGGGGGCCGGTTGTACTCGTCTTTTGGCGGTGACCTTTTGACATATATCACAGGTTCTGCAAAACTCTGCGATTTTTCTTGTCTGCACCAGGCTAAAAAAATACTTAAATACGGGTTGCGAGGTCTTATTATGGCTGAAGTGTCCAACAAATACACCTTTATGTGCTATTTGTAAAATCTTCGCAACCTAGCCACCTAGGCACGAAAATGGCCTTGAACGGGGAGCCTACTGGATCCGGGGAAGTAGGAAATAGCAAAGCGTCTTCTATCACATACCTCACTTTTCGGTCTCCACGAACCGATTCTGTCTCTCCTCGTTTGGCCTTTTTCCATAAGGGTTGGAGGGAAAGGCAGTCCTTTTGGGCACTCATGAATTGGGCGTTATTCAGTCCCTCGTAATCGGGGTGCATGGGGGCTTGAAAGACGTGGGGGGCCAGGCGTCTCTATTAGCCTGAGCCCGGGTGACGACCGCTTGCGACACAGCAGTTGGGGAGAGCTGCGCGCTCTGGCCCACCAACACTGCACAAAACTTATTCGGGGCAGTTACGACGTCGGTCCGCCCCGTAAAATAGCGGCATTTTACGTGACAACAGACCACTGGGAATTTATTAGCTCTTCCCAAGAAATCGTGTACGACCGCGAATTTCTTATGGCTTGGGTCCACGGGGGGAAGCAGCTTGTCTGATACCACTATATACGTACACCCTGTATCTCTTACCAGAGTGGATACTCTACAACCATTAATGGATCCGGACTCGAATTTGAGCCCCCCCAGAAGAACTGTTATTAAAAAGAAAGTTCACCTGGTGGTCCTGAGAGGTCGACGAAGATGGCAGAGGCGTAGGCGCAGTAGGCTGTTCGCAGCGAGAGTTGCGGAGACTTGGTGGACCTGTTGTTCAGGAGCAAAGCGAGAGCGGGAGTTTTATGGACACTGAGATTTGTAGTGACCAGGGGTTCCACAAGAGAAACATATAATGGGGTTACTCCGGTAGGGGTTACTCGACGGAGCATAAGAAAATTGAGGGTTTCACCTCTTCTTGCTTCTCATGGTGGTTACCTTTGGGTTTAAAGGGGCCTGAGACTTTTACTAAATGAGCGGGTTTTCTAGGTTGTGATCATTCTTGGTTCTTAGGGGACGGAGGACTGCACTTCTTTTGCTCCTTAGGATAGAACTGATGATTTGTGGCGTAGAGATCCGCTTCTTTGAGGCACTCGTTACAGGGAGAGGAACGCCTATCTTGCACAAATGCACGGATTTCCGTAGGGCGGGTGTGCATTAGCTAGTCCTTTAAAAAAAATCTAGCAGTGAGTCGTAATCGCCACTGACTTTAGCCGAGTCTAACCAAAATTGGAGGATTTTCTTCAGGATGAACCCAAACTGTCAATACGTCTGTCGTGGCTGGATTCTAGCTGATCGAAATTTTTGTTTGTACCACTCGGGGTTTAAATTAATCGCGGATAACAGTTCGGCTTTAAGAGATGAATAATCTAATTTCGCTTTTGTTGGTAGGGCAATGAAAATTTCTCTTAGACGAGAATGAGCAACGGGAGCAGGCGGCCTACTCCTTCAGACTCAATGCCCCACCCATTGACTTCGAAGATCTTTTCGAAATGGGTTAAGTAAGTGCAAAAGTCCTCTTGATCACCATAAGGGGGAAGCTTTAATGCGAGGGCCTGAGGTTGATGACTTTTGGACCCGACGGAACTGACTTCTACTTAATCTCTACTTAACTCACGCTCGTGTTGACGATTTTTTTTTCTCTCTCTCTCTCTCTCTTCTGAGTGGGTACCCGTTACTAGCGGGGGGCCTCAAGGTTCTGTCCTGGGACCACAACTATTCATTATCTACGTCAACGACATGGACGGTGACATGGTTGCCAAGATTTCCAAATTTGCCGACGATACCAAACATGGTATGAACGTTGCAAAGGATGGAAATACTGCCCGCCTGCAGGAAGATCTTGGGAAGATTGGGGAGTGGTCGGACATGTGGCAAATGCCTTTTAGCGTGGGGGAATGCAAAGTGATGCATATCGGCGACAGAAACCCCCAATCTTAGTATATCCTTAAGGGCACTGCTATTGAATCCACTGACACTAAGAAGGACTTGGGTGTAACAATCACTAGTGACCTCAAGTTCTTGAAACAGTGCATTGAGGCAGAGAAAAAGGCCAAAAGGATGCTAGGCTATATTAAGCGCCAGTTTTGTTATCGGAACCATAAGATTGTACTCTGCCTGTACAACTCACTTGTCCAACCGCAGCTGGAGTATGCCGTACAATTTTGGAGTCCTTCATTGCGAAAGGACATCGCGAGATTGAAACGCGTACAAACCAGGGCAACCAAGCTGATTCCCTCTATCCGACATAAAAGTTATGAGGATAGACTAAGGGAATTAGATCTGTTCTCGTTGGAAACCCGTAGACTGCGTGGTCAGCTCATCGAAGTTTTCAAAATACTTTGAGGGTTCGACAATGTTGACTACCGGGATATTTTCACACTGAGTGAGAACAAAACGTGCAATCACGGCTTCAAACTTGAACTGAAGCGTTAAAACCGCAATCTATGTGGAAATTTTTTCACTTACGGTATCTGCGGTATGTGGAACGCACTTCCAGTGGAAGTTGTTCACAGTGAATCTGTTGACTAGTTCAAGTCAAGACTAGACAAGGTCTTGAAAAGTTACCGTTTTGGGACGCAAAACAATTGAGCAGCCTTGTGCCTGCTCAAATGCTAGTCCAAAGGTACCCTCTTTAAAGGGACTGTAAGGTCTCCTAGGGTGCTTCCTTTCCTTGTTAATCCTTGTTACTCTCTCTCTCTCTCTCTCTTTCTCTCTCTCTCTATCTCTCTCCCTCTCTTCTATTTCTTGTTGTTTTCGCCTCTCTTCTGTTTCTTCTTGTCTTCGTTAATTCTTCTCTTTTTTCCTCACTTTCATTCCTTTGTTCGCTCTGAACGTATTTGATCAATTCCTTGCCCGAAAAGCCCAAAACTTCTCCCTGTTCATGGAACATCTCAAATGAGGAGGAAGACATCTTGGATACGCTGTCGGAGCCGCTGATTCACGAAAGAGCTTTACGACTTAACCCCAGATTATACGGCAATGAAAAATAATATACAAAATAATTAAAAAAATAAATAAAATACAAATAGTTACTATGCTGGGTGAGATGCTGCCAGCAAGGGTTATCGAGGGTAGCCTTTTCCTTTTTATATTGTATACCGACAATACAAAATAAAACAAAATTACACAGACACGGGGTCAATTCTTATTTCACCAACAAAATTTAAAATGTCTTAATATTTGTTTTATCTAACCTTGGGAATTTCAAAATTGACGGGTTTGGAACAAACCGCACACCTAATGACACCAGAATTAAATATGATATAATATATATACTATATGTCGAGGAATAGGCCTATTATTCCAAATGCGGAGGAGTCGTCGTACTACTCCTTATACTTCGTTCGACCCGTGCCCTAAATGGGTTTATTGACTCAGAGTGCTTAGAGGGTGGACAGCAAGTGACCTAAAGGAAATTAGATACACAACAATATGAAAATAAAGTTTTAATGAACACTAAACAAGGAAATATATATATATATATATATATATATATATATATATATATATATATATATATATATATATATATATATATATATATATATATATATATATATATATATATATATATATATATATATATATATATATATATATATATATTTATACAAATAATGTGCTTTGAGAGATAAATCAATAAGTGAATCTCGGATATCTCACTTAACTTGTAAATAACTATTCACTATGTAAATCCCTATACACTTGTAATGTTAGTAAGCTTCGCAGTGAAGTTGGGGAATATGAAAGGGAAGGGTTACCTTGGAACCTGATGTTCGGTAGCGCTGGTGAGTGAAGGTGATGAGATAAGGGTTGGAGACGATAAGGTAGGTTCTCCAGGGGCTGTCTTGATTCCCAAATTCCGTCATGATTCAGCTGGAAGAAGGCGGTGACGGGAGCTTCTTGTTAAAGAGGGCCCCACGCTCGTGAAGGCAGGGGGTGAAGTGACCTATCGCCGCGTAGGTTCGCGGAGAAAAGCCGAGATGTAGTTTTCTCGTTTAGGGAACCAGAGTGAGGCCGTTTATAGCTTCGGCTCTGAAAACGTGAGTACGAGCATTGGTCCGCACTGACTTGCAGACCAACGGGATAAGGAGCCTCACTAAATGGGACCGATCTCCTCTCTAATGACTTGGTGCTTCGACGATTTACCACTACACCGAGATAGATGGCATTTCCTGACCCGCCAGACGCTGTGCAAGCTCTACTACCGAAAGTTAAACGAATTCATCTTTTATACTCGAAACTCGGGAGAGGTTCACATGGCTCCGGAAGTATATTTGATTTAAAGCTCCCTTCTTCGAGTGAGAGCGGCTTGATTATCTCCTCCATTTCGTCATTTGCAAACTTCCGGGAACCACCGGAAGTCAAGAGGGGCTTCCATCTATCGATAAAGATTCGAGGAAGGAACGTGGTTCTTAGCTAAAATGGTCAGCGGGTTCTTCCGGCGGGAGATTATTAGATATCGTGCTGAAAGGGAAGGTTTTGGTAACCTGCCCTCCCGGAAGGGAGGTAGGGAAATTTGGGTGCATTATGCTATTCTCATACAGAGTGAGAAGGAGAGGAAGAAAAGGCTTTTAGGACAGGACAGCGAAGAAAATAGAAGGAGACAAAAGTGGATTTAGTTAGTCATGGGATCTACAGCCTAACGTGTAATCCATACAACGATGTGCCGCTTGTCTCTAACTATAGCAATAAAAGTTTATCGTGACTCCAGGCCCACGTATCACTGTGAGTCCCGTGTGCGAATATAATAGTAAAAAATCGAATAGATGCAAAAGGCTAAAGGAATCAAGAGGTTTGCAAAGAGATGCAAATTGCCTGGAGGTCAGGCTTATCTCTGTCCATTTTACGTTTTTTAGCTAGCGTGATTTAGTTAAAAACTAGTATTGGTATTTATAAGGCGTTCAAACCGTTATTAGTAAATATTCTTACTAACTTACTAACTAGTTATAACTGACTATTTGTTATTCTCTGTTTTGCGTCGGGTAATTAATTACTCTTAGTCGTCGTCGACTATTAAACTCTTTCTCTAGGTGTTGATTTCTTCTTCGTCTTCTTCTCTTTCCTCATCAATCCTTGGGAAACTTTGGAATATTCTGTGTGATCTTCATACTATTTTCTGGCCAATTTGGTCGATTAATTCAACTCCTACTTCATTATGTGTCTTTTCTAATACTTCCCTTGCTGTTTTTGCAATTATTCTGTTAAATCGCTTTATCTTTCCCTTCCTGTGACGGTCTCGTAGTCTTCTTCTTTATCCTCTTCTGTTATGTAGATTAAATATAGAGACGGACTCAGACATCGGCCTTGAGGCAAACCTCTGAGCTCGAATATTTCACAGTGATGTCGTCCTATTTCCACATAAGCACGTCTCTCCATTATATAATCACATAAAATCCTTTCGATCTTGTTGTTCATTCCTAATCTGAGTATCTTGAATTGCATAGCCTTCTGCCATACTTTGTCGAATGTCTTGGACTTGTCCCGGCATACGAAGTCTACGCTCATTTTTTTTCTTTCTTTGCTTTGGCTATCTTTTCAAGGATGACTCCAAGCGCCATCTCCCTGCTTCTGTTATTCCTTAAGCCAATTTGGCAGCTGTTTCTTTGTCATTATCATCGAGGAATTTGAACATTTTATTATTTATTATTTTTTCCAAAACCTTACCGATGAAATATAACAGCGAGACGGAGTGGTAGTTACCCACTTGATCTGGGGGTTTTCCCGCCTTGGGTATAAATATCATCTTCGCCACTTTCAGTTCATCATGAAAGTATCCCGTGTTCAATCACGCATTGAAGCCGCTTCTCACTCCCTCTAGTATGCTCGGGGGTGCTTTGATGTAATTTACTCTGGTGAGTCCCTATCTGCCTGGGGCTCTCTGTCGGAAGTTCTTAATTGTTTCTTTTAATTCCTCAGATGTAATGATTGCGTCTATTCCGTCGTTGTTGTTTCTTCTTTTCTCGAAAAAGTGAAAGAGGTATGTCCTTTCGATCTCTCCAAAGAGTTCGTCCGCGATATGATGTTCGAAATCAATGTCATAGTCCTCATTCTCTTCTCCGCCAATTTTGAATACATTTGTCCAGTGCTCTCTAAATAATGCCTCTATTTCTTCCTCATCTTCTAAAATGTTGTTCTATGCATCCTTAATTTTTATTTCAATGTCCGAGTCTTTAATCTGTTATGTTTCCAAAATTTCCTTGGTGATGTTTTCACATTTATTTTCTCGATGTGTCAATCACATTTCTTTTTCTGTTTTTCATAAATTAGTGCTATTAGTTCTCTTTTCTGTCTCCTTAGTGTGTTGTATGCTTCCCATGATGTTCTGAATCTTCTTATATGTTCTGCCGCCCAGCAGATCTCCTTGCTCAAAGCCACCATTTCTGGTGTCCACCAAAATTGTTTAATGCTTTGGAGCAAGTAAAAGGGGACGGCCCCCTTCTCTGCCTTTTTAATTTCTTCTCTGGTTATATCCACCTCCCCGTCAATTTCCTCTAGAGTGGCTTCCCTGAGCGGGCTGGGTACGTAAGTCTGAAGTAATTCTTTGTAATTATCCCAATCCGCTCTATGGTACGCCTTCCATTTCTTCGAAGGTATTTGTATAGTATTCTTGTTTATGTACATTAGAGTCGCAGTGTGGTCACTACAAAAAAACATCCACTGGTTCCATAAAATATTTAAAGGGCAGATTAAAGTTAGCCAGGTAGATGTCCGGTTTTGTTGCGTGATCTTTTCGTAAGTATGTAGGGAAATTGGGTCCCAGTCTTTGCTCTATACGTCTAATGATATGCGTATTAAGTTGTGTTCCGAATTTGTTTGTATTTCTGACGCCCAGAAGCCCCCCAATAGGCATTTCAATCGCCCATCAAAATGACCGGTATCCTATAGTAGAAGAGGTTAGTAAAGTTTTGTACCGGTAATTGGGGGCGCCTGGGGGGCTAGTATCTAGTTGCGACAATGATGTTAGATAATTCCATTTCAATTTCTATAGCTAAATATGCGTCTTCCAATCCATGTATTGTTTTGTATTGCATTCCTTGCTTGACAGCTAATGCCACTCCGTCGTGTGTTTCTCCTAAATGATTTGTGTTAATAACATTGTTGTTCCATATCTTTAATTTCTCGTTTTCTGTTTCTTCCATATTCTGATATTAATATAACATCTGGGTAAATCTTTCTGAATAAGTTTCCGTACATAATTTCCTTGTCTTTCCATCCACATGTGTTAATTTGTAGTTTTTTTTTAATTTCTTAATATCCATAATCCAATTGTCCACTTTCGTTCGTTTAGTCGTTTTTCTTTTAGTTTGTCCCATCTGTTAAGTTATCGGTGTTTCTTCTTTTTCTGGCTCTTCTTTCATTTCTCCTGTTTTTTCCTCTGCTGAGTGCATTCGAGAGTCCCTCTGGTAGTTCATCTTTGGGTGATGGACCCCTTTTACTTGCGGATTTAGATCTGTCCTTTCTTTGGGCTTTCCTGCGAGTAACCCGTGCGCACTCTTGCTATGTGTCGTTGATTGTGTCCTCTTCTGATTCTTCTGCCTGTTGATTTTCTCTTGCCTTTTCAATTAACTCATGTTTTGTCTTTTCTGTGACTTAAATTCCGTAAATGGCCGATGAGTCGACTTCTTTAGGGAATTTCATCGGTTCGAGCCCGTTTTCCTGTAACATGTGTTAACTGTTGTTGCATAACTTCCAGGGTTAGCTATATTCATCACGTGGGCATGTAATATACAGGTATTTTTACGTTGAGCGTACCATCTAAATTAATCTAATTTGCCGGTCCTTGTTGGTCACTTTTTGCCATTTCTGCGTATGACTTTTTATTTACGTTCGTATTATTTAGGTTTGACTCTGTTTCTTTTCTCTTTATAATTTCTCTTCTTTTGGGACAAATCATGGCCATAGTTCTCTGTCCCCCTTGGCAGTTAATACATCTTTTAACTGTGGTGTTGCAGTATCGCCAAGAATGGTCTTCAGTTCCACATTCAGAACAGATTATAAGGTCTTTTGGGGGCAATTTTGCGTCTTATTTTCTTCCAACGCATAACACCTGAAGCATATCTGTATACTTGTGAAGACGTCTCTTTTTTATTTTCGGCGGATGAGATCCTCATGTTGAAAGCGAGAAGTCCCTGTTCTATGATCCTTGAAGCCATTGCCGTAGATTCACAAAATACCTTGAAAACGTGAGTGTAATCTTTAAATTTAACCACCTCTGACATTTTGGGACATTTCTGTCTCCCTTGAAGTTCTTCTCTTATTTCTTGGCAAGAGTGCTCTCCTATCCAGGACTCGATTTTTCGGCAGATGATACTTCTGTTAGCCGCGATTTGTAGTGGTACTCTAGCTTCCAAGTCCAACTTCCTTAGCGTAATGATCCACGCAGATTACACTAGCTGCGCTACTTCTTTGTTTTCTGGGCAAATAACTGTGAAACCAGATGGTGTTTCAATGCATTTGATTAGTGGTATTTCCAGATCTATAAATATGCATTGCACTACTTCTTGTGGTGATCTTTGCCTTCCGTTGGGTAAGAGTTTCAGGGGAATCCTTTTGAAGTCCGGTGGGTCCATCTTCCCGGGGTTGTCCCCTCTCCGAGGAGAGGGGTTCTTCTTTCGTTCTTCAGATGGGGAGTCTTAACCAGACTCCACAAGTGGGAGGAGCCCCTTTATCTGTACTAGTTTAATCTCACCTACCTTCCAATTTTCGCACTCTCCTTGGTCAGCCCTATTTATCTGGGCCTAGCCCTATCAGCGGTCCACAGTTGGGTTCTGGCTCGTGACCGAGAATCAGCCCCCCCCTTTTTTGTCCCGCAAGTAGGTCTCCTGCAGGGGTTCACTATACCTTACTACCAACTGCAACTCAGACCTTGCCGGTGACCAAGTTATGTACTGCTAGTGAGAAGTAAGTTTGAGGTAAAAAGTATGAAAAAGGAGTCAAGAATTTAGAATAAGGAAAGCAACCTCTTCGGGAGGCTAGTTCGCTCAAGAGGAACAAGATGAATCTCCAATCAGCCCCAGGAGCGCATATATTTCTTCTTAGAAGTTTTCTTGAGAAGGCGTTTTCTTTAGGTTCTGCCTGAAACATTTCCCCCTTCCCTGTGATAGCCTTTACCAGTTCGCAGCAAGAGAGCAAGCGTACAGACTGAGTAAATTAGAATGAAAGAACGATTTTTAAGGGGATATTTATTCCACCTAGGTTGAGCGTAACGTTAGAGGAAACGGTCCAGTCCGATGAGTGGAATTTTAAAATAATTTTAATGTTCGATTCCAGCTTGTCGCTTGAATGTTGATGGCGGGCTTATCTTTGTTTATTAATATGGCTTCTAAGATGTTCAGTCTAGCTTTATTAACCACTTTTCTTTTAATATTGGTGTTGTCAACTAGGATATCTCTATTTAGATTAATGTTATGTTCACTTTCCATATGATTTTTACTGTAGTAGTTGTCAATTTGAGATATATATTGTTTGACAGGTAATGAGAATTTTCGTCTGCATAATCTGTTTATCGTTCCTATTTCGAGAAATTTAAAAAAAAACTCGATCTGGTTAGAGTGGGTAGGTATATTTATTTTGTATGAAAAAAAAAAATTTATAGAAATATTCTGATCATTTTATCAATGTATAACAAAAGATAGCTATTGTTTTTGTTGAGTTGAATTTTATCCATTTGATTTTTAACCTTAATGTTACGGTTAATAATCTCTTTAATGTTTTTATCATCTATTTTATAGGCCGTGAGAATCTGATTTCTGTAATACACTCAATGTTGTTGACATCTCCCTGATAACTTTCAGTTTTATCCGTATCCACGCAATGATTATTTAAAAATGATTGGAGTTGTTTGTCAATCATGCTGTTTGAGAGACCGTTGCTCACGAGTGTCTGTTTTACTCGTTCTATCACTTGGTGGAAAAGTACCCACGTGGAGCAGCATTTATGTGCTCGGCGGATGTATGAGCCGATTGCGCTTATTTTATACCATTCTGGGCATTCACTCTCCGTATTGAGGCATCTTTCCATGTCGGTACTTTTTCCATGTAATTTAGTGATGTAGCTACCATTGATCTTTTGAACCTCAAAGTCTAAGAAAGAGAATGTATTGCTCGTGCTCAATTCATAAGTAAATTTTAACACGGAGTTCTGCTCAAATTGCTGTTTGATGCTTATCAGATGTTCCTCGTTTTGGACGTTGATGTAGATGTCGTCTACCTATCGTCAATATGTGTGTGGCTTATTTCCTATGATGTCCAATAATCTCTCTTCAAGGAGACCCATATAATAGTTGGCGAACCTCGGCCCTAAGAGTGACTCTAGAGCCATTCCATCGACCTGCGTGTATAAAAAAAGATAGTTAGATGAAGAGAAAGCTGCCAAAGGGAATTAAATAAAGCGAAATAGACCATGGTTTTCAAGAAAGTTTGCATTCAAGAAAGACTGCTACTCAACTACACTAATAAATATATATATATATATATATATATATATATATATATATATATATATATATATATATATATATATATATATATATCTAAATATATATATATATATATATATATATATATATATATATATGTATATATATATATATATATATATATATATATATATATATATATATATATATATATATATACGTTGGGGTGAGTTGACGACGAGACACATTTTAATTTTCATTATGATGCCAATGGAGAAACATAATCCAAGCATTTTTCTAAATCCATTTATTCAGAGAAACAACGTTTCGAGCCTGTGCGCTCATCTTCTGTTTCCTAGGAATATAATGTTTGACAGTTCATTAGCAAAGTTAACAAGATTGAGAATTATAGCTTTAGATTACTTACATGAATGGATTGTATTAACAATAGAATTTAGGGTAAATGATTAATTCAATGTATGCAATAATGAAGCACTTCAAATAAATAATCATTACGAATTTATGTGATAAACAATTGGGTACTCGATCCTTGACGGGAACAAAATGTATTGATTTATCATTTACAAATACGAATTTAAATTCAATTTGAGACATATATTGTTTGACAGGTAATGAGAATTTTCGTCTGCATAATCTGTTTATCGTTCCTATTTCGAGAAATTTAAAAAAAAGCTCGATCTGCTTAGAGTGGGTAGGTATATTTATTTTGTATGAATAAATAATTTATAGAAATATTCTGATCATTTTATCAATGTATAACAAAAGATAGCTATTATTAGTAAAGGACATTTTTATTTTTAGGAATTCATGATGCGTAGAGTCATAAATGGAGGAGGTATATTTTATGGCTGAAATTTTATATTTAAAGTCACACAAACTGAAAAAGTTTAATTCCAACCAGGTGAACGTCGGCTTTCGGAAAACTGTAGTGAGAGTGGATTCTCGAGTCTTACTAATATTAAGATCTAAAAATGGTAAGGTTAAGTTTGTTTTTGTTTCCATTTTATATGTGATATTTTTATGAAGTATATTTAGGTATTGGAAGAAAACTTCAGCTTGAGTTTATTTTGCAATACTGCAAAAGAGTCATCAACAAAACGCCGATAAAACAGAGAAAGACAGTCAAATGGAGAATCTTGAAATTCTTTAGCTTCTAGACTGGTCATGAAAATATCTACCGATGAAGGACCTATCGGTGATCCCATAACGACACTCAACATTTTGTTTGTAAATTTATTGTTCAATGTAAAATATGTGCCTTTAAATATTAGGTTTAGTAAAGATTTAAATCTATTTCTAGTAAATCTCTCAAAGTAAAAATTCTATCTAAAGTTATGTTTATCGTTTCTTCTATAGGAATGTTAGTAAAGACAGATTTAATATCAAAGCTGAGAAAAAACTTATACGAGGTGAAATGTTGATTTAAAAATTCTGTTTGGAATTCATACGAATTTAAAAAGTAAAATTTGTTATTAGGAAGGGGAGAGAGCAAAGAGATTATATTTAGCTAATTTGTATGAGAGTAAAGTATAGAAGGGCAAAATTCAAGATAGGCTACAAATTATCCACCCCTTCATGTATGTGATAGAACGAGTTAATTTCAACTCCTATCCCATATTATTAAAAACCACGATGCTGCCCACGTGCATCTTCGATTCGAGGCTTGGAATCTTATCTCAGCTACCGGATGCCAATGTTTAAACAAGGAGGTTATCGTCCCCCCGTTCACCCCCATACGCCGACCTCGCCAGATCGAGTTAAGCTTATGAACAGATAAGGCATTTTTCTCCGGCCCGGCTGTGCGTTCCCTCCAAGCTTTCACTCCATTTTCCCCCACGCCAAGGAGATGTCCTGGCTATTTCAATGCAAACTTTACCACTAAGATCAGATTGGAGATCCAGATTTTCGTCGCGAAACATCACCACGACCCTCTCTCCCTTTGTGCGCCAAGGGACCTCGACCTCGAGATTCACCATCACTTGTCCAGAAGGAGGACAATATTCCTTGAGTGCCAAAGGTTCGAGCCTTTCCGACGCCAAGTCCCAAGACTTCCCCCCCCCCTGTTGTTCAAGTAGAACAGCCATTGTTCGTTTGAGCCCTTCGCCAAGAAACGGTTCTCACCCCCCCTGTTGTTCAAAGGAGAACAACATTAGAACAGCCATTGTTCTTGAGCCCGTAGACAAGAGACGGTTCTCATCCCCCCTTTGTTCAGAAGAGAACAACCTAGAACAGCCATTGTTCTTCCAGCCGTTCGTCGAGAAACGGCTCTCCTTCCCAAGACGCCTCGTCAGGATCCTTTTATCCCCCCCCCCCTTCGGCTGGAACTCGCCAGCGGACCGAATATTCCTTCAAGTACCTTCCACTGCACCCTAATGAAAAGTTACGTAAGCCAAACGTCACCTTTTGAGTATTGATCCCTTTTTGTCAATTCTATCCTGTGCTTGAAATTGTTTATCGAACCATCCCATCTCTTTAACTCCATATTTGTTTTACCTTTTTTTAATCCCTTAAATCCTTGGATTAGCCCTAGTCTCCACGACCCTTTCCATTCTGTTTATGTCAATATTTTCCGTTTTTGTGTATTGTTTATAGTTATTATTAATAAAACTCTATTTTATTAATGATAGCAATATTATTATCCTTGAGCTCAGTTCCACTTCTTAAGCATTTTGAAGATACATAATATCGGCCGCCAGACAGTAACGCACTCTAAAGATAATTAAGGAAGTTCCCTCAACGAATAGTGTTATATATAGTATCGTCGGGAGTCATTCTACGACATATATATATATATATACTATTTAAATTTGGTATCAGGTGTGTAAGGTTTAACGCTATATCTTTGCAAACACTGGTCTCAGTCGAGTAAAGCATAGTGTTATTCGTTATAATAATAGAATATAGTAGTTCCCTTTTGTTTTAACGATTGCTATCCACTTTTTTTTTTTTTTAAACTTAAGAAGCTGGAGTAGCTCAAGGAACGGTTATAATAATTTGTTTGTGTTTTTTTGTGATTTTAGTCAGTGGTTATTTAGAGTAAGAAACCAAGTACGAATAGGTCAGTGCCCATATTTAGGTAGGCTAATTCTATAGAGGCATAATTCTTGTTGCAAGGAATTTTAG
Source organism: Ceratothoa steindachneri (assembly GCA_963969495.1). NCBI lineage: Eukaryota > Metazoa > Arthropoda > Malacostraca > Isopoda > Cymothoidae > Ceratothoa > Ceratothoa steindachneri. Next base: position 12,312,841 of record OZ018317.1, on the reverse strand, counting down.
TTGGTTGACTAGTGCGCCCCCAAGTGCAAAGATGACTCCGTTCGAAATCTTTAAAGCGCAAGGAGAGTCCTGTGGACTTTCCGGAAAAGAACTAACTGAGTACATTCTAGAGGAGCAAAGAAAAGAAGAAGAAAGAGAAATACAAAGAAAAAAGGAAGAAAGAGAAATACAAAGAAAAAAGGAAGAAAGAGAAATACAACGAGAAGAAAGAGAAATACAACGAGAAGAAAGAGAAAGAGAGGAACGGATAAGACAAGCTGAGCTTCAGATTGAATTAGCTCGGATTAAAGCAGAAGTTCAAAGAAAAAAGGTAGAAAAAGAAAGAGAAAGAGAGGAACGGGAAAGAGTAATCCAACGAGAAGAACGAGAAGGAAAAATACAACGAGAAGAACGAGAAAAAGAAATCCAACGAGAAGAAAGAAGGACGGACTCGCGCTCCTTCCCAGGGAAGCTGACAAAGTTTCCGAGCCCCGTAAAACCCCAAAACTTCTTTCCCCAAAACCAACAACGGGACTCCAACCTCCCGTTAAGACTTCTCCTCCATCTCTCTTCCCGAAGCGACCAACCATATGCTTCACCTGTGGTGTAGAAAACCACATGAGCTGGAATTGCCCACAAAATTCTAGGCTTAAAAGCGGACCAGCCCACCAAGTTCACCAGATTAATGCGACCCCGGCTCCCCCGGTGGTGCAGACCCAAGCAGAAACTTCTCCCCCTCCGTCAGGCCACCAGGTAAATTTTGTTTTTGGTAAAAGTTCATCGGGAACTTTGAAATATGAGGAGGGCAGCGTGGACAGCTGTCGAGTATCGACTCTCGTCAGGGACACAGGATGTACGTGCTTCATCGTGTCCGACGAACTCCACCCAGTGGCCTCTAACCACGAAAAATTTGCGGTGGTACATGACCAACTTGGGCGGGCGAACCGATTCCCCGTCGCTAGATGTTACCTGCAGTGTCAATATTATAATGGCTGGGCTGAAGTCATTGTAGCACCCATAAAATTCTGTTCCGTACTTATAGGACAGAGCCCCCAAGTAAGTTTTGACCCTGTGTTTCAGGCCGCCCTTCCTCAAGGCCGAGATAAGAAAGAAGCCCAGGAGCCCGTCCCCATCAGAACCCCGATACCGTCCGATTTCTCGGAGACCCATAACCAGGACTTTAGGACGGCAAAAGAGGAATGTGAATCACTAACACCCTTAGGTGATAAGGCCCAAGACAAGGACACGGAGACTGTCCCTGGACCCCAAGAAAAAAAGAACCCCCAACGCGCCCATGGAGATACCTTCGTAGAACTGGACGAAGCATCGGCGCTTGAAGAAGATTGCCCCGCGAAGTCCCTTAACGTAATCCAGACAGTGTGCATCCAACCTGATGCCGATTACCCTCCTCCTTCCCTACCAGGCGAGTCTTTGGAACCCTCTGACCTGGATAGTGACGCGCAGCTGACACCACGTCAGAAGAGTCAGCTACAAGAACTAATTAAATGGAATCACCATTTACCCACCCTATTAGCTCTTTTCGAGCGACTGCGCGAAAATGGCCTCAACATTGGCCCCCGCAAATGCCATTTTGCTCACGAACCCATTAAATATTTGGGTTTCAAAATAGGACAAAGCAAGTTAGGTCCCCAAGAGAACAAGATTAAGGCAATCGCCCACTTGCCCCTCCCGATTACAAAGAAGCCATTAAGATCGTTCCTAGGATCAGCTTCTCCCTATCAGCGATTTGTTCCGAATTTCGCTGCAATTTCGGCCCCCCTATGCCCCCTTCAGGAAAAGAATTTCTCCGATCGTTTACGTTGGAATGATGTCGCTGTTTCCCATTTTAATCAGCTCAAAAGTAAGTTTATTTCAGCCCCCATATTTAAGTTGCCCAACCCGGCAAAATCCTTTGGGGTTAAGACCAACGTGATCAACGAGGGCATTGGAGGTGTACTCCTTCAATACGTGGATGACAGAACGAGTCATCCAGTTGCATATGCTAGTCGTCAATTATTACCACGCGGAAAGAGATATGCCACTAGAGAAAAGATAGCTCTATCAATTATCTGGGTCATAGACAAATTCAAGCTGTACTTGATATGTAAAGAATTTCGAATAGGAACCGACCACCGACCGTTAGCCTATATTAGGAATTTGAGACACTCAAACGGCCGCATCATGCGCTGGAGTTTACTCTTGCAAGAGTATCAGTTTAAAATAAATTAGATAAAAGGTTCCGATAACCAGGTCGCTGACGCCCTCAGTAGAAATGCGTTACCGAATAGCGTAGAATAATTGTATTCATAGGATTAGTATCTCCATGTAGGTATATACCGTCTTGTACGACTTAATTTAAGATTCTTTTGTAATATAGTTAATTAATGTATATGTCTGAATTTTGTAACGCTCAATGTCTAATTTTTTGTATGTCTATATATTTGTTCTTATTAATTTACGTATAAATTATTTTGTCCCGTATGTCCTAAGATTATATCATTTCATTGTTCCATGCCCTTTTTTTTTCTTTGATTAAGTTGTATTAAAGGTTATTTTCCCCTGTAATCTAAAGATCAAAATAATCATATGTATTGAGGTAATACTAGTTAGGTGCAGGAAGGTACGGTTGGTACAAGAAAACGAGTTCCCCACAACGGAGCTCTATCGTTGTCCCTTCTCTCTTTTTTTTTCGAAGTGACAACTTCCCCTGGAATGGAGGGGTGTGATAGAACGAGTAAATTTCAACTCCTATCCCATATTATTAAAAACCACGATGCTGCCCACGTGCATCTTCGATTCGAGGCTTGGAATCTTATCTCAGCTACCGGATGCCAATGTTTAAACAAGGAGGTTATCGTCCCCCCGTTCACCCCCATACGCCGACCTCGCCAGATCGAGTTAGGCTTATGAACAGATAAGGCATTTTTCTCCGGCCCGGCTGTGCGTTCCCTCCAAGCTTTCACTCCATTTTCCCCCACGCCAAGGAGATGTCCTGGCTATTCATATGGAAACTTTACCACTAAGATCAGATTGGAGATCCAGATTTTCGTCGCGAAAAATCACCACGACCCTCTCTCCCTTTGTGCACCAAGGGACCTCGACCTCGAGATTCACCATCACTTGTCCAGAAGGAGGACAATATTCCTTGAGTGCCAAAGGTTCGAGCCTTTCCGACGTCAAGTCCCCAAGGCATCCCCCCCTGTTGTTCAAGGAGAACAGCATTAGAACAGCCATTGTTCGTTTTGAGCCCTTCGCCAAGAAACGGTTCTCATCCCCCCCTGTTGTTCAAGGAGAACAGCATTAGAACAGCCATTGTTCGTTTTGAGCCCTTCGCCAAGAAACGGTTCTCATCCCCCCCTGTTGTTCAAGGAGAACAGCATTAGAACAGCCATTGTTCGTTTTGAGCCCTTCGCCAAGAAACGGTTCTCATCCCCACTTGTTGTTCAAGGAGAACAACCTAGAACAGCCATTGTTCGTTTTGAGCCCTTCGCCAAGAAACGGTTCTCATCCCCCCCCTGTTGTTCAAGGAGAACAACCTAGAACAGCCATTGTTCGTTTGAGCCCTTCGCCAAGAAACGGTTCTCACCCCCCCTGTTGTTCAAAGGAGAACAACATTAGAACAGCCATTGTTCTTCAGCCCGTAGACAAGAGACGGTTCTCATCCCCCCTTTGTTCAGAAGAGAACAACCTAGAACAGCCATTGTTCTTCCAGCCGTTCGTCGAGAAACGGCTCTCCTTCCCAAGACGCCTCGTCAGGATCCTTTTATCCCCCCCCCTTCGGCTAGAACTCGCCAGCGGACCGAATATTCCTTCAAGTACCTTCCACTGCACCCTAATGAAAAGTTACGTAAGCCAAACGTCACCTTTTGAGTATTGATCCCTTTTTGTCAATTCTATCCTGTGCTTGAAATTGTTTATCGAACCATCCCATCTCTTTAACTCCATATTCGTTTTACCTTTTTTTTAATCCCTTAAATCCTTGGATTAGCCCGAGTCTCCACGACCCTTTCCATTCTGTTTATGTCAATATTTTCCGTTTTTGTGTATTGTTTATAGTTATTATTAATAAAACTCTATTTTATTAATGATAGCAATATTATTATCCTTGAGCTCAGTTCCACTTCTTAAGCATTTTGAAGATACATAATATCGGCCGCCAGACAGTAACGCACTCTAAAGATAATTAAGGAAGTTCCCTCAACGAATAGTGTTATATATAGTATCGTCGGGAGTCATTCTACGACAATGTAGTACAAGGGCTGGACATGGGTGAGCAAGAACTGTAAAGAGAAAGGAGGAGGATGAATGGTGGAATAATGATGCGAAACGTGCAGTGGGTTGCAATAAGAAGTGTTTGCACATCTTTAATACTGCACATAAGACTATGAAAAAGATGCGAATGTAAAGGATTTTCGTGGTATAGCAAAATATCCGATACAATATCTATTATTAGTATTAAGAGGAGAACTCAGTCTATTAAAGCGAACCATCCAAAGACCGTACTTTATGTTGATGCGCATATTTTAAAGGTCAGGTTGAGACTTGAGGTTAATTCACTTAACTAATCAGGTCAAGTTCGAGGTTGGCGAGGTTTGAATAACGAGGCCGAGAGTGACGTTCTGGTTATCTAAAGATAAACATAAAATCTAAATTTTATTTAAAAATTAAAATTAATCAAAGTGATATAAAGAAAAATTAATGATTGGCTAATGATATAGCGTTACCGGTGGTAAGTCTAAATTCAATTAATTAGTTTAGAGCTATCTGTAAATTTCCAAATGGGCTCACTAGATAAAAGGGTAAAAGAGGCTTACGGGTCAGAGGGCAACGGCAACTTCAAAGGAGACTTATAGGCAAAAATAGGGGCTCGGCGAGACGATCTTATCGGCGTCTTCAAAGGAGGGATCCTCGTCAGAAAAAGAGTAAGAAAGAAGGGTATTGTCGGTACATTACTTCCTGGGCAGTGAAGGAGTAAGTTATACCCTTAGCTGGTGCTCTATGGGGAGCTGGAATCCTTGGTGATTCTCAGGAGAGGTATGGCTACCTCAGAGTAACTTCGACGGGGCTGGGTGCTTCGAGGATTCAAAGGAGTAATCCGGCGTAGCTGTTTCACAAACAGCGAGAGCCGAGGCTTCCATTTGAACGTGGATGCCGTACCAAGGAGGGAGTGTCCAGACTTCGACTGGGTAAACACCGACTTCGGACGAGCGATGTAATCTGAGAACGAGCCTTGTCTTTACTGCTCTGCCCAGGTGGTAAAAAGGCTTAAATATGTAGTCTCCTCAAGCGGAAGATGGGGAATAACCCCCACTTTGGGGAATTCCCAGGGGGCAGCTCGAGGCGCCAACTTCTGCGACATAAAGGGAAGAGAGCAAAGAGAGTATATTTCACTTGCTCTATCTTTGCGGGGGAAACTGCTGGACCATTTTACCTCGTAGGCCAATTTCTCCACACTTGCTTGCATGGTACGATGGTGGGAGGGGGGCGCATCTGAGCTTGCTTCATCATGTGACTCTCGGACACGTGGGGTCTGTATACCCATATGGCTTCCTGTAACGTGATAAGCGTTGCGAAGCAGGGGGGAAATTAGGGTATCATACAAGCATACGAGCTAGGAAAAGAGAAAAACGAATAATTAAGCAGTGTAATAAAGGAGCAAGTGAAGCATTTTGCAGAAAATGAATGAGGTTCTAGATGGAAGCAAGAAGCTATCCTGGAAAGTACCGCCAAAGTAGAAAAAACATAACAAGAATAGTTTTCTGAATAAGAAGGGTAAGAATAGTATGTAAGGTAGGTTAAATATCTCAAGATTTATCTTTTGATGTGTGAAGGGCTGATATAGGATGTGAACGTTTGTATGTGAACGAGATTGTGACTGTTTCACGTGGTAGAGTCACATATGAAGAATCGATAGAAAGTGATTTGTGAAGAAAATATATGAGAGTCGGTGAAATAGGGAGTAAAGGGTTGGAAGGACACGTAAAAGGCGGGTCAAATTATCTGAATGAGTATTTTGACACAGAAAGTGCCGTCAAAGAATGAAAGTAGATGATATCATGTAGGCTTGATGTGCATGGTGAAGTTTCGTGCGGATTACTAGGGGCCTTCTGCTCAAGGATGAAAGCCGATTAGACGAGAGGCGACGGCCCTTAGCACCCTATCCTTTTGGAGTGTCAATTTGGCGTCAAATAAATGGCTATTAACTTTGTGCTTAATAGACTATAAAGGGCTGGAGGGATCAGGTAAGCTTTTTAGGTGATGACGCGCGCTGATTCAACCTTATGGGAAAGCGGTGTAGGGTGAAGGATTAGTAAAAAAAATAATCAAGAAATCCAAGTACTTCAAAGTAGCTGTTGATCGGTTCTGCAGTACTTCTGCAGCACGACGAATGGGTAATCCAAGGGAGGAACTTTGCTTCAAAGATTCTTCCTATGCTAACATTTACACTTGGTACCGGTAGGAGCGCCCCCCTGTCCAGTGTCACAAGCAAACTTGATCTAGTTTGAACCTATCTCAGCTTTATTACTTCTAGTCGTTCCACATTACCCTTTTGCTTCACTTTTTGTACAAGCCTCTTCTCGCCTATTAACTTGGACTGCGGCTGATTTTGTAGGCTAGTCACGGACAGGCTTTCGTCCCTTCATCCTTATTCGGTGCTGGGAATGGAGAGAATTTTCCTTCCTTCCTCAAAACTCCAACTGCAAGAAGAAGTCGTGTGATATTTGTGGGCTTATTTGCCCTTCCATCCCTAACATCCACACTCTCAATTCGACCTCCGGTCCCCAATGTTTGCTAAAGGATGGGCGTCTATTTTCTTCCACACATTTTCACTTGGTCTATCTCCACCAATTTTGTCACAGGTCTCTTCTTACAAACTCTCTCCGTTTTAGGGCCAAGTTATTATAAAATAAGGTTTTAAATCTTGTCGTGTGTTTATTACATATATATAATATACAGTATATTAATTGAGCATTCTTTTAATTAGATATTTTATACTTATACTTTAATACTGCATTCACAAATGAAATTACATTTCACGTGTTTTCTTTCGTCCTTCCAGCTGGTAGAGGCCCCTAGGATGGAGCCTATATAATAACTATTTTTAGTCGCGTGCGAGTCTAGTCGCGTGCGAGTCGACATTTCTCTATGTCGATAGGTCGGTCCCCGTTTTGCTTTATTTTGTTTTTGTAATAACATTTTAACTATTCGGCCGATTCTAATTATATTTTAGGCCATTATGTTATTTTACATGCTCTTCTGAATGATATAATTGCCAAAGCCTTCTGTGAGAGTATGCCTCTCGAAGGACTAGCGTGAGAGGAAGCCCACGGAATACCCCTGTCAGCCAATTCGCTACAAACCACATGCTCCTTGTTTTGGGCATTTTAGAATCATCGAGAAGGAAGCGGTCCCCTGCTAAGTCACTCTACCCGGCTGTATTTGCTTATGCGGGACGCACCGCGCTCTCTCTCTCTCCCCGCGATAACGCCGAATTCTCAACCTCATGCATCACTGTCATTTCCTTACCCCCGCAAGCAAACGCGGCTGTAAACACACAACCACATATCATAAGGCAAAGTTCGCTCTCTGATCCAACTCGTTATCTCGAAAGAAGTTTCTATAGACTGACATCGAGAATCCTCTGGGGGCGGCCCTGCCCTAGGGCTATCTAACTGACCGGCCACCTGGCTATTTAACCATGTGTCCGCTATTCTGTGAGGAGATTGAAAGTCTACAAGCCCTTCCATTCAGACCATTTGTCTGTTTCCCCGCGAAGTCTCGCAACTCCTCTTCGAGTCGTACTTCGTCGTTAAGATCTCACCAGCAGATCGCACTTCGTGAAGCTTTCGCCCCTGTTCAGAGCAAAGATTATTGAGCCAGCTTCTGCCCAGAGAATTGTGCGGTTCCCACCTCATCTCGCACCTCTTTTAAGACTCCCCTTCCACGAGTCGGAGACTCCCTGCCGTGCCGCAGAAGGGTGGCGTGTTTGAGATTCTATCTCTCAGGAGCAGAGAAAATCTCGTTCTACAACAAGAAGTACTAAAACCCGATCTACGAGTCCTTCTCGTCAGAACTCACAAAAGTATCTCTTTGAAGAGCTGTATCGTTGATCTTCTCCTTCCAAACACCTCTAAGCTTCAAGGTAAAGCAATTTTGCGTTGTAATCCCCTTATTACATACAGCCGTCAATCGTCACTTTCATCCCCTTTTGAATTGACTCCGCGCTTAAATTTAAATTATATCCATTATTCGAATTAACGATAAATTTGTACACCCCGCTTAGCTCTGTCATATTAACTATCCTTATAGAGCAATTTGTTCCCCCTTTGGTATATATATATATATTACCCCGTTTATTATATACGAGTATATATACATATATTAAAATTTTATTTTGGGGTCTTGATCTTTCTATATCCTTGAACTGCAATTTGGCAAGCCATTAGATAAATCCCGGCCAATCGTAAACGTATTCAAAATCAAGGAGGCGGCTTTCCACTCCTTTAATTGGTTCAATGCATATCGCAGACATCCTCGGGTCGGCTATCTTCCTGTGCTTGTGTATGCGCCCTTACTCCTAGCGGGTCTTAACAGGCATACCTCGACATAAATATACTAATATATGAATATATATATATATATATATATATATATATATATATATATATATATATATATATATAAATATATATATATATATATATATATATATATATATATATATATATATATATATATATATATATATATATATATATATATATATATATATATATAAAGGGACTTTCAACAAGGACGCTCGATCTTTGTCAGGTGATAGTGGCCATGATGTTAAAGCGACATCTGGCAACCTCTCTGTGAACTGTTCAGTAGTACTTGGCGAGTCATGAATTGAACAGCGTGTTCAATTCCTCAAATGTTATTATCATTCCGCGCATTACGTGGTTTCTATCCTCGCCACGATCGTCCTCCCAAGTCCACTGTTCGACGCTTGGCGGCCAAATTCGAGGCAAAAGGGTCGATCAACAATCAGCCAATACCCCTAGGTCACCGAAACGCAAGGGCTGCTGAAAATATCGCTGCCGTAAATGAGAGTGTACGGGAAAATCCGAGGCAGTCAATTTCTCGTCGTTCACAAGAACTTGGCCATTCTGCGACTTCAGTTTGGCGAATTATGCGTAGGGACCTAAGGCTACACTCGTACAAAATCCAAATTACCCTAGACCTTAAACTAAACGACCATAGACAACGCTGTGTGTTCGCTGAGACCTACAGATCGATGAATAGCCACTTCTTGTGGCTTCAACTGGTTTATATGCCTGATATGGATACTGATGACCTACAGATTGATGAATAGCAACTTCTTGTAACCTCAACTAGATTATATGCCTAATATGGATACTGACAAGATGTGATTTGTACAGAACGGCGCTATGTCCAACACTGCTCACGCCACGATAGACATTTTGACCAGCCATTTCAGGGCAGGCTCATCTCGCGCGGCGGCAACGTCAACTGGCCACCGAGATCATGCGATTTAATCCACAAACAGTTGATGTCCTTAAAGTTAACATAACAAACACCATCCAGAAAATTGAGCCAGATTTATGCGACAAAGTCATCGAAAATTAAACCTCACGATTACGTTCCACCACATTTGAACGAAGTCATATTCCACACTTAATGCCATAAAATTTACTTTCAAATATAAAATAAATTAAGTGCATATATCACATACAACTTGTTTTATTCAAATTTAAAAATTGAGCGTCCTTATTGAAAGACCCTTTATATATATATATATATATATATATATATATATATATATATATATATATATATATATATGGAGCTGAGCCTTGAAGTCTGCATTTAATATTGAGGATAAATCCCAGAGCCACCAGAAACGGATGCAACATCTTTTAATTTCTCACTACGTTTCGAAAACTATAAGAGAAATTGACCTGGCATTAGTTAAAGATAATAAATTTAAACTTTGTTTTTAATTTTGTAATCACTTTAAGAGTTAAACGATTTAATATAAAAACGGTTAATTGTGGTACTTACTAAAGTGGATCCAACCTAGAGAGAGAATGGTGCGTTTAACAAGGAGCTAGTATATATAAGTTACAGTGACGCTTGGGAGAGAGGAACTTCAACTAACCAAACAGTAGTTAAAAAGAACAAATCAACTAACATCTGTAGTTAAAATTAGTTAATTAATAAAGATATTGCACTTAAATCTTCATTGAGTGTAGGTTTGTAGTGTTTGATATATAAAGATTCGAGGGTTTTTAGGCAATGTTTGTTGTTGTTAAAGGCTAATACTTGAAAATTATCAATAGAAATGACAGTTTTACAGCTTATGGTTTGCTCCCTAAGAGAAGCAACATCATAAATAAAAAGGAAAAGTAACCATTGACGCTGTCTAAACAAACTAGCGTCTGTTTGTCCTCGTGAGATTTATTCCCCCACATTTATATATATATATATATATATATATATATATATATATATATATATATATATATATATATATATATATATATATATATATATATAAATATATATATATACATATATATGTATATATATACATATATATATTTATATGTATATATATATATATATATATATATATATATATATATATATATATATATATATATATATATATATATATATATTAAAATCTGGTGCTAGTTAAGTTGTGTTATTTTTTTATTGAAAGAACCCTTTTACTTTTCAAGTCTTCTCCCCAGTTAAGTTGTTCAGTAAACAGTTTTACACGTTCGTTTAAGGATATCCAAAGATAGTGAAAAAATTTCAATTTTTTTTCTCTGATTGATCCTTTTATTGTGGTGCTCGTTTTCTCCAAGTTAATTTCGTTGTGTGTATTTTTTTGGGGGGGGAGACGATCTCTCCCCAAACCCTTTACTAATCCCCGTGCATGATTAAAAGGCCCTATAATTACTGGTCATATAGGCATCAATTTTTGAATTATAAGTTATTTTCTTTATTGATTGCGTACAATCATTGTGTGAGTAAATCTCTGTTAGAATTTTGGTACGATCGTAAAAGCCCTATAATCTTTTCTGTGAGTTCCTTGGACTCACCGAGCGGCCAGACGTGTATTAACACCAGCAAGACGTCGGATTTGAACGTTTCCGAGAGCAAGGAGAGATCCTATGGTTGCCAAGCAAGGATCTAATTGCCTATATTCAAGAAAAAGAAAGCAATGAAAGGGCAGAAAAAGAGAAAGAGAGCAGAGAGATATAGAAGAAAGAGAAAGAATTCGTCAGCATGAGCGCTAGCTGAACAGAAACCAACTGGAAACCCTTTGCGTTAGCTCTAGGAATGAATCCCCCCCAAACCCCATCAGTAAAGTTGCCACTGTTTAAGGAAGGCGAAGATTTCAGCGCATACTTAACTCACTTTGAGGTAATTTTCGAAGTGAACCACTGATACATTAAAGCCTATGTAGTCACTCGAACTCCTCCCCTCCTCAATACCCACCTGCGGGAAACTTGAATTTCGCTCCCCGCCGAAGTCACTCTCGACTAAGCCACCCTCAAGTCGGAACTATCATCGGTGATTAATATGAATCCTTAATTCTATAGAGCAAAGTTCCGCCAGGCAAGGATACTGCCTGGCCAAACCTACCACCAATTTGGATTCACCCTTCAGAGGACTTTCCACATCTGGTTAGACTCAACCCAAGTCAACCGCGACTACGAGCCCCTATTTGATTTCGTCTTAGGGGATCAGTTGATGGCTGTTCTACCCTCCAAGATCTGTGCATTTGTGAAGGATAGACGCGTGTCTTCCTTCAAAGAATGCATTAAAAAAGCGGATGTGCACTCGTCAAGCCACCACTTATACTCGAGAGACCCCAGGAAATCGCATACCCATCCCCCAAACGTAATGGTAAAATCTCCAAGTTTCTGGTCACGGCAAACGCAATTACCATCTCCCGCCGGAATCGAGAGATATTAAGCCTCCCATCATTACTCCCCCAGCGTCTGATAACCCACGAAGGCCAGTTGTATGTTTTTTTCTGCGGCGTTCCCGGTCATGTGAAGACCAACTCTCCCCCAAACTCCTAATTCTCTTCCGCTCCTAATCAGCAGGTGCATCAGATAAGTGCCTCTCTTTCATCCCCCCACTCGCCCTGAAACGCCAGCAACCTCCCCAACAAGTAGTCCCCTGGGACAGCAAATCAATTTCTTGTTCAGCAAAGCTTCCCTGGCGGGCTTGATTTCGAAAACGGAAGCGTTAATGGTTGCAGAGTCTCAACCCTCGTAAGAGACACCGGCAGCACTTGCAGTGTCGTCTCAGAAAAGGTTGCTTTCTTCACTGAGTCCCGACCACGATAAATTCGCAGTTGTCCATGACTACTTTGGACGTGCAAATCGGTTCCCCATGGTCCGCTGATATCTCGAATGTAAATACATTACAGGTTGGGCCGAAGTGATAGCAGCCTCCATTTAATTCTGCGCCACAGCTCTCACCTAAACACGTCGCACAGCCCGTCATAATGGGGGCCCAGGCGCTAAAGCACACTGCGCCCGCCATGCCATTAGAATCTCCTTATGCTCCACAGTTTGCAGCTCTTCAGAACAAAACTTTTGCAAGCGCTCAAAAGGAGTGCTCCGCCTTCCTGCTCTTGTGGGAAAAAGCGAGATATGACGAACGAGGATCTGCCGGCGATCAAAGGTATGTAACCTACTTCGTTAGTGACATACTCCATTTTCGCTACAGTTCAGCTGAGGATAAATCCACAATTCGCTCTTTATGTATCCCCCGTTTTCATGTTCCCCAAGTCCTCGGACTTACCAACGATGGATTACTAGCTGGTCATTTTAGCCACAATGGAAGGCACAAAAAAATTTCCGTTATTTCTCTTGGCCTGGTGCTGGCAAAGAAAGTGCCGACTTTTCAGGTCGTGTGACATTTGACAAAAGACTACAGCAAAAGGGTGATACCATCTGTCCCCCTCCATAATACCCCAATTGTCTCGAAGCCTTTCTTTAGATGGCTCTAGACTTGATTGGCTCAATTCACTCTCCGTCTAGCAAAGGAGACTCATAGGTACTCACGCTTGTCGATTTTGCAACGAGATTCCCCGAGGCAGTCCAACTTAAAAGGATAGATAATATGACCTGTGCGGAGGCCCTGATTTCTATCTTTTCCCGCGTCGGCGTGCCGAGGGTGATCTTGTCCGACAGAGGTAGACATTTCACCTTTAAACTAATGAAATACGTCGGCAACTCCTTATTATCAATCCACTATTCACCACCCCTTTTCACCCAGGCGCTACCGGCGTCTGCGAAAAATTAAATGGTACATTGAAGACCATTTTTAAAAAGCTATGCCATACCCAGCCCCAGAAAGGCATCGGTACCTGCCGGTTGCCCTGTTTGTCTGCCAAGAAATCCTCCACGGAACTTTAGGATTTGCTATCTTCTAACTTTTGTATGGCCAAAACGACCGAGGCCAGATAAGCATATTACGAGTATATGAACTTTTTGCCAATCCCAGCCTGGATAAGAAGATAAAATTCTCGTAGTGTTATTTGTTAGACCTTAGGAACCGCCTGGAAGAATTCGCCGATATAGCATACAAAAATACGGAACTAAACCTGGAAAAGTATAGGACCTATTTTGACGTTAGGTCAAAAGAAAGGCGATTAAGCCCGATGAAGAGGTGCTGCTCCTCCAACCCACGGAGACAAATAAGCTCTTTTCACAATGAGACGTCCCCTTCCCAATCCTAGAAGTGCGCAGCCTCGTGGATTACTTAATACAGACCACCTCAGGTAGCAACCTGTTTCATGTGAATATGCTTAATCGCTACCACCGCCGCGCATGGTTTAATAATATAATTGCCCTTGACGAAGAGGCATTAATGGAAGCCTCTTATCCCTATAAGACCTTTATCCCTCTGAGCTTCTTAACTTAATTCAAACTGTGTGTCGAGCCTGACAACATCTACCCTCTCTCTTCGCTCCCAGATTCGCGTGAAAGCTCCGCCCCAAAACCTTCTAAAAAAGCGTAATTGGCTCTTTTGTTGACCGAATTCTCCGATGTAATCTCCAAGAAGCCTGGCTGCTCTATCTATTTTTAGCATGATATAACTCTAACTACCCAGCATCCTATCCGAACTAAACCATACCTCTTGCCCGTTCACTTGCCTTCTACTTTTATCTCCGACGTAAAAAACGTGCTAAAATTAGGAATCATTGAAACCTCTACGTCATATTATTGCTCACCAATTGTTATGATCAGAAATCCGCACATGGGACTAACATCTAGTCCCCTTTCGCTTCCTCTTCAGTAGGCTTAGTGAACATGGCCTTACTATAGGCCTTACTATAGGACCAAGATATTTAATGGTGCCTACGGCACCATTAAATATGTTGGTTTCAACATTGGTAAAAAGCAAATGTTACCCGAGCAAGAAAAAGTGAAAGCCATCGCCGGCATGCCACTGCCGCGTACTAAGAAACAATTACGCTCCTTTCTCGGATCGACGTCTTTTACAGGCGCGTTTTCCTTAATTTAGCTGCTTTAGCTTCCGCCATTAGCTCCCTGCTAAACAACATTCCCCGGACCCCCTCGTTTGGAACCCCAAGGCGACCGCACACTTCCAACAGCTGAAGGAAATACGAACGTCAGCTCCCATACTGTGACTCCGAAATACGGGCAAACCGTTTGGAATACGAACGGATGTTTGTAGTCGAGGCATCGGTTGCGTTTTGCTCCAGTATGAAGAAGATGGTAATTGTTATCCAATTGCGTACGTCAGCAGGAAGCTCTCGTCGTGCGAAAAGAACTATGCGGCAATAAAACTTAAGGCTCTCGCGATTGTGTGGATGTACAAAAATTCAAAATGTATTTGTTAGGCAAAGAATTCTTGATTGAAACCGATCATTGGCCATTGGCTTATTTAAAAAAATTGTAAAAAGCAGAACAGAAGGCTTATTCGGCGGAGCTTACTTCTAATGGATTACTAGTTCCTAATTTGGTACATAAAAGGTACAGAAAACTATTGCAGACTGTCTAAGTCGGAATCCGGTAGAGGATCCTCCCCCTGCAAAGTAAATCGTGTTAAGCCCTGTACTCTCGTGTATATAATCGAGTCTGTGTACTCACCCCTTTTTAATAATCCTAGGACTCCATCCTATCTGTGTACGTTTTATGCTCTTTGGTTTTTCTGTAAAAATTGCCTTTTGGGTGGGAAGATACTCGTACATATTTGTCTCTTTTGAATGTTCTATTCGCGTTGTCATTTTTTTGTCTTGAATATGGTTCCACTACCCTTCACATGATAGAGTTGTTATTTAAATTGATTTTTTTGTGACATGCATTTAACTATTTCCTGTATTTATCTTTTTTGTTCGCTGGTTAACGCCGATACTCTGCTTCTGAAATTTAACGAAAGACATTCTTTCATTTGGTGACCGCTGTGTCGACTCAAATTTAAATGCCTGCTATTATTGTACACCTGGAGACCCAGGTTTAATTTTTTCTAGGAAATCATAGAATTGCCAAGGTCCTTCCTCCGAAGGTTACTTAGGAAATCATTGATAGTTTTCAAGGTTGTCAGGTCATATTTCAAAATAAGTGAGATCACGAGACTGTTGGGTCAGTAGACCTTGGTTTGCTTCATATCAATACTTCTCCCACGAGATTCTGTGTTTCAGCCTTACGAAAATTGACCAGAGCACAAAGGGAAAGATAAGGTCGTTGTCGATAAATCGCCCATTTAGAAACAGCTGAAGATTTGGTATTTTCTGTAATGATGTATTCTGCAATTTATTATGGGTGTTAAGAGCAACGATCTTAAACTTACTGCTTCTCATAAAATCACCGTTGACTCACTCTTGATAGGAGAGCATTTGCTCGAGTCATTTGTGGGCAGATTGAGGCAGTCTCAGGGCCTTATAATTAATAGGCCATGCAATCCACCGTTTGTTATCACATTGCCAATTTTAGTATGAAAGCCTCACCAAAGACAGTTATAAAGCATTTTATCTGACACGTTGTAAAACGAAGTATTCGTCTACATCAGTGAAAGCTTAACTATGTGCGTGTTTAAGTCTAAATTAGAAAGACAAAATGTGAGCCACATCCTGCATAGACTATCTGTCTTTTACATATTCAATCAAATATTATTTTTGATTTAGGCCTATCTGCGTTTCTGCGGCCAATACTACCATTCATCTCTTAATGGAACACCGAATTTACAGCCCTAGTGGTAATAACTGTGGAGAGTGACATTAGATTTGCGCTCCTACTACTTTTAATAGGAGTTCACCTTAGTTTGAGATAAATGTACATTAGAATGACTTCTTATTAGTAGAATATTAGCTATTTCATCAAAGGATTTGAGCGCTACCTCATATTTTTGTTTCGGCCTAATATCATAACCATCTAAATGGTCTCATCTTTTGTAGTCCTAACTCCAATTTACATGGGTAACTGCCCTGGGAGCATCGCCTGCTGAGGCGATTTGCGGCAATGAACTTATAGTTAGCCAGGATTGGATTAACCAAATTTCAAACCTAAATTCTCCGCCTCATTCTTACCCATTTTTTTAGGCTACTATGCGGCAAATCCAACCAACACTGACCTCCTCAAGATGAGAGAAATGCAGTTAATGTTCATAATGACTTCTCAGTTCATGTTTAATTTTTGAGGGGAGAAGGAACAAAAGAAATTTACAGCAACAAAACAAATTTTATTTTCCTTACATCACTAAAACGGTAGAAAAATTATATATAACTTTGGAAATTAACAAACTAAAGCCAGGGTACATTAATCTACAGTAAATTAAAGTAAGCAATACCACTGTACTATTTCTCGATTTTGAAATTAGCTGTCGAGGGATATAAAGCAAAGTTCTAAGATAAAAGGGGTGGACACCTAAATGCCTTCTCATGTCAAGGGTTAAAAAGCGTTCGAAATATTAATGCTAGCTAAAATCGCCTTTGAATTCTCTCGAGTGCCTACCCTTGATCTAAATGAAACAAGACTTAGAAATAAATACCTTTCATCTTGGGAGTCTTGGAAACATGTGGTGTATCGGTAAATGGTAAAACCTCCATTTGATGCATTTGCTTATAATTAACCATTAAGTATCTATCGCCGTAAACTTCTAGATTCAAATAAGATAGTCATTAGTTGTTACTTTTAACTATTATTATAATTTATTGAATAATCACCAATCTTTCAAAACTAGTTGTTTGATGAATGGGTATCCTAGAATAAATAACAAGGCGAAAAGAGCAAGAATTGGACAAGAACTACAGATAGAATCGGTTACCAGTACCCGCCATGACTCGAAGATATTTAACAATTCCATGAGATTATTATGCACGGAAGTATCTTTTCAACAATAAACTTTGTTCCATTATATAAATATATAGACACATATGTCCATTTTGCGATGTACAGCTGGTACGATGTTAATACACTACCGAGCAAAATATGAGAACGATTTTCCTTTATTAGAATATTTTCAAAAATATAAGTAGGTAAATGAAATTTCCATGGTACCTGAATGTATGCATTTAATATATTTTATGATGATTTCATATAATTCAATCATATATTCAAGAAATTATACTAAAACCAACAAAATATTATTTTGAAAAGTGGAAAATAAGAGAACAAAGCAAGATTTGACAATGATGAAACTTAAAGCACATAATATGAGGTGTTGAAGCCTTTGTTTTCTATTACTGCAGCGAAAGGGCCACCAGGGGACCTCGTATTTTCTATTTCTTTGGCAAAACGACGATCACGGAGCCTCAGTAGTTTCTTTCAAAATTCTGATGTTACTTTAGTTCCATTCTTGCTCATTTTTTTTCATAAATCCCTCACAGTTAAAGGATGCTGGCCTCAAACTTTACCTCCAATGTTCTTCCACAGGTTCTCAATTGGGTTCAAGTCCGGGCTCTGAGGAAACCACATCAATTCTTCGATATCTTCTTGTTCGAAATAGTACTTTACTCGCTGTGCAGTATGGCATGGCGCGTTGTCCTCGCATAAATCCTGGTGGCTGGTCCCGAGAGGCTCAGAGTAAAAGTATAGCATTTTGTTGTATGAGGTTTAGGTACACATTTACATTTACTGTTCCAATTATTCGCACTAGAGGACCATCTCCTTCAGACAAAAACATTTCCCAAACCATTATGCTACCTCATCCATGCTTGATAGATATTTTAACACCTATATGATTAAGTATGTGACCTACAGCGCGTCTAACATAACATCTGCGAGGAGATAAAAGTAAATTAAATTTATTTTCTTCGCTGAAATGATTTCTCTTCCAGTTTTCATCCTTCCAAACAACATGAGCTTCAGGATATTAGACTCACGATTTCTGGTTTGGTTGAAGGAAAACGAGCTTTTAAACTAGATCCATTGATGCAATCGTGGATTGTGAAACAACGCACTTCTTTGCACATTTGGTTTTAATTTCTCGAGAAATAGTGCAGCAATCTTAATAGAGACTTCATAGAAAAGCACCTAATAGTGCTGTCTACTCTGGCAGTGGTTTTCCTGAGTCATGCAACATTTGCAGGTGATTTCTAGGTATTGTTTTCATTGTATAACTTCATAACATGCGAAATCACACTCTCGGACATTCCTTCTTCTCTTGAATTCTTCAACTGAATAATTGTGTGAAAGAGATCAGGAGTCTCTTTCCCGTTTACTGATATACCTGCAGAGTCAGTACGACAATAATATCGGTTGTCCAGTTCTTAGCTTCTGAGAAAAATGTTTTCAAACGATTTCAAGAAATATCTAGAATGTTGATGAAAAAATCGTTCTTATTTTTCCACGTGTCAATATAGTATAATTTCTTGATTATACGATTATATCATATGAAATCTTTATAAAATATATTAAATGCATGTCTTTATTTTATGTACCATGGAAATTTAATTTGCTTACTCGCCATAATTTTGAAGATATTTTAATAAAGGAAAGTCATTCTTTTATTTTGCTCGATGGTGTAGCATTGTTGCTCTTCTGAAACCGAGTGAAGTGACGCTTTGACTTGTGAATGCAGTAAATCAACGAAAGAGTAGAATTCATCAGACATCCCCCAGTTGAGTTTAGTTAAGCACACAGGTATAAACAAAGGCTGCTTGATAGCGACATTTTTCAGTTCAAGAAACCAAATATTGCTTTCAAATTCGTGAAGAAATGCGCTAATTAAGTAAACCAAGGCCTTAAGCTCTAAAAAAACTCTCATCTTAAATCTGTCATAGTTAATCAACATACACAACCCGTAAAAAAAGAGCACAATGAAATTGACGTTTCCCTCGGCCTAAGGACGATCGCCATCACCGTCGCCCTCACTGGTTCCATTACGCAAGCAGAACTTTGTATTGTAATGGGTTTCTTACATTAGGAGGAGTTCGCGCAACAACAAGTTGTTCCGTGTATGGTGCCGCTAATATCCGAAAGATTACCTGTAGACCCCACCGCTCTTAGGTGGACCCGCTGGTATATTTACTCTACAAGATGTTACTTTCCCATTTTCACCACTTTTACACATTTTAATTTAGAAACTTTCTTGAGGAGATGCCCTCGTAAGTAAGTAAGCTTGATGTATAAGCCATTATTTTTAATTTGACATTGAATTAAATCCCTGGTCTGTCAGTCTAAACTAGGCCATTGCTGCTTATTATATGCCAACATTCGAGACTTATTTGGAAACAAACCTTTGTTGTTTTGTCAAGAGACATTTTGATATTTTGTGATATTAATTTCTGATAGTAGGCACATTTCTGAATTGCTAATTCAAGGATTCATGAACCTTATGTTTCTGCAGTGCAATAAATTTTTCTTACGGCTCTAAAAATGGCTATTTATGTTGTAGAGGGATACTCTGCATCCCAAATTGGATTCGTACAGTGTAATTCTCATGAGTTTCAAGTCATGGAGGTCGGTAGTAAGCTGCATTATTTTTATTTATCTTCTATATTCCATAAATCAAACCACGATAATATTATTTTTTACTGACTTCTATTAAGGATGGACTCCATATATGAATCTAATAGCAAGAACTCTAGGATTATGAACAAAGTTTGGTTCTATCATAGTTAAGTTCAGATCTGCCTATATTGAAAAGCAGTCGGCCAATCGTGTATGGTAAAATATCAAGTATGATCTTTGTTTTAGATATTAAATTAGATTAAGAGAAGATGCTCACTCTATGTATAAAGAAGCAGGGATGGTATATGAAAAGGGTATACAATAACCCATTTCATCTACTACTTAGCTTCATAGGTGTTGGTCAACTATGAATTCTGCTCTGACTTATGTTGTTTCGTTTTTGTCACCTATATTCAAAACCGATTGCTCAATTACACATTGTCTAGAGGGAAAGGCATATCTTTTTTATTTTACATATTTGACAGGAAACAGTGTTATGAAAGCATTAGATCTCCACGACTATGCTTTTCGGAAGAAAAAATTAAATTTGGGGGCATGGAGGCCAATGGTATTTTCTATTTGGTTATAATGAATAATGCATGTGTTATCTCCTAAACTTGTTTCTAGATTACGTAAATTAGTGAGAGCTGGTTGTTTTCCATCACGTGGCACTTGAATAACATAGCAGCTTTACTTAGAGGGATAAAAGCAACATCAAATAGCTCTGATTATCCCTCAATCACCATTATATAAATTTTGCTAAAAATATTTGAGGGATTGATGTTCAAACGGCTTGATAAGGATTATTGATAGTAACGATCTACTAATTTAGTTTCAATTCGGGTTCCGAACGCATCGTGCTACTTTATAATGCAATAGCTCTTCAGGCGTTCAGGAATATATTGATTTTGGACTCTTAAAGCTCATGTGATTGTGCTAGAATTTATTGCAGCATTTTTAAAGTAAGTAATTCAGCCTCCATATATAAATTAAAGCAATTAGATATATGGGACACTTTTTCAATATTTTATTAGAATTCTGAATTTATCAATATCTTGTTAATATTAGAAATGGTTTCTATGATGTCCCTCAGGTTAGCACCTTACAACTATTTCTTTCTATTATTTATTGACATATGACTAGGTTTAGAAAACAAGCCTATTGCGTGTGCAGGTGATGCTACATTGGTTGCAAGTACCATGTACAAATATGAGGTTTTCTGTCTTGAGTCTTTGAAGAGAGTATTATATACGAGATATATATACATATATATATATATATATACCAATGAGTGTTGCTAGGTATTGGTTATAATGATAAATCTCCCTCCTCCACAAACTAAAAGCATGGTCATAAGTAGGTCCAAGATACCTTATCTACAGCATACAGATTTAAACATTGATAATAACGTGTTAGGTACTTGCAGCTAGTTCAAATTCATAAGGTAGCTTTTCATAATAAACTAAATTTTGAGAAAGATTCGGAATGTTAAATCGAGGATATCACCCCTAAAATACTAGTTTTCTGAGATGTTTCAAAGTATTTGATTAGAAAGCTATTATATTATACTGCTTCAATACTTCTCTCTTCCTTGTATAGTCTTCTGCAACAGTCTCATCTTCTGAAGATTTAAATCTGCTACTAGTAGATAGAAACTTGTCTATTATTATGTTTGTTATTTAGAATTTGAAAATAGGTTTTAAGGTATGGTCCACAAATTATTAGGTTGAGGAATAAGTTCTTGCGGTTTTATTAATGTTGGGTTGATTTAAGTTTTGTTGATGTTATTTGTGCACATATTAAGGAATATTAGGATTTTGCTAAGGCTAAGTCTTGAAGTTGAGTAATGAGTCATTGCGGTTTTTTTTAAAGTTGTGTTAATTTAATTTTTGTTCTGTACTCTCAAAATGGAATGTCAAATTAAAAGAAAGGCGCATTTTCGACACTTGTTGTTATTCCTTTTCAATCGAGATGGGAACAATGAAAACGCACCCAAAGCTCATCGCGATATTTGTGCTGTGTACAGAGAAAATGCTTTATCAGAAAGGACAGCTCAATGGTGGATTTCGAGTTTCAAAAACGGTCATTTCAATCTTAATGACGAAGAACGTTCTGGTCGCCCCATTAAGTTAGATGAAGATCGATTGAACGACCTTCTTCATAAAAATCCTCGTCAATCGACTAAGAATCGGCTGTACAATTGTCGTGTGATCAGAAAACTGTACTGAGTCACCTTCATTCGATGGGGAAAGTGCAAAAACTCGGCGCGTGGGTTCCGCACGCTTTGAGCGAAAGCAACAAACTTTAACGCTCCACGATTGCCACAGGTTTACTTGCTCGTCACAAGGCTACTCGTGGATATAAGGACAGATGTCTTAACCACATCATCACTGGCAACGAAAAGTGGTTTGTTTATGTCAACATGAACCATCGAAAACAATGGCTTAGCCCCAATAAAAAAACACTTTTGCGATTAAAGCAAGGACTTCATCCACGACAGACGAAGCTGTGTGTGTGACGGGATTGTGAAGGCCTCATTCTTAATGAGCTGCTTGCAAACAACGAGATTGTCAATGCAGAACTCTACGTTCAACAAATGTATCGACTCGCCGAAGTTATTCGTGAAAAGCGACCTCATTGACGTTGTGAAATCCTTCTGCAACACGACAATGCTCGTCCCCACATTGCTAATATGACAGAAGACGCCACCCAAACGCTTAATTGGGAAATTCTGCCGCATCATCCATGTTCGCTAGTCATGGCTCTATCGGATTTCCATCTGTTCCGATCGCTCTCCCACAATATGCGCGGCGTTTCGTTCAATACTGATGTGGAATTCAGAACCTGGTTAGACGAATTCTCTGAGTCAAAATCCAGGGATTTTTATTGCAGAGGCATCGAAAAACTAGTTGAGCGTTAGGAAGAAGTCGTAAATCACAACGGAGAATACATTATTGATTAAATTGCATATTGTTGTCAATTTTAAAGAAGGTTTTTCTAAAATTGTTAATGGTAATGGATAAATTTGTTAAAACCGCAAGAACCTATTTCTCAACCCAATAGTTTTCTGTGCATGATGTATAAATTATATACGTTTCTTTACCAGCCATTGAAGTATTTTTGCCAGGCTTTTCA
The DNA here is from genome assembly GCA_963969495.1 of Ceratothoa steindachneri. Classification (NCBI taxonomy): domain Eukaryota; kingdom Metazoa; phylum Arthropoda; class Malacostraca; order Isopoda; family Cymothoidae; genus Ceratothoa; species Ceratothoa steindachneri. The sequence goes on along the minus strand of OZ018317.1, from coordinate 12,289,772 downwards.
CATCCTCTACCTAACACTAGGCAAGTTGCTTCTACTAATAATGTTAATTTCTCAAGTATAAAATCTATACTAATCAATACTCGAGTTGTTTTATCCCAGCTACAAGAATACTTTGGAATACTCTTCCTAGATTTAGTTTTGAATGGGTTGATGTTCAGAGGTTAAACTTAGTTGAAACTTATTTTATTTTCCTATCATCTTTTCATGTACAGTAATTTATCATTTTGAGGGCATCTATACCCAATTTCTTATATTTTGGTAGCAAGTTGGATTCCCTGCTGGATCCTTGTTGCTCATAGTCTTCTGAATTATCGAGTTGGATTTCAATTTTTAATAATAATAATATTAATAAGAATAATAATAATATCTTCTCAGGATTTTCAGTCTCTACAATGGCACGTATCCCTTCGAGCTAATTCAATTGGACTCATTATCAACTATTATTTAATTATGTGCCTATTTCATCCTTTTTGTCCTACTCAAGTAATTATAGCTTACTGAAGAATATGTATTATGATGCCTGATTGACTATTTATTCATATCTCAAATGCAAATGTGTACCCTTTATTGTCGACATTAATTTACTAACAGCCAAAATGATAACGATGACCTTATTGGTTGCTTTAATAATGATATCATCTTAGAGAGAAGAATCATAAATTGTAGGTATAAAAAGAGGAAAAATTGCAGTTATCTGATACTCCATCTCGCCTCCCAGAACACACCATAGTACAAGGTTATAATACACACAAAGTTGTACACACAACTAACCGCAAAATCTTCAACAACCTTCTGAATGGAAATAATTATTTCTTTTGCAAGATGTAAGACACGTGTAGAATAGCCGAAAGAGCAGGCCGCAGCGGCTTGTAGTTGCTATAGCCACCGCTTCATACTCACTTTGTCTCTCTTTAAAATATAGTAGAAATTTATTGAAAAGATCTTTAGGGATTTATTATTAAATCGAATATATCCAACGACCCCTTTTCAAAATTATACATGGAGAGGTTCTTTCCTATTTTTTAGGGATAATGGTGTTGTTTGCTTGTTCGTTATAAGGATCATGTTCGTCCTTGATCTTTTTTACTATTATTTCGAATCGTTTTAGTTTATTTCTAATGATTTATATTATTTTTGTCAGCTTTTATTGGGGGTGATTTAGCCAAAAATTCAAAGCTATAGAGTAGGATAGAGTTCTTGCATTAAGTTAACCATCGATAATATTACTGTTCTTCCCGCTTAGTCATTTTTCAGCTCACTCGTTTGTCTTTCAACATCAAATTTCTCTAAGATGTTTGTGATAGAACGGGTTGAGGCCACGTTAATTTCAACCACTATCACATGTTATTTAAAACCACGATGCTCCCCACGTGCATCTTCGCTTTGAAGCTTGGCGCCTTATCGCAGCCACCTGAGTCCATGTTTAAACAAAGAGGTTTATCTTCCCCCGTTCGCCCCCATAAGCCGACCTCGCCAGATTGAGTTAGGCTTATGGGCAGATAAGGCATTGTTCTCAGGCTCGGCTGTGCATTCCCTCGAAGCTCCCCTTCCATTGTCCCCCACGCTAAGGGAGTGTCTCGACTATTTAGATGGAAACTTTTCCACTAAGATGAGATTGGAGATCCAGATTTTCGTCGTGAAACATCACCACGACCCTCTCTCAACTTGTGCGCCAAGGAACCTCGACCTCGAGATTCTCTATCACTTGTCCAGAAGAAGGACAATATCCCTTGAGTGCCAAGGTTCGAGCCTTCGACGCCGAGTCCACAAGGCTTCCCCTGTTGTTCAGAAAGAGAACAACGTTAGAACAGCCATGGTTCGTTCGAGCCCGTTGACAAGAAACGGTTCTCACCCCCCCTGTTGTTCAGAAGAGAACAACGTAGAACAGCCATTGTTCTTCAAGCCTTTCGTCAAGAAACGGTTCTCATTCCCAAGACGCCACGTCAGGATCATTTTATTCACCCCTTACTGGGGCTGAAACTCGCCAGCGGATCGAAAATAACTTCACGCCGCCTTCCTCTGCACAACAAGTATAAATTACGTAAGCCAAACGTTACCATTGAGTATTTAACCCTTTTGTTAATTCTATCCTGTGCTGTAAATGGTTGGGCGAACCCTCCCCTCCCTTTAACTTTATATTTGTTTAGCCTTTTTAAATCTTTTAATCCTCGGATTAGTTCGAGTTCTCACGACCCTTTCCAATTCTCTGTTTATGTCAATATTTTCCGTTTTGTGTGTTGTTGATAGTTATTATTAATAAAACTCTATTCTATTAATGATAGCAATATTATTATCCTTGGGCTCAGTTCCACTTCTTAAGCATATCGAAGATACATAATATCGGCCAGCCAGACATCCACGAACTCTAAAGATAATTAAAGAAGTTCCCTCAACGAATAGTTATATATGGTATATCGTCGAAAGTCCATTCTACGACATATATATATATATATATATATATATATATATATATATATATATATATATATATATATATATATATATATATACTATTTAAATTTGGTATCAGGTGTGTAAGGTTTAACGCTATATCTTTGCAAACACTGCTCTCAGTCAAGTAAAGCATAGTGTTATTCGTTATAATAATAGAGTATAGTAGTTCCCTTTTGTTTTAACGATTGCTATCCCCTTTTTTGGAAACTTAAGAAGGTGGAGTAGCTCAAGGTACTGTTATAATAATTTGTTTATGTTTTTTTGTGATTTTAGTCAGTGGTTATTTAGATCGAGAAACCAAGTACGAATAGGTCAGTGCCCATATTTAGGTAGGCTAATTTCTCTATAAGGCATAATTCTTGTTGCAAGGAATTTTAGTTGGTTGACTATTGCGCCCCCAAGTGCAAAGATGACTCAGTTCGAAATCTTTAAAGCGCAAGCAGAGTCCTTGGGACTCTCCGGAAAAGAACTAATTGAGTACGTTCAAGAGGAGCAAAAAACAGAAAGAGAAATCCAACGAGAAGAAAAAGAAAAAAGAAACAGAGGAACGGAAAAGACAAGCTGACCTTCACCATCAGATTAAAATAGCTCGTGTTCAAGCACAAACTTCCCTCCCTCCGTCAGGCCACCAGGTAAATTTTATTTTTGATAAAAGTTTATCGGAAACTTTGAAATTTGAGGAGGGCAGCGTGAACGGCTGCCGAGTATCGACTCTCGTCAGGGACACAGGATGTACGTGTTTCATCGTGTCCGACGAACTCCTCCCCCCAGTGGACCCTAACCACGAAAAATTTGCGGTGGTACATGACTACCTTACGAAGTTCCCGGGCCCCGTAAAACCCCAAAACTTCATTCCCCAAAACCAACAACGGGACTCCAAACCTCCCGTTAAGATTTCGTCTCCATCTCTCTTCCCGAAGCGACCAATCATATGCTTCACCTGTGGTGTAGAAAACCACATGAGCTGGAATTGCCCCCAAAATTCTAGGCTTAAGAGCTGACCAGCCCACCAATTCACCAGATTAATGCCACCCCGGCTCCCCCGGTGGTGCAAACCCAAGCAGCAACTTCTCCCCCTCCGTCAGGCCACCAGGTAAATTTTATTTTTGATAAAAGTTCATCGGGAACTTTGAAATTTGAGGAGGGCAGCGTGAACGGCAGCCGAGTATTGACCCTCGTCAGGGACACAGGATGTAGGAGTTTCATCGTGTCCGACGAACTTCTCCCCCAGTGGACCCTTACCACGAAAAATTTGCGGTGGTACATGACTACCTTGGGCGAGCGAGCCAATTCCCCGTCGTTAGATGTTACCTGCAGTGTGAATATTATGATGGCTTGGCTGAAGTCATTTCAGCACCCATACAATTCTGTTCCGTACTCATAGGACAGAGCGCCCAAGTAAGTTCATTTCTGCCCCCATTTTAAAGTTGACCAACCGGGAAAAATCCTATGGGATTATGACCGACGCGTCCAACGAGGGCATTGGAGGTGTACTCCCTTAATACGAGGATGACGGAACGAGTCATCCAGTTGCATATGCTAGTCGTCAATTATTACCACGCGAAAAGAGATATGCCACTATAGAGAAGGAAGCTCTATCAATTATCTGGGTTATAGACCAATTCAAAAGGTACTTTATAGGAAAAGAATTTTAGATAGGAACCGACCACCGTCCGTTAGCCTATATTAGGAATGTCCGACACTCCAACGGCCGAATCATGCGCTGGAGTTTACTCTTGCAAGAGTATCAATTTAAATTAAATTATATAAAAGGTTCCGATAACCAGGTCGCTGAAGCACTCAGTAGGAATGCGTTACCGAATAGCGTAGAGTAATTGTATTCATAGGATTAGTATCTCCATGTAGGTATATACCGTCTTGTACGACTTAAATTAGATTCTCTTGTAATATAATTAGTTAATGTATATGTCTGAATTTTGTAACGCTTAATGTCTATTTTTTTTTGTATGTATATATATTTGTACCTGTCGTAGAATGGACTCCCGACGATATACCATATATCACTATTCGTTGAGGGAACTTCTTTAATTATCTTTAGAGTGCGTTAATGTCTGGTGGGCCGAAATTATGTATCTTCGATATGCTTAAGAAGTGGAACTGAGCTCAAGGATAATAATATTGCTATCATTAATAAAATAGAGTTTTATTAATAATAACTATCAACAAACACAAAACGGAAAATATTGACATAAACAGAGAATGGAAAGGGTCGTGGAGACTCGGGCTAATACGAGGATTAAAGGATTTAAAAAGGTAAAACAAATATAGAGTTAAAGAGATATGATGGTTCGCTAAACCATTTAAAGAACAGGATAGAATTGACAAAAGGGTTAAGTACTCAAAGGTGACGTTTGGGTTACGTAACTTTATACGAGTGGTGCAGTAGAAGGCGACTTGAAGGAATTTTCGGTCCGCTGGCGAGTTCCAGCCAAAGGGGGGAGAAAAAGATGATCCTGAAGTGGCGTCTTGGGAATGAGAACCGTTACTCGACGAACGGCTTGAAGAACAATGGCTGTTCTACGTTGTTCTCTTCTGAACAAACCAGGGGGGTTGAGAACAGTCTCTTGTCTACGGGCTCAAGAACAATGGCTGTTCTAATGTTGTTCTCCACTGAACAACAATGGGGAAGGGTGAGAACCGTTTCTTTACAAGAGGCTTGAAGAACAATGGCTGTTCTACGTTGTTCTCTTCTGAACAACAGGGGAAGGGTGAGAACCGTTTTTGGCGAAGGGCTCAAAAGAACAATGGCTGTTCTACGTTGTTCTCCTCTGAACAACATGATGGGGGGGGGGTTAAGAACCGTTTCTTGGCGAAGGGCTCGAAAGAACAATGGCTGTTCTACGTTGTTCTCTTTCTGAACAATGAGGGGGGCCTTGAGGACTTGGCGTCACGAAAGGCTCGAACCTTTGGCACTCAAGGGATATTGTCCTCCTTCTGGACAAGTGATGGTGAATCTCGAGGTCGAGGTCCCTTAGCGCACAAAGGGAGAGAGGGTCGGGGTGATGTTTCGCGACGAAAATCTGGATCTCCAATCTCATCTTAGTGGTAAAGTTTCCATCTAAATAGTCGAGTCACTCCCTTGGCGTGGGGGACAATGGAGTGGGAGCTTTAAGGAATGCACAGCCGAGGCTGGGAACAATGCCTTATCTGCCCATAAGCCTAACTTAATCTGGCGAGGTCGGCGTATTGACATCCGGTGGCTGCGATAAGGCGCCAAGCTTCGAAGCGAAGATGCACGTGGGAGCATCGTGGTTTTAAATAACATGTGATAGGAGTTGAAAATAACGCTGCCTTAACCCGTTCTATCACAGTACCCATTAATTTACGTATAAATTATTTTGTCCCATATGTACTAATTTTATATCATTTTATTGTTCCTTGCCTTTTTTTTTATTAAGTTTGTATCAAAGGTTATTTTCCCCTGTAATCTAAAGATCAAAATAATCAAAAGGAATTGAGGTAATACTAGTTAGGTGCAGGAAGGTACGGTTGGTACAAGAAAACGAGTTCCCCACAACGGAGCTCTATCGTTGTCCCTTTTCTCTTTTTTTTCGAAGTCACAACTTCCTTTGGAATGGAAGGTTGTTATAGAACGGGTTGAGGCCGCGTTAATTTTAACTCCTATCACATGTTATTTAAAACCACGATGCTCGCCACCTGCATCCTCGCTTTGAAGCCTTGCGCCTTATCGCAGCCACCTGAGAACAATGTTTAAACAAGGAGGTTTATCTTCGCCCCCATAAGCTGACCTTGCCAGATTGAGTTAGGCTTATGGGCAGATAAGGCATTGTTTCCAGGCTCGGCTGTGCATTCCTTCGAAGCTCCCACTACATTGTCCCCCACGCCAAGAAAGTGTCTCGGTATTTAGATGGAAACATTACCACTAAGAAGAGATTGGAGATCTAGATTTTCGTCGCGAAACATCACCACGACCCTCTCTCACCTTGTGCGCCAAGGAACCTCAACCTCGAGATTTACCATCACTTGTCCAGAAGAAGAACAATATCCCTTGAGTGCCAAGGTTCGAGCCTTCGACGCCGAGTCCACAAGGCTTATCCTGTTGTTCAGAAAGCGAACAACGTTAGAACAGCCATTGTTCGTTTGAGCCCGTTCGCCAAGTAACGGTTCTCACCCTTCCCCTATTGTTCAGAAGAGAACAACGTAGAACAGCCATTGTTCTTTAAGCCTTTCGTAAAGAAACGGTTCTCATTCCCAAGACGCCACGTCAGGATCATTTTATTCCCCTTTCCCCCTACTTCGGCTGGAACTCGCAGGCGGACCGAAAATTCCTTCACGCCGCCTTCCTCTGCACAACAAGTATAAATTACGTATGCCGAACGTTACCTTTGAGTATTTAACCCTTTTGTCAATTCTATCCTGTGCTTTAAATGGTTTAGCAAACCCTCTTCTCCCTTTAACTTTATATTTGCTTTTACCTTTTTAAATCTTTTAATCCTTGGATTAGCTCGAGTTCTCACGACTTTTTCCAATTCTCTGTTTATGTCAATATTTTCCGTTTTGTGTGTTGTTGATAGTTATTATTAATAAAACTCTATTTTATTAATGATAGCAATATTATTATCCTTGAGCTCAGTTTCACTTCTTAAGCATATCGAAGATACATAATATCGGCCAGCCAGACATCCACGCACTCTAAAGATAATTAAAGAAGTTCCCTCAACGATTAGTTATATATGGTATATCATCGAGAGTCCATTCTACGACAATGTTTACATCGATTTTCTTAGTTTCTGTTCTTTTAACTTTAATCTACCCGCCCAGAAAGGATGTAAAGTTGTGCAATGTTTTTAAAGAGCATTCTCTACAATTCTTTTCGGTATTGATGAAGACCTCAACTTCATCAAAGGGGATCCCGGTTTAGAATTTAGTAAATAGTATCTGGCTTAGAGGCACCCCTTCAGGGTTTAATATCCACAGCAGTATCAAATTATTTCGAGACTACTTAAGATTTATCTCTACAAGGCCCCTCCATTTTCCCCTATTTTGCCAGTCTCTCAAGCCCCTTCTCACTTGGTTGCTGGCCAAGAGTGGTAAGTGAGAACTGGTCAGAAATTTAAATTAAAATTAGCCTTCTCCTGTTTCTCTATAAACTCTTCACAAGAAACACTACCAACCGAGAGAATAAGCTAGCTTTTGAAAAGGTTTCTCAACGTTTAATCACCCATCCAAACTTAAGCAAGTAATTCAGAAAAATTCTGATGTCATATCCCTTTTTAATTATTAGTTTTAGACTACCAGAAGGGATTGGTTTTATGGAAACAGCAGCAAACATAATAGAATAGTAGAATCAAGGTAGAAAATCGGTCTATATAAATATTATAGAACATAAATATATACCCAAATTTCTGGTTTACATTAAATTACATAAAGATTCAGACATCTTGCACTTACAGAAAGGTATAAGACAAGAAGATAATCTGTCTCTGAAATAGTTCACGTACTTTCTAGAAGATATATTCAGGAGGATAAACTGGCAGAACAAAGGATTAAGATCGATGGGAGATTTCTCATCACCTGACATTTGCAGAAGCATTGTACTCATAGTTGATAACCAAGAAGAAATTAAATCAATACTTCAAGTAATAAAGATTTGAAAGCGAAAATTTTGTCATAGAAATAAATCTTGCGAAATAAAAGTTATAAAAGGCAACTAGAGTTCAAGAAAAATTTAAATGGTAGAAAAATATCGTTTTTATGTCAACAGATTATAATCTAGTCAGAAAAGACCAAGAAATTCAACGCAGTGGCACTCTGAACTTGAAGGCCTTTTGAAAGGCAGGCATCATCTTCAAAGGCAAAATGCCGTCCGTCTGAAAAAATGTATACAACTAATGCATAATCTCAGCATAAATTAACACACCACAATGACTACATGTATCCACTTGGATATATTAACATAAAAAAACCTCATGATATATTTTAAGCTATAAGAAACCTGAAGATGACCTTGTCAGGCAATGTTGCAAGTTTCCAAAGCATAATGGTGGAGAACTGATTCTTTCATAACACTGTTTTCTACCAAATATGGACCAAGAACTTTCCCGATTAGGGGCTAATATTGCCCCTAATATTGTACGATTAGTCGAATATAAGTCATCACACAAAATTTTGATTAATCCTTCATGGATATTTCCTCATTAAAATGAGATAAACTTTATAATATTTTAAAATTTGTTTAATAAAGTTGTTCTTAGAAATCCGCATTCCGTTCCATAGCTTTCCATAAAACTGTAATAGTCAATTTAGAAATAATGTTATTTCCTTTAATCTAGATTCTAAAAGATTCAATATGGGATAGAAGGCAAAGAGCCAGTGTATGAATGCCATTTCATGCTAAACAAGTAGGTATATTTTGCATATTTAAGAGTCACATAGGAAAAGTCCCCAAAAAGTCAGTCTTAAATTTTTTTTCGACTGAGGACATAAAGACTTGGGGGCGAAAATAGGATAAATGTTCCTATATGTAAATTATCCAAACTCTTACTTATTATGTTTACCTTTTGTTATTTAGATTTGTTTAAAATGCTATTTGTATACAAGGTGTACAAAGGTTGTAGTTTATAGAAATTAAAATTCCCTAAATAATTTATTCATACATAAATAAAAACCCTATAAATTATTTTAGAGTAGAGGTAGTAGTCATATCATAGAATTTAGACTAGTAGTGGTGAAGGTAGTGGTTTGCCAACAAGTTTAGGAGATAACACATGCAAAATTTGTTAAAACCAAATGGAAAATACCATTGGTCTACATGCCAAAGAATTTAATTTTACCTCCAAAAAGCAGAATGGGGGAGAATTGATTCTTTCATAACACTGTTTCCTCTCAAATATGGCCCCGAAAATTTCTGATTAATTGCTAATACGGCCGCTGTACTCTTAGATTAGTCGTATTTATGTCATTTCCTTCACTTTCGTCAGCGTGTTTAAGTTTATTCACTGATTTGGACCCGAGATTTTTCTCCCCCTTTGCCCACTTAAGGGCTGCCAGGGACTGGGGGCCATTTCATTTGAGTACCTTATACGTTTCTTGAGCACAAATAAATACCTCAGTGGCTTTCTAGACCTATCCTGGGGGCCATTTTTCCGTTAGGGTATGGCCCCTTAGCCTTTGGATGCATCCTGGACCTAACCGCAAGGCAGCGGTGGTTAGTTAGTTAGTTAACGCCAATCCTTCCATGATACTGGGAGGATCTCCGACCGGATAATGAAATTTTATATTTAAGGTCAGAATGACAATCGCTGGTCGGCCCGAGGGCCCCAGGGGCCGGTCCTCTTTTGAGAAGTGCCAGGAAGTATTATGTTTTGACATCAAACAGCGTTCAGGTGGAAGCCTTCGTCAGCTCGGGGGAGTAGGACCTGTTCCGCGTCAGAAGTACGTGAATATAGATACCCATCGGCAGGTTTCCTTGGAACAGAGAGAGTATGTGTCTTGTGCTGTAAAGGCGGGAGAGGAAAGAAAGCAGTGTTGTGATTGGCTTTGTGTGAGGTGTAAGATCTACTCATCCGATGACGGAGTGAGCACAGCGCGTCCACCAATTGGTAACCAGATCTCTACGTGCGCTTACGTTTGTGTCCGCTCATTTCAGGATTTGGAATCGAACCCCGTACCGCGACGTTGGGATGCCAACGCAGTATCCATTCGGCTAGCATGACCTCTGGCAGCGGTGGTAAAGAGGCATATATAAAATGGCCTCATCTCGTCTTTACATAGTGTCGTCATAGGACTCGTGTAGGTTTTGTTTGAGGTATTGTTACTAGTTCATACTGGTACTTCTCTACTTCCTGCTGACACTACTCCTGTTTGTTCCTAATTGTTTATTCGTCAGGTTGAAGCTTGGTTATTTCTCAGATACCTATCATATGTATGTATAGTTTTAGAAGGGGATTTTTGAGAAAGAAGTTAAATAAAGATACAAATTTGGGGGGGATTAGTTAATGAATGACCTGGTATTTTTTGGCAGTTTTCTAAAATTAAGATATTATTACCACTATTATTATGATTAATATTGCTGAAGTTCAGAAAATTTATAAGAATTTAAGCACAAAGTCTGGTGGCACGTTGCCGTCCAGGAAAGAATTAACTATGTAAAATCCTACAAGAAAAGAATTATATTTCATAATTACTATTGATTTCAGTCTCGTTTTGGTGAAGAAAGAGATTCAGAGTTAATTCACAAAATGAAAAAAAATGCTATTTCAAGAGAAAAATGTACAAATTTGATGGATGAAGAGGATCACAAATTAATTTGTTTGGTCGGCGTGGAAGAAAAATTATACCTAAAATTACACTTGAAATATCATCATTAATGAATCATCTTGAAGGACATGCTATATAAGTTTCTCATAGAATAATATATATATATATATATATGGTCACGATGAGTATTATTAATATTCATTAAGATGAGTTTATACAAAAATTTATTGAATATAAGCACATTTATATATCAACGCAGATTTGCTTTGGGCACATAATATTTTGTTGAAAGATTTATTATATCCTCACCCGCTTAGGATATTAACGACAGAAATATACTGGGTGAAAACAGAATAATGGAAGTAGGTAATATTTCTAATCATATATATTTGTGCCAAAGTTTGGACAGAAATGTGAATTATAATGGTGATAATTCTTATGTATATGCAATTCAAACTCCCTATACTTAATGAAATAAACAAGCTATTTGTTGATTTACAGATTTTTTTCTCTTTCTCTTTTTTCTTCTCGTTCTTGTATTTCTCTTTTTTATTCTCGTTCTTCTCTTTTCTTCTCTCTCTCTTTTTTCTTCTAGTTCTTTCTCTTCTCTACCTTTTTCTCTTTGTCTTCTCTCTTCTCTTTCAGTCCTTTCCTCTGGTTGGATATAAGCTAAGAGGTCCTTGCCACTGAGCCCAAGCAACTCTCCTTGCAACTCAAACGTGTTAATGAAATGAATGAGCACATTTTATCGCGTTTGACCAACTTTTAGGAAAAGCACCACAAACAAGGGGTATTATTTAGACGTACAGTGGGAATGGTGGTAGGCTTTGGCAGACCTGTCGCGCCCGACGTGTACGTCTAAAATAGGACACAAGCGAAAGTCGCTACACACATAAAGTACAGAGAGAGAGAGAAAAGTAAAGTTAGTGCCGTTTACGATAATGTAACACGGTAGTAAACGGAGGACAGTTATCTCTGTTAGAGTTGGTCGAGGCAATGTTTGGCAAACATTATAATCAAGGCAGAATCAAGAATAAACCGGATAGCTATAACTATTAAACAAATAGAAACCAGATTAGGAAGGTGTTTAAATGACAACATGCCACCACCCACGGAGAATTTTACCCAATAGTCGCATTGCTTTCGTAAATCAATATGTTCGGCAGTAGCCAATCAAAAGTCGAGTTATGTTAATGCCGACAAATCAACAGGCCGCTACATAAAAGGGAAGTGTGGCTTATTTGGACGAGGAACTTGTAGGGCGTAGCTTAAATTGAATATATGAATGTGTGAAGCCAGAAAATAGAGAATAATTAGATTACTGCTTTATATAGCAATATATCGCGTTATATATCGTTCATTCCGATCTCTCGGATTTGCGTAATTAATCTTTGTAGATAGTCGCGTACAAATCGCCCACATTAAGGTGTAACTCTTAAAGGATCTATTCGTCCGGCTTCCTTTAGATCTTGCCTACACTTCACCTCGAACTTAATTTATGTCATAACTTAGAACTTCAAACTTAATTAAAAAGTTTGGAAAGTGGAATAAGATCTAGTTCAATAATAATTCTATTTTTTCTTTGGTGACTTCAATATCCTGACGTTCCTCAATCTTCCTGCTTCAAGGCCCTCTCAATCGGGAAAACAGCCGTTGCGCATTCTCCTCGTTAATTGCAATCCCTCGTGATTACATAGCTCCTGAAATATCGGTGTTCTACCCTGGTGTGGTCTATCCCCATCCTCCGGGCTATTTGACCCCATCGCTGGAATAAGACTGCCCCTCGGCTTAGGGCAACTCATAGCAATCAACAAAATAACTCTTGTGTGAAATAAGGAAGGGCAACGCAAACCAAGCGGGCAATCTCTATCAACTGGACTCCTTGTCAAAAGATTACGCGATAACTCGGTAATCTATATCACCATTACTGGCAACCAGCGTCACCCTTCCAAGGCTCTTGGGTTGTCCTCACGATTACCTTCAAGATTCCCCCATAATTAGGGACGACTTTCAAGAGTCCCCCATAGAACTACGATTCTTCAGTAAAAGATACAACAAACGCAGCGATAATTATTTCGCACCGCGTAAATTCTTAATTATACTCAAAATATTCACTCCGGAATTTAGCGAGAGCCTGTGTTGCCCAATAGGCAACGAAGAAAACGAAAAACACAATAAAAAAAAAGATTAACTACCTCACAATACGGCAAAGGTTTTATGAAGTCTGGAAAGGGTTAAAATATCCCTCGGTCACAAAATTCAATACAAAATACGCACACCAAAGGAAGAATGGGAAAAAGGTTAGGTCCTTTCTACAGTTTCTAAAACTAAAACCTTTAATATACAAGAATAAAACCCTTTAGAATCTGTCACAGGTCGAAAATAAATGAGATCAGATACTGCTGGTGACCCTAAAAGCCTGACACAAGAATATAATGTCGTAGAATCAAACGTCGATGCTAGCTGAGGATTTTCTCTGGGATGACTCGGGTAGTGAGCACGCCCAAAATTGGGATATAGATCCCAGTGCGAGGGTTAAATAATCAAAATCGAGTGCAGTTGGACTAAATATTAAATTCTCAGAAGGTTTGGGTTTTAGAGAAACTTATTATAAAAAAATAACTTTACTATATACAAAGAAAATATTATTAGCAAAAGTAAATAAATGACAATAAATAAGATGAGACCCGGGGTACCAACCGGGGGGAAGGATACAAATGACACAAGGGACGAGAGCCTGAGAGAGGATGTAAGGTGATTGCGTCCAGGAAAAGTGGGGAGAGTGCAAATGACGGAGAGGCTCACATAAAGGCTAATTGACTGGAGGCTTTAGCTACAACGAGTATGCAGGGCGCTGCAAAGTTCCATTTAAAAAATTCTTTCTTCTCTAAACCTGCTGAAAAATGAACTAGTGAGTACTCCAGACGAGAACGAAGTCGATATACGATTGATAGATGCATGCCGTGTCCATCGTCTGTCGGGCTGGAACTCTGGCCTTACGTACGAGCGAGGCCGGGTAGAGGTGATGCATCGCGTTCGTAGCTGGAAGCCGTTGGGATGCGGGGCAGGGCGTACGAGATTGCACTTGGCTGCTAACCAACACGGTCCTGCATGGTACGAATTTCTCAAAGCTTTTCCCGAAGTCTTTATACTGCCTCTGCGGAAGCGGGTCGCCGGAGGCCCCCTAAAGGGGGAGAAGGATCTCATTAGACTTGGCTCACCAATGAGTGTAGAGGATATTTTTGGCAACATCACGGGTTCGCGCAACAGTCCTCAACGCAGTAGGTCTGGCGCCGATCAGAGGTCGCGACGAGGCAAAAGGGAACCCAACACAGGTTACGCGACCGCGCGAAATTCTTGCTGCTCCCTTAGGGCTGTCGGGCCGTGCAGGTGCATCTTTTTCAGGCGCCCCGTGTAGGCTTAGGGGTTAAGGGGGGGGGGTAACCTTTTATCTCTGACACACCTGAAATCGAGTAGAGTTAAATGAAGAGTGGAAAAGCCACTCATTTTGTCCCTAACACTTTATTTTAAGAACGGTAATTTGTGGATGGGTTGAATATAATTAAATGCATGAGAAGAATAAGTAAAATAGGAGTTCGAGAATAAGAAAAAAATGATTATGAGAATGAAGAGAGAATGAAGAATTAGGAAAGAACGGGAAGATAAGAAAGAAGAGAAAAAGAAGAGAAGTAGAATGAGAAGTTTAAGAAAATGATGATGACAGGAAGAAGAACAATAAAGAAGTAGAAGAGGAAGAGCAGCAGGATGAGAAGCATAGAATAAATAGGAGGAAGAGAAGTGATATATATATATATATATATATATATATATATATATATATATATATATATATATATATATATATATATATATATATATACCTTTTTCCTGTATACTTGTATAATTAATTCTTCGTTCTCTTTTTCATGTTGTTCTCGCTTGGAATTAGCCATGCCTGTATGGTGACCACACAATAACTTGTGTTATGCCATCCGCAAATTCTATGTTCATACATCCTTCGGTTGCTGGAATTGAGATGTCTGCTCTATAGATAACGTATAATATTAGACTCAACACTCGCCCTGAGGAACCCCGCCCTTAAGCTTAAAAAAGCTCCCCATGTTGACTGCCTGTGTCTATATAAAACGCATATCAATCTATGAGATAGTCGAACTGTCGTGTCGTAACTTTTGTTGTTTAATCCTAGTTGTAGCATTTTTTATTTGAGTCACTCTGCCAGACTTTGTCAAAAGTTTTAGACACGTGTCTGCAGACGATGGCTACGCTCATCATCTTCACGCTCCTTGCCCTAGCTTACTTTTCTATTATTAAACCTAGTGCCATGTTCGTGTTCCTGTTCTCCGGCATCCGAATTGAGACAAATTATAAAGGTTATTTTCCTCGAGGTGTTGCTCGGGCACGCGTTTTAAGATCTTTTCATATACATTCTGGATGAAATCCAGTTGCCAAATAGCTCACTATCTTCCTACAGGACAAGATAATTTTCCTTCTCTTAGTATAAACATCATTTTCACCACTTTCTTGTCGCAGGGAGGTAGCCTCTATTCAGGCACGCATTAAAATCGTTCCTTAATCCTTTCAAGATGTTATTGGTTGCTTCAACGTAGGTTTTTCTTGTGATTATTATTATTATAAGCTCTTCGATCGTTATTCTTGTATTAATTCCTTCCTTGGTTTACCTAGTTAGGTCTCAGCAAAAAGGTGTGTGGGGTGGGGGGTCGGTTGTCTCTATTATTTGAATAAGTTCTTCTATAAACTCATTTTCAAAGTTAATGTCGAAGTTCTCATTTTCTTCTTCACGAATCTTTCAAACGTTCTTCTAGTTTTTTTCCGAAATAGTCTTTCAACCACGGCTTCGTCTTTCAATTGGTTTTCTTTCTCATCTTTAATCCTAATCTTTTCCTTTGTAGGCTTGTCTTTCATCCTGTTGACCTATCACCTATTTACAAAAATCTTTTCACGATCCTTCTTCATTTATCGTATAGATTATACTTTCCATTGTTCTTCTTTTTTGCAATTATTAATACATTTAGCTCTCTCTCTCTCTTTCTTTCCTAGTTCGTTGTAGTGTTTGTTCTCTGCTTGGTCCTTATCTACGTATCGGCTCTGAAGTATCTCATTTTTCTACGTTCCTATTTATTATTTCAGGTCACCATCTGAAGTTCTGAATGGATCTGTTGGTTTTTTGGAGATTGCTTCATTTTCGGCGTTTATCAATGTCCCTTTAATTTTCCTGATTACATCGTCAATTTCTTCTAGTGTCGTTTCGTTGATTGTCTTTGATTCATAGTCTCTTAGGATTTCTTTGTGTTTTGTCCAGTTCATCTGATGATAGGCTTTGCATTGATTGGATGCTTTCTGTATGGGTAGCTGGTTTACTGTTAGCAAGGTTGCTCTATGGTCGCTTATTGGAAACCAACGAGTTCTAAGTGGCAATTAAATGGGAGGTTGAAGTTCGACAGGAAAATACTTGTTTTGATGCTACATTGTTCTTGATGTAGGATGGGATTTGCGGCCCTAATCTTTGGAGCATTCTCCAATTTAGTATCGTATGGACCTTCTTGTGTGCTATAGTCCAGTTCCTTCTTAAACGCAATAGCGACTCCGTCGAATCTCTCTTAAAGGGTTAAACTGGGAGGCTCATATTCGCAGCCTTAGGGTCTCTTGTACCCGCGCCATGGACATTCTCCGTTCCGTGACGTTCAGCGCTTGGGGCGCTGAAAGGACTACCGCCTTACTTTTTTATCGATCCTTTGTTCGCTTGAAGCTCGACTACGGATGCGAGTTTTATGCATCCGCAGCCGAGCGTTTATTGCGGAAGGTGGATTCAATCCACCACACCGGCCTTCGCCTTGCGACCGGTGCCTTCCGCACTTCCCCCATTGAGAGCCTGTTGGTCGATGCTGGGGAGATGCCACTCGCTCTGCGCCGCGTGCAGTGCATCACTCGCCTGTACGTGCGAGCCCGGCGCCTCCCTCAGTCGCCAACAGCTCTCACTGCATCCGCAGCTGATCTCGATGGTGCCTATGCCGCCGAGAGACGCCAGTCATACCCTAAGCCCTTTGGGTTTAGGGCCAGGAAACTCCTTCGAGAGGTAGATATAGCTCTCGGGCCGGTGGCGCCCCTGGTTCTGCCCAGGACGCCACCCTGGAGGGTACCACATTTGGCTATTTGTCGCCACGCCTCTGCTCCCAAAGCTTGTACTGCGCCGGGAGTATTGCGTTCGACCTTTTTGGAGCACACATCGTGTCACGCTGGTACCGTGCCAGTGTATACGGATGGCTCCAAGTCCCAAGAGGGGGTCGGCTTCCATGCCGTATCCCCTCTGTTTGAAGTCAGCGGGGCTCTACCAGGCGCTGCGTCTGTCTTCACGGCCGAGCTGGTGGCAATACACTACTCGGTACGGGAGATTACGCGACGTGCCCGGTTCGGAGACCGGATTGTGATCTATAGCGACTCACAAAGCGCCCTAAGTGCTCTCGGGGCATTGGAATCTCCGCATCCCCTGGTTCGCGAAATCCGTGACGCCACGGTTTTGGCGAGCCGGGCAGATGTCGAGATTATCTTCTGCTGGGTTCCTGGACATGTAGGAATTGCGGGGAATGAGCGCGCCGATGAGGGCGCCAAAGAGTCCGCGAGGACTCTGCGACCGGACCAGCGTTTCGCTCTTCCTCACACTGACTACATGGCAGGAATACGGGCAGCTCTTCGGACTGCTTGGCAAAGAAGATGGGAGACGGTCGAGGGGAACTTAAAGTTGCGTGCCATTGCGCCGCGACTGTTCCCATGGACCTATCCCCCAATGCTGCGGCGGCTTCAGGTTGCTTTCTGTCGTCTTCAAATCGGACACACTCGTGTGACGCATCGCTACTTGATGGAGCGCTCGCCTGCGCCCTATTGCAACGACTGCGTCGTCCCCCAGACTGTTCGGCACATTCTTGTCGAATGTCCCAGTCTGGGTGATCTTCGCGCACGATACCTGTCCCGGTACCGGGATGGGCGGGGTCGCTACCGCCTGTCCCTTGTACTCGGGACGAGTGCGTGCACCATGACTAGTGGACTTATTGACTTTTTGGGGGAGGCTGGCCTTCTCCCTTTCATTTAACCCGGTTTGTTGTTGTTGTTGTTGTTATTGTTTTTGTTATTGCTTCTTTATTGTTATTGTTATTTCTTTTTATTGTTTCCTGTTTAATTTTTAAAGTAGCCTAGAACTAGGCTGTTTGTTTACGGCGACTAATGCCTAAGTCGGCAGTCGCCAGATAGCTCCTTAAAAAAAAAAAAAAAAAAAAAAATCTTAAAGGGTTAGTTGCTACGATATTGTAGTTGCCTAACTTCAGCTTCTTTACCCATACGTCAATTCCGTTACATGATATTAGTATTATATCAGTGTCAAATTTTCTATAAATATTTCCTTAAATGTATTCATTATCTTTTAATCCTCTATAATTTCTAACTTTAGTCTGGCGATAATGAAAGTTCGATTAGGTTCCTGTTCTTGTTAGTGGTAGTCTCGGGCAGTTAGATTTAACATTTTTTCTTCTTTCTTTAGTTTGGTCTCGTCTACATATATATTCTTCCTTTCCCTTGCAGGAGGCTGAGGTAGACAGGGCCGCTGTTTGTTCCTTTTTGATTTAGATTTCCTTGTTTTCTACGTTTTCCTTCTTATTACTCTGGTTTCTTGAGCGGATTCGTCTGTGCTGGTTTCTGATTCGGTTTCATCTCTATTTATATAGTCTTTTTTGTAATCGTTTTCTGTTTTTTTGTTTGATCAGTTCTTTTGTTGTGTTTTCGGCTATATTTATGTTGAAGATCTCCAAAGAGTCAACTTCTTTGGGAACTTCATTTGCTCGAATACATTATCTATTACTATATCATTGAGTGACGTCGCATATATGGTTGTGGAAGAGGGTGATGTATCAGTTTGGTACTTTGAAAAGTTTACTAAGACCAATCTTAAGCTCTACGTAGAGTGTTCAAATAAGTATTCCTCTTTTAAGTTTAAGTTTTTCTGGGTCCATTTCTCAACGACAATCTTCTATACTCCATCTTTTCCATTTGTATGGAGTTAGGTCCCTCCATTTCCTATGGTCCTTTATTTGCTACTCTGGCTCTCTCTGGATAGTGGATGGTAATCCTGTATTGATAGACTGGGTGAGCTCCTCCCGAGCGGTGAAAAGTAACGAACTGTTTCTATGTTAGCGTGTAATCAGCCATCGCTAACTGCGAGTTACGCGTCTTCGAGAGACTATAAAACTGTGGATTCTTCCCCAATACACTGAGATGTTGTGAGTCCTTCAGGTGTCTTGGGCGGACGCCTACCACTGTAATGGTTATAATCTCCAGCAGAGGTTACAACACCTCCCATTGACGGGGTAACTCTAGCACGGGTATCTGAAAGTGGGCTACTCCGCAAACCTGCTTCCTCTCGTGTCTCAAATTTTGAAATTGCAGCTGTACTGCATAGTTAGGACTAGGTCGTGATGACAGCGACCATTCGCTAAGACTTTGGCCTAGGGTTAGGTGGGATGGGAGTAATTTAGTCAGTCATGATATATGAATGTCTAAAATTTCGCTTGATGAGAGGATTTTGGGAGTGGGAGAGAAAAAGATTTATGAGAAAAAAATGAAAATGAAATTTGAGATGAAAAATGAAGTGAAATTTTAAGTTGAAGTGCTGGTTGTTACATTTTTCTTTTTCTCGGAGTGTTTCTTTTAATATTTATTCTCTTTTTAATGAAATAATTGCCAAAGTCCTACAAAGGTTATCCTAGGAATTATTTGACAATAACTTCATAACTATTCGGCCGATTCTTTCAAAATTTAAAAATATTATGTTGTTTTAGATTTTCTTCCGAAGGATATAAGTGGCAAGGTCTTCCCAAGGTTAGTCCGTGAATTATTGAAATTTGAATGTCTTAAGATCATAAATCAGTATAAGTGAGAGCACGAGACTTTTGGTCAGCAGATCTTGTTTAAAAATTCATGTTATTTTATTTATGGAAAAATATGGAAAGAATAAGTAGTAGAATAATATACAAATATAAGATTTGGAAATATTGATGCCAAAGATAAAGAGGGAGAGAGAGACGGGTAAGACGGAAAGAACGCGCGATCGGATTCTTTTTGAGGTAACTTCCGTTTGATAACATGACCTATAGCGAGCCTAATTGTAACAACGAGAGGTTAAGCCAGATGGCGTGAATATCTTAATTTACTCCCGGAGTGGCTGTATAGATAAGGTAAAATCAACTTCCGGTGACTTGGCAACATTCACTTCCGGCAAACCCGAATAAATAGTTAAGCTAAGGTCTGGGCAAGATTAGTATTTTGCCAAAGAGGACGAGTGGTGGAAGAATTCTTTCTTTCGGCCTCCCTTACCCCAAGAACCCGAAGACAAGAAAATAAAATAAGATAAAATATGAACTAGGAACGAGGAGACCTCCACACTGCTGTATTTGACTCAGTTTCTTCACGGCAAAATACTCAATCGATCCCTCCTTTCGAGGCTAGCAGTGGTTGTTAGAAGACGGGTTGTATTGTCCTTCGTAACTTTAAGCAGGCTGAGTACTAATCGGCAAAGTGTAAACCCAACCGTGCCGTTGAAAAGCCATCGGCCCCAACGCTCGTATCCCCCCCTCCACCCCAGCCTTTCTGTCGGGTACAAATATCCTTGGAATGGTAGTGTCCCTTTTGTCGGCCGTGTACGTTTGTATGTATTAGGTTGAGGAATAAGTTCTTGCGTTTTTTTTAGTGTTGTGTTGATTAAAGGTTTTTAACGTGATTTGTGCACATATTAAAAAACAATAATAAATAATTAGAGCAAAATTTGCAAAGGTTAGGCCTCGTCTCTTAACAGCGTAGACTATTAGGATTTTGCTTAGGCTAAGCCTTGAAGTTGAGTAATAAGTCATTGCGGTTTATTTAAAAGTTGCGTTAATTTAATTTTTGTTCTGTACACTCAAAATGAAATGCCAAGTTGAAAAAAAGGCGCATTTTCGACACTTGTTGTTATTCCTTTTCAATCGAGACGGGAACAATGCAAACGCAGCCAAAGGTCATCACAATATTTGTGCTGTGTACGGAGAAAATGCTTTATCAGAAAGGACAGCTCAATGGTGGTTTTCACGTTTCAAAAACGGTCATTTCAATCCTAATGACGAAGAACGTTCTGGTCGCCCCATTAAGTTGGATGAAGATCGATTGAACGACCTTCTTCATAAAAATCCTCGTCAATTGACTAAAGAATTTGCTGTACAATTGGTGTATGATAAAAAAACTGTAGTGAATCACTTTCATTCGATGGGAAACGTTAAAAACTCGGTGCATGGGTTCCACACGCTTTGAGCGAAAGCAACGGACTTCAACTCTCAAAGATTGCCGCAGGTTTGCTTGCTCGTCACAAGGCTACTCCTGGATATAAGGACAGATTTCT
Source organism: Ceratothoa steindachneri (assembly GCA_963969495.1). Taxonomy (NCBI): domain Eukaryota; kingdom Metazoa; phylum Arthropoda; class Malacostraca; order Isopoda; family Cymothoidae; genus Ceratothoa; species Ceratothoa steindachneri. Next base: position 12,268,624 of record OZ018317.1, on the reverse strand, counting down.
TCACCGCATTATCACTGGCGACAAAAAGTGGTCTGTTTATGTCAACATGAACCATCAAAAACAATGGCTTAGCCCCAATAAAAAAACAGTTTCGCGATTAAAGCAAGGACTTCATCCACGAAAGACGATGCTGTGTGTGTGGTGGGATTGTGAAGGCATCATTCTTGATGAGCTCCTTGCGAACAACGAGATTGTCAATGCAGAACTCTACGTTCAACAAATGTATCGACTCGCCGAAGCTATTCGTGAAAAGCGACCTCATCGACGTTATGGAATCCTTCTGTAAAACGGCAGTTCTCTTCCTTACATTGCTAATATGACAAAAACGACGCCATCCAAACGCTTAAATGAGAAATCCTGCCGCATCCTCCATATTTGCCAGAATTGGCTCCATCGGATTCCCATCTGTTCCGATCGCTCTCCAATAATTTGCGCGGCGTTTCGTTAAATACTGATGTGGAATTAAGAACCTGGTTAGACGAATTCTTCGAGTCAAAATCCAGTGAGTTTTATTGCGGGAGCATCGAAAAACTAGTTGAACGTTGGGAAGAAGTCGTGAATAACAACGGAGAATACATTATTGATTAAATTGCATATTGTTATCAATTAAAAATAAAGTTTTGCTAAAATTGTTAATGGCAATAAATAAATTTGATAAAAACGCAATAACTTATTTCTCAACTCTATACATGCTCAGGCTCCCGCCTGGAACTGACGTGTGAAACCCTTTTGCCCATTTAGTTCTTGTGTGTTTCTATGTTGTATCTATTATTTTATGTTGGTTTGTACAGTAATAAACATTAGTTTGTTTCATCCTGTTTGATATCCTGGATCTCCTAGTCATTTGATTTAATTCGGCCAAGAAAAATAGTCATTATTACTCCTTTAAGGGCAACCCACGTTTAAAGTGCATTATTCAGGGCAACGCTAATCGCAGAGTATCTTGAAGGCTTGCCACATTTCCTGCCCAATGAAAGGAAACAAGCAAGTGGAGGTCAGGAAATGTAACATTCCCTACGAAATAAAATAATATATATATATATATATATATATATATATATATATATATATATATATATATATATATATATATATATATATATATGAAAATAAACCCAGAGGAAAATGAAAAGATGAATCCAAGCACTTTTAACCTATATTTGCAAGTTGATTTTCAAGGAATAGCATGAAAATGGAGAAGACAATCTTATTTAGGGTACAAAGATACGAAGGGAACGCCCATCACATAGTACAACCCAATGTAAAAACACAATAACAAGACAGAGAAATACCAATAAAAAGATCATTTGGGAACTAATAACAGACATATGCATACCAAAAGCGATATACACACAACAACGCCCTGTATATGAATAGAAATGGGGGGGTGAAAAAACAAAAACATTTTAAAGGATTATCATTAGAACGAAAAAATTTAGGGCTAAGAGTTAATCCACAATCACAACAGAGACACGTGGGGGGGGAGGCAACAGGCTGCATTATGAAGTTATTTCATTTAGTACAAGTTTTTTTTAAACAAGGTCGAGTTTAAATAAGCCAGGGGAGATATATATATATATATATATATATATATATATATATATATGTATATATATTAGTCAACATACCAATTTAGGAGCACTCGACAATATTTCTTTTTGTGAAATCAGCGGAATGATAAAGGAATTTTGCAGAATTCCAGTCAATGGGGTGGTTATTTTCAGATAAATGTGAAAATAAAGCGCTGTTTATTTCACCTCTTCTAATATTATATTTATGTTGATAAATTCTAGTAGATAAAGATTTACCAGCTTGCCCTAAGTAAGGTAAATTACAAATAGAACATTCTATAGATTATACTCCACCTTTTTTCCTTGTATTATTGTGGATTAAGATTGTATATAAAGTGGATTCATATCCAAAATTACAGAGATATTAATTTGCTTAAAAATACGGGTGAGACAAAAGATGGTTCAAAGTATTGCAAGATAAGTCAATTTTTGTAATTGAAAACCATTGGTTATCAGTTCTATAAAAAGTTATCTTACCAAAGTTTAATGAAGTGTGCAAAAATTGACGAGGATAACAAAGATTTTACCTATTTCAAAGATATTGGACAATTCCTTATCCAAGAATTCCGGACTAACAAGGCGTAATGCGCGCAGAAACATAGAAGTGAATACAGATCTTTTAATTTTAACACTGTGATAAGAATAAAAGTGAATATATGAACAGGAGTTAGACGGTTGGTGATAAACAGAGAATTTAAAACCTGACGGCGTCCTATGTATTAAGAGGTCAAGAAAAGAAGGAGTCCGATTTCCCTCAATTTTTAAGTGTAAATTTAATAGAAGGAACTAGAGAATTAAGATTACTTAGACAATTGTAAATATCTTTTGAGGAAGGCCAAAGACATATAATATTATCAATCTAAAGGTACCATACAATAGGAAAATCAAGGATTTCGGGCAAGAATAACGTCACAAAGAATTCCATATATAAATTAGAGAGGGTGAGAGATCAACAACCCCCCATCGGAAGACAAAATTTTTAAAAGTAAAATTTGTCATTAAAGGAAAATTTACAATTTTTAGCACAAAGACAAATCAACCGTAGGAAAGTATTGGGAGAGTACAGGGAGATTTAAATTATATAATTTATCACAAAGGAGAGGAAGAAGATAGTCTAAAGGAACTTTAGTAAACAAAGAACAAACATCGAATCCCTTCTACATCTTTTCGCATAAGACTGTAGTATTCTCTTAAGAGCGAGACCATTTGGGCGATCCTAACGGGCTCGAGTTTGGGATTCACAACTAACTCGGGGGAGGGTTCTTCCTGGAGGAGCGGGGTAGGAGGGAGAGCGGGAAGCTGTAAGTCCTCGTCTATCAGTCTTCTCTTTTCATCTTCTATTTTTATCTTTATTCTTCTTTCTTGGGCTTCTATTTCCATCCCTCTTCTTTCCTTTTCTTATTTTTTATCTCTATTCTTCTTTCTTCACCTTCATTTTCTACTTTATTCTTTTTTTTCTTCTATTTTTATCTTTATTCTTTTTCTTCTTTTTATGTTTATTCTTCATTTTTGGACTTCTATTTCCATCTGTCTTCTTTCCTCTTCTTCTATTTTAATCTTTATTCTTCTTTCTTCATCTTCTTTTTCTATCTTTATTCTTCTTTTTCATCTTCTATTTCCCACTGTGTTCTTGTTTCGTCTAATATGCTTTTATTCCGTATTCTTAATTATTCTATTTCCCTTTTCATCCGTATTAGCCTTTCTTCTCTCTCTAAATCTTCCTTCCGTTCTTGCTTTTCTCTTTCTAGTTCGAATTGTCTTTCTTCACGTTCGACCCTTTCTTGGGTCTGAACGTATTCAATGAGTTCCCGGCCTTCCAGCCCAAATGCTTGTCCTAGCTTGAGGAATATTTCGAACGATGTAGACGCCTTCTAATCGATACAAAGATAAGAGTATGCACTGGGAGAGTTGGCTTAGCTTAACGTGCTTAAGGAAAAAGGGTTTTTTATAGTTTCCTATCAAAACTTGGTAGACAAGAGAAACAATTAAAAAAAACAAAAACAAAACAGGATTAGACAATCCCTCTAACCTAACTAATTTTTGGAGCCCAAAACAAGAATTGCTGTTAATGTTTGAGTATTTGGACTAATTTAGACGCTGGCAATCGTTTGATTAAAGTTTTGAGATGTTGCTTTTAGTAATAACCTCACAGAGCTGATATCACTTATATAGATAAAGAGGTTTTATGATAACCCCACACTGACACCATTTATCTATGTCGAGGTTTGATTGAGTGGGTAATCCCAGACCCACTTCCTGGACATAGATTTTATTACCGCAGCGAGGTGAAGCGGAGGTGAAGGGTATCCAATACCTCTACCTTAGCCACTTCCGGTGAATAAGAATAACCCCAGTACGTACCCTTTTGATCAAAACTTAGATGATGATCCCCTGAGTGTGTTCCCCACTCAGTAAAAGCCAACCATGGGTGAGTCGGTAAAATATTAAGATTTAAGCCGAGTGGATTGCTTAATAATGGCCAAAGGATCGTCCAAATTAGTTCAACACACAATTAGAAAAATAATCTTTAATTTTCATGAATTTGAAATAAGCAACAGCGTTTATAAATATAAATAGGATTAATCTTGCACTGAAGAAATAAGTCTACAAAAATGTCGCGGGGATTACTTTCAAATTACTCACTAGGGTGCTCGCGTCTTAATGGCATCCACCAGAAGGAATGGAATATTATTATTGAGTTAAACACTAAATTAAATAAACACTTCTAATATTCGAGGTTACGGGCTCGGGATGAGAATTCTAGTTGACAAATAAACTAGTGAAGTTAGGGGAGGGAATAATTCAATTAACGATACCTTTGAGTTCGAAAGTATTTTTAAAGGGGACGGTGAAGATCTTCTTCTAGTGACGAGGATCACACTTGGTCTGGCCGTCCGAGGTTACTGAATGAGATGATAATCCTAGACCGGTGATATGCTGAACCTTTGCCGGATCACGAAGGTGAGCCACACGGTGACTCAAATCGGACTTCTTCCTTTAAGTACATGTCCGATTATTCGGCTCCTGGAGTTGGTAGCCAAAACCGATTACCTAGCTACGTTTAGGGTTTTTCGCAGAAGGAGGTCCTGTGTAACCTCAGACTCTAAAGGGGGGAAGGGGGGCTGCGAGAGGTTTGGCACCTACAAGTACCAGACGGCAACAACCAATTTCCCGAGAAGTTTCTTCCTTGCAGCGGGCCAACGGTTTCCTATGTGGATCGAGTTTCACACAAACTTGACGTAGGTCAAAGAGCTTCTGCCTGCTTCCAGGAAGAAGGTTTCATTTTATTTCTATCACGAGCAGAATCGAGAGAGAGAATCGTATTCTCGTAAAATCCGTATCGTCGCGCGAAATACCTTTTTTCATCTTTGGGCCGACGGCATTTCTCTCATGCCTTCGAGCCATCTCGGAGTTTACGGCGGTGCGAAAAAAGGCGACAGAGAATTCGAGGCGAGGGGTGCATTTTGAGGATAAGAGAGGGCGTGCAGCTTTGTGTCGGAGTGTTTCTGCGTACACCTATGTACGGGGTATTTAGACTTTTACAATATATATATATATATATATATATATATATATATATATATATATATATATATATATATATATATATATATATATTTTAAACTGCTGTCAAGTTTGGAGTTTGGTTCTGGATATCAGAAAACTGTGGAGAAACAATATTCTTATATAAGCTACATACAATATATTTATAGGTTCTAAAGAATTTTATATTTTTGTGACCTTGCTTTACTAATTCTTTGGGAGAGAATTTCTGTTTTCTCTCAGGACCCATATAATCTGCCATATCTGAAGGATTCAGTAGGAATTGCCTTTTTTTTATTTGGCGTACTTGAAGGGTGGACGCCGAAGCCATCGTCTCACTCACAATAAGGGGGTATCTTTTGGGGGGGTTTATTTGGGGGTTAAGCAAAAGCCATTTGCACTTCCGTTAATGCTTCTGAGTGAAATTAATCGAGTGAAATAATATTACATCGGGTTCGAAAACACTGCTACGTTCTTTTGTTTGGTGTTTTTTTTATTTTTCGGGCGTAAAAGTTTGGTGAACACGACAGTATGTCGTCTTTCGAAGATTTCAAACCACAAGATGCGTGTCTTGGACTAAATGAGAGGATCTAATGGCATACATTCAAGAGGAAGAAAGAGCAATAAGACTGAAAAGATGGGAAAGAGATGAATAAGAACATTAAGAAAGAAGGGAACGAGAAAGAAAGAACGTGAAAAAAGAAAGGAAAGAGAATAGAAAGAACGTACAGAAAAAAGAGAAAAGAAAGAAAGAGAAGCAATAGAGAAAAGTTGTATGCTTTACTCAAAATGACCAGGGCCAGAAACAAAACGATTTAAGTTATTTCGAGGTCGCAGTGCAAAAGAAATGCCTCTATAAAATTGCCTGTTTTCAAAGTGAGTCATACCTCACTTATTCGAGAAAATCATTGAGGTGAATCATTGGGATTTTGAAACAGATGGCGCGGCCAAGTTGTGGCCTTTACTTATTACCTAGCTCAGGGAAATATGTTCATCTTGCTCCCATAAGAGGCAACCATTGATTATTCCACGTTATAACCCGAACTGCTTGCTGCGTATAGCATGACTCCGGACTTTTACCGTGCAAATTTCCCCGGCGCTGTCGGTTCCACCCTAATTAAACATTCGGTCAATTTGATATTCTATGCAGTGAAATGTTAATTTCTGGCTAGACGCGTTCGAAGTTTTCCAGGAATACGAAGCTTTGGTTGACTTCGTCCTCAAAGAACAACTCTTGACATCACGTATGTCGGAGATCAGATCCTGAGTTAAAGATCGGAAGTGCCTAACATTTAAAGAGTGCATCGAGGAAGCAGATGTATAGGTGGCTATTTATAATTGCCTTCCAAAAGAAGGGAAGAAAACGGAGCAACACTCTCCCAAAGCACAGGCTCATAAAACTAATTTCGTTTTACACCACAGGGATAAGTTCTTTAAGATGACTGCTCCGTATAAGCCTAAATCCTTTTCTATGTCAGATAAGCGGAAGATCAAACCCTTCCCCTCTAATCCCCCTGCTTCGTCTGTTACTCATGTGGAGTAGAAGGTAATGTAAGAACTAATTGCCCTCAGAATTGTCAATTTAGAGGCAGCCATCTACACCAGCTGCGCAATATAAGTGCCACGCCTGCTCAACCGCCGTCGCAACCTAAAGCACAAATCCATTCAAGCGAACCTAGTTCCTCCATACACCAGGTTAAGTTTCTGTTTGATAAAAGCACTCCTGGAGGTCTCCAATTCGAAAATGGAGTGGTGAACGTTTGCCGGATCTCAACTCTCATGCGCAACACAGGGTGCACGTGCATCGTGATAGCTGACAGATTACTTCCACCTGTAAACCCAGGTCACGACAAGTTTGCAACAGTGCACGATTACCTGGGGAGCGCTAACAGATTCCCCATTGTGAGATACTACATCGAGTGCGCCTATTTCACTACCTGGGCCGAGGTCGTTGCCGCGCCCATCAAGTTCTGTGCTGCTCTAAATGACCAGAGTCTGCGGCTATTTGCCCCCGTGGCTCAACCCGTAACCACCCGATCTCAAGCGTTTAGAGAATCGGATAGATCCGCACCTCTGGAAACCCCCGACGCTTCAGATTGCCCAAATGTCCTGAACAAAGACTTAATGAAAAATCAGAAAAAGTGCGAATCTCTTCGCCACCTATAGATAAAGGCACAAAACAAGACGCGAGAGTCCATTAGGGGCAACAAGATAATCGTTGGTAAGGATGACCTACTTTACCGCGTGTGCTCTGCAGACAATAACACAGAGTCCCAAGTATTACGTGTCCTCCGCTCCAATATCAAACTCATTTTTTGAACCGCCTAAGATAGTCTCTTCTCGGATTATGTTAGCCACTCTAGGACGGCACAACCGATCTTTAAATATTTCTATGGCCAGTTGCATCGTATGAAATCCTGGGTTAGTGTCGTTCGTGCGACATTTGCCAGGAGACGGCGATTAGACGGCAACTCAAGCCTGCACCCTTACAGAAGGGCCCAATAAACCCCGAAACCTTCTCCCGAGGTATAATTGACTTGATTTGGCGGATTCCCCCACATTCAAGTGAAGGTCATAGTTATGTTTTAACTCTGGTTGATTTTGCCACAGATTCCCCGATGATGAGCCACGTAAGGAAGATTGACAGCATCTCTTGTGCGGAAGCACTCATCACGATTTTCTCCTAAGTTTAGCTGCCGAAAGAGATATTGTCGAATTGTTTTCGCCAATTTAAGTCCTAATTGATGGAATATGTGGGCAAGTTGGGCATGATAAAACCCTTGTTTACGACTCCGTTCTATCCAGCCGTAAATGGAATGTGCGAAAGGGTAAATGGCACCCGCATAGGCATTCTGAAGAAATCATGTGCCGAGCAGCCAAGGCAATGACACAGATATATTCCGATACCTCTTTTTGAGTACTAGAAAAATTCCCCATCGCATCTTGGGTTTCGCTCCGTTTGAATTACTATACGGAACGAATGTACAATGCCCCTTGAGCATTTTAAAGGAGCTATTTACAAATCAAAAACTGGATCAGGAAATCCAATTTTTGTACTTTTATCTGCTCGAATTACGACAAAGGTTAGAGAAATGCACCGAAATCACATATTAAAATGTAGATGTTAACCTACATAAATATAAAACTTTTTCGACTACAAATATGAAGATGAAAAATTTAAGCTAGGTAAGGAAGTTTTGTTGTTGCTCCAAACTGAAAAGAACAAATTACTGAGCTAATGGAATGGCCCCTATTAAGTGATCGAGAAACGCAGCCCCATCGATAATTTGGTTGAAGTGACAACAGGAAGGAAGCTTTTCCACGAAAATCTTCTCAGGAATTATCACCAATCCTTTATTCAGAATTTAGACTTACTCTCCCTTTCCTTGCGTGAACTATTTAAAATTAAGTCATGAGCGCCTCGTATGGAACCTGCTGCCGGTTGATTTTTAATCATCTTATGGGAAACCTCGCGTCGGCGCCGAAATTACGTTGCAAATTCCCGATGAACAGTTTGGAATTCGAACAGATGACAGCAACGAAGGAATAGGCTTTTTTCTAGTTAAGTACAGGAAAAATTATGAGAGCTTTCCCTCGCATATGCAAATCGAAAATTGCTACCCCGTGTAAAGAACTACGCTCTGATTTAGGAAGGGGCCTTCGCGATAATTTGGGGAATTCAAAAGTTTAAAATTTTTTTGGTAGGGAAAGAGTTTGTAATAGAAACTGACCATAAACCTTTGTCCTACCTCCGAAATGTAAAAAACCCCAAAACAATAATGTTCTTTTAATGCGCTGGAGTTTGGTTTTACAAGAATTTCAATTTAGGACCCTGTATAATAAAGGCTCTGATAACTGTATGGCTGATAGCTTAAGCAGTAATTCATTGAATTCCTCTTCAAACTGATCCTGAGTGAGAGTAAATTTTTCTAAGTTTTAAGATTGATTTTTTGTAAATATGCTAATGCAAAATATCCATTAAGTATAATAGAACATGTACTTTTTTATTTAATTATATTTTGTATAGTAGACTGATTGTGCTAGCTTTATGTTACTATGGACCCGAGGCAGGTGAGCCTCCTTCCTAATGATATTTGTTAATAATTGTGGTTATTGTCAATTATTTCTTTTGTAATGATAATCCTTATACATATGTACGCTTTAGTCCCTCTTTTTGGAATTTTGGGGGGTTTGTGTTTTTTTTTTAATTTAGTGCGATGTATTCTTATTTTTATCTGTATTATTGTTTTGAAATTAAGATGAATACCCCTTTTTTGTTATTATTGGATGTTACTTCTTTCCAGAAGTTTTGTCTTCAAGGGTAAGGAGAGGTCAAAGATAGCGAAAGAGAGAGAGATGGGTAGTTCGGAAAGAACCCAGGATCGGCTTATTTTGAGGTAACTTCCATTTGACAACACGCCCTATAGTGAGCCTAATTGTAACAACGAGAGATTTCGCGAGATGGCGTCGTTGTATAGAATAAGTAAAACACACTCCTGTCACTCCTCGGTAATATTCACTTCCGGCAAACCCGTATAAATAGTTAAGCGTTGGCCTGGGTAAGATTAGTATTTTGCCAAAAAGAGGACGCGTCGGGGAATAATTCTTTCTCCTGGCCTCCCTTACACCAAGCATGCCGAGTACTAATCAGACAAGTATAAACCCAACCGTGCCGTTGAAAAGCGATCGAACTCGACGCTCCTTACCCCCCCCCCCCACCCATCCCCTCCCCAGCTTTTCTCTCTGGTAAAAATATCCTCGGTGGCAGATCTTCCCTGAATGCTAGTTTTCCTTTTGTCGGTCGTGTACATTTTTGTCTACATGCTCAGGCTTCCGCCTGGAGCTGACATGTGTAAACCTTTTGCCCATTTAGTTCTTGTGTATTTCTATGTTGTATCCATTATTTTATGTTTGTTTGTACAGTAATAAAGATTATTTCCTTTAATCCAGTTTGATAGCAGAACTTTCTAGTTAGTTGATTCATTTCGGCCAAGGAAAATAGTACTCCTACTCAATTTAGTGCAACTCACTTTTAAAATGCATTATTCAGGGCAACGATAATCGCAGAGTATCTTGAGGGCTTTCCACGTTCCAATCCGAGTCAAAGGAAGTAAGCGGAGGTCAGGAAATCTAATCTGACCTACGACAATTAAAATAATTCTGAATACAAGAAAGGTGGATTAAATTTATTTATTCAATAAAAGGGCTATATTTGAAAGGTAATTAAAATATCTTCGTTTTAAGTGCTATTTTAAAGGCAAACTGTGAAAATATACATTTTTAATGGGTAACATTTATACATGGCGCTACAACCCCATCGCTACTCCGTCAATTTGGGGGTAAAGTTTATCATCTGAGCTTAGAAATATAGAGCTACAGTTCTGCATATTCTTAAAAGTTCCTTTAATATTTTGGGTTCCATTTGTGATATGTTATTCTATGAATAACATATCACTTTCACAAATCTATCCTTGAAAATATGGTTTGCAATATTAATCTATGTAAAACTCCATCCAGTACATCCTGGTGGTAAACTTTTAGCCATAAAATCTATTTTGCTGACGTTTTTATGTGACAGGAAAGCGATTTTATTCGTCAAAACCTTCAAAATTCACTTCTGTTTTGATAATTGATTTTATTTCAGTATAATTTAATAATATTGAAATTCCAACATTTCATTATATTTGAAATTCGACTTCAAAACTTATTCTAAATGAATATATTTGAAAAAAGGAATAATCCCCCCCTTACACCATTTTCACCTTTAATCGTGACGGGTTCTACACTCCCCACTCCCTGTTTTTTCAATAAACTCATAGTATAGCTAAATCGAAAGCCTACTATTAGCTCTACTATTTATTCAACAGGCTTAAGAATTGCTTATAATACAAAGTTATTTTAAAATTCCTTAGGTGTATATGAGTTAAGCCCTGCATTTAGAATAGAATCACCTTAGAATAGGTTTTGAAGTCGAATTTAATTGCTTTTAATGGGGTTGCCAGACGTCGTGAGGTGCATTCAATATTAAAAATATTATCAAGAAAAAATGAAGTGGAGAGGTAATGACAATCATAATCGCTTTCCTGACTAATATATATATATATATATATATATATATATATATATATATATATATATATATATATATATATATATATATATATATTTATATATATATATATATATATATATATATATATATTTCTATATATATATATCTGTAAAATAATATTAAACCCTAGTTAATTGAGGATATTTAAGTTTAGAAGTCATGTTAGGTTACTCTAGTTTAGTTTTTTGTCGGTAGTTTAGTTAATTTATTAACGTTTAATAGATTACTTTCGTTCGGTTTCATTTAGGTTAGCCTTTTTTGGGCGCCGAATAAAGCTGTTCGTTGGCCTAAAAGTTAAAAACCTGTAAACACTTAAAAGAAATGTAATCACTCCTATTATGACAAGCACATTTTTGCAAATCCATCTTTATAGAATTTATTGTGCTGGTAATGTTACTATTATTTCAATATTTTTTTATCCTCACCAATTGTGATGGAAAAGTATTTTGGCTAAAAACTGCTACAGAGATGTCGCATTGTCTATATAATTTCGACCGAGTTTACCTCTTTCTAATCGCGCCATGGAAATTTTAGGGAACCTGATGTGATTCACAACTGTTTGATCTGTCGCGAGTGTTGGGCGAACTGAAGGAGTTTTCGTCAAATCACAATTTTCGCTCCACAAATAAAGTAATACATAAGAAAAAGCACCGCCGTCTATATGGATTACTTTGTCTTAATAATTTGCAGGTATATTTTAGGTTATTTTTCAAAGTAACTTCTTCAGTTTTGTTGGTCGTAAGACAAAATGCGGTGCCTTTTACTTCGAGTTGAGTAGAAAAATCGGGCTGTATAAGGATTGAACCCACCACCAAAAAGAGGGGCTGTGCTGGCGTAACCTCTCCTCAATTTGGTGCTGGTTAGTAGTGTGTGATCTACATCCCAATGTGATCTACAGCAACTTAAATCTACACTCGCTTCTGATCTAAATTCCAAATTTTTTTTAGAAAAATGCAGTTCTAATTAGAGGAATAAGTTAAACATTAAAACATAATATAAAAAATAATATGGTCAAATTTCAGAAAGACTACTCCGTATATTTAGCCTCAAAATGTAAAAGTGGTCTCTTTGGCATTCGAGTCGTCAGATATGCTTGCGTTTTGGTGCCTTACCTTTAACCGATGTGACCAAAAACCATGAATTTCCCACATTGGCAACATTTAATTAAAACTTAATTCACACATTGGCAACTTGGATGCACGCACTTATAAAAGCGCTGATTTCTCACCACAATTGCTTTGTCAAGTCTTTGTCATGACGGTGTCGTGTGCTTTTTACCTATTTCATTTTGCTAGGCTTTCAAATTATGTACTTCTTGGTCCTGAGGTGCTAGCAAAGCAAGCGTGGGGTTATGGTGAGGGCTTAACACACCCTCTAATGACAAACTATAGCTCGGCTCTATAATGGCTTCCAGTAATCAAATGGTGGTTTAGCAGTATAAAAACGGTACTAATAGCATTCTTAGGCATTTCGTTCACAATTTAGGGATTCGTTTTGGCGCGTAAAGCAGTTATTTTGAAGTTAGTATAATGACAACCCATAGCTTGGCTAAATAATGCCTTTCAGTAACCAAACACAGTGTTTTTAGTATTAAAAACACTCCTAATGGTGTTTTTGGGCATTTCGGTCACAATTTAGGGCTTCGTTTGGCGTTTAAAGCAGTTATTTTTAAGTTAGTATAATGTCAACCCATAGCTCGGATACATAATGCCTTCCAGTAACCAAACGCAGTGCTTTTAGTAGTAAAAATCAGGGTAACACTTCAGTTTCGGGGCGCACGGTAGGTGGCACTGTTTATAGGCTACTATTTTGGGCTACAATATATGTCTTATGACGTCAGACGGTAGCGTCAGATGTGAACAATTACGGTGTTATATTTTTTGGTATGAGTAGATACTGGGGAAGCTGTGCCCCCCAGACCCCCCAATTGATTGAAACTCAGGATCATCGCAGGGTGGTCCCTCCGCAGTGATATCTCCTCCACGAGCAGTCCCCTGGAATTTACTGTGGGTTTTTTTTCCCAACAGCTTTTAACTGGCAGAAAAACCTAACCTAATAGCAAACAATACTTACTTTTATTAGTTTCTTGATTAGTTTATGGGCCTCTAAATAATCTAAAAGTTTTTCGCGATTATACAAAATAAAGCCGAATTCGAATAACGAAGAAGCACATGGAGAGCACGAAAATGCCATAACGAAACAGAAACATTTGCAAAACGGGTCCTATTTATAAGCAACGACGTTGCCAGTAAGAAGCTATTATCGTTCGCAGCAAACAAAAAATAAGAAAACAAAACAAAAAACAATAAAAGACATCAAGAAACCTTACCTAACTTAGAAAAACTATAAACGAGCAGAGGCGCAGATATTTAGTAAATAATACAGACTAAAAGTTACAAATCCACAAAATAACAAAAAAATATAACGATGTGATTAGTCACATCTGAAGCTACCGTCTGACGTCATAAGAGATATATTGTAGCCCAAACTTGTAGCCTAATAACAGCACCACCTACCATGCGCCCCGAATCTGAAATATTACCAAAATCAGTACTTATCGCGTTTTTAGGCATATCGGTCACAATTTAGCGCTTCGTTTTGGCGCATAAAGCAGTTATTTTTAAGTTAGTATAATGTCAACCAATAGCTCGCCTATATAATGCCTTCCAGTAACCAAACACCATGCTTTAAATAGTAAAAATCAGTACTAATCGCGTTTAGGCATTTTGGTCCCAATTTAGGGCTTCGTTTTGCCGCTTAAAGCAGTTATTTTTAAGTTAGTATATTGGTAACTCATAGCTGGGCGCAATAATGGCTTCTAGTAGCCAAATGCCGTGCTTTTAGTAGTAAAAAACAGTACTAATGGTGTTTGTAAGCGTTTCGGTTATCATGTACGGCTTCTTTTTGGCGTGGAAAGCAGTTATTTTTTTTTAAGATAGTATCACTGGAAATAGAGCCATACGCAGAGTGCTAGTAAAGTGCTTTCCGTCCCTAACCGAAGTCGTAAATGACCACTAGAATGCTTAAAAACACCAATTCGTACGGTTTTTCCTACAAAAAACACGGTGTAGTTCTCTGAAGTTTCACCATAATATTAATGTGATCTAGAGCAACTTAAATCTAGACTAGCTTGAGATCTACATTCAAACTTTTTGTTATAAATGTGAATTTACAATTAGAGGAGTGAGTTAAACATTAAAACCATATTAGAATATTAATTATATTAAGAATTTTAATGTAGATCACAAGCTATACTAAGCACATGCATGTACATAATATATCACATACTATACCAGCAAACCCAAATGGTTTTTATAGTTTTGAAACTGTAGGTTATGTTAAGTTATTTTTCAACCATTTAAGGCTATTTTTTACAAACTGCTCTTCATTTTTGGCAGTCCTTATACACAATGTGGCAAAATCGAGGTTTACTCTAATTCAAAGTAATCGGATCAAACTCCTTTTTGTCTCATTCCTTCTTCCAACAGTCATAAAAGGAAGAAGTAATAAAATGTATAAATAAAGTGTTTACGGTAAAGTAAATATTAACCTAGGTTGGCTAGATAACTAAGTTTATGTATACTTCACTACAAGAACCCCATCATGCGTTGCTATCAATTTCTATGTTGTGCTACTTTGTTGAATAACCCGTGTCATAAACTATGGCTTACGTTCCCCTTTCTGTATAAATTATAGCACTTTTGCCCTTTGAAATTAGATCTGATTTTGCGGTGTGAGCCTGATTTCTTCAAACATCGAAGTGGCTAAGCATTTTTCTTTTATTAAATAATAGCATATTTATTTTATAATAGCACCAGGCAATAGCTTTGCCACTCCTCCCTACGGGGGCAGCTTGCGCTTCGCTGCTAAAATTAAAATATAAAATCTAAAAACAGCCATGGCTAAATATTGATAAATTTTCTGAACTTCGCCAATTATAATAATTTTAAAAAGGAACTCTAAACTTTTTTCCCCCTTTCAAAATATCACGTTGCTAAAATATAGTTATAGAAGAAGATATATCAAAATAAATTTTCTGAACTTCACCATTTTGTTTTGGATATTATGAAAGAATTATTAGAAATAACTTTGATAAAAAAAACAAGTCATTTGTTCACTTAGGAAAAAAATCTTTGAATATCCTGTTATACAATTATGGAGTTAGTGATGATGATGATGATGATGATGATGATATATCTACGCGTTTTCAATTGCGTTGCAGGTCTTAATCTTGAGAATACCGATCCTTTTTGAGGAAATAAAGGTTGATTTTACATATCGCATTGAACTCTGTTTTTTTTCCGGGAGATTGCAAAATCTTCTTTAAGACCCATAAAGCTGTGAGCGATGAGGTGAATGAAATAAGTATACACGATTTATGTCCTATCAACTTCAGCTAGGAAGTGATATGTGGCTCGCAATTAGGCTGAAATCACGCACGAATCAACCTTCAACCTCAAATGTATGGGGCAGACCTGACGCAGTAGCATCTCTTTTTATTCCTCCGAATTTGCGAAACCTTTTCCCATACGGAGTTTATACCTGTAGGTTATCGTACATAAAGTTTTGAAGCTTTGAATTTTATCTGGTAATAGTCAAGGAAGATAGTATTTTTTTTTAAGTGTACTGCTCTCCGCGATTAATACCAGTACTGATCACAATTATCCACGTGGCAGCTGGCTTATATTTGCAATTCTTAACTGACATTAACCATTGTAAGTAGGAACATAACATCGTAACTGATGTTCGCTCTCACCTAGCCATCGCCAAAATCGAACCACCTCACCTCCCCCAGACTTCAATTAACATCAAATTGTAGCTTCGCGGAAAGAGGAACCTGAACTCAGTGTCTTATTTGAGCGGCAAAGTGGACTCAAATTTGAAAAACTAAAATTAGACTTGAGGACTTAAAGTATATCCTGCGACGTCTCCAAATGGAAACTACCGCCATAAACTCGTGTAGCCTTTCGGAAGTATGCTTTAGGTGCGCTGTAACGTCTTTATCTTCCATGGATTAATGCCTCATTGAGCCCTCGCGTCCAGGTTGTTTTAGTCAGGGATTAAAAAGTACGTTTGTTGTAAGGTCTCTCACCAGCGATCAAAGTTACATCCAAGAACCTTAAACTCTACCGATCCCTGTTCCCCACACTGCGGACGACAAATTATGAAAGCACTGTCTGAAGGGGCTTTGGAAAGTTGTTGTGCTTCTACTTCGTTCCCTTTAAACATTCCCTTCCTTCTACGAATATCCCCCCAATTTTCTGTCTAGGCCTGAGCAACTGACTAGCTCGTCCGAGCCATATCAGAAGAGAGGCATTGGAACTTCTATTAACAATCTTTTTTTACGACCTCCGGTCGCAAAGACATAAAGTTCAAGAGTCCTTGTCTTAGAATTGTCAACAGGCGATTGTCCATTTGCCGCGAATACCCCTTTTCTTTCTCAGCGGCCCCCTAAAAACAGAGCAAGACAGAATACACCGTCTCAGTTTCCCCCTCTTTCGTTAGAGCCAGGGAGTCCACCATAATCTCCTTAGAGGGATAAGAGGTGAGTTCGTCTTCTGGGCTTTTTTATTCCAGGTTCCGTGTACCCGAGGCCTTAACCTAGGGGGCACAGTTGGACTCCCTCCTGATTTGGAGATGATCGAGAATGTGCCTCTGGATCATATGGCAGGTTCTTGCTTGTGGGAAAAGCTGTGTTCGGTGCCATACGCTAAGCCTGATTCTGCACATGTGAAAAATCCTATTCATGCGGTAAGGGCCACTGAGAAGTCAGAAGGATAGGATGGACTCGCCTTCTCGCATGGTGCCCATTGACTGCCAATATCTTCTCTATTTGGGAAAAAGAACTGCCCAAGGCTGGGCTGTTCGGTTTTGGGGTTCCCGTCGCGGGTTGAGGCAGCGGTTCCTTTCCCCGCCATCCTCTTCAAAAAAAAGAACAAAACAAATATGAATCAAGGAGGTCTATGGGTCCCTCTCCCCCTGCTGGGTGTCCGGGAACGGACTGTTCCGCTACCTTTTCAGTAAGCGACCATGTCATAACTGACACGTCCAGCAACAAGGTGTCCAGCGAAAGGAGAAATAGACAAAGATCTATAGTTCATGTGTGGTTTGCGGATCCTCGATTACGTCGGGTCTCGGCGTTTTTTTAGCCCGCTGTCTTCAAACGCTTTTTTTTAGTTATTCGTTCCACTGTTCCCTAAATAGTCACGGCGATTTGCTTTCGTGGCCGCCTAACTGAGGGCACTCGATACCCCGTCCCGCTTTAGCTTACCTTCTTCTCCTTCTTTCTCACCCCCTTTCTTCTTACCCCGCTTCATCTTGTGTGGAAGGTTTTTAACAAACTGCCTCACCCTCACGGTTCTCACATACCATTGCTCTCTCTTTTCACGGTCTATCAATTTTACTCCCAGTCCAAGGTGAAGCCGCCATGCCGAAGGGCTGTCTGGCCACTAGGCGAAAGGAGTGGTCTCTCATGGCAGCAGCTGGATTCGCCGTCCTGTGAATTTAATAGGGTCACTTTGCCCAATGATAAAAGTATAAACAAAAACCTTCTCCACTTCCTCTTATCACTATCGAAGCCGCTCCTAGGAAGCTCAACGGCAGAAAAGGAGGTTTCCCACCCTATGCTTTGTAAGGAAACCCTCCAAATCTCTACTATCGGAGAAGAGGCTTACTCCTATCCTGGTCCTGCCGTTGCAGTGTACTCCCTTTCATCTCCTTCTCTGGAGGTGCCCTTGTGTTACTTCCTCTTTCCATTGGCAGTCCCTTCTTTGCTTTCACAGGGGACTGACAAGAATGTTAAAGTAGACATCCTCTCTTCCTGACCTCTTTCGGTTTACGAGCACGATCGTTTCCGCGCCCATTTAGAACCCTTCTGCTGCTCTGAACCCACTTGCACTCCCCTGGTACAGCTGGCTGAATAAAGGGTTCTCACTCATCCCCAAGTAAAACCTGGGCTCTCTCCCCTTCCCCAGGCAACCTCCTGGAAAGATGTTTATGAGGCCATCTTACTGGATTCCTAAAGCTCCTATTCTAAAGGAAGACAGCACTAAAGGAGCTTCGGCTCCTACGCTCACACTAAGTGCTAGTCTGGGTGACTCGAAGGGGGTAAATCCTCCAAAGGAGGGGCCCTATCTCCGAAGCGGCCTTGCCTGCAAAAGATTTCGTGGCGCAGGGAGAAAAAAAATCGAATGGCTAGCCCAACCTTTGCCGATAAATCATTGAAGTTGACAGCTCCTTCTGCACATTGTCAAACCACCACCACCCGGAGTTATGTCTCCGGGAAGCGTACAGCCATTTCCGTTAGGGATTTCTCTTCATAGAGGGCCCCCGCTTCTCCTCTGATCTAGGCCTGGTGGGGGCATATTCTTTCAATGAAATTGCCGCGGCTTCCGGGCCAACTAAGAGGAGCTGCGGGGGCTCGTATCCTCCCGTTTTCTCTTGGTTATCTTTTAGCATGAGACCATGCTAGGCGCGTGCCCCCTGCCTACCCTCCCGATGTATAAAGGTTTGCGACCGAACCACAACAGAATGGGGGCCGGCAAAGTGGATGCACTATTTACACCAGGCATGATTTTGCCATCATTCTCTTTGCCTTGAATACCTCCCTTGCAGGCTGCAGCTGTGCAGCTAAGAGATATACTGTTATTTCTGCGTACATTTCACCATCAGCCGACTTCGACACGGGGACTTCTGCCATGGCGTGGCACGGTTTACGAGACCCTTTCTCTTCATCGGCGATCTGTACTCTAGACACTCCCTCTAGAAAGACTACCTGATAGACAAGCTGGATATAGGTGTCCTAAATCCATCACCATAAGTATTGCGTTCGGCCTTTCTAGAAGGCACTTTGTGGCAAGTTAGAACCGTACAAGCGTATACGAATGGCTCCATGTTCCATGAGATTCTGTTTCCACTCCGTATACCCTTTGTTTGAGGTCAGTGGGGTTCTGCCAGTCTCTGCGTCAGTCTTAATCACCGAGCTGTTTGCAATACACTAACCTGACGTGCTAAGTTTGGCAACCAGATTGTGTTCTATAACGACTCACAAAGTGCCCTGAGTCCTCTGTGGGCATTGGAATCTCCTCATCCCCTTGTTCACGATATCCGTTACACGACAGTTTGGACGAATCAGGCCGATGTTGAGATTATCTTCTGCTGGATTTCTGGGCATTTCGGAAGCGCTGGGAATGCACAAATGAGGGTGCCAAGGAGCCCACGAGAACTGGACGACTAGACAAGTGTTTTGCTTTTGCTCACACAATTACATGACAGGAATACAGGTAGCTCTCCGAGAGGCTTAGCAGAGAAGATGGGAGACGATCGGCGGGGAAATTAAAGTTACGTTCCATTGTGATGCGACTGTTCCCATGGACCTACCCTCCAATGCCGCGACGGCTTCAGGTTGCTTGTTTTCGACTTTTAACTGGATATACTTCCGGGTCGCACCTCCACTTGATAGAGTGCTTGCCTGTGGCAGAAGGTCTCGCGCCCGCTATTTCAAAATTCCCTAGCCAAGAGATAGCTCCACAAGTATTTAATGCACTTCATGATGTCGCTTAATTTTACAGACTGGAGTTTACCTGCAAAGGTGGTGAACCCTTCAACGTCAGTGAGTTGACTTTCGCTTTCGCTTCGAACAAGGGCACAGACCATGCTCTTAATAAAATCACATATGCCATACATCGTCACCTCTGTGAGTGAGGCTAGGCATTTCTCCTTGAGATGTTTAAAGGGACTGAGAGAGAATATCCTCCCAGAGTCCAGACGAATGGCTACTGTACTCGAGTTCGTGAACCTTGGAGAGATCACTCAGGTTCACCAAATATCATCAAATATGGTTTGCAAAATTTGGTGCCAAACTTGATGGTATTCCTGAAAGTATTTTGAACAAAGGCTCTCAGCATGGCCAGCTGCAAGCGGAGTTTTGCTAAGTTTAAATTGATAAAGAACTATTTTATCTCGCCTATTAGCAATCTTAGACTCACTAATTTAGAAATTATTTCTATTAAAAGAGAATATACCGAATCACTCTATGTTGAACAGATCATAAAGAAATTCCCAATTCAATAGGTTATAAAGATAAACACCTAGTTGTTCAGTCTGCTTATTTTCGTTAAGAATAAATACCTTAGTATAATGTGATTATATATTTTTATTATTTTTAAGTTTCGACCTATTTTAACCTATTTTTTTATGTTTAAATTGAATTACTTTTTATCATAGTCTATCTCAAAAGGCTTAAATTTTTTTCATTATTATATTGCTCATAAATTAATCATTAAATGAAATATAAATCTTTTATTAACGTTTTTGTAGGGGTCGAGGGAGTGTAAAATTTAAAGATTGGAGACAGACAATTTAGGTAGCGCATAGAAAGGCCAAACACCCCGCTATGCCAATGCCTTGCACCCTAATGCCGTGGTGGCTTCAGGTAGCTTTCTGTCGTCTTTGACACCTCGCACTAGTGGGAAACCCCCAACATTTAATGAAGCGAGCCCCTGTATCTTATTCTACCCATTGCTTGGTCTACCAGACCCTTTGGTATATTAATGTTGGATGTCGGAGTCTGTGATCTTTGCGCACGTTACCCGTCCCCGTATCGGCGTCGCTACCTCTTGTCTCTTGTAATTGTGACGTGTTCAAACACACATTCTTGTGGATTCTGACTTGTTGGAGGAGGCTGGTCTCGTTCATTTCATTTGACTCTTCTTGTTGTTGGTCGCTGCTGCGTCGTGGATGACCGCCTCCCCGCGACGACGGAATGTGCTTCCTCCTTCTTGCTTTTATTATTTTTGTTGGCTTTCTTTTTGTCTTTGTTGAATGGGTTTATATATTAGTTTATTAGTTTTTTTGTATTTTAAATTACCTCAAAATTAATAATACGAGACTTATGCCCTTGGTGGCAGTCGCCAGATGGCCGCCATAAAGAAAATAATTCAATTTGTGTATGAATAATACAAGCATCTTGTTAAAAGCTTATTTCATATCATTTGCGATGTTAAAACTCATCTTTCTCCGCCTTCAATAAAGAATCGAATTAAGGCATGATACGTGAAACGTTCTCTTCTGTTGCTGGTATCCATGGTAACGGTTGTCATATTTCAAGGTCAAGGGATTATACTAATCATTTCAGTCCTCATCGTCAAGTGCCTCTCACCCCTATACTTACTAATTTTCCGGTAGGTTTTACACTCGCTTTCACTAACTTTCTCCGAAATTAAAATTTATGTAATTCACTCCTTCCGTTCACAAGCTTTAACAGAAGGGAAAAAAGTATAACTATTAATTCACTTATAATTACCCTTTTCACAGTGCCTTAAATGAAGCGAGTAATTTCATTAAAATTATTATGGAAAAGATTTATCATTAAATTGAAGAATACCGTCTTATATTTGTTGCTCTACTTATTTTGCATATCTAATTTAAAACGTTAAATTAATTATTTTCTTTATTAGAGCACAAAATCCAATTTCTTTCGTTTCACACTTTCACGGTAAAGTGTATAGGTTAGACGCCCGCCAAATTCATCACAACCCCTAATTTTCCTCAATAGTTACGGGGGGGGGGAATAAAAACAAAATACGTAAGTTTAGTGCCGGTGGTGTGTACAAATTTAATGTCCAGTACTGGGCATATGTTTAATGAGCTTTTTTGAAGCACTACCAATCTACACTCCTTCGTATAAGACGTGACAATGCTCCTGAAAACATAAGAGTATCATGCTTTAAGCTCCTTAGTCTCATAGATTACGAGGGTGGTGAATAGGTTTTGCAATTCTGATATAAGGAAACATGATATGAGGAAAAGTGTGTTA
This sequence comes from Ceratothoa steindachneri, assembly GCA_963969495.1. Classification (NCBI taxonomy): domain Eukaryota; kingdom Metazoa; phylum Arthropoda; class Malacostraca; order Isopoda; family Cymothoidae; genus Ceratothoa; species Ceratothoa steindachneri. The sequence continues at coordinate 12,246,582 of OZ018317.1, read as the reverse complement.
TTATTTTCAATAGAACTACACTCGACTTCAATGCACTTGCGCCACTTGTCCCTAAGGCTTCTAATTCCCGACCACCAGAAATCCCCCGACTGCTGTTCAATCCACTCCTGGATGGCGAGCTGGACATCTTCATCGTCCTCAAACTGGCGTCCACGCAGTGCAGCCTTGAGCTGGCGGAATAAAAAGTAGTCTCTAGGGGCCAAATCTTGACTGTAGGGGAGATGGTTGAGCTTCTCGAATCCGCACTTGCGCGGGGCAGCTTGTGCAACTCTGGCCTTGCGGATAGGGGCATTATCGTGAAGGAGCAGGACACCGCTTGTCAACTTGCCGCGCCGCTTCCGACGGCTGCACTTCTTTAACCCATCCAGTTCCTCGGCTTAATATTTGCCTCTGATGGTCTTTCCACGAGGCGCATAGTCCACCATCAACACTCCCTCAGAATCCCAGAAGATGGTAGCCATGATCTTCCCGGCTGAGGGCTGGGTCCGGAACTTGATGGAGGTTGGAGAGCCCCTGTGTTTCCAGGCCATGCTTTCGAGCTTGGTCTTGGGATCCAAGTGATGGACCCATATGCGTGAATCAAATCCCACCGAGTGTTGGATGTACAGGAGCAGCAGCTACTCCCACCTTTTCGACGTTCAATTCGATCATGGAGCGCCAGGTTTTGTGAGGTTTCGGGGGACCCAACGGGCAGAGATCTTAGGCATGGCCAAATTGTCGTGGATGATGTTGATAACACTTCCATGTGATATTCCAAGGTCTCGCTCTATTTCTTCGACCTTCATCCGTTGATTTTGGAGGATCATCCCCTTCCACACTGGCCACATTGTCCTCGTCGGTCACGTCTGACGGGCGTCCTGGACGGGGGTCATCTTCAAGGGACTCACAACAATGGCGGAACTCCCTATTCCAGCGAGCAATGGTTGCATAGGAAGAGGCGGTGTCGGTGTACACTGCAACCATGCGTTCATGGATCTCTTTTATATTTTTGCCTTGCTTGGTAAAAAAATTAGATTCCTGCCCGGTGCTCAACCTGGTCCATTGTTGAAAGATTTGACTGACGATCTGCGATCAGCTACTGCTTCTTAAACAGACGAGGCAGAAGCGTACGGCTGCAGGTCCTGATTGCCATAACTTGTCCTAAGGCCCCCCCAAAAACACCCATCCCCCTTCCTCTGTTTTGCCCTATCGATTCGCAAAACTTATTGACCGTCCCTCGTATGTGATATTAGAGCAGAAGAGGGGTCGGATTAAATCTGCAAAAAAATTTTGGTCGAGTTGTCCAAAGATAAATGTCGCTTCTCCGAAAAAATGTATCAGCTATTGGTCACTATTTGCTGTTGCTCAGTTCCACCTTGCCTTTCTTAATTGAGCTTTCACTCTATACAACTAAGAACCAGGGAGAAAATGTGGAGGGTACTGTATTGTATTTCATTGCTGAAATTAAGCAAGAAATAAAGCATTTTTTGGACGAGATTGTGCGTGGTACTATTTGGTTGCTTCCACTGCAATCAAAATTGTTACCGCGTCTCATGTGCAACAGGCTAGTTAAGGTCAACGAGATGGAATGCTTTGGCAGCGAAAGCAACTAACTTTATGCGATTAGAATAACAATGAGTAGCCACCCTCACATTACAGCAGATACGCTTGGAGGAAGCTCTTCATCCACTCCAAGCGTGGATAGGTAGCTTCCCACAGGCCTACCCGATGCAGAGAGGGTGGTTCATCATTGCTATTTTAACCACATAGCATCACTGCGTAAATTGGAGTTTGTTTCCCTTACTAACTCTCGTAAACTTCACTCCCTTCAGTAATGAGGTAAGTTTCCATGAGAAGGGTATTACGTGCAACAAACAAACAAAAGACCAAGCACTATCTTTAATCAATCCTTATGAGAGAAGTTTAATCCATCTCTATCTACACTGCTGTAACCTGCCTTTCTTTCTTTAGATTTTGATCCGATAACGAGTGGTTTCAGCCTTGCTCCTCTATGAAGGCGACTCAATTAAATATAATATGCCACAGAGATTGTTTAAAGAACAAATTCAATGGGTAGCTTGGGCCATACACCTGTTTTAAGAGGCAAATATGCCCAAACAAGGATACATTTTTAAATCGCGATAGGTTGTGAACTTCAAAATTTCTTGGCCGTGTGATATTAAATCCCTCTTCTAGCTTTCTTCAATTCATCTTCATTTTAAACTTATTAAAAATCTCAGTCATAAATATGGAATTTGCAGGGTTTTTTTAATAAACACGGATGGAGGCGGAATATGTTTTCCTTATTTGTTGCTTGGCAGTGGCGGATCCAGGCTAAAATTTTGCGGGGGCTAACCTAAATTCTTCCCTCTGAGGAGTCTGGGAAAAGGGTATTGATATTTATAATAGTCATCTTACACAACATTCAAACATATAATAAATAACAGTATATATCAGGGAAGTAAACACCAACTCTCCGAATATTTATCCATATATCAGAAAATTATGGATTGTAGATTTGGACGTCAGCTAAGGTTTCATCCCGAATTTAATAATTATTTGGAAGATTTCCCGTAATTTTTATATCTATCATATAAGATACACTCGATCATAAGTGTTTAAAAAAACTTTATATATATATATATATATATATATATATATATATATATATATATATATATATTCTATATTCTATATTATTACATAGCAGAATACAAGTATGGTTAAAAACGGAATATAAACGGATCTGAAATTTTGGGGAGTTCCAACCTCCAAGGCCCCATGATCCGCGCGTATTGCTTGGGTTAGTAACAAGTTCAGATATAGCTAACTGCAGTGCATCAATTGTTTTTTGCAGAAGTTTGAAATTAGTAGCTAGCACTACGAATATAGTTATTCTGCTTAAATTAAATATGGGAGCTGTTTATTTTTAATATAACCCTCAAAGTAGGGTAAGATATACGCTATCTCACAATAAATCTTGAATTTTAACGTGAAAAACATTCATGTAAAATAAATTTATAAAAGATTCTTTTCGTTTATAATGTCAGTAAAATATGCAGGAAATACATTGTCAAAAATATGCAAAATGCTCCAAACATTTTTTTTATTTCTTTTATTCCAGTTTTCCTTTCTCATGGCAAAAAGTTGGGGAAATTTAAAATCAGATTTTAGGACATCAAAACCGCTGTAATCGAAATATATATGGCTGTACTGCGCTTGAATGCGTTTGAACAAAATTCTGACAGATTATTTTTTTACATTGCTAGAGGCAATGTATTCTTGTCGTTTAAAAAGGATTGACGTTAAAAATAGAATGGAAAAAGCCTGCAAATAAAAAGCAAAGAATTTAACTTAATTAAAATTATTTGAATATCAGTGTATGTTGTATATCTATATTTCTAGTGGTTAATTAAATTTTGAGATCAAGTTGCTTCAGGTTCATATAAGAATTTTTTGAATAATAAAAATAAAGCATAAAAAATTGGAGATTAATGGTTTTTATAATCTCCCCAAGAGCAGCAAATAAAAATATATGAATTTGAAAAAGCTAAATTTATTAAACGGCAACCGTAAAGATTGTTGATTGTTTAAAAAATAATAATCTAAACTATAGTCTGGGTTCTGTTTTTCGTGGTGTCTTGATTTTCCTGACAAAAATGTTATTGGATAAAGTCCATTAGACATCACAGCTCTTGAGTCGCTTGGTTAAGTTTGGGATTATGCCCGCTCTTGAATTATTGGATAATTCATATATATATATATATATATATATATATATATATATATATATATATATATATATATATATATATATATATATGTAAATATGTGTATGTGTATATGTGTGTATATGTATATCTACACACACATATATATATAAAGTGTTTGCCAAAAATAGCCTTTTAACCACATATTTAATTGTGTTACTGCAATAATATTTCTCAATTTATAAGGTGTGGCGAAAATGGAGAATAACAAATTTTTCATTCTCTTCGATAGGCAGGGTTGATATTTGAAAAGAACAATCAAAAGATAGATTTTTGGCTATCTGAAAGAACGATTATTTTAAGTGTGTGAGAAAAGCTCCTTCCAACGGCTTTGAGAAAGACTGTGTTTGCCAAAAATAGCCTTTTAACCGCATATATATATATATATATATATATATATATATATATATATATATATATATATAATATATATATATATATATATATATATATATATATATATATATATATATATATATGTGTGTGTGTGTGTGTGTGTGTATTTAAAGGTCCAAGGAAAATCGCAATTGGTAACACAACCCGGAAAAACGCTAAGGAGAATATTACATGTCCCAATAAATGCTTAAGAAAAAAATGGAAGATGTAGAGGTCGGAAAGATAGAGCAAATTATTTTAACCGTTTTATGAAAATAAATAAAGTTGGATTTGAACCTGTCATCAAACACTCATCGCTTATATGACCAAGACTCTCATCGCCAGAGCTACCATCCTCAACCACAAAAAAAGGCTGATTCACTAAGAATTTTGAATAATTAAGTGTAGGTTTTTATCCAGTGAGAGACAAGACAAGTGTTTTCTAGTAGAAGGGGGGGCACGAGCTTTTTTTTGTTTGTAATATTTGAAAATCACATGACGTGTGCTATGTAGCTGTATTTAAAGGCCAAAGGAAAATGGAAATTGGTAACAAAACCCAGAAAAACGATAAGTAAAATATTACATGTCCCAATGAAAGTTTAAGAATGAAAATGGCAGATGTAGAGAACGAAAAGAAAGGGCAAACTATTTTAACCGTTACATGATAATAAATAAGGAAGCTAGATTTTAACCTGTGTCTTTAAGCTCTCATCGCTTATATGACCAAGACGCACATCACCAGACCGTCTTAGTCGCAATATGAGACGAACAAAGAGTTCAAGACGCAAAAACTTCTGAGCTCCTTCAACTCATATGGAAACCACTTTTCCAAAATTATAACTTTCTTTATTGCCATGAAATGACGAAATGCTGGGATTACCGAAGCATGAATTCTTTAGGAAGTGCTCGAACTGTTGTTTGGAGGATATTGGCTATTCCATTCGATAATATTTCAGCATTAAAAACCAATTCAGGCCTGCGTTGATATTCAATTTTGGTTGTGTCCACTATTTGAAACCAATGTAGTAAGCATCCCAAGCAATTCTCACACTGATTTGTATGCTAGTAGGGTCAATTCGCTTTTTCTTTTTTTTTCATTTCCTTTAAGTTTCGGGATACTGAGTGCTTGGAGTGAATTTGGAAGAGGTTCAATATTATGATACTTAATCATAAGGATTTTGAAAAAAAAGTCAAATTTAGCCTTTTCTCTTTACATACCATTTTGCGCCCACTTCTTGACAGAAATTTACACAGTAAATAAATAATTAGAAAGATTTTAAATCAAAATGCAAAAGATTAGACTACCAAATAAATATGAAATTAGGACTGCAAAGGGAATTGTAATTAGGAATAAAATTTACTATTATTTCTCCGATTAAGTAGCTTCATTTTAAGCGATATAGAAACAATAAATTAGATAAAATATATAACCTTACTTTTTACTGTATGTTAAAGTGTTTGATAACATAGGAAGAAAAATAAATGCGTCATAATAACTGTCGCGCAATATGGAGAAGTAGGCTTCAAATAAGACGCTCTTCGAGGAGGAAAAATTGACATTAAACATTTGAATGCAATAAGGAGGTGATGAGGAGTATAGGGCAGTAGCGGAGGCCGTTCTGATGGATACCAGGTAATACGTCTTCTAGCATATAAAAGAAGTGAATTGAAGGATAGAATAAAGTCTGACTTAAATGGCTGCCTGAACTGGTCGGCTCTTGACAAGCTGGTTTTAATCTTTCTCAAACCAAATTGGAGTGGTTTGGCTTGTCCTTTGATAGGAAGGAAATTATTTCCCATGAAAATGTTTTCTGCATAGATACCGGAAGGATAAAACGACGCAGATAAATTTTTCACCCCCAACTCCCCTCCCTTCCTTCCCCTCGCCTTTAACTTTGCCTCTATTCTCTCGTCCTTACTCTTTCCCTTTTACTTCTCCATTTCCTTCTCCCTATCCATCTCCTTCTTCCTCTCCCTATCCTTCTCCTTCTCATTATACCCTCTTTCGCCCTTTCCTTCGCCCCACTCTCTCTCGCCTCTCCGAAATCTGTCTCTTCTTTTCTCCCTCCTTTCTTTCATCCCCCCTCGCCCTATCTCTCCGACTTGCAGGTGCTTACTCTGTATATACTGTTATACCTGGCTTCCAGAGCAGTAGCAGGTCGTCCCGGCACGATTGCAAATGGGGAAGACCTGCCACACTGGTTTCAGTTGAACCATTTGTTTATCGATGGGAAAGACGGTACGTTCTACTTTTCCCTCTATACACCCATATGTCTACGACTAGTCCCTCCTTATTTTCTCTAGCTGCAAGAGGTGTATGGTGGAGCCAGAGCTAAAATCCCTGAAGGAAAAGCATCCCGGCCTTTGCCCGTAGCAGGCTACGCTTTGTAGAATATTACACCCAGTATCCAGAGGAATCACATGTCTCCCGCTCTGAGGGAAGAGGTGAATTCTCATCACCCTATATACCCCCATTTATCGTACGAGTACCACATCCATCTCAAGCAAACGGGTGGATAGTGTAGCGGGATTAACATCTTGGCTGCACCCAAAATCTGTATCACACGCACACTCTCTATCTTCCCCATTCCCAGGCTATGATAATAATAATTTGTGATATATCTCTATTATTCTAGTCCCACTCAAATCATACGCCCACTCACCCAACAAATTCCGTATTTATTCTACAAGAATCCAATAAGAAACCTAGTCAGCCAGATGGACCAACCTTGGGCGCTCAAACAAAATGTCCCACATTTTCCCAATTTTGTCAAAGTGGAAACCACCAACAATCTCACGTCGGCAAGAAGTGCAAGTTGCCGACTGAGAATCAGTCACAATAGAATGGCGCATAGATTTCGATTGAAAAAAATACCCCCCCCCTCATTAACAAGATTGCGTAACCCCCCTAAAAACGGCCCACATCATCGCGGAGTGACTCACCTCCGCCAAACTGAGCCACCGCCCCTAAACTTTGACAGAGGTGGGATTCAGCTAACTCTTCACCTAATATTTAAAGAACAAAATATCCATCCCGGATTGAAAAGTTTTCTAAAAGAAAGTCCCCGTAAGGGGCGCGGCGTTTTGCCATCCTGGCCGCCATGCTGACGGGATTCAGCACCACGTCCAACTTCAGCTTAGCCTCTTCTTCTTCCTTCAAAACACTTGTTTCCCCCCTGTTTCCTTGGATTTTATTCAACCTCTCCCACAACTTTTTCTGGTCAGCCTCTAATTTCACAGGGTAAATGCTGAACTTCTTCTCAGCCAACCGTCATGGATCGGGGCTGAGGGGGAAGGAAACAATGTTCCTTCACCCCTGATCTCAGGTTTAGGATGGTGGTTTTTTAACAACTGGCTTCATCCCCACCCATACCTTCCTCACATCCCCTTTCCTTCTCAGATCACACTATCAATCTTACGCCGTGCCCGAAGTGGAGGAGCCATGCTGAAGGGCTGCCAGGTTACCAGGCGGGAAGAGTGGACTTATATGGCGGCACCTGGCTCTGCAAGGCCTGTAAGTAGCCCTTGCAAAGCGGGCTACTGTGAGGGGTGATGAGCGATTGCTTCCCATATAAAATATAGGGTCACCATGTCCAATGATGAAAAAATCAAAAATCAACCCACAACTTTACAAGTTTCATCGAAGGAGCTGCCCGAGGGCAGCTCCAGAGAAAAAATGGAAGTTCCCCCTGGGCTTGCGCAGGGAAGGAGAGGAGAGATACTCCTATCTTTTTCATACGGGTATAGGGGACTCCCCCTCACCCCCTTCTCCGGAGGTGCTTTCGGGCACCTCCCTCTTCCCAGCCACAGTCCTGCCTTTTCTTTCTAAGGGGACTGCCAAGAAAGCCAGTAGGCAGCCCATAGTCGACCGCTCCACATTAAAGTGGCTCGGTGGGGCAAACCTCTTTAAGGGGGGAGAGAAAAGTCAGGCCCCCTCGGTCGCTTACCTCAAAAGACCTGCTGGCAAGAATATTAAACCTTGCCGGGGTCAAGGCCTGTGCCTCCCCAGATGTGACTAGAGACAGCTCTGTCAACAGGACCTGTGATGTGCTTAGGGGACATGGCCAACTGGTCGCACCCCTGAGATATACATGGTCCTTGAGGCAACCTCAGACGGTAGGGCCTTCCATGGGAAGGAATCATGACTCGGCGCCAGGCACCGAAACCGAATCCGCACCTATGCAATGTCCTCCTGACACGGCTAGGGTTTCAACGGCAGTACAAGGAGGGGAGCGATCTCTTCCGACCGGTGCGACTACGAGTGCCAGGACCTTCTTCATCTCGGAGAAAGAACTGCCAGAAGCCGGTCCATCTGGCCTGGGGGCTCCTTCCGACGGAGGGGAGAAGCAAGTTCAATCCACGCCCTTCTCTCCTAAAAAGAAAAAGCCCAGAAAAAACAGTAATAAGAATCGGGGCTTCTCTCCCTCCGCGGGAGCTGCGGGGACGGATGGGTCTGCTGCTTAGGTAAGCGACCAAGGCAAGATCAGTCGATTCGACCTCTCTCCCGGGTGGGGAGCGACCGGCTAAGACCAAATTGGCTTTAAGGCACAGCCTCGATAACATCGGGGCCGCACATTCAGAGGTTACCTCGCTTTTTCGAGCCCTCTCGCTTCAAACGCTTACTCATTATTCGCTCCACTGAGGGCGGAATGTGGGCCAAGGGCAAAATGATCCATTGTTATAGAGCCGAAAGTGACCCATTGCTCGAAAGGGAGCATTCTGGCAAATGTGGCGAATCCCTCTGAGGCGGCCAAGATACGCGTAAATGCTATTCGGAAAATTGATGGCACCCCGGTGAGTGTGACACAGCACTCTACAATGAAATTTGTGAAAAGAGTAGTTTATGCGAGGGAACTCGTTGACTACTCCATAGAGGACATCACCTTGGAGCTGGCTGACCAAGGGGCGGTCAAGGTAGAACATGTTATGAGAAGACGGGGAGGGGCCTAGAGACCCACCCCTACACTCATCGTCACATTCGACTGTGATGAGGGCAACTGCCGGCTGAGAGCCCACCTCGCTGGTTTAGGCGCGGGCGCGGTGGCCTTCATTTCAGGAAATGACTGAATTCTCTATCTCAGTCAAGGAGTTTAGGTCGGTAGATGAGGCCGTTGAGTTCTTCTCTGGCAACCTCATCGCCGCGGGCCTGAATACTATTCTCAGAACGTCTGGCCAATTTGGTCATCCGAGTGTGAGACGGCCCTCAAACAGAAGCGTTATGCCTACATGTGCTATAAGCGCCACCCGAATGATTTCACTGACGGTGAATTTCGGTGGGTATACGCGTCTTCAATTTACGGGAAGCCCCTCTGGCAGAAGTGTGGAAGCGAGTCAAAAGGATTCGGGGAAAGTTCTCGCAGGACCCCCCTCCTGTTCTCCAGGAGAATGGGACCGCAATCTCAAACCCTGCATCCGTGGCGGAATCCTTTGCGACCGCTTTCTCCGATTCTCTGGCCGGGATGCTGCTCCGCCAGCATTCAATGCACGTCGTGATGTCGCGGAAGGCCGCTGGCTAGACCCTTCAACGACAGGGTTACTGTGAGTGAGTTGCGCTCCGCTGTTGTTCGGGCGCGGACACTGCCCATGGTCCTGACGGTGGCTCGTACGCCATGCTTCGACCCCTCGGTGAGCGAGGCATGACCTTTCTCTTAGATTTGTTCAACAGGATCTGGGTAGAGGGTCTCCTTTCGGGCGAATCGCTACTCTGCTCGCCTTTCGCTAACCGGGGAGAGATTACTTTACTTCTTCTGGTTTCGACCCAATCTCTCTAACCTCTTGCTCTGTTCCGACTGAAAATGCTGTCTGCAAGGCCTTCCTTGGTAGACAGCATTACGCCACGGTGTTTTTCGATCTGGAAAATGCTAACATACCGCATGGCCATACGGTATCATGGAGACTCTCCACACGAAGGGGGCGAGGGGACGCCTCCCAATTTTTATATCTAAATTTTCGCGAGATCAACGATTCCGTGCGCGGGTGGGGGGGAAGCCCTCTCAGGTCCAAAGGAGCAGTAAGATGGTGTCCCGCGGGAAAGTGTCCTCAGTGTCACACTCTTTGCCGTGCGCATCAAAGGCATCACCTCAGTGCAGCCGAAAGATGTTTTCGCTCTGCTCTACATGGGCGACCTTTCGATCTCTTTTGGCGCTGCCCAGATGCCAACTCTGGAGCGTTGACTCCAACAGGCATTGAAGTGCGTCTCTCGCTATCCTGAAGCGCAAAGGTTTCGGTTTTCTTTAGCCAAGACTAAGGTAGTGCACTTCTGCCGCCATCCACGACTTCACCCCGACCCAGATTTTTTTCTTAATGGGATAGGCCTGGAAGTGGTTGAATCGCACCGTTTATTTGGTCTTGTATTTGACCGACGCCTCACCTGGGAGGCTCATATTCGCAGCCTTAGGGTCCCTTGTACTCGCGCCTTGGATATTCTTTGTTACGTCACGTTCAGCGCTTGGAGCTCTGATAAGGCTACTGCCTTACTTTCTTATCGATATTTTGTTCGTTCGAAGCCCGACTAAGGATGCGAGTTTTTTGCATTTGCACCCGATCGTTTATTCCGGAAAGTGAACTCGATCCACCACACTGACCGTCACCTTGCGACCGGTGCCTTCTGCACTTTCCCCATTGAGTGCCCGTTGGTTGATGCTGGTGAGATTCCAGTGGCTCTACGCTGCGTACAGTGCATCTCTTGCTAGTAAGCGCAAGTCCGGCGCCTCCTTCAGTCGCTAAAAGCTCTCACTGCATCCGCAGCCAATTTCGACGGTGCCTATGCCGCCGAGTGATGCCAGTTATACCGTAAGCTCTTCGGATTTAGGGCCAAGAAACTCTTTCGAGAGCTAGGTATAGGTCTTGGCTCGGTGGCGCCCGTGGTTCTGCCGATGACGCCACCCTGAAGGGTACCACATTTGGCTATTTGTCACCACGCCTCTGCTCCCAAAGTTTGTACAGCGCCGGGAATATTGCGTTCGACCTTTTAGGAGCACTACTCGTGTCACGCTGGAACCGTGTCAGTGTATACGGATGGCTCCAAGTCCGAAGAGGGAGTCGGCTTTTACGCTGTATCCCCTCTGTTTGAAGTCTGTGGGGTTCTGCCAGGCGCTGCGTCTGTCTTCACGGCCGAGGTGGTGGCTAACACCACTCGGTATGGGAGATTACGCGACGTGTCCGGCTCGGAGACCGGATTGTAATCTATAGCGACTCACAAAGCGCCCTTAGTGCTCTCGGGGCATTGGAATCTCCGCATCCCCTGGTTCGCGTTATCAGTGACGCCAGGGTTTTGGCGAGCAGGGCAAAGTCGAGATTATCTTCTGCTGGGTTCTTGGACATGTAGGAATTGCGGGGAATGAGCGCGCCGATGAGGGCGCCAAAGAGTCCGCGAGGACTCTGCGACCGGACCAGCGTTTCGCTATTTCTCACACTGACTACATGGCAGGAATACGGTAGCTCTTTGGACTGCTTGGTAAAGAAGATGGGAAACGGTCCACGGGAACTTAAAGTTGCGTGCCAGTGCACCGCGACTGTTCCCATGGACCTATCTCCCAATGCCGCGACGGCTTAAGGTTGCTTTCTGTCGTCTCTGAATTTGGAACACTCGCGGGACACACCGCCATTTGCTGGAGCGCTCGCCAGAGCCCTACTGTCAAGACTTCGAGCGATCTTCGAGCCCGTTACCTGTCCCAATATCCAGATGAGCGGGATCGCTACCGCCTGCCTATTATATTCGAGACGAGTGCGTTCTCATTGACTGGTGGACTGATAGACTTTTTGGCGGAGGCCGGCCTTATCCCTTTTATTTAACTAGGTTTTGTTGTATTTTTGTGTTTTTTGTTATTGTTGTTTTCTTTGTAGGTCTCACGCTCCTGCACTGGGGGAGTGGAACCTCCCCCCGACACTGGAGCTTGCTTCCTAATTGTTCTCATCTTCCCTTTTTATCGTCGTTTTGTTTTCATATTTTTATTTTAAAGTAGCCTAGAGCTAGGCTGTTTGATTGCGCGACTTATGCCCAAGTGAGCTTTCGCGAGATAGCCCTTTAAAAAAAAATCTGAAATTAAGTGGCCTTCTTACTAAACTATTTTATAACAACATGCCAGAGATTTCTCTAACTCATTCAACATATAACCATTCCAATTATTAGGACATATAAATACCTGCCCTATCAAACATCATCTATCTATTATCTTTTTTTAAATTTGAAAATAGAATCCTAAATTAACCTCTTTTATAAAATTAAATTTCGGACTGATCCCTATAAAGGCTGGGCGATCAGACCAGCATTAATATATTCATCGATCCATCGGGAGGCAATGGAGGAAAGATGCACTATTTTGAACTCTCCCGTATAATTCGCAACTTCTTCCTTTTGGTTTACTGTAAAGTGAGAAGCTTGTCGCTCTCCTGGTGAATCCATTTTCTTCTTCATTACCATCAATTTCTGCAAGAGGGTTCAGCAGATATGGATATGTCCTCTTCCATAACAGATGAGTATCCCATAAATGGTGAGCTGATCTAAATTTTCTGTAGATTCTATAGTCTTCGATGGTAGGATCTTGTTCTGTCTTCTTACGTTTTTAGTCTTCATTCTGCAGGAGGTCGTGTAGTGCTTCTTTTGTTGGTAAATCCATTTCGTCCCAAATTTCCAAATAAGTTTTTTGTGGTTTATTTTATTAAAATCCGGTGTACGAGGAAAACTAGAAAATAATAAATAATGTAATTCTATATTTTAGTAGTTTATAATTAAGTCTATCTAGTAATGTTGACTTAAAAATATTCTTTTTCTACTTTAAGTAACCTGCACTTTGATTAATACCTTGATTACAATCACGAACATCTATATGTGAAGCGTCTTGTCTAAGTTTTATTTTTTGTATATCTGGATCACCGTTTTTCAAACATTTTACATTGTGGAACTCTTAAAATAATTTTCGTTTCTCAGGAAACCCACACATAAAATATGTATTTCGACGAATATTATTTCTTCTCATAGCCTCAAAATTTGTATGGCAAAATAATTCATCGTTTTTATAACTGCTTTAATAAAAAATAAGTTTTCTATAATTTCGTAGCTTGAAATTAAATATATCTAATGATGTTGACTTAAAAATATTCAAATACTTCTTTAAGTAACATGCTCTTTGATTAATACCCATGGTTTACAATAACTGAAATCTATATGTCTTGCAAATTCAAGACATTAACTCAAAAGATAAACTGCTTTTCCAAGAGTACTGATTAGGAGATTTCTATCTAGCAAAAAAATAAACCATTTATGAAAAGACAGAAATCCACATATATTCAACATCATATATAACGCATATAAACAGAACAAAAGCAGTTCATAACTATTGCAGAAACTGTGAAGTTTAATGGCATTTGTGAAGAGGCTTAAGATAAATCAAGGCAATAGGACGAAAATGAAATGTACATTTATAATGAAAACCTAAGATGTCTTTTGATACACAATTATCTCGTTCTCTCCTTGCTTTTGAAACTGGTCAAATGGCAAAAATATTTTTCACGCATGTATTAAGTGGAAAGCTGCAACAATATCTTGATTACAATCCTATAAAGTGCTATATAATCCACTTAACAAGAATCCGAAATTTGACTAGAGCCTGGAGCGTAAATCACATCTTCTATAGACGATAAGATTACATTTCACAATGTTGTTTCTCTTCTCTTAATGTCAAGTTCTCTGGATGAGGAGATTCAGAATATGGATCTTCAACCGATTATACGCTTATGTTGAAAGTGAGAGAAATTAATATTCAATTTGGATATTCATTTCTTCCAGATGGTTTTCAATAAATTTGAAATTTGTTGATTCTCGTCTTCACTCTCACACCCCCAACAGTATTCGGAACATTTCCAAATTTCGGTTTGCACCCTAATATTTCCAGAAATTCAATTTTATAATCAATCCAAAACTCTTGTCATTTGAAGTTAAAATATATTTTACAGGGTCTTATACTTACCTGATCAAATGATTCATGTAATAAAAAATGTCGATTTCTTTTTGAAACATGATTTTTCCTCGGCATTTTCTTGTTTTACAAGAGAAAGAAAACCTATGCACCCACACATTAATGAGTAACTATCATTACAGATAACGCAGTTCCTTAAGATGGGTAATAAGTTTTTTTTAATTAGTTGATTCTTGTTGTCACTCTCAAATCCCAGCAGGACAAAATATTAAATATATCTCTTCCTTTGATTCTCTGTGGAAATTCTTTGTAACATAAAGGTTTAAATTTCCCCCTCTTCCACAAGTCTTATAAAAGCTATTATGTGATATTCATTAAGTTCTGTTGTCTCCTAAATATAAATAGAAATATTTCTAGTTTTCAGCTTATAACATTAAACTTCTTCGTCATGTGAAAGTGTATAATTTTCAATTTCTCGGATTACATCTTGCCCCGGCATTTTAATCACTATAATTAGTCAGACTGGTCTTATTATATTCTCGCCTAGGGTGAGACTTTTCCTTTTCTGTAGAGTAACTTATGGTCCCAAATAAATAGCTGACATTGATTTTACCCATAATAGCTGTATCCTTGCAGATTATTTGAGATTTCATTTGTCTTTCAAAATAATTATTGTTTTGGGTTTTCACATGGCTGTGGTTTTCTATGATATGTTAGTTCACTTTTGCTGAAGCATTTGCATTATTTGAAAACATTTTGACACATAAATTTATGTATAAGCCAAAGTGGAAGACACTTGTATTACAAGTCCATATAAAGCACATTGATGAATAGCTGTCATTGTAGAGATGAAAATTTTGGTCTCCAATTTAGTATTAGGGCAATTAAATTTATCAGAAATTTGTGATTCCTCACTATAAGCTCTGCAGAATTATATGTATGCCTCCCCTTTAAATGATTCCGCAGCAAAGCAATCAAGCATTTGAGTTTAACATAAGTGAAAAATGCAAAAATTAAATGACATGATAAAAACATTTAAACAATATTGAAGCAACTATAGAAAAACAAAAGAACTAATATTCGAGAACACACTCACAGAGAGAGAAAAAACACCATATACTTCTCACAACATATAGTATCCTTAAACTTAGCGCAGCCAGCGAACGCTGGCAATCCCATTATGGTGACAATTGGCAAGCTCACGCAATTCGTGGCCTATTTATTTGCCACGCAGGGAAAAGGCACATGATTTTTATTCCCACAACACTCTCGCTTGCTCCACTGCAATTACCAGACTTCACATCCAGCTCCAAGAAATCTCTTTATCCACACAAGATGCTAGGCCCCTGACTTGAAGCAACTAAGAAGAATTATAAGCAGTAGACATTCTCAATAAAGACAAATAGTTAGCGTGTTTACTTAACCAACCGCTCAAAGTCTTTGACCTACTTGTAACAATGGCATTTTATATCAATTGTAGGCAACAAGATTAACTTATCATACGATTATTTTATCACTCATATACCATTCACTTCAAATTTAAATGATCAAATTGTTCCCGAAAATCATTTTAGTAACACTACAGCCAACAAAACTTTCCAAGCAAATAACTAACGAACTAACTAACTACTGAGTCTCTCATGAAACTGAGTCATGGAGCAACGATCTTCTTCCAACCGAATGAATTTGGGATTGGGATTGCGATAGCATAAGGGTAAAAGGATATGAGTTAGAGATATAGTAGGTAAAAATAATGTGTAATTAGATGTGAATGATAATGATTAAAACGGGTGATGAAAAAATTAATATAAAAATAAATTGGATGAGGGAGATTATGAGAAAGATTTGCCTATTTGTCTGGCTAACGCTTTCCTTTTGCTCCGTTTGTTGTTTCCTTTTGGTTTTTATTATTGCTTTAAGTTTTGTAGCCGTTCTTCTTTTATCATTTGTGCGTTTGTATTAATTGTATAAATTTGATTCAGTATATTCTTTTGTGGTTTATCTCGCATGTTTTTCATTAGTAGTTAATTTTTTTTGTCCTTGCGGTTATCTGATCATTATATTTGGTGAGTAACTGGAATAAAGAATTTCATTGTAGTTCTTTCGTTATTCTCGGTTTAGAGTTTAATAGTTTCTTTGTTTGAAGCAGAGTTGAACTAATATTTAGCAGTCTTTTTCTGGCTTCCGTCAAATCGTTGTTTATAACAAACTTGATGAAATCAACCAAGGTTATTTGGTTGATTTCATTTCTGGGTAGTATGTTGTAGACTTTACTGTAGGTTCTCACTGAACGTTCATCTAGTGTGTGGTTTATCTGTTACGTTGGTTCTCTGTTCGCCTAAGGGCGCTAAATAAGTTTTGCGAATTGGTAGGGCAAAACAGAGGAAGGGGGATGGCTGTTTGTGGGGGTGTTAGGACAAGTTATGACAAGTCAGGACCTTCAGCCCCACGCTCTTGCCTCGTCTATTTAAGAAGCAGTAGCTGATCGCAGATCGTCAGTCACAAATTTTACAACAATGGAGAAGGTTGAGCACCGTGCAGTGATCAAATTTTTGACCAAGAAAGATAAGAATGCAAAAGAGATCCATGAACGCATGGTTGCAGTGAACACCGACACCGCGTCTTCCTATGCAACCATTGCTCGCTGGAATAGGGAGTTCCGCCATGGTCGTGAGTCCCTTGAAGATAACCCCCGTCCAGGACGCCAGCCAGACGTGACCAACGAGGACAATGTGACCCGTGTGGAGAGGATGATCCTCGAAAATCGACGGGTGAAGGTCGAAGAAATCGAGCGAGAACTTGGAATATCACATGGAAGTGTTGTGAACATCATCCACGACAATTCGGCCATGACCAAGGTATATGCCCGTTGGGTCCTTAGAAACCTCACTCCCCATGATCGACTTCAACGTCGTCAAAGTCCCCAAGGCCAGAGTTTCATAAGCTGCCCTGCGAGAGTGCGGATTCGAGGAGCTCAACCATCCCCCCTACAGTCCAGATCTGGCCCCTAGCGACTACTTTTTATTCCGCCAGCTCAAGGCTGAACTGCGTGGACGCCGGGTTGGGGACGATGAAGATGTCCAGCTCGCCATCCAGGAGTGTATTGAACAGCAAAAGGAAGATTTCTGGTTTTGGGGGATTAGAAGCCTCAGGGACTAGTGGCGCAAGTGCATTGAAGTCGAGGGTAGTTTTATTGAAAAATAATAAAACACTTTTCCTCATATGTCGTTTTCTTATACCTGAATTGCAAAACTTATTGACTGCCCCTCGTAGTTCCACCTATGTTTATATGTCGTTTTGCATTTTTTTTCATATCTCTCTGGAAGCCCAGTATTGGATCCTCTTTGCCTTTTTTATCTGTGTTAATCTCAAATTGTGAGTAAAGATTATAGGGTATGTCTGTCTGAGGCGGCCGAAGGCCATGTCGAGTTTCTTTCTTTTTATATTTGATAAGTTTCTAAACCAGCATAGCGTGTTCATGGTGGTTTTCGATTTTTATTTTCTCATTAACGTTTAACTTGTATGCATTTGTCCTGAGTTTGAGTCCTAGAACTCTCTCTTCTGTATTGTATGAATAAGATTCTCCGTCGACTATAATTGCGGCTGTCTTCCATCGGTTTTCTGGCATTATTTTGGAACTTTTTTTTTATTTTTTTCTTTTATTCAATTCCCTGGTTGATCTCTGGGCAATAACTCTGGTATCGTGATATCGCTTGATAGTTTTATATTCAGTGCTGTCTCATGTTTTTGGCGAGAAAGGTCGTTGGTTTATACGGTATAGAGAGTTGGGCCGATATAACACTCTTGGTGAAAATCTGCTCCTCATTTATATGTAGTTTTTCGCCTTTATTTCATCTAATTAATGGCATACATTGTGAGTAAATTGTGTTTCATGTTCAGATTAATAATTTTTGTCAAAGAGGACACCCAGACATTGCCAAATGCCTTTTGTAACATCGCAGAGTATTACATATACTCTGCTTCTTTTTGCTATGTCTGTGATGATCTTTTCTGTAATTATCGCTAGAACCGTTTCATTCTCGCATTGGTTCCTAAATCCGTATTGTTGGGTGTCATTCGAATTGTTCTGTTGTAAGTATTTCATTATTCTTTCGTTCAGGAGATTCTATAGAAACTTTAACGGTGAGCTTGTACGGTAGTAGTAGTGGTATTGTAGCTTGTACGGTAGATATTTTTTTTATTGGCCCTTGGTTTTCCTAGGTGTTTAGTGCATTAGTTTGGAGTCATTTTTAGTCTCATATGTTTCTGGGGCTTTTTGTTGGAATGATTTTAGAGCACAGAATTACTCCTTATTTGCCAATGGACATCCTTCCCTTTGTTTGCAGGTTTCGTTCTAACTCGTCGACACTTAAGTAGGGTGTAATGTTTTCTTATTTTTCTTATAATGTTTGGAGTGTTTCCCTTTCGTATGTTCTGTAGAAAGTTTGGTTGTCTCTAGGTGAGATGGAGACTATGTTCTTCCAATATCTTTGGAAGTGTTTTTCTATCTCATTTTGGTATATTTCTTTCTTCTATTATGTTATTTTGTTCCTTTTGATGGAATCCTCTAAGTCTTCTGTATTGGTTCCAGAATATTATTTATCTTTTTTTGTTAATTTCGTATATTATTGAGTTCCAGCCAAGATTTAATTTTTCTTTAGCACTCTTTATATTTGCCTTCTAATGTTTCTTATCATTCGATATATCTTTCCATGTTATTTCCCAATTCCATTATTTCTCTCGTTAGTAGTTTTAGTTCTTCTAAAGGGTCTTTCAACAAGGCCGCTCGAGCTTTGTCAGGCAATAGAAGCCATGTTGTTAAAGCCGTATCTGGCAATCTCACTGTGAACTGTTCAGTAGTATTTGGCAAAGCACGATGAAAGGTTATAGCGTCGAACAGTGTGTGCAAATTATCAAATGTTATTATCAAAATCAGTGCTCCGTTGAACAAACGCTCCGCCCATTATGTGATTTCTATCATTTTCAGCGACGAGGCCCATTTTTGGATGAATGGATTTGTGAACGAGCAAAATTGTCGGATTTAGGACGAAAACAATCCACATGAGATACACCAGCACTAATTGCATCCCAACAAAGTCACCGTTTGGTGCGGATTTTCGTCTAACGGAATCATCGGTCCATATTTTTTTGAGAATGAAGATGGGATTGCCATAACCGTCAACAGCGAGACCTACAGATCAATGATAAGCAACTTCTTGTAGCCTCAACTGGATTAGAAGCCTGATATGGATACTGAAGACATGTGGTTCCAACAGGACGGTGCTACGTGCCACACTGCGCACGCCACGATAGACATTTTTCACCAGCGATTTCAGCGCAGGGTCATCTCGCGCGGCGGTGACGTCAACTGGCCACCGAGATCATGCGATTTAATGCCATTAGACTACTTTCTTTAGGGCTACCTTAAATTGCAGGTCTATGCGAATAATCTGCAGACAGTTAATGTCCTAAATGTCAACATAACGAACACCATTCAGCAAATTCAGCCAGATTTAGGCAACAAAGTCATCGAAATTCGGCCTCCCGTATACGTTCCACCAAGCGAAGCCGTGGCGGAGATTTGAACTACGTCATATTCCACACTTAATACCATAAAATGTACTTTCAAATTTAAAAAAGAATGAGTGCATATATCACACCAAACTTGTTTTATTTACATTTAAAAATCGAGCGACCTTTTTTAAAGATCGTATATTTTTGTTTTATTTATTCGTCTCATCGCGGTGCAAGTAGCGTTCTATATCCTATACCTGGCCTGTGCAGCTTGCCAGCCTCTATTATTTTTGTGGTTGCGCTTTCTCTGAGTGTTTCTATGACTTCTTATATTAGGTTGTTTAGGGATTCTATTGCAAGCGTACTAAGGAATTCTTTATATTATTTCAAGTCTCTCTTTCTCAAGGCATTTCATTTTGGAGTTTTGATTTAGATATGAGATGTTGATATTGTAGTTATTAGGCAACGGTGAACAGAGAAGTTTGCGGGACCTTTTTATGTGGTGGTGGAAATAGAAACGCAGATTCATCAGCGCAATGTGAGGAGCGGTCGTTGATCTATCTCTAAAGAATGTTGAGAGATCTGGCCCATACCTTTGAACCAAATTTCTCTACAGTAGCAGTTGGATTATTTCCGCTGCCATTTGTGTCGCTTGTATCACCTGCATCCTCTACACCCGGCGTTTCGGTTATAACACATTATCGCAGATTCTGGAGGGCGAAAGATTCTAGTAAATTTTGGGAACAGGAAGATACATGGCGTCTTGGGCGTTGATATGCCTGGAGATACCACAAGGACTTAGGGAGTCATTTGTAACTTAATAATAAATATAGGACTCTTCTAAATCCTTAATTTATTAATATACTAATCTTTTCTCTATAGCATCATTACTATATCGTATCTTTTCACGATTTAAACTCAAACCGAAATAAATCTGGTCATTATTATGGACAGTCTATTAATAAATATCACCAGACAGATTTTTGGATAGAACTAATAATAATGGAGTTTCTTTTCATTCGTAGTTAAAATGTAAGCACAAGACAATTTAATCACTCCAAATTAATAACGATGTCTTTATTAGGGAATACAATAAGGGTGAGGAAGGGAGAAGCAAATAAAAATCAAAAAACAAAACCAAAGAAAATCATTTCAGTAGAAAAAAAACTTTAAATTATTCTCGTTAAGAATACTTATTGTAGAACACAATAGGGTTCGCTTCGCTTGCAAGATTGCTATCCGGAAGGGGAGGATGCATGATATAGACTAAGATATATCTCTTACTATCTGCTCACAATCTTGTTAGCTTGTAATAAAATGTGTACCTGAGATTAAAGCTGCACAAATTGCTAGCTTCGATGGAAAGTTTGGCAGCCTGGGGTAAAAAGCGTTCTGTTGTGAATAGAACTCTCGCTGGCGCGCTTGCAATTTTATTAACCTGAGGTAAATGAGGGTAAATCATGTCAAAGTAGACCTCTGTTACACTTTCCACAGCTCACTCACGCTCCTTCTCCACCCTAATTCATCTAGTCTCCTTTCTGCTTCATTGTTCCAATCAAATAGTTATGGAGCACAAAGAGAGAGTAGAAAGGGATCCATTACTGCAGGAAAGATGAATGGATTAGTGTTCCTAATGTGGGATTCCTTAACACTCAGATGTTTAATCCTGATTATTTTGTTAGAAAGTACGCTAAAATTCATTCGTGTGGTCAATGATAATCTTCAATGTGTCAAAGACACGGTAGCTCAAAGAAATTTACATGAACAAAAATGCTTATTTAATACGATATTTCACTTGTGACAAGCATTTAAAATTTTACCCGTGAAAGTTATCGTTTTCTACTAAATATATATAATCAAATTATAACTTCAAAATTTATTAAAACTGAGATACTAAGGTGAATTCCGTTTTGAGCAAGGACGTCCAGAATTTAAAACTAAGAATTTATTAAAATTTAATCTGAATAAGGAAATAGCAGAGCAATTTTAGTCGTCCCTATTGCTACCGATAGAGGCAATTTGGAGTATAAAAAGAGCAATTTTCTTGCAATTTTATTGCATCGGTTACAAAAGAAGACCCCTCTCATTTTTTAACGAGAGATTTTTTTCCCTCTAAGCAATACAAATTTGGATCGACAAATGGACTGTAGCCAAATTAGATGAGAGTTAGGATTATTAATATAATATACTGATTATTTTATAGAAACATCATCGTAGCTATTTATCTTTTAAACCTCCGTAGGCTCCCATTTCTAACATTTCAGGAGACAATGATAGCTTGTCATACATGTGTGCAACTATTAAAAGCACCAAATAAAAAGAATTTTTACTCAACGTTAAGGAGAAAAACTAGAGCATTCGTTTATTGACTTTAAAAGATTTTCTTTATTCTTTGTAAAATAAAATATAAATTCTGTAATGTTTTGTCTTTTCAAGGTTGTGTCGGGTTAATTTAGAGAAGGTTAAATGGGAGAACTTGGTATATGAAATTCACTGTTTTCAACCAAAATATCTGTTTATAAATAAAGGACATTTTTTGTCTCGTATTAGCCTTCAAACATAATCTCCCGCCTCTCTATTACAGCGTGAAAGTCTTTAGTTTCGAATCCTTAATTTCGTAATAGGGTTTCTATCATTATTCTTCGTAGATATATAAAAATGTGCTGGTCTCGAACGCTTGCCTATAAAGTGATGTAGGTCTGTCTACTTTTAAGATCCTAAATATAGAGGAATTGCAACATAAAGCCTCCCGGAGGGCCAGGCGGACATATACCTTAAAGTCACCACCCCCTTGTAGAGAAAACCGGAGAAGCAAGCCCCATGAGGAGACTCGTGGGAACGGTAGCCGGCGAATAATAGTAACTGCCTACCCTGTTTGATCTCTCCGCCGCATAAGTAGTTAGAGCGACCATCTGTGTTAAGGCAACCATCAAAGGCCCTTAAGCGATGCTTAAAAGATCCAATTACCTACGATATCCTTAGGCCCGTGGTTATATCACTAAAAGCGGTGCCAGTCAAAAGGCACGCCGAGGAATGTGTCGGTTGAGGTTCTCCCTAATTAACAAGCCAACTTGGGCACCTCAGTGCCAACCTCTGCACTTCTCTCTCTCCCAGATGCGAACTCACCATTTGCGCTCCCCTCTGCGATCTCGTCCCTTCGAACTTAGATGGGGTAGTGTTCCCCTATAAATAAGCCCCTGAAGAAAAGATAAAAGATAAAAGATTATTCAGTGAGAACGACTTAGGATCAGTTCGCGAAGATCGATCCTTCAGCCAGTAAAGATTATACGAGGAGATACGATAAAGGATCAGATTGAGAAGATTGATCCTTCCCTCCCAGGGCCGAATTAACATAAATCGTCAAGTTTTGTATCGGTGCCATACCGAAGAATCCTTTACAGACTTAGAAGAAATCTGACTAGAGAAAAGAAAACACGCTCACACTTGAGTGACTCTCACAGCTCAAGCTCCGTAAGAGTGAGAGGAGAAGAACCAACCCCAAACGAGGTTCCATTCGTTAATTACGGCAAAAATCCCCCCCATATACCTAAAATCTAGTTGGGCACCTGGCGTTATAGAATAAGACACCAAGAGGCTTCAAGAAGTTGACATCGCTCAACCTCCCTTCCTCCATCCCATCTCGACGAAATTCTTACATTGGCCACTCCAAATCTCCGCAGCGCGAGTTAAGCGCTTCAAAGACATCCGGTAATTCCTGATCCCGTCTGTCATGTAAGTTAAAAAGAACATTTATATTCATATTGCGATAGTATGAGTTTAGTACGTTTCACGATTTAATGGAAGTAGAAAAAATTGTGCGTGAACCTCCGTAATATTTGCTAGTAGAAGAGAGTACTTTAATTTAATGTTTAACGCTAATCTAAAAATGTCGTGATAAAAATACTAATCGGCAATTGGTGTGTTTACGTGTAGCCTATTTGTTTATTTTTGTCATTGAAGATATTGTAATAGGCCCAGTTGCCTACCGGGTTGGTCTCGGTTAGCGTAGGAAGAGGATATAAATGTGTTTACTGTTTTTTAGCATTTTTAATTGTTAAATTGAAAATATATGTTTATTTTGGGATAATTCCTGTACGTTTTTTTATAGCCTTACGTGTTGAATCGGCTTTCCATTAAAAACAACAAAATTTCACTCTTAGATCAAAGCATACTGCAACAAAGAAGTATATATGAAGACCAAAAGGTAGACTACGACACTAGAGTACTCAATATTCTCTGATCTATATGTCTGTATTATATTTATAATAATCTTTTTAGTTTTTGCGTAGAAAATATATCACTTATTGGGAGCATGTCATCTTAAGAGTTTGAATAACTTTACATTTTACATTGAGGCTTTCATTATAATACTTTTTCGGTACCAAAGAATTTTTCTCTTCATCTTTTGCTCTAATTATTTTTATTAAACAAACATTATTGATTTTCATACATGTAGGCATATATGTTTTGATATAAGCTAATTTATCATTTGAAATATTTTAGTCGATTTTATTAATAAAGTGGTGACTACTTTTTATGTTCTATACACAAATGATTTAGCTTTTAAATCACATCCTTGGATCTTAGAGATTTTTGTTTTTGTTAGCATGTATATCGGCACTGTATCTTACCCATTAATTCAATGTCTCTACCAGAGAGGAGAAGCAAAATCTATGAGAGTTCTAACTCACCAAGTGTATAATTTTAACCTAGTATCTACTTTTCTTGTTGAGACGGAATATCTGATGAAGAATAATGCTCTCTCCGTTATCAAGAGACTAGAATAATTTAATTTATCATTGATTGTAATTGCAAAGTCTAGTTATTCATTAGTTTCTGAGTTTTGCCCATTTGGTAAAATATTCGAATATAGGTCTATTTTTTTTTCTATGACTAACAAAACACACCGCATTTATAAGAATTAAGGTATATTTATATGTCAAAACTTTATAACTATTGATTTATCTAAGACAATTTGCAAGCTATTTCTTTGATTTTAACTTGTTATGCAACCTTGGTTTATTATTATCAGCAACTAAATTTAATTTGCACTTCATTCTCGAACATATTCAGTTTAAGAAAGTTTAAAAAATAGGGTGCTTATAACATTGTGAAACCTCGCTAGTGAGTGGTAGCTAGTCAGATTTTATCCTTTTAATAGAAATCTCAGCCTTGTATCTGTTAACCAGATGTAATTTCAATATAATGGATTCTTTTTATTGCAAATAACTCTAACCTTTTAACTATAAATATTTAGCTATAATACAGCCAAAATTTCAGCAAAATCTAGATATCTGATATCGTAACTTAAACCTAAAATGGCAGGGTTTGCCACGCGATCATAAAATGTAACAACTAATAACACAAGTTCTCCCATCTATAAAGCTATATGAGTATTTAATAAAGGGATTATTACTCTCCATATAATTCCGTAGTGTCAAAATTTTCTTTCGGACAACGTCTAGCTTTTCTGAATATGGCAACGAGATTCGCTACTTTCCAATCGCCAGCAAACGAAATTTTCTTTCAGCCTTATTGAACAAATGTGTAAATATAACCGCAATTTTGGGGGGTACTTTTGAAGCTTACGCGCAGATATAAATATTGAGTTGTCTAAAATGAGGGTCGTTTATAAAAAACAAATAAATGCTTCTTAGTTGTTAAAATCTTGCTCAATTTTATGTAAGGTTTTTAAAAATAAATTTAGGAATGCCTAGGCCTTTGTTAAGAAGTATTAATGTTAAGCATTTTTAAGTTAGCAACTGCTACGCTTTGATTTAGCGGTATTTTGGGGAAATAATTCCTAATGATGGTAGTACGAGGAAAAGCTAACGTCTATTCTTTGCCTCAATGAGCCCTCTTGCTGCCTGGATAGTAAATAAAACATTATTTATAAGATATATTTTAACTGGAATTCTCTACACATTCCTGCTCTGTGTTCCTGGAATCCAAACAAATCACATACACATAGATCTTCTGAAAGACCGTAAACCATAAGTCTATTTTATGAGAAAAAAGTTAAAGGATAGCATATCATTGAAGTGATGAGCAAATCTAAATACTGATTCTTACCATAAATTCGATCTAATTAAATGTATTTTTAGCACTCTAACTCAACAGCACTAAAAATATAAGTAAGCTTAGAATGTTTAAAGGGTGTTCTGTCTAAATCTGACGATGTTTAATCACTCATTCATTCCCCCGTAAGGGGCGCGGCGATTTGTCATCCTGGCCGCCATGCTGAAGGGACTCAGCACCCCGTCCGGCCCCAGCTTAGCCTCTCTTCCTTTCTTCAAAACACATGTTTCCTCTCTTTTCATACAACCTCTCCCAAAAGTTTCTCTGGTCAGCCATAAATTTCACAAGGTAGATGCTGACCTTCTTTTCAAGCCAACCGTCCCCGTAAGGGGCGCGGCGATTTGCCATCCTGGCCGCCGTGCTGAGAGGATCCAGCGCTCCGTCCGGCTCCAGCTTAGCCTCTCTTCCTTCCTTCAGATAGCCCGACCCCGTAAGGGGCGCGGCGATTTGCCACTCTGGCCGCCGTGCTGACGGGAAACAGCGCTCCATCCGGCCCCAGCTTAGCCTCTATTCCTTCCTTCAAAACACTTGTTTCCTCTCTTTTCACACAACCTCTCCCACAACTTTCTCTGGTCAGCCTCTAATTTCACAGGGTAGATGCTGATTTTCCTTTCAGCCAACCGTCTCGCATCGGGGCTGAGGGGGTGGAGGACAATGTTCCCTAACCCCTGAGCTCCGGTCTGGGGTGGCTGGTTTTTAACTACCTGCTTCATCCCCACCCATACCTTCCTCACATCCCTTTTCCTCTCCTCTTCACAATCTATTAATTTTTACGCCGTGTCCAAGGTGGAGCCGCCATGCCGATGGACTGCCAGGCCACCAGGCGGGAGGGGTGGTCCCAAATGGCGGCGCCTGGCTCTGCCGGGCTTGTAAGCACCTCTCGCAGTGCAGGCTACTGCGAGAGGTGTGCGCGATTGCATCCCGTGTTTAAAAAAGGGTCACCATGCCCAATGATGATAAAAAAAAACAAAATCAACCCTCAACTTCCCCTGTTCCATCGAAGGAGCCGCCCTCGGGCAGCTCCAGCAAAAAAATGGAGGTTCCTCCCCCTGTGCTTGCACAGGGGACCCTCCATATTTCTCTAACCGGAGAGGAGGCTTACTCCTCTACTTCGCCTACGGGTGCAGGGGACTCCCCCTCACCCCCTTCTCTGGAGGTGCTTTCGGGCACCTCCCTTTTCCCAGCGGCAGTCCCCTCTTTTCTTTCCAAGGGGACTGCCAAGAAAGCCAGCAGGCAGCCCTTAGCCAGCCGCTCCCCATCAAAGCGGCTCGGTAGGGCAAACCCCCTTAGGGGCGCGGCGATTTGCCATCCTGGCCGCCGTGCTGACGGGATCCAGCGCTCCGTCCGGCCCCAGCTTAGCCTCTCTTCCTTCCTTCAGATAGCCCGATTTCTCCCCTACCTCGTCGCTTTTCATACAACCTCTCCCACAACTTTCTCTGGTCAGCCTCTAATTTCACAGGGTAGAATGCTGACCTTCTTCTCAAGCCAACCACCCCGGATCGGGGCTGAGGGGGGGAGGGGACATTGTTCCCTAACCCCTCAGCTCCGGTTCGGGATGGGGTTTTTTTAACAACCTGCTTCATCCCCACCCACATCTTCCTCACATCCCTTTTCCTCTCCTCTTCACAACCTATATTTTTTACGCCGTGTCCAAGGTGGAGCCGCCATGCCTAAGGACTGCCAGGCCACCAGGCGGGAGGGGTGGTCCCGAATGGCGGCGCCTGGCTCTGCCGGGCTTGTAAGCACCTCTCGCAGTGCGGGCAACTGCGAGAGGTGATGAGCTATTGCGTCCCGTAATCAAAAGAGGGTCACCATGCCCATGTATGAAAAAAACAAAAACCCCAACCCCCAACTTCCCCAAAAACATCTACGGAGCCGCCCTCGGGCAGCTCCACCGAGAAAATGGAGGTCCCCCCCCTTGTGCTTGCGCAAGAGACCCTCCATAATTCTTTAACCGGAGAGGAGGCTTACTCCTCTCCTACGCCTACGGGTGTAGGGGACTCCCCCTCACCCCCTTCTCTGGAGGTGCTTTCGGGCACCTCCCTATCTCCAGCGGCAGTCCCTCCTTTGCTTTCTAAGGGGACTGCCAAGAAAGCCAGCAGGCAGCCCATTGCCGACCGCCCCTCGTGCAAGCGGCTCGGTAGGGCAAACCCCCT
Organism: Ceratothoa steindachneri; assembly: GCA_963969495.1. Taxonomy (NCBI): domain Eukaryota; kingdom Metazoa; phylum Arthropoda; class Malacostraca; order Isopoda; family Cymothoidae; genus Ceratothoa; species Ceratothoa steindachneri. The sequence goes on along the minus strand of OZ018317.1, from coordinate 12,218,793 downwards.
TAGGGGGGAGAGGGAAGCCAGGCCCCTTCGGTCGCTTCCCTCAAAAGACCTGCTGGCAAGAATTTTGAACCTTGCTGGGGTCAAGGCCTGTGCCTCCCCACACCACCTGACTAGTGACAATACTGCCAAGGGGACCTGCGATGTCCTGGGAGGGGATGGCCAACTGGAGGCCCCTCCTGTGATAGACATGGTCCTTGAGGAGACCCAGCCCCAGACGGTAGGGCCTTCCATGGGGGGGAATTCGGGCTCGGCGCCAAGCACCGAACCCGAATCCGCCCCTATGCAAGGTCCTCCTCAAATGGCTGAGGGCTCCGAGGCAGTAGAAGGAGGGGAGGGATCTCCTCCGACAGGTGCCCCTACGACAACCAGGACCTTCTCCATTTCGGAGAGGGACCTGGCTGAGGCTGGTCCATCTGGCCTGGGGACTTCTGCCGGCGGAGGTGAAAAGCGGGTTCATTCCCCGCCCTCCTCTCCTAAAAAGAAAAAGACTAAAAAGACTCAAAAGACGAAGAAGACTCGGGGCTCCTCTCCATCCGCGGGGGCTGCGGGGACGGATGGGTCTGCTACCACTTTGGTAGGCGACCAAGCCAAGATCGGCACATCCGGCCCCTCTACCCCCTCGTGTGCGGAGCCCATGACTACGACTAAGACCAAGAATGCACAGGGCGGAGCCTCGATGACATCGGGGCCCCTGATTCAGAGGTTACCTGGCGTTTTCGAGCCCGCTGGCTTCAAACGCTTCCTCGTTATTCGCTCCACTGATGGCACCATGTTGTCCAAGGGCAACATGATCCATCAGAGGAGAGGATTAGCTAGTGCAATTGGTAGAGAGCCGAAGGTAACCCGTTTCTCGGACGGGAGCCTTCTGGCGAATGCGGCGAATCCCGCCGAGGCGGCCAAGATAAGTGCTCTTCGGACACTTAATGGCACCCCGGTGAGTGTGACGCCGCACTCTACCATGAACTTTGTGAAAGGAGTAGTTTATGCGAGGGAACTCGTTGACTACTCCATTGAGGACATCACCCTAGAGCTGGCCGACCATGGGGCGGTCAAGGTCGAACGTGTGATGAGAAAACAGGGAGGGGCCTCGAGACCCACCCCTACACTCTTCGTCACGTTCGACTGTGACAAGCTCCCTGAGTCGGTGCGTGCCGGTTGGTACCGCTACCGCGTGAAGGCATTCGTGCCACTGCCGCGGCGGTGCTATTACTGCCACCGCTTCGGCCATACGAATCGATCATGTAGACGTGCAAAATCGGGGTCACCCGAAGTCTGTGTAAATTGCTCCAAGGTCGCACACGATAAGTCCAAATCGTGTGTGGCCAAGTGTGTCAATTGCGGAGAGCCGCACCCTGCTTCTTCGAAGCAATGTGGTGCATATCTCCTTGAGAAAGAAATCCTGGCCGTTCAGGCCCAGGATCGACTCTCATTCCGCGAGGCAAAGGACTTGGTCCTGGCGCGCCCGGCTCTGCCTGGGACGTCATATGCCTCAATAGTTAGAAAGGCACCCTCTGCTCCTGGCCCATCCAGGCCAACGAGCACGGTTGTTTCCGCGCCCATTCGGAGCCCTTCTGTGGGCTCTACCCAACCTGGGCGCTCCCCTGGTAAAGCTGGCGGCAAAAAGGGTTCATACCCTGCCCCGGCTAAAACCAGGGCTCCCCCCTCTTCCCCCAGCGTGACCGTTTCGCGTAAAGCGAAACGGCCACGCGCCTCCACCGAGTCGTTAGACTCACAGGAGGCAACACCCCTGAAGATGGTCGCTAGGCCATCTTCCGGGGTTCCTAAAGCTGTTCCCCGAAAGGAGGACAGCAACAAAGGAGCTTCGGCCCCTTTGCCCACGCCCCGAGGTGGAGCGAGTGGCTCGGAGACGGTGGTTCCTCGAAAAGAGGGCCCCCCGCCTCCGAAGCCGCAACGCACGCCTAAAGTTTCGAGGCGGAGGGAGGAAAAGACTCGCATGGCGAGCCCAACCTCCCCCAATAAGTCCTCGAAGGCGACAGCGCCTTCAGCGCTTTGTCCGGCCAACAGCGCCCGGGGTTCTGCCCCCGGGAAGCGTACGGCCATTCCCGTGAGGGTCTTCAATTCGAGGAGGGCCCCCGCGTCTCCTCCGAGCTAGGCCTGGAGGGCATATTCCTTCAATGGAATTGCCGTGGACTCCGGGCCAACTGGGAGGAGCTGCGGAGGCTCGCCTCATCCCGTTCCCCGTTAGCTATTCTTTTGCAGGAGACCATGCTAGGCGCGTGCCCCCTGCCTGCCCTCCCGGGGTATAAGGGTCTTGCGACCCAACCACCGCGGGACGGCCGGGCTGGGGGATGCGCGGTTTACACCCGGCATGATGTCTCCGTTCTTCCTTTCTCTTTAGATACCTCCTTTGAGGCAGTGGCTGTGCAGCTGCACCTGGATAGGAGGTATACTATCATTTCTGCGTACATTCCACCGTCAGCTGACTTCGACGCGGGGGACTTTCGCCGCGTCGTGGCACGGTTGCCGAGGCCCTATCTCTTGCTTGGAGATCTGAACGGCAGGCATCCTCTCTGGGGAGATTACACCATAAATCCCAGGGGACAAGTCCTTGCCGATCTGATCGAAGAGCTTGAGATGGGTGTCCTAAACGTGGATGAGTTTACGCATCACTGTCCGAGAACCGCTTCATTTTCTTGCCTTGACCTATCTTTGTGCTCTTCAGATGCACAGCCTGATTTTGATTGGGGGGTGGTCGATGACCTCCATGGTAGTGATCACTTTCCCATTCAAATATCATTTTCAGGGCAACTGCCGCCTGAGAGACCACCTCGGTGGTGCTTGGCGCGGGCGCGGTGGCCTGCATTTCAGGAAATGACTGAATTCTCTACAGTGGCGGCAACAAAAAAAGTGACATGTGACAATTCGGGGAAAATAAAACAGAAAAATGTAACTTACATATTTTATTATGAATATTTCATGAAAGTTATTACTTGGTCATGTTGCCCTTGCACTTGATGACCATCCTGAGTCGATTGGGCATTGATTCAGTGAGGTTTGCGAAGTAGGTGGGGTCGATCGTAACCCAGATCTGCTTCAGTGATTCTATCAGGTCCTTGATGCTGCCGGGTGCTGTCACTTGAACTTTGGATTTCATCAGATTCCAAGCATTCTCAATAGGATTTAGGTCCAGGAAATTACCAGGCCACTCCAAAACACTAATATTATTATCATTGAAGAACCTTTTTACTAACTGGGACCTGTGAGCAGGGGCACCATCATACATGAAAAATTCACACTGATGAATTTCCCAAAATGGCAGCATGTGCTGCCTCAAAACTTCAAGATAGTTAGTCCCCCTCATGGCTACATTCTTGGCAAGGAAGTACAGACCTCCTCTGCCCTTTTTTCCACTAAAGGCACCCCACACCATCACACTATCAGGGTGCTTCACAGTTTTCACGGTATATTTCGGGTCATCCCGAGACACAGTGCTGGGACGACGCACGATCTTTGACTCTCCTCTGACCAGCCTAAAGGTGCTCTCATCACTGAACATGACCTTCTTCCAATGGGCAGCTGTCCAATGTTTATAGGTCTTGCAAAAATTGAGCCTTTCCATCTTCATCGCCTTGGTAAGAAGTGGCTTCTTGGCAGCGCGGCGAGACGGTAGGCCTAAGTCCTTCTGTAAGCGATGACTGATGGTCCTGAGGGCAACGTTCTGGAGGAGGTCTGGGTGTTTTTTCTTGATTGAAGCGGAGGTTACAGAAGGGTCTGACATTACTTTACGCCTTAGGATATTATCAGTCCTTGAAGATGTCTTCCTAGCTGCACCAATGCCCTCCTTCCTCTTTGGTATGGTACCTGGTGGCAATAACTCAGCTGCACGTTTTAGGCGATGAATCGTATTTTTGAGGTTACTAAATCTGCTGCTACATCAATAAAAGACTTTTCCTGCTGTAATAGGGTCAAGGCACGGCTTTTCTCTGTCATAGAAAGCTTTTTCCACCCAATTGTATCCACTTGCACAGAAGTTATAGCACGTCAAATGTAGGCACGAATGCAGATAATCAGCACGCTGGAGTGCCATATACTAAAACCTCGTTGTACGAGCTCAAACGAGACACTGAGTTTCAATAGAGCGCAGTTCTGTTGTCTTAGCCCAGGAGAGTCGTCCACTTGCGGCATAAGCTCCGCACATTTTCATTGGATTGTTGGCAAGTAAAATAGTAAAAGCGATTTTGTGTATCGATTTCTGTTGCCAATATTCAATGTCACTTTTTTTGTTGCCGCCACTGTATCTCAGTCAAGGAGTTTAGGTCGGTAGATGAGGCCGTCGAGTTCTTCTCCGGCAACCTCATCGCCGTGGGCCTGACTACTATTCCTAGGACGTCTAGCCGTTTTGCACGCCGACCACTCCCATGGTGGTCGGCCGAGTGTGAGACGGCCCTCAAACAGAAGCGTTATGCCTACATGCGCTATAAGCGCCGCCCGAACGATTTCACCGTCGCTGAATTTCGTCGGGCTAGGGCTAGGTTCCGGTATATTTCGAAGCACGCCCGCCGCTCTTCTTGGTGGGCATACGTGTCTTCACTTAACGGGAAGACCCCTTTAACTGAGGTGTGGAAGCGAGTCAAAAGGATTCGGGGCAAGTTCTCGCAGGACCCCCCTCCCGTTCTCCAGGAGAATGGGACCGCAATCTCGGACCCCGCGTCCGTGGCGGAATCCTTAGCGACCGCTTTTTCCGCATTCTCTAGCCGTGATGCTGCTCCGCCAGCATTCAATGCACGTCGTGATGTCGCGGAAGGCCGCCGGCTGGACTTTACCTCCAGAGGCGGAGAACCCTTCAACGACAAGTTTACTGTGAGTGAGTTGCGTTCCGCTCTCGCTTCGTGCGCGGACACCGCCCATGGTCCGGACGATGTCCCGTACGCCATGCTTCGACACCTGGGTGAGCGAGGCATGGCCTTTCTATTAGATTTGTTCAACAGGATCTGGGTGGAAGGTCTCCTCCCAGACTCCTGGCGAATCGCTACTGTGCTCGCCTTTCGCAAGCCGGGGAGAGATCACTCTACTCCGACCGGTTTCCGCCCAATCTCTCTAACCTCTTGCGTGTGCAAGTTGATGGAGAAATTGGTAAATGTTAGATTAGCCTATTTCCTGGACAGCGGAGGCCATCTGTCTTCTGCACAGTGCGGCTTCCGTAAGTTCCACTCCACGTCGGATGCTCTGCTCCGACTGGAAAATGCCGTCTGCGAGGCTTTCCTTCGTAGACAGCACTACGCCACGGTGTTTTTTGATCTGGAGAAAGCCTATGATACCGCATGGCGATACGGTATCATGTAGACTTTCCACACGATGGGGGCGAGGGGACGCCTCCCAATGTTTATATCTGAATTTTTGCGAGATCGTCGATTCCGCGTACGGGTGGGGGGAGCCCTCTCCGGCCCAAAGGAGCAGGAAGAGGGTGTCCCGCAGGGAAGTGTCCTCAGTGTCACACTCTTTGCCCTGAGCATCAACGGCATCACCTCGGTGCTGCCGGAAGATGTTCTCGCTACGCTCTACGTGGACGACCTTTCGATCTCTTTTGGCGCGGCCCAGATGCCAACTCTGGAGCGCCGACTCCAACAGGCATTGAACCGCGTCTCTCGCTATGCCGAAGCGCACAGGTTTCGGTTTTCTTTGGCCAAGACTAAGGTGGTGCACTTCTGCCGCCATCCACGGCTTCACCCCGACCCAGATTTGTTTCTTAATGGGGTGCGCCTGGATGTGGTTGAGTCGCACCGTTTCCTTGGTCTTGTATTCGACCGACGCCTCACCTGGGAGGCTCACATTCGCAGCCTTAGGGTCTCTTGTACCCGCGCCATGGACATTCTCCGTTCCGTGACGTTCAGCGCTTGGGGCGCTGATAGGGCTACCGCCTTACTTTTTTATCGATCCTTTGTTCGCTCGAAGCTCGACTACGCATGCGAGTTTTATGCATCCGCAGCCGAGCGTTTATTGCGGAAGGTGGATTCGATCCACCACACCGGCCTTCGCCTTGCGACCGGTGCCTTCCGCACTTCCCCCATTGAGAGCCTGTTGGTCGATGCTGGGGAGATGCCACTCGCTCTGCGCCGCGTGCAGTGCATCACTCGCCTGTACGCGCGAGCCCGGCGCCTCCCCCAGTCGCTAACAGCTCTCACTGCATCCGCAGCTGATCTCGATGGTGCCTATGCCGCCGAGAGACGCCAGTCATACCCTAAGCCCTTTGGGTTTAGGGCCAGGAAACTCCTTCGAGAGGTAGATATAGCTCTCGGGCCGGTGGCGCCCCTGGTTCTGCCCAGGACGCCACCCTGGAGGGTACCACATTTGGCTATTTGTTGCCACGCCTCTGCTCCCAAAGCTTGTACTGCGCCGGGAGTATTGCGTTCGATCTTTTTGGAGCACACATCGTGTCACGCTGGTACCGTGCCAGTGTATACGGATGGCTCCAAGTCCCAAGAGGGGGTCGGCTTCCACGCCGTATCCCCTCTGTTTGAAGTCAGCGGGGCTCTACCAGGCGCTGCGTCTGTCTTCACGGCCGAGCTGGTGGCAATACACCACTCGGTACGGGAGATTACGCGACGTGCCCGGTTCGGAGACCGGATTGTGATTTATAGCGACTCACAAAGCGCCCTGAGTGCTCTCGGGGCATTGGAATCTCCGCATCCCCTGGTTCGCGAAATCCGTGACGCCACGGTTTTGGCGAGCCGGGCAGATGTCGAGATTATCTTCTGCTGGGTTCCTGGACATGTAGGAATTGCGGGGAATGAGCGCGCCGATGAGGGCGCCAAAGAGTCCGCGAGGACTCTGCGACCGGACCAGCGTTTCGCTCTTCCTCACACCGACTACATGGCAGGAATACGGGCAGCTCTTCAAACTGCTTGGCAAAGAAGATGGGAGACGGTCGAGGGGAACTTAAAGTTGCGTGCCATTGCGCCGCGACTGTTCCCATGGACCTATCCCCCAATGCCGCGGCGGCTTCAGGTTGCTTTCTGTCGTCTTCGAATCGGACACACTCGTGTGACGCATCGTTACTTGGTGGAGCGCTCGCATGTGCCCTATTGCAACGACTGCGTCGTCCCCCAGACTGTTCGGCATATTCTTGTCGAATGTCCCAGTCTGGGTGATCTTCGCGCACGATACCTGTCTCGGTACCGGGATGGGCGGGGTCGCTACCGCCTGTCCCTTGTACTCGGGACGAGTGCGTGCACCATGACTGGTGGACTTATTGACTTTTGGGGGGAGGCCGGCCTTCTCCCCTTTATTTAAGGTTCCTTTTTTTGTTATTGTTTTGTTTTAGATTGCACTCTCCTGCACCGGGGTGAGGGGGACCTCCCCCCGCTGCCGGAGATTGCTTCGATTGTTAAGTTTTTCAAATTTATATTGATTGTTAAGTTTTCATATTTTAACTTTAAAGTAGCCTAATTCTAGGCTGTCGTGTTTTTCGGCGACTTATGCCCAAGTGGGTAGTTGCCAGATGGGCTCTATAAAAAAAAAAAAAAAAAATATCATTTCTGCGTACATTCCACCGTCAGCTGACTTCGACACGGGGGACTTCCGCCGCGTCGTGGCACGGTTGCCGAGGCCCTATCTCTTGCTTGGAGATCTGAACGGCAGGCATCCTCTCTGGGGAGATTACTCCATAAATCCCAGGGGACAAGTCCTTGCCGATCTGATCGAAGAGCTTGAGGTGGGTGTCCTAAACGTGGATGAGTTTACGCATCACTGTCCGAGAACCGCTTCATTTTCTTGCCTTGACCTATCTTTGTGCTCTTCAGATGCACAGCCTGATTTTGATTGGGGGGTGGTCGATGACCTCCATGGTAGTGATCACTTTCCCATTCAAATATCATTTTCAGGGCAACTGCCGCCTGAGAGACCACCTCGGTGGTGCTTGGTGCGGGCGCGGTGGCCTGCATTTCAGGAAATGACTGAATTCTCTATCTCAGTCGAGGAGTTTAGGTCGGTAGATGAGGCCGTTGAGTTCTTCTCCGGCAACCTCATCGCCGTAGGCCTGACTACTATTCCTAGGACGTCTGGCCGTTTTGCACGCCGACCACTCCCATGGTGGTCGCCTGAGTGTGAGACGGCCCTCAAACAGAAGCGTTATGCCTACATGCGCTATAAGCGCCGCCCGAACGATTTCACTGTCGCTGAATTTCGTCGGGCTAGGGCTAGGTTCCGGTATATTTCGAAGCACGCCCGCCGCTCTTCTTGGCGGGCATACGTGTCTTCACTTAACGGGAAGACCCCTTTAGCTGAGGTGTGGAAGCGAGTCAAAAGGATTCGGGGCAAGTTCTCGCAGGACCCCCCTCCCGTTCTCCAGGAGAATGGGACCGCAATCTCGGACCCCGCGTCCGTGGCGGAATCCTTAGCGACCGCTTTTTCCGCATTCTCTAGCCGTGATGCTGCTCCGCCAGCATTCAATGCACGTCGTGATGTTGCGGAAGGCCGCCGGCTGGACTTTACCTCCAGAGGCGGAGAACCCTTCAACGACAAGTTTACTGTGAGTGAGTTGCGTTCCGCTCTCGCTTCGTGCGCGGACACCGCCCATGGTCCGGACGATGTCCCGTACGCCATGCTTCGACACCTGGGTGAGCGAGGCATGGCCTTTCTGTTAGATTTGTTCAACAGGATCTGGGTGGAAGGTCTTCTCCCAGACTCCTGGCGAATCGCTACTGTGCTCGCCTTTCGCAAGCCGGGGAGAGATCACTCTACTCCGACCGGTTTCCGCCCAATCTCTCTAACCTCTTGCGTGTGCAAGTTGATGGAGAAATTGGTAAATGTTAGATTAGCCTATTTCCTGGACAGCGGAGGCCATCTGTCTTCTGCACAGTGCGGCTTCCGTAAGTTCCACTCCACGTCGGATGCTCTGCTCCGACTGGAAAGTGCCGTCTGCGAGGCTTTCCTTCGTAGACAGCACTACGCCACGGTGTTTTTTGATCTGGAGAAGGCCTATGATACCGCATGGCGATACGGTATCATGGAGACTCTCCACACGATGGGGGCGAGGGGACGCCTCCCAATTTTTATATCTGAATTTTTGCGAGATCGTCGATTCCGCGTACGGGTGGGGGGAGCCCTCTCCGGCCCAAAGGAGCAGGAAGAGGGTGTCCCGCAGGGAAGTGTCCTCAGTGTCACACTCTTTGCCCTGAGCATCAACGGCATCACCTCGGTGCTGCCGGAAGATGTTCTCGCTACGCTCTACGTGGACGACCTTTCGATCTCTTTTGGCGCGGCCCAGATGCCAACTCTGGAGCGTCGACTCCAACAGGCATTGAACCGCGTCTCTCACTATGCCGAAGCGCACAGGTTTCGGTTTTCTTTGGCCAAGACTAAGGTGGTGCACTTCTGCCGCCATCCACGGCTTCACCCCGACCCAGATTTGTTTCTTAATGGGGTGCGCCTGGATGTGGTTGAGTCGCACCGTTTCCTTGGTCTTGTATTCGACCGACGCCTCACCTGGGAAGCTCATATTCGCAGCCTTAGGGTCTCTTGTACCCGCGCCATGGACATTCTCCGTTCCGTGACGTTCAGCGCTTGGGGCGCTGATAGGGCTACCGCCTTACTTTTTTATCGATCCTTTGTTCGCTCGAAGCTCGACTACGGATGCGAGTTTTATGCATCCGCAGCCGAGCGTTTATTGCGGAAGGTGGATTCGATCCACCACACCGGCCTTCGCCTTGCGACCGGTGCCTTCCGCACTTCCCCCATTGAGAGCCTGTTGGTCGATGCTGGGGAGATGCCACTCGCTCTGCGCCGCGTGCAGTGCATCACTCGCCTGTACGCGCGAGCCCGGCGCCTCCCTCAGTCGCCAACAGCTCTCACTGCATCCGCAGCTGATCTCGATGGTGCCTATGCCGCCGAGAGACGCCAGTCATACCCTAAGCCCTTTGGGTTTAGGGCCAGGAAACTCCTTCGAGAGCTAGATATAGCTCTCGGGCCGGTGGCGCCCCTGGTTCTGCCCAGGACGCCACCCTGGAGGGTACCACATTTGGCTATTTGTCGCCACGCCTCTGCTCCCAAAGCTTGTACTGCGCCGGGAGTATTGCGTTCGACCTTTTTGGAGCACACATCGTGTCACGCTGGTACCGTGCCAGTGTATACGGATGGCTCCAAGTCCCAAGAGGGGGTCGGCTTCCACGCCGTATCCCCTCTGTTTGAAGTCAGCGGGGCTCTACCAGGCGCTGCGTCTGTCTTCACGGCCGAGCTGGTGGCAATACACCACTCCGTACGGGAGATTACGCGACGTGCCCGGTTCGGAGACCGGATTGTGATCTATAGCGACTCACAAAGCGCCCTGAGTGCTCTCGGGGCATTGGAATCTCCGCATCCCCTGGTTCGCGATATCCGTGACGCCACGGTTTTGGCGAGCCGGGCAGATGTCGAGATTATCTTCTGCTGGGTTCCTGGACATGTAGGAATTGCGGGGAATGAGCGCGCCGATGAGGGCGCCAAAGAGTCCGCGAGGACTCTGCGACCGGACCAGCGTTTCGCTCTTCCTCACACCGACTACATGGCAGGAATACGGGCAGCTCTTCGGACTGCTTGGCAAAGAAGATGGGAGACGGTGGAAGGGAACTTAAAGTTGCGTGCCATTGCGCCGCGACTGTTCCCATGGACCTATCCCCCAATGCCGCGGCGGCTTCAGGTTGCTTTCTGTCGTCTCCGAATCGGACACACTCGTGTGACGCATCGCTATCTGATGGAGCGCTCGCCTGCGCCCTATTGCAACGACTGCGTCGTCCCCCAGACTGTTCGGCACATTCTTGTCGAATGTCCCAGTCTGGGTGATCTTCGCGCACGACACCTGTCCCGGTACCGGGATGGGCGGGGTCGCTACCGCCTGTCCCTTGTTCTCGGGATGAGTGCGTGTACTTTGACTGGTGGACTTATTGACTTTTGGGGGGAGGCCGGCCTTCTCCCTTTTATTTAACGCGATTTAATTGTTGTTTTTGTAATTGTTTTGTTATTGCTTTGTTATTGTTATTGTTATTCCTTTTTATTGTTTTCTGTTTAATTTTTTAAAGTAGCCTAAATTAGGCTGTTTGTTTACGGCAACTTATGCCTTAGTCGGCAGTCGCCAGATAGCCCCTTAATAAAAAAAAATAAAAATAAAAAAAAAAAATGCATCCGCAGCCGAGCGTTTATTGCGGAAGGTGGATTCGATCCACCACACCGGCCTTCGCCTTGCGACCGGTGCCTTCCGCACTTCCCCCATTGAGAGCCTGTTGGTCGATGCTGGGGAGATGCCACTCGCTCTGCGCCGCGTGCAGTGCATCACTCGCTTGTACGCGCGAGCCCGGCGCCTCCCCCAGTCGCCAACAGCTCTCACTGCATCCGCAGCTGATCTCGATGGTGCCTATGCCGCCGAGAGACGCCAGTCATACCCTAAGCCCTTTGGGTTTAGGGCCAGGAAACTCCTTCGAGAGGTAGATATAGCTCTCGGGCCGGTGGCGCCCCTGGTTCTGCCCAGGACGCCACCCTGGAGGGTACCACATTTGGCTATTTGTCGCCACGCCTCTGCTCCCAAAGCTTGTACTGCGCCGGGAGTATTGCGTTCGATCTTTTTGGAGCACACATCGTGTCACGCTGGTACCGTGCCAGTGTATACGGATGGCTCCAAGTCCCAAGAGGGGGTCGGCTTCCACGCCGTATCCCCTCTGTTTGAAGTCAGCGGGGCTCTACCAGGCGCTGCGTCTGTCTTCACGGCCGAGCTGGTGGCAATACACCACTCGGTACGGGAGATTACGCGACGTGCCCGGTTCGGAGACCGGATTGTGATTTATAGCGACTCACAAAGCGCCCTGAGTGCTCTCGGGGCATTGGAATCTCCGCATCCCCTGGTTCGCGAAATCCGTGACGCCACGGTTTTGGCGAGCCGGGCAGATGTCGAGATTATCTTCTGCTGGGTTCCTAGACATGTAGGAATTGCGGGGAATGAGCGCGCCGATGAGGGCGCCAAAGAGTCCGCGAGGACTCTGCGACCGGACCAGCGTTTCGCTCTTCCTCACACCGACTACATGGCAGGAATACGGGCAGCTCTTCGGACTGCTTGGCAAAGAAGATGGGAGACGGTCGAGGGGAACTTAAAGTTGCGTGCCATTGCGCCGCGACTGTTCCCATGGACCTATCCCCCAATGCCGCGGCGGCTTCAGGTTGCTTTCTGTCGTCTTCGAATCGGACACACTCGTGTGACGCATCGTTACTTGGTGGAGCGCTCGCATGTGCCCTATTGCAACGACTGCGTCGTCCCCCAGACTGTTCGGCATATTCTTGTCGAATGTCCCAGTCTGGGTGATCTTCGCGCACGATACCTGTCTCGGTACCGGGATGGGCAGGGTCGCTACCGCCTGTCCCTTGTACTCGGGACGAGTGCGTGCACCATGACTGGTGGACTTATTGACTTTTTGGGGGAGGCCGGCCTTCTCCCCTTTATTTAAGGTTCCTTTTTTTGTTATTGTTTTGTTTTAGATTGCACTCTCCTGCACCGGGGTGAGGGGGACCTCCCCCCGCTGCCGGAGATTGCTTCGATTGTTAAGTTTTTCAAATTTATATTGATTGTTAAGTTTTCATATTTTAACTTTAAAGTAGCCTAATTCTAGGCTGTCGTGTTTTTCGGCGACTTATGCCCAAGTGGGTAGTTGCCAGATGGGCTCTATAAAAAAAAAAAAAAAAAAATCATGGCACCCCGGTGAGTGTGACGCCGCACTCTACCATGAACTCCCCGTAAGGGGCGCGGCGATTTGCCATCCTGGCCGCCGTGCTGACGGGATCCAGCGCTCCGTCCGGCCCCAGCTTAGCCTCTCTTCCTTCCTTCAGATAGCCCGATTTCTCCCCTACCTCGTCGCTTTTCATACAACCTCTCTCACAACTTTCTCTGGTCAGCCTCTAATTTCACAGGGTAGAATGCTGACCTTCTTCTCAAGCCAACCACCCCGGATCGGGGCTGAGGGGGGGAGGGGACATTGTTCCCTAACCCCTCAGCTCCGGTTCGGGATGGGGTTTTTTTAACAACCTGCTTCATCCCCACCCACATCTTCCTCACATCCCTTTTCCTCTCCTCTTCACAACCTATATTTTTTACGCCGTGTCCAAGGTGGAGCCGCCATGCCGAAGGACTGCCAGGCCACCAGGCGGGAGGGGTGGTCCCGAATGGCGGCGCCTGGCTCTGCCGGGCTTGTAAGCACCTCTCGCAGTGCGGGCAACTGCGAGAGGTGATGAGCTATTGCGTCCCGTAATCAAAAGAGGGTCACCATGCCCATGTATGAAAAAAAACAAAAACCCCAACCCCCAACTTCCCCAAAAACATCTACGGAGCCGCCCTCGGGCAGCTCCACCGAGAAAATGGAGGTCCCCCCCCTTGTGCTTGCGCAAGGGACCCTCCATAATTCTTTAACCGGAGAGGAGGCTTACTCCTCTCCTACGCCTACGGGTGTAGGGGACTCCCCCTCACCCCCTTCTCTGGAGGTGCTTTCGGGCACCTCCCTATCTCCAGCGGCAGTCCCTCCTTTGCTTTCTAAGGGGACTGCCAAGAAAGCCAGCAGGCAGCCCATTGCCGACCGCCCCTCGTGCAAGCGGCTCGGTAGGGCAAACCCCCTTAGGGGGGAGAGGGAAGCCAGGCCCCTTCGGTCGCTTCCCTCAAAAGACCTGCTGGCAAGAATTTTGAACCTTGCTGGGGTCAAGGCCTGTGCCTCCCCACACCACCTGACTAGTGACAATACTGCCAAGGGGACCTGCGATGTCCTGGGAGGGGATGGCCAACTGGAGGCCCCTCCTGTGATAGACATGGTCCTTGAGGAGACCCAGCCCCAGACGGTAGGGCCTTCCATGGGGGGGAATTCGGGCTCGGCGCCAAGCACCGAACCCGAATCCGCCCCTATGCAAGGTCCTCCTCAAATGGCTGAGGGCTCCGAGGCAGTAGAAGGAGGGGAGGGATCTCCTCCGACAGGTGCCCCTACGACAACCAGGACCTTCTCCATTTCGGAGAGGGACCTGGCTGAGGCTGGTCCATCTGGCCTGGGGACTTCTGCCGGCGGAGGTGAAAAGCGGGTTCATTCCCCGCCCTCCTCTCCTAAAAAGAAAAAGACTAAAAAGACTCAAAAGACGAAGAAGACTCGGGGCTCCTCTCCATCCGCGGGGGCTGCGGGGACGGATGGGTCTGCTACCACTTTGGTAGGCGACCAAGCCAAGATCGGCACATCCGGCCCCTCTACCCCCTCGTGTGCGGAGCCCATGACTACGACTAAGACCAAGAATGCACAGGGCGGAGCCTCGATGACATCGGGGCCCCTGATTCAGAGGTTACCTGGCGTTTTCGAGCCCGCTGGCTTCAAACGCTTCCTCGTTATTCGCTCCACTGATGGCACCATGTTGTCCAAGGGCAACATGATCCATCAGAGGAGAGGATTAGCTAGTGCAATTGGTAGAGAGCCGAAGGTAACCCGTTTCTCGGACGGGAGCCTTCTGGCGAATGCGGCGAATCCCGCCGAGGCGGCCAAGATAAGTGCTCTTCGGACACTTAATGGCACCCCGGTGAGTGTGACGCCGCACTCTACCATGAACTTTGTGAAAGGAGTAGTTTATGCGAGGGAACTCGTTGACTACTCCATTGAGGACATCACCCTAGAGCTGGCCGACCATGGGGCGGTCAAGGTCGAACGTGTGATGAGAAAACAGGGAGGGGCCTCGAGACCCACCCCTACACTCTTCGTCACGTTCGACTGTGACAAGCTCCCTGAGTCGGTGCGTGCCGGTTGGTACCGCTACCGCGTGAAGGCATTCGTGCCACTGCCGCGGCGGTGCTATTACTGCCACCGCTTCGGCCATACGAATCGATCATGTAGACGTGCAAAATCGGGGTCACCCGAAGTCTGTGTAAATTGCTCCAAGGTCGCACACGATAAGTCCAAATCGTGTGTGGCCAAGTGTGTCAATTGCGGAGAGCCGCACCCTGCTTCTTCGAAGCAATGTGGTGCATATCTCCTTGAGAAAGAAATCCTGGCCGTTCAGGCCCAGGATCGACTCTCATTCCGCGAGGCAAAGGACTTGGTCCTGGCGCGCCCGGCTCTGCCTGGGACGTCATATGCCTCAATAGTTAGAAAGGCACCCTCTGCTCCTGGCCCATCCAGGCCAACGAGCACGGTTGTTTCCGCGCCCATTCGGAGCCCTTCTGTGGGCTCTACCCAACCTGGGCGCTACCCTGGTAAAGCTGGCGGCAAAAAGGGTTCATACCCTGCCCCGGCTAAAACCAGGGCTCCCCCCTCTTCCCCCAGCGTGACCGTTTCGCGTAAAGCGAAACGGCCACGCGCCTCCACCGAGTCGGTAGACTCACAGGAGGCAACACCCCTGAAGATGGTCGCTAGGCCATCTTCCGGGGTTCCTAAAGCTGTTCCCCGAAAGGAGGACAGCAACAAAGGAGCTTCGGCCCCTTTGCCCACGCCCCGAGGTGGAGCGAGTGGCTCGGAGACGGTGGTTCCTCGAAAAGAGGGCCCCCCGCCTCCGAAGCCGCAACGCCCGCCTAAAGTTTCGAGGCGGAGGGAGGAAAAGACTCGCATGGCGAGCCCAACCTCCCCCAATAAGTCCTCGAAGGCGACAGCGCCTTCAGCGCTTTGTCCGGCCAACAGCGCCCGGGGTTCTGCCCCCGGGAAGCGTACGGCCATTCCCGTGAGGGTCTTCAATTCGAGGAGGGCCCCCGCGTCTCCTCCGAGCTAGGCCTGGAGGGCATATTCCTTCAATGGAATTGCCGTGGACTCCGGGCCAACTGGGAGGAGCTGCGGAGGCTCGCCTCATCCCGTTCCCCGTTAGCTATTCTTTTGCAGGAGACCATGCTAGGCGCGTGCCCCCTGCCTGCCCTCCCGGGGTATAAGGGTCTTGCGACCCAACCACTGCGGGACGGCCGGGCTGGGGGATGCGCGGTTTACACCCGGCATGATGTCTCCGTTCTTCCTTTCTCTTTAGATACCTCCTTTGAGGCAGTGGCTGTGCAGCTGCACCTGGATAGGAGGTATACTATCATTTCTGCGTACATTCCACCGTCAGCTGACTTCGACGCGGGGGACTTTCGCCGCGTCGTGGCACGGTTGCCGAGGCCCTATCTCTTGCTTGGAGATCTGAACGGCAGGCATCCTCTCTGGGGAGATTACACCATAAATCCCAGGGGACAAGTCCTTGCCGATCTGATCGAAGAGCTTGAGATGGGTGTCCTAAACGTGGATGAGTTTACGCATCACTGTCCGAGAACCGCTTCATTTTCTTGCCTTGACCTATCTTTGTGCTCTTCGGATGCACAGCCTGATTTTGATTGGGGGGTGGTCGATGACCTCCATGGTAGTGATCACTTTCCCATTCAAATATCATTTTCAGGGCAACTGCCGCCTGAGAGACCACCTCGGTGGTGCTTGGCGCGGGCGCGGTGGCCTGCATTTCAGGAGGGCGCGGCGATTTGCCATCCTGGCCGCCGTGCTGACGGGATCCAGCGCCCCGTCCGGCCCCAGCTTAGCCTCTCTTCCTTCCTTCAGATAGCCTGTATTCCTATCCTAACTCGTCGCTTTTCATACAACCTCTCCCACAACTTTCTCTGGTCAGCCTTTAATTTCACAGGGTAGAAGCTGACCTTCTTCTCAGCCAATCGTCCCGGATCGGGGCTGAGGGGGGAGGGGACAATGTCCCCTAACCCCTGAGCTCCGGTCTGGGGTGGTTGGCTTTTAACAACCTGCTTCATCCCCACCCATACCTTCCTCACATCCCTTTTCCTCTCGTCTTCAAAATCTATCCGTTTTACGCCGTGTTCAAGGTGGAGCCGCCATGCCGAAGGACTGCCAGGCCACCAGGCGGGAGGGGTGGTCCCAAATGGCGGCGCCTGGCTCTGCCGGGCCTGTAAGCACCTCTTGCAGTGCGGGCTACTGCAAGAGGTGGTGAGCGATTGCGTCCCGTAAAACAAAGAGGGTCACCATGCCCAATGATGAAAAAAAAAACCATCTCCCCTTAATTCCCCCTATAACAACAACGGAGCCGCCCTCGTGCAGCTCCACAGAAAAGATGGAGGTCCCCCCCCCTGTGCTTGCGCAGGGGACCCTCCATACCTCTTTAACCAGAGAGGAGGCTTACTCCTCTCCTACGCCTACGGGTGTAGGGGACTCCCCCTCACCCCCTTCTCTGGAGGTGCTTTCGGGCACCTCCCTATCTCCAGCGGCAGTCCCTCCTATGCTTTCTAAGGGGACTGCCAAGAAAGCCAGCAGGCCACCCTTAGCCAGCCGCTCCACATCAAAGCGGCTCGGTAGGGCAAACCCCCTTAGGGGGGAGAGGGAAGCCAGGCCCCTTCGGTCGCTTCCCTCAAAAGACCTGCTGGCAAAAATATTAAACCTTGCCGGGGTCAAGGCCTGTGCCTCCCCACTAAAGACTTATGACGCTGCCAAGGGGACCTGCGATGTCCTGGGAGGGGATGGCCAATTGGAGGCCCCTCCTGTGATAGACATGGTCCTTGAGGAAAACCAGCCTCAGAAGGTAGGGCCTTCCATGGGGGGGAATCCGGGCTTGGCGCCAAGCACCGAACCCGAATCCGCCCCTATGCAAGGTCCTCATCAAACGGCTGTGGATTCTCAGGCAGGACAAGGAGGGGAGGGATCTCCTCCGGATGAATCCCCTGCGCCCACCGGGACCTTCTCCATTTCAGAGAAGGACCTGGCTGAGGCCGGTCCATCTGGCCTGGGGGCTTCTACCGGCGGGGGTGAAAAGCGGGTTCATTCCCTGCCCTCCTCTCCTAAAAAGAAGAAAAAGACAAGAAAGACGAAAAAGACTCGGGGCTCCTCTCCATCCGCGGGGGCTGCGGGGACGGATGGGTCTGCTGCCACTTTAATAGGCGACCAAGCCAAGATCGGCACATCCGGCCCCTCTACCCCCTCGTGTGCGGAGCCCTTGACTAAGACCAAGAGTGCACAGGGCGGAGCCTCGATGACATCGGGGCCCCTCATTCAGAGGTTACCTGGCGTTTTCGAGCCCGCTGGCTTCAAACGCTTCCTCGTTATTCGCTCCACTGATGGCACCATGTTGTCCAAGGGCAACATGATCCATCAGAGGAGAGGATTAGCTAGTGCAATTGGTAGAGAGCCGAAGGTAACCCGTTTCTCGGACGGGAGCCTTCTGGCGAATGCGGCGAATCCCGCCGAGGCGGCCAAGATAAGTGCTCTTCGGACACTTCATGGCACCCCGGTGAGTGTGACGCCGCACTCTACCATGAACTTTGTAAAAGGAGTAGTTTATGCGAGGGAACTCGTTGACTACTCCATAGAAGACATCACCCTAGAGCTGGCCGACCATGGGGCGGTCAAGGTCGAACGTGTGATGAGAAAACAGGGAGGGGCCTCGAGACCCACCCCTACACTCTTCGTCACGTTCGACTGTGACAAGCTCCCTGAGTCGGTGCGTGCCGGTTGGTACCGCTACCGCGTGAAGGCATTCGTGCCACTGCCGCGGCGGTGCTATTACTGTCACCGCTTCGGCCACACGAATCGATCATGTAGACGTGCAAAATCGGGGTCACCCGAAGTCTGTGTAAATTGCTCCAAGGTCGCACACGATAAGTCCAAATCGTGTGTGGCCAAGTGTGTCAATTGCGGAGAGCCGCACCCTGCTTCTTCGAAGCAATGTGGTGCATATCTCCTTGAGAAAGAAATCCTGGCCATTCAGGCCCAGGATCGACTCTCATTCCGCGAGGCTAAGGACTTGGTCCTGGCGCGCCCGGCTCTGCCTGGGACGTCATATGCCTCAATAGTTAGAAAAGCACCCTCTGCTCCTGGCCCATCCAGGCCAATGAGCACGGTTGTTTCCGCGCCCATTCGGAGCCCTTCTGCGGGCTCTACTACACCCGGGCGCTCCCCTGGTAGAGCTGGCGGCAAAAAGGGTTCACATCCAGCCCCGGCTAATACCAGGGCTCCCCCCTCTTCCCCCAGCGTGACCGTTTCCCGTAAGGCAAAACGGCCACGCGCCTCCACAGAGTCGTTAGACTCACAGGAGGCAACACCCCTGAAGATGGTCGCTAGGCCATCTTCCGGGGTTCCTAAAGCTGTTCCCCGAAAGGAGGACAGCAACAAAGGAGCTTCGGCCCCTTCGCCCACGCCCCGAGGTGGAGCGAGTGGCTCGGAGACGGTGGTTCCTCGAAAAGAGGGCCCCCCGCCTCCCAAGCCGCAACGCCCGCCAAAGGTTTCGAGGCGGAGGGAGGAAAAGACTCGCATGGCGAGCCCAACCTCCCCCAATAAGTCCTCGAAGGCGACAGCGCCTTCAGCGCTTTGTCCGGCCAACAGCGCCCGGGGTTCTGCCCCCGGGAAGCGTACGGCCATTCCCGTGAGGGTCTTCAATTCGAGGAGGGCCCCCGCGTCTCCTCCGAGCTAGGCCTGGAGGGCATATTCCTTCAATGGAATTGCCGTGGACTCCGGGCCAACTGGGAGGAGCTGCGGAGGCTCGCCTCATCCCGTTCCCCGTTAGCTATTTTTTTGCAGGAGACCATGCTAGGCGCGTGCCCGCTGCCTGCCCTCCCGGGGTATAAGGGTCTTGCGACCCCACCACCGCGGGATGGCCGGGCTGGGGGATGCGCGGTTTACACCCGGCATGATGTCTCCGTTCTTCCTTTCTCTTTAGATACCTCCTTTGAGGCAGTGGCTGTGCAGCTGCACCTGGATAGGAGGTATACTATCATTTCTGCGTACATTCCACCGTCAGCTGACTTCGACGCGGGGGACTTCCGCCGCGTCGTGGCACGGTTGCCGAGGCCCTATCTCTTGCTTGGAGATCTGAACGGCAGGCATCCTCTCTGGGGAGATTACTCCATAAATCCCAGGGGACAAGTCCTTGCCGATCTGATCGAAGAGCTTGAGATGGGTGTCCTAAACGTGGATGAGTTTACGCATCACTGTCCGAGAACCGCTTCATTTTCTTGCCTTGACCTATCTTTGTGCTCTTCAGATGCACAGCCTGATTTTGATTGGGGGGTGGTCGATGACCTCCATGGTAGTGATCACTTTCCCATTCAAATATCATTTTCAGGGCAACTGCCGCCTGAGAGACCACCTCGGTGGTGCTTGGCGCGGGCGCGGTGGCCTGCATTTCAGGAAATGACTGAATTCTCTATCTCAGTCGAGGAGTTTAGGTCGGTAGATGAGGCCGTTGAGTTCTTCTCCGGCAACCTCATCGCCGTAGGCCTGACTACTATTCCTAGGACGTCTGGCCGTTTTGCACGCCGACCACTCCCATGGTGGTCGGCCGAGTGTGAGAGGGCCCTGAAACAGAAGCGTTATGCCTACATGCGCTATAAGCGCCGCCCGAACGATTTCACTGTCGCTGAATTTCGTCGGGCTAGGGCTAGGTTCCGGTATATTTCGAAGCACGCCCGCCGCTCTTCTTGGCGGGCATACGTGTCTTCACTTAACGGGAAGACCCCTTTAGCTGAGGTGTGGAAGCGAGTCAAAAGGATTCGGGGCAAGTTCTCGCAGGACCCCCCTCCCGTTCTCCAGGAGAATGGGACCGCAATCTCGGACCCCGCGTCCGTGGCGGAATCCTTAGCGACCGCTTTTTCCGCATTCTCTAGCCGTGATGCTGCTCCGCAAGCATTCAATGCACGTCGTGATGTCGCGAAAGCCCGCCGGCTGGACTTTACCTCCAGAGGCGGAGAACCCTTCAACGACAAGTTTACTGTGAGTGAGTTGCGTTCCGCTCTCGCTTCGTGCGCGGACACCGCCCATGGTCCGGACGATGTCCCGTACGCCATGCTTCGACACCTGGGTGAGCGAGGCATGGCCTTTCTGTTAGATTTGTTCAACAGGATCTGGGTAAAGGTCTTCTCCCAGACTCCTGGCGAATCGCTACTGTGCTCGCCTTTCGCAAGCCGGGGAGAGATCACTCTACTCCGACCGGTTTCCGCCCAATCTCTCTAACCTCTTGCGTGTGCAAGTTGATGGAGAAATTGGTAAATGTTAGATTAGCCTATTTCCTGGACAGCGGAGGCCATCTGTCTTCTGCACAGTGCGGCTTCCGTAAGTTCCACTCCACGTCGGATGCTCTGCTCCGACTGGAAAGTGCCGTCTGCGAGGCTTTCCTTCGTAGACAGCACTACGCCACGGTGTTTTTTGATCTGGAGAAGGCCTATGATACCGCATGGCGATACGGTATCATGGAGACTCTCCACACGATGGGGGCGAGGGGACGCCTCCCAATTTTTATATCTGAATTTTTGCGAGATCGTCGATTCCGCGTACGGGTGGGGGGAGCCCTCTCCGGCCCAAAGGAGCAGGAAGAGGGTGTCCCGCAGGGAAGTGTCCTCAGTGTCACACTCTTTGCCCTGAGCATCAACGGCATCACCTCGGTGCTGCCGGAAGATGTTCTCGCTACGCTCTACGTGGACGACCTTTCGATCTCTTTTGGCGCGGCCCAGATGCCAACTCTGGAGCGTCGACTCCAACAGGCATTGAACCGCGTCTCTCGCTATGCCGAAGCGCACAGGTTTCGGTTTTCTTTGGCCAAGACTAAGGTGGTGCACTTCTGCCGCCATCCACGGCTTCACCCCGACCCAGATTTGTTTCTTAATGGGGTGCGCCTGGATGTGGTTGAGTAGCACCGTTTCCTTGGTCTTGTATTCGACCGACGCCTCACCTGGGAAGCTCATATTCGCAGCCTTAGGGTCTCTTGTACCCGCGCCATGGACATTCTCCGTTCCGTGACGTTCAGCGCTTGGGGCGCTGATAGGGCTACCGCCTTACTTTTTTATCGATCCTTTGTTCGCTCGAAGCTCGACTACGGATGCGAGTTTTATGCATCCGCAGCCGAGCGTTTATTGCGGAAGGTGGATTCGATCCACCACACCGGCCTTCGCCTTGCGATCGGTGCCTTCCGCACTTCCCCCATTGAGAGCCTGTTGGTCGATGCTGGGGAGATGCCACTCGCTCTGCGCCGCGTGCAGTGCATCACTCGCCTGTACGCGCGAGCCCGGCGCCTCCCTCAGTCGCCAACAGCTCTCACTGCATCCGCAGCTGATCTCGATGGTGCCTATGCCGCCGAGAGACGCCAGTCATACCCTAAGCCCTTTGGGTTTAGGGCCAGGAAACTCCTTCGAGAAGTAGATATAGCTCTCGGGCCGGTGGCGCCCCTGGTTCTGCCCAGGACGCCACCCTGGAGGGTACCACATTTGGCTATTTGTCGCCACGCCTCTGCTCCCAAAGCTTGTACTGCGCCGGGAGTATTGCGTTCGACCTTTTTGGAGCACACATCGTGTCACGCTGGTACCGTGCCAGTGTATACGGATGGCTCCAAGTCCCAAGAGGGGGTCGGCTTCCACGCCGTATTCCCTCTGTTTGAAGTCAGCGGGGCTCTACCAGGCGCTGCGTCTGTCTTCACGGCCGAGCTGGTGGCAATACACCACTCGGTACGGGAGATTACGCGACGTGCCCGGTTCGGAGACCGGATTGTGATCTATAGCGACTCACAAAGCGCCCTGAGTGCTCTCGGGGCATTGGAATCTCCGCATCCCCTGGTTCGCGATATCCGTGACGCCACGGTTTTGGCGAGCCGGGCAGATGTCGAGATTATCTTCTGCTGGGTTCCTGGACATGTAGGAATTGCGGGGAATGAGCGCGCCGATGAGGGCGCCAAAGAGTCCGCGAGGACTCTGCGACCGGACCAGCGTTTCGCTCTTCCTCACACCGACTACATGGCAGGAATACGGGCAGCTCTTCGGACTGCTTGGCAAAGAAGATGGGAGACGGTCGAAGGGAACTTAAAGTTGCGTGCCATTGCGCCGCGACTGTTCCCATGGACCTATCCCCCAATGCCGCGGCGGCTTCAGGTTGCTTTCTGTCGTCTCCGAATCGGCCACACTCGTGTGACGCATCGCTATCTGATGGAGCGCTCGCCTGCGCCCTATTGCAACGACTGCGTCGTCCCCCAGACTGTTCGGCACATTCTTGTCGAATGTCCCAGTCTGGGTGATCTTCGCGCACGACACCTGTCCCGGTACCGGGATGGGCGGGGTCGCTACCGCCTGTCCCTTGTTCTCGGAATGAGTGCGTGTACTTTGACTGGTGGACTTATTGACTTTTTGGGGGAGGCCGGCCTTCTCCCTTTTATTTAACGCGATTTAATTGTTGTTGTTGTTTTTGTAATTGTTTTGTTATTGCTTTGTTATTGTTATTGTTATTCCTTTTTATTGTTTTCTGTTTAATTTTTTAAAGTAGCCTAAATTAGGCTGTTTGTTTACGGCAACTTATGCCTTAGTCGGCAGTCGCTAGATAGCCCCTTAATTAAAAAAAAAAAAAAAAAATGCATTTCAGGAAATGACTGAATTCTCTATCTCAGTCAAGGAGTTTAGGTCGGTAGATGAGGCCGTCGAGTTCTTCTCCGGCAACCTCATCGCCGTGGGCCTGACTACTATTCCTAGGACGTCTGGCCGTTTTGCACGCCGACCACTCCCATGGTGGTCGGCCGAGTGTGAGACGGCCCTCAAACAGAAGCGTTATGCCTACATGCGCTATAAGCGCCGCCCGAACAATTTCACCGTCGCTGAATTTCGTCGGGCTAGGGCTAGGTTCCGGTATATTTCGAAGCACGCCCGCCGCTCTTCTTGGCGGGCATACGTGTCTTCACTTAACGGGAAGACCCCTTTAGCTGAGGTGTGGAAGCGAGTCAAAAGGATTCGGGGCAAGTTCTCGCAGGACCCCCCTCCCGTTCTCCAGGAGAATGGGACCGCAATCTCGGACCCCGCGTCCGTGGCGGAATCCTTAGCGACCGCTTTTTCCGCATTCTCTAGCCGTGATGCTGCTCCGCCAGCATTCAATGCACGTCGTGATGTCGCGGAAGGCCGCCGGCTGGACTTTACCTCCAGAGGCGGAGAACCCTTCAACGACAAGTTTACTGTGAGTGAGTTGCGTTCCGCTCTCGCTTCGTGCGCGGACACCGCCCATGGTCCGGACGATGTCCCGTACGCCATGCTTCGACACCTGGGTGAGCGAGGCATGGCCTTTCTATTAGATTTGTTCAACAGGATCTGGGTGGAAGGTCTCCTCCCAGACTCCTGGCGAATCGCTACTGTGCTCGCCTTTCGCAAGCCGGGGAGAGATCACTCTACTCCGACCGGTTTCCGCCCAATCTCTCTAACCTCTTGCGTGTGCAAGTTGATGGAGAAATTGGTAAATGTTAGATTAGCCTGTTTCCTGGACAGCGGAGGCCATCTGTCTTCTGCACAGTGCGGCTTCCGTAAGTTCCACTCCACGTCGGATGCTCTGCTCCGACTGGAAAATGCCGTCTGCGAGGCTTTCCTTCGTAGACAGCACTACGCCACGGTGTTTTTTGATCTGGAGAAAGCCTATGATACCGCATGGCGATACGGTATCATGGAGACTCTCCACACGATGGGGGCGAGGGGACGCCTCCCAATGTTTATATCTGAATTTTTGCGAGATCGTCGATTCCGCGTACGGGTGGGGGGAGCCCTCTCCGGCCCAAAGGAGCAGGAAGAGGGTGTCCCGCAGGGAAGTGTCCTCAGTGTCACACTCTTTGCCCTGAGCATCAACGGCATCACCTCGGTGCTGCCGGAAGATGTTCTCGCTACGCTCTACGTGGACGACCTTTCGATCTCTTTTGGCGCGGCCCAGATGCCAACTCTGGAGCGCCGACTCCAACAGGCATTGAACCGCGTCTCTTGCTATGCCAAAGCGCACAGGTTTCGGTTTTCTTTGGCCAAGACTAAGGTGGTGCACTTCTGCCGCCATCCACGGCTTCACCCCGACCCAGATTTGTTTCTTAATGGGGTGCGCCTGGATGTGGTTGAGTCGCACCGTTTCCTTGGTCTTGTATTCGACCGACGCCTCACCTGGGAGGCTCACATTCGCAGCCTTAGGGTCTCTTGTACCCGCGCCATGGACATTCTCCGTTCCGTGACGTTCAGCGCTTGGGGCGCTGATAGGGCTACCGCCTTACTTTTTTATCGATCCTTTGTTCGCTCGAAGCTCGACTACGGATGCGAGTTTTATGCATCCGCAGCCGAGCGTTTATTGCGGAAGGTGGATTCGATCCACCACACCGGCCTTCGCCTTGCGACCGGTGCCTTCCGCACTTCCCCCATTGAGAGCCTGTTGGTCGATGCTGGGGAGATGCCACTCGCTCTGCGCCGCGTGCAGTGCATCACTTGCCTGTACGCGCGAGCCCGGCGCCTCCCCCAGTCGCCAACAGCTCTCACTGCATCCGCAGCTGATCTCGATGGTGCCTATGCCGCCGAGAGACGCCAGTCATACCCTAAGCCCTTTGGGTTTAGGGCCAGGAAACTCCTTCGAGAGGTAGATATAGCTCTCGGGCCGATGGCGCCCCTGGTTCTGCCCAGGACGCCACCCTGGAGGGTACCACATTTGGCTATTTGTCGCCACGCCTCGGCTCCCAAAGCTTGTACTGCGCCGGGAGTATTGCGTTCGATCTTTTTGGAGCACACATCGTGTCACGCTGGTACCGTGCCAGTGTATACGGATGGCTCCAAGTCCCAAGAGGGGGTCGGCTTCCACGCCGTATCCCCTCTGTTTGAAGTCAGCGGGGCTCTACCAGGCGCTGCGTCTGTCTTCACGGCCGAGCTGGTGGCAATACACCACTCGGTACGGGAGATTACGCGACGTGCCCGGTTCGGAGACCGGATTGTGATTTATAGCGACTCACAAAGCGCCCTGAGTGCTCTCGGGGCATTGGAATCTCCGCATCCCCTGGTTCGCGAAATCCGTGACGCCACGGTTTTGGCGAGCCGGGCAGATGTCGAGATTATCTTCTGCTGGGTTCCTGGACATGTAGGAATTGCGGGGAATGAGCGCGCCGATGAGGGCGCCAAAGAGTCCGCGAGGACTCTGCGACCGGACCAGCGTTTCGCTCTTCCTCACACCGACTACATGGCAGGAATACGGGCAGCTCTTCGGACTGCTTGGCAAAGAAGATGGGAGACGGTCGAGGGGAACTTAAAGTTGCGTGCCATTGCGCCGCGACTGTTCCCATGGACCTATCCCCCAATGCCGCGGCGGCTTCAGGTTGCTTTCTGTCGTCTTCGAATCGGACACACTCGTGTGACGCATCGTTACTTGGTGGAGCGCTCGCATGTGCCCTATTGCAACGACTGCGTCGTCCCCCAGACTGTCCGGCATATTCTTGTCGAATGTTCCAGTCTGGGTGATCTTCGCGCACGATACCTGTCTCGGTACCGGGATGGGCGGGGTCGCTACCGCCTGTCCCTTGTACTCGGGACGAGTGCGTGCACCATGACTGGTGGACTTATTGACTTTTTGGGGGAGGCCGGCCTTCTCCCCTTTATTTAAGGTTCCTTTTTTTGTTATTGTTTTGTTTTAGATTGCACTCTCCTGCACCGGGGTGAGGGGGACCTCCCCCCGCTGCCGGAGATTGCTTCGATTGTTAAGTTTTTCAAATTTATATTGATTGTTAAGTTTTCATATTTTAACTTTAAAGTAGCCTAATTCTAGGCTGTCGTGTTTTTCGGCGACTTATGCCCAAGTGGGTAGTTGCCAGATGGGCTCTATAAAAAAAAAAAAATAATAAAATAAAAAAAAAATATATAGCTCTCGGGCCGGTGGCGCCCCTGGTTCTGCCCAGGACGCCACCCTGGAGGGTACCACATTTGGCTATTTGTCGCCACGCCTCTGCTCCCAAAGCTTGTACTGCGCCGGGAGTATTGCGTTCGACCTTTTTGGAGCACACATCGTGTCACGCTGGTACCGTGCCAGTGTATACGGATGGCTCCAAGTCCCAAGAGGGGGTCGGCTTCCACGCCGTATCCCCTCTGTTTGAAGTCAGCGGGGCTCTACCAGGCGCTGCGTCTGTCTTCACGGCCGAGCTGGTGGCAATACACCACTCGGTACGGGAGATTACGCGACGTGCCCGGTTCGGAGACCGGATTGTGATTTATAGCGACTCACAAAGCGCCCGGAGTGCTCTCGGGGCATTGGAATCTCCGCATCCCCTGGTTCGCGAAATCCGTGACGCCACGGTTTTGGCGAGCCGGGCAGATGTCGAGATTATCTTCTGCTGGGTTCCTGGACATGTAGGAATTGCGGGGAATGAGCGCGCCGATGAGGGCGCCAAAGAGTCCGCGAGGACTCTGCGACCGGACCAGCGTTTCGCTCTTCCTCACACTGACTACATGGCAGGAATACGGGCAGCTCTTCGGACTGCTTGGCAAAGAAGATGGGAGACGGTCGAGGGGAACTTAAAGTTGCGTGCCATTGCGCCGCGACTGTTCCCATGGACCTATCCCCCAATGCCGCGGCGGCTTCAGGTTGCTTTCTGTCGTCTTCGAATCGGACACACTCGTGTGACGCATCGTTACTTGGTGGAGCGCTCGCATGTGCCCTATTGCAACGACTGCGTCGTCCCCCAGACTGTTCGGCATATTCTTGTCGAATGTTCCAGTCTGGGTGATCTTCGCGCACGATACCTGTCTCGGTACCGGGATGGGCGGGGTCGCTACCGCCTGTCCCTTGTGCTCGGGACAGATTCGTGCACATTGACTTGTGGACTTATTGACTTCTTGGGAGAGGCCGGCCTTCTCCCTATTATTTAAGCAAGGTTTGTTTGTTGTTGTTTTATTTGTTGTTTTTTTTGTTTTTTGTTTGTTTTTTTCCTTTAGTTGCACGCTCCTGCGCCGGGGGGACCTCTCCCCGACGCACCAGCTTGCTTCCTTTCCCCCTTTTGGGGTATTGTTTGTTTTGTTTTTTTTGTTTGTTTTTTTTTTCTCTTTAATTTATTTTAAAGTAGCCTAGAACTAGGCCAGTTTTAATACGGCGACTAATGCCCAAGTAGGCAGTCGCCAGATGAGCTCATAAAAAAAAAAAAAAATTCCGCACTTCCCCCATTGAGAGCCTGTTGGTCGATGCTGGGGAGATGCCACTCGCTCTGCGCCGCGTGCAGTGCATCACTCGCCTGTACGCGCGAGCCCGGCGCCTCCCTCAGTCGCCAACAGCTCTCACTGCATCCGCAGCTGATCTCGATGGTGCCTATGCCGCCGAGAGACGCCAGTCATACCCTAAGCCCTTTGGGTTTAGGGCCAGGAAACTCCTTCGAGAGGTAGATATAGCTCTCGGGCCGGTGGCGCCCCTGGTTCTGCCCAGGACGCCACCCTGGAGGGTACCACATTTGGCTATTTGTCGCCACGCCTCTGCTCCCAAAGCTTGTACTGCGCCGAGAGTATTGCGTTCGACCTTTTTGGAGCACACATCGTGTCACGCTGGTACCGTGCCAGTGTATACGGATGGCTCCAAGTCCCAAGAGGGGGTCGGCTTCCACGCCGTATCCCCTCTGTTTGAAGTCAGCGGGGCTCTACCAGGCGCTGCGTCTGTCTTCACGGCCGAGCTGGTGGCAATACACCACTCGGTACGGGAGATTACGCGACGTGCCCGGTTCGGAGACCGGATTGTGATCTATAGCGACTCACAAAGCGCCCTGAGTGCTCTCGGGGCATTGGAATCTCCGCATCCCCTGGTTTGCGATATCCGTGACGCCACGGTTTTGGCGAGCCGGGCAGATGTCGAGATTATCTTCTGCTGGGTTCCTGGACATGTAGGAATTGCGGGGAATGAGCGCGCCGATGAGGGCGCCAAAGAGTCCGCGAGGACTCTGCGACCGGACCAGCGTTTCGCTCTTCCTCACACCGACTACATGGCAGGAATACGGGCAGCTCTTCGGACTGCTTGGCGAAGAAGATGGGAGACGGTCGAAGGGAACTTAAAGTTGCGTGCCATTGCGCCGCGACTGTTCCCATGGACCTATCCCCCAATGCCGCGGCGGCTTCAGGTTGCTTTCTGTCGTCTCCGAATCGGACACACTCGTGTGACACATCGCTATCTGATGGAGCGCTCGCCTGCGCCCTATTGCAACGACTGCGTCGTCCCCCAGACTGTTCGGCACATTCTTGTCGAATGTCCCAGTCTGGGTGATCTTCGCGCACGACACCTGTCCCGGTACCGGGATGGGCGGGGTCGCTACCGCCTGTCCCTTGTTCTCGGGATGAGTGCGTGTACTTTGACTGGTGGACTTATTGACTTTTTGGGGGAGGCCGGCCTTCTCCCTTTTATTTAACGCGATTTAATTGTTGTTGTTGTTTTTGTAATCGTTTTGTTATTGCTTTGTTATTGTTATTGTTATTCCTTTTTATTGTTTTCTGTTTAATTTTTTAAAGTAGCCTAAATTAGGCTGTTTGTTTACGGCAACTTATGCCTTAGTCGGCAGTCGCCAGATAGCCCCTTAATTAAAAAAAAAATCTTGCGTGTGCAAGTTGATGGAGAAATTGGTAAATGTTAGATTAGCCTATTTCCTGGACAGCGGAGGCCATCTGTCTTCTGCGCAGTGCGGCTTCCGTAAGTTCCACTCCACGTTGGATGCTCTGCTCCGACTGGAAAACGCCGTCTGCGAGGCTTTCCTTCGTAGACAGCACTACGCCACGGTGTTTTTCGATCTGGAAAAGGCCTATGATACCGCATGGCGATACGGTATCATGGAGACTCTCCACACGATGGGGGCGAGGGGACGCCTCCCAATGTTTATATCTGAATTTTTGCGAGATCGTCGATTCCGCGTACGGGTGGGGGGAGCCCTCTCCGGCCCAAAGGAGCAGGAAGAGGGTGTCCCGCAGGGAAGTGTCCTCAGTGTCACACTCTTTGCCCTGAGCATCAACGGCATCACCTCGGTGCTGCCGGAAGATGTTCTCGCTACGCTCTACGTGGACGACCTTTCGATCTCTTTTGGCGCGGCCCAGATGCCAACTCTGGAGCGTCGACTCCAACAGGCATTGAACCGCGTCTCTCGCTATGCCGAAGCGCACAGGTTTCGGTTTTCTTTGGCCAAGACTAAGGTGGTGCACTTCTGCCGCCATCCACGGCTTCACCCCGACCCAGATTTGTTTCTTAATGGGGTGCGCCTGGATGTGGTTGAGTCGCACCGTTTCCTTGGTCTTGTATTCGACCGACGCCTCACCTGGGAGGCTCATATTCGCAGCCTTAGGGTCTCTTGTACCCGCGCCATGGACATTCTCCGTTCCGTGACGTTCAGCGCTTGGGGCGCTGATAGGGCTACTGCCTTACTTTTTTATCGATCCTTTGTTCGCTCGAAGCTCGACTACGGATGCGAGTTTTATGCATCCACAGCCGAGCGTTTATTGCGGAAGGTGGATTCGATCCACCACACCGGCCTTCGCCTTGCAACCGGTGCCTTTCGCACTTCCCCCATTGAGAGCCTGTTGGTCGATGCTGGGGAGATGCCACTCGCTCTGCGCCGCGTGCAGTGCATCACTCGCCTGTACGCGCGAGCCCGGCGCCTCCCTCAGTCGCCAACAGCTCTCACTGCATCCGCAGCTGATCTCGATGGTGCCTATGCCGCCGAGAGACGCCTGTCATACCCTAAGCCCTTTGGGTTTAGGGCCAGGAAACTCCTTCGAGAGGTAGATATAGCTCTCGGGCCGGTGGCGCCCCTGGTTCTGCCCAGGACGCCACCCTGGAGGGTACCACATTTGGCTATTTGTCGCCACGCCTCTGCTCCCAAAGCTTGTACTGCGCCGGGAGTATTGCGTTCGACCTTTTTGGAGCACACATCGTGTCACGCTGGTACCGTGCCAGTGTATACGGATGGCTCCAAGTCCCAAGAGGGGGTCGGCTTCCACGCCGTATCCCCTCTGTTTGAAGTCAGCGGGGCTCTACCAGGCGCTGCGTCTGTCTTCACGGCCGAGCTGGTGGCAATACACCACTCGGTACGGGAGATTACGCGACGTGCCCGGTTCGGAGACCGGATTGTGATCTATAGCGACTCACAAAGCGCCCTGAGTGCTCTCGGGGCATTGGAATCTCCGCATCCCCTGGTTCGCGATATCCGTGACGCCACGGTTTTGGTGAGCCGGGCAGATGTCGAGATTATCTTCTGCTGGGTTCCTGGACATGTAGGAATTGCGGGGAATGAGCGCGCCGATGAGGGCGCCAAAGAGTCCGCGAGGACTCTGCGACCGGACCAGCGTTTCGCTCTTCCTCACACCGACTACATGGCAGGAATACGGGCAGCTCTTCGGACTGCTTGGCAAAGAAGATGGGAGACGGTCGAGGGGAACTTAAAGTTGCGTGCCATTGTGCCGCGACTGTTCCCATGGACCTATCCCCCAATGCCGCGGCGGCTTCAGGTTGCTTTCTGTCGTCCCCGAATCGGACACACTCGTGTGACGCATCGCTATCTGATGGAGCGCTCGCCTGCGCCCTATTGCAACGACTGCGTCGTCCCCCAGACTGTTCGGCACATTCTTGTCGAATGTCCCAGTCTGGGTGATCTTCGCGCACGATACCTGTCCCAGTACCGGGATGGGCGGGGTCGCTACCGCCTGTCCCGTGTGCTCGGGACAGATTCGTGCACACTGACTTGTGGACTTGTTGACTTCTTGGGGGAGGCCGGCCTTCTCCCTATTATTTAAGCAAGGTTTGTTTGTTTTGTTTTTTGTTTTTTTTTTGCATTTCTTGTTTTTTGTTTGTTTGTTTGTTTTTTTCTTTAGTTGCACGCTCCTGCGCCGGGGGGACCTCTCCCCGACGCACCAGCTTGCTTCCTTTCCCCCTTTTGGGGTGTTGTTTTTGTTTTTTTCTCTCTTTAATTTCATTTTAAAGTAGCCTAGAACTAGGCCAGTTTTAATACGGCGACTAATGCCCAAGTAGGCAGTCGCCAGATGAGCTCTTAAAAAAAAAAAAAAAAAAAAAAATGTACCCGCACCATGGACATTCTCCGTTCCGTGACGTTCAGCGCTTGTGGCGCTGATAGGGCTACCGCCTTACTTTTTTATCGATCCTTTGTTCGCTCGAAGCTCGACTACGGATGCGAGTTTTATGCATCCGCAGCCGAGCGTTTATTGCGGAAGGTGGATTCGATCCACCACACCGGCCTTCGCCTTGCGACCGGTGCCTTCCGCACTTCCCCCATTGAGAGCCTGTTGGTCGATGCTGGGGAGATGCCACTCGCTCTGCGCCGCGTGCAGTGCATCACTCGCCTGTACGCGCGAGCCCGGCGCCTCCTTCAGTCGCCAACAGCTCTCACTGCATCCGCAGCTGATCTCGATGGTGCCTATGCCCCCGAGAGACGCCAGTCATACCCTAAGCCCTTTGGGTTTAGGGCCAGGAAACTCCTTCGAGAGGTAGATATAGCTCTCGGGCCGGTGGCGCCCCTGGTTCTGCCCAGGACGCCACCCTGGAGGGTACCACATTTGGCTATTTGTCGCCACGCCTCTGCTCCCAAAGCTTGTACTGCGCCGGGAGTATTGCGTTCGACCTTTTTGGAGCACACATCGTGTCACGCTGGAACCGTGCCAGTGTATACGGATGGCTCCAAGTCCCAAGAGGGGGTCGGCTTCCACGCCGTATCCCCTCTGTTTGAAGTCAGCGGGGCTCTACCAGGCGCTGCGTCTGTCTTCACGGCCGAGCTGGTGGCAATACACCACTCGGTACGGGAGATTACGCGACGTGCCCGGTTCGGAGACCGGATTGTGATCTATAGCGACTCACAAAGCGCCCTGAGTGCTCTCGGGGCATTGGAATCTCCGCATCCCCTGGTTCGCGATATCCGTGACGCCACGGTTTTGGCGAGCCGGGCAGATGTCGAGATTATCTTCTGCTGGGTTCCTGGACATGTGGGAATTGCGGGGAATGAGCGCGCCGATGAGGGCGCCAAAGAGTCCGCGAGGACTCTGCGACCGTACCAGCGTTTCGCTCTTCCTCACACCGACTACATGGCAGGAATACGGGCAGCTCTTCGGACTGCTTGGCAAAGAAGATGGGAGACGGTCGAAGGGAACTTAAAGTTGCGTGCCATTGCGCCGCGACTGTTCCCATGGACCTATCCCTCAATGCCGCGGCGGCTTCAGGTTGCTTTCTGTCGTCTCCGAATCGGACACACTCGTGTGACGCATCGCTATCTGGTGGAGCGCTCGCCTGCGCCCTATTGCAACGACTGCGTCGTCCCCCAGACTGTTCGGCACATTCTTGTCGAATGTCCCAGTCTGGGTGATCTTCGCGCACGACACCTGTCCCGGTACCGGGTTCGGCGGGGTCGCTACCGCCTGTCCCTTGTACTCGGGACGAGTGCGTGCACTTTGACTGGTGGACTTGCTAACTTTTTGAGGGAGGCCGGCCTTCTCCCTTTTTTTTAACCAGGCTTAATTTTGTTGTTGTTTTTGTTGTTGTTGTTGTTTTTGTTATTGTTTTGTTATTGTTATTTCTTTTTTGTTGTTCCCTGTTCCATTTTTTGAAGTAGCCTAGAACTAGGCTGTTTGTTTACGGCGACTTATGCCTAAGTCGGCAGTCGCCAGATAGCCCCTTAAATACAAAAAAAAAAAAAAATGCGGAGGATCGCCTCGTCCCGTTCCCCGTTAGCTATTTTTTTGCAGGAGACCATGCTGGGCGCGTGCCCGCTGCCTGCCCTCCCGGGGTATAAGGGTCTTGCAACCCCACCACCGCGGGACGGCCGGTCTGGGGGATGCGCGGTTTACACCCGGCATGATGTCTCCGTTCTTCCTTTTTCTTTAGATACCTCCTTACAGGCAGTGGCTGTGCAGCTTCACCTGGATAGGAGGTATACTATCATTTCTGCGTACATTCCACCGTCAGCTGACTTCGACGCGGGGGACTTCCGCCGCGTCGTGGCACGGTTGCCGAGGCCCTATCTCTTGCTTAGAGATCTTAACGGCAGGCATCCTCTCTGGGGAGATTACACGATAAATCCCAGGGGACAAGTCCTTGCCGATCTGATCGAAGAGCTTGAGATGGGTGTCCTAAACGTGGATGAGTTTACGCATCACTGTCCGAGAACCGCTTCAATTTCTTGCCTTGACCTATCATTGTGCTCTTCGGATGCACAGCTTGATTTTGATTGGGGGGTGGTCGATGACCTCCATGTTAGTGATCACTTTCCCATTCAAATATCATTTTCAGGGCAACTGCCGCCTGAGAGACCACCTCGGGGGTGCTTGGCACGGGCGAGGTGGCCTGTATTTCAGGAAATGACTGAATTCTCTATCTCAGTCGAGGAGTTTAGGTCGGTAGATGAGGCCGTTGAGTTCTTCTCCGGCAACCTTATCGCCGTGGGCCTGACTACTATTCCTAGGACGTCTGGCTGTTTTGCACGCCGACCACTCCTATGGTGGTCGGCCGAGTGTGAGACGGCCCTCAAAAAGAAGCGTTATGCCTACATGCGCTATAAGCGCCGCCCGAACGATTTCACTGTCGCTGAATTTCGTTGGGCTAGGGCTAGGTTCCGGTATATTTCGAAGCACGCCCGCCGCTCTTCTTGGCGGGCATACGTGTCTTCACTTAACGGGAAGACCCCTTTAGCTGAGGTGTGGAAGCGAGTCAAAAGGATTCGGGGCAAGTTCTCGCAGGACTCCCCTCCCGTTCTCCAGGAGAATGGGACCGCAATCTCGGACCCCGCGTCCGTGGCGGAATCCTTACCGACCGCTTTCTCTGCATTCTCTAGCCGTGTTGCTGCTCCGCCAGCATTCAATGCACGTCGTGATGTCGCGGAAGGCCGCCGGCTGGACTTTACCTCCAGAGGCGGAGAACCCTTCAACGACAAGTTTACTGTGAGTGAGTTGCGTTCCGCTCTCGCTTCGTGCGCGGACACCGCCCATGGTCCGGACGATGTCCCGTACGCCATGCTTCGAAACCTGGGTGAGCGAGGCATGGCCTTTCTGTTAGATCTGTTCAACAGGATCTGGGTGGAAGGTCTTCTCCCAGACTCCTGGCGAATCGTTACTGTGCTTTCCTTTCGCAAGCCGGGGAGAGATCACTCTACTCCGACCGGTCCCCGTAAGGGGCGCGGCGATTTGCCATCCTGGCCGCCGTGCTGACGGGATCCAGCGCTCCGTCCGGCCCCAGCTTAACCTCTCTTCCTTACTTCAGATAGCCCGATTTCTTCCCTACCTCGTCGCTTTTCATACAACCTCTCCCACAACTTTCTCTGGTCAGCCTCTAATTTCACAGGGTAGATGCTGACCTTCTTCTCAAGCCAACCATTCCGGATCGGGGCTGGGGGGGAGGGGACATTGTTCCCTAACCCCTGAGCTCCGCTTCGGGATGGGTTTTTTTTAACAACCTGCTTCATCCCCACCCATACCTTCCTCACATCCCTTTTCCTCTCCTCTTCAAAATCTATCTTTTTTACGCCGTGTCCAAGGTGGAGCCGCCATGCCGATGGACTGCCAGGCCACCAGGCGGGAGAGGTGGTCCCGAATGGCGGCGCCTGGCTCTGCCGGGCTTGTAAGCACCTCTCGCAGTGCGGGCTACTGCGAGGGGTGAAGAGCTATTGCGTCCCGTGGCAAAAATAGGGTCACCATGCCCATAGATAAACAACCAAAAAAAACCCAAACCCCTTTAACTCCCCCTTGCTCATCGACGGAGCCGCCCTTGGGCAGCTCCACCGAAAAAATGGAGGTCCCCCCCCCTGTGCTTGCACAGGGGACCCTCCATATTTCTCTAACCGGAGAGAAGGCTTACTCCTCTCCTTCGCCTACGGGTGCAGGGGATTCCCCCTCACCCCCTTCTCTGGAGGTGCTTTCGGGAACCTCCCTTTTCCCAGCGGCAGTCCCTCCTTTGCTTTCTAAGGGGACTGCCAAGAAAGCCAGCAGGCAGCCCATTGCCGACCGCCCCTCGTGCAAGCGGCTCGGTAGGGCAAACCCCCTTAGGGGGGAGAGGGAAGCCAGGCCCCTTCGGTCGCTTCCCTCAAAAGACCTGCTGGCAAGAATTTTGAACCTTGCTGGGGTCAAGGCCTGTGCCTCCCCACACCACCTGACTAGTGACAATACTGCCAAGGGGACCTGCGATGTCCTGGGAGGGGATGGCCAACTGGAGGCCCCTCCTGTGATAGACATGGTCCTTGAGGAGACCCAGCCCCAGACGGTAGGGCCTTCCATGGGGGGGAATTCGGGCTCGGCGCCAAGCACCGAAGCCGAATCCGCCACTATGCAAGGTCCTCCTCAAATGGCTGAGGGCTCCGAGGCAGTAGAAGGAGGGGAGGGATCTCCTCCGACAGGTGCCCCTACGACAACCAGGACCTTCTCCATTTCGGAGAGGGACCTGGCTGAGGCTAGTCCATCTGGCCAGGGGACTTGTGCCGGCGGAGGTGAAAAGCGGGTTCATTCCCCGCCCTCCTCTCCGAAAAAGAAAAAGAAAAAGACAAAAAAGACAAAAAAGACTCGGGGCTCCTCTCAATCCGCGGGGGCTGCGGGGACGGATGGGTCTGCTGCCACTCTGGCAAGCGACCAAGCCAAGATCGGCACATCCGCCCCCTCTGCCCCCCCAGGTGGAGCCCCTGACAAAGAAGACTAATACCAAGAGTGCACAGGGCGGAGCCTCGATGACATCGGGGCCCCTCATTCAGAGGTTACCTGGCGTTTTCGAGCCCGCTGGCTTCAAACGCTTCCTCGTTATTCGCTCCACTGATGGCACCATGTTGTCCAAGGGCAACATGATCCATCAGAGGAGAGGATTAGCTAGTGCAATTGGTAGAGAGCCGAAGGTAACCCGTTTCTCGGACGGGAGCCTTCTGGCGAATGCGGCGAATCCCGCCGAGGCGGCTAAGATTAGTGCTCTTCGGACACTTCATGGCACCCCGGTGAGTGTGACGCCGCACTCTACCATGAACTTTGTGAAAGGAGTAGTTTATGCGAGGGAACTCGTTGACTACTCCATTGAGGACATCACCTTAGAGCTGGCAGACCATGGGGCAGGCAAGGTCGAACGTGTGATGAGAAAACAGGGAGGGGCCTCGAGACCCACCCCTACACTCTTCGTCACGTTCGACTGTGACAAGCTCCCTGAGTCGGTGCGTGCCGGTTGGTACCGCTACCGCGTGAAGGCATTCGTGCCACTTCCGCGGCGGTGCTATTACTGTCACCGCTTCGGCCATACGAATCGCTCATGTAGACGTGCAAAGTCGGGGTCACCCGAAGTCTGTGTAAATTGCTCCAAGGTCGCACACGATAAGTCCAAATCGTGTGTGGCCAAGTGTGTCAATTGCGGAGAGCCGCACCCTGCTTCTTCGAAGCAATGTGGTGCATATCTCCTTAAGAAAGAAATCCTGGCCGTTCAGGCCCAGGATCGACTCTCATTCCGCGAGGCAAAGGACTTGGTCCTGGCACGCCCGGCTCTGCCTGGGACGTCATATGCCTCAATAGTTAGGAAGGCACCCTCTGCTCCCGGCCCATCCAAGCCAACGAGCACGGTTGTCTTCGCGCCCATTCGTAGCCCGTCTGTGGGCTCTACCCAACCAGGGCGCTCCCCTGGTAAAGCTGGCGGCAAAAAGGGCTCATGCCCTGCCCCGGCTAAAACCAGGGCTCCCCCCTCTTCCCCCAGCGTGACCGTTTCCCGTAAGGCGAAACGGCCACGCGCCTCCACCGAGTCGTTAGACTCACAGGAGGCAACACCCCTGAAGATGGTCGCTAGGCCATCTTCCGAGGTTCCTAAAGCTGCCCCCCGAAAGGAGGACAGCAACAAAGGAGCTTCGGCTCCTTCGCCCACGCCCCGAGGTGGAGCGAGTGGCTCGGAGACGGTGGTTCCTCGAAAAGAGGGCCACCCGCCTCCGAAGCCGCAACGCCCGCCTAAGGTTTCGAGGCGGAGGGAGGAAAAGACTCGCATGGGGAGCCCAACCTCCCCCAATAAGTCCTCGAAGGCGACAGCGCCTTCAGCGCTTTGTCCGGCCAACAGCGCCCGGGGTTCTGCCCCCGGGAAGCTTACGGCCATTCCCGTGAGGGTCTTCAATTTAAGGAGGGCCCCCGCGTCTCCTCCGAGCTAGGCCTGGAGGGCATATTCCTTCAATGGAATTGCCGTGGACTCCGGGCCAACTGGGAGGAGCTGCAGAGGCTCGTCTCGTCCCGTTCCCCGTTAGCTATTTTTTTGCAGGAGACCATGCTAGGTGCGTGCCCCCTCCCTGCCCTCCCGGGGTATAAGGGTCTTGCGACCCCACCACCGCGGGATGGCCGGGCTGGGGGATGCGCAGTTTACACCTGGCATGATGTCTCCGTTCTTCCTTTCTCTTTAGATACCTCCTTTCAGGCAGTGGCTGTGCAGCTGCACCTGGATAGGAGGTATACTATCATTTCAGCGTACATTCCACCGTCAGCTGACTTCGACGCGGGGGACTTCCGCCGCGTCGTTGCATGGTTGCTGAGGCCCTATCTCTTGCTTGGAGATCTGAACGGCAGGCATCCTCTCTGGGGAGATTACTCCATAAATCCAAGGGGACAAGTCCTTGCCGATCTGATCGAAGAGCTTGAGATGGGTGTCCTAAACGTTGATGATTTTACGCATCACTGTCTTAGAACCGCTTCATTTTCTTGCCTTGACCTATCTTTGTGCTCTTCGGATACACAGCCTGATTTTGATTGGGGGGTGGTCGATGACCTCCATGGTAGTGATCACTTTCCAAATCAAATATCATTTTCAGGGCAACTGCCGCCTGAGAGACCACCTCGGTGGTGCTTGGCGCGGGCGCGGTGGCCTGCATTTCAGGAAATGACTGAATTCTCTATCTCAGTCGAGGAGTTTAGGTCGGTAGATGAGGCCGTTGAGTTCTTCTCCGGCAACCTCATCGCCGTAGGCCTGACTACTATTCCTAGGACGTCTGGCCGTTTTGCACGCTGACCACTCCCATGGTGGTCGGCCGAGTGTGAGACGGCCCTCAAACAGAAGCGTTATGCCTACATGCGCTATAAGCGCCGCCCGAACGATTTCACTGTCGCTGAATTTCGTCGGGCTAGGGCTAGGTTCCGGTATATTTCGAAGCACGCCCGCCGCTCTTCTTGGCGGGCATACGTGTCTTCACTTAACGGGAAGACCCCTTTAGCTGAGGTGTGGAAGCGAGTCAAAAGGATTCGGGGCAAGTTCTCGCAGGACCCCCCTCCCGTTCTCCAGCAGAATGGGACCGCAATCTCAGACCCCGCGTCGTGGCGGAATCCTTAGCGACCGCTTTTTCCGCATTCTCTAGCCGTGATGCTGCTCCGCCAGCATTCAATGCACGTCGTGATGTCGCGGAAGGCCGCCGGCTGGACTTTACCTCCAGTGGCGGAGAACCCTTCAACGACAAGTTTACTGTGAGTGAGTTGCGTTCCGCTCTCGCTTCGTGCGCGGACACCGCCCATGGTCCGGACGATGTCCCGTACGCCATGCTTCGACACCTGGGTGAGCTAGGCATGGCCTTTCTGTTAGATCTGTTCAAAAGGATCTGGGTGGAAGGTCTTCTCCCAGACTCCTGGCGAATCGCTACTGTGCTCGCCTTTCGCAAACCGGGGAGAGATCACTCTACTCCGACCGGTTTCCGCCCAACCTCTCTAACCTCTTGCGTGTGCAAGTTGATGGAGAAATTGGTAAACGTTAGATTAGCCTATTTCCTGGACAGCGGAGGCCATCTGTCTTCCGCACAATGCGGCTTCCGCAAGTTCCACTCCACGTCGGATGCTCTGCACCAACTGGAAAATGCCGTCGGCGAGGCTTTCCTTCGTAGACAGCACTACGCCACGGTGTTTTTCGATCTGGAGAAGGCCTATGATACCGCATGGCGATACGGTATCATGGAGACTCTCTACACGATGGGGGCGAGGGGACGCCTCCCAATGTTTATATCTGAATTTTTCGAGATCGTCGATTCCGCGTACGGGTGGGGGGAGCTCTCTCCGGCCCAAAGGAGCAGGAAGAGGGTGTCCCGCAGGGAAGTGTCCTCAGTGTCACACTCTTTGCCCTGAGCATCAACGGCATCACCTCGGTGCTGCCGGAAGATGTTCTCGCTACGCTCTACGTGGACGACCTTTCGATCTCTTTTAGGGGGCCAGATGCCAACTCTGGAGCGTCGACTCCAACAGGCATTGAACCGCGTCTCTCGCTATGCCGAAGCGCACAGGTTTCGGTTTTCTTTGGCCAAGACTAAGGTGGTGCACTTCTGCCGCCATCCACGGCTTCACCCCGACCCAGATTTGTTTCTTAATGGGGTGCGCCTGGATGTGGTTGAGTCGCACCGTTTCCTTGGTCTTGTATTCGACCGACGCCTCACCTGGGAGGCTCATATTCGCAGCCTTAGGGTCTCTTGTACCCGCGCCATGGACATTCTCCGTTCCGTGACGTTCAGCGCTTGGGGCGCTGATAGGGCTACCGCCTTACTTTTTTATCGATCCTTTGTTCGCTCGAAGCTCGACTACGGATGCGAGTTTTATGCATCCGCAGCCGAGCGTTTATTGCGGAAGGTAGATTCAATCCACCACACCGGCGTTCGCCTTGCGACCGGTGCCTTCCGCACTTCCCCCATTGAAAGCCTGTTGGTCGATGCTGGGGAGATGCCACTCGCTGTGCGCCGCGTGCAGTGCATCACTCGCCTGTACGCGCGAGCCCGGCGCCTCCCTCAGTCGCCAACAGCTCTCACTGCATCCGCAGCTGATCTCGATGTTGCCTATGCCGCTGAAAGACGCCAGTCATACCCTAAGCCCTTTGGGTTTAGGGCCAGGAAACTCCTTCGAGAGGTAGATATAGCTCTCGGGCCGGTGGCGCCCCTGGTTCTGCCCAGGACGCCACCCTGGAGGGTACCACATTTGGCTATTTGTCGCCACGCCTCTGCTCTCAAAGCTTGTACTGCGCCGGGAGTATTGCGTTCGACGTTTTTGGAGCACACATCGTGTCACGCTGGTACCGTGCCAGTGTATACGGATGGCTCCAAGTCCCAAGAGGGGGTCGGCTTCCACGCCGCATCCCCTCTGTTTGACCCCGTAAGGGGCGCGGCGATTTGCCACTCTGGCCGCCGTGCTGACGGGATCCAGCGC
Source organism: Ceratothoa steindachneri (assembly GCA_963969495.1). Lineage (NCBI taxonomy): Eukaryota > Metazoa > Arthropoda > Malacostraca > Isopoda > Cymothoidae > Ceratothoa > Ceratothoa steindachneri. The sequence continues at coordinate 12,177,977 of OZ018317.1, read as the reverse complement.
TCCGTCCGGCCTCAGCTTAGCCTCTCTTCCTTCCTTCAAAACACCCCGTAAGGGGCGCTGCGATTTGCCATCTTGGCCGCCGTGCTGACGGGACTCAGCACCCCGTCCGGCCCCAGCTTAGCCTCTCTTCCTTCCTTCAAAACACTTGTTTCCTCTTTTTTCACACAACCTCTCCCACAACTTTCTCTGGTCAGCCTCTAATTTCACAGGGTAGATGCTGACCTTCCTTTAAGCCAACCGTCCCGCATCGGGGCTGAGGGGGTGGGGGACAATGTTCCCTAACCCCTGAGCTCCGGACTGGGGTGGCTGGTTTTAAACTACCTGCTTCATCCCCACCCATACCTTCCTCACATCCCTTTTCCTCTCCTCTTCACAATCTATTAATTTTTACGCCGTGTCCAAGGTGGAGCCGCCATGCCGATGGACTTCCAGACCACCAGGCGGGAGGGGTGGTCCCAAATGGCGGCGCCTGGCTCGGTCGGGCTTGTAAGCACCTCTCGCAGTGCGGGCTACTGCGAGAGGTGTGCGCGATTGCATCCCGTGTTTAAAAAAGTGTCACCATGCCCAATGATGATAAAAAAAAACAAACCCAACCCTCAACTTTCCCTGTTCCATCGACGGAGCCGCCCTTGGGCAGCTCCAGCAAAAAAATGGAGGTTCCACCCCCTGTGCTTGCACAGGGGACCCTCCATATTTCTCTAACCGGAGAGGAGGCTTACTCCTCTCCTTCGCCTACGGGTGCAGGGGACTCCCCCTCACCCCCTTCTCTGGAGGTGCTTTCGGGCACCTCCCTTTTCCCAGCGGCAGTCCCCTCTTTTCTTTCCAAGGGGACTGCCAAGAAAGCCAGCAGGCAGCCCTTAGCCAGCCGCTCCCCATTAAAGCGGCTCGGTAGGGCAAACCCCCTTAGGGGGGAGAGGGAAGCCAGGCCCCTTCGGTCGCTTCCCTCAAAAGACCTGCTGGCAAGAATTTTAAACCTTGCTGGGGTCAAGGCCTGTGCCTCCCCACACCACCTGACTAGTGACAATACTGCCAAGGGGACCTGCGATGTCCTGGGAGGGGATGGCTAACTGGAGGCCCCTCCTGTGATAGACATGGTCCTTGAGGAGACCCAGCCTCAGACGGTAGGGCCTTCCATGGGGGGGAATTCGGGCTCGGCGACAAGCACCGAACCCGAATTCGCCCCTATGCAAGGTCCTCCTCAAATGGCTGAGGGCTCCGAGGCAGTAAAAGGAGGGGAGTGATCTCCTCCGACAGGTGCCCCTACGACAACCAGTACCTTCTCCATTTCGGAGAGGGACCTGGCTGAGGCCGGTCCATCTTGCCTGGGGGCTTCTGCCGGCGGAGGTGAAAAGCGGGTTCATTCCCCGCCCTCCTCTCCAAAAAAGAAAAAGACAAAGAAGACTAAAAAGACGAAAAAGACTCGGGGCTCCTCTCCATCCGCGGGGGCTGCGGGGACGGATGGGTCTGCTACCACTTTGCAAGGGGACCAAGCCAAGATCGGCACATCCGGCCCCTCTACCTCCTCTCGTGTGCGGAGCCCCTGACCAAGACTAACACCAAGAGTGCACAGGGCGGAGCCTCGATGACATTTGGGCCCCTGATTCAGAGGTTACCTGGCGTTTTCGAGCCCGCTGGCTTCAAACGCTTCCTCGTTATTCGCTCCACTGATGGCACCATGTTGTCCAAGGGCAACATGATCCATCAGACGAGGGGATTAGCTAGTGCAATTGGTAGAGAGCCGAAGGTGACCCGTTTCTCGGACGGCAGTCTTCTGGCGAATGCGGCGAATCCCGCCGAGGCGGCCAAGATAAGTGCTCTTCGGACACTTCATGGCACCCCGGTGAGTGTGACGCCGCACTCTACCATGAACTTTGTGAAAGGAGTAGTTTATGCGAGGAAACTCGTTGACTACTCCATTGAGGACATCACCCTAGAGCTGGCCGACCATGGGGCGGTCAAGGTCGAACGTGTGATGAGAAAACAGGGAGGGGCTTCGAGACCCACCCCTACACTCTTCGTCACGTTCGACTGTGACAAGCTCCCTGAGTCGGTGCGTGCCGGTTGGTACCGCTACCGCGTGAAGGCATTCGTGCCACTGCCGCGGCGGTGCTATTACTGTCACCGCTTCGGCCATACGAATCGCTCATGTAGACGTGCAAAGTCGGGGTCACCCGAAGTCTGTGTAAATTGCTCCAAGGTCGCACACGATAAGTCCAAATCGTGTGTGGCCAAGTGTGTCAATTGCGGAGAGCCGCACCCTGCTTCTTCGAAGCAATGTGGTGCATATCTCCTTGAGAAAGAAATCCTGGCCGTTCAGGCCCAGGATAGACTCTCATTCCGCGAGGCTAAGGACTTGGTCCTGGCGCGCCCAGCTCTCCCTGGGACGTCATATGCCTCAGTAGTTCGAAAGGCACCCTCTGCTCCTGGCCCATCCAGGCCATCGAGCATAGTTGTTTCCGCGCCCATTCGGAGCCCTTCTGCGGGCTCTACCCAACCCGGGCGCTCCCCTGGTAAAGCTGGCGGCAAAAAGGGTTCATACCCAGCCCCGGCTAAAACCAGGGCTCCCCCCTCTTCCCCCAGCGTGACCGTTTCCCGCAAGGCGAAACGGCCACGCGCCTCCACCGAGTCGTTAGACTCACAGGAGGCAACACCCCTGAAGATGGTCGCGGGGCCATCTTCAGGGGTTCCTAAAGCTTTCCCCCGAAAGGAGGACAGCAACAAAGGAGCTTCGGCTCCTTCGCCCACGCCCCGAGGTAGAGCGAGTGGCTCGGAGACGGTGGTTCCTCGAAAAGAGGCCCCCCCGCCTCCGAAGCCGCAGCGCCCGCCTAAGGTTTCGAGGCTGAGGGAGGAAAAGACTTGCATGGCGAGCCCAACCTCCCCCAATAAGTCCTCGAAGGCGACAGCGCCTCCAGCGCTTTGTCCGGCCAACAGCGCCCGGGGTTCTGCCCCCGGGAAGCGTACGGCTATTCCCGTGAGGGTCTTCAATTCGAGGAGGGCCCCCGCGTCTCCTCCGAGCTAGGCCTGGAGGGCATATTCCTTCAATGGAATTGCCGTGGACTCCGGGCCAACTGGGAGGAGCTGCGGAGGCTCGCCTCGTCCCGTTCCCCGTTAGCTATTTTTTTGGCAGGAGACCATGCTAGGCGCGTGCCCCCTCCCTGCCCTCCCGGGGTATAAGGGTCTTGCGACCCCACCACCGCGGGATGGCCGGGCTGGGGGATGCGCGGTTTACACCCGGCATGATGTCTCCGTTCTTCCTTTCTCTTTAGATACCTCCTTTCAGGCAGTGGCTGTGCAGCTGCACCTGGATAGGAGGTATACTATCATTTCTGCGTACATTCCACTGTCAGCTGACTTCGACGCGGGGGACTTCCGCCGCGTCGTGGCACGGTTGCCGAGGCCCTATCTCTTGCTTAGAGATCTGAACGGCAGGCATCCTCTCTGGGGAGATTACACCATAAATCCCAGGGGACAAATCCTTGCCGATCTGATCGAAGAGCTTGAGATGGGTGTCCTAAACGTGAATGAGTTTACGGATCACTGTCCGAGACCCACCTTATTTTCTTGCCTTGAACCAATCTTTGTGCTCTTCGGATGCACAGCCTGATTTTGATTGGGGGGGGGGGTCGATGACCTCCATGGTAGTGATCACTTTCCCATTCAAATATCATTTTCAGGGCAACTGCCGCCTGAGAGACCACCTCGGTGGTGCTTGGCGCGGGCGCGGTGGCCTGCATTTCAGGAAATGACTGAATTCTCTATCTCAGTCGAGGAGTTTAGGTCGGTAGATGAGGCCGTTGAGTTCTTCTCCGGCAACCTCATCGCCGTGGGCCTGACTACTATTCCTAGGACGTCTGGCCGTTTTGCACGCCGACCACTCCCATGGTGGTCGGCCAAGTGTGAAACGGCCCTCAAACAGAAGAGTTATGCCTACATGCGCTATAAGCGCCGCCCGAACGATTTCACTGTCGCTGAATTTCGTCGGGCTAGGGCTAGGTTCAGGTATATTTCGAAGCACGCCCGTCGCTCTTCTTGGCGGGCATACGTGTCTTCACTTAACGGGAAGACCCCTTTAGCTGAGGTGTGGAAGCGAGTCAAAAGGATTCGGGGCAAGTTCTCGCAGGACCCCCCTCCCGTTCTCTAGGAGAATGGGACCGCAATCTCGGACCCCGCGTCCGTGGCGGAATCTTAGCGACCGCTTTTTCCGCATTCTCTAGCCGTGATGCTGCTCCGCCAGCATTCAATGCACGTCGTGATGTCGCGGAAGGCCGCCGGCTGGACTTTACCTCCAGAGGCGGAGAACCCTTCAACGACAAGTTTACTGTGAGTGAGTTGCGTTCCGCTCTCGCCTCGTGCGCGGACACCGCCCATGGTCCGGACGATGTCCCGTACGCCATGCTTCGACCCCTGGGTGAGCGAGGCATGGCCTTGCTGTTAGATTTGTTCAACAGGATCTGGGTGGAGTTTCTTCTCCCAGACTCCTGGCGAATCGCTACTGTGCTCGCCTTTCGCAAGCCGGGGAGAGATCACTCTACTCCGACCGGTTTCCGCCCAATCTCTCTAACTTCATGCGTGTGCAAGTTGATGGAGAAATTGGTAAATGTTAGATTAGCCTATTTAAAGGACAGCGAGGCCATCTGTCTTCTGCACAGTGCGGCTTCCGTAAGTTCCACTCCACGTCGGATGCTCTGCTCCGACTGGAAAATGCCGTCTGCGAGCCTTTCCTTCGTAGACAGCACTACGCCACGGTGTTTTTTGATCTGGAGAAGGCCTATGATACCGCATAACGATACGGTATCATGGAGACTCTCCACACGATGGGGGCGATTGGACGCCTCCCAATGTTTATATCTGAATTTTTGCGAGATCGTCGATTCCGCGTACGGGTGGGGGGAGACCTCTCCGGCCAAAGGAGCAGGAAGAGGGTGTCCCGCAGGGAAGTGTCCTCAGTGTCACACTCTTTGCCCTGAGCATCAACGGCATCACCTCGGTGCTGCCGGAAGATGTTCTCGCTACGCTCTACGTGGACGACCTTTCGATCTCTTTTGGCGCTGCCCAGATGCCAACTCTGGAGCGTCGACTCCAACAGGCATTGAACCGCGTCTCTCGCTATGCCGAAGCGCACAGGTTTCGGTTTTCTTTTGCCAAGACTAAGGTGGTGCTCTTCTGCCGCCATCCACGGCTTCACCCCGACCCAGATTTGTTTCTTAATGGGGTGCGCCTGGATGTGGTTGAGTCGCACCGTTTCCTTGGTCTTGTATTCGACCGACGCCTCACCTGGGAGGCTCATATTCGCAGCCTTAGGGTCTCTTGTACCCGCGCCATGGACATCCTCCGTTCCGTGACGTTCAGCGCTTGGGGCGCTGATAGGGCTACCGCCTTACTTTTTTATCGATCCTTTGTTCGCTCGAAGCTCGACTACGGATGCGAGTTTTATGCATCCGCAGCCGAGCGTTTATTGCGGAAGGTGGATTCAATCCACCACACCGGCCTTCGCCTCGCGACTGGTGCCTTCCGCACTTCCCCCATTGAGAGCCTGTTGGTCGATGCTGGGGAGATGCCACTCGCTGTGCGCCGCGTGCAGTGCATCACTCGCCTGTACGCGCGAGCCCGGCGCCTCCCTCAGTCGCCAACAGCTCTCACTGCATCCGCAGCTGATCTCGATGGTGTCTATGCCGCCGAGAGATGCCAGTCATACCCTAAGCCCTTTGGGTTTAGGGCCAGTGGCGCCGCTGGTTCTGCCCAGGACGCCACCCTGGAGGGTACCACATTTGGCTATTTGTCGCCACGCCTCTGCTCCCAAAGCTTGTACTGCGCCGGGAGTATTGCGTTCGACCTTTTTGGAGCACACATCGTGTCACGCTGGTACCGTGCCAGTGTATACGGATGGCTCCAAGTCCCAAGAGGGGGTCGGCTTCCACGCCGTATCCCCTCTGTTTGAAGTCAGCGGGGCTCTACCAGGCGCTGCGTCTGTCTTCACGGCTGAGCTGGTGGCAATACACCACTCGGTACGGGAGATTACGCGACGTGCCCGGTTCGGAGACCAGATTGTGATCTATAGCGACTCACAAAGCGCCCTGAGTGCTCTCGGGGCATTGGAATCTCCGCATCCCCTGGTTCGCGAAATCCGTGACGCCACGGTTTTGGCGAGCCGGGCAGATGTCGAGATTATCTTCTGCTGGGTTCCTGGACATGTAGGAATTGCGGGGAATGAGCGCGCCGATGAGGGCGCCAAAGAGTCCGTGAAGACTCTGCGACCGGACCAGCGTTTCGCTCTTCTTCACACTGACTACATGGCAGGAATACGGGCAGCTCTTCGGACTGCTTGGCCAAGAAGATGGGAGACGGTCGAGGGGAACTTAAAGTTGCGTGCCATTGCGCCACGACTGTTCCCATGGACCTATCCCCCAATGCCGCGGCGGATTCAGGTTGCTTTCTGTCGTCTTCGAATCGGACACACTCGTGTGACGCATCGCTACTTGATGGAGCGCTCGCCTGCGCCCTATTGCAACGACTGCGTCGTCCCCCAGACTGTTCGGCACATTCTTGTCGAATGTCCCAGTCTGGGTGATCTTCGCGCACGATAACTGTCCCGGTACCGGGATGGGCGGGGTCGCTACCGCCTGTCCCTTGTACTCGGGAGGAGTGAGTGCACCATGACTAGTAGACTTATTGACTTTTTGGGGGAGGCTGGCCTTCTCCCTTTCATTTAACCCGGTTTGTTGTTGTTGTTGTTGTTATTGTTTTTGTTATTGCCTTTTTTATTGATATTGTTATTTCTTTTTATTGTTTCCTGTTTAATTTTTAAAGTAGCCTAGAACTAGGCTGTTTGTTTACGGCGACTAATGCCTAAGTCGGCAGTCGCCAGATAGCTCCCTAATTAAAAAAAAAAAGGCCGCCTGAGAGACCACCTTGGTGGTGCTTGGCGCGGGCGCAGTGGCCTGCATTTCAGGAAATGACTGAATTCTCTATCTCAGTCGAGGAGTTTAGGTCGGTAGATGAGGCCGTTGAGTTCTTCTCCGGCAACCTCATCGCCGTGGGCCTGACTACTATTCCTAGGACGCTTCGCTGTTTTAAAACCGACCACTCCCATGGTGGTCGGCCGAGTGTGAGACGGCCCTCAATCAGAAGCGTTATGCCTACATGCGCTATAAGCGCCGCCCGAGCGATTTCACTGTCGCTGAATTTCGTCGGGCTAGGGCTAGGTTCCGGTATACTTCGAAGCACGGCCGCCGCTCTTCTTGGTGGGCATACGTGTCTTCCCCTAACGGGAAGACCCCTTTAGCTGAGGTGTGGAAGCGAGTCTAAAGGATTCGGGGCAAGTTCTCGCAGGACCCCTCTCCTGTTCTCCAGGAGAATGGGACCGCAATCTCGGACCCCGCGTCCGTGGCGGAATCCTTTGCGACCGCTTTTTCCGCATTCTCTAGCCGTGATGCTGCTCCGCCAGCATTCAATGCACGTCGTGATGTCGCGGAAGGCTACCGGGTGGACTTTACCTCCAGAGGCGGAGAACCCTTCAACGACAAGTTTACTGTGAGTGAGTTGCGTTCCGCTCTCACTTCGTGCGCGGACACCGCCCATGGTCCGGACGATGTCCCGTACGCCATGCTTCGACACCTGGGTGAGCGAGGCATGGCCTTTCTGTTAGATTTGTTCAACAGGATCTGGGTGGAGGGTCTTCTCCCAGACTCCTGGCGAATCGCTACTGTGCTCGCCTTTCGCAAGCCGGGGAGAGATCACTCTACTCCGACCGGTTTGGGCCCAATCTCTCTAACCTCTTGCGTGTGCAATTTGATGGAGAAATTGGTAAATGTTAGATTAGCCTATTTCCTGGACAGCGGAGGCCATCTGTCTTCTGCACAGTGCGGCTTCCGTAAGTTCCACTCCACGTCGGATGCTCTGCTCCGACTGGAAAATGCCGTCTGCGAGGCTTTTCTTCGTAGACAGCACTACGCCACGGTGTTTTTTGATCTGGAGAAGGCCTATGATACCGCATGGCGACACGGTATCATGGAGACTCTCCACACGATGGGGGCGAGGGGACGCCTCCCAATGTTAAAATCTGAATTTTTGCGAGATCGTCGATTCCGCGTACGGGTGGGGGGAGCCCTCTCCGGCCCAAATGAGCAGGAAGAGGGTGTCCCGCAGGGAAGTGTCCTCAGTGTCACACTCTTTGCCCTGAGCATCAACGGCATCACCTCGGTGCTGCCGGAAGATGTTCTCGCTACGCTCTACGTGGAAGACCTTTCGATCTCTTTTGGCCCGGCCCAGATACCAACTCGGAAGCGTCTACTCCAACAGGCATTGAACCGCGTCTCTCGCTATGCCGAAGCGCACAGGTTTCGGTTTTCTTTGGCCAAGACTAAGGTGGTGCACTTCTGCCACCATCCACGGCTTCACCCCGACCCAGATTTGTTTCTTAATGGGGTGCGCCTGGATGTGGTTGAGTCGCACCGTTTCCTTGGTCTTGTATTCGACCGACGCCTCACCTGGGAGGCTCATATTCGCAGCCTTAGGGTCTCTTGTACCCGCGCCATGGACATCCTCCGTTCCGTGACGTTCAGCGCTTGGGGCGCTGATAGGGCTACCGCCTTACTTTTTTATCGATCCTTTGTTCGCTCGAAGCTCGACTACGGATGCGAGTTTTATGCATCCGCAGCCGAGCGTTTATTGCGGAAGGTGGATTCAATCCACCACACCGGCCTTCGCCTCGCGACTGGTGCCTTCCGCACTTCCCCCATTGAGAGCCTGTTGGTCGATGCTGGGGAGATGCCACTCGCTGTGCGCCGCGTGCAGTGCATCACTCGCCTGTACGCGCGAGCCCGGCGCCTCCCTCAGTCGCCAACAGCTCTCACTGCATCCGCAGCTGATCTCGATGGTGTCTATGCCGCCGAGAGATGCCAGTCATACCCTAAGCCCTTTGGGTTTAGGGCCAGGAAACTCCTTCGAGAGGTAGATATAGCTCTCGGGCCGGTGGCGCCCCTGGTTCTGCCCAGGACGCCACCCTGGAGGGTACCACATTTGGCTATTTGTCGCCACGCCTCTGCTCCCAAAGCTTGTACTGCGCCGGGAGTATTGCGTTCGACCTTTTTGGAGCACACATCGTGTCACGCTGGTACCGTGCCAGTGTATACGGATGGCTCAAAGTCCCAAGATGGGGTCGGCTTCCACGCCGTATCCCCTCTGTTTGAAGTCAGCGGGGCTCTACCAGGCGCTGCGTTTGTCTTCACGGCCGAGCTGGTGGCAATACACCACTCGGTACGGGAGATTACGCGACGTGCCCGGTTCGGAGACCGGATTGCGATCTATAGCGACTCACAAAGCGCCCTGAGTGCTCTCGGGGCATTGGAATCTCCGCATCCCCTGGTTCGCGAAATCCGTGACGCCACGGTTTTGGCGAGCCGGGCAGATGTCGAGATTATCTTCTGCTGGGTTCCTGGACATGTAGGAATTGAGGGGAATGAGCGCGCCGATGAGGGCGCCAAAGAGTCTGCGAGGACTCTGCGACCGGACCAGCGTTTCGCTCTTCCTCACACTGACTACATGGCAGGAATACGGGCAGCTCTTCGTAATGCTTGGCAAAGAAGATGGGAGACGGTCGAGGGGAACTTAAAGTTGCGTGCCATTGCGCCGCGACTGTTCCCATGGACCTATCTCCCAATGCTGCGGCGGCTTCAGGTTGCTTTCTGTCGTCTTCGAATCGGACACACTCGTGTGACGCATCGCTACTTGATGGAGCGCTCGCCTGCGCCCTATTGCAACGACTGCGTCGTCCCCCAGACTGTTCGGCACATTCTTGTCGAATGTCCCAGTCTGGGTGATCTTCGCGCACGATACCTGTCCCGGTACCGGGATGGGCGGGGGCGCTATCGCCTGTCCCTTGTACTCGGGACGAGTGCGTGCACCATGACTAGTGGACTTATTGACTTTTGGGGGGAGGCTGGCCTTCTCCCTTTCATTTAACCCGGTTTGTTGTTGTTGTTGTTATTGTTTTTGTTATTGCTTCTTTATTGTTATTGTTATTTCTTTTTATTGTTTCCTGTTTAAATTTTAAAGTAGCCTAGAACCAGGCTGTTTGTTTACGGCGACTAATGCCTAAGTCGGCAGTCGCCAGATAGCCCCTTAATTAAAAAAAAGAAAAAAAAAAACCTTCTCTGGAGGTGCTTTCGGGCACCTCCCTATCTCCAGCGGCAGTCCCTCCTTTGCTTTCTAAGGGGACTGCCAAGAAAGCCAGCAGGCAGCCCATTGCCGACGGCCCCTCGTACAAGCGGCTCTGTAGGGCAAACCCCCTTAGGGGGGAGAGGGAAGCCAGGCCCCTTCGGTCACTTCCCTCAAAAGACCTGCTGGCAAAAATATTAAACCTGGCCGGAGTCAAGGCCTGTGCCTCCCCACTAAAGACCTCTGACGCTGCCAAGGGGACCTGCGATGTCCTGGGAGGGGATGGCCAACTGGAGGCTCCTCCTGTGATAGGCATGGTCCTTGAGGAAAACCAGCCTCAGAAGGTAGGGCCTTCCATGGGAGGCAATCCGGGCTCGGCGCCAAGCACCGAACCCGAATCCGCCCCTATGCAAGGTCCTAAACAAACGGCTGTGGATTCTCAGGCAGTACAAGGAGGGGAGGGATCTCCTCCGGATTGTGCCCCTGCGACCACCAGGACCATCTCCATTTCGGAGAAGGACCTGGCTGAGGACGGTCCATCTGGCCTTGGGGCTTCTACCGGCGGGGGTGAGAAGCGGGTTCATTCCCCGCCCTCCTCTCCAAAAAGGAAAAGGACGAAAAAAACCCAAAAGACGAAGAAGACTCGGGGCTCCTCTCAATCCGCGGGGGCTACGGGGACGGATGGGTCTGCTGCCACTTTGGCAAGCGAACAAGCCAAGATCGGCACATTCGGGCCCTCTGCTTCCCCGGGTATGGAGCTCCTGACGATGACAAAGACCAAAGGTGCACAGGGCGGAGCCTTGATGACATCGGGGCCCCTGATTAAAAGGTTACCTGGCGTTTTCGAGCCCGCTGGCTTCAAACGCTTCCTTGTTATTCGCTCCACTAATGGCAGCATGTTGTCCAAGGGCAACATGATCCATCAGAGGAGAGGATTAGCTAGTGCAATTGGTAGAGAGCCGAAGGTAACCCGTTTCTCGGACGATTACCTTCTGGCGAATGCGGCGAATCCCGCCGAGGCGGCCAAGATAAGTGCTCTTCGGACACTTCATGGCACCCCGGTGAGTGTGACGCCGCACTCTATCATAAACTTTGTGAAAGGAGTAGTTTATGCGAGGGAACTCGTTGACTACTCCATTGAGGACATCACCCTAGAGCTGGCCGACCATGGGGCGGTCAAGGTCTAACGTGTGATGAGAAAACAGGGAGGGGCCTCGAGACCCACCCCTACACTCTTCGTCACGTTCGACTGTGACAAGCTCCCTGAGTCGCTGCGTGCCGGTTGGTACCGCTACCGCGTGAAGGCATTCGTGCCACTGCCGCGGCGGTGCTATTACTGTCAACGCTTCGGCCATTCGAATCGCTCAAGGAGACGTGCAAAGTCGGGGTCACCCGAAGTATGTGTAAATTGCTCCAAGGTCGCACACGATAAGTCCAAATCGTGTGTGGTCAAGTGTGTCAATTGCGGAGAGCCGCACCTTGCTTCTTCAAAGCAATGTGGTGCATATCTCCTGGAGAAAGAAATCCTGGCCGTTCAGGCCCAGGATAGACTCTCATTCCGCGAGGCTAAGGACTTGGTCCTGGTGCGCCCAGCTCTGTCTGGGACGTCATATGCCTCAGTAGTTCGAAAGGCACCCTCTGTTCCTGGCACATCCAGGCCAACGAGCACGGTTGTTTCCGCGCCCATTCGGAGCCCTTCTGCGGGCTCTACTACACCCGGGCGCTCCCCTGGTAGAGCTGGCGGCCTAAAGGGTTCACACCCAGCCCCGGCATAAACCAGGGCTCCCCCCTCTTCCCCCAGCGTGACCGTTTCCCGCAAGGCGAAACGGCCACGCGCCTCCACCGAGTCGTTAGACTCACAGGAGGCAACACCCCTGAAGATGGTCGCTAGGCCATCTTCAGGGGTTCCTAAAGCTGTCCCCCGAAAGGAGGACAGCAACAAAGGAGCTTCGGCCCCTTCGCCCACGCCCCGAGGTGGAGCGAGTGGCTCGGAGACGGTGGTTCCTCGAAAAGAGGGCCCCCCGCCTCCCAAGCCGCAACGCCCGCCTAAGGTTTCGAGGCGGAGGGAGGAAAAGACTCGCATGGCGAGCCCAACCTCCCCCAATAAGTCCTCGAAGGCGACAGCGCCTTCAGCGCTTTGTCCGGCCAACAGCGCCCGGGGTTCTGCCCCCGGGAAGCGTACGGCCATTCCCGTGAGGGTCTTCAATTCGAGGAGGGCCCCCGCGTCTCCTCCGAGCTAGGCCTGGAGGGCATATTCCTTCAATGGAATTGCCGTGGACTCCGGGCCAACTGGGAGGAGCTGCGGAGGCTCGTCTCGTCCCGTTCCCCGTTAGCTATTTTTTTGCAGGAGACCATGCTAGGCGCGTGCCCGCTGCCTGCCCTCCCGGGGTATAAGGGTCTTGCGACCCCACCACCGCGGGATGGCCGGGCTGGGGGATGCGCGGTTTACACCCGGCATGATGTCTCCGTTCTTCCTTTCTCTTTAGATACCTCCTTTGAGGCAGTGGCTGTGCAGCTGCACCTGGATAGGAGGTATACTATCATTTCTGCGTACATTCCACCGTCAGCTGACTTCGACGCGGGGGACTTCCGCCGCGTCGTGGCACGGTTGCCGAGGCCCTATCTCTTGCTTGGAGATCTGAACGGCAGGCATCCTCTCTGGGGAGATTACTCCAAAAATCCCAGGGGACAAGTCCTTGCCGATCTGATCGAAGAGCTTGAGATGGGTGTCCTAAACGTGGATGAGTTTACGCATCACTGTCCGAGAACCGCTTCATTTTCTTGCCTTGACCTATCTTTGTGCTCTTCAGATGCACAGCCTGATTTTGATTGGGGGGTGGTCGATGACCTCCATGGTAGTGATCACTTTCCCATTCAAATATCATTTTTAGGGCAACTGCCGCCTGAGAGACCACCTCGGTGGTGCTTGGCGCGGGCGCGGTGGCCTGCATTTCAGGAAATGACTGAATTCTCTATCTCAGTCGAGGAGTTTAGGTCGGTAGATGAGGCCGTTGAGTTCTTCTCCGGCAACCTCATCGCCTTAGGCCTGACTACTATTCCTAGGACGTCTGGCCGTTTTGCACGCCGACCACTTCCATGGTGGTCGGCCGAGTGTGAGACGGCCCTCAAACAGAAGCGTTATGCCTACATGCGCTATAAGCGCCGCCCGAACGATTTCACTGTCGCTGAATTTGGTCGGGCTAGGGCTAGGTTCCGGTATATTTCGAAGCACGCCCGCCGCTCTTCTTGGCGGGCATACGTGTCTTCACTTAACGGGAAGACCCCTTTAGCTGAGGTGTGGAAGCGAGTCAAAAGGATTCGGGGCAAGTTCTCGCAGGACCCCCCTCCCGTTCTCCAGGAGAATGGGACCGCAATCTCGGACCCCGCGTCCGTGGCGGAATCCTTAGCGACCGCTTTTTCCGCATTCTCTAGCCGTGATGCTGCTCCGCCAGCATTCAATGCACGTCGTGATGTCGCGGAAGGCCGCCGGCTGGACTTTACCTCCAGAGGCGGAGAACCCTTCAACGACAAGTTTACTGTGAGTGAGTTGCGTTCCGCTCTCGCTTCGTGCGCGGACACCGCCCATGGTCCGGACGATGTCCCGTACGCCATGCTTCGACACCTGGGTGAGCGAGGCATGGCCTTTCTGTTAGATTTGTTCAACAGGATCTGGGTGGAAGGTCTTCTCCCAGACTCCTGGCGAATCGCTACTGTGCTCGCCTTTCGCAAGCCGGGGAGAGATCACTCTACTCCGACCGGTTTCCGCCCAATCTCTCTAACCTCTTGCGTGTGCAAGTTGATGGAGAAATTGGTAATGGTTAGATTAGCCTATTTCCTGGACAGCGGAGGACATCTGTCTTCTGCACAGTGCGGCTTCCGTAAGTTCCACTCCACGTCGGATGCTCTGCTCCGACTGGAAAGTGCCGTCTGCGAGGCTTTCCTTCGTAGACAGCACTACGCCACGGTGTTTTTTGATCTGGAGAAGGCCTATGATACCGCATGGCGATACGGTATCATGGAGACTCTCCACACGATGGGGGCGAGGGGACGCCTCCCAATTTTTATATCTGAATTTTTGCGAGATCGTCGATTCCGCGTACGGGTGGGGGGAGCCCTCTCCGGCCCAAAGGAGCAGGAAGAGGGTGTCCCGCAGGGAAGTGTCCTCAGTGTCACACTCTTTGCCCTGAGCATCAACGGCATCACCTCGGTGCTGCCGGAAGATGTTCTCGCTACGCTCTACGTGGAAGACCTTTCGATCTCTTTTGGCCCGGCCCAGATACCAACTCGGAAGCGTCTACTCCAACAGGCATTGAACCGCGTCTCTCGCTATGCCGAAGCGCACAGGTTTCGGTTTTCTTTGGCCAAGACTAAGGTGGTGCACTTCTGCCACCATCCACGGCTTCACCCCGACCCAGATTTGTTTCTTAATGGGGTGCGCCTGGATGTGGTTGAGTCGCACCGTTTCCTTGGTCTTGTATTCGACCGACGCCTCACCTGGGAGGCTCATATTCGCAGCCTTAGGGTCTCTTGTACCCGCGCCATGGACATCCTCCGTTCCGTGACGTTCAGCGCTTGGGGCGCTGATAGGGCTACCGCCTTACTTTTTTATCGATCCTTTGTTCGCTCGAAGCTCGACTACGGATGCGAGTTTTATGCATCCGCAGCCGAGCGTTTATTGCGGAAGGTGGATTCAATCCACCACACCGGCCTTCGCCTCGCGACTGGTGCCTTCCGCACTTCCCCCATTGAGAGCCTGTTGGTCGATGCTGGGGAGATGCCACTCGCTCTGCGCCGCGTGCAGTGCATCACTCGCCTGTACGCGCGAGCCCGGCGCCTCCCTCAGTCGCCAACAGCTCTCACTGCATCCGCAGCTGATCTCGATGGTGTCTATGCCACCGAGAGATGCCAGTCATACCCTAAGCCCTTTGGGTTTAGGGCCAGGAAACTCCTTCGAGAGGTAGATATAGCTCTCGGGCCGGTGGCGCCCCTGGTTCTGCCCAGGACGCCACCCTGGAGGGTACCACATTTGGCTATTTGTCGCCACGCCTCTGCTCCCAAAGCTTGTACTGCGCCGGGAGTATTGCGTTCGACCTTTTTGGAGCACACATCGTGTCACGCTGGTACCGTGCCAGTGTATACGGATGGCTCAAAGTCCCAAGATGGGGTCGGCTTCCACGCCGTATCCCCTCTGTTTGAAGTCAGCGGGGCTCTACCAGGCGCTGCGTTTGTCTTCACGGCCGAGCTGGTGGCAATACACCACTCGGTACGGGAGATTACGCGACGTGCCCGGTTCGGAGACCGGATTGCGATCTATAGCGACTCACAAAGCGCCCTGAGTGCTCTCGGGGCATTGGAATCTCCGCATCCCCTGGTTCGCGAAATCCGTGACGCCACGGTTTTGGCGAGCCGGGCAGATGTCGAGATTATCTTCTGCTGGGTTCCTGGACATGTAGGAATTGAGGGGAATGAGCGCGCCGATGAGGGCGCCAAAGAGTCTGCGAGGACTCTGCGACCGGACCAGCGTTTCGCTCTTCCTCACACTGACTACATGGCAGGAATACGGGCAGCTCTTCGTAATGCTTGGCAAAGAAGATGGGAGACGGTCGAGGGGAACTTAAAGTTGCGTGCCATTGCGCCGCGACTGTTCCCATGGACCTATCTCCCAATGCTGCGGCGGCTTCAGGTTGCTTTCTGTCGTCTTCGAATCGGACACACTCGTGTGACGCATCGCTACTTGATGGAGCGCTCGCCTGCGCCCTATTGCAACGACTGCGTCGTCCCCCAGACTGTTCGGCACATTCTTTTCGAATGTCCCAGTCTGGGTGATCTTCGCGCACGATACCTGTCCCGGTACCGGGATGGGCGGGGGCGCTATCGCCTGTCCCTTGTACTCGGGACGAGTGCGTGCACCATGACTAGTGGACTTATTGACTTTTGGGGGGAGGCTGGCCTTCTCCCTTTCATTTAACCCGGTTTGTTGTTGTTGTTGTTATTGTTTTTGTTATTGCTTCTTTATTGTTATTGTTATTTCTTTTTATTGTTTCCTGCTTAATTTTTAAAGTAGCCTAGAACCAGGCTGTTTGTTTACGGCGACTAATGCCTAAGTCGGCAGTCGCCAGATAGCCCCTTAATTAAAAAAAAGAAAAAAAAAAAACCTTCTCTGGAGGTGCTTTCGGGCACCTCCCTATCTCCAGCGGCAGTCCCTCCTTTGCTTTCTAAGGGGACTGCCAAGAAAGCCAGCAGGCAGCCCATTGCCGACGGCCCCTCGTACAAGCGGCTCTGTAGGGCAAACCCCCTTAGGGGGGAGAGGGAAGCCAGGCCCCTTCGGTCACTTCCCTCAAAAGACCTGCTGGCAAAAATATTAAACCTGGCCGGAGTCAAGGCCTGTGCCTCCCCACTAAAGACCTCTGACGCTGCCAAGGGGACCTGCGATGTCCTGGGAGGGGATGGCCAACTGGAGGCTCCTCCTGTGATAGGCATGGTCCTTGAGGAAAACCAGCCTCAGAAGGTAGGGCCTTCCATGGGAGGCAATCCGGGCTCGGCGCCAAGCACCGAACCCGAATCCGCCCCTATGCAAGGTCCTAAACAAACGGCTGTGGATTCTCAGGCAGTACAAGGAGGGGAGGGATCTCCTCCGGATTGTGCCCCTGCGACCACCAGGACCATCTCCATTTCGGAGAAGGACCTGGCTGAGGACGGTCCATCTGGCCTTGGGGCTTCTACCGGCGGGGGTGAGAAGCGGGTTCATTCCCCGCCCTCCTCTCCAAAAAGGAAAAGGACGAAAAAAACCCAAAAGACGAAGAAGACTCGGGGCTCCTCTCAATCCCGGGGGCTACGGGGACGGATGGGTCTGCGTCCACTTTGGCAAGCGAACAAGCCAAGATCGGCACATTCGGGCCCTCTGCTTCCCCGGGTATGGAGCTCCTGACGATGACAAAGACCAAAGGTGCACAGGGCGGAGCCTTGATGACATCGGGGCCCCTGATTAAAAGGTTACCTGGCGTTTTCGAGCCCGCTGGCTTCAAACGCTTCCTTGTTATTCGCTCCACTAATGGCAGCATGTTGTCCAAGGGCAACATGATCCATCAGAGGAGAGGATTAGCTAGTGCAATTGGTAGAGAGCCGAAGGTAACCCGTTTCTCGGACGATTACCTTCTGGCGAATGCGGCGAATCCCGCCGAGGCGGCCAAGATAAGTGCTCTTCGGACACTTCATGGCACCCCGGTGAGTGTGACGCCGCACTCTATCATAAACTTTGTGAAAGGAGTAGTTTATGCGAGGGAACTCGTTGACTACTCCATTGAGGACATCACCCTAGAGCTGGCCGACCATGGGGCGGTCAAGGTCTAACGTGTGATGAGAAAACAGGGAGGGGCCTCGAGACCCACCCCTACACTCTTCGTCACGTTCGACTGTGACAAGCTCCCTGAGTCGCTGCGTGCCGGTTGGTACCGTTACCGCGTGAAGCAATTCGTGCCACTGCCGCGGCGGTGCTATTACTGTCAACGCTTCGGCCATTCGAATCGCTCAAGGAGACGTGCAAAGTCGGGGTCACCCGAAGTATGTGTAAATTGCTCCAAGGTCGCACACGATAAGTCCAAATCGTGTGTGGTCAAGTGTGTCAATTGCGGAGAGCCGCACCTTGCTTCTTCAAAGCAATGTGGTGCATATCTCCTGGAGAAAGAAATCCTGGCCGTTCAGGCCCAGGATAGACTCTCATTCCGCGAGGCTAAGGACTTGGTCCTGGTGCGCCCAGCTCTGTCTGGGACGTCATATGCCTCAGTAGTTCGAAAGGCACCCTCTGTTCCTGGCACATCCAGGCCAACGAGCACGGTTGTTTCCGCGCCCATTCGGAGCCCTTCTGCGGGCTCTACTACACCCGGGCGCTCCCCTGGTAGAGCTGGCGGCCTAAAGGGTTCACACCCAGCCTCGGCATAAACCAGGGCTCCCCCCTCTTCCCCCAGCGTGACCGTTTCCCGCAAGGCGAAACGGCCACGCGCCTCCACCGAGTCGTTAGACTCACAGGAGGCAACACCCCTGAAGATGGTCGCTAGGCCATCTTCAGGGGTTCCTAAAGCTGTCCCCCGAAAGGAGGACAGCAACAAAGGAGCTTCGGCCCCTTCGCCCACGCCCCGAGGTGGAGCGAGTGGCTCGGAGACGGTGGTTCCTCGAAAAGAGGGCCCCCCGCCTCCCAAGCCGCAACGCCCGCCTAAGGTTTCGAGGCGGAGGGAGGAAAAGACTCGCATGGCGAGCCCAACCTCCCCCAATAAGTCCTCGAAGGCGACAGCGCCTTCAGCGCTTTGTCCGGCCAACAGCGCCCGGGGTTCTGCCCCCGGGAAGCGTACGGCCATTCCCGTGAGGGTCTTCAATTCGAGGAGGGCCCCCGCGTCTCCTCCGAGCTAGGCCTGGAGGGCATATTCCTTCAATGGAATTGCCGTGGACTCCGGGCCAACTGGGAGGAGCTGCGGAGGCTCGTCTCGTCCCGTTCCCCGTTAGCTATTTTTTTGCAGGAGACCATGCTAGGCGCGTGCCCGCTGCCTGCCCTCCCGGGGTATAAGGGTCTTGCGACCCCACCACCGCGGGATGGCCGGGCTGGGGGATGCGCGGTTTACACCCGGCATGATGTCTCCGTTCTTCCTTTCTCTTTAGATACCTCCTTTGAGGCAGTGGCTGTGCAGCTGCACCTGGATAGGAGGTATACTATCATTTCTGCGTACATTCCACCGTCAGCTGACTTCGACGCGGGGGACTTCCGCCGCGTCGTGGCACGGTTGCCGAGGCCCTATCTCTTGCTTGGAGATCTGAACGGCAGGCATCCTCTCTGGGGAGATTACTCCAAAAATCCCAGGGGACAAGTCCTTGCCGATCTGATCGAAGAGCTTGAGATGGGTGTCCTAAACGTGGATGAGTTTACGCATCACTGTCCGAGAACCGCTTCATTTTCTTGCCTTGACCTATCTTTGTGCTCTTCAGATGCACAGCCTGATTTTGATTGGGGGGTGGTCGATGACCTCCATGGTAGTGATCACTTTCCCATTCAAATATCATTTTTAGGGCAACTGCCGCCTGAGAGACCACCTCGGTGGTGCTTGGCGCGGGCGCGGTGGCCTGCATTTCAGGAAATGACTGAATTCTCTATCTCAGTCGAGGAGTTTAGGTCGGTAGATGAGGCCGTTGAGTTCTTCTCCGGCAACCTCATCGCCTTAGGCCTGACTACTATTCCTAGGACGTCTGGCCGTTTTGCACGCCGACCACTTCCATGGTGGTCGGCCGAGTGTGAGACGGCCCTCAAACAGAAGCGTTATGCCTACATGCGCTATAAGCGCCGCCCGAACGATTTCACTGTCGCTGAATTTGGTCGGGCTAGGGCTAGGTTCCGGTATATTTCGAAGCACGCCCGCCGCTCTTCTTGGCGGGCATACGTGTCTTCACTTAACGGGAAGACCCCTTTAGCTGAGGTGTGGAAGCGAGTCAAAAGGATTCGGGGCAAGTTCTCGCAGGACCCCCCTCCCGTTCTCCAGGAGAATGGGACCGCAATCTCGGACCCCGCGTCCGTGGCGGAATCCTTAGCGACCGCTTTTTCCGCATTCTCTAGCCGTGATGCTGCTCCGCCAGCATTCAATGCACGTCGTGATGTCGCGGAAGGCCGCCGGCTGGACTTTACCTCCAGAGGCGGAGAACCCTTCAACGACAAGTTTACTGTGAGTGAGTTGCGTTCCGCTCTCGCTTCGTGCGCGGACACCGCCCATGGTCCGGACGATGTCCCGTACGCCATGCTTCGACACCTGGGTGAGCGAGGCATGGCCTTTCTGTTAGATTTGTTCAACAGGATCTGGGTGGAAGGTCTTCTCCCAGACTCCTGGCGAATCGCTACTGTGCTCGCCTTTCGCAAGCCGGGGAGAGATCACTCTACTCCGACCGGTTTCCGCCCAATCTCTCTAACCTCTTGCGTGTGCAAGTTGATGGAGAAATTGGTAATGGTTAGATTAGCCTATTTCCTGGACAGCGGAGGACATCTGTCTTCTGCACAGTGCGGCTTCCGTAAGTTCCACTCCACGTCGGATGCTCTGCTCCGACTGGAAAGTGCCGTCTGCGAGGCTTTCCTTCGTAGACAGCACTACGCCACGGTGTTTTTTGATCTGGAGAAGGCCTATGATACCGCATGGCGATACGGTATCATGGAGACTCTCCACACGATGGGGGCGAGGGGACGCCTCCCAATTTTTATATCTGAATTTTTGCGAGATCGTCGATTCCGCGTACGGGTGGGGGGAGCCCTCTCCGGCCCAAAGGAGCAGGAAGAGGGTGTCCCGCAAGGAAGTGTCCTCAGTGTCACACTCTTTGCCCTGAGCATCAACGGCATCACCTCGGTGCTGCCGGAAGATGTTCTCGCTACGCTCTACGTGGACGACCTTTCGATCTCTTTTGGCGCGGCCCAGATGCCAACTCTGGAGCGTCGACTCCAACAGGCATTGAACCGCGTCTCTCACTATGCCGAAGCGCACAGGTTTCGGTTTTCTTTGGCCAAGACTAAGGTGGTGCACTTCTGCCGCCATCCACGGCTTCACCCCGACCCAGATTTGTTTCTTAATGGGGTGCGCCTGGATGTGGTTGAGTCGCACCGTTTCCTTGGTCTTGTATTCGACCGACGCCTCACCTGGGAGGCTCATATTCGCAGCCTTAGGGTCTCTTGTACCCGCGCCATGGACATTCTCCGTTCCGTGACGTTCAGCGCTTGGGGCGCTGATAGGGCTACCGCCTTACTTTTTTATCGATCCTTTGTTCGCTCGAAGCTCGACTACGGATGCGAGTTTTATGCATCCGCAGCCGAGCGTTTATTGCGGAAGGTGGATTCGATCCACCACACCGGCCTTCGCCTTGCGACCGGTGCCTTCCGCACTTCCCCCATTGAGAGCCTGTTGGTCGATGCTGGGGAGATGCCACTCGCTGTGCGCCGCGTGCAGTGCATCACTCGCCTGTACGCGCGAGCCCGGCGCCTCCCTCAGTCGCCAACAGCTCTCACTGCATCCGCAGCTGATCTCGATGGTGCCTATGCCGCCGAGAGACGCCAGTCATACCCTAAGCCCTTTGGGTTTAGGGCCAGGAAACTCCTTCGAGAGGTAGATATAGCTCTCGGGCCGGTGGCGCCCCTGGTTCTGCCCAGGACGCCACCCTTGAGGGTACCACATTTGGCTATTTGTCGCCACGCCTCTGTTCCCAAAGCTTGTACTGCGCCGGGAGTATTGCGTTCGACCTTTTTGGAGCACACATCGTGTCATGCTGGTACCGTGCCAGTGTATACGGATGGCTCCAAGTCCCAAGAGGGGGTCGGCTTCCACGCCGTATCCCCTCTGTTTGAAGTCAGCGGGGCTCTACCAGGCGCTGCGTCTGTCTTCACGGCCGAGCTGGTGGCAATACACCACTCGGTACGGGAGATTACGCGACGTGCCCGGTTCGGAGACCGGATTGTGATCTATAGCGACTCACAAAGCGCCCTGAGTGCTCTCGGGGCATTGGAATCTCCGCATCCCCTGGTTCGCGAAATCCGTGACGCTACGGTTTTGGCTAGCCGGGCAGATGTCGAGATTATCTTCTGCTGGGTTCCTGGACATGTAGGAATTGCGGGGAATGAGCGCGCCGAGGAGGGCGCCGAAGAGTCCGCGAGGACTCTGCGACCGGACCAGCGTTTCGCTCTTCCTCACACTGACTACATGGCAGGAATACGGGCAGCTCTTCGGACTGCTTGGCAAAGAAGATGGGAGACGGTCGAGGGGAACTTAAAGTTGCGTGCCATTGCGCCGCGACTGTTCCCATGGACCTATCCCCCAATGCCGCGGCGGCTTCAGGTTGCTTTCTGTCGTCTTCGAATCGGACACACACGTGTGACGCATCGTTACTTGGTGGAGCGCTCGCATGTGCCCTATTGCAACGAATGCGTCGTCCCCCAGACTGTTCGGCATATTCTTGTCGAATGTCCCAGTCTGGGTGATCTTCGCGCACGATACCTGTCTCGGTACCGGGATGGGCGGGGTCGCTACCGCCTGTCCCTTGTACTCGGGACGAGTGCGTGCACCATGACTGGTGGACTTATTGACTTTTTGGGGGAGGTCGGCCTTCTCCCCTTTATTTAAGGTTCCTTTTTTTTGTTATTGTTTTGTTCTAGGTTGCACTCTCCTGCACCGGGGTGAGGGGGACCTCCCCCTGCTGCCGGAGATTGCTTCGATTGTTAAGTTTTTCCAATTTATATCATTGTTAAGTTTTCATATTTTTACTTCAAAGTAGCCTAGTTCTAGGCTGTCGTGTTTTTCGGCGACTTATGCCCAAGTGGGTAGTTGCCAGATGGGCTCTATAAAAAAAAAAATAAATAAAAATATCCCCCAATGCCGCGGCGGCTTCAGGTTGCTTTCTGTCGTCTCCGAATCGGACACACTCGTGTGACGCATCGCTATCTGATGGAGCGCTCGCCTGTACCCTATTGCAACGACTGCGTCGTCCCCCAGACTGTTCGGCACATTCTTGTCGAATGTCCCAGTCTGGGTGATCTTCGCGCACGATACCTGTCCCAGTACCGGGATAAGCGGGGTCGCTACCGCCTGTCCCTTGTGCTTGGGACAGATTCGTGCACAATGACTTGTGGGCTTGTTGACTTCTTGGGGGAGGCTGGCCTTCTCCCTATTATTTAAGCAAGGTTCGTTTGTTTTTTTTTCTTTAGTTGCACGCTCCTGCGCCGGGGGGACCTCTCCCCGACGCACCAGCTTGCTTCCTTTCCCCCTTTTGGGGTGTTGTTTTTTTTTCTCTCTTTAATTTCATTTTAAAGTAGCCTAGAACTAGGCCAGTTTTAATACGGCGACTAATGCCCAAGTAGGCAGTCGCCAGATGAGCTCTTAAAAAAAAACCTTTCTCTTTAGATACCTCCTTTCAGGCAGTGGCTGTGCAGCTGCACCTGGATAGGAGGTATACTATCATTTCTGCGTACATTCCACCGTCAGCTGACTTCGACGCGGGGGACTTCCGCCGCGTCGTGGCACGGTTGGCGAGGCCCTATCTCTTGCTTGGAGATCTGAACGGCAGGCATCCTCTCTGGGGAGATTACTCCATAAATCCCAGGGGACAAGTCCTTGCCGATCTGATCGAAGAGCTTGAGATGGGTGTCTTAAATGTGGATGAGTTTACGCATCACTGTCCGAGAACCGCTTCATTTTCTTGCCTTGAATTATCTTTGTGCTCTTCGGATGCACAGCCTGATTTTGATTGGGGGGTGGTCGATGACCTCCATGGTAGTGATCACTTTCCCATTCAAATTTCATTTTCAGGGCAACTGCCGCCTGAGAGACCACCTCGGTTGTGCTTGACGCGGGCGCGGTGGCCTGCATTTCAGGAAATGACTGAATTCTCTATCTCAGTCGAGGAGTTTAGGTCGGTAGATGAGGCCGTTGAGTTCTTCTCCGGCAACCTCATCGCCATGGGCCTAACTACTATTCCTAGGACGTCTGGCCGTTTTGCACGCCCACCACTCCCATGGTGGTCGGCCGAGTGTGAGACGGCCCTCAAACAGAAGCGTTATGCCTACATGCGCTATAAGCGCCACCCGAACGATTTCACTGTCGCTGAATTTCGTCGGGCTAGGGCTAGGTTCTGGTATATTTCGAAGCACGCCCGCCGCTCTTCTTGGCGGGCATACGTGTCTTCACTTAACGGGAAGACCCCTTTAGCTGAGGTGTGGAAGCGAGTCAAAAGGATTCGGGGCAAGTTCTCGCAGGACCCCCCTCCCGTTCTCCAGAAGAATGGGACCGCAATCTCGGACCCCGCGTCCGTGACGGAATCCTTAGCGACCGCTTTTTCCGCATTCTCTAGCCGTGATGCTGCTCCGCCAGCATTCAATGCACTTGGTGATGTCGCGGAAGGCCGCCGGCTAGACTTTACCTCCAGAGCCGGAGAACCCTTCAACGACAAGTTTACTGTGAGTGAGTTGCGTTTTGCTCTCGCTTCGTGCGCGGACACCGCCCATGGTCCGGACGATGTCCCGTACGCCATGCTTCGACACCTGGGTGAGCGAGGCATGGCCTTTCTGTTAGATTTGTTCAACAGGATCTGGGTGGAAGGTCTTGTCCCAGACTCCTGGCGAATCGCTACTGTGCTCGCCTTTCGCAAGCCGGGGAGAGATCACTCTACTCCGACCGGTTTCCGCCCAATCTCTCTAACCTCTTGCGTGTGCAAGTTGATGGAGAAATTGGTAAATGTTAGATTAGCCTACTTCCTGGACAGCGGAGGCCATCTGTCTTCTGCACAGTGCGGCTTCCGTAAGTTCCACTCTACGTCGGATGCTCTGCTCCGACTGGAAAATGCCGTCTGCGAGGCTTTCCTTCGTAGACAGCACTACGCCACGGTGTTTTTTGATCTGGAGAAGGCCTATGATACCGCATGGCGATACGGTATCATGGAGACTCTCCACACGATGGGGGCGAGGGGACGCCTCCCAATGTTTATATTCGAATTTTTGCGAGATCGTCGATTCCGCGTACAGGTGGGGGGAGCCCTCTCCGGCCCAAAGGAGCAAGAAGAGGGTGTCCCTCAGGAAAGTGTCCTCAGTGTCACACTCTTTGCCCTGAGCATCAACGGCATCACCTCGGCGCTGCCGGAAGATGTTCTCGCTACGCTCTACGTGGACGACCTTTCGATCTCTTTTGGCGCGGCCCAGATGCCAACTCTGGAGCGTCGACTCCAACAGGCATTGAACCACGTCTCTCGCTATGCCGAAGCGCACAGGTTTCTGTTTTCTTTGGCCAAGACTAAGGTGGTGCACTTCTGCCACCATCCACGGCTTCACCCCGACCCAGATTTGTTTCTTAATGGGGTGCGCCTGGATGTGGTTGAGTCGCACCGTTTCCTTGGTCTTGTATTCGACCGACGCCTCACCTGGGGGGCTCATATTCGCAGCCTTAGGGTCTCTTGTACCCGCGCCATGGACATTCTCCGTTCCGTGACGTTCAGCGCTTGGGGCGCTGATAGGACTACCGCCTTACTTTTTTATCGATCCTTTGTTCGCTCGAAGCTCGACTACGGATGCGAGTTTTATGCATCCGCAGCCGAGCGTTTATTGCGGAAGGTGGATTCGATCCACCACACCGGCCTTTGCTTTGCGACCGGTGCCTTCCGCACTTCCCCCATTGAGAGCCTGTTGGTCGATGCTGGGGAGATGCCACTCGCTCTGCGCCGCGTGCAGTGCATCACTCGCCTGTACGCGCGAGCCCGGCGCCTCCCTCAGTCGCCAACAGCTCTCACTGCATCCGCAGCTGATCTCGATGGTGCCTATGCCACCGAGAGACGCCAGTCATACCCTTAGTTCTTTGGGTTTAGGGCCAGGAAACTCCTTCGAGAGGTAGATATAGCTCTCGGGCCGGTGGCGCCCCTGGTTCTGCCCAGGACGCCACCCTGGAGGGTACCACATTTGGCTATTTGTCGCCACGCCTCTGCTCCCAAAGCTTGTACTGCGCCGGGAGTATTGCGTTCGACCTTTTTGGAGCACACATCGTGTCACGCTGGTACCGTGCCAGTGTATACGGATGGCTCCAAGTCCCAAGAGGGGGTCGGTTTCCACGCCGTATCCCCTCTGTTTGAAGTCAGCGGGGCTCTACCAGGCCCTGCGTCTGTCTTCACGGCCGAGCTGGTGGCAATACACTACTCGGTACGGGAAATTACGCGACGTGCCCGGTTTGGAGACCGGATTGTGATCTATAGCGACTCACAAAGCGCCCTGAGTGCTCTCGGGGCATTGGAATCTCCGCATCCCCTGGTTCGCAAGAACCATGACGCCACGGTTTTGGCGAGCCGGGCAGATGTCGAGATTATCTTCTGCTGGGTTCCTGGACATATAGGAATTGCGGGGAATGAGTGCGCCTATAAGGGCGCCAAAGTGTCCGCGAGGACTCTGCGACCGGACCAGCATTTCGTTCTTCCTCACACTGACTACATGGCAGGAATACGGGCAGCTCTTCGGACTGCTTGGCAAAGAAGATGGGAGACGGTCGAAGGGAACTTAAAGTTGCGTGCCATGCCGCCGCGACTGTTCCCATGGACCTATCCCCCAATGCCGCGGCAGAATCAGGTTGATTTAGGTCGTCTACGAATCGGACACACTCGTGTGACGCATCGCTATCTGATGGAGCGCTCGCCTGCGCCCTATTGCAACGACTGCGTCGTCCCCCAGACTATTCGGCACATTCTTGTCGAATGTCCCAGTCTGGGTGATCTTCGCGCACGATACCTGTCCCAGTACCGGGATGGGCGGGGTCGCTACCGCCTGTCCCTTGTGCTTGGGACAGATTCGTGCACCATGACTGGTGGACTTATTGACTTTTTCGGGGAGGTCGGCCTTCTCCCTTTCATTTAACCCGGTTTTATTGTTGTTGTTGTTTTTGTTATCGTTTTTGTTATTGCTTTGTTATTGGTATTTCTTTTTATTGTTGTTTCCTGTTCAATTATTTTGAAGTAGCCTAGAACTAGGCTGTTTGTTTACGGCAACTTATGCCTAAGTCGGCAGTCGCCAGATGGCCCCTTAATCAAAAAAAAATATTTAAGGTTCCTTTTTTTTGTTATTGTTTTGTTTGTAGGTTGCACTCTCCTGCACCGGTGTGAGGGGGACCTCCCCCCGCTGTCGGAGATTGCTTCGATTGTTAAGTTTTTCCAATTTATATCATTGTTAAGTTTTCATATTTTTACTTCAAAGTAGCCTAGTTCTAGGCTGTCGTGTTTTTCGGCGACTTATGCCCAAGTGGGTAGTTGCCAGATGGGCTCCATAAAATTAAAAAAAAAAAATGCAATTCCTAAAGAATTAATATCAACGTCACCTAACCTCACGCCTCCTTGGGTAGGCTTCCATCTTCTTAGTAGATCATCAATTTACGGATTAAAAAGCTGTAGGGGAAAGGTGCATCCTTGTCTCATACTCACATCATTAGGTATTCAGTCAGTTACCCAACCTTTAAGACTCATGTTTACCTTTTTACCTTGATATATATATATATATATATATATATATATATATATATATATATATATACTCTTAATCACATTCAGAATATTAAAATATACATATACATATTCAATCTCATCAATAACGTGTATTTATTTACTCTGTCAAGACTTTCTTATCTTTCTTCATAAATACATGAGCTTCTTCAGCACAAGCACCTTATTTATTGTTTTCTTACCCTTTCTTAATCCATTTTGCTCACCCCTATTATGCCTTCTCTATCATCGAACTCCTGTAATTAGTCTTTGATTATTTTTATAAATATTTTGTTGCCAACGAAAAAAAATTCAGTGGTTTATTTCCCCGTTTTTGCTACCGAACAGAAAATTATTTTTAAAGGAGCAACTACAATAAACTGGGAGGGCAGCAATTTTCTACTTCTGTTCAGAAATTCCGTTTTAGGAGCATCGTCCTTAATGTTTAACAAATTTCCTATATTTTGTTAAATGTTTCATTAGTAATAAAAACAAGTAAAACACATTTAAGGCATATCACACTTTTGGAATACAAGTGAAAAATGACATTACCAGTAAAAAATTTAACAAGTTTCCAGAAATTTGTTGAATACTCGCAAATGTCAGCATTGTTTTGTAAAATTGCGTTCAGGCTATTTAACACCAAAAAATTCCGAAGGCAGAGGCTGCCCTCTGCAATTGATTTTAATGTTCTTATGAAACTTGTAAAGTTTAATCCTCGACATGACACTCTTAAAATAGGAAGAACTTTAAATCTCAGCCATTAAACAATGCGTAAACATCGTATAAAGAGGAAACCTCTATAAAAAATGTTAGAAGAACCACGTGAACTGTCTGAAGGACAACATTTACAACGCCTGCATATTGCTTTATCTCTGTTAGCCTGAAATGCACTTTAACATTCTTAAATTTAATAGAAATTGAAAAGAGTTATCATTATGAGCTCTCCCTTAATAAGCAAAGAACTACTTCACCCCTATATGTTCTAATATTGCAACATTTCTCCCATTGTAGCACAAAATTTAAGGTTAAAAACATTACCAAATTTTCTTAAAATACGACCTAAACATAGATTTTCTTTTTAATGGTCCATTGAATGAAAAAGTGACAAAAAATCTTAAATATTGGTTTAATCTTAATAATTGGATGGTTTTATAATCATCCTGCTATGCGATATGGGTCTTAAAATAACAAAATAAAAATATCTACATAAAAAGGAAGCGCGTTAGAAAGAAATTACCATCATTATAAAATTTTCTTTGACAATTTATGCATATTACTGAAAGCATTAATTGTTATGATCAAGGCTATGGGGCCCTTTGCATACTGAATAATGTCATTTTGACCGTATTTCCTTAGATTTATGGTGCACAAAGAATATCTTCGACCTGTAACTCCGTTTGGATGATGAGAAGAAACGGTTTTGCTGACGTCAGTTGAAACTTTAAGCTTTGTTTCTTTATTAGTATAATGGATATTGGTGATTTTTTTCATCTTATTGTCTTATATGCATCCAAACCCTTCACATATTGTACTTTGAAATCTTCGAGTTTTGCTTTGCTTTTATCTGTTTGAAGTATCTTCGATGCCACCATTTTCTGCACCGCAAATCAAGCAGTTACTTTGCCATTAAATGATCAAATTTGTCGAGAGTTTCTATATATTTTAGGCCTAGGTGGAAGAACAACGAAAAATAATTTTTAATCCATTCTTTCCCATACACTCAACATTGGATACTTCTTCGTGGTCATAGAAATCTGGCTGCAAATGAACTTTATGGTACTTACGACAATATTTTTTCTTAAATGAATGATACTCTTTCGTCGAAAATCTCGTTACAATGGCCATAATTGCGAATCATCATTTATAAAACGTACAAACACTATTACATAGTTGTTCCTTAAAATTTCCTGGGTCATTTTATTAACGAAGATTTATAAAACCTTGAAATTAATGCATTATATATTTTGAGCATAAAATGTGGGTTCTCTAGTGATCCATCCGTTAAACTCACTTGTTTTAAATCAAAAATACTCTAATATTGTTATTTCTTTATGAAAAAAACTTTCAAAGATTACGATAAGAAACTTACCTTTTCAATCATTCAGTTTTTGCCAAGAAAAAGGTTGCACATCCGGAAACTACACACATACACTCAGAAACTTGTAATGAAACTGATAAAATGAGAGTTAATTGATATAATAAACTGGCTTTGCCCCTTACGGAAGCTTCCCTCAACATATTTAAAGGCAGGTTACGCAATAAAGATGCGTGCCCTTATTATAGACACTAAGAAAAATTTGTGTTTCGAAATGATCATCCCATTAGCAAACACGTAGCAAAACGTAGAGCATCAGTTGCACCATGAAATTTAAAAAGGTAAATAAAAATCTTGACGAAAAGCTTCATTCATTGGTCAACACAAAAGTTATCTTCTTCCATCACAATTGACAGCCACATGGAGGAGGTTTGAGTTTACTGCATATGTTCAACAATTGCAACGTAAAAGACGCACATTAGAAGCGCGAAAATATTAATGCATTAGGTTGGGAAGTTTTTCCCCATCCTCATTTTAATTATTCAAACCTTACCTAAATGCCAATGTTTATTTCGATATGAAGCAAGTAGAAAGAAATAGCATATCACATTTATCAGCAGAATCGAATGGATTCCTCAAGAAAAGTATCCGCATGTTAGTTAAAAGTTGGGAGAGAACTGACAATAGAGATGGAAACTACTTTTTGAAATAAATACTCTAACCCATTTAATAGTCGAACAGACTTTACTTTTCTTTCTATTAAGGAAAATAAGCTTTAGGGTTCTCAAGGGCCTTTTCACGTTTACCTATCTTTGAACATACATTTAGCATGTCTTTCCTATCTTCGAACTTAGATTTAACAGGTCTTTGATATCTTCGAACTTACATTTAGCGGGTCCTAACCTATCTTCAAACTAACATTTAGCATGTCTTTCCTATCTTCGAACATATATTTAGCAGGTCTTTCCTGTCTTCGAACTAACATTTAAAAGGTCTTTCCTATCTTCGAACTTAGATTTCGCAGATCTTTCCTATCTTTAAACTTACATTTAGTAGTTCTTTCCTATCTTCAAACTTACATTTAAAAGTTCTCTCTTCTCTTCGAACATACATTTAACAGGTATTTCCTATCTTTGAACTCCCCGTAAGGGGCGCGGCGATTTGGCATCCTGGCCGCCGTGCTGACGGGACTCAGCACCCCGTCCAACCCCAGCTTAGCCTCTTCTTCTTCCTCCAAAACACTTGTTTCTTCGCTTTTCATACAACCTCTCCCACAACTTTCTCTGGTCAGCCTCTAATTTCACAGGGTAGATGTTGACCTTCCTTTCAGCCAACCGTCCCGCATCGGGGCTGAGGGGGTGGGGGACAATGTTCCCTAACCCCTGAGCTCCGGCCCGGGGCCCCGTAAGGGGCGCGGCGATTTGCCATCCTGGCCGCCGTGCTGACGGAAACCAGCGCTCCGTCCGGCCCCAGCTTAGCCTCTCTTCCTTCCTTCAAAACACTTGTTTCCTCTCTTTTCACACAACCTCTCCCACAACTTTCTCTGGTCAGCCTCTAATTTCACAGGGTAGATGTTGACCTTCCTTTCAGCCAACCGTCCCGCATCGGGGCTGAGGGGGTGGGGGACAATGTTCCCTAACCCCTGAGCTCCGGTCTGGGGTGGCTGGTTTTTAACAACCTGCTTCATCTCCACCCATACCTTCCTCACATCCCTTTTCGTCTCCTCTTCACAATCTATATATTTTACGCCGTGTTCAAGGTGGAGCCGCCATGCCGATGGACTGCCAGGCCACCAGAAGGGAGGGGTGGTCCCAAATGGCGGCGCCTGGCTCTGCCGGGCTTGTAAGCACCTCTCGCAGTGCGGGCTACTGCGAGAGGTGTGCACTATTGCATCCCGTGTTAAAAAAAGGGTCACCATGCCCAATGATAAAGATCAAAAAAAAAAAAAAAACCCTAACTTCCCCAAGAAAAACGGAGCCGCCCTCGGGCAGCTCCAGCAAAAAAATGGAGGTCCCCCCCCCCTGTGCTTGCACAGGGGACCCTCCATATTTCTCTAACCGGAAAGGGGGCTTATTCCTCTCCTTCGCCTACGGGTGCAGGGGACTCCCGCTCACCCCCTTCTCTGGAGGTGCTTTCGGGCACCTCCCTTTTCCCAGCGGCAGTTCCCTCTTTTCTTTCCAAGGGGACTGCCAAGAAAGCCAGCAAGCAGCCCTTAGCCAGCCGCTCCCCATCGACCCCGTAAGGGGCGCGGCGATTTGCCTTTCTGGCCGCCGTGCGGACGGGATCCAGCGCTCCGTCCGGCCCCAGCTTAGCCTCTCTTCCTTCCTTCAGATAGCCCGATTTCTCCCCTACCTCGTCGCTTTTCATACAACTTCTCCCACAACCTTTTCTGGTCAGCCTCTAATTTCACAGCAAAAAACAAAAGAAAACAAAATAAAAAAAAAACCGCTTAAATAATAGGGAGAAGGCCGGCCTTCTCCCTATTATTTAAGCGGGTTTTTTTATTTTGTTTTCTTTTGTTTTTTGCTTTTATTTTTTGTCCTTATAGGTCGCACGCTCCTGCGCCGGGGGGACCTCCCTCCGACGCAGGCGCTTGCTTACTGCCTCCTTCCTTTTCCCCTTTTTGGGGGTGGGTGGGTTGTTTTTTTATCTTTTTTAATTTTATTTCAAAGTAGCCTAGTACTAGGGCAGTTTTTAATACGGCTAATAATGCCCTAGTTGGCAGTCGCCAGATGAGCCCTTAAAAAAATCTCTTCAAAGCGACCCCCATCCCGGCAGAGTAGAGAGGAATTGTGATGTGCTTGATGTTACAAGCCATCATATGGAATTCAAACTCATTAGACGTTAAAGATTCACTTATAGCCTTTCCTCCTTGAATAAATGACTTTGCATTGTCAGAGTACACAAAATCTGGTACGCCAAAGATGTTAGAAAAGCGTTGGGATGCTAGTAAGTATGACTTATCGGACATGTCTGGAACTAGCTCTAAGTGAATGGCCTTGATGTTAAGTCAGGTGAAAATCAAAATATACATCTTAGATATATTAGTTGACTTGTTTTTGACATACAGTTGGCTGGTGAAATCCACTCCTACATGTTTAAAGGGTTTGACGAAATTCACCTGAGGCTGGGTATATGCTGTGAACTTAGGATGTTGAAAGGAGAAAGAATTGAATTTTCTGCAAACTATGCATTTTAAAAGTACCTTTTCAGGGTCTGTCTTGGACTGCTAACTCAAAAAACCTTAGATCGCAAGATGCTGAGAGATGTTTGAAGTCCCGAATGTTTACAGGAAAAATGGCAATATTAAATTATTAATTTAGTTAGATGGTGATCCTTGCTCAAAAGAATGCGATTAGTTACGTTGTAATATTATTAGATGGACTTTGAAATTCTCCCTATAGTTCTTATAAGATGGACAGGATTTTATTGCAAGTTTAGAAAATCTAATGTCTATTTTAACCTCGGCAATTCTCTAACTAAACCAGGTAAAGGTGAGGAGATTATCGTTATGAATAGGATTTATTATTTAAACAAAATACGTTGCATACTTAGTGATCACACCAGGTTTTTCAAATTACGGGTCGGCTCTTTCGCGCATAGTGTAAAGCTGGAATACAAAATCAACACCTTCTTTCGTATTTTGAAGGTTGTAGCATTCTTTATTCTAGCTATATAAACTTTTTGTTTTGGGTCATTCACTAGGCATAATTTATGTGCTTTATATGATGCACAAAACCAACTTATCCTCACCCTCCATCCTGTCGGCTATCATTACACCTAGTTATAATCTTGCTCAATATTTTGTTCTGATCATTGATCCCCTCACTCACGATGTAGGAGAATAGCATAATGCACCCACGTTTCCCCCACCTCCTTTCCGGGTGGGCTGGTTATCAAACCTTTCCCTTCGGCCCGATATCTGATAGTCTCCCGCCGGAAGAAACCGCCATCCATTTCAGCTAACCACCAAGTTCCTTCCTTGACTAGTTATCGATCGATGGGAGCCCATCTTGGCTTTCAGTGGTTCCCGGAAGTTTACAAAGGACGAAATGGAGGATCTTGATATCAAATCTACTTCCCGAGCCATGTGAACCTCTCCCGAGTTTCCAGTATAAAAGATGAATTCATTTAATCCTCAGTAGTAGAGCTTGCACAGCTCTAGTACGACGACTCCTCAACATTCGGGATAATAGGATATGTATATATATATATATATATATATATATATATATATATATATATATATATATATATATATATATATATATAAGAGTAGGAGAAAACTCCAACCACCCCTCGGCCTATTCCTCGGCACAAGATGATGTTACTTTACTCGATTCCTTTGATTTGGTTGTCTCTAAGCTAAACTTAAAAAAATCTTATATGACCCTCTATGATATAGACGAAATTCACCTGAGGCTGGGTATGATTGTTAGCAGATCCAGAACACTAGATCCTCCCCATCCAGATCTTTTAATAAATAACATTCCCATCTCCATATGTGATTCTTTTAAGTTGCTTGGAGTTATGCTTGACTCTAGGTTTACTTTTGAGAATCACATTCGATCTATTTCCTCCTCTATTGCTCAAAAAATTGGCATTTTGAGGAAATCTTACAAAGTATTTGGAGAGCAGACTGTTCTTAAAAATTGTTTTAATGCTTTTATTCTTCCGTGTTTTGAATATTGCGCCCCTGTTTGGAGTTCGGCAGCCAACTCTTATCTTAATTTATTAGATAAAAATTTGAGAGCAATAAAATTTTTAATTCCTGACCTCAAAGTTGATCTGTGGCACAGGCGAGCAATAAGCTCCTTATGCATCTTATATAAAATTTTTAACAATGCAGATCATCCACTGCATCACGATCTGCCCAATTTATATGCCCCTCAACGAGTTACCAGAGGTGTACTAAATGCCAATAGTAGGGCCTTTACGCCTATGAGATTCAACACAACACAGTTTTCAAGAAGTTTCATTCCTAACACAACTAAACTGTGGAATGAACTTCCTAGTGTTGTTGTTGAGTCCTTGGAACTTCAGAAATTTAAAGTGGGTGCTAATACATTTTTAATTAACAGAAACTTATAACTTTAATATTTTATTCATTATCCACACATATATAATATTATAATATTTTTAACATTATAGCATTTAATTTTTTTTTTTTTTTTTTTTTTTTTAATTTTCTTTTTATTTATTATGTTTTTCTTAATCTTTGTTTCGTTTTTTCCATACCAGGTTTCTTTCCCCGCTGGGGCCCTTGGGCTTATAGCTATTTGCTCTTCCAGTTGGGGTTGTGGCTTGGAACTTTAATAATAATAATAATAATAAGATCTTTCCTAGATTATGACCTAAATATGGTGCTGTGGCTTGTGATCTAGGAAAGAAAATTCTTGGGGTTCGTGATTTAGGATTATACGTATCATTTATTGAGTTATATTTTATTATTTATTTTTCTATTCAATTTTAACAGATTAAAACTTTTTAACTCAAGTATACAAACTTACAATTTTGCACAAGGCAGCACCACATTGGATTTGTTTAACCACCCTGACCGCGGACCTGGAATAAGCGTTTCTTTGCAGGTATTGGAGCTAAGAAATCTCCTGACGCTAACTTCATCAAAGTCAAGGCTGGCGAACTGAGAGCCTCACTCGGAACGTATATGTTCGGGAAAGCCTAGGTCTCTGAAGAAGGTGAAGGTGGTTTTGAACGTGGTATCAATCGCCCCACTGTGCTACCATCTGGCATCCTTAAAGTCGATCTGCGTACACTAAGACTGACATTCCTGCACTAATAAAGAAGTCAACGGGCATGCACTCAAAGAGAAAGGCAGAAATTCCTCGGGGTTGGAGGTTTTTTCTGCTTGCTCGGCTGTATTTCCATTCTTGGAACTGCTGGACATTGGCGCCCTATGAGAAAGCTGTCAATGGGTGGAAGTTAGCTTTGGGACACAGGATGGTGACGAAGTCGCGGGGAGGTGCGTGGGCAAGAAGGAGCGTGGTGATACATGCGCCTTCTCAACCAGCGCAAAACCTCACTGCAGACCTCGTATTGTGAAAATGCGGCAGGGAGTTATGCAAAACGTTTTTCTCACGTCTCATTTCATCATTTTTACGCCGTTATTTCTTTTGCTTTCTGAGAAGATGCTCAATCATGCTGAAAAATATAGTTATCATATCCCAAATTGTGATAAACATTTGGAAAAGGTGCTGATGAAGCAAGTTTTGTTTGAGGCAGATTCGATGGACATAATTGTTAGTGACTCAGCCCCCTTAGATGAGAAACAGCCGCAGACGTGAAGGGTGCCCTGATGCTTCACCGCGGGCACGACACCGGACTTGCGAAAGCGCTTCACTTTTCTCCTTCTAATATTAAACAAAGAATATCTCATTGTCCCTGTCTTCAACAGTCAATGCGTTATATTTCATATAAAAGTGGAACCTATCCCTAAATTACTTCTTAGTTAGACGTGCTTCGCAGTGCTTCTCAACTTGAGACCTTTTCGAAAATTCTCCGCCTCACTATACGTGTTGAAGTCTTTACACCTTCTTCCTCCCTTTCGTAAGCAAGCTTCACACTTGGCATTAGAAGCGCCCCAACACTTAAGCTGGGACCGTAGCAAAAGGTGAACTTGGTGTTTAATTTAAGCTTTTGGTCCTCTAAAAGACTTCTTTACAGCAATGTAACCAGTTGTTTAATGATATGGATGATCTTTAAGATGGTGCTCCTTGATGCAATACATTTAGCAACCTTCTGCTTGCATTTCAGGGCACTTTGGTAGAGAGCAGCAATAGTTAACGCTTTTCTTTAGAAAGAACAATTTCAGGAATTTAAAAAGATTGAAACGTTTACTTAAAAAAATATTAGAAAAAAAATTATACAAGGTGTACGAAAACATAAATGCACTGGAAATAAACAGTCTCACCAGGATCACAGTGGTCAGAGACTCTCACTGTCATCCAAGTTCTCTAGCACCTGCCTGCATAGCAGTCTCAGGTATTAAAACTCCGGATACGTCTTCGGAGTAGGGTAAGTGGGCGAAAATGATTGTAGCAAAGTACCACATGGCCACAAAGTCTCTGGCCACTGTGAACCAGTTGAGAGTATATATTCCCAGTCCATAGTAACATTTCTACATCCTATAATTACACAGCAGCATTCATTTCAGCATTATTTGACATCATTGCACCCTTTAGATCAAACAGCAAAGTTACAGGGACCGAAACTCACCTCCAACAATACTTTACTTTCCAGCCATCATACTTCTCTTCTGCGAGGTGGGAGGACTCTAGGAAGGCCCAGCGCTTCCTTGTAGATGCACAGGTCCCTAAAAGTGCCAAAGCGCCATTTTGGATAGATCGAAAGAATGCAGTTTTTTCTTTTTATTTATTTTAATTCTGACTTTCTAATAATCTCTGTTATTATTTAAATAATTATTCTTATCCCGTAAACTTTAAACAATATAAATATATATTAGTCTCAAAACCTTTGGCTATAATTATAGATGAGGAAGCGGATCGAGAATAAAGGAGGTGGGGTAAATGATACGTGTAGCTGGTCCTGATGACGTCACGACTAGATTTGCCTCACTGAGAAAGCTATAGATTTACTTTTAAGTCATTTTTATTCATAAAGTTTAATAATTACATTTATCAATAATTACTCTCCTATTCGATCTGTAAAAAACGAAAAAATAAAGTAAGTGGAATGAAGGAGAAAAGTGACCACAGCGGCTGGAATTGGAACACTTTTTTAGATTTTGGTCTAATCAGTTAATCACCTTTAATCCCATAAGGATATCTCCGACACGCGCTCGTTAACTGCAACCCAAAGTTGTGTACTTATAAAAGATGTGCTTATGTACGTCCGCACTAGAGTATGTACATCTATCATAATCGAAAAGTGCACCACCAATACTCACCTCTGCCGTCGTCAGCAATCGCAATGACATTCCTATGATATTATTATATTGTGATAGTGGACTCACGTTTTTTTTATTCCTTCATTATTATCATCAAATCTACAGGCAATGGTAAGTCATCGTTTCCTGCTCTTTATTCTACCAACATTAGTTTTGCTATTCATTCTGTACTTTCGAGATCAGTCATTATTTTTTCTAAAAATTTGTTGGCTTGAATTAATTCATTTTTGTGTTTTTTTGTATTAATTAATTTCGATGAGCATGAAAAGTTCCCGAATGTCTTTCTCCCTCTGTTTGGGGAGGACCCCCTTCAAGTTATGTGTATTAATCCGTGTTTTCAAACAAGTAGTTTCAACATTTTTGAGTGTAATGCTTGAAATACCGCAATTAGAATTTTCATTAAATTTAATATAGTTTATTGGTAAATGTTCTATCTAGTATATTTCTAACTAAATATAGCCCAAACACTTCCTCCCTCATAAAATAATAATAATTACATTACGACTGGACGAAATTCAGCGTAAAGGGAGACATGCAAGGTAAGGGGGGGTAAGACGGACTACTTAACAGGAACAAGTCTAGAAACTACATTTATATAATTTTGTGAGGTTTTAGAGCTTGTGATGGTGCTTTGGTGTGTTTTGATTACAATACGCATCATGGTCATGGTTTTTGAAGGAAAAGATTGAAACACGGAAGGTTAAAAAAAAAAAAATTAATGCCACCAAAATATAATATGACGGGGTAAGATGGACCCTAGGGGTCCATCTTACTCCTCTAAATGTTTGCCATAATCTTCAACTTTAAAATCAAAAACATATCTTTACTGGCACAAACGACATAGAAAACCATTTTCCTCATCATCCTGTACCCCTGCACATTGCCCATTTTACTCCTGTATGGGTCCTTCGTTTTTTGGATGCTAGAATTTCTGTTTTCTTCTTTGCTTCTCTCTCTTTGCGCTTCTTTGTTAGAATGAGTTTTTTTTTTATTCTTATTCTGAATTTCTGACTCTAGCTCTTTCTTATATAGGGATGCTGTCATAATTAGAGCTCGACCTTGAGACCTGGGTCTCTTCTTTCGTGGAGTTGTGGCCACCTTTTGTGGGAGAATTATTTCCTGGGATGAACTACTTGGCCTGAACAGGTTCCGAGTCAGGCTTGGTGCTACAGTTTCAGGCTCAGCACTTGGGTGTTCTGGTTCATCAGCTAATTCCAATTCAGGTTCATTCTTAGTAGTCATGATTGGAGGGGCAACTGGAATATATGTGGGGTGTGCAGGTAAAACGTCAGCTTCTTCGAAAATGTGCTTATACTCGTACAATGGGAAAATTCCTGTTTTCCTAAACCCATTAATGGCTGTGTTTGGAAGAGCAGCCTGTAGATAGACCTCTCCAAACAATGCACTTAGTTGGGCGATGGTCATCTGCCTGCCAGGATTGTTTCTAAAGAATGTTTCAATAGCCTTCACATAGAAGGCATCCAGTAGTTTCATGAATGAAACATCCAATGGCTGCATTCGGTTTGTACAATGTGCTGGTAAAATGAAAATCATGACATAATTGTGCCTGGCAAGGCTTTGGACATGAAAATTCTTGGTGAGTCAAAGGGTCATCCATAAACAATAATTCTGGATCATCCACTGATGGCTTATGTGAGCTAGAAAGTGAAGAAACCATTCAGTAAAAATCAAGAGCTGCATCCACCCAGATGGATGGCATGCAAGTTCAGTTGCTGGAAGAGTACCATCCTTCAGTTCTTGCTTCATTCGAACTCGTGTAAAGATGAGGAAAGGTAGAACAAACTAGCCCCACCAGACATGCAACAAACTGCTGTAGCTAAA
Source organism: Ceratothoa steindachneri (assembly GCA_963969495.1). Taxonomy (NCBI): domain Eukaryota; kingdom Metazoa; phylum Arthropoda; class Malacostraca; order Isopoda; family Cymothoidae; genus Ceratothoa; species Ceratothoa steindachneri. Next base: position 12,139,008 of record OZ018317.1, on the reverse strand, counting down.
ACTCCCCTTTCAGCAGCAGTCAGTGGGCCAACCTGTTTTTTACCCCCGCAGACGGAAGATTATTTTACACTTTTTCTGCACCGTTGTGATAGTTATCTCATCGACATTAAAAATCATGTGTGGAGGAAAGGAATGTTCTGCTTGCACTGGAGATAAGATGTCAAAGAACTTATCAATATTTGTCTGATTGAAATATCTTGCTCGAGCAGCAGAAGTTGTTTCTCGAGTTCGAATTGCAAGTTCTGGGTGGCGCCGTTGGAAGCCTACTAACCAGACTTTACCAGCAAGTTCGAGCTGGTTAAAAGACAGAAACAGGTGCTGTAATTAGAATAAAGGCAAACTCCTATGTGAATCATACTAGGATGTAAACTAAGCATGAAATGAAGAAACCTATTTCGTAGCAAGATCTCATCATTTTGTTAAATTTGTGATCCACATTATTCCTTTCCGCTGCATGAAATGCAATGTAGCGAACATCCCTTTTAGTCAGTCCTAAAAATCGTTTCTCCATCGATAAAATGTGAGTAACCAACTCTGTTTCTTTTGCAGCACTCAATACCGTCCTGATAGGGCCAAGCATCTGGAAAATGAGACTGATGCAATTTGTTAGAAGTTTGATTTATAAAAATATGACAAAACATAAAATTTTGCAGGCCAACAAACAAGAAGCATTACAGACAAAGGTTAACAGGAATCAATGCATAAATCACTCAAAAAGGTTAACCTATCAGGAAGTGCTAGACAAGATAGTTAACTTTGGCATATGCTAGAAATTTTCTTACCTTTGTTGAACCAGTTACTATCTTTTTTCATCTCTAACACGGCGACCGAGAGTAGTCTTGGGCACATTGAATTCTTTTGGGCTTTTTTCAAGTTAATCTCCATTTCCCTCTACCACTGACTTTCACGTATTTCCGGGGCATCTATGAAGAAAAAGGAAAAAAAAAAGTTAAGGATTTGTAAATTGTATAGCAATTTATGGCACATAACTATAATGTACACATAAATAGGCATATGCACCATAAATATTAAGTCATTATAGCTAATATGTCAATGAAAACAATCCAGTATCTTACCTTGTACGGAGAACATCCGCACTATAAAAACGTAACTTCCCCTCCTAAGTGCAAATGGACTATTGAGCGTCACTTCTGCCTGCAAATATATCGCTTAGAGATGACGTGAAGAACATCTATTAGCCAAAATCTGAACCTTGTCCTTTCTGGTTGGGATTAGATAGGGGGTTCCATCTTACCCCATGGGTCCGTCTTACCCCATGGGTCCGTCTTACCCACCTTCCTCTACATGCTTTTTGTGTATGGACCTGGTAATGAAAGAAGTTGTGGTGAGAAATCTTGGTTCAGGACTGATATTAAACGAGTAGGGGGATGGGATTGGACATTGCTCTCGGTCAAATAAACCAAAGGCTATAACCAAATAGCGACTCAGCACTATCAAAGATCACTAGATAAACCTTTAGTCGTGCACACATATAACTCTTGGATACTATGTGCTCTTTCCCTATAGTTAATGCAGACGTGGGGACTTGTTTGTCGTTTTCTAAGGATGATTTTGTATTTTTCAAAATGGATATTGTATCATTTTCTTTTCTTTTCTTTTAATTTAATCGGTTAATTTTGCCGACTCCTAAATATTTTTATTTCGATTCAAAATTTGTCTAAGGGCAAAACTTTAATCGCCTGTCAGATAAACAAACAATGCAACTTCGTTTTGTTTTTTTCAGTTCCAAGCTATTTAATGCCTTGTGCTGTCGCCGTCAAAAATTAATTAGCCACATTTCAAAATTTTGATGTTCTTTGAAAATATGTTTAAGGTTCTTTACAATTATAATCAAACCAGCTATAGTAGTTTTGTAATCAATAAATTTCAGAATTCCTTATATTTAATTTAAATTAGGATTTCGTTGATGTTGAGGATAAAAGAGTGTTCAAATAGATAAATAGTGATAGAAAAAGGTGGTGTGAAGAAAATAAATGGTTATTTTGCCCTAGTGTTGGAGGCACCTCTAGCTTGTTTGATTTTTCTTGGAAGCTATTAATTATGTTGTATTTTTAGTTAAAAATTCTTGCTTTTTCATAGTTTGTATATTTATATTTATTTATTTTTATTTGTTTTTATTTAATTTACATATTTATATATATATATATATATATATATATATATATATATATTATTATTATTAATTCATTTATTTATTTTTTATTATCATTATTATTATTATTATATCAGGCTGCATGCCTTTATATTTGGTTGGAGTCAAACTTGTGGTATACAATTAATAAATAATTAGCTAATTGATTAAAGGGTGATGAATATTTAAACAAAAATAATACAACATCAAAAGAGATTATTTGTAAACTTCCTTCATAACCCTTGCGGCAGTTCAGTTAGTCTGCTGCTTGGCAATTTCGTCCTTCTTGAAACTTTCCGTTTTAGAGCCGTTATATCTATGCCTATGCTATGGTCTGGTGCTTGTAGCATCTACGCTTTTACCTAGTCCCAAGTCTTATTTGCGTTTGCTTGTATTCTGTAGTATGTTTAGTGTTTGTATATGTGATCTTTTGTGTAATATTCTTTGTGCGATGCGTTCCCGTCTTCTTGCGTGATTTATCAACAAGGACGCTTTGTTTTGGATCCTCTGCATTGACCGCAAGACCTTGAGCCCTGCAATCTGAATGATTACTGCCTGGTATATCAGCTTACACCTCGCATAGCAAAAGTCGAGCTTCTTAGGGTACTACTACTTTGGTTGCGGAAAAGGAACAGTTTCTTAAGCTCCATCTTCGCCACGCGGATCCATCCGGTTCTCGATGTGCGGTTTGTACTCGACTCTGGTCAGCATGAGCCCGAGTACTGTGCCCTCCTGAGAGTAACTGTAGTTAAAATAATGACGAACTTTTGAGCGTTCGTCTTTATCTTCCATTTCCGCTCGAACGAATTTATGTTTTCCATCTCCGCTGCCGTCTCTGGGGCAAAGTGCAGATACATCACGTTACTTATGAAGAGTAATGGTAGGTCTCTGGTGAAGATGATGTAGAGTCGAGGGCTGATAGAGCTGCCTTGCGGCACACCAGCGTCAAGGCTTAAGTTCGGCCCCTTGTGTGCCTCTATCTGTATCTGAGCTCTTATATCGATCACGTAGTCGCAGAAGATCTTTTCGATGACAGGGTTCAGCACAGTGTCGATTCTTCTTCCTTTACGTAAACCGTGTTGTTCTTGGTTGTACGCTTCACTCTCTGTTAGCTGGCTTTGTAGCCTGTTGGCAATGATTTTTTATTGAGTTGCCAGAGGACCTCAAGGAGAAAAAAACGCCTTTAGTTCGAGAGCTTCTCGCGATGTTTATTTCCTTTTGCAATGAATATAACCTTTGCAAGTTTGAATGTATCGGGAAAGTAGCCGGTGTTCAAGCCTGCGTTCGTGATTTCCATCATTCCCTGAAGTCCTTGCGGTGGTGCGTTGGAACCAACCCAAGGACACAACACACTACTTCACACATGACTCCCTGGTACACTAAAGACTCGCAAGCAAGAAACCAGTTGTTCAGAAATACGGCAGTCAAGGACGTAATGACTCATTCTGGAATAAGGCGCTTCGCCACGTGCCCTGCATGGATACTCACTCGAACGACCACTCGAGCCCCCCCCCTCCCCTCTTGGAAAATCGTTAGCCTTATTCCATTTTTCTCTATCACCGACGAAGAAGCGTGATCCTTTCCGACTACGAAGCTTCACCTCATCTCCTCTTCCCGTTTTCTTTCGGGTAAATATTGTGCTACTCACAGCTCGTGCTAAAACATTTATTGTAAATTAATTTCCTTTAGTTGAATGAATTGCCTTGAGAGAGATGAACCAGGGGCGGGAGGCTCTTGCTGTGTGATGTGTGACGGACTTTTTGTTGGTTAGTGCGGAATCAACCATCGCGAACCAGGTGTGCCCCCCTTAGAGGGTTTTGTTATCAGAACTGCTTCCTGCATGCAGAGAGATGGGTGTTACTTCCCTTTGTGGGCCTGGCTGTACCTCCAGGGTAGAGAGGAAGATAGACCCTCACCTACCTGGTAATTGCAATTCTGGTATTTGTTGGTGTCTTTGTAGGTCACACGCTCCTGCTCCGGGTGGGGGGAGGGGGATCTTCCCCTGACGTCGGAGTTTGCTTCCTAATTGTTGCCATTTTCTTTTTATTGTTGTTGTGTTTTCATATTTTTTTTTTAAAGTAGCCTTGTGCTATGCTGTCGTGATTGCGGCGATTTATACCCAAGTGGGCAGTCGCCAGATAGGCTCCTAAAATAAAAAAAAAAACTAAAGGTTATTGACCTATTTCAATGTTGTTAGGTAGAGAGATGCGCCATCGGGCATGAAAATATTGATCAGATGTAGGTGCAGATCAAGAGCTGCATGGAGTGATATTCATTTTCTGTAACTTTGTGAGTTAGGGCATTGTTTGACTCTTTAACCATTATCATAAAAAATAAAGCGTACTCTAATTCAAAACAGTATGAGATGGACGACTCATGACGTTCAACTAGCCTCCACAATTTTACTCGGATCTGAATTATAGGCCGTTTCCGTAAGATAACATAATATCATAAGAACATAAACCAAAAAGCTAATCAATAGCCTATACGAGGCAACTCGTCTTTCCATCACCAAGTTCACTCTCACATAGCATCGTCAGATGGACGACTCATGACGTTCAACTAGCCTCCACAATTTTACTCGGATCTGAATTATAGGCCGTTTCCGTAAGATAACATAATATCATAAGAACATAAACCAAAAAGCTAATCAATAGCCTATACGAGGCAACTCGTCTTTCCATCACCAAGTTCACTCTCACATAGCATCGTCAGATCAAAATATATAGATATGTAGGAGGCAACGTTTACCAAGTCAAACTAAAGTAATAACGTGTGGTAAAAACAGGAATGCCACTGCTGTTTAGTTAATGTAATATAAAGTTACGACGCTTCAAATCAATTTGTCTGCTCGTTAAAGGTAAAAGGTTATATGCAGATGGATACGAGATCACGATATGCCATTATAAAAAAATAGCTTTCGTTCATAATTCGCAAACTGCTGAAATTAGACGCAGGATTTAAAATACGGTGGGTAGGTATCCTATTACTGATCCCGAGTAAAAATCCAGAATAATTATGCCATCATGGAAAATCATAATTTTCTTAATAACTTAAAAATTACTAATGATAAAATGATTCTTTCTGAGACAAATCTGGAATGTCTTATGCATATTTAGAGCACGTTAATATTAGAGACCCTTATGCAAATAATAATTATTTAGCATAATGAGTATTAATTTAATTTTCAGATTGAGTCATAAACTTTTATCCTGGTTTGATCTTATGGGACTCGACCCACACAGAGATTTTTTTTAGATAGAACAAGCGATTTAATGAAGATAGAGAAAAACTGGAAGATGAATAAGGTGATGGAAAGCCGTCAACTTCGATGAATGAAGAAACTGTGTTTCGGACAGAATTAGATCAACAAAGTCCGTAGAGTTTCTGCTTCTTGATTGGTAATTAAATTAAATATGGCAAGAATTCACATAGTCAATTTTAACCTAACCCCTTGGACCTTGCAAGCTAACTAGAAAGTGGGTATCTAAGGAGCTTCTCAAAGAACAATGGATCAGAGGGTAAATCTTTATTGGAGATGGACTCTTGACTCGTCTTCTAAACCTTATAACATCTCCCCCTGTTGTTTTCAGTTCTTAATGTGCGGACCTTAAATTGAGGCATTGCAATCAAGGCTCAAGAGGTACGGGCGATGACTAAATCCAATCAAAGCACTGGCTTCCTCCTGGTTCAACTATTGAACTTTAGGTGTAAAAGTCAGCTCAGACGGGTTCGATGGCATAGGTACGTCTGGTAGCTACATTACCTTAAAGTTTAAATAAAATAAAGAACCTTTTAGCGAGACAATTCTATAGGCGTTGAGAAGGCCTTCGTACAGGAATTTCCTTAGAAAGCCGTACCAAATGCATAGTATGCTTCCGCTCTTGCCCGACGCGAACTATTTTTTGATTTTCTAAAAATGAAAGAAATCAAGGGAGTTCATCCAAGCTACAAAATATGAGGTTATAACACTATTTAAACCAAGGCAGTAAAGTTGCATCAGAGTTTGGTAGAAGAGCGGAAACACAGATTATACAAGTGTAAGACTCGGAATGTGCATATAGAGAAAGTTTAATATTTTTTGAATGAATGTGGGCCGCAAACTTTGGAATTCGCTCTATATATCTTTCCAAAGATTATGTATGGTCGGAAGACGATGGCAGAAAGAAGCCTCTCATACCTGTATCTGATTGGGAACCTACGGTAATTACTCCAGAATTACAACGAGGCATTAACAAAGTTTGTAACACGCGTAAATCCCTTAACTCGTAGTTATAGACCAAATGATCTCCTAGAGTTACTTCTTTTCTCTAATCACCTCTCTGAGTCGTTTAATTATTCATTTCGCTGGAATATTTATGAGTCCACTTATCCTGTTTAAAAATACAAAATCGCACCCAATAACAGACATGAGTCATAATTACTGCAAAAGCATCAGAAAGTTTCTTATTTTTTGCGTTTTAATGACTTTATTTGATCTCAACTTTGTAATAATCTCAAATTGGCAGGTTCTACTTTGCAATTTATGAGCAGGAAATATAATTTCTTATGGAAAAATATCACACTGAGTAAACCCTTGCGTGGTGATTTGCTCTACTGGCATTACACATATGTTAACGTTTCCACTCATGCTCCACTTTGCGCTCGATGCTCATGTTTACATGATGAATCTGAAACGAAAACAATGATATAGTTTTAGACAGCTGAGGTAGATAGGCTTTTTCAGACTTATATGTTGCATGAGGTACTACCCATAAATTTACAGTAATTTGGCTATTACAGAGAAATATTATACCCTAGCTCCTAGTGTCGAGGGTCTCCTTTGAAGTAATAGCTTTGGACATCAATGCAGTGATCCATCCCCGCCGATTTTAGGAAATTCTTTATCACATCCTGTGGTTATTTCTGGATTTCTATAGTGTCAAAACGACGTCCGTTGCTGAGCATAAATAAATTGCTGGAGAAGATGAAGGGAATACGATAAAGGAGAAGATGACTATTGTGTTTTAGTTAAGTCAGAATCTGCCTGACAACAGGTGAAATATTAATGGAGCCTTGTTCTCCCTAAGGTGCTTTAAAGCTCTAGAGTAAAGTTTTATTGAAAGTTCCACCAGGAATGAAACAAATCTCAACATGGATAAAGTCCTAGATGTGTAAAAAATAAAAGATTGATATAGACATGACATTGCTGCGAATATCAAGCGCTTTGATTGTTCTCGGTGTCTTTAGAGACCACCCATGCAATGACTGCTGCTTTGTTTCATGGTCATAATCGTAAAAGATTGCTAAATAATTGGTGGCGATAGAGATGGCCCTGTTTCTGATTTAATATTTAAGCTTTCTTCAATCTGCAAGAGGATGTACCTTTTGGTCGTCAACCATAACTTTCGTGAAGTCCACCTATGCATAATCTCAGAACCACACCAATCTCTAGTTAGAATTTGAGATTAACCCAAAGAAGGCTTTACCTACATAATTGCTAAATCACTGATTCCCGAGGTGTAATAATGCTCGCAACATCTATTTTAGAAGACTGTTTATCATCCGATTCACTTTTACAATTTATTTTGCTGCAATTTATGGTTTTGCCACCCAAAATTTGAGAAATTTGATTAGAAAATTTGGGGGATATTTTCTTGTATATTTATCGTGTTTTGTGGTTCTCACTCTAAATTGCTTTGTACTCTAAGATTTATTATTTACTTCATACCTTAATAATCAACTTTTATTTACACGCTTTCTTTTACGTTTTTAAGAAAAATTAATAAAAATGAGGGAAGGCAACTGTCCTCTAATTTTATGAAATATATTAAGAGACGCTGAAGTGAGTAAACCCTAGGCCAAGTAGATAAAAAAATATGAGAGATTGGGATATCACAGACTAGTATGTCGCGCAACTCTCTCAACCTTCTCTCCAGATTACCTTAAACAGTAGAAAACATATTTCTTAATTCCCTAACTTCAGCCTTTGACGGAGTATTTTAAACCATTAGTGATATGAGTTGCCTCCTATAGGTTATTTATTAGCCTTTTGCAGATTACTTCTTTACGTATGGTCTTAGTATACAATTTGTATCCTACAAACAATACCAATTATTCAATGCAGAAACATATCTTCTACGTTTTTTATCTATTTTTGTTCCTAATTATACATTTAAGCAGTGAATACATGACAGAACCGATAAAGAAAAAGACAATATTTATTTTGACAGTGACAACACTAAGTGGACAATATTTTATTCATTTATTTACTATTCCATTGTTCATCTATTTATTAGGGAGAAACTCAATAAAAAACTCGATACCTACCTATTTGTACCTCTTGAGTGATAATAAAGAGTTATACAGTTAATAGTGTATCTACTAAGCAGGTTCTCAGAAAAATTGAAAGAGAAACAAAACTGAGTGAGACAGTGATAATAAGAGTGAATACAGGAATAATAAATAGAGATATAAAGAGGAACGACAGAGGACAGAAAGAAAAACGTATGCTCTTCCTTAACTAAGAGGTATCATCGAACCAGCAGTAAAAAGAGCATGACGACAGAGGAGCGGCGCAAATATTCATGGAGCGGAAGAAAAAAGGGCGGAAGGGAAAAAGGTTGTTAGCAGAAAACGGGAAACAGCTGCGCTTAGCTCACCAGCGCCAAAACTTTGCTGTCATTCGCCGCTTCCAGCTGACCTCTCGCGATCCCACCCCTCAATCCACTACGCAAAACCGAATCCAACTCACCCCCCCCATCCCCGCCCATTTTCTCTCCCTCCTCGCATAGCAGGTGTGTCGTGTCTCAATATTTGACTAAATTTTATTTTTTGCCTCTTCATCGCCACGCGCCTTTTCTCTCCGCCTTCGTCCAATCCCTCGGGTTTTTTCCGAAATAAAAATTAGCCTTTGATCTCGGCCTCACGTTTTACTTGCATTGGTTAGAGTTCTTGCAAGCCGAGTGGATACGGCGTTGGTCATCCAACGTCGCGGTACCAGGTTCGATCCCGGCATGAGCGGACACAAACGTCAGCGATCATAGAAGAGATCTGGCTACCGACTGGTCGACGCACCGTGCTCACCCCGTTTTCGGGTGGGTAGATCTTACACTTCTCATCACAAACATAGCTAATTACAACACAGCTTTCTTTTTTCTCCCGTCTTCGAAACTTTCATACTCTTTCTCTGTTCCAAGGAATCCTGCCGAAAGGTATCTATTTACACATACCTCTGAGGTATGTAGATATAGATACCCATCCTCTCCCCAAAGAGGACCGGCCGCTGGTGCACTCTGACTCACCAGCGATTATCATACTGACCTTTATGTCCATTTCATTTTCCATTCGGGGATCCTCCTGGATAAAGGAAGGTTTCATTGTTTGACGATAACATAACACGATTCAACGGATGATAAAAGCCGTAAGGGCGTTCATAGGTCATCCGAGTTAGCAGCCACCAAAAAACTATCGGCAGAATTGCGTCAAAAACGGGGGTTAAAAAGGCAACACCATCTTGCCTTGTCATCATCTCAACCCTGCAGCCTTTTACTTAAAATTTCATCACTATCATGACTTGTTAAAAACTACATCCTGTAGCTATAATACAGAATTACAATATATAATATATACAATTTCTACCCCACAAAACAACCTTTCTCCCTCCAAAATCTTCATCCACAGGAATGCGTTCGCAATATCACATAGAAAACAATGTAATTTGCTCCAATACAACTCAGTAACTATAATCTCGGGGTCCGAACTCGAGAGGATCCCGTGTGAGCAAAGAGCTTGAGGGAGGATTCAGAAGAGAGGGCGTCAGGAAGCCTTCCATGAGGTGAGCAACAGCACCAGAATTTCCAGAACCTATGTGGTTTTCATATACACTTCTTGACGAATATGTGGTTTTCATATACACTCCATGGTCGAAAAAAGGTCACAGGGAATAAATTACGAAAAGAAACTCCACATAGTTTCAAGAAAAAAGTTACAGTAATGAAAGTCATTTAATTTAAGTACCGTAAATAGACAAATTAAAAAAAAAAAACATGTCCTAACCAAACACGTGATGACTTTTATATTCTGATATGATATATTTTTGATGGCATTACAGAAAATGAAAGAAGATTTGTTTACTTTTTTAAACAATGCAAAGTAATGAAAGGAAACATCTAATTCAACAATTAATGAACAAAACATGATGTAAAGATTGGTAATACCGACCATTAAGTGTACATGTACATATATAGTGCTTTTCATGTTTCATCAATGTGGAGAAAAGATATTGATACAATATTTTGGAAGACAATGGCTACCATAAGAGGTATATATATATATATATATATATATATATATATATATATATATATATATATATATATATATATATATATATATATATATATATATATAATAAAGAACTCACGAAGTGGCACTTGAAGAAAGCAATAATATGAAAATTCACCCACAGGAAAATAAAAAGATGAATCCAAGCACTTTCGAACTATATTCCTTGAAAATGAACTTGCAAATATACTTCGAAGGTGCTTGGATTGATCTTTTTATTTTTCTGTGGGTTAATTTTCACATATATATATATATATATATATATATATATATATATATATATATATATATATATATATATATATATATATAACTGTGATCAAAGCGGTGCTCGCTGCCTCAGTGTGCCTGGTTCGAATCGCTTCCCTGCGCAGATCTTTTCGAAAAAAGGTAATAAAAATATTACTGCAAGGAAAAATTATTCCGTTTTCTCTTTCAATGTGGTTTAATGGATTCATATATATATATATATATATATATATATATATATATATATATATATATATATTATTCAAAGTGCATTTATCTATTTTTAAAACGTTTCCTACTATGAAAAGAAGGATGGTTCAGGAGGAGGTATAGCAGAGGCAGTAATACCCTTGCTACAACTGAAACCTGGAGCAGCGGCACGCCCGTCAGACTCGAGTTCTGAGAGAGAAGTGGTGCTCTCTCTCTCTAGGGTCATCATTCGCATTTCTTTTAAATCTCCCTCTATTTTTTTCAGGTCCGTTTAGACCCACTAAAGGGTGACAGAGGGCGTTAACTGTTCTTAAAATTATGTTCTCCTTTATCAATAAATGCCCAAATTATGAAGTTAGAATGATGGGAAACTAAATAATTCTTCGTGTTTGTCATTATTCGGGTATTGCCCCATTTTTGAAATTTAAAGCAAAAACAATCGAGGTCATTTTCAACAGAAAGTAGGTAAGAAGTGATCCGTAAAGTAATGGTAGAGAAAGAGAAAGTGATGATGGGTGGATTTTTTTTTTCTCCATAATAAAGAGCGCACTAGCAACGGGGCCATATCACGCAGAAAGTTTGTAAGGAGAAATCTGTAAAGAAAGTAGTGAAGGTTGAAGTGAAAATAGTGGATTGAAATAGTCATTTTAGCTGGGATGATGCACAACTGCACGCATTGAGGCAAGGAGAGCGTAACCTTTGACCACGTATGGAAGATATATAGCCTGTAAGCATTGGGGCTGAGAAAACACACAATCCTTCAGATGACAGCAGCAGCAGCAGCAGCAAAATAATAGCGAATGCTACACCTTACACTAGAGCTCTTGGTAGCCGACGGATACGGAGTTGTTCCGCTAACGTCGCGGTACCGGGTTCGATCGCGGCCTGAGCGGATACAAACGTCAGCGGAGGTTGAGATCCTGGTGCTCTCAGACTTACCGGCGATAGTGATTCTGACCTTTATCTCTATTTCATTATCCGGTCAAGATAATGACAGGTTGGAGAACCACTACTATACCTTACACTCCGTTTCAGGTTTACACCCTAGGGCTGAGGTGGTTTATCCTATAGTGTAAGTAAAATTTTATACTTTTTAATACTTTCTTGGTTTATGAAATTTAAATAAAGCTTTTTATTTACTGCGACTTTTTCATCGATACAACTTTCGCCGTTTTCGACCGAAGTACAGGAAAAAAGAAGCCATCGATTACCTTAGGATCTCGTTCTCGAGCCCTGCCAATGAAGAATGAAGGAGAAGGTAAGCTTTACCATAGGTATGGAGGACTCGCTTGCCTAGTGGTTGAGTCGTTAGTGCTCCATGCATCGGTAGCGGGTTCGATTCGCAACCAGAGGGTCTGAGAATTAGGTTGAAATAGACAAGTGCATCAACACCTACAAAGCAAATCACAACACGGCATTCACTGGTTCTTTGCCTCCTTCGCACAAACAAACCATAAATATTCCGCCCCGTTACTTGACGAAGCGATTTTTGTGTTCATACTTCCCTGACCAGAAATGCTTGACCCTTCTTTGGCCAGGTAGTGTACCATATTTCGCTCGGTTTTCATTCAGATCTTTATTTGAATTGTATATTCCGGTGGGAGGACTTCGTGGACAATTTAAAAGGGACGGGTGGCGCAATTGATTAATGAATTAGAGACAAATGGTATCCTTCGAACACGGGGGAGCTTTAAAAGAAGAAAGGTCTCAATGCAGTTTTTTGGCCTGCTCTCAAATGAAGTAGTTTGTCTATAGGGTTCATTATTTAGCCTAAAACCAATAAAAAATTTTCCCCTTTATTATCATGCCTATTTCATGGTCTGGAAAAAGGTTACAGGAAAAGAAACGTCAGAAAAATTCACAGGAAGTCACATTTTATTTAAATGCAACAAAATAATTAAAAGCATTGTAAAATATTATTTACTGATAATACATAGATTATAAATACTAAAAATATCATATATGAGCGCGTTACAAACATGCGAAAAAGAGTGGTTATTTAGATTTTAAAAGGTGTAAGGAACCAAAATATCATGGTTAGGTTATATTTGCCTAGGTTTGGTTAAATTACATAAGAGCAGAAGAGGTCAAATACTGTGACATTTTTCCATGACATTTGTCAGTGATCTCTTTTCCTATATTTGACTATTTAGTCCTTTTATCAGTCTTTTTGCCTTAATACTAACATTTCTCTTTCCTCCAGATCATTAGGACTTTCCTGTTCTCGCCATCGGGCCTTTTTCCTCCACATATCAACTTCATCGATCTGCATCGCCAAAAAACTTTCCTCTCACTCCAAATGTCTAATCCAACCCAATCATCCGCTTCTAGGAGCCTATTTTAGCTCTATCACTTGGAACCTTTTTCAAATCTCCTGAAATTCTAAGAGTAGGCAAATGTTTGCACTTCTCTCGATAGGAAATTAGCGACGAAAATAAGAAGAAAAAGATTTAGTGCCATTTGGTCTCTTAAAATAAAACTATGGTTCATATTAGTTAAAATTTGCTTAGATATTTTTTGAGGGGGGAGTTATTCGTGTACCAAAATCAAATAATAAATCAAAATCAAATAATAAATATCAGTTGATTTTTTTAATTTGGTAAAATTTACAAAAAAATAAAAAATTCCTAGCTAGGTTAAGATATATGAAGTAGAAACTGAATTCACTTTTTACTGACAAACAAGCAAACAGATAACCACACACACACATAGAGATAGATAGATAGACAGACAGACAGACAGATACACATATATTTTTATTTTGTAAAACGAATTACATAATATTGAAATGGATCATACAATATTAGATTTATACATACAAAAAAATGGTATACATATAATCGTTTTACAGATTTTATAGTTTAGAAACAAATTTATCACCATAGTTGGCGAAGGTTTTCTTCCTTTGCTTTAACTGTTTATATATTTGTATATATACATACATACACACATATAATTACACATATATACACATATACATACATGACAATAAACCATTGTATAGCAGAATAGAATTTATTTACAAGACCACATTCGTTATGAAGTTTACCATACACTCTTCAGTCGTATACGATTGAAGAGGGTATGGTAAACTTCATCTCGAAACTAGTCTCATAAATAAATTTCTTGCTCCTATACAGTAGTGCCACCATTATATACTATAACCCACTATTGAGTTATCTCACACATATATATAAATATATATATTGCAAGAGAAGCAGTTTTGATGCTTGTAGCGAGCGGAGAGGTTAATTGATTGTGGCGAGGGTGACCATTCCAGGTTGTAGCAAATATTCCCTTTTCGCTACATAAATCCAAGTTCGGGGTTCGAGTGTGTTTGAGGGTGTCCACCAAATAAGTTCGTATTTGGATTTGCAAACAAAATGGTGAAAATAATTATTTTCGAACTTGACGGATGGGAAGAATTGTGAATCTTATCCAGCGAGGTAGATGTATCACAACGAATAAGACGAAGTGATTTGATCTACTGTGCTGATAATGTGATAAAGAGAATAATAAGGTATTTGCTTAATGTGGAGAGAAGGTGGGCCTGACCATTAGAGTTTCTGGGAAGGAGCTTTGTCTCAAGTGAACGTTTGTTGATGTATTTTCAAGAGAGAGAGCTTGAGCCAAGATTGTCTATTAAAGGAATTTTATAGATATGCAGATGGTAAAAAAAGGAATTTCATAGGATTCAGTCAAGCAAGATGGCGTCAATAAGCAAATTGAACTAAATAGGTAAATGATAGTTTCGTGTGAACGGATGTTGTTGCGATCTAGAAGGAAGATAGCATGAACAAAGCAAAATCTATGGTCGCTCCGGTCGAAAAGAGTGTGGGAAAGACCGTGAACGTAGAGTGTCTGTAACCTTTGTGTAAATGGATTACCACAAAATATCTGAGCCTTCAGAATTAGAAAATCTTGTTACTTTTGTGGGGTTACATATTGTCAGCAAATGAGAGAGAGAGAGAGAGAGAGCGCGAGCGGGTGGGTGTGATCAAGTCACGAGAAGGGATTCCAAACGAAATAGCCTTGCTTCCAGACCTTCGGTAAACTTCCGGAGCGATAAGGCGCCAGAAACTCGTCCCATTTATGGCGTTACATCCTTTACCGCTGATTCTCCCCATCGAGTTTGTGGGACCGACCGATAACACTTCCGTCGGCAAATATTGGAACTTCCAGCGAAATAATATAAATCCTCCACCCCGAGGATAATCGAGGAAGTATTCTTTGAGCTTTGGGGCCGCGAGATGTCTCCCCGTTGCCTTCCAGTAAGCAAGCCCACGCAACACAGAAAGTATTCACGTGGCATCATCTGAGGTTTGTGGAATCATTTATTAAAGATGCGCTATCCTCGAACGACAAACACCGGTGCTATTTGGTCTCGCAGTAGGAATCAATATTCGAAACGACAAAGACTAAGTCTGGAATATATGGCTCAACCCTCCTCTTCGAAGAATATCTTCCCCCGAGTATCCATACTCGTGATCTGCTCCAGAAAATCGTAAGACTTACATTTTCCTTCATCGTCGAAGAGGCGTGACGCTCTCCGACGAAGTGACTCACCCCGCGATAGCCTCCCGGTCCCTCTCGCTTAATTATTGTAATAATTATTGAGCCTAGTACGGCTAAGACCTACCTCGTAGTCGCCCCCGCTTTCCCTCAGGTAATTAGTGTAATTATTGAGCCTAGTACGGCTGAGACGTCTCCTACTTCTCATTTCAATTTCATCCAATTAATAACGGTGTTAATTAAATCGCTTGTATATTATTCTGGAAATATCTATTGTTGTTTGTATAAGATTAGAAGATTATTTTGTTGTCCTGTTTAAATCCTCCTCCACCAAAGTCTTAGTAAATATTTGCAATACCGGTCACGAGAAATTCATTCTCACTATTTAAAATCCCAAATCGCACTCTAAAAAAATCTTGTCCCCCAATCGGGGCTGTTTTCTTCCCTTCCCTACATCATTGGTCTAGGAAGTCAAAAAGGTTTTAGAAGGACTACCTGAATTCTACGACAACCACATATATATTTATTTATACAGAGATTGAAGAAAATAATTGCAACACTTGTTAAATTCAATACATATTTATTTAATCTGGAGTTAGTCCTCCTTTTGCTTTCTGAACAGCATCGATGCGCCTTGGAATTGATTCATGGAGCTTCCTGATCTCATTAAGAGGAATCTTGAGAAATCCTTTTTGGTCTACCTGCTCCAGCTGTTTCAAACACAACAGTGAAGGGTAACCACTTCTAACTTGTCGCTCCAAGATGCACCACAAATGTTCAATAATATTAAGATCTGGAGATTGTGGTGGCCACTACATATGTTTTAGTTCACTCTTGCTCTTTATACCAATTCTTAGCCACATGATGGGTGTGTATTGGAACATTGTCATCTTGGAAGAAAAGTATTCACCATCAGGAAATAATGTCTGGACCATGGGATGGGGTTTATCTTGCAAAATATTCCGGTATTCATTGCTGTTGATCCTATTATGTAGAGAAACGATTGGACCAAGAGAATTCGAAGATATAGCTGCCCAAACCATCACTAACCCTCCTCCGTGCTTCACTGTAGGAATAAGGCAGTAAGGATTAAAAGCTTCCCCGAGCTGCATCCACATAGAAACTCGCCCTGCAGTGGAGAAAAAAGAAAAATTGGACTCGTGGGAGAATATTTCTTGCTTCCATTGGCCTGTCAACCAGCCCCTGTGATTTCTAAACAGGTTTAGCCTTTTTCTGAATGTTTGATGAGAGAGCAGAGGATTCTCGATGGCGATAGTGAGATGTTGATTCAACTCTGCAGTCACTTTAGGGCAGTTGTCCCTTGAATTTTCATCACAACGCGTCTCAACACACGTCGGTCTCTTTCAGAGAGTTTTGAACTTCTGTTGGAGGTTTTGCCCGGCTTCTTGAATTCTGTCATGATCCTTGACATGATAGCTCTTAAAAAACAAACGAGTTTAGCTGTCTTGGTGACGGAAGCTCGTGCAATTCGAGCTCAAACTATTTGCCCTTTTTCGAACTCAGTGAGGTTACCCAGCTTAATATATATGTATACTACGATCCAAAAAAGAACTACAAGTAATCATGAAAGTTGATTAATAAAATTTTGTATCTACAATAAAAACTAAACACTCATAATGAAATTTGAAGGGATATTCGTAATATAATGGCTCATTGGAATATTGGTGTAAAATTTTAACTGGTACAATTATTTTGTGTAAACTCTGAATATATATATATATATATATATTTATATGTCTTCTACAGGAGATACGTAGACGACACCATCGCCCTTTTCCGCTTTAAGAGTTAATCTTATAAATTCCTAGAGTACATAAACCAGTTACATCTAAATATAAAATTCACTCAAGAAAACGAAGACTCCATTCCGTTCTTAGACCTACTAATAACTTGCACAACCGACGGTTCCTCCAGTTCCATTCACCGAAAGGTATACATACGGGCTCTCGACTCCTTTTCATAGTCATTGTTCCACCAAAACTAAATTAAACTCTAGCAAAACCTTACTTTCTCGTGCTTACAATCTCTCCTCATCATACCTCAATTTCCACAACGAGATAACTTTCCCTATTAACTATTTCCAACAAAACGGATATCCTTCAAACTTTTACGACCGAACTCTTCGAACTTTTATCAATAAAATATTTAACCCGAAAGATCCCTCATACAACGTCCTTAAAGAAAATGTTTTTGTACTTCTCCCATATATAGGACCCCTCAATTCACTTCTCTGGAACAAACTCACATCATTTCTTAAAAGTTCACTTCCTGCAACACATTTTATATCAATTTTTCAAAACATACGCAAATTACAACATCTTTTCAACATTAAAGACAAAATACAAACGCTGCTTCGATCCTCTATCAAATATGAATTCACCTGCTCGAGCTGTAATTCTGAGGTGTATATGGGATTGACACAGCGCACATTTCATACCCGGTTTAGGCACATTTAGGCATCAGCAATAGAACTGTAGCCCCAATCACTACCCTCGAATTCTCCCCTATCCGAATACACTACGAAAACAGACATCCACACCATAAACCCAACTTAACTAATTTTTCAATTAAAGACACAGCAATCAACCAAAACCAACTACGTACACTGAAAGCTCTTTATATTAAATATAAAACCCCCACTTTAAACTCTGTGACAGAAGCACATTGCCACTTTTACTACAACTATCATCACTCACGAATTACACACGCCAAATCCACTACCCCCAAAACAACCCATATTTCAAATTATTTTTATTATTTCCTTTTTTGCAACGAAGACACCCAAAACTAATTAATCTCACTTTTATTTTAAAAATAAAAACAAATTGCCCATTCCCTAATAGTTAAAAGCCCTGCAATTTTATAATTTGAATATTACCACCTCAGGTGCTTCCCTTTTCCCATATAATTAATTTATAAATATCTGATAACTTCTCTAAAAAATTCTTATGTTTGTGTATATTTATAATCTCATGTCCTGGAGAATGGGTTCCTACCCGAAACGTCAGTACCAAGAAGTTAATATATAATAATGAACTTCCTAAATTTAGCCTGCTTATTTAACCTAAAAATACGTATACGCTTGACAACACGCAACCCCTCTGCTCTCTCTTATATATATATATATATATATATATATATATATATATATATATATATATATATATATATATATATATATATATATATATCGACATTTAGTGAGTGGGTAATCCCAGTCCCACTTCCTGGACATATATTTTATCACCGCACCGAGGTGAAATGGAGGTGAAGCGTATCCAATACACCTACCTTAGCCAGTTCCGGTGAGTAAGAATAACCCAGGTGCTTCGTTTTTGATCAAAACTAAGATGATGATCTCCTGAGTGTGTTCTCCACTCAGTAAAAGCCAACCATGGGTGGGTCGGTGGAATATTGAGATTAAAGCCAAGTGGATTGCTTAATAATTGCCATAGGATCGTCCAAATTAGTTAAACACACATCACAAAAATAATCTTTAATGTACATAAATTTGAAATAAGCAACAGCGTATATAAATATAAATAGGATTAATCTTGCACTGAATAAATAAGTCTACAAAATGTCGTGGGGATTACTTGCAGAATACTCACTGGAATGTTTGCGTCTTAATGACACCAGACAGAACGAAGGGAATATTATTATTGAGTTAAACACTGAATTAAGTAAGCACTTCTAATATTCGAGGGTATAGGCTCGGGATGAGAATTCTAGTTCAGAAATAAACTGGTGAAGTTAGGTGAGGGGATAATTCAATTAACGATACCTTTGAGTTCGTAATTAATTTTGAAGGGGGGGCGGGAAAGATCTTCTAGGGAAGATGATCGCACCTAGTCCGGCCAGCCGAGGTTACCGAATCAGAGAATAATTCTAGACCAGTGATATACTGATCCTACTCGTATGCCTGATCACGAAGGTGAGCCAACGGTGACTTAATTGGACTTCTTCCTCTAAGTACCTGTCCGATTATTCGGCTCCTGAAGGGGGGAGCCAAAACTGATTACCTAGCTACGTCTAGAGTAGTCCGCAGAGGAAGGTCCTGTGTAACCTCAGACTCCTAAGGGTGGGAGTGTTGCCAAGAGTTTGGCACCTACATGTACCGTTACGGCAACAACCAATTCCCCGAGAAGTTCCTTCCTTGCAGCAGGCAAACGGTTTCTTAGGTGGATCGAGTTTTACACAATGTCGACGTAGGTCCAAGGGCTTCTGCCTGATTCCAGGGAGAAGGCTTCCTTTTTATTTCTCTCACGAGCAGAATCGAGAGAGAGAATTAAATTCTCGTAAAATCCGTATCATCGCGCGAAAGACCTTTTTTCATCTTTGGGCTGACGATATGTTATTCACGGCTTCTAGCCATCTCGGATTTTATAGCGGTGCGAAAAGGGGTGACGGAGAATTCGAGGCGAGAGGTGCGCTTAAGGATACGAGAAATCGCGCAGCTTTGTATCTGGGTGTTTCTGCGTACACTTATGTACGCGGTATTTAGACTTATACATATATATATAAATATATATATATATATATATATATATATATATATATATATATATATATATATATATATATATATATATATATATATATATATATATATATATATTATTGACATATAAATTAAACTTAATTTACCTTACAGTGTTTTGGGATTAAAGAAATCATAAGAATGCAGCAAAACAAAAGCAAAAATATATAGTAACCAGGCAATAGCTTCGCTACTAAGATTAAAATTTAAAATCTAAAAAAAAGCAGTCGTGGTTTAATTTAGGAAATGAAACTCCTAGAACAACCTCTAAGATCATTCCACAATAGGTCACAAAGAACGAAAGAGACGAGGTTCTAAAATGGTAAATCAATACGTTTGGATTTATTTTCCCAAATTTGTGCATAAGGCAGTGGAAATTGACAGAGGAAGAATTTCTCATTTTTGGAGATATCTACATTGTTTCCGAGATCGAACAAGAGATTTACTCCAAGATACTTAATTGGTCTACCATCTTTATCCTAGAGTTATTAATAGCAAGGTTAACATTGTTTATAGATTTCCTATGATTGTACGAGAACACCATGAATGATGACTTAACTTAATTAATATTCATACCATTCTCCTTCAACCACAGCACAGCTATATGTATTAGAGCTTGACAAGCCTAAGAAAGAGCAATCAGTTCAATAGCATCAGCATAGATAATAATGTTGTAATGGTATACCCCTATGTGAAATCCAAGACGCGAGGATCTGACTGTTTCTAGCACAATCTTGATGTACAGATTGAATAGGAAAGGGGAGATTCTCCCTTCCCCCCTGTCTGACTCCATTTCCATCTTTCCCCAGTGACGATTTAATTTGGACAAAGGAAACGCAAACTGCGTGATTTATCAGCATATTCTTAATGATATTAATGAGCTACGGAGTAATTTTTCTTTTCACTAACATCTCAATCATTACCCAATAATTTACGCAGTGAAAAGCTTTACTTAGGTCTAAAAAAACAGGCGTATATTTGGGAACCATTCGGGTTATAGCGATAGATCAGCCCTTTCAACGCCATATTGGCTGTGGAAGTCGAGACATCTTTTCTAAAGCCAAACTGGTTACTATCCATTCTAAGGTAGTTATTTAATTCGGGTAAAATACAATATTTAAATCCTTTCAGCAAATTTGAGGAAATCATGATTGGGCGAAAATTGGAAGAGTAATACAAGTTGTCGTAGAATGACTCCCGACGATATACCATATATCACTATTCGTTGAGGGAACTTCCTTAATTATCTTTAGAGTGCGTTACTGTCTGGCAGCCGATATTATGTATCTTCGATATGCTTAAGAAGTGGAACTGAGCTCAAGGATAATAATATTGCTATCATTAATAAAATAGAGTTTTATTAATAATAACTATAAACAATACACAAAAACGGAAAATATTGACATAAACAGAATGGAAAGGGTCGTGGAGACTCGGGCTAATCCAAGGATTTAAGGGATTAAAAAAGGTAAAACAAATATAGAGTTAAAGAGATGGGATGGTTCGATAAACAATTTAAAGCACAGGATAGAATTGACAAAAGGGATCAATACTCAAAGGTGAAGTTTGGCTTACGTAACTTTGGCACTAGTGGTGCAGTGGAAGGTGGCGCAAAGGAGTTTCGGTCCGCTGGCGAGCTCCAGCCGAAGGGGGGGAATAAAAGGATCCTGACAAGACGTCTTGGGAAGGAGAACCGTTTCTCGACGAACGGCTTGAAGAACAATGGCTGTTCTAGGTTGTTCTCTTCTGAACAAAGGGGGGATGAGAACCGTCTCTTGTCTACGGGCTCAAGAACAATGGCTGTTCTAATGTTGTTCTCCTTTGAACAGCAGGGGGGGTGAGAACCGTTTCTTGGCGAAGGGCTCAAAACGAACAATGGCTGTTCTAGGTTGTTCTCTTCTGAACAAAGGGGGGGATGAGAACCGTCTCTTGTCTACGGGCTCAAGAACAATGGCTGTTCTAATGTTGTTCTCCTCTGAACAACAGGGGGGGGGGGTGAGAACCGTTTCTTGGCGAAGGGCTCAAAACAAACAATGGCTGTTCTAATGCTGTTCTCCTTGAACAACAGGGGGGGGATGAGAACCGTTTCTTGGCGAAGGGCTCAAAACGAACAATGGCTGTTCTAATGCTGTTCTCCTTTGAACAACAGGGGGGGAAGCCTTGGGGACTTGGCGTCGGAAAGGCTCGAACCTTTGGCACTCAAGGAATATTGTCCTCCTTCTGGACAAGTGATGGTGAATCTTGAGGTCGAGGTCCCTTGGCGCACAAAGGGAGAGAGGGTCGTGGTGATGTTTCGCGACGAAAATCTGGATCTCCAATCTGATCTTAGTGGTAAAGTTTCCATATAAATAGCCAGGACATCTCCTTGGCCTGGGGGAAAATGGAGTGAAAGCTTGGAGGGAACGCACAGCCGGGCCGGAGAACAATGCCTTATCTGTTCATAAGCCTAACTCGATCTGGCGAGGTCGGCGTATGGGGGCGAACGGGGGGACGATAACCTCCTTGTTTAAATATTGGCATCCGGTAGCGGTGATAAGACTCCAAGCCTCGAATCGAAGATGCACGTGGGCCTCATCGTGGTTTTAAATAACATGTGGTAGGAGTTGAAATTAACGCAGCTCTGAACTCGTTCTATCACACAAGTTATCTAATTTGTTCGAAACAACTAGCCTAATTTCCCGTTTCGTCATTCCACTAGGAAGATGAGAATGGAATAGCATACAGGAAAATATTCAGCTAATGAAACAATACAAGATATCAGAGACATATTTCAAATGATAACGATGGACATTGTCATTACCCAATCCTAGTTTGAGAGGGTGAATTGCATGTGAGACCTCTACCTGATTTATTTTTTTTAATGTTCGTAAATTAGTCACAGCTTACTTTGAATTTTGGCTGTTATTGTTTTCAAATACTAATTTAAACTTTTTTTATTATGCCCGTGGGGACGTATAATCTCCAGATGTTCCTTCTATCTTTGTTGGCAAATTCCTGTACAAGTTTACCATTCCTAATTTCCTCCTCACTTGTGATACATAGATCAAGTTTGGCTTTAAACTTAGATATACTATCTTCATTTAAGCCACCTAGACTCTCTTTGCCAGCCTGTCTCCAACGTAGGAAACATACTCTGCTTTAGAATAAAGATCTCTGCAACGAGCTTTGGCGATCGCTTCCTACTGAACTTAAATTTCACACAGGATTTAAGCCAGGGTGTAATTAAGAAATTACAGCATTATCTAGCAACAATCTGTGATTTTCGGAGTTACAGTATCGTGATCTAAATTCAAGCATTTTGTTTTAATAGTTCAGCAAAATTGACTTAAGTTTATTTGAATAGCCTACAGAAGTTCTTTTGATCTTTGTTTGCAAA
The DNA here is from genome assembly GCA_963969495.1 of Ceratothoa steindachneri. Classification (NCBI taxonomy): domain Eukaryota; kingdom Metazoa; phylum Arthropoda; class Malacostraca; order Isopoda; family Cymothoidae; genus Ceratothoa; species Ceratothoa steindachneri. The sequence goes on along the minus strand of OZ018317.1, from coordinate 12,115,623 downwards.
TTCCTGTACAAGTTTACCATTCTAAATTTCCTCCTCACTTGCGATACATTATGCCAGTTCACAAACTGAATGGGGGCAATAGTGTTTCTCACTTCATTACAAACATGAGATGGACTTTTATAAGCATAGTAAATAATACAGTAAAGTGAACATACACAGAGTTATCCATAACCTACAGAGAGGACATCAATAAGATTGAGCCACGGCATAATAACGTGATCCAGCTAGCTGGAAGTGTTGTGGGCCAGACTCAGATAAGTGAATGTATCCATCGGTAAGATAGCATCATCCAGATGAAGTCGGATATCATCCACAAATTCTTGGAGTTCTCTCCAAAATCTCCCCTTGCTGGGATCAGCATTAAAATCACCGCTTAACATTAAGTTATTGATCCCTTCATTCGTGATTAATTATTTCACTCAGAGTGGCCATGGAATCCCTACAATATGCTAGGACGTACACGACCCATCATCATAAGGGAAATAAACATTTATTAAAAATGTACCGGAAACTTGATCTTTAACTCATACCTTGATAAATAGATAAAGAAAAAACAAATACAAGTCCTGCGGGTAGTAACAAGCACCATAGAGCTTTCTCCTATTTAATTACTGCCTTTCACAAACCCCTTTTGGAGACAATGAAAGAGAAGAAAGCTTGTATTACAAAATCTAGAACCATATTGTGCAAAAGAAAGACAAATCTGACGCGAATTAACAGTTGTATTTGCTCTTATTTTGTATGGAATATTGATAGTGAGCCTATAAATCGTAGGCGAGTAAGATATAACCTATGGAAAAAACATGGCGTTTTCTAGCCTTGAGCGATACTGGGATTGGTAAGGTGACGGTTGGGGTGAATTTGAGTTACTGTGCCTAGTAGCTTAATACTATAGCAATTGCCTAGCAATCAAGATCCTAAGGTTCGATTCCAGGCCAGGTGGGTTGAAACTTTCCCCTGATGGTATTTCGGTCTTCTCAGTATATATATATATATATATATATATATATATATATATATATATATATATATATATATATATATATATATATATATATATATGTATATATTATTATTCTCCGTCACCATTCTAAAGAACAACCGTGATTTTTTTTTAATTTAGCTGGGGCTTTAGAACGCTCAACAAATTAAGTCACCGACACCATTGACACCACTTTTTCTGGGCACTGGGCCAACTTATGTGTCTTCGCTTCGCAAAATATTCACTGGTGTATAAGGGCAAAGCAATGTGCGGTTCCAAGGTCTACCAAAAAGTGGAGTCCCTAGAAAAATTCGCCCCTTGAGTCTTGGGGTTTGGACCATTCATTTGAATGCCAATTGGAATATGAAATTTTGAATGGTTGCATTCACAAATCGAAAGGAAGGAGGCTATTCTGATGATTTTGAGGTATACGGAAGCGGTGAAAAGGGAGAGAACACATAATAATCTAAAAAGTGCTTGGTAGAAGATTTGACGGAGATTATCAGACTAAGGTTATGCAAAGGTTACCTGAGATCCAATTTTGAGGTACAGATTGAATTGGTAGAGTAAGGTGAAGTGAACATATGATCACTCAAAATTGAAAATTAATTTCAATTGACTTCGTTGTCAAAGTTAATTTGAGACGACAATTCGTTTTCGAGCAAAGAGTCATTCACTTCGTCCAACCTGAAATAAATTTAAATCTTATTTATTTGTTCATTTAAATCTTACACAGAAACAAGAAGGGATTTTACCCAATCACCTCTATTATTCAATTCAACTTCGGAAAAAGAATCTGAGTTAAGCTCTGCATTGGTTTTATCGAGAATTAGTGTATTCCTCCTTTTAATTAAATGATGACTTTTAGCTAAATGTAAAATAGAATGTTCGAAATCTTATTGGAGAGATGGCATTTCCAAGGAATTTCCATAAAATATAGACTTTATGTAAATTAATGCTATTTTCCGATCGTAAACAAACACGCAAGTTTACTCCCAATGAGGTTTAAAAGTGATATTTGAATGAGGCCACATATTTTAGGATGAATGTGTTGGGTGAGCAAAAAGGAAGGAATAAATAAATAAATCATCGGTGAGACAGATTCTCAAATATCATCCCTACTGCTTTTACCTTTCACATACTTTTCTTTTGAGTGTTTGAAAGAGGAACATGTTTTTGGATGACCGGGTCGGGTATGTAAAAGCAAGTGAATCACTTGAGAGACGGACTATTCCCCAAATCAAATGCAGTTAAATATCAAGTTCAAATTTGGTGAGAGAATCGTAGTTTGTCGCCTACTCTAAAGCTTTTCATTAACTGGTAGAGACTATTTTCCCTTTACTTCAAGGGAGGAGAAATACTAAAAAAATTGGAAAAGTTAAAATGTTTGCTCTAATTGATTTGGTAAATTAATCTGTCTCTCTAGTAATTCAATCGTTGGATTCTTAATTTCGCTAATCCGATCATAAAACTTGTTTCTCTTTCGGGTAGCCCCTTTTCAAACGTCGTAAGAAACAAGTTGGAAGAGTTAAGCGCAGAAGATTTATTTTCGAGAGTCTGTCTCGCCGGTGATCTACTCGTTGATTTTTCCGCATTAAAATATCCCTTCCATATTCAATCACGACAAGACCACTAAGAGGGTGCCTTCCGATTACTATCGCTACTGTGCCAAAACTTTCGTGCCTTTGTGGCGGAGGTGTTACTACTACCACGGATTCGCCTACAAGAATATTTCATTAAGACGTAGAAAGTCCGGTTTAACGGAAGTATGTGACGGGACTCAGCGCCCCGCCATGCCCCATGTTAGCCTCTTCGGCTTCTTTCTGACAGCCTGTGTTTTTTTCCTACTTCCTCACTTTTCATACAACCTCTTCTACAACCTTCTCTGGTTGCCTCTAATTACACAGGGTAGATGCCCACCAGCTTCATCTCACTCAACAATCCCGGATCATGGCTGAGGGGGGGAGGATACAACGTCCCCTTACTCAGGCACTGACGTCTTGGATGGTTGGTTTTCAACAACCTGCTTCATCCCCGCCTAAACCAACCACACATCCCCTTTATTTCTCCTTTCAATGTCTATAGATTTTACGCCGTGCCTAAGGTGGAGCCGCCATGCCGATGGGCTACCTGGCCACTAGTCGGGAGGAGTGGCGTCAAATGGTGGCAGCTGGTTCTACCGGGCCTGTACTCACGCCTCGCACAGCGAGCTACTGCGTAGAGAGATTTGCGTATGCATCCCGTGGAAAGAATAGAGTCACTATGCCCAATGATGAGTTAAGAAGAATAGAAATACTCTCCCTCTGCCTTGCCCTGTAACATCGTCAGAGAAGCCCTAGGGCAGCTCCACCAATAAAATGGAAGTCTCCTCCCCCACTGTGCTCTCTCCGGTGACCGTCTAAATCTCTTCTAACGGAGAAGAGGCTTACTACTCTCCTTTGTATACGGGTGCAGGGGAGTCCCCCTCACTCACTTCGGGGGAGTCTTCCTTGGGGGACTCACTTCTTTCAGTGGCAATCCCTCATTTGTTTTCCAAGGGGACTGCCAAAAAAGCAGGCAGGCAGCCCATAAATGCATGCTCCCGTCAGGAGCGGCTCATTTCCTTAACCCCCCCTTAGGAGGGCAAAAGATGAGAGGGCCCCGCGGCTGTGCCCTTAAATTCCTACCTGTGCAAATATCGAACTTACAATGAGTCACTATACATACCCTTTTCCTCTTCCCCAACCAATGCCGGTTTACCTGCCCAAGATGACAAGACCAAAAGTACCTCGAATGGAGTCCATGATGGCTTGGGGGAATAGCCACATGAAGGCATCCCTTGAAAGGACAGGGTTCCTGAGGTGAGCCAGCCCGAGACAGTAGGATCTTCCGAGGGGCGAACCCGGGCTCGGTATTAAGCAGGGAACCGGAGTCCACCCCTGTGCAAGCTCCTTTTTAGACGGCTCGAGTCCACGAGGTTTCACAAGGAAAGGAGGGACCTCTTCAGCCGTCTGGTGTCCCTCTTTTAGCAGGGACCTTCTCAATATCTTGCTGAGGCCGGTCCATTCGGCCTAAGGGCTCCTTCTGGCAAAGGGGCGAAGCAGGTGCATTTCCTGCCCTCTTTTCCTAAAAAAAACATTAAGACTAAAAAGACTAAAGGTTCTTCTCTCTCTGTGGGAGACGCAGGAACGGACGGGTCCGCTGCTGTTTTGGCAATCAACCAAGCGAAGATTGACATTTCTAGCACTGGTTCTTCCGCAGACGAGGAGTGCCTCCATTGCGTCGGGATCCCCCATTTAGAGGTTACTGGACGTTTTTGAACCCGTACGCTTCAAATGCTTCTTCTTATTCGCTCCACTGATAGCAACATTTTGGCTAAGTACAACATAATCCATCATGTTGCCGACGGTGCCTACCCGATTCTCGGATAGGAGTCTTATGGTGAATGCGTCGAATTCCTTAGAGGAGGCCATGATTAATGCCCTTCTGACACTTGATGGCACGCCGGTGAGTGTGACGCCGCACTCTATCCTGAACTTTATGAAAGGATTAGTTTCTGCTAGGAAACCGGTGGACTACTCCAGGGATAATATCATTCTAGAGCTTTCAGACCATGGGGGCGGTCAAGGTCGAGTGTGTGATGAGAAAACAGGGATGGGCCTCGAGACACACCCCTACATACATCCAAAAATTGGTTAAACTCACAGGAAGAAACCCTCCTGAAGTTGGTCATGAGGCCATCTTCCTGGGTTCTTAAAGCTGCCCCTCGAAAGGAGGACACCACTAAAGGATGTTCTGCTCCTTTGCACACGCCCAGTGGTAGGCTGGGTGGCTCGGAGACAGTGGATCCTCTAAAAGAACGACTCCTGCCGGCAAAGCCATGCCGCATACCTATCGTTTCAAGATGGAGGGAGGAAAATACTCGCATAGCAAGCCCAACCTCCCTTGGTAAGTCCTCAAAGGCAACAGCGCCTCCAGCGCATTGTCCGGCCAACAGACCCTTGAGTTCTGCCTTCGGGAAGCTTACGCCATTCCCACGAGGGCCTTCTCTTTGAATAGGGCCCCTGCATTTCTTTCGAGTTACTTGCCCACCTTTCTGGGGTATAAGAGTTTTGCGACCCCACCACCACGAGATGGGAGCCGGGCAGGAGGATGCGCGATTTAAACCCGGCATGATGTATCCGTTATTCTCTTTGGTTTATATACCTCCTTTCAAACAGAAGCTTGGCAGCTGCAGCAGGATAAGAGGTATGTTATTTTCGCGTATATTTTACCGTCAGCCAACTTCGACGCGGCTGACTTCTGCCTCGTCGTGGCACAGTTTTCGAGTCCCTTTCTCTTCCTCGGAGATCTGAACGGTAGACACCAACTGTGGGGAAACGACTCAATTAATCTCAGGGGGCAAGTCCATGCTGACCTGATCAATGAGCTAGATATAGGAGTCCTAAATGTGGATGTATAGACTGACTGACGGTGGGAGGTGGTCGATGACCTCCATGGCGGTGATATCTTCCCCATTCAATTATCATTTTCTGGGCCATTTTCGCCCAAAAGCCCGCCCCGATTGTGCTTGGCACGGACGCGATGGTCTGCATTTCAGGATTTGAAGGATTTTTCAGTTTCAGTCGCGGAGTTTATGTCGGTAGATTAGGCCTTTGCGTTCTTCTCCGGCAACCTCATCACCGTGGGCCTAACTACTATTTCTAGAACTCCTGGCTGTTTTGCAGGCCGACCGCTCCCGTGGTAGTCAGCCGAGTGTGAGCGGGCCTTCAAACAGAAGCGTAATGCCTACATGTGCTATAAGCGCTGCCCAAGCGACTTCACTGTTGGTGAATTTCGTCGAGCTAGGTCTAGGTTCTAGTATATTTCTAATCATTTCCGCCACTCTTATTGGCAGGCCTACGTTTCTTCATTTACCGGGAAGACCCCTCTAGCAGAGGCGTGGGATCGAGTTAAAAGGTTCCGGGGAAGTTCTCGCAGGACTCCCCACCGACACCGCAATCTCCGACATCGTGTCCTTGGCGGAATCCTTCGCTCCCACTTTCTCCATTCTCTAGCCTGGATGTTGCTCTGCCACCATTAAATGCGCGCCGTGATGTCGCGGAATACTGCTGACTGGACTTTACTTCCAGGGGCGAAGAACCCTTCGACGACAGTTTTACACTGAGTGAGCTGCGTTCTTATTTCGCTTACTGCGAAGACACCGGCCCTGGTCCAGACGATGTCCCGTACGCCATACTTCGACATTTGGGTGAACGTGGCACGGCCTGTGTGTTAGATTTATTCAACAAGATCTGGGTAGAAGGTATCGTCCCAAATTCGAGGTTAATCGCTACTTTTCTTGTCTTTCGCAAACTGAGGAGATATCACTCTATCCCGTCCGGTTCCACCCAATCTCTAACCTCCAAGTTGATGAAGAAATTAGTGTATGTTGTATTATAATTTTTATGGACAGCAGAGGCAATCTGTCTTCTGGACAGTGCAGCTTCCGCAAGTTCCAGTCCACTGCAGATGCTCTGCTCCGAATGGAAAAGCCATCTGCAAGGTCTTCCTACGTAAACAGCATTACATCACGGTGTTTTTCAAACTGAAGAAAGCCTATGATACTGCATGGCGATACGCTATCATGGAGACTCTCCACAGGATGGGGGCGAGGGGACACCTCCCAATCTTTATATCTGAATTTTTGCGAGATCGGAAATTCCGCTTACGGATTAGGGGGACCCAATGGAGCACGAAGAGGGTGTTCCGCAGGGAAGTGACCTCATTGTCATAATTTTCGCTCTGATCATCAACAGCATCAGCTCGGTGCTGCCAGAAGTAGTTCTTGCTACACTCTACTTGGACGACCTTTCGATCTCTTTTGGCGCACCTAGATGCCAACTCTAGAGCATCGACTCCAACAGGCATTGAACTGCACCTCTCGCTATGCCAAAGCGTACAGGCTTTAGTTTTCCTTGGCCATGGCTAAGATGGTAAAATTCTTCCGCCATCCACAGCTCCACCCTGATTCAGACCTTTTTCCACATGGTATGCACCTCGAAGGGGTGAACTCGCACCGTTTCCTTTGCTCTGTAGTTAAACGACGCCTGACCGGGGAGGCTGATATTCACAGCCTTGTACCAACGGCATGGATATTCTTCGCTCCGTGACGTTCACTGCCTTGAGCGCTGATACGGGTACTGCCTTTGTTCGTTTGAAGCTCGAGTATAGATTCGAGTTTTTTGCATGCGCAGCCGAGCGTGTATTGCGGGAAGGTGGATTCGATCCACCAAACCGGCCTTCACCTGGTGGCAGATGCCTTCAGAATTTCCCCCGTTGGGAGCCTACTTATCAGTGTTGGGGAGATACCACTCATTCTGCGGCGTGGCCAGTGCATTATTCAACTGTACGCGCGAGCCCGGCGCCTCTCTCAGTCACTAACTGCTCTTACTACATCCGCAGCTGATCTCGACGGTGCCTATGCCACCGAGAGACGCTAGCCATACCCTAGGCCATTTGTGTTTACGGCTATTTAACTACTCCGAGAGCCAAGTATATCTCTCAAGGAGTGGCGCCTCTGGTTCCGCCCAGGGTGCCACCCTGTCAGGTACCACCTTTGACTATTTGTTGCCACGCCTCTGCTCCCAAAGCTTCTACAGCATCAAGAGTATTGCGTTCGGTCTTTTTTGGAGCACACTTCGTGTCATGGTGGAATCATGCTAGTGTCTATGGATGGCTCCAAGACCCAAGATGGGTTTTGTTTTCACGCCGTATCAGCTTTGTTTTAAGTTCGTGGGGCTCTGACAGGCGATGCGTCTTTCCTGACAGCCGAGCTGGTTGCAATACACCGCTTGGGACGGGAGATAAGGTGACGTGCATGGTTCGGATAGCGGATTGTGATTTATAGCGACTCACAAAGTGTTCTGAGTGCTTTCAGGGCATTCGAAACTCCGCATTCCCTGCTTCAAGATATCCTTGACGCCATGGTTTTGGCGAACCAGGCGGAGGTCGAGATTATCTTTTCTTGGGTTGCTGAACATGTAGGAATTTCGGGGAATGAGTGCACCGATGAGGGCCCCAAAGAGTCTGCGAGGACTCGGTTACCAGACCAGCGTTTCTGTCTTTCTAACACCCATTACATGACAGAAATACTGGCTATTCTCAGGGATGCTTGGCAAAGAAGATGGGAGACAGTCGAAGGGAACTTACAGTTACGTGCTTTTGCGCTGCGACTGTTACCGTGACTTAAACCCCAATGCCACGACGGCTTCAGGCTGCTTTCTGTCGTCTCTGAATTGGACACACTCGCGGGACGCCTACGCCTTATTGTGATGACTTCTTTATCTCCCCAGACTCTTCGCCACATTTTTGTTGAATGTTTCAGTGTAGGTGGTCATCGCGCACGTTACCTGTCCCGATACCGGGACGAGCTGGGTTGCTTCCGCTTTTCCCTTCTTCTCGGGACAGATTGGTGCAGACTGACTTGTCGACTATACAACTTTTTGGAGGAGGCTGGCCTCCTCCACTTCATTTGAATATTTGTTTTGAGTCGCATGTTACTGCGATGGAGGGAGGCGAGCCTCCCCCCCCCTCGACGACAAAACGTGCTTCCTTCTCGACTTTTTGTTTCTTTAAGCCTTTTTTGATATTTATCGCTGTTAATTGTTACTTACATATTGTTATTTATTTTTAATATAGCCTAGTATTAAACTGCGTCGAATACAGCGACCTATGCAGTCGCCTCCTGGGGTCCTAAAATAAAAAAATAACTGAATTATCTGCCAATTGTTTCAAGACCGTTCACGAAAATTCTTTTTTGTTTACAATCAATGCTTTTTATTGCAGAAAGTCGGAACTAAATTCCTCGAAGCCATATGGCAAATATTTTCTTGAGAAACAAGCACTAGTCGTTTTTGTCACGTTATAAATCTCTTTTTGAATGGTCCTCTCATTCATTAGGTGAACTTAGATATTATGCGCCCCTCAGGATAAGAAAGCGCCGTCCGTTCCATACCGCTTCAATCCCTTGGAGCACGGCAGTTTCCGGGTACATTTGAATTCTTTAGTGGATTCTCCTACAGCCCTCGATGTTTCCCTGTGAGAGATGGCGTCTCAAATGACAGACACTCCACCCAGGTTAAAACCAAGGCTTCCCTTACAAACTCCCACGTTAATGCTTCCAAAAGGAGCCCAGCCTAAAAAGTGATAAAACCAAGATTTAACACCCCTCTAGGTGACACTGTCTTCGTGAATTCTTAAGGCAGTACCTAATAAAAAACATGATCAAGCGAGAATCGTCGCCACGCCCTCATCAAAGATTGTACTGACCGAGTCGGATACAAGGAATCTTAAAAAATTGAGGCTTTCCTAGTTACGATGCCGCCCAACCTGCAAAAGCTTTCAAGGCAAAGGGAGGAAAACACTCGCAAGACAAGCCTAACCTCACGGATAACTCTTCAAATACCGCCAGCGGCTTCTAAGTTCACCAGTTTGCGCAGATCTTTCCACAAGACCTAGGACCAGTGTTGTGAGGGTCTTCTTTTCCAAGAGTGCCCCGAATCACCTCCAATCTAGGGCTATAGAGAATATTCATTTGATGGAATTGCAGTGGAGTCTGAAGTAACTGGGAAGAGCAGCAGTGGGTTTCTCTTCCCCTTCCACATTACCTATCTGTCTCCAGGAAACCACTCTTGGCCAGTGCCTCCAACCGAACACACCGTTGGGTGTGGACGTGGAAGGAGCATGCGCAATTTATACCTAGCATAAATTTCCGTTCTTCTACTTGCGTTCTCAAATTACTTCTAGGCAGTAGGAATGCAGTTACACTTGAATCTCTCGTATACTTATAATTCTCGCTATATTTCCCCGTCAGACAAACCGAATTCAGCGTTTGGGACTTTCCTCGCTTTGTGACACGGTGCCTATGTCCATAATTTCTCCACGTGAATTTAAACGGTAGACAATCAATTCTAGTAACAAACCAATTGTAGAAGTCTAAATACCACGTACATTAGTGTACACAGAAATACCCCGACACAAGCTGCGTGTTTCTCCCGTATTCCAAATTTGCCTTTCGCCTCGAATTCCCTCCACCCCTTTTCTCACCAAAGAGACGACCAAATTTGCGGCCGGTCGCTCAGGAAAATGTCTGCCTCTAAAAGATACCCAAACGACGAAGAGCCGAGTTTTCGTGCTGTTGTAAACCACGACGTGGAGCAAGGATAGCTCGAAGGTGTAAAGGATTTACTCTGTCTGGTGTCAGATAAAAATGTCTTTCGCGCAGCGATACAGATTTTACGAGAATCCGGTGCTCTCTCCCGATTTTGGCTCATGAGGGAAATAAAAGGGAAACTTCTCCATGGAGTCAGGTAGAAGCTTGCACTCCCCCCCCCCTCTTCTTCTTCAGAGTAAGAGGTTACACAGGACCTCCCTCTGTGGATTACACTAGTATTCGGGAGATGCATGTCGGCAAATGCCTTAATCTTGTCCTCCTGTGGACCTAACTGGCTTTGTCCTATTTTGAAACCCAAGTATTTTAAGGTTTCGTGGGCAAAATGGCATTTGCTGGGGCCAATGGTGAAGCCATTTTTGCGCAGTCACTCGAAGAGAGCTAATAGGGTGGTTAAATGATGAGTCCATTCAAGAGTAGCGATGTAGACGTTATCGAAGTAAAGGGAGACATTCAGAAGTTCATCTAACAACTTTCTCATGAGACGGTTATAGTAACTACAAGTGGTCACGGGGCCAAAAGGAAGGCGCTTAAATTGCAATAAGCCCTTCTCAGTTGCAAAGGCGGTATATGCTTTCACATCAGGCCGGAGGGGAATTTGGTAATACGCCTTGCTGAAAGCAAGTTCTGAGATGAACTTAGCGTCTTCAAAAAGGTGGAGGTTTTGATCTACCAACGGGATGGGCTCGGCGTCGAATTCAGTTACCGAATTTAACTTCCGGAAGTCGATGCACATCCGATAAGAGCCATCAGGTTTCTTGACCATGACGATTGGGGAACAATAACTAGAGGTGGAAGGTTCTATTATATCTAAACTAATCAAATTATTGACTTCGGCGTTAAAAGCTTGGCGTAAATGAATCGGCATGGGATAGGGTTTTGAATGGACAGGTTCTAAGTTCGTTAATTTAATATCATGCTCGAAACTAGTAGCGCATCCAGGCTTCTCTGAAATAATGTCAAACTGACATAATAGTTCTTGTAGCTGACTCTTTTTATGTGGTGTCAGCTGCGATCCATATCGGGGCAGAGGGTTCAAAAGACTCGCCTGGCAGGAAAGGAAGAGGGTAATCGTCATCAGGTTGGATGCACACTGTATGTATGACATTAAGGGACTCCGCGGGGTAATCCTCTTCAAGCGCCAATGTTTTGTCCAGTGCTACGAACGTATGTCCATGGGCGCGTCGGTGGTACTTTTTCAATAAGTTGACGTGGTAGAGCTTATCGCCTGCTGCGGTACCAATGAGGAAATCTACTGGTCCTCGTACCTCGCGGACCAAGTACGGACCTTTCCATTAGCTCAGTAATATATTACTCGCTGTGGGAAGGTGCAGGAGTACTTCATAACCGGGATTAAATTTCTTATCTTCGGACCTAAAATCCTGGTTAAAGATCTTCGAGAATTCGGACGGTATCGGGGCTCTGAGGGGGACGGGTTCCTGGGCTCTCTTTTAGCTCGGCCGCGAGTAAGGGCAACCTGAACCACAGGGTCGGAGCTTACTTGAGGACTCTGTCCTATAAGTACGGAACAAAATTTTATGGGTGCTGAAATGACTTTAGCCAGCCATCATAATACTGACACTGCAGGTAACATCTAACGACGGGGAATTGGTTCGCCCGCCCAAGGTAGTCATGTACCACCGAAATTTTTTCGTGTTTAGGGTCCACTGGAGGGAGGAGCTTGTCGGACACGATGAAACACATGCACCCTGTGTCTCTAACGAGAGTAGATACACGGCAGCCATTCACGCTGCCCTCCTCAAATTTCAAAGTTCCCGATGAACTTTTATCAAAAACAAAATTTACCTGGTGGCCTGACGGAGGGGGAGAAGTTTCTGATTGGGTCTGCACCACCGGGGGAGCCGGGGTGGCATTAATCTGGTGAACTTGGTGGGCTGGTCCGCTTTTAAGCCTATAATTTTGGGGGCAATTCCAGCTCATGTGGTTTTCTACACCGCAGGTAAAGCATATGATTGGTCGCTTCGGAAAGAGTGATGGAGGAGAAATCTTAACGGGTGGTTTGATGTCCCATTGTTGGTTTGGGGGGAAGAAGTTTTGGGGTTTCACGGGGCCCGGAAACTTTGTCGGCTTTCCTTGGAAGAACCGCGAATCCTTCTTTCTTTTCTGGTAAGGGGTTCGGTGATAATTTCTTTTCTCCTTGGGGTATAAATTATGGCTTGCGGCTCAGACATCCGCTTCTTTGGTACACTCTTTAAAGGTCTGGCACCAACGATCCTTGACGAACGGGCAGGTCTCCGTCGAGAGAGACGCCAAAAAGTGATCCCGCAACACGAAGTCTGTTAAGGACTCGTAGTTAGGATCAACCTTTGAAGATTTAACCAGAATTTAAAATTCCTCTGAAGAATGTATCCGAATTGACGGAACGTCTGTCCGGGTTTAATACGACCTCCTCGAAATTCTTGGTGGTAGAAATCGGGAGTTATATTATGAGCGGCTAATAACTTAGCTTTTAATGTACTGTAATCAATTGTACACTCCGATGGTAGGGAAATGAAGATGTCACGCAATTTAGAATTTAAGATTGGCAGTAAGCTCACTACGCCTTTGGCCTCCAGGTCGAGGTTGTTGTTTCCAAGGATCTTTTCGAAGTGCGATAAAAATGCTCCGAAATCCTCTCCGTCCCTGAAATTGGGGAGCTTAAGTGCACTCACTGATTGTGTTTCAGATTGTACGCGGGCCATTTCAAGCTCATGATGAAGTTCGGCTTGCCTTCTTCGTTCCTCTCTTTCTCTTTTTTCTCGTTGAATTTCTATTTCTCTTTCTTCTCGTTGACTTTCTCTTTCTTTTTCTTCTCCTTCACTATGCCTTTCCTCTCTTAACTTTTCTCTTTCTGTTCTTTACTCCTCTTGGATGTACTCAATCAATTCTCTTTCGGAAAGTCCCAAGGATTCTCCTTGCTCTTTGAAGATTTCGAACTGAGTCATATTTGCACTTGGTAGGCAGTAGTCAACCAACTTTATTCCTTTGCGGTACGAAGTATGCCTTCTAGAGAATTGGCCTACCTGAATATGGGCACTGACCTATTCCAAATTGGTTTCTCGAACTAGATAACCAAAGACTAAAACAAAAACACACTAAAAACACAAGAAAAAATTATTATACCACTTACTTGAGCTACTCCAGGTTCTTAAGTTTTCAAAAGGGGATGGGAATCGTTAAAAAAGGAGATTTAATATACTCTATTCTTATATCGTATAACAGTATGCTTCACTCGACTGAGACCAGTGTTTGCAAAGATATAGCGTTACACCTTACACACTTGACACCAAATTTAAATAGAATATATATATATATATATATATATATATATATATATATATATATATATATATATATATATATATATATATATATATATATATATATATATATATATATATATATATATATATGTCGTAGAATAGGCACCCGACGATATACAATATATCTATTCTTTGTGGGGATTATTCTATATTCGAGTGCGGGGTTGATCAGATGGCCGAGAATGACTTCAACGTAATAAATAGGCCTGGAGAGGGCTTATTTATCTTCAATATAATTAAGAAGTGGAACGGAGCCCAAGTTTAAATAATATTGCAAACATTAATAAAATAGAAGTTTATTAATTATTCTAACAAAACAACACATGGAAAATATTTACATGACCAGGGATTAAAATGGGAGGTACACATGAAACGAAAAAGGTCATGGGACTATTTGACTAAGCGGAGGATTAAGATTTGGGGGGGATTTAAAATGACAAAAGAAACAAGAAGAAAAAGGGTTGGCTAAAGCCGTTTAAAGCACAGGGTTACGCGGGCACAATGTTAAATAGTTGAATGCAATGCGTAGCTTACGTATTTATAAGGTCGTCGTGCAGAGCAAGAGGATTTGAAGGAATCTTCGGTCCAACTGGCGATTTCTTTTCCAGGAGAAGGGGTTTTTAGGGGGGTTGTCCTTAACGAGGGAGGAAGGACTGACTTCGAGGAGTGAGAGCGAAGTAGGTCTCGGAAGTACGAGCGATCCTTGAGACAGGATACTGGAGATGTTCTGGATGAACAATAGAGGTTATTGGTGTAACCAAGCGTTCTCTTGAAGAACGTTGAAAGGGGGGAAGTAAATTTCTATCTTGTCGAACGGGCTCAAAGAACAATGGTTGTTCTAAAGTTGTTCTTTTCTGAACAATTGTGAATTATCACTGACCTGATATCAGGGGAGCAAGAACCGTTTCTTGTCGAACGGGCTCGAAGAACAATGACTGTTCTAAAGTTGTTCTCTTTCTGAATAACAGGGGGGCTCTGTTGACTTGGCGTCTCGAGGGGCACGAACCTTTGGCACTCAAGGATATTGTCCTCTTCTGGACAATAAGGGGGTTCTCGGGGTAGAGTTCCTAGGTGCACAAGGGAGACCGGATCGGCGTGATACCCCGCGAAGATAATCGGGATCTTGTTCAAACGCGCAATTCTATCGCCTAAATAGCCGGAGCCAGCCCCTCGGCGTAAGGGACAATGGGGGACTTTGATGAAATGTCACGGTAGCACTTGGAAAAATCTTATCTTCTAATAAGCCTAATTCAATCTGGCCAGATCGATGCATGAAGGCAAACGGGTGAATGAACCTCTTTGATTAAACTTGTGAATAGTGGGCGATAAGAACGCCGTTCTACGCTCTCTCGCAGGATGCACGTGGGAAGCATGAGTTTCGATATGTTATAGAGGCTAGAATAAGTTTACAAAGTTAATACATATAAAGAAGACTTGAAAAGGCCAACAAAACATTATTTTTAAGAGTGACCAATTATAAAATATCAGTAAAATATAGTATAAGTTAAATTTTTTAAATATGACTTAGCAACAGTTAGATTTGCTTTAAAACCGACTCAAAAATTGGTAATACATACGAAGAAAACTTAAAAAGGCCAACAAGACATTATTTTAGAAGGTGAACAATTATAAAATATCAGTAAATGTACTATAAGTTAAATTTTTTGTTATTAAATATGACTTGGCAACAGTTAAATTTGCTTTAAAACTGACTCAAAATTTAGTTAATAAATTTAAGTTTTATTGCAGAAATTAATTAAAAACTATAAGAGAAATTGACCTGGCATTATTTAAAGATAGTAAATTTAAACTTTGTTTTTAATTTTGTAAACACTCTAAGAGTTAAAAAACATTTAATATAAAAACGGAAAATTTGGGTACTTACTAACTTGGATCCATCCTAGAGAGTGAATGGTGGGTTTAACAAGGGGCTATTATTTATTGGTTTCCGTTACGCTTGGTTTGTTAAAAAGCAAACCAACTAACAAACTGTAGTTCAAATTAGTTAATTAATAATGATATTGCAATTAAATCTTCATTGAGTGTAGGTTTGTAGTGTTTGATATATAAAGATTTGAGGGTTCTTAGGCAATTTTGTTGTTGTTAAAGGCTAATACTTGAAAATTCTCAATAGAAATGTCAGTTTTACAGCTTATAGCGTGTTCCCTAATAGAAGACTTTTCCTTTTTATTTAAGATTTTGTTTGTGCACCAACTAATCCCCATATCAAACACTACAAACCTACACTCAATGAAGATTTAAGTGCAATATCATTATTAATTAACTAATTTTAACTACAGTTCGTTAGTTGGTTTGCATTTTAACAAACCAAGAGTAAAGGAAACCAATAAATAATAGCCCCTTGTTAGACCCACCATTCACTCTCTAGGATGGATCCACTTTAATAAGTACCTAAATTTACCGTTTTTATATTAAATGTTTTTTAACTCTTAGAGTGTTTACAAAATTAAAAACAAAGTTTAAATTTACTATCTTTAAATAATGCCAGGTCAATTTCTCTTATAGTTTTTAATTAATTTCTGCAATAATCCTTAAATTTATTAACTAAATTTTGAGTCAGTTTTAAAGCAAATTTAACTGTTGCCAAGTCATATTTAATAACAAAAAATTTAACTTATAGTACATTTACTGATATTTTATAGTTGTTCACTCTTAAAAATAATGTCTTGTTGGCCTTTTCAAGTTTTCTTTATATGTATTAACTTTGTAAACTTATTCTAGCCTGAAGATGAAAACTTGTAGTTTTCGAAACGTTTTGAAAAATTAAAAGATGCTGCATCCGTTTCCTGTGGCTCTGGGACTTATCCTCAATATAAAATGCAGGCTTCACGACTGAACTCCATATGGATATATATATATATATATATATATATATATATATATATATATATATATATATATATATATATATATATATATATATATATATATATATATATATATATATATATATATATATATATATATATATATATATATATATATATATATATATATATCAGGAAGAGGAGAGGAAGCACTGAATATAACATATATTGGCCAACGTTTGTAGCTCTGGACCCATCTTCTGGGTTAGAACAATAAGAAATGATAGGAAAGAAAACAATGAGCCTAATTAGGTGCTAAAGGTGGAAATGTGGGTAATAATAGAAAAAAATGCCAAAATACTAAATATTACCAAAGAACAAAAGAAATCAATATGAAGGACAAATTCCATTAACTTGAGTAAAAATTAAAAATACATAATAAATTCGAACGACATTAATCAGGCTAAACGCAATAAATACAATATCAAATATTAATTGCTTCCTGGTATTCGTGAGCGGATACCTTCGCTGCAGAGAATGCAGTCTAATAACGTTCCTAGGCGGCCAGATAGATAGATCAGATGCACAGGGCTAATAAGAGGTGAGTGCCTGAGGATATTAATGGTTGGCCAAAGGGTAGATTTTTTTTATGCCAAGTTTCATTGAAGGTTATTGAAAAATTAAAACCAAAAATAAACTTTAATTACACTAATAATGCTAATTATGGAAATGTCCTCAAAGGCCAATAAATGGGATAATAATTTCGCTCCCAATGAAATAATATATTAAATATTAATCAATTTAACGGTGGCTAAAATATGGGACTTTGTCAGACAGGAAAAATGTTGGTAAATATTGGTAGTCCAATTAAAGTGCCGGGAGGAGGATATCAGGTGGCGAGGACAAAAGAGGGGATTATGCTCGCAAAGGGGTAAAAGGGTTTTACCTTTACGGCTTGACTCTTGGTGAGAGGAGCGATTCTTACGAGGCGAGTTAGTCTTGCGGTTCGAGGGGCGTTGTACTCTTGACGGAGGGGTCGTAATTACCTGGGCCACGAGTAAGGTTATTTCCAGGTTAGGTATATTATTCCAAACATTCTAAACTTTAGATTGCATTCCGAGTTATTGTTTCTTTTATTGTAATTCTTCATTGTTCTATCCCAGAGGTTAAGTGCGGAGACCGAAACGTTAGGCAATATATGTTATATTCAGTACTTACTCTCTTTTTCCTGCTTAAGATCTGGCTTGCTAGAATTAGAAACACCCATATATATATATATATATATATATATATATATATATATATATATATATATATATATATATATATATATATATATATATATATATATATGTGATAAAACGGGTTAAGGCCGCTTAATTTCAAACACTATCACGTTATTTAGAACCACGATGCTACACACGTGCATCTTCGCTTTGAAGCCTGGCGCCTTATCGCAGCCACCTGAGTCAATGTTTAAACAAGGAGGTTTATCTTTCCCCGTCGCCCCATGCGTCGCCCTCGCCAGATTGAGTTAGGCTTATGGGCAGATAAGGCATTGTTCTCAGGCTTGGCTGTGCATTCCCTTGAAGCTCCCATTCCATTGTCCCCCACGCCAAGGAGATGTCCCGGCTATTTATGCGAAGCTTAACCACTAAGATTCAGATTGGAGATCCAGATTTTTATCGCGAAACATCACTACGACCCACTCTCACCTTGTGCGCCGAGGGACCTCGACCTCAAGATTCACCATCACTTGTCCAGAAGAAGGACAATATCCCTTGAGTGCCAAGGTTCAAGCCTTCGTGACGCCAAGTCCACAAGGCTTCCCCTGTTGTTCAGAAAGAGAACAACGTTAGAACAGCCATTGTTCGTTCGAGCCCGTTGACAAGAAACGGTTCTCACCCCCCCCCCCCTGTTGTTCAGAAGAGAACAACGTAGAACAGCCATTGTTCGTTTGAGCCCGTTCGTCAAGAAACGGTTATCACCCTTCCCCCTTGTTGTTCAGAAGAGAACAACATTAGAACAGCCATTGTTCTTAAGCCCGTAGACAAGAGACGGTTTTCACCCCCCCTGTTGTTCAGAAGAGAACAGCGTAGAACAGCCATTGTTCTTCAAGCCGTTTGTCAAGAAACGGTTCTCATTCCCAAGACGCCACGCCAGGATCATTAAATTCCCCCCCCCCCCTCTTGGGCTGGAACTCGCTAGCGCACCGAAAATTCCTTCACGTCGCCTTCCTCTGCACAACAAGTATATTTACGTAAGCCGTACGTTACCTTTGAGTATTTAACCCTTTTTGTCAATTCTATTCTGTGCTTTAAATGGTTTAGCGAACCATCTCATCCCTTTAATTTATATTTGTTTTACCTTTTTAAATCTATTAATCCTGGGATTAGCTAGATTCCCACGACCCTTCCCCTCTCTGTTTATGTCAATATTTTCCGTTTTGTGTGTTGTTGATAGTTTTTATTAATAAAACTCTATTTTATTAATGATAGCAATATTATTATCCTTGAGCTCAGTTCCACTTCTTAAGCATATCGAAGATACATAGTATCGGCCAGCCTAGACATCCACGCACTATAAAGATAATTAAATAAGTTTCCTCAATGTCTAGTTATATATGGTATATCGTCGAGAGTCCATTCTACGACAATATATATTTATATATTTATATTTATATATATATATATATATATATATATATATATATATATATATATATATATATATATATATATATATATATATATATATATATATATATATATATATATATATATATATATATATATGTATATATATATATATATGTATATATATGTATATATATATATATATATATATATATATATATATATATATATATATATATATATATATATATATATATATATATATGACATACCCGTCGTTGCCAGGCTAAATCTGCATTCAATATAAAAATAATAATAATCAGTAGTTTAAGATTTATTTGTAGAACAAATATATCTTAAACTACTGATTATTATTATTTTTATATTGAATGCAGATTTAGGAGAGGTGCGCACTCACCCTATCATATAATATACCTAAAATGAATAAACATCTCACCTCGCTCGCCAGTCAATTTTGGCTCACACGTGAATGACTGTTAGTTATGAGCGACCAACGCTTTGGCCGCAGAGACAAATCGAATGTCTCATTTATTCTATAATGCTATATTTAAAAAAAAGATTCTCTTTGATTTGGATGTCCTTTTGTAGGGGGAAAGAGACGGGGAGGGATGGAGGGAGAAAGAGAGAGGTGCAAGGGAGGGAGATAATGAAATGGAGATAGGGGGGAGAGATTGGCAGAGGGAGAGAGCGGGGAGGAGAGAGAGAGAAATGGGAAAGAGGGGGGAGATAGGGGGAGAGGGAGGGAAAGTGGGAGAGACGGCAGGGAGAAGGAGAGAAAGGGAGAGAGAGGGTTTTGGAAAGGAGGAGTTACAAGGAGTTACAAGGAAAGAAAGTACCCTAGGCGACTTTACGGTCCATTCAAAGAGGGTACCTTTGGACTAGCAATCGAACAGGCACATGGCTGCTCAATTGTTTTGCGTCCCTGAACGGCCGCTTTTCAAGACTTTATCTAGTCTTGACTTGAACTGGTCAACAGATTCACTGTTGTCAACTTCCAATGGAAGTGCGTTCCACTTACCGCAGATACTGTAGGTGAAAAAATTTCCACACAGATTGCGTTTGTAACGCTTAAGTTCAAGTTTGAAGCCGTGATTGTGCGTTCTGTTCTCACTCAGTGTGAAAATATCCCGGTAGTCAACATTGTCGAACCCTCGAAGTATTTTGAAAACTTCGATGAGCTGACCACGCAGTCTACGGGTTTCCAGCGAGAACAGATCCAATTCCCTTAGTCTATCCTCATAACTTTTATGTCGGATAGAGGGAATCAGCTTGGTTGCCCTGGCTTGTACGTGTTCCAACCTTGCGATGTCCTTTCGAAACGAAGGACTCCAAAATTGTACGGCATACTCCAGGTGCGGCCGAACGAGGGACTTGTACAGACGAAGTACTATTTTCTATAAATTGACACACACATACACACAGACATACTTCATTTTTATTATATATATATATATATATATATATATATATATATATATATATATATATATATATATATAGAGAGAGAGAGAGAGAGAGAGAGAGAGATTATTAAAACGAAGAGGAGAGTTTAAATCCTGACTTCTTTCTTGCCCAATTTCTTCCGATATCTGTTAGGTATTGCCTGGCCAACTAAACTGCAGTTCACATCTGTAGAATAGCGTGCCCTCCCGGTTCCATCGTCGGCAAATGACTGCTCTCCCGTTTCCATGCTCACAGGTGAACTGCGGCTAGATATCTTTCCCACATTTCCATTACTGTATCGCCACTTCTTTCTTCCAATGTATTGGAAGATCTCGTAAAGGGTGGCTGTGCTTTCTGACGGTTTGAGAGAGAAGTTGGATTATGAAGTCGCCGGTTGGCTTCATATTAAAGCAGCCCCTCTACTATTGTGGTGGGTCCTTGGGGAGGTCATGCTAGGGGAACGTATAACCAAGGGATGGTCCCTGACTGGACGAGAGGCTATGGCAAATACGTTCCATCGCCTCAAATGGCCGATTTAGCGTGAAAAATACCACAACATAGGTGGAGGGGGGATATTTTAGCGGAGATGATGCGCGCCGATACACGCTATGGGAAGGTATTCACAGTCTAAAATGCAATTTTGAAGAAATAAACAAACTCCTTTGATTATTTTGATTAGAAATAAATATTTTTTACGAGGGAAAACTACGCCGATCCAAATGGAATCTCCTCTTCCGATTAGAGCGAAGTTAAGCCACATCGTGTGTGTTAAGTCACCGGATGGAATTCTGAAATATTAAAGCCCAGAAAAGGGTGAAATTATAATGGAAATTAATACTCATTAATTCACTGTGGCTATAGCGAAAGGTCAAAAATTAGTCCCAAATTAGTCAATTTGCCCTATGCATTACATGTATGCATTTGCACTTGCCCTCAGCACTTCATTCTACCATGCATTTTTCAGAAACTTTCTACGATAGATGCCTTCGTCGGTTTTCGCTTTACATTATAATTTTATTACATAAATACAACTCATTTTACACTTGATTGAAGCAATAAAAATGCCCAACTCTCGAAGCCATGAAAATGCTCTTAACCAGACCGAGATCACTGAAATTCGCCGCTTTCGACCCAAACCGCAAAAATATTCCTTGATTTGTTCCGGTCTACCGAAGGAAGCTCGCCATGACCATAAACCCTCTAGGAGTCCCTCTTATTATACAAGCCTGAGGTTTAGGCCGTTTGTGGGCTTAAGCTGAGCTAATAAACACGGTACAGTCTAAGTATCTCCCTTAGAGCTTTGTACAAATGTTTCCACTAAGACATGAATTCTGGTCAAGTACCTCTATTGTGAAAGAAAGTGAGCGCCATAAAGGGAAATATAGGCTAAAATAAATGGCTTTGGAGATGCCGAAAATATGGGGAGGGTTTGAGAATCTTTACAATTATGGTCAGTTTTGTTTATAGTTCAGCAAGACAAAGGTTGAGTTTAATACTCGGTTCTAGGGAGTAATTTTGTGCCACCAATCTTTCCCATAGTGGATGCGAGATCTCCCGGCCAGATAATGAAATTTACATAAAGATCAGACTAGTAATCTCTGACAATACCGATACCACCAGAAGCTGGCGCAGTTGAGGAGAGGATAGTATTAGGTGGGGTTGAAAACATCCATGGATAACATAGCGTGAAGGATGAAAAAACCGCCAGGGCCTATCAAATATCATCTGAGCCAGAGTATCCACATCCCCAAAAGGCCTACCATCGTTTTATTTATTTTAGTTATACACATAGTAGACTCACCATAGTAAAACATACATGTAATGATTACAAATTCAAAACAATAGACATATAAAAAGCTGGAAAATCAGTTTCCTTATATGTATATGTTCTTCCACAAAATACTGGCCTAATTTTAGTAGAACGATGTCAAACTAGAGCTATTTATAACTTCAGGCAATGCATTTCAAGTATCAATGACTCTATTAAGATATAATTTTTCCTCCAATCCACACTACATCTAGACTATTTAATTTCCATGCAGTCCTCTCTTTTCATCAGTATCTAGCTCACCAGTCTTCCATTTTTATAATCTATTATTCTCCCTAAACATTTCAAACAAAGTTATGCTGCGTGCCCTCAACCTCTCCATTCATCCAAGGTGCATCAAGGAATTTATGATGTTTGTTGCTCTTCTATGTACAGCCTCCAGAATATTGATAAAGCCTAATACCTTATTCGCCTTATTTCTTTCGTCCAGACACTTGTCTAGACAAGTTAAGAGGCACTATTCCCAAGTGCCTCTCAACTTCAATTGAATCTAATCAACAATTTTCCTTTTTATACAGAATTCCTTCTTATGGTTGCACAAGTATATAACTTTGCCCTTTTTGATATTCAATATCACCAGGCACCTGCGCACTACTTGTGTAACCAAGCAACTAGTGTATATAAATCACTGTGAGTTATGAAAGTTTCCTGTATTTCCTCCACACTGACTTCTAATATCGTATAATCAGAAAGCATTGAAATTTTGCTTTTAATACATACCTCTCCAGTCGTTAATGTAAACTAAGAATAAAAATTGGCTAAAAGCAGATCCTTGAGGCACTACACTAATAAAATCAAGCCATTGAGATTTCTCTCCCTTTAGTACTACACTCTGTTTTCTATTCTTCAGCCGCCCCATTTACAAATTTTTTAGCCTCAAAAATATATAAGCAAACTACATCTATGTCATTTCCTTTATCCAATTTGCCTTACGAGATAAGCTAAAAATTCCAGCAGATTGGCCAAGCAAGATTTACCTGACCTGATTCCATGTTGACTATCGCTCAACAAGATACTATATCTAAAAAGTCTACTATCCCTTTTAATACTACCTTTCCAAGTAATTTATCTACTAATGAGGTTAAACTTACTTGAATATACAGGGTGATTCAAAAGTCGTGATACACAGAAGAAATTAATGTTTTTCCAGCTTTAACGTGTTATTTTTTTATTTTCAGATGCCCTTAAGATGCGTGGTCCAGTCGAGTGGCCTCCTAGGTCCCTAGTTCTCATCCCTCTTGATTTTTACCTTTGGAGACCCTTGAAAGCCACGGTGTATCGCGAAAAGATAAGAGACACAAACCATTTAAAGAAACGCATCACCAACTCATATCTCCAGATGTGCAATTGCGAGTTCATAAAGAGTGGGGGGAAACGTAGTGCAATGTTTATTCAAAACATTGGTAACCATAGAGAACCTGTTACATAAATAAATTGTATCTTATTAAAATCTTAATTTTTTCTATGTATCGCGACTTTCAATTCACCCTGTAGTTATTAGAATTATCCTTTCTTCTCCCTTTAAACTACATTATCTATTTTTCAAGTCTGAGAGATCTAACAAATATCTTGTCAAGAGAAACTGAAACGCCATTCAGTTCCTCTTTGAGGATCCTTGAATGAATATTATCAGGACTCGCACCAATTTGCAAAGAGATCGGTAAAGAAAATGGTGAAATTGGGCGAAGTGAAAATTCTTTGGCGCCTTAGATAAGTGAAAAGCAAAGGCGGCCTCTAAAAATGGGTAAGGGGGAAATAGTGGAATAGAGAGGTGACCTAGCGTTCCATGCATCAACTAGGGATGAATGGTTGACAGCTGGTCTGCGACTAGCCTAAAAACTTAATCACCAGTCAAGGGATGAGAAGAGGCTTGTAAATAAAGTGGCAAAAGTAATAAAAAAACAGGTAGTTCTAATCAAGTTCGGGACTACCGGGAGCTCTGGGACAAGGAAATGCCTGGTGTAATAGTCTAGACCCCTCCCCCCCCTCGTCCCACGCTTTAATTGCCATGTGGGTGTTGCAAGTCGGTTTCTTGCTTCACAAAACCTAGCGCACAACCCAACCCTCGTTATTCCTTTCAATAAATCGAAGCAAAATATACAGCAACGAAAAAGACCCGCGGAAAATAGAAAATGGATATTAAGGACTTTCACAAGAGTGGCTGGAGTCACATTTTTCTTTTACTCTCTGCCCCTTCATGGAAGAGGATTTCAAGGTCCAACTTATCACCTGGGGATCCGAGCCTTGAGGAAACATTGCTTTCAACCATGCACGAAATTACGACACATAGGGTGTGGTTGGTGGTTTCATGAGGGCACTATTCTTGGTTTATTCATGTTCTAGAGACCAGAGGTTCGGAATTCACGGTAAAGTTTGCGGCTCCAACTGAGATACGAGCCAGGCAGTGCATAAATCGGTACAGTTTTTCATTTACCCAAAACTAAGAGGAGAAAAAAACCTAGTGGCAAACTCGTCGGAGACAAAGATTTGTGAAATTGTGAAATCCCTGTGTGAAAAAAGGGAGATGAAGCGGTGTAAAAAGGCAATAAAAAACTTTACGAAAGGCTAAATGAACATGTATTAAATAGGAAAATGACAAGATGTGAAATGAGGAACATGAAGTTTTGGAAAATGTGGAAATAAAGCTGTATGCTTTGGTGGAACTGAAATTGTGTGAAATGGAGAACTAAAACTCTGTAAAATGGGGAACTAAGGCTTTCTGTAATGTGTAAATAAAGGTGTGTAAAATGGCAAAATTAAGCTATTGTAAATGTGGAAATAAGGCAATGTGAAATGAAGAAATGGGAAATAGAGAAATGACCTGTGTTGAATGAGGAAAGATGTTTTGAAATGGGGATGCAAAGCTGTGTGAAATGTGGAAATAAATCATTTTAAACTGGGGAATAATGTTTGATAAACTAGAGAAATGAGGGTTTGTGAAATGGTGTAAAGAAGCGGGAAGGAAGAAATGGGGAAACGAATCTGTGTGTAAAAGATATAGTCCGAGTCGTGTAAAGAGGAGATTCCTTGAAGAGCTCGAGAACGGGACAGTGCCCACCGCTTAGCCGTCTGCACAACCTCTACTGTATGGTTGCCTTATGCTACACCTGGATAATGTAACAGAAAAGAACAAATTAAGGAAAGAAAGAAAGGAAACCAATAACAAATCGAAGAAATAAGACACATAAAGAGGAAGAAGCCCAAAGGTAAAAATTGACGAACAGAAAAACAACAATTTCACTGATGACAAAAGCTACCAGAACATATCAAAGTTCATCTAAATCAATCCCCTCTTTCAACCACCAAGTCAAGCTCCACAAATTTCAGGGGTGGTTGACACCTTCTAATCCTTCCTAATAATAGGGGAGGAAAAAATAACAGCGCAATGACAAAGACAATTACAGACCTTGGCCAAGACCGCCGAAAGAAAGGCGTACCACTTAGGTAGTTAATAACCACATCCCCGATGGTCCTTTCCTGAGAATCGGACTCAAACGAATTTGTCACTTTGCTTCAAAGTATTTAATTGTGATTTTTATATTTGTGAAGCCAAGAATGGGAATAATAATTGTAAACGTCATTTTATTCTTATTAAATGAGCTACACACAATTATTTAAGTTAATTGACATGAATGAAAGAAAATAACGGAATTCAACTATGCATATAAAATAAACTAAATTAATAAAAAAAATAGATAAGGCGCCTATAAAGTAATTGACTAAGCATGGTTTTAACATGGCCACGATCTCCTGATAAGTCTTGGTTATTTCATGTTCTCATTCACTTGTCGAGCCAGATTTGTTCCATGCACTTGGGTACAAGACGATCAAAGGGCTCTGGTTTGTTACATGCACTGGATTAGCTAATTGGTATAAAAAATTGCCTGGACGTTGAGAGGACCAATATTTTTTTGTTGGGTGTGGGGCATTTATGCTTCCTGCCTAAAAGTAGACACTTAGATAAGTGTACAATGAGGTTTGTTTTTTGTTTGTTTTTCATCAAAATAAGCATTAATTTAGCGCTATCCTTTAATCCAATAGCAAACGTAAATTTAGAGTTCAAATAAGTATATACAGCACCAGGCAATGGCTTTGGTACTAAGATTAAAATTTAAAATCTAAAAAAAAGCAGCCATGGTTAAATTTGTATAAATTTTCTGAACTTCGCCAATTATAATAATTTTAAAAAGGAACTCTAAACTAAATTTTCGCCCTTTCAAAATATCACGTTGCTATAGAAGATATATAGAAATAAATTTTCTGAACTTCACCATTTTTTAATCTTTTGGTTTTTAAAAAATCACAAAATTGAGATACTTATATTTATTTCTGAACTTCATCATTTTGTTTTTTGATATTATAAAAGAATTATTGGAATTAACTTTGCTAAAAAACATGAGTCATAACCAAACTATGATGAAATTATTATTCAATTATAATAATTTTAAAAAGGAACTCTAAACTAAATATCCCCCCTTCAAAATATCACGTTGCTAAAATATAGTTATAGAAGAAGATATATAAAAATAAATTTTCTGAACTTCACCATTTGTAATTCTTTGGGTTTTAAAAAATTCACAAAATTTCTATACATATATTTATTTCTGAACTTCACTAATTTGGGGGGTTTGGGGGGGATATTATAAAAAATTATTAGAAATAACTTTGATAAACAAACATAGTCATAACCAAACTAAGATGATATTTCCAATCTAAAAGGCAAAAATACATTTTATATCTGCTCGAGAGATAAGAGCAGTGAAATCCTAACGAATACATCATTTGGCCAAGTGGAAGTGGAGCATCATCACTTTGAACTTTAGGTATATTTTTTTACTTTTGTATTATTAGCCCTTATGACTTCTATTTTTTTTAAACTATCGTCCACTTAATTCAAGGGGATAATAATCTACAAGCAATACACTATTTACAGCAAGAGAAATTTAAAGCAAATAATGAATTTTGTAGAATAGGGTTAAGTTAACCTTTTCTGGGTGGAAGATTTATAATACAAGCAGAGTGAATGTAGGTAGGCCAAATAGTTGACTATCTTGGAGGTTGCGGAACAATAAAAAAACGGGTACAAAAATAACTTAACTAATATATAAATTAATATTCTTTTACAAGGTTAAAAGGGGTTTTAGAAAAAAGCCTATACACATTAGATCTATACGATTCTCAGCGGCTAAACGGGGAAGACTTAGCGGCAACGGTCGCCGTACAAACAAACGAACAATATTTACCGAGGGTCGGTCGAATGATCTTGAGTGTATACGAAGCCGAAAATGGAGGTCTACACTGCGAGTAGGTTAGTAGTAGAGAGAACACTTGGACAAGAGAGTTGCGCGCTGCTGTTACCTCGGAAATTTGGTCGGGGAGTAATCCTTGCCCTGGTGCGGTTTTCAAATAATAATCTCTTGACACGAATCGAGACTGGGCGCGTTGCTTTCGAGGAGCAGGTAGAACGATTACGAGGTAGACTTGCGCGAATTAATAGATAGTACCAGGAGCTTGAGGGGTTCTGCGAGAATTGTGCAGAGGCCAAAGGGACGCGAATGGTGGCTACTGAAGGGGCGGGGCAGAGGATACTGATGTGGCGGGCAGGCGGCGGATACTGCATTCCAACTCTGTTGTGAAAAGATTTATAGTTGGGTCGAATGGGGTTTCCCCCCTCCGTCCAAAGGGAAGGGTTCCATAGGCCGACGCATTGGCAGGCGAGAGTAGTCTCCCCCTTTTATCACGATCGCGAAAAGGTTCCTAATTCGGCGAGGCGAAACTTCTTCCGCCTCCTGATGGGACTTTTTGGGCTCTCAAATTTGTCGCGGCTTTCTGCGATTGCGGGCATTTAAGCCACCACAGCGTTTCATGATTTCGCACTTCCATTAACGCAGACAAAATGATTTCTTACAATAAATTTGGAACCCTGGAATGCTCCTATGAACTGGACAAAACATCAAGATATCAAAGATGGATTCGATTGGAAATGTTAAGAAAAGGACTGTCTATGGTTTAAATATACAATCTCCATTAAAAAATACTTCTTTTTGTTAAATCTAGACTTTACTCCCCAAATCGATGATGTATGTTTGGTCGGAAAACCTTTGTATAATTAAAGCTATACGAGAAACAGGAATCTTAGAGAAGAATGTAATCGATTGCTACAATTTTTTCAGGGAAATTGTGCCAATTATTTCCTAGATAACCCGATTAAACTTGGAGGATCTGGACGCATAGTAGAAATAGATTAATTTTACTTGCTCTTTGCCCAAAATGAAACATCATAAAGAAAGAGGCCCCCAAAGTCAGGTTTGGGTTTTTGGTATTGTTGATACAACATATACGCCCGAAATTGGCTTCATTTAAATCGTACCTGACAGGAGCGATGCCACTCTTCTTACCCATCATTGAAAAAGAAGTACTTCGTACATAGCTCAATTATTCATTACAATGAATGGGAAGCATACGAAAACATACTAGGGTAAGGAATTGCGCATCTTACAGTGAATCATTCTATACATTTTGTAGACCCCGAACTGAAGGTCATACGCAAACCATAGAGTCTTACTGGAATACGCAGAGTAGCAACATCAAGGTAATGAAAGATTGTAGAAGAGAATTTTGGGCAAGTTATCTGCACGAATTCAGGCCGCGTGAGCGATTTACCAATCAATTTGAAACTTTGTGTGCGCAGATTAATATCCAATACAATTTAACTAAACTTTTTTTAACTTTTCTTTTAACCATTTATATAAATTGTTTTTTAAAACCATTTATAAATAAATATTTAAACTTTACTTTGGAAAAATTAGGGGGTGGGGAAAGTTCTTTAGGAGAGGCAATCTGGTGGTCAGATTCTTCAGTAGAATCTTTTGCGGTGGGAGACTCTTTAGGAGAGTCAATCTGGGGGTCAGGTACTTCAGTAGAAACTTTTCGGAGTCAGATTCTTCAGGTGATCCCCAACTATTTCGACCTCTTCTGAAGTTGACATTTTCATTCTATTCTCTTCAAGTGATTCTCGAAACTCATAAAACACATTAGTCTGATGGGGCTAAATCAGGCGCAATTGAAGACCGACTCATTTGTTCACAATCAAAATTTTAATTCTTTTGTATGGCATCTCTTGCGATATGTGGTCGCGCGTTTTTATGATGAAAGATCACTCTTCTTTTATTTCTTAATGTGGGCCTTTTTTATTCAAGTGTTGCATTTAAATTGTCTAATTGAGCACAATAATAATATTTTTTGTTAATAGTCTAATTTGGATTAAGATGTTCAAAATAGATTATGTCCTTCTCATCCCACCAAACACACAAGCGAATCTTTCGTGGATGAGGTCCCTGTTTCGGCTGGGTTGGTGTTTGTCCAGGTAATGATCCCTTTCTCAGAAGTTTAATATAATTGTACATAACCAACTCCTAGTCTTATGTAACATGCCTATATGAAAAAATGTTTCGCTCTTTAGTCAAGAAAGGTAAGATCTTCAAATGATCGTTCTTGGTTGCAAGTGCGCCTCTAAAAGAGGTCTTGAAGAAGCCATTGCTTAAATCCTGAAACTTTGACTATCTCCATTAAATGAAGATGAACTTTGGAATGGCTTGACCTTAGTTTTTCATTTATTGTCCAAAAGTTATATTCGTGTTTTTCTCACTGTTATCTCTAAAATATTTTGAGTCAAGATGTTAGCTCAGCCTTTTCATCGGTGACTGTACCCTCGACCTGGTGGAAGATTTCCCATACTTTGGCTCCAGCAATCTCAATCTGGACACCGAGCTGAATTAAAAAATTGGCAAGGCATCTGCTTCTATGGGCCGCCTATCACAGAAAGTGTGGGAAAACTCCATGATCACCATCAAAATAAAGATACAAGTGTATCAAAGCTGCGTGCTGAATACTCTGCTCTACGGGAGCGAGAGCTGGCCTCTGTACGCACGCCAAGAACGCAAACTCAACACCTTCCACCTACGCTGCCTCAGAAGGATTCTCAGCATTTCATGGCAGGATCACGTCCCTAACAAGGACGTTATAGCAAGAGCAGGAACCCTCAGCATGGTTGCCTTGGTCACCATAAGACGCCTGCGCTGGCTTAACTATGTTGGTTTCATGCAAGCTGGCAGACTACCCAAATACATTCTTTTATGATGAGCTTGCCACTGACTCTAGACCCGCAGGAAGGCACATACTCCGCTAAAAAGACGTGTGCAATCGGAATCTCAAAGCGGGTGACATTGCGCCGGCAAGCTTTGAAGCGGGGGCTGCAGACCGTGGCAGCTGACAACTTGCCACCAAGTTACCCATCAAAACAGCAGAACAGAGGAGAGGGGAGATGTGGGAAGAAAGACGAGCACGCAGATGACAGAGAGCAGAGTCAACGGCCTAGGACGCCATCGTCTTCACATGCAGGGGACTGCAACGGGGACTGCCTTTCAAGGATCGGACTGTACAGTCAAGGCCTGCGCTGTAGTTTCATCATAGACTAACTTCCATGGCGGAATCTCTATTGTCTTCCGAGACAGAAGCATGCCAACAATATCTCTAAAAGATCTTGATGAATTTTCAATGGTTTCATAAACGAGATTAACGTTTCTTGAGCTAAAATTTGGAAACAATCTTTGGGATTTTCATACGCTAATTGTTCCTTCACCGTATACTACTACAAACTTCCTTGTCTTAAGTTAGTATTTCTTGCCTTTTCTAATCTCCCCAAACAAAAAGATGTGCTCTTTTGACAATCACACAATAGTCATAATTTAACGATAGGAAAAATTAATTAAACAAGAATAAAACTAAATTAATAGCCAAAAAAATGACAACAAAGGTATGTACGATTATGACGAAATATAAGGCTTGGGGTAGGTATCTAGCCTATAACTTCAGTAGACTAGGGTAGTATAAAAACAAACCTTCTTTCCATTATTTCTCTTCATAAAACGATGATAAACATCAAATAGTCATTATCTATGGGATGACCTTATAAGTATACATTACAGAAACTACTATATATTTATCTGAATGATTAGTTTTTATCTATCCTTTTTATATATGTAGTAATATGGCTCCGTCAGGATATAATCTTTGTCTTTATGGGTGATAAGAAGGGTATATCTTTGAGGGCTTTTTTAATTATGTAGCAACAAGGAGCAGTTAAATATGTAATTGCTGGAGATGAGAAATATAATTTTGAATATTATCTTCTGTTACTTCCATCTGCAAGTTTTGCTTTATTTCTTAGAATTATCGTCTACTAAAAGTTTCAAATTTAATGCTTTTCTCACAGTTTTAGAAGAGGCATAAGCGACAATATATTTTCACAGTCAGAAAACTGCCTTAGTGAGATATTATGATGCAAACGACCTAATTAGAGATATTACCTGAATCTCGCCTACAATATATCAGTTTTAAATTTTTCTGAAAAAATATAGATAGTGAGTTGTAACCTCTAATATTGCGCTCGTGGTATTCAGAAGTAGAATGAGAGTTTCATGACTAAGCTTTCCATAGAATTCCCAATTGATTTAACAAATTAGTAAATAATTTCAGTTTATTGGTATCTTGTAACAAACTGAGAGAAAATATAGATAAAAATGATCTTTAATTGGCTAAATTTGCCAGCAATTTTTAGGATATATTTACTATAGTACATCAGGTGTAAAACACATATGGATGCAGGAGTAGATACACAACAAGGCAGCAAATTATTTTCTCCAAATTTCAGTGATATATTATATAATCCTTAAATATTTCTAGAATATGCTTAACATTTTACTTTTTTTAAATTAGATATGTTAATCAATGGTAGAAAAAAACGTTAATTTCAGAAGATTTATAAGGAAATTCAATAGAATCTATGAGTAAAATAAAAATAAATGTATGACATTCCATTCCAACTAATTATTTCACCACACTATATTAGATGAGCACTGTTATATAGTTAAAATTATGGCCTTAAAATGAGCGAGGTTCTGATGTTGTATAGATGGTATTAACGGGATATTCCTGCAACAGATCTACTGGTGTTAGAGATCTATAAATGGGAAGACAACTAGGTTAGATGATATAGTCCTTGAGCTGCATAAGAGTGGTGGTGATTATCTTACAGAATATATCAGGGGATGTTTTGAAATTAGAAGAGTGCCTGAGGACTGGAAGAATACAGTAATAGTGCAGTTATATAAGAATAAAAGTTAGAAAGGTTAATGCAAGTACTAAATGAGGGTAAATCTGTTGTGTATTTTCTGTAAAGTCTCTTGAACACTTTTGATTGTGCGTATACAAATAACCGAGGGATTATTATGAGATGAACATTAGAATGTTTAGAGCAAATAGGCGTTGGAATCAAGTACTTGCTACGAGACAAGTTTCTGAAAAAAGGACTGATAAACTGATAAGATATATAAAATCTATGCTAGTTTAATGAATATGGAGAGAAATCTTATGATCGTGTAGGTGAGAATCAATCTAGGCATTTGCTAAAAAAATTCTCAAGTGAGGGGGAAACTATCAGTTTGTAGGAAGGGTATTTATGTTGAAAATAAAGCGTGCCTTAGGGTCGAAGATTGCCGTAATGAGTGGTTTGGCATACCTGACGGGGGGTTGCTTAGACAAAATTGTGTGATGTTGCTATGGCTGTTTGATTTCATCAGAGAAGGAGTATTAATTGAAGCATGTATTAATATGTGAGAAGCGTTGTGTGATTGAAAAGGAATGATGAAAGTCGGGTTCTACCTATGATGGTATATGAGGGACAACAAAGGTATGTACTCGTATGACGAAATATAAGGCTTAAGATAGGTACCTAGGCTATGATTTCACTAGACTAGGCTAATATAAAAACAAACTTCCTGATGCAAAGATTTAGGGAGCAATCTTTGCATGGAATTTTGCGAAAAAGTTAAACATGAATTAAAATCATTTAACGAATTAAAGCATATAACTCGAACAAGACTACCCGAACTAGAATCACTTCGAAAGGAAGCTTACCGAATTGATCTACCACAAACTACAAAATGTGACTAAAATCCCGAATAAGAAACTAACCCCAGAACAAACAAAATGAATTAGAGCAAGTAAACAACAGAAAAAGCCTTCGAGGACAACGGGTTGAAGTCCAGTAATTACAAAATTACATAATACACAAGATTACTAAACTATATAAGACATGAACAAAACACTATGAACTTAAAATGCACACTTAAAAAGTACAGTACTTAATACACAAAATATTAAACAATATAACAAAACTAAACATCTTAACCAACTGAATTAAGTACAATATTAAAAATACCCGAAAAAACTATATATTAAAAAACCCAAACTAAATAGATAAGACTGATTAATCTTCAGGCACCTATGCATCCCTGCTCAAATCTAATAATGTCTTACCATTACTCTCACAACCTCTCATCTGAATCGCTCTCTCTGTTATATTTACTTCAAATCCTCTAGTAACATAATACTTTACTTGAAAAAATAAAATAATTTTTTTTAGAATTTTACCATGCAAATTTAAATACAGGGTGAGGCAGAAAGGTTACCCTGATTTCAAAGGTTAATAAAAACCAAACATATTAAGATACAAGAAAATCTTCATATCTCTATAGAGTATATTAAATGCCAGTTATTTTTTGGTTCAGGTAGTACCCACCATGGCCTAGAGTGGAGAGCATCGTGCCTTTGTTTTGGAAGAGTTTCATAAGTCCGTCACAATGACGCAACGTTCCTTCCAAAGCCACTTTGCACTTCGTCGTCATTATCCCGTCCCGGATGGAATAACAATTCGTCGGTGGGTTTCGAACTTAAGAAAAACATCATCAGCTTTAAACAAGAAAAATCCTGGCCGTCTTAAGACCGCTAAGGCCCAGAAAATGTTGCAACTGTGACATCTTCAATACAGCAGTCTCCCAGACATTCCACTCGAAAACACGCATCTGCTTTACACATGTCTGATCGAAGTGTTCGCAGAATCTTACACAGGTCTCTCCACATGCATCCCTATAAGATGATTGTTGTACAGTAACTAAGCGAGAGGGATTATGAAACCCGCACAACTTTGTGTCGGAACATTCTACAGACCATCCTCCCAACAGCTGTTCTGACCTGCAGTGATGAAGCGCACTTCCATTTATCGGGAATGGTTAATAAACAGAATTTTCGATACTGGTCAGTCAATAACCCTCGGGACCTCCACGAGCGACCACTCTACAGTGCGAAGGTTACTGTCTGGTGTGCCATGTGTGATTTGGGGGTCCTTATTCTTTCGAAGAAGAAGACGTTACATTAACTGTTATATCGGACCGATATTGTGAACTACTCAAAAGGTTTCTCCATCCTAAATTTGTCCAGTTACTCGCCGCTCATAATCCAGATGATGTTTGGATCCAACAAGATGGTGCCACATCGCATACGTCTCCACGTTCACTCGGAGTCCTCCGTGAAATGTTTCCAGGACATCTTGTTTCTCTGCGAGGCGATATTGGGTGGCCCCTACGTTCCCTGGATTTAGCCCCTTATGATTTTTTTTCTATGGGGGCACCTCAAATCATGAGTGTATGAACACCGGCCAGCAACTGTAGAAAATCTAAAGGCAGCCATAACTCAGGAAATCAATGCAATTCCACGGGACATGGTTCAAAAGGCTATGAACTTTCGAGAGACTTCAAAACGCATCGACATTGGCGGTTGTCACTTAAGTGATACAATTTTCAAAACCACTCAAATCACAATGGCATTTAATGTACTTATTATATGTACGAGGGGATGTCAATAAGTTTTGCAATTCGGATATAAGGAAACGAGATATGAGGAAAAGTGTTTTATTATCTTTCAATATAACTACCCTCGACTTCAATGCACTTGCGCCACCCTTCCTGGCGTCCACGCCGTGCAGCCTTGAGCTGGTGGAATAAAAAGTAGTCGTTGGGGGCCAGATCTGGACTGTAGAGGGAGATGGTTGAGCTCCTCGAATCCGCACTCACGCAGGGCAGCTTGTGCAACTCTGGCCTTGTGGACAGGGGCATTTTCGTGGAGGAGCAGGACACCGCGTGTTAACTTGCCGCACCGCTTCTGACGGATACACTTCTTCAACCCAGCCAGTTCCTCGGCGTAATATTGGCCTGTGATGGTCCTTCCACGAGGTGCATAGTTCACCATTAACACTCCCTCACAATCCCAGAAGATGGTGGCCATGATCTTCCCGGCTGACGGTTGGGTCTGCAACTTGATGGGGGTCGGAGAGCCCCTGTGCTACCAGGCCATGCTTTCGAGCTTGGTCTCGGGATCCCAATGATGGACCCACATTTCATCACCTGTCACTATGCATGACTCGAATCTCACCGGGTCTTGGTTGTACAGGAGCAGCAGCTCCTCCGAACTTTGACGACGTTGAAGTCAATCATAGGGCGTGAGATTTCTTGAGGTTTCTAGGGACCCAACGGGCTGAGACCTTGGTCATGGCCAAATTGTCGTTGATGATGTTGATAACACTTCCATGTGATATTCCAAGTTCTCGCGCGATTTCTTCGACCTTCACTCACCGATTTTCGAGGATCATCCTCTCCACAAGGGCCGCATTGTCCTCGTTGGTCACGTCTGACGAGCGTCCTGGACGGGGGTCATCTTTAAGGGACTCCCGACCATGGCAGAACTCCCTATTTCAGCGAGCAATGGTTGCATAGGAAGCAGCGGTGTCGGTGTACACTGCAACCATGCGTTCATGGATCTCTTTTGCATTCTTGCCTTCCTTGGTAAAAAATTTGATCACTGCGCTGTGCTCAACCTCCTCCATTGTTGAAAAATTTGTGACTGACGATCTGTGATCAGCTACTGCTTCTTAAATAGACGAGGCAGGAGCGTGCGACTGCAGGTCCTGACTTGTCTTTACGTGTCCTAACACCCCCACAAACAGCCATCCCCCCTTCCTCTATTTTGCCCTACCTATTCGCAAAATTTATTCACCACCCCTCGTAAATAACAAGTTTATTCTCGTATGATCATGTGTTTGTTTTTTATTAAAATTTGAACTCGGGGCAACCTTTCTGCCCCAAT
Source organism: Ceratothoa steindachneri (assembly GCA_963969495.1). Taxonomy (NCBI): domain Eukaryota; kingdom Metazoa; phylum Arthropoda; class Malacostraca; order Isopoda; family Cymothoidae; genus Ceratothoa; species Ceratothoa steindachneri. The sequence goes on along the minus strand of OZ018317.1, from coordinate 12,079,332 downwards.
CTGTATATTCAATTATTTTTGTTTTTACCGTGTAAAAGAAGACTGAAATATCAATCTAATTTGCGACTTTAATGTGTACGAATGTTGTTAAATAATTAATAAGCCAACGTTACAAGCAATCCTTTCCATGTTCAATCATTCTTTTCTTTAATTCTTTCTTTTCCTTAAATAGACATCTGCACGTATCCACAAAAAGCACCCAGGGGTTGAGTGGAAAAGGTATGTTTTCTCCCTTCCAATCAAAATCTAAAATTTTGCATTTTAGCCAAACAACATAACAACCAAAATTTGAGAGGCATACAACGCAAAGAAACCATACAAACAAACCTTCAAAGAATCACGGGTATGTGAGCATAAATGCATTCATATATAAGACACAGTATGTCCCACTGTCTAATATGGGTTCATACGTAATTGAGTCAGACCGGCAAATCTCGGCCATGTACTCAGGCAGGTATGCAGCGAAGGGAAGGCAATGGCCTCCCAAAGTAAGAATGCGACTTAATTACAGGTTGGCTATTCGAAAGGGGAACTCGTTTGCCAGATTCAACTCTGAAATTATTTAAGAAAACATCTGTACACAAATAAGATTTAATACAAGATAAATGATTTAATATAGAGACAAGAATAATAATGGAAATTAGCACAAAGGTTAGCTTCACAATGATATTTATAGCAGGCAGGAATTAATGGAAGCTGGGCCCGGGAATTATTAATTAATTCGATGGTCTAAATAAGAGGAGTAAGATTACTAAATCTTTTCCTTATGCGATTATGAGGTCATCTTAGTACTTGAGAGAATGAGGTGACTTACGAGGGTAGGATTCTGGATTACCTCGGATGATTGACGAGAGCGGAAGACCAGTGGCGATGTCTTCGTAGAACGAACTCAGGGTATGAGTGTTCATGGAACTCCAACGGGTTTGCGATTACTCCGACTTCTGGTGGAGGGAGCGACCACAGTAGAGACTCGTCAACGGACGGCGTAGAATCTTCACGAAAACGGATGAGAAGAGGCCGGCCCCGGAGAGTCTTCTGAGACGTAATAAAGTAGTGGTAATCTTTCTCTGAACAGAGCAGATTACGGAGAGGATCTGCTCAAGAGATCACGACGACGAAGCTCGGTTAGACTGGGATACAGATACACTTGATCTGAGCGACAAGACTTCCTAACTCGCACTCTCTGATGAGAACTATGCACTTTGTCTTAAATAGGGGAGTTCGTCTGGAGGCAAGTAGGGTACGCAAGACGAGCGAAGTCCCAAGGGATAGCATGGCGCCAGACAATGTAAACAAGGGAGTTTGATAAGCGCCGCTTTGACGAAGCAACCGAGGGGTAGTGAGAGAATTCTTTCTACCCCACAGGGAGGAGGGGGGGGGGGGCAAGAGAGACACCAGCGGCCAGACGGATGGTCAACCTTATCATAGTCGGGCACGGTGTTGATAAATGAAAACAAACATAGCTGTTGGCAGTCTAGGCCTGATAAAATTAAGCCACACGGCGCGTTCGAATTCATACTTCCACACAGAAATAGGAAATAATCACACAGAAGAAATACTCATAAAAGAAAGGGAAAAGTATACCCTTAGAGTATTACAAGGATAGTTAGTTAGAAAAGGGAAACGTATAGGGAGTAGATGATTTTACGAGCCAAAAAATATGTACCAGATGATCCTACACTCCTTTGGTAGAAAGAAGTTAGCTACTGGGTAGTCGAAAAGTTCTTAAGCAGTGTCAAGTTAATTACAGATTGGGCCTAAATTCCTTAGACAGAGACAAAACTACACGCTAGTCATAAAGACCATAGGCAGAGACATGTTACGTACAAGTTGGCCTAAAATTCCATAGAAAGAGATGAGTTAAGTATAAAGTGATTCTTAGGGAACATTAGGTACGGATAGGTCCTAAAGTCTTTAAGTCCTAGATATTTACGGCTAACCTTAACACAACTGGCTTCTGCCTGTGGACTTGAGAAGTACCCTGTATGTTTTCCCTATTTTAGATAATCCTATAGAATCCTGATTTTAATGGTATTGACACATCATTAAGCCCGAATTTGAAGCCGATTTGAAACTTCAAATATTTTCTTGTTGAAAAAATTTAAGCCACAAATTCTTTTTCTTTCAAACCTAAAATTTGAGTTTTTAATGACCTCTTGTCGCAATGAGAAAGTTTATCATCATCATACTCTTTATCATCACCTTTCTCCATTTATTATTATTTATTCCTTCATCATCATCAGAAACATATTTATCATTCTCATACTCTTTATCATCATCTTTCTCCATTTATTATTATCTTTGCTTTCATCATCATTCAAAACATATTTATAATCCTCATCATCTTCTACATTCTCATCTTCTTTATCACCAGAATCTTTCTCCATATATCATTATATTCCCCTTCATGATTATCCTAAACATCTTTCTCATCATCATCGCCATCATCATTATCCGAATTATCTTTTTCATCATTTTCTCATCTAAAACATTATAACTAATAAATGTTCTACTTTTGTATACTAATTATCCTCTTCAGTATCATCATCTTCTTTTTCAGTAGGAGGAAGCACACACCTCTTCACCAAATTGGGCCCCACCTGACTGCTCTCCCTGGCCTCCTGGAAATTCCTCCGACTGACTACTGGGCTCGAAAGGTTCGATTCCTGACAGGGGCAGATCCAAAGGATAGCGGCGTTCGCAGGGAGCAGCTGCCATTCAGGTGGTACGTCGAGCCCGAGGCCACCAATATCACTATACACTTAACCATTTACAAGAGCGATATCTCTTCTTCTTTCCTCATTTCGCACACATAACACATCTCTCTTCCGACTCTCCTCCGAGCCAGAGCGCCCCGAAGGTGGTTATATATACACACTCACCGACGCGCAATGGGTGATATTTCTTTGGTTAAAGAAGGATTCCCTGGTCCATGATCGGTGGCAAACAACATTACTACTCTTTTTTCTCCACATTGATCCATAAACGAGGACCAGGCCTTGGAACCTACTCACAGGTTAACCAGCTATTGTCGTTCTGATCTTTATGTGAATTTCCTTCTCCTCAACTTTTGGACAGGTGTGATCGTGGAAATAGGCGATGACTGGTCAAAATGGGTAAATAAGACACACGAAAAGGAGTCAGAATAAACGGCCAGACAAATAGGCAGATGGTAACATTGATCGATGATGGCAAACACTGCAATCAACAAACAAAAAATTAATCGATAATTCAAAAAATTATAAAAGTTATCCTTTGAATGTTCAATGAACAAATGTAAAAGTAAGTTTTGAGATTTCAAGTTACGAACATACAGTAGACATCTCTGGGACAAAAATATACATAGATCTATAGGGAGTTAATATCTAGAAAAAAATCGATCAATGTTCGCTAATGAGGAAATGTTAATTCTAGATTAAGCTTTACGCTCTAGGATGTTATATCTATTTCCTTTTGAAAACAGTGCGTCCTCTGTCATTTTTGTGCAGAAATATTTAAATATCGAACCATAAGAACGAACACCCTTGATCAGAAGTATAAAGCAGTCCTCATAGACTTATTTATATCTTGAAAATATGTATTTTGCTAATATGTGTCAATATTTTATTTGTATATTGGAATTATTTAGTATTTTAGTAAATGGCGTGGTATTAATGAAATGGTATGTTATATAGACTCAGAATTTAACCAATATTTCTTGTTTCTGCTCAAGTTTATAACTATTTTGTATTATATATCGTTCTAAATCAGTAATATGTCTAAAATTAAAGAACTTAGAGAAACAAAAATCCAACTTCTCCTTAACTAAGGGTTATCACTATTAGGAATTGCTAAAATAATGTGTAAGGTATGATGTCCAAAACATTATAAAATGATATCAAGAAACAAAGAAATTTACATCAAGGAAGCGAAGTGCCAGAAAACAACCTACAGCACCTGAAGAAGACATCTATCATTCGAGCTTGACTAAAGAATAGCAGAGAAAAATCTAAGCTTGATGGCGAGTTCAATGAAACTTCAACTTCAAAAATATCACCCAAAACAGTTAGGAGTAGACTTAAAGATCAAAGGCTAAAGAATTGCAATGCGAGGAAGAAGCTATGGATGTCTGAAGTCAACAGAAACAAATGCCTTCAGTGGGCCATAGATCATAAAAGATGCAGACATTGTTATAAAATTATCTGGTCAAATGCTAATAATTATCAGGTATAGAAGAAATATTATTCTATTGTTGTTTTACTTGTAATTTATGTGATTCGATTCCATTTACAAATATTTTGCAAGACAATGATTTAAAATATTAGGTTTCTTGTAAGAATTGTACAGATTTTAGTCACTTCTAGGGCTACCTTTTTCAGACAAAGATTTTTACATACAATTCACTCTGCTAAGGTGTTACAAACTGTGAAGCCTAGATGTGGTATGAAGCTGCATGTCTACATTAAGGCCAGAGATGTTTTTTTTTATAGCATGGAAGAATGAGCTCCACAACTTAAACCACAATTTTGCCACAGGTTTTAGAGCCATCTCTCTAGAAATTGCATCCCACAGCACCAAGAGATGACCTTTAATTTTAACAGATCAATGCCTCATGCCATACATCCAAACATGATAAAATTGGCTAGGAGAAGTTGAGATCACCCCTATAGAATAGCTACATCCGAGCCAATACGTATTAAACCCAATAGATCACTTGTGGATAATGATTGGGTAAAAAGAAAGCAGTACCATAAGTGTTAATAATACGGAAGTGAATGAAAAATTAAAAGATGATCGGTAATAGATAGTGACAGATATTTGTAAAAATTTGGTGAAATCAATGACAAAATGAACTACGACTATACTTAATGCAAAAGAAGTTCTAAATAAGCATTAAAATAATTTAAAAAAAGTTAATATAATATATATATATATATATATATATATATATATATATATATATATATATATATATATATATATATATATATATATATATATATATATATACTGAGAACGACGATTGATTGATTGATTATTGATTGTTTAAGGGCTACGCAACTTCAATCAAGAGTTATTGTCGCCCGTCAGAAGGAAGGAGGAGAGGCTAAGCTGGGGCCGGACGGAGCGCTGAATCCCGTCAGCACGGCGTCCAGGATGGCAAATCGCCGCGCCCCTTACAGGAGTGAGAACAACGACTTCGGGGAGGATTTCGAAGACGAAATGCTCGACGACCTAGGCATGATGATACATATGACACATTCGCACCTTCACGTGTCCAGAGAAAGAAAGGTAATAAACCTTGGTCACCCCATCACGTTTGAAGAAAATATGACCACTATATGTTCTTTAAAACATAGGGCCTATGGCTGGTCTGGGCTCACGAATTACAACCTCGTTTACGCCCCACGGCAAATCATTCAGGGCAACGTCACTACCATGATTGCTGCCCTGGCTACTGGCTATTTCCCGGATGGTTATAAGCTGGCTAAAATCATCTTAAACCCGAAAGGGAACAAGCTCCCAGATGAGCTGGTTAACATCCACCCAATTTCTCTTCCGGACATACTCGGCAAGATTTTCGGGAGTTGGGAGTTGAGAGTTGGGAGTTGGGAGTTGGGAGGGCACAACTCGCAATAACGTGGTTTCCGTAAGAAGAGAGGCACATATACGGCCCTAGAGCTCCTAAAAATGTCAAAGGTTACTATGTTGACATTGGACTGAGGGAGGTGCAGAAAACCTACCACAAGGTATGGCTGGGAGGAATACAATATGAGATCATAGAGCCTCCAGTTAGATCTGATCCTTGAAAGAATCCTCTGCGACTTCTTCATGGACAGAAAGGGTGTCTCATGATCGAAAGATACCAAGGACCAGAGTTTGAACTAAAGACGGGCGTCCAACAGGGAGGCTGCTTGATCATATTTCTTTACCTATTGCCTTTGCACGATTGAATGGTTTCACTGAACAAAATGTTCGTCAGATCCAAGAAATATTACTCACGCTTAATTGTTTACCCTTTAGAAAGACATGGTTAATTAATGGCTTCTGTATAGACAAGATGCCGAAAGGTTAGGCATTACTAAAGTCAAATCAAACTGCCCATTGTGAATTTAGAGTCAAGTTTGCATTTTCCTTCATAACAAATGGAAAAGATAGAAGGAAATAAGATTTTAGAGTTATGTTGATGCAGGGTACACGGAAAAAGGAAACCTGGGATGCTTAAGACCTATACCTGCCCAAGGCAGACAAAGTATGACACTTCTCATCCAGTGCAAATAAGAGATGCAGACTCCTGGGATGGAGCAGAGAAATATTCATATGCTGTGTGCAATAATTTCATTATTGCTTTGCAAAACGAATAAAGATATACTTATTGCTTTTTAAGTTTCACTATTCTTTACTTCCATTACAATGTTTTAACATAGCTGGTTTATAGAAAACATCATTGACATAATTCTATTCACTTAATAAAATAGGTATTTTTATACCTATTTGATCACTGACAAGCCCGCCCCCCCCCAACAAAGAGAGGGTATATTTATCTGAACACATCTCTTAGAATTTTTCTTAAGCTTTTAGAGCAGAAAAAGGTTCAGGAAGCGAAAATATGTTTTTTTATAATTGAATTATTATATTAAAAAACTCAAAGACAGCATAAATAACAAATTGCCTCTTTGATTAAGTGTGTAAGAGAAATGTGAATGCAAAGTGGGAGACTGAGATGACATTGTGTATGATAGTGGTACATAGAGGATTTTATGAGTGGCTTAGTTTGGAGATTTCTACCTAAAATGAGCCAAGCCATGGTATGTACTAAAGACAGGGATAACTTTATATTTAATGAGAAATAAAAGAGGGGAAGAGCGAGGCAAATGTTAGTTCAGTTATTGCGCGCAGATCTGAAAAAAAACAGCTCAGTGACTTTGTTAAATTATGATTTAGATCACTTTAGAGAACAAAAAAAATGCACTCCCCTTTATGAGTCATTGGTGGTCCCTAGCTTGGAATTTGTTAGTTTTTCGTTCACGAGCCTTTGAAAAGCGTTTGGAAGCTTGAGCCTCCGTACCTTAGGAATACTGTGGGGAGCAATACTTCACATATATAATATATGGCAATTATGTAGAACGAGGGACTTTGCCCGTGCAGTCGTGGCAATTGTGTGCGTGTAAGCCCACTCAAATCTCTTGTAATAACACTTTCTTTTTCCAAATCTCGTGATTTTTGCTTACTCAATACTGGTGATGGAAATCAATGATTTTCTAGTGTTTTCTAGTTTGGTTCGCTAACCGCGTGGATCGGGAGCGGTGCTCGCCTATTTGTATTCTTTTGCTCGTTTTAATTTGTTCGTTGGTGTTTTTAATATTCTGTTACCGTTATTTTCCTGATTGGTCATTACAGTGTTATTAAATCTTCCTGCTTTTGTGAGGTAGTAACTTTACTTGTAATCCGACTCGTTACGCTCCATGAAGCAGTGTTTTACCTGTTTTTAAAAAAAATTTCTGTTTAATTTGTCTCGTTAATTTCACTGTTTGACAGCTTCATTACTTTAGATATTTGAGTAATAAGTGTGGAGTTATAAATATATAAATATTATCGATAAATAGGAGTTGTTAAAAACAATTATTTTTACTGCTTTCCTAGCGGCTTCTTCCCAAAATCAAATTTATGGTACGAGATTAAAGCCATCGTCCAGGATGTATAAAGGCTTAGCTCATGCTAAAACCATGTGAAATCTTTTTCGAGATAAAGAGATTTGAAAAAAAAAGCTTCACAAACACACATTAACCCATTCATCAGAACAAAGCTCCCCCTTCTAAAGATTTCATGCCCACTCTTCTTTCTAGCCGCAAATGAGTCTACATCTCACTAAGTCGGTCGGTCGGTCGATCCCCGTTTTGCTTATTCATTGTTTTTGTAATAACATTGGAACAATTAGGCAAATTCTAACAAAAATTGAAACCCTCATGCTCCGTAAGGGGCGCGACGATTTGCCATCCTGGCCGCCGTGCTGACGGGATTCAGCACCCTTCCCGACCCCAGCTTAGCCTCCACTTGTGTTTCCCTCCCGGTTTCCTCGCTTTTCATACAAACTCTCCCACAACTTTCTCTGGTCAGCCTCTAATTTCACAAGGTAGATGCTGACCTTCTTCTCAGCCAACCGTCCCGGATCGGGGCTGAGGGGAGAGGGAAGCACGTTCCCTAACCCCTGAGCTCCGCTCTGGGGTAGTGAATATATAACAACCTGCTTTATCCCCACCCATACCTTCCTCACACCCCCTTTCCTTCTCACTTAACCAACTATCTTTAATTTTACGCCGTGTACAAGGTTAGGCCGGCATGCCGAGGAACAGCCAGGCCACCAGGCGGGAAGGGTGGGCCTGAATGTCGGAACCTAGCTCTGCCAGCCATGTAAGCATCCCTTGCAGGGCGGGCTACTGCGAGGGGTGATGAGCGATTGCTACCCATGGAAAAAATAGGGTCACCATACCCATGAATGCAAAGCTAACAAAACCAGAATCTCTCCCCATCTCCCCTTGTTCATCGACGGAGCCGCCCTAGAGGAGCTCCATTGAAAAAATCGAGGTTCCTTTTCCCCTCCGCTGGGCTTGCGCAGGGGACGCTCCAAATTTCTCTAACCGGAGAGGAGGCTTACTTCTCTCCTTCGCCTACAGGTGTAAGGGACTCCCTCTCACCCCCTTCTCTGGAGGTGCTTTCGGGCACCTCCCTCTTTCCAGCGGCAGTCTCCGCTTTTCTTTCCAAGAGACTACCAAGAAAGCCAGGAGGGAGCCCATAGCCGACCGCTCCCTATCAAAGCGTCTCGGTAGTGCAAGCTCCCTTAGGCGGGAGAGGGAAGCCAGGCCCCTTCGGTCGCTTCCTTCAAAAGATATGCTGGCAATAATACTGAACCTTGCCAGGGTCAAGGCCTGTGCCTCCCCAGACATGACTAATGATGCTGCAGACGGGACCTGCAAAGTTCTGGGTGGGGGAGGGGAGGCCAACTGGAGGCCCCCCCTAAGATAGACATGGTCCTTGAGGCAACACAACCTCAGCTGGTAGGGCCTTCGATAGGAGCAAATCCGGGCTCGGCGCCAAGCACCGAACCCGAATCAGCCCTTATGCAAGGTCCTCCTCAAATTGCCTGGTTTCCAAGGCAGTACAAGGTAGGGGAGGGATCTCCTCTGACCGGTGCCCCTGCGACTACCAGGACCTTCTCCATCTCGAAGAAGGACCTGGCTGAGGCCGGTCCATCTGGCCTGGGGGCTCCTGCTGGCGGAGGGGAGAAGCGGGTTCACTCCCCGCCCTCCTCTCCCCAAAATAAAAAAAATAAGAAAAACACTAAGAGGACTCGGGGCTCCTCTCCACCCGCGGGGCCTGCGGGGAGGGATGGGTCTGCTGCCACTTCGGTAAGCGACCAAGCCAAGACCGGCACATCCGGTCATTCTGCCTCCCGGTTGCGGAGCCCCTGAATATGACTAAGACACAAAGAGCGCAGGGCGGAGCCTCAATAACATCGGGTCTGCTCATCTGGAGGTTACCTGGCGTTTTCAAGACCGCTGGCTCCAAACGCTTCCTCGTTATTCGCTCCATTGATGGCAGCATGTTAGCCAAGGGCAACATGATCCATCAGAGGAGAGCTTTAGCTAGTGTAATTGGTAGAGATCCGAAAGAGACCCGTTTCTCGGAGGGAAGCCCTCTGGCGAATGCGGTGGATCCTCTGAGGCGGCCAAGATAAGTACTCTTCGGACACTTGATGTTACCCCGGTTAGTGTGACGCCGCACTCTACAATGAACGTTGTGAAAACAGTAGTTTATGCGAGGGAACTCGTTTCCGCTTCCATATAAGACATTACCTAAGAGCTGGGCGACCATGTGGCGCTACCGCGTGAAGGCATTCGCGCCACTTCCGCGGCGGTGCTATTACTGTCACCGCTTTGGCCATACGAATTGCTCATGTAGACGTGCGAAGTCGGGGTCACCCGAAGTATGTGTAAACTGCTGCAAGGCCGCACACGATAAGTCCAATTTGTGTGTGGCCAAGTCTGTCAATTGCGGAGAGCCGCACCGCGCGTCTTCGGGGCAATGTGGTTCATATGTTCTTGACAAAGAAATCCTTGCCGTTAAGGCCCAGGATCGACTCTCATTCTGCAAAACTAAGGACTTGGTCCTGGCACACCTGGCTCTGCCTGATACCTCTTATGCCTCAATGGTTGGAAAGACATCCTCTGCTCCTGGCCCATCCAGGCCAACGAGCAAGGTTGTTTCCGCGCCCATTCGAAGCCCTTATGTGGGTTTTATTCAACCCAGGCGCTCCCTTGGTAAAGCAGGTGGCACAAAGGGTTCACAGCCAGCCCCTGCTAAAACCAGGGCTCCCCCCTTCCCCTAGCTTGACCGTTTTCCGTAAAGCGAAATGGCCAAGCGCCTCCACCGAGTCGTTAGACTCACAGAAGGCAGCACCACTGAAGTTGGTGGCCAGGCCATCTTCCGGGGTTCCTAATGCTGTTCCCCGAAAGGAAGACAGCAAGGAAAGAGCTTCGGCTCTTTCGCTCACGCCTAGTGGTGGGCTGAGTGGTTCGGAGATGGTGGATCCTCGTAAGGAGGACCCTCCGCCACCGAAGCAAAGACGCGCGCCTATGAGGGCATATTCCTTCAATGTAATTGCTGTGGACTTCGGGCCAACTGAGGAGAGCTGCGGAGGCTCATCCCGTTACCCGTTAGCTATTTCTTTTTGCAGGAAACCCTGATAGGCGCGTGCCCCATGCCCACCCCCCACGTGGTATACGGGTTTTGCGACCCTACCACCACAAGATGGACTGGCTGGGGGATCCGCAGTTTACACCTGGCATGATGTCTCCGTTCTTCCTTTCACTTTAGATACCACCTTTCAGGCAGTGGCTGTGCAGCTTCACCTTAATAGGAGGTATACTATCATTTCTGCGTAAAATCACCGTCAGCTGACATCGACGCAGGTAACTTCCGCCGCGTCGTGGCACGGTTGCCGAGGCCCTTTCTCTTGCTTGGAGATCTAAACGGCAGAAATCCTCTGTGGCGGGATTATTCAATATATCACAGGGGACAATTCCTTGCCGATCTGATAAAAGAGCTTGAGATGGGTGTTCTAGATGTCAATGAGTTTACGTATCACTACCCGAAAACCGATTCATTTTCTTGACTTGATCTATATTTGTCCTTTTCGGATGCACAATCTGATTTTTATTGGGGGGTTGTCGATGACCTCCATAGAGGTAATCACTTTCCCATTTAAATATCATTTTCAAGGCAACTGTCGCCTCAGAGCCCACCTCGGTGGTGCTTAGCGCGGGCACGGTGGCCTGCATTTCAGGAAATGACTGAATTTTCTATCTCAGTCGAGGAGTTTAGGTCGGTTTATGAGGCCGTTGAGTTCTTCTACGGTAACCTCATCGCCGCGGGCCTGACTACTATTCCCGGAACGTCTGGCCGTTTTGCACGCCGACCACTCCCATGGTGGTCAGCCGAGTGTGAGACGGCCTTCAGACAGAAGCGTTATGCCTACATGCGCTATAAGCGCTGCCCGAACGATTTCACTGTCGGTGAGTTCCGTCGGGCTAGGGTTAGGTTCCGGTATATTTCGAAGCACGCCCACCGCTCTTCTTGGCGTGCATATGTGTCTCCACTTAAGGGAAAGACCCCTCTAGTAGAGGTGTGGAAGCGGGTCAAAAGAATTCGGCCCAAGTTTTCGCAGGACCCCCCTCCCGTTCTTCAGAAGAATGGGACGCAATCTTGGACCCGCGTCCGTGGCAGAATTCTATGCGAACACTTTGTCCACATTCTCTAGTCGGGATTCTGCTCCGCCAGCATTAAATGCATGTCCAGATTTCGCGGTAGGCCGCCGACTGGACTTTTCCTCCAGAGGCGGAGAACATTTTAACGACAGGTTTACTCTGAGTGAGGTGCGTTCCGCTCTTGCTTCGTGCGCAGACACCGCCCATGGTCCCGACGATATTCCGTACGCCATTCTTCGACACATGGATGAGCGAGGCATGGCCTTTCTCTTAGATTTGTTCAACAGGATCTAGGTGGAGGGTCTCCTCCCATATACCTGGCGAATCGCTATTGGGCTTGGCTTTCGCAAACCGTGGAGAGATGACTCTACCCTGGCCGGTTTCCACCTAATCTCTCTAACTTCTTAAGTGGGCAAGTTAATGGGAAAATTGGTAAATGTTAGATTAGCTTTTTACCTCGACAGCGGAGCCTATCTGTTTTCTGCACAGTACGGATTCCGCAAGTCCCACTCTACGTCGGATGCTCTGCTCCGACTGTAAAATGCCGTCTGCGCGACCTTCCTTCGTAGACAGCAATACGCCACGGTGTTTTTCGATCTGGAGAAGGTCTATGATACCGCATGGCGATACGGTATCATCGAGACTCTCCACACGATGGGGACGAGGGGACGCCTCTCAATGTTTATTTCTGAATTTTTACGAGATCGTCGATTCCACGTACGGGTGGGGGAGCCCTCTCCTCCTGCCCAATTGAGCAGGAAAAGGGTGTCCTGCGAAGGAAGTGTCCTCAGTGTCACACTCTTTGCCCTGAGGCATCAACGGCATCACCTCGGTGCTGCCGGAAGATGTTATCGCTACGCTCTACGTGGACGACCTTTCGATCTCTTTTGGCGTGGCTTAGATTCCAACTCTGGAACGTCGACTCCCACAGGCATTGAACCGCGTCTCTCGCTAGGCCGAAGCGCACAGGTTTCGGTTTTCTTTAACCAAGACTAAGGTGGTACACTTCTGCCGCCATCCACGGCTCCATCCCTACCCATATTTGTTTTCCTAATGTGGTGCGCCTGGAAGTGGTTGAATCCCACCGTTTCCTTTGTCTTGTATTTGGCCGACGCCTCACCTGGGAGGCTCATATTCGCAGCCTCACGGTCTATTGTACCCGCTATTGATATTTTCCGTTCCATGACGTTCAACACTTGGGGCGCTGATAGGGCTTCTGCCTTACCTTTTATCGATCCTTTGATAGTTTCAAGGTCGGCTACGGATTCAAATTTTATGCATTCGCAGCCGAGCGTTTATTGCGGAAGGTGGACACGATCCACCACACCGGCCATCGCCTGCAGATCTTTGCCTTCTGCCCTTATTCCATTTAGAGCCTACTAGTCGATGCTGTGGAGATGCCACTCACTCTACCCTGTGTACAGTGTTTCACTCTCCTGTACGCGCGAGCACGGCGCCTCCCTCAGTCGCCAACAGCTCTCACTGCATCCGCCGCTGATCTCGATGGTGCCTATGCCGCCGAGAGACGCCAGTCATACCCTAAGCCCTTTGGGTTTAGGGCCAGGAAACTCCTTCGAGAGGTAGATATAGCTCCCTGGCCGGTGGCGCCGCTTCTTCTGCCCAGGACGCCACCCTGGAGGGTACTACATTTTGCTATTTGTCGCCACGCCTCTGCTCCCAAAGCTTGTACGGCGCCAGGAGTATTGCGTTTTTTGGAGCACACCTCGTGTCACGCTAGAACCGTGCCAGTGTATATGGATCGCTCAACGTCCGAACGGGGAGACGGCTTCTACGCCTTATCCCTTCAGTTTGAAGTCAACGGGGCTCTGTTAGGCTTCACGGCCGAGCTGGTGGCAATACACCACTCGGTACGGGAGATCACGCGAAGTGCCCGTTTCGTAGACTAGCTTGTGATTTATAGCGACTTACAAAGCGCCCTAAGTGCTCTCGGAGCATTGGAATCTCCACATCTCCTGGTTCGCAATATCCGTGACGCCACGATTTTGGCAAGCCGGGTGGATGTCGAAATTATTTTCTGCTGGGTTTCTGGATATGTAGAAATGAGGGGAATGAGCGCACCGATGAGGGCGCCAAAGAGTCCGCTAGGACCGGGCGACCAGACCACTGTTTTGCTCTTCCTCAACCCGACTACATGGCAGGAATACGGGAAGATCTTCGGACTGCTTGGCAAGGAAGATGGAACATGGTCGAGCGGAACTTAAAGTTGCGTGCCATTGCGCCGTGACTGTTCCCATTGACCTATCCCGCAATGGCGCGACGGCTTCAGGTCGCTTTCTGCCGCCTCCGAATCGGGCACACTCGTGTGACGCATCGCCTTTGTATGGATCGCTCGCCTGCGCCCTATTGTGACGACTGCATCGTCCCTCAGACTGTTCTGCACATTCTCGTCGAATGTCCCAGTGTGGTTGATCTTCGCGCACATTACCTGTCCCAGTACGGTGATGGGCAGAGTCACTACCGCCTGTCCCTTGTACTCGGGACGAGTGCGTGCACCTTGATTGGTAGACTTGTAGGCTTTTTGGGGGTGGCCGGCCTTCTCCCTTTTATTTAACCATTTTTGTTGTTGTTTTTTGTTTTTGTTTTTGTTTCTGTCCCCCTTATACTTCGCACGTTCCTGCGCCGGGGGGAGCTTCCTCCGACACTAGGGTGATGACTTTTTGACTTTTTTTATCAAAAATTATTTGCTGTAGAACGAATGAATGAACTTTTGACCATTAATGACAAAAATTACTTTTATTCCGTTGAAATATTGAAAAAGGTCACGCACAATCCACTTAGAAATGTAATATAGGCCATTTTAGCATTTTATATGTGTTAAAAATATTTATATTAAATATATAAGTAATCAAACAGACTTGTGCAATAATTTATGTACCATAGAATTGTATAGAACTTTCCAGAAAATCATCACGTCATCGCTTGGGCGATTTCTGTAGAGTTCCAGTATTTTCTTCAGTGATTTCGCGTGTGTTATATAAGCGAGATGTTTAAAGCGGGTAGTTACTAGTTCAGTTTTAACGGCGTTGATATTATTATTGCCTTATTATAATTGTTGTGTATTCTCCAGCGTTTATTGTAAAGAGACCCTGATATTATTTGGTAAGCTAAATTTGACTCTCACTAATTATATAATACAATAGCATATAATATTTTATTAGTGTCTGCCTTCTCTCGTATTTTTTATAATTGTAATTTTCTTGTTCTTTAATAAAATATATAAAAGCTCAATAACAGTTTCTTTAATTTGTTAGCTATTTAATATTTAGGTTTATTTTCTATTTCAGTTGCTGAGTACAAAACATCTCGTTCAAGAAAAGCTTTTTTAACACACAGAAGAACAAGAAAACCTGGACAAATAACTTAGTCCAGTTTCAAGCACCATCAAGAAGAGGCAACGTGTTGGTTTATGAAGCACCCTTGAGTGAACGAAGTCGCATGCCCCTGAAAATCCACGTCGTTGGACGCTTCAAATTTCTTGAATCCACCGCCAAAGAACAGAGGGAGAGGATCAGTCTAATTGTTGTGGAGCTAAAAGCCTTATGGTGCAAAACATTGAGCTTCCCGCATGTATCTGATCAAGCCATTTGTGCAAAACTAGAAAACCTTCTGAAAGGCTATGAGTACTGCAGAAAGAAACAAAACTTTAATTCTTTGAAAGAACTGTTTGACGTGACCAAGGTGAAAGGCAACTGGTTATGCAAAGATGAGAACCTCTATAAACAGCAAATTTTGACCAAAGGCCAGGTTGGTTATTCCACTGGTAAACCTGCTAGTGTCAAGACCATCCACCCATCCAAACAAAAGAAGGCACTAAAATCGACTGTGTCCCCACTTTCCAGCTCAGCACCACCTGATTGCTTCGAAACTAGCACGGAGTCATCGAATGACAGCGAAGACAGTTCTTGGAAGGATGAGAATGCAGCATCAACGAGGAAAAGGAAGCATAATCCAATAGGTTTAGCGAGACTACTTGCTACAAGCTCAAAGCTGTCGTCCCACAGAGCAGCAAAGGTATGTCGCCAGATTTCTGGTGAGGGCATTGAAATCCCAACCCCATGTCACTCAGCAATCTACAAAGCTATCTACACGAGAGCTGCTCAGGTGAAGAAGCACTTGCTGCGCAGACTTCATCTGGAAAAGTGGAGCTTACACTTTGACGGCAAACGCATTGAGGACTTAAAATATCAGGTCGCGGTCCTCAAGAATGAAGCGAAAGAAATAAAGTTGGCTGCTCTCAAATTGAAGGATAGTAAAGCTGTAACAATTGCAAAAGGGCTCTAGGGTGTATTCGAGTAGTTCAACCTGTGAGGATCAATTGTTATGCTTCTCGCTGACACAACAAGCGTGAATACAGGCAAAAAGACAGGCGTTGTTGTTCAACTGCAGCAAATGTTCGAAAATAAAAGTCACCCCAAACCCAAGTTCATTAGTTGCCATCATCATGTCCTGGATCGGATTCTTCGCATTGTCATGGACGATCAGCTCCATGGGTTGGCTAAATCACTAAAGATAGAGTTCTTCTCTGTGCAGGATTTGATGAGCAATTATGATAAATTTAAAGCAGCCTTCAGCAAGGGTAAAACTGAGATTAAGGAAACAGGCAGCTATAGAGACGACATAAAGTTTCTCTATCACCTCACGCGTGTCTTCCGTCACTTCACTGAGATGAATGAGGTCCCCTTTGTAAAGGTTCAAAAGATCCCAAACATCAGCAATGACAATGGAACTCTCGTGCCATTCTAGCCCTTTTTGCGTTCATTCTGATGCCTGACACCTGGAGCAGGCTGCGTAAAATCTGTTCATTTATTTCTTACTCATGGGCTGACCATTGGTTCAGCACCCACTTGTTCTGCGCTGAAGATTTTTATGAACTATCGGAAGCTCTGAATGAATACCCAACAGGTCTCAAATGCTCGAAAACCCAGTGGCAAACAAATGAATCTCCAAACAATATTGCCCGAAGCAACCAGTGGTGTGAGCGTGCGGTCAAAGTTATGCAAGACTTGCACGGGTTCTGCCACAACAAGGACAACCTATCACTGAGATTCATCCTGTCCAATGACATTATTGTAACTAATTTACTTCCATGTGTGTTTGATGACCCTATATAATGTTATATACCGGGTCTCCCAGAAAAAAAGTTAACCGTACTTTGAATTAGTATAACTCAAAAAATAATAGAGATTTCTGGGTCCTCCTGAAAGTGTTTTATTTAACAACTATTTACCTGTCGATTCTGGAAACTTCATTAAATTCCCTTTTATGATATTGATACACTAATGGGTTTAGTGGAGGCTATCAAAAATATGTTTGCTCAAGGAAGTAAAGTAATGAAACGAAGGCTAGGAAGGCTAGGCCACCGTGCACTTTCAAGAGAACCGTAGGGAGCATAGATAGCCTATGTCACTGTGCAATTCTTCAACCAAAGCCTAGGCCATTTTACAGTGGTTTTCAGCCACGCTGTGGTATGGTTTCCTCATTATTGATTACAAAGCAAATAAAAGCGTTTCTGCGTAAAAGTTTACTTTCATAGAACGTTTTTAATCATGCAGTTAACAAAAGATCAACGTGTATTTGTAGTCAAACTTTATTAAGACTGGCAGTATTAAAAAAGTACAAGATTCATTTGAACAACGTTTCCAGGTCGGCACCCACCAAGCAAGCCCACAATTTGGAAAAACTTTCGCTAATACCAACATGAAAGAACATGCGTAAATCTAAATAAAGGTCGTTTGGGTTGTATGAGAACCCTAAGAACAACAGAAAATATCGAAAATGTTCAGATGACACTTCCTCAAAATTCACATGTATCAGTCAGAAAGCATGGGTTATAATTGTCAAAGTCATCCATTAACCGCATTATTAAACATGACTTAAAATGGCATCCCTATAAGATGCATGCAAGACACCAGCTTCTTGAAACTGATTTTCTTTGTTATAGATAATTTATCGAATGGCTTTTCCATAAACCTGCTCGTTTCTTGGAAAACATTGTGATTAGTGACGAGGCAGCCTTTTTCAAGAATGGAAAGGTAAATAGCCATAACATTCTGCAATATGCGCCGCTGAACCACCCGCCAGTATTTAACTTTGACACACGTATTTGTGATCAGAAAGTGTCTCTGTGGATCGGAATATGCGGGAATAACTATCTTGTCGGTCCATTGTTTTACGAGAATAACTTGAATGGTGCTGCCTACCTGAGCATGATCAACGAAAGGATCTTCCTGGAACTCCGCCAGATTTACGGCAATCAATTCAATAGACGGCGCACCAGCTCATAGAAAGCTTGCTGTAAGAACAAAACTGAGAGAAATGTTTGACAACTGCATTGTCGCGCTAAATCATGCAATTAAAATACACCGTGCGATTATTTCTTATGGGGATATCTCAAGAATAAAGTGTATTCGACTACACCACAAAGCATCAACCAGTTAAGCGATAGTATCACACGTGAAGTCAATAGATTTAAGGAAAATCACAAGTTAATCAAAAAGGTTGTTCAATCAATGCGATTAAAGGAGCAACTGTGCTTGGCAAGAAATGGAGGACATGTGGAAGGAAACGATACTTAGAAAATTAAAAAATGAATTTGTATTACCCATATGAAAAGGTGTTTTTGTTATAAATAGATTTAAATATATTTGTTGATTTTAAACTTCGAAGTTTCATTATTTTACTTCCTTGCGCCAACATAATTTATAGCCTCCACTAAACCCATTAGTGTATCAATATCATAAAAGGGAATTTAATGAAATTTCCAGAATCGACAGATAAATAGTTGGTAAATTTGTTTTGTTCTACAGGACTTAAAAATCTCCAATAGGTTTTGAGTTATACTAATTCAAAGTACGGTTAACTTTTTTCTAGGACACCTTTTATATGTGATTCATAAGCTTGTGTTCAATCTTGTATATGCTACCGGTGACTTCAAAAATTGGACAAAAAAGCTGACAAATTAAATTTTTAAAATCATTTTGTGCGTGAGGTTTTTTTATCAGATCACCTTGAAAGTAAGATTTTCTATAATCTTTAATTAAAGCTCATCAAATTATGACACAGGCATATGAGGTTGTAAAAAAGTCACCACCCTACCCGACACAGGAGCTTGCTTCCTAATTGTTTTCTTCGCTTTTGATCGTTGTTTTGTTTTCATATTTTTATTTTAAAGTAGCCTAGAGCTAGCGTGTGTGATTGCGGCGACTTATGTCCAAGTGAGCAGTCGCCAGATAGCCTTCTAAAAAAAAAAAACCCAAACAAAACAAACTCATCTTGTTTTACATTCTCTTTCGAATGGTATAATTGTCAAAATCCTCCCAAGGTTAGCTCATCGATAATTTTGTTTTGGCAATAACAACTAATCTGCCAATTCTCTTTCGAATGATATAATTTCCAAATTACTCCCACTGTTAGCAAGGAAACTATATGGCGATAAACACCTGATCTTTTCTCTTATTATGGCGCATTTTCTTCTCCTCAGTCGTCTTGCTGAACGGCCGGTTACTCGAGTGAGTAGCTCCTCCTCAGATAGATTTCTTAATTCCATTTCTCATACGCGGGAATCGAGGGATGGGATTACTTTTTATGTTATAGTTATTTGGATGGTTTGGTGGGCCATAATAAGAGAAAAGATCCCCCGAACCCACTTTCAAAATTACCTTAAAAATGATATATAATACAATATTGCAATAGCCTTGAAGTAAAGCAGACCTTTTATCCTGAAATTACGTGAATTGCCCGGGTAATTCTGAGAGTAGCTCCTTAATAGTATTTTTTAAGATATCTCGAATTTACTAAAAAATTTATATAGATACTTAATATTTTTAAAATGAACTAAAATAAAATAAAACACGAGCGTGCATCAATTGTAGGCCGCCAGAAAACGATGTTATTGATTTATAAATATTTGTGATATTCTTCAAATCGGTTAATTCTTAGAGTTGCCACGTCTGCTTTACGAGATTGGCACTGCACCGTCTGCACGAGCGAATGTTTCAGTTGCGTCATAGTTCCAAGTTCTGTCCTGTTTTAGTTTTCAACAATCATCAACTGCATTTATTTGTTGCGCTGCTCCTAAGTGTTTGTTAGCTCTCTAACACCATAGCTTTGTTGTTTCGTTCGTTCTCTATGACTTACACCGTCGAAAGTCACCTAAATACGAGCAACTCGCCTCTCTTGAGTGGATAATTGTTTTCAAGTCTTATTGCCGGTTAAACTGAACCAAAGTCAGTAAATACTTAATTTTATTGTACTCATATTCTGGTCTTCTTGGCAAACATGGAAAAAATAATTATGAAAATACGAAACAAGGGATTCAACAGTCCTGCTCCTATCGAATCAAGATTCGTAGGTTAAGCGGGAAATCTTGCAACGATCTAGTTGTAGTTGTCCCTAAATCTATGGTTGCATTTATATTCCTTGTTAAGCATGTAATTAAGAGGATTTAGTTCGTATTATAAGAACAAGAAAAGGGACTCAAATATGCGAACTTTAGATCCTTAAGGGGATTATTGCCTTACTAGAGACCTAAACATCCAAGTAGGCCTATTTACGCTGCATTGTCAAAAACAACGATCTAGTTGTAGTTGTCCCTAAAATTGTGGTTGCATTTAAATTCCTTGTTAGGCATGTAAATAAGTGGATTTAGTTCATATATGACATCATAACTAATTAGCTGATACTAACGAAATTTAAAAAACCTTATGTTGTTTTACATTCTCTTTCGAAAGATAGAATTGCCAAGGTCTGCCCAAGGTTAGTTCGGGAATTATGGAAAGTTTTAGAAGTTGTAAGGTCATAAATCAAATAAGTGAGAGCACGTGACTTTTTGGTCAGCAGACCTTGTTTTAGAGTTCCTAAATTATCGTTGGTTAACGTTGTGAAAGGCTAACTTTATATGCGGCCTTATCTAAATTGAAAAGCTTGCCTGTTTTGTTTAGCCGAAACGCAGTTAGCTGAGGGATATACATATACCAGGGCGGTCAATAATTTTTGCACTTCGGATATAAGGAAACGAGATATGAGGAAAAGTGTTTTATTATTTTTCAATATAACTTCCTTCGACTTCAATGCACTTGCGCCATTTGTCCCTGAGGCTTCGAATTCCCGACAACCAGAAATCTCATGACTGCTGTTGATTCCACTCCTGAACGGCGAGCTGGACATCTCCATCGTCCCCAAAGCGGCGTCCACGCAGTGCAGCCTTGAGCTAAGGGAATAAAAAGTAGTCGCTAGGGCCCAGATCTAGAATGTAAGGGGGATGGTTGAGCTCCTCGAATCCGCACTCGCGCAAGGCAACTTGTGCAACTCTGGCCTTGTGGACAGGGGCATTGTCGTGAATGATCAGGACACCGCGTCTCAACTTGCCTCGCCGCTTCTGACCGATGCACTTCTTCAACCCAGCCAGTTTCTCGGCGTAATATTGGCCTGTGATGGTCCTTCACTTCCATCATAGTACACCATCAACACTCCCTCAGAATCCCAAAAGATGGTGGCCATGATCTTCTCGGCTGAGGGTTGGGTCCGGAAGTTGATGGGGGTCGGAGAGCCCCTGTGCTTCCAGGCCATGCCTTCGAGCTTGGTCTCGGAATCCCAGTAATAGACCCACATTTCATCACCTGTCACTATGCGTGACTCGAATCCCGCCGGGTCTTGGTTGTACAGAAGCAGCAGCTCCTCCGAACTTTGACGACATTGAAGTCGATCATGGGGTGTGAGGTTTCGTGAGGTTTCTAGGGACCCAACTGGTAGAGACCTTGGTCATGGCCAAATTGTCGTGGATGATGTTGATAACACTTACATGTGATATTCCAAGTTCTCGCTCGATTTCTTCGACCTTCTCCCGTCGATTTTCGAGGATCATCCTCTCCACACGGGCGACATTATGCTCCTTATTCATGTCTGACGGTGATCCTGGACGTGGGTCATCTTCAAGGGACTCACGACCATGGCGGAACTCCTTATTCCAGCGAACAATGGTGTACACTGCAACCATGCGTCATGGATCTCTTTTTCATTCTTGCCTTCCTTGGTCAAAAATTTGATCACTGCGCTGTGCTCAACCTTCTGCATTGTTGAAAGATTTGTGACTGACGATCTGTGATCAGCTACTGCTTCTTAAATAGACGAGGCAGGAGCGTGCGGCTGCATGTCCTGACTTGTCATAGCTTGTCCTAACACCCACACAAACAGCCATCCCCCTTCCTCTGTTTTTCCCTACCGATTCGCAAAACTTATTGACCACCCCTCGTATCCTTGTTGTTGTGTCCTTGCGTTGCTATTCAGTCATCCACGCTGCTAAACGCACAGAAGATGTGGGTAGAGTTGGTTTAATTACTGCTCCAGATATCCCTCCCACTAACATTTTAAAACATCAAAACAATTCAGAAGTTTGGCTTGCAAATACTTTGTCTCTAAAGCCTACTATGAAAGTTGGGGAGTTTCTCTTTCCTCAGGTCATGCCACGGACAGATTCCTCGATGACTGAGTGAATTTTTGAATATTGCATTCTCTAATACTTCTACAACCATACTTATTCTCCAAATTTTTAACATCCACAACATACCTATTTTCCGAAACATCTTGACGTTTTTAAAGTGTACTCTCTTTCTCAATCTGTCTAATCTCAAATCAGATACGCAAAAATACAGGATCTATTCACCCCTTTCTACCTCTTTCTAATCGAATTTTGATTCGCTCTTCCTCTCTAAGCTCATCCACCCACGATCCTACCACCAACCATTATGATACTGGTTTTTTTTTCATTTAACCAAGAACAGATGAGAAGGGACTTTCCCAACTCATTCTCCGTTGTACACTAATTACCCTCCTTCTTCCCACCTCCCTTCTCCAACAACGTATCCTGTAGTTCTCAGGAACTAATATGAATGTTAAGAAAATGGAATGGGCATGCGAGAGAAAAGGTCAGGCTGTGGTTGCTTTGGTGCAGAAAGAGCAACACTTTTTGTAACCAAATTACCTCCTTAATCAGTTATAAACTACTGATTTTCACACCCGCCGAATCCTTGTAGAAAATTAGAACAAGGTACACACTATGTTTAAGCATCTTGCTAAGCAACCCGGTCCCCTAAATCTCAGTCAATTCCACCTATCTCCAATACAGACTTCTCTGTCTTCTCCTCTGAAATGATTATCCACATCTGTTCTCCCATACCTCTTGACTCTCCTTTTCACCACTTTGTAACTCTCCTTTTCCTCCCCCGCCCAAACTTTTCTCTCTTGTCTCAGTGTTTCATCTATAATAACCTTCAACCATATCTTCAAAAGAAACCTACGCTCCCCTGGAATCCTTCCTTACAAGGCTTTACCGCCAGTTTCTCCCTTAAATAATTTATATTTTCAATACATCGTTTCTGTTTAGAATAGTATCATCCGAATTTAAAAACGCTGTTGTATGCTTTATCCTAAATAAGCAAAACCTAAACCCAAACGACTACGCGCACTACCGTACAATTTCTCAAATTCCACCCCCACTTTAAAATTCTTTGAAAGTATGGTGTCACCCCGGATACTAAATCAAATGTCCTCCTCCAACTATAATGAGGTTTTTCACTTTTACATTAAGTCAGGACAGCACTGAATCGGTATATAACTGAGCACCTGTGCGATGCGGTCGACGCTCTCTAGCTTTCTATGTTGTTACTTTAGACATCGATGCTATATTCACCAATGTTCTTTTTCATTGCCTCCGCGAATTTGTGAGTCTTTCTGGAATTTAACTGGTTATGCTTCTATCTTTCTCTCGTACTCAGTCTATTCATATTGAAAATCATATAGGAGTAGAGCGGCCGGGGAAGTTGCGTTTTGGTGTTCTGCATTGGTCGATTCCTCGTCCGCTACTAGTTCGCATCTATCTTTTTCCCCATGATATTCTTATGCGTCGACTTGACCTATTATTTCATTTCTATGTTGATTGCGCGCAAATGTTTATCCCCTTTTCCCAGGCCTCGTTTTCTAAGACTTTTATAAACCTACTATCTGCAAATAACATCTTTACAAAATGCCTCTCGGATAATCTACTGAAAAGCAACACTGACAAAACCAATATTATTTACTGCACTCGTGTGGATGTGACCAGTTGCAAAACTTTTGCTGCCTCTCTAACCCTTGATGCCTTACAAGCCCCCTCTTCAAATACAGGTGAAAGTTGTAGCGTCATAATTGATAGTCAGTTATCTATCAAAACTCATGCTGCTAACCTCTATAATTCGTCTCCTTTTCTTCTTTGTAATCTATGTGGCATTATTTTCCATATCGACCACAACAGCTATGAGATTACCATTCATGTTTTCGTCACTTCTTTGCCTTGACTACTGCTAGTTCCTTTTCACTGGATAACAGGCTTTCACACTTAGACTTGTCTAACTGGTGTAAAACAATGCATACCGTTTTATTTGCAGCCAGAAAAAATTCTCTCGTTCGACTCCGCTACTTTTCGAACTGAAAAGCTGCGCATTCGATACGGAAGTATCTTTAAAGTCTTTCCTACATAAATATACCCTTAAATGTCTTTTCCTCACTGACCCAATTCGAGCCCTTGAGGATCTTAAGCTCTGTATCTGGCTCCTTATTTATTGTTCTTTGTAGATGTCTGTGTTGCAGCGGTGATAGTGATTTCTCTATATTTTCCCGATCCTGTGGAATGATTTCTTCAAGCGTGCCTGGTGAATGCCTATCTTGAAGAGCACCATATCAAAATTTTCTAATAATATTATTATTTAAAATAATTCCACCATTGAAAAATTCAATCATATAATTGACTGAATGCTCTTTATTACGTTTATATATAAGCAAGTTATTAGTAGTTATGAGGGTAGCTTTACTGTCAGCAAGTCTGATTTGATACTTTTCCATTTCTGCGTGCATAGAAAGGGTAGGCAGTGAGGGCATTCATTTGTAGTATGGGTTTTACAAACTGTATGTTAGGGCTTCAATAAATCCTACATATTTCCTTAGTGTAAAAATAAATATATTTGATGTACTTAAATTCCTTGCGAGGCCTTTTAATACGTAGATATATGCAGTGAGGTATTTGTGGGAATGAATAAGTTGCCTACTTGGTTACTTCTCAGGCTAGTCATTGAGATCATCCCGAGTCGCTAGGAATTCCACCAATTCGGATAGTCAGACCCAGCATTTTCATACTAGCCATATGTTTTGTCTCGGTATGTAGGGTTTGAGATTTGAGGGTGTTACTTTGCTGGCCATTAGGATTGTTGTATTTGTGTTGTGGATAAGACACTGCTGGGATTGGAAGAGTATATTGGTGTAGAAGTGCATGGTTTGTGTACCATCGGTGATTGTCCAAAGGGCTTTGTATTGTGTCATTTCGAGTTAATGTTAGATTTGCGAGTATATTTGGTGGTTTTATGTGTTTATTATTTATTTATGAGGATATTTCGGTTACCTAGTTGTAGACTTTTTTTATATCTATGCCTTCTAAAATTGCCCTTTGAGATGGTGGGTTTGGGTTGAAACGTAGTAGTATACGTGTCTTACTTAAATTACTAAAGATATTATGGAGTGATTTTTATGGAATATATGCTTTAAGTGGTTACTGTGATAAGTAATGATATTTTACCTTGGTGTAGGTTTCGTATGGTTTAGGATACTTTAAAGAGGGTGAAAATGGATCTGAATGATGAAGCTTCATTAGGAAGTTGGTTGGGATTGAAGATGAGGAGAATGTTGGAAATGTTTGTTAGTGGTTGTATAGCTGAAAAACATGGTGTTTTAGGTGTTGGTTGGGTATTTGTCGATATTTCCAGGTTGAGGGTATGTGATGGTGGTTTGTGTGTGAAGGTATAAAGAGGGAGGCAGTTCTTGGTCTGTCTTGATTGACTTCGTATCCCTTATTATTTATTGTTATGTTTGTGTGGATTCCAGGTGGACCTTAGTTGCTTAGTTGCTAGAATTATGTTGTGGGTTCTGAGGTTTGTTGTATGTGTGGTGAGTTATTTCGATTAGTGTGTATCTATTGGATTGTTTTTCAGATTTGTGGGGGTTGGTTTCGGGGCTTAATGTTTTTACGTTAGTATTCATAGTGGTTTGTCTTATGTATGTGTTTTTACTGTTATTCAGATTTTAGATTATTCATTGTATTACTTCTTGTGCTGATGATCTGATCTCTTTCGTTCTTTTTTTAAGAGATCTTCTGTTTCACGTGTCAAGGTGGAAAAAGGCTTTGTTCGGTTTAATTATGGCGTTGGCGAAGCGTTTCACTGCTCTTTACAAGGAAGAGAAGTTTGTGACGTTGAAGTTTCTGGTGTTGTGTTTGATGTGCTTTGTGAAGCTTTCCGACTCTGTTTTGCTGAAGTTTGTATATGTTTGTTTGTACGAGTACATGAAGAAGAGAATGACTACTACTAAGGTGGTCCATCTTTTTTAACCCGTACTTAATACGTGAATCTCCGACTGTATAATAAATTTGCTAAACGGCTAAAATGATAATCGCTGGTGAGCACGAACATACAAGGTCGGGGTGTATTCCGAGTAGTAGTGTTTTTTGACATCACCCAGAGATCATGGAGCCTTTCATAACCTCTGAGTAAAAACACCCTGATCTGAAACAGAGGAGAGTGTGCATATATTGTACGTTGAAGACTGGATTTGAAATGATAGCGGTGTTTGTATTGGTTTTATGCTGATCGTGTGTGCAAGAGGTATCTCCCACTGCAGAGATAGACTCAGTGCATTCACCCATTAGGCAACCAGTCCCTTACATTCGGTGGTTTTATTTCCGCGATTTCTGGGATCGAACTTGGTACCTCAACGTCAGAAATTCATCCCCATATCCACTAGACTAGCGAGATATCTCATAGGGGGTAGGGGTCGGGGGCGTGAGGCATACCTTTTGAGCAGGTTTTTTTAGGAGAGCAGGGAGTAGGGGTTGAGGCATGCCTTTTGAGCGGGGGATTCTTTAGGAGAGCATAGAGGGGGGGATATATCTGTAATTTACTATAATATTGGATTGAGTAATACATCTCTGGTTTCATTTTGGTGGTGTGTAAGCCTGGTGGTGTGGTGAGCTTTGAAATCTCCACCTAGGATAAGGTTATGTACATACATCGGTGTACTTATAACCTTGGTTGATAGTTGGGTGGGCTTCTTCAGGTTGTTTGTGGAGAATGGATTAGTTCTTGAATGTGTGTTGTGTTTTCTTGCATCGTTTGCCTGACTATTACTATTTCTGTGGGGCTTTCTTGGTTGATGTGTGGCAGGATTGTGTTGGAGTCATTTATAAATAAAGGGGAGGTCCTTATGAATCGGTGTTATGAGGTCACAGGCGTTGTTTTGAGGAAGTTTTGTGACTGTGATGTAGCATGAAACTTGGTGGTTGTAAGTCCTGGAGGAGCAAGGATTTCTGAACAAGTGCGAAGTGTATTTTGTGTTTCTGTAGAAAATTTGTAGGGGTGTTCTTTCTTGTTTTTGATACTCTTAATGTTGATATGTATCAAAAGGTACAATGTATATTTGAAGCCTATCTCGAACGTGATATTCACTAACTTATAACATAATGGAAGTGTCCAGCAAAATAATAGGTGGTTCTTAAAAAACAAGGTCTGCTGACCAAAAGTCGGGTGCTCTTACTTTTCTGATTTATGACCTTACGACCTTCAAAACTATCAATAATTCACGGCCTAACCTTGGGGGTACCTTGGCAATTATATCATTCGAAAGAGAATGTAAACCAACATAAGAGTTTCAAATTTAGTTAGAATCGGCCGAATAGTTACAGTGTTCTTACCAAAACAAAACAAAACGGACACCGGCCGACATAGTGAGATGTAGAGTCGCCCGCGATTAAAAAAAATATTGAAGATATGGTAAGATGGTTGGGTTGGTTAATTGGGTTTAGGTTAAAAAGACTTTCCTATTGTATGTTTTTAGTGTTTTGTTTATGCATTAAATGCAGGAATTGAATTCGTATGTGTCGCATCCAAAGTCTGCGGTGGGCCCTCGGGTCCAAACTCTTTCCTCGTTGTTTGGATAAGAGAGAGTACTAATTTTCCCTTCTCCTCCTCGTTCCCAATGACAACAATAACGGACCGGTCGAAGTTAGGGCTGGGGGAGGGGGGGAGGGGGCACGCTTGACTAAAAGCAATGAAGGTTTCAGTAATTTCCCCAAATAACCAAAATATACTCAATAATGCAAATGAACTAGTCAATTTAGATTATCTCATATTTTGTCTTTTTACGACAAAATTATAATTTATTACGAAAGACAATAAAAAAAAGAGTCAATATTCATATGGTCAATATTAGGGACAAATTCGTGTTTTTTTTAATGTAAGGTTTATTACTGCCGAAGATATTCATTCATTTGATTCATTGAGGCTTTGATTAACGTGGATTCCGAAACAAGAAGTCGAACGGTATTGGGTCTCCATCCGACCACTTAGCCCCCCCGATGTGGCTTAATTTCGCTAAAATCGGAAGCGGTCCTTCCACTCGGCTAAGCCCTAGCCCGACCAATTCGGGAGGTTTGTATATTCAAAGCTGGTACGAGTTTCCTGACCGGATAATGAAATGCACATAAAGATCCGAAAGACAATTGCTGTGAGCCCGAGGGCAGCAGGAACAGTCAATTATTGTAAGGGGGGGGGGAGGTGTCAGGGTCGCATAGTGTGCTTCTGACATTAACCATAGATGATAGAACCCTTTCCCATACCTGGGATGGTAGGGGGGGTGGGCACTGTTTCTAGTGAGAGGTATGCAAATAGGAGTCACCCAGAGAGGACGCTTGTAGTCCATTGGCTGGGTTCCTAACCAGAGGGGACATGTTGCGCTGTGGAGACGGAGAGAGAAAGATAGAGGTGTTATGAATACGTGATGACGAGTATGGAGTTATTTATCCCCGCGTGGGTGAATGTCAGGGTATCCGCCCAATTGGC
Source organism: Ceratothoa steindachneri (assembly GCA_963969495.1). Lineage (NCBI taxonomy): Eukaryota > Metazoa > Arthropoda > Malacostraca > Isopoda > Cymothoidae > Ceratothoa > Ceratothoa steindachneri. Next base: position 12,050,654 of record OZ018317.1, on the reverse strand, counting down.
GACTGGCTCGTGTCGCAGCCGAAAGGCGTGTGCCCACTCTCACTGGGCTACCGAAAGCACGAGAGCTCATCTGTTGCAGCCGGAGTTTTTTAAATTAGGGTCTACCAGGTGGATTCTACGTTTAATTATACATGACCTTTTGACTCGGATCTCTCATATTTACTCATCCCAACTAGTTAGAGCTGAATTGTTATTATTAACATTATTTTTTCTATAAGTCGAACACATAAACACATTCGCAGGAATATAAATAAAAAAAAAACTGAAACCTCGACTCACCTTCTCCGAGTCAGTTACCGGTAAATTTGAGTCACCGTTCAAGGGAGATAAATTCGGATATAGTTGACTTCCGACTCAACGTGTTCACTAGTATCTGCCCACCCGGCCCAGACTTCAGTTGACTAACCGATGTATTCGAGGTTGTTTTGATACTCGTTTATCTCTACTGAGAAACCATCATTTTATTATAGTTACGAAATGTCTTTCGAAGAATTATGAATTAAACGTTTGATCTAATTTCGATTAGAATATACAACTTTGCGGAGTGACCGAATAATTAAGAATTTATAGTAAAATATTATTTTACTTGTGATTAATGGATAATAAATGTGATCTAATGAGATAAACTTAATTTGTAGCATTTAAATTTCTGAATAATGAAGATTTGTCTGATTTTGCTCTTGGTTATTCCAGGTATGTTATCACACTTTGTTTTTAGTTATGATCTACTACAAATTCGTGCCGTCTGAACACTATCTCAATGGGGGTCTTCAGTTTTAGTTGAATTCTGGGTACCGAATTCTGAACCAGGGTATACTACAAAGCAGGCACTGCAAAGTTAACCCGATTTAGGCTCCAATCACGCAATTAACCATCCCCAAATGTTGTTTAACTATCCTCAGCGTAGAATCAATGTTTTGCTTTAGGTATTTTCTTATTACTTATATTTATTATTTCTCAATTTTGGAAGAGAGCTGGTCAATTAACATAACATACATAAGGGCCTATCGAAGGTCATCCGCATCTGTCAAAACGCACCCACCAAATGCATCCATAGGAATGAGTCAAATCATGCATCTACAATATACAATTAGAACCATAGACAGAAATGTGTCAAAAAGCATCATCATCAAGACTCGTCAAAATCCAAATCAATAATAATATACAATAATAAAAACTGCATCCACAGGAATGAGTCCAGAATACCCCCAAAGTAAGCCTCCCTCATATAATCATCTAATCTGCGTTTGAAAACATTCAGGTTTTGACTGTACCGTGTCATATGGCAAACCATTCCAGTAATCTACCACTTTATTGGTGAAAAAATATTTTCTAACATTCAACCTGCACCTCTTTTTTTATTTTTTAAGTGGCAGTACTCTAAATATGGCCTAACATACGAGTTGTAGAGATTAAGGATAACCTCTTTACTCTTGTAGCTAACATTCCTCTTAATGTATCCTAGCATCCTATTTTCTCTATTTTTTGCGTCAATACACTGCTTTGAAAACTTCAATGACCTATCTACTACTACGCCCAAGTCTTTCTCATCCTTAACCTAATTCAGCCAATACCCACCCATTTCATAGCTAAATTCCTTATTATCCCTTGCCATGTTAAGAACTTTGCATTTTTTAAGGTTAAAAGTCATCTGCCACTTCTGAGCCCAAGCTAATAACTTATTTAAGTCAATCAACACTTTAAAGAACTTTAGTACATATCCCATGCAATTTTAATTTGTGAACTAGTCTCCTAAGTAAATTACATCAACATTCTCTCATTTATCTAAATGTTTAGTAACACAATCCATAAAATCCAGGAAATTTTTTAAACACGATCTACCTCTTCTAAACACATGCTGATCCTCATTTATTAACCTACCGTACTCTACATGGTCAGAAATCCCATTTTTAACTATCTTCTCAAGAATTTTACAAACGATAGAAGTTAAGCTTACCGGCTTAAAGTTATTCGGGTCCTCTTGACTTCCCTTTTTAAAAATTGGCACTACATTCACTAATTTCCAACCATTAGGTATTTTTCCAAACTCTAGTGATCTAGTATATAACTTCTCACGACCTACTGCAATACTATCTACACCTTCTTTGAGTAACCTAAAATGAATGTTGTCTGGGCCAGATTAATTACTAGTATTTAACTCCAATATAAGCCCTTTAATTATTTCCATGTTTACATTAATGCTATTCAACACTACCTCCCTTGACCTAGAATTATCATCAATTAATCTATCTCGATTCTCTTGAGGAAATACTGAAGAAAAATGATCATTAAGAACCTCTACTATTTCCTCATCAGATGACTTTTCTCTGGTAAGAAATCTTTTGTGTGTTGAATGGAACAGGAGCTGCCAAGTGTAGGCCTTGAATGGTCTTTTGCAGTCTCCTTCTTTTCTTATGTTCAAAAGCCCTCCTTCATATCTAATAGGCCCTATTTCATCACTGTTAGATTTGTTATTAATTCTATAATAGCTAAAGAATTTTCTTGGATTTTTATATTATTTTTAGCTAAATTAATTTCCGCCGCCCTTTTTCTCTTCTTAATAATCTTATTTAGCTCATTTCTAGTCGACCTATAATGATTTAAATTCTCAAAAGTACTTTCTCTCTGTAATCTATGGTATGCTCTTTTCTTCTCAGAAATTTTCCTAGCTATGTCCTGATTCCACCATAACGGCTTCCTACATTTCTTCCTAATAGCCTTCATTGGAATACACTGCTCCTGGGCTATGTTTAGTATAGTCTTAAGTGTCCCACATCTCATAAGTATTCTTCCCCCTGAATTGTATATCCCCCTATAAAAATTTGCAGTTTTTGTGGAGTTTGTTGATGTTCTACCTTTCACTATTCCCAAGTTAAAACAAACTATCTGATGATCACCATTTCCCACTGCTTTCCCGACAGTCAATTCCTCATCCAAGTGATCATTTGAAAGAACCAGATCTTATATATTGGCATCTCTTATTGGTTTATTAACAAATTGAGTCCAAATTATCCTCAAAGCATTCTATAAACTTAAAACTTGCTCTATCCCTTCATATTATATTTTACCAGTCTACAAAATTTAAATTAAAGTCACCAAGAATAACTGTATCTACTTCACACCCGTTCCATATTTCCCTAATCATTAACTCATCAATACAGCCAGTCTGTCTGGGTGATCTGTAAAAGGCTCCGAAGTGTATTATCCTACTTTTACTGACCCTAATATCTATCCACAGTGACTCAACTTTTCCTTGCTTTATAGAATTATTTAGATTTGAAGAAATACTATTTCTGATATAAATAATCAACCCACCACCCGTCTTATCTCTCCTTTCACAAATGTAAATATCATAACCCTGTAGTTCAAATTCACTCACGTTGTCATTAAATTTTATTTCCAATAACCCATGATTCTATTACACATATTATATCTATATCTTCATCAATACTATAACTAATAACTCATCTTTCTTATTTCTAAGACTACGAGTATTGGTATAAAGACAACTTAGCCCTCCTATCCCTGAAGCACCTCTTTTAGAATGTATATCTTCCGCTCTATCTCCTGTGCATCTCTTTCCTTTCCCTGCCTCACCCTGTACTCTTATATTTCCCTGACCACTATCAGTAACTACTTTTCCGCCTGCAAAGCCCCAACGACACTATTCATCTCCTGCCACAACACGTCAACTCCAGCCTGGATTAGATGGAGTCCATCCAATGCATACAATGCCTTATTCCCATAAAACCCATTCCAAACATCTACAAACACTAATCCCGACTCCTCACAAAGGTCTTTCACATACTCATTCAGTCAAATTGCACGAGACAACCATTCCATCCCCACATCCAATCTCGCAAGCACACCTGAAACAACGCATGAATCCACCTGCTTTACATGCTTAATAATAACTGTATCAAACTCACACCCAGACACCATTCTATCATTCCTCTTAGACACATCATTTACAACAGCACCCGGCAAACAAACTCTCACTCCCTTCCATTTGCTCGCACACAACTTCCTATCTAAATATCTAATCTGAGAGTCTCCCATAACAAGCACCTCAGTCCTCCCAGTTTCCCTAGGCCTAGCATGACCCTCCCTCCTGTTCTCATTCAAACTACCACTTATTTCACTTTCTGCCACAACCACATCAGATAAATCACTTTCAACCTCTTTCTCTCTCACACACTTAAGCTGTCCTAACCTATCTATTCTCTATATATTTACCCACCATTCATCTTCACTCACATCAGTCACTTCTGTCTCTTCAATCCCTAGTCTAGGTCCTATCTTCCATTCTCCTGGACCTAGCCAAATTCTTCATGCATACACTCGCATCCCTTCTCACTTCATGCACTAACTCACTTAATATCTTTCACTCATCACGCAACCGACTCACCTCCTCTAAACCAAAGCCACATTTGCACTAGTCACATAACACACCGGGCATTCAGATACATTTGCTTTTCTTTCGCACCACAAAAATCACAAACTACATATAAACTGCTTACATCAAAAGGCCTTATCACTTCATCCAAAGCAACATCCATACTGAGAAACTTTTCAAAACCCATTAATTCAGCAATCAATAAAAGTGTAAACAAAATGGGGAGAAAATTAGGCCGCTCAGAAACGTATATAATTAAAAATTCCTGTATTAGGATGTCTAACACTCAAAGTTAACTATCTTCCCGAACTTAAATATATTACACCGAAAAATTCAAAATGAAAAAACGTCACTGAATAGAGAGCTCGCTGAGAACACGTCCGATAGCTACATCGATTGGATGGGGTATTCAATTTAGGAAATAAGTTAAGGTTGAATATGGTGTTTAGTTTATGAAGAGTTGGGTCGAATAGGATGGTCAATTTACGTAGTGTTAGATAGTATTATCAGTTTATGGAATAAGGGTTGGATCTCCTGGGAAATTTATGAAGAGGTAAGTTTGGGTGGTCAAGTGATAGAGAGTTAGGCTTGGATATGATGGTCAAGTTATTGGTAATTTTTACCCGTAAAGATAGAATCATCATTCTATTAGGAAAGAAATAGAAGAGGTCCCGTCAGAGGCAAGACTTTCGTCAATAATATAATAACGTAAGGTGCCTATAAAAGGATAATCAATAGCGAATGCGAGGCAACTACAGTCCTCATCACCCAGTTCATTTCCACCTAGCATCCTCATTCATGAATCTATCCAATCTATTCTTAAAACTCCGCAGGGTTGATCTATCACATGACTATTAAACCTATTTCTTAGATCAACCAATCGATTTTTAAACGAATTTCTACCAATCTCTTTCCTAAACCTAAACTTTTCCTGCTTAAACACAATGCGGTAAATTTGAAGATAAGCTGTTCGGTTTCTTCTTCCTGAGGGTGAGCGGCTTCCATTAACCAAACACACATACGAATAAACATACGTATATAAGAATAATCTATAAATATAAATTAAAAGCCAAGTATCTTATCTTCAACATTATGTAAAGGTGAGCGATATTGCACCACATCATCAATATGGCGCCAGTTGAATTGTGTCTTATGACGTGGGTAACCTCTACTGCTTGGACCAAATATTATGAGCGTAAAATATATAAGGGTCATTGAGCACATTTTCACTCAATGAAATCAGGGACAAATTTGAAAGTTTTTCTAAATTGAGATGAAGTGAAAACAAAACGAGTATATTCGTTATTTGGGGGAGGAATAGGAGGGGGGAAAGGGCGTTACTAATGCAAATGAGAATTCAAACGTACCTTTATCTATTTAAAGAATATGACGGGGGGGATCTCCGTTGGGAAGAGTGTTGTGTTAGTGAAAAGGTGTGAAGGCATATAAAAGACCTGTGGGCGCAACGCTCCCAAACTTGCCTCCTTTCCTAAAAGAAGTCAGTCCTTGTTGCGGTGTGTAAGAATGACAAAAACTTACATAGCAAACCACGTCAGCCCTAAATATCTTTGTTCAGACTGCATCAAAAACCATCAAACTCATCTGCTTAAAATGAGCAGAAGCACCGTGATAAGAATGTAAATATCCTAGCAGTGGCTGACACTCTGATAAATTACTAGGGAATACCCTAGTGCACATTGTCCCTCAGCTAATCCATTTTGCATGAGTGAATATTTGGTTCACTTTGGTAAGCCGCTTTTGAATTGCGTTCTGGCGTTTTATAAGTTGTGCGGGAAGAAATATTGAGGGTTTACCCTAGGCTACTTGTGCTGACATCCTGCTCCATTGTAAGACGGAGAAGTGGAATAAATGATAAAACAATTATTAATAACTATATGTGCAAATGCGACCCTTCTATGGAAAAAATGTATGGTCGAAGTTATGGAATCCAGCATTTGTTCAAAGCACGAACGTGATCTTGAGGGTTAGAGGGACGAACATATAAGTGGAACAGATGGCTCTTGTGAGTGGTTCCCATGGGGGTCGAGAGGGAAGGTAGAAGATCTAATGTTAGAATGCGAAGGGCACAATGCCCTGAGAGTGAGACTGAAAGAATCGATGGCACCACTGTTAGGGTAAGAACAGGGGGATAAGTGAGAAGTAGAGGACCGTAGATTCAATTTTTGGTTTAAATGTGAAGAAAATGTAATAAATTTCAAGAGAAAGGAACAGTAGGAGCGAGAAGAGCTTCTTGCTGAATGTTTGGAAGAGAAAAGGATGATATTTCTTTCCACAGAAATAAACGCTATACCCAGTTACAAAAGGTGGCATAACACCCTGAATCTACCTAAGTGTAAAGTAATGTATTGTGGCGCAAATAACATGGGACAAAACTACCCCATGGAGGGTAGACCTCAGTAGTAATAATAGAAGTAGAGGAAGAAAGTGACTTAGAATTTATATTTGATAAACCACTGCAATTTACTAGCCAAATTAACCAAATATGTAGGAAAAGTAATTCCCTAGTGGGTATCATAAAGAGAAACTTTAAATACCTGGATTCTAAAAGTTTACTATTATTGTTTAAGTTACTCTTCCTTCCTCGTTTGGAATATTGTCCACCGATATGGAGCCCCATATACAAAAAGGATGCTGAAGCAATAGAAAGAATACAGCACAGAGTGACGAAGCTGTTACCAGAAGTAAAAGAACTGTCATACCCGGATAGATTAATTGAGCTGGATTAATTGGGATATCGAAGAAAAAGAGCTGTTGTTGTATAGGTTTTTAGAATAATATAAATCACTCCGTCGAACTAATCACCAGCCAGAGGACACAATAAGAAATATTCAAGAACAGAGCAAGCAAGATTCAACGACAAAATTTTCTCCCAACGAGTGGTAGATATATGGAACTCCTTGCCCAATCAAGTTATATAAAGTACCACCATCAATCAGGTCAACGGTCTCTTGTGCCACTGGAAGAGGGATTCAGAGAAGTTCAGTGATACCTTCAATCCCCGAATTCCTGGATGCCTGAGGAGAGCATCGGAAAGGCACATAAGCTCATAGCTTCAAGCCTTACCAAGAAGTAAAAGAAGTAAGAAATACTATCAAAAGGGAAACAAGGAAGGAGGAATGGAAAACATTAGTGAAATAGACAAATGAGCAATATCTGGGACAGAGGCCCTGAATAAAAACGACGAGAAGACAAATGTCATCAAACCCAAAGGCTTAGCATGTGGAAGGACAATAATACAGATATTTTGTGGGATGTAACGAAATCCTTTGGAACTGTTTCACGTTAATTTTATGGGAATGTATATTACTTGTATCATCACTGTATCCTTAAGTCTTACAATTACTTTTAAGTTCGAATATTTGAAGTTCGCTCCATTGAACCAACTAGGCCTGAAGTCTCTGTATAAATTCAACATTTACACTTGGCCATGAGTCAAGCAGATTATCGGCGAACGGGTCTTAGGAAGCGGCAGGTGATAGGAGGACGGAAGTCCTCTTCCTGGGTCAGCACCCAAAACACACGAAATACGTCTTAATGCTCAGTGGCCGGCCGCATGGCTCCATTCGTTTATTTATTTATAACTTGTTAAAATGAGTTATTCATGCCGAACATTTACCAACAGGCTTCTTTCGAAGCTTAAATATGTTTTTTACTGTGTCCTCTAAATCCACTATTATTTGAGGGTTCACTATCTCTAAGTATCTAGTTTTTCCAAGACATAATTTTCTTTTTTAATAATGCAGGACCAAAATAGACAGTAAGAAGAAGGGTGAATATAGGACTGAAGGTACATTGCTCATAAAACAAAAACAAACGAGCGAGATCTAAGAATGAATACAGTACCTATTCCTTTTGTTGCGCTGTCAAAAATGTACAGCGGATATATCTGTATTGCAGTCTGGAAAACGGTGAAAGTCAATGCTCCACTCTGCACTCAAGCTAATATTACCAAAGGGGAACAAAGGCTTAGAGTGTTTATTTGCACAATAAAATAGGTAGAAATGCTCCTTTAGTATAGTGATGTGCGACATTGTAAATACAACTATGCAACCATCCTTCATTGGAATTAATTTCTGAGCTTAATAATTTGCACCCGGTTTCCGTTTCGTATCCAGCGTTGAATTGTGAGTGCGGGTTCGTTTTTGTGGTTATTTAACGCTAACTCTAAATTTACGCTATATCGAGAAGTTGTTTAATTGAACATTAAGGAGATACAAACTGGTTGCGAATGCATTCGAGTTTGATTCAGGGTGTCTCGTATTATTTACTGATTCTATCCAAATAAACTGATATTAATAAAGATTTTAAGTTAAAAATTAATTTACTGAAGCAATACTAGATTAGAAATCACTATAGTGAGCTTGTACTTGACAAGGCAAAGAGAACTTTAAAAGGAGAAGGGCAAGAAGAAGAAAATATTGAAAAGACGACTTCAAGTCTCCACAAAAACAGGGAACATTGAAAAAACTGAACAATGAATGCAATCAATTAGCGAGTTCCTCTAGCAACACTCACGTCCTTCAACTAACCATCCTCCACCCCCGTAAAATCTCAAAATCTCTTCTTTTCTCATTTTATTGCTTACTACCTTTCCCACAAAATAAGGGCGGTGTGCTCCCACACTACAAAAACTACCGCTCCCTCCTCTTCATTTATAACCTCTTAAGCACAAGGACACCCAGTACTTGTGTGGCCGTCCATAGTAATGAAGTGCTGTTTTATAGCATTTAATCGAACTAGGGCTGATCCATGGCTAAGGCCACAACTACGCCGAATCAGAAACACACTCCATGCACACCGATTACACACATTATCACCTATTTGTTCGTCCCGCAGCTTTTCTTTCTGAACTACCCATTCACATAATTTTGCGTGGTCTTCTAAACTTTCGCACATTTGACTTGCAATCGTCTTTTGTTTCAATTACTCTAGCAAACTTTTCCTTATCTCATTATAGCGGTTATACTCTACAACCACGGACAATCTCACCATTGCAAATCTCAAATTCACTTTCATCATGATACTTTTCACCCTCTTTTCTCCTACCACCCTAATTTACTTCTAATCGTATTCCATTCATTACATCATACACCACCTCTTCATTCTGTTTTCATGTTAGTCTCAGACAATAAGCATTTGCAATCACCGTTTTATACACACATTAACTACCAGTTCCTTCTGTCACATCATCTATATATACTATGTGTTGTTAAATGATGGAATTTTTGGCAAATCTTGCCCCCCCCCCCATAAAAAGAAAGAAAAATGGATTATAAAAGCATATACCAATTCCAGCTCCGATTCTACAAACCTACACGAATATACATTAACGCACACTAGCTCTCATGGCTTGACGAGTGAAACAAATCGCAAGCTCAAGTTTCCTTCGATGGAGCTAGATTTTCACATTTACGATCGCCTACTATTTGGTTGCAGCCACTCATACCCATAATGCACACTGTAGATGTGTGTATATGTGCATGACTCACTTAACCTAATGGCAAGATTAAATTCAGCCTATATAAATATATATATATATATCATTTGTTGTTGTTGTTTTTTGTAATTTTATCACCCATCCAGCAGCTTCTAATGGCTGATGATAGTTTTGGCTAACTTTTTTTTATTATTACGAACAAGTTTGAATTAAAGTGGCAACCAACTTTTAAAGGCACCTGGTTTTTTCATACTATTACCTACCAAAATGTGAGTTTAAATTTACTTTTTCCAGCTAGTAATCGATTGGTTACGGCAATATCTCACCCAATAGCACTCATCATGGTTCTCTTAGGCAGATGTAAAGAACATAACTCCTACCTCGGTTTCTCCAATGCTTTAAGGCATTTAGACATTCACTATTAAATGATATCGTATTAAATAGGTCTGAAAATAGAGGGGTTTTTTGATGGTTGAGAGGAGGGGAGCTTGCATGTGGCCTACCTAGGACTGAACAATAACTGGGAGAGATGCTAAATCACGTAGCGTAGGGCTTCTCAAATTATGGGTCGTGATAACTCTTTTGAATAACCATTTATAAATACTTTATTTTAATCAGGATTAAATGCTATAAAAGTCACGGAATGTATTCATTAATTATATACTTTTACCATCCATGATACTCTCCGACCTAAATATGTGGGAAAACGTTTTATGTTGGTTCCTCACCTTTTTGAAATGATTTTATCATGCTTCAGCTCGCATCCTATTTATTCACTATAACTATATTCCTCCTCCAGTAGTTAAGGTAACAACCTGTTTACTTTCTTTTTATCCTCTTTCGAATATAACTTCATTTTCTGGTACTTTACAAGCATCTCATCTCTCGTCAATCTCGCGCTACGTATAAAAGTAGGGAAAAAACGGCTGACGTTTCACTGTAGAATAAGGCACATCCTTTGGGGCCTAAAGAAAGGGCCATAAACGAGACCCGCTTAGCCTCCAAGGCTCAGGCGTGACTATTTTTACCGGTGAAATTTGACTCCATTCAGCCCCTCACTGAGAAACAACCGATCCTAAAACTGATCTGAGAAGCCCTTTAGGCAGATTGTCTGCACGTGCGCAACAGCGACCAAACATAACGAATTATCTTCGTTTGAATTAAATGGCTTCTGTGCCCTGATTGATAGGCATTATTGTTACTTCTCGTCTGTTCATAATGGAATTTTAAGAAAGAGCGAGGAATGTATTCACAGGCATGATAGAGGACTGAGTCCTGTGCCGGGGGTGGAAGTTTTTATTTCTTTGTTATAAGAATCGAGTGAATAGAATTGTTGAGGGAATTACTCTTATAAGAAACAAGTGAGAAAAGAAGATATAGCAAATATAAAGAAAGAATTAAAAGAGAAAAGTGCTGAATAAATATAAAGCAAACTTATTAATTGGGTGAGTGAGGATGCGCACTAACAAATCCCTAAATAGAAATTGCATCTTTGCAAGCACCAAATGAGTCTCACAAGTCAGTCTGGGGGATAAAGATTGGATGAAGGTATATAATAATCCCTTTCGTCCCATTAAGTAGGCAAGCTTAAGTTTCCTTTTCCGGACTCGTTCGTTTATTCTATCTCCATTTTACTCCATGCATTCAAAATGCCTCCTTGATTACACATTTACTTTCTCTTCTTCTTCGGCCATCTTTTATACCGGGATTTTGGTATATCATTAGATTCATCCTTAGTTGGATCTTTCTCTACAAGGATTTTTTGTACTATTTAATTTACTCCTCTCATCTAGAATAGGTAAGGATAATAATTTCCTCCATTTTTCTAAACCTATTTTTCTGCCTTTGTTCCACAAGTTATTAAAAAGCCACCATCACTACCCAATTGCAGCTACTGTATTCTACTGCCTACACCTAACCCTAATTTACTTCCCTCCACATTTATTTTCTTGATGAAACAGAGCAGCATCTATATTTAATCGATACATTTGTAATCTTATTTATTTTATTCTACATTCTTTAAGGTCGATATAAATATAGTATATATTTGAGAACGTCGGTGCAGGTATAATAAAGATAAATAGTCACCAGCACGAACTTGATGATAGCCTATGGTGATTTTAAGGGGATCGTTTCGCCTAAAATTGCGAAATTTTCCCCTCAAAATATTTGCTTTAAAATGTGTATATGTGTAGAAAACATCTTTAAAGTTTTGTTCGTAACTTGCAAAAATAAGTCTGCTAGGCTTCTTTCAGTGTGACGCATTCGAGGCCCTCTGAGTACGCGTCACTTTCTCTGTTCTGCGCCGCGGTCAAGTTTTTATTTCTGGATGACCAGAGGCCACCGATTTCACATCGGTGCTGCTTTTTTTCGTAGAATGCGACACAGGATTTGTCATAAACTACGAAGTCTTGTGCAATTTCTATAAGTTGTCCTTCAAAAAGGAGAAATGCCTTTCTCCTGCACAATTTACCATTTGGAAGACAACTCACGCCTGCAACAAGAATTTTGATGGCAAGTCCGGTGCCATGGAAGCAGAGGCAGCCAAAAAGATGTGGACGCGATCAGAAGCACTTGGATTCAGATACACCACCTTTGTCGGAGGTGGAGACTCTGCAACCTTCAATGCCGCCATGGCCATGAATGATGGAAAGGGTCCATACCCTTTACCAGTAGTCAAGGAAGAGTGTTTGAACCACGTTTCCAAACGTCTGGGCACACGTCTTCGTAACCTGAAGAAGGACCTCCGGAGACAAGTGACGACCAAGAGGAGCAAGATTGTTCAGGTAAACTTGCTCGCAGGACAGCGCGGGTTGACCGATGCCCAAATAGACAAGCTGACACTGCACTATCGTCAGAATGTTTGAGCTCACGACCCCAACGCTTCAGTGTTGTTAAAGAGGTCTATTCTTACCTCATATTACCATGGATTCAGCTTCTTCTTCCCATAAAAATGTCGACAGCCGTTTTTACTTTTCTTTTTTTGTTATTTTATTATGGTTATTTGAAACAGTTTAAATGTCCAAAAATCGATTTTTTGCCAATTTAAAAAAAAAAAATAATAAACAAAAAAACTATTTAGAACGGTTTTTTGAGAAGAACGTTCTATAGTCGGCCATTTTCGCTTTAAATTTGTAATATCCCGTTTTCTATGCAACAAAACGTGATTTTGCCAAAACAATATTTTTATTTTTGCCTTTTTTATATATCAACCAAGTTTCATGAATGTAGTTGAAATAGTTAAAAAGATTTAAAAACCAGTACGATCCCCTTAAATTGAAGGTGATCATGTGATGCGTGGAAGTCACAGTGTACCTTCCGCCACCCTCTGCCATCTATCACGCTACATATCTGTACGACCTGTTTCTCTGGCGGAAGGTTGATGTCCAGCTCTTCGTCATTACACACTTCTTGCCTTCATTAATAATGGGAAATTTCCTTCACGTTTTCACATGACTTATCGTCCACGGAATTCGTCTTCGAGAATCCTGTCATCATTTCCTCGTCTCGTCACAAAGGCTGAACTTTTGACCACGTTAATACACACGAACTGGGCAACAGCTTAGATTAATCGGTCAGTGAAATTGTGGATATAACATTAAAATGTTGGTGAAAGCAAACGGAAAATTATATATATTCCTAGAGGAGATAGAAAGAATGAACATTACTTAGTTGATAAATTCAATAAAAAAAAACTATAGGTTTCTAAAGCTGAGAATACATTCGTAATCAAATGAGCTTAAAGAAATTGAAAGTACAAGATTAAACTTCAGATGTAGAAACCAATGGAAAACCAGATGCCAAAAATCAGCAAGGACGTAAATTAAGGAGACATCTTATGTGCTCGGAAAGAGCTTCAAGAAGACAAGAAAGAAGAAACAATGGTATCTAAAACCTTGCAAATAACTAACCATTAATATAATGGCGACCTGGAGGAAGCTTAGCCTTTGGTGATCTCCCCCTTATCTCTTCCTTAAACATATATTATGGAGTATAATTTCATTTATCGACGAATGTAAACAGAATATTTAAAATGTGAGCTTTATTCAAAGAGATTCTCTTATGAATCAGATTTAGGGATTAGGCCTTTAGAAGAACGTGAATGGTAATTGGCAAGAAAAGATTTTCTGATCTCAGTTAAAAAGATGGTAGAATTTTCCACATGAAAATGTAGCTCTTTGGTTTCGAAGGGCAAGTTGATTTATTCATTTATATTAAAAAAAGGAGATTGACGGGGCATATTATTCGAACGTTTGTTTGAGAATAGAGTAAAGTTAGGCTAAGTGTAAATTTCCGAAAGTCCGGTTTGATATTAGGCACCAGAAGAGTGCGCAACCTTCATGCTGTGAACTGTTTGCAAGATAACAGGGTTTCATACTCTTGTCTCTAGAAGAAGGAAAGATTCTTTAGGATTAATAGGGTAAACGGAAGAAAATAAATTGACATAAAACGGAGGAATATATGGCAAGAAGATTAATGGAAATGAGCGAAGAAACTAAGTAAGATTCTCATGAACCAAAAGTGATTGGATTCGGCAAGCGCATTTAGAATTCATTTAGTACACGTTCCTACAAACTCACGAATAACATAAATACAAAATATCCGGAATAAGATTTACTAAGCCGATAAGAAACTAAATACCTCCGCATTAATCTGAATACTCATTATTAATCTTCTCATGCTTGCAGCAGTGGGCTGGTAATATCCGTAAATGAGATGACAACCGCAATTGCCATTTTCCACCGAGTAAGAATCAAAAGTTAGTTAGATTCGTTAACTTCATTTGTATTTGTAGTTGATCGAGTCTTTTTCTGGTTGATGTTTAGTGATTTTTATCTTTAGTTCTACTACTATGTTCTTGCATTTAATGAACTTGTTTTTTTATTAATTTTGGAAATCTTTTCATTCGCTTTTACCCAATTAAGGAGAATTGCGTATCGGATGGAGAGAGAGAGAGAGAGAGAGAGAATTAGAAACGGAGAGACAATTTGATTACAATTACATTCGAAGCTTTGTGTTTTGTCCGGTTGGCCCCCAATTAGAGAGAAGCTTTACTTTTCTGATGGATATGGCGTTGGTTTTCTATCAACCAGGTTCCGAGGTCAATTCCAAGCGAGAGTAGACACAAAAGTTAGCGCACGCAGAGTTCTGCTCACTGATTGGTCGATGAGTTGTGATTAGCCCCTCGGAAGAAGGTAGATCATACAACTTCATAACACAACCAATGACAACAGCGCTTTTTTACCTCTTCCGTCTTCACAGCAATGCGTTTGATTAAATTTGGCCTTACCCCGGTCGTATTGAACAAGTGGTGGAGCGGAAGTGTAGGTTTCAACTAGTACGAAGATGGCATTCGGGTGTCCTGAATTCTTCGCGAAGTGAAGATGTTCTCTCAAATTCGTGGTAAACGAAGTCTTGTCACCCACTGTAAATACAAGTTTTTTTCTTTTTACATGTCCTACTTTTGAAGTTTAATAAAATCAAGAATAATTTTGTGATCACAAAATACTTTCTGAAATTGTTGGTAATAATAGTAGATTCTTTGTCCTAAAATGGCTAATTGATTCTTCTATTATTTTATAGGTTATGTCAGCTTTAGTAAATCGGTCATTTTTTGCTAGAAACGGAAAGCGTAAAAGGTTTTGTTAAAAATGTGATTTTGGGAATGCTCTATTCTTATCAAAATTTTCTCGAAAATTTTGGACTAACAAATTTACTAGCATCATAGGCATCCTTAGACTATAAAAGAACATTTGGGGGGCCAAAATCATTATTAAGAAATTTTTCAAACTGAAAACATGGAAGCTCCTGGAAATGATTGGACGAAAAAAAAATTGTTGAAACATACTTCAGATGCAATTGTTAATTGGTTTCAACACAACAACGGATGAGATGTGAACGAGCTCAAGACGTACCATCACGAAGATCGCTATGTCAACTAATTAAAAAAATCGAGACACCAGTATTTTACAAGATAACGAAAAGGGCGTGTTGGCACAAAAGGCGTAGAACAACATAAAATTGAAGAGTTGCTTCAAAACTTCGAACGGTCACCGCATTAATCATTGAAAAGATCAGCAGAACAAGTGGGATTGTCAAAGTGCAACATACAATGTAATGAAGAAAAAACTGAAACTTAAGCTATACAAGATTCAGGTTGTGCAAAAATTAGAAGACAACGATTCCGCTAAGAAGAAGAATTTAGACGAAAATTTTGGGAAGTTGATGTACCGCCCATGATAATGTCTGACGAAGCGCACTTTCATCTCAGTGGATACAATAATAATCCGAACAACGGAATATGGTCGAATCACAACCCAGATGCTATACATCAGAAAGAGCTGCATCCTGCAAAAACCACTGTGTGGTGTGCGAAGATGATGCAACATCACATACATCGAATGAAACAATGCAGTTGTTGAGACGAAACTTCAGAGAAAAAAATCATTTCTCGAAACAATGAATTTAAGTGGCCTCCAAGACCCCCCCAACTTACACTTTTGGATTTTTTATGGGGATATTTAAAAGATCGTGTTTACCGTAATACTCCTAGAAGCATCCAACAACTAAAAAATACTATCGCTGAAGAAATTAACAACATCGATAAAGAACTTTTGCTACTCCGCAATCCGTCTAGCTATCTTGAATGCCTAGTTAATACTAGTTTATAAAATCCCTTTAACACTTAATTAGAAGTCATGGTCTATAAACTAGAATCTATACCATCTTGAATGCCTAGTTATACTAGTTTATAAAATCCCTTAACACTTAAAGTCATTTTAAGTATTAAAGTATTTAAGTCATTAAAGTATTTTAATTTCGGGATGGGTTGGGGAACCCCGGTAAAAACATGGGGTAATTATCCAAAAATAAAGACATTGCTGTCTATTCCTTCCCCCTCTTGGACAGGGGCCTGCGATCCAATAATGAAATTCATATAAAAATGAGAAGGACAATGGTTTGCGAGCCCGAGAGCACCAGGGTCTGCCCTTCGTCGGAAGAGGCGTGCAGACAAATCGGTTAGTACTCCCTCTTCCCCCCATCAGCGATTTTTTTTTCTTTTAAGAGCTCATCTGGCGACTGCCTACTTGGGCATTAATCGCCGTATTCAACATTGCCTAAAATTAGGCATATTTAAAAGAGGAGGCTAAAAAACAAATAAAATCCATCAATAAAATAAAACAAAGAAAAAGGTAATAAGCAGGAAGCAAGCTCCGGCGTCGGGGGAAGGTCCGCCTTTCCCCGGCGCAGGAACATATGACCTACTAAAGTAAGAAAAACAGGTCGGTGTGCACGAAACGTCCCGAGTACAAGAGACAAGCGGTAGCGACCCCGCCCATCTTGGTACCGGGACAGGTAACGTGCGTGGAGATCGCCCAGACTGGGACATTCGAACAAGAATGTGCCGAACAGTCTGGCGGACAACACAGTCTTCCAGACTCGACGCACCGCTCATTCCCTCCCCACGCCCCACCCCAAGAGCGCCCCAAATCCTTTGACTCCACAATTTCATCAAAGTCTCCTTATAAATTTAAGGCCCGTTTCTCGCACTTATTCGGGACCGGGTGGTAAAGGGCAATTTCCGATGAAGTGGTAATGCACTGCACTCAAATCCTGGGTAGTGGTAGGATGAGACATCCACCTCTGGCATCTTAGGCGAGATCCGAAGACTTGATAATGTAATGCACATAAAGATCAGAATGACCCCTGCTGGTACCCTATACTCATTGGGGAGAAGGTGTTCGGTAGTATTGTATTATGGCACTGACCAGAGATAATTATATTACCCTTCCTGGATCTGTGTAAGGGGCTATGTGAGTATGAGTACTCCCTTAAGCTATACCAGTGCTCCATCGGCAGGAAGAGAAGAGTTATTGTTGTGTTAAGAAGAGTCAAGGTGAATCATAGCGGTGTTATGATGGACTCTATGCGTGATGATGCCTGCAACTACTTAAGCCTGTGGTAGTCATCAGCGTATCCGCCAATGGGTGGCGAACTCGGTATGCCTCTGAAAGTTTTGTGTCCGCGCCTCTACTCTGGAAGTCCAGCGCCGTATCCACTGAGCACTCCATCAAATTTGAGGCTCATGGTATTATTATATATTTCTAAAAATGACGCAACACCTTTTGGCAATAATGCCGGCAGGGAAACCGCGGCGTTAGGGCCGGGGTGAGTAGCAAAGAAGTCTCTATTTACCACCTGACATCCCCTTGCGGGTCTTATAATGAACTGATGTATGTGTAATGCATTTTGAAGATAAACATTAAAATACAAAAGGAACCAACGAAACTCCATTTTGCTGGTGGTGGTTGAAGTTTGTAGGTGTAGAACTGTAAATCTCCTGGCCTCGTTTCAATTTAATGAAGACTACCATAAGTTTGTTCATGATTTTGTACTGCCACTTGTTCTTTGTTCCTTCTTATTTCTGTTATCTGCTTCATCCTGGTTTCGTTACACCAGGGCTACTAGATCTCTTATTTTTACCCATGATTCTTCAGTGGAGCCATGACTTTCTTTCCAGCCTAACCAATGTATCCTTCTTCCTGTGTTTAAATCGGCTTCAATTCCAGACATTAGACTCCATATTCTCTATTTAATGTTTTCAAATTGGAACCTGTCAATCCTGATCATCGGTTTGAGAACTTTTTGGGGCCGGGTTATGAATGGTAAATATTTTGCCGTTATATCTATCTATTATTTGGTAGTAAGAGGGTGCTTTACCTGATTGATATCTTGAAGATATTAGTGCTCGTAAATGAGTGAATGCTGTTATCATTATTTTAACATAGATTAGCTTTGAGTGTACTTAGACTCCTTGCTAGTTCTGTTTTTTTATCTCTTCGCTCTCTGGTTATCTATCTCTCTCTTCACTCTTTTTCCTTATCTTCTTCCTCTTCATAAATCTCTTCATCGATTTATTTTTATCTCTCACTGTCTCTACTTTTCTGCTAACTTCTTTTTTCCTTCTCCCCATCTCTTCTCTTTTACCCGTACTTTCTCTTTCAATTATTTACTCGCTCTCCCATTCTCTCCTACCTATACCCCCCTCCTTTCTATTGTTTCCTCCCTGTCGCAGTGTGACAGAAGAAAAACATCGTGTTGTTTACATAGGTTTTTCACATCCTGCTTTCCGGAAACCAGATCTTCATTCGACGACGAAGCCCCAAAGGCCATTTCTCCATTTAGGGCTATCGCCTTCCGAGGCCTCTTAATGTGCCCGGTCGCTAGTGCCTACTGACAGCAAACACATTTTTCTACCTAGGCATCTTTGGGATTAAACCGGGACTTGGTGCTTTTAGTTCACTTGGAATTTCTTTTACGTTTATAAACTATCAGAATCCGAGCTGAGAACGGCAGGTGGTTTTTTGCTGTTATTCATCTATAGTAAAATTAGAACTTGTATAAATCAGTGGAACTGATAATGCCCTTGTTTGTATGAATATTTAAATTAAATAAGACCATCTGCATCTGGAAAATTCAGAAGTTCTAACGAAACTGGCGAAGTTGGGGGAACTAAATTTTTGGTGACAACTATAGGTGAGATATTCAACTATCCCTAACCTGTCTTCGTTCCACAAGTGAAATGGATTGTCTTTTGAAATAAATAATACAGGGAATTGGGGTAGCATCCAGGGCCAGCCGTCACCTCGAATCTATTTTCAGTAATTTATGACAGTATTTTTACGCAAAAGTCCTCTTAGTAATTTTGCCGTAATTTGTAATGACCAACCTACTCAGACGCGTGAGACCTCAAAATGCACTCAAGGAAAGACAGATGTGCACGGCACCTTTGATTCAGTCACGCAGGGGATGAGAGAAACGGGACTCAGCTGATGTTTGCTCCGTTAAAAGCCATTCCGATGCAGAGCTTCGTACAACCGCTCGGAAAGTGAGAAAACTAAAATTCAATTTACCATCTGGAACTGCTTGACCCGAATATCAAAGAAAGGGGGGTGGGCTTGACTATCTGAGAATCCACGAATAGATATATGGATCGAAGACTACCAACCTCAGTTACCAGTTAGCCACTAATATTCCTAATCATCCTCCGATGGATTCAGCTGCCAACAGAGTCAAGAGATTGGATGGCTACTACGAGGTAGAAGCAGATTAATCGGAAGAATAGATAAATAACGGGAAGGGAAAGTTACAGGAGAAAATTAATAAATAAAAGAAAGCAATACACCACCATAAACACGGATAAATAGAGAAAAAATGGAGCACGCACATGTACACGGTGGAATCGGAGTAAGATATAAATACGTCCAGAACCAAGGAGAAGAGAAGAATAGATTGTACACACAAAAACACTTTGATGAATAACTGCCAGAGATAGATACTGCTACACAGAATGCAACTGCAAGATTATTCCTGTACACATCAGTATAATATGTATGCAAAAGATTAAATAGTGAATGTTGAAATAGCTGTGCCCTCGTAACATTAATAAACAATTACAAGCAATGTAGATTTGATAGTGAGAACTGCCTTTCCATTCTTAATCTTTATTAAACCACGAATGAATTGGTTTGAGTTATTACTAAGTGATATTTTAGTTAATAAATTGAAATAAACTAAATAATAAATTACACTCAACTTATTTAGAGAGAGAACATGAACATTAAGACACGTCGCGCTAAAAGCAGCTAGGCCCTCCGGGCCTAGGCATTTCATCGATAATTTTAAATAATTGACTTTGATTATGTTGTGAAATATCGCCATTAAAAGACACCAAGGGCGACGTGCGTAGGACTTGCTACAGGAATAATTTAACCCTTTTATCCGGCGAACATGATACTACGAGTCATCCGGATCTATATGCTCTCGCTCCAAGGCCTCGCACGCCAGGGCGGTTAAGTAGGCTTCATGAACACTAGGAACTATCAAACTAAAAGGCGAACATCTTCCAAGACGAGAACACCTAGATGAAGGTTGCTCCTGGTACAACGGCCTGGGGATCCACAACTTTTAACAAGGGACCGAGGAGGGCCCTCAAGTGCACGAGCCTGCAAGGGGGTAGGAACCCTATGCAAGGTGTTCCACTTAATACTTGTAGGAGTTGCACATCCCTCGAGTCTGAGTACAAATTTTGGAAGCCCCGTCTCCGGGTTGACAGGAATACTCTGATGGGGCCTTAGGAAGTTGCTGGTGCGCTTTCTCCTCGACCTCTCTCAGCAATACTTTTATTATTCAATTTTACTTAATAGTATATATTATTATATATATTATTTTTTACGATTATTTGTTATTATCATCATTATTATTGTGCATTATTTATTATTAGTATGTTATTATTTAATCTTTATTATTACGGCTCTCCCCTTAACCTTTTCTACACGCACATTTTACCAGGTGAATTGCATGCCCTCTTGGGATCACTAAGCACCAGGATATGATAATAGTAAGTAATCACCCACCCTACTCGTTAGTGGACCGCCTATTCCTACTTCTCTTTATTTGATACTCTCCTATCCTTTTCCAAAACTTGCTAAATTTAATTTACTTAATCGATGTAAAAACATTCTTCATTGACCGATATCCTATTTACTATTCAACTATGTTCAAGTGCCTATCTATTGTTCGACGATCGGAATATCTTTCAACGTTTCTTTGGTAAAATGGAAGCAAGATGATCGTTAAGTATTGCGACCATAACTTTTCGAGCGCCAGGTCAGTCTCACTTATGATTTTTCAATGCACTCACGATGCGGTGCCTCTTGTCGAATCTTCTATTTAGAACATACTATCAGCAAGTTGGTATAAGAGCAACCTTGTCTACACTACTACGAACGTGCAACCTTCTTTAAGCAAAACTAGGGAAGATAGATGAAAAAGAAATTTATGCCAAAAAAGTATGAAGATATTGAACAAAACAAATAAAAAAAGAATTCACGGAAACTAATTAGTCCGACTTAGAAACCTAGCTGCCCAAAGTTACGAGTTCGGAACCTTCTAGCTAGGGGGAAGCTAAGAACAAATAATTAATTTCTAAAAAACGAACAGAAACTTACAAACTTGGAAAGATTTATCAGGATGAATATTCACAACAAAAGTTTTATAAAGCTTAGAGAAATCTCCCTACAAGGAAATTCTTACTAAAAACCCATGGCTCAGGTCAAATAATTAGGTTCTATAAGAGGATACCTAAGATCTACTCGTACATCAGACTAGAATATCAAAACTAGCGACTTATACAGTCCTAGCACGAAAGGGAGTAAGATAACAATTGCAGTAATTTCTGAAAAAAAAACTTGCAGAACAAATTAGTTGTACCGAAGAGCTCCGATAATTCAAACTTACCAATTGAAAAGGGTTCATGAGAGAGAAAGATGCTAAACAAATAATAAGTTTCCAGGATGTTTCATTCACACTAAAATGATTTCAAGATTCCAAACGGGTCAAAATCCTATCGGGTTTAAGTGGATTCCTTGGATTTTAACAGAATCTTTGTCCCTTTTAAGCTGCTCGCAGTCCTTTTACCGGTGGGACTCTAGTTATCAGAAAATGGAAATCTGTCATTCAACAACAGTTTGGCAGGAACTAAATGGATTTGATGGCAAGTGAAGGAAAATGCTCTCAGATATTATTGCGTTGTGTACGTCGCCCTTTCTTGCCTTGTGCGGTAAAGAAGTGTATGTTGCGTTCAGGAAAAGATAGTGGATATAATCAATATAGGCCTGTTAATAAGTGCTAGAACGGTTGGAGGGATACACCTTAATTATTTATTATCCAAGATGAAGAAAAACGTGAAAATTAAAGATGATCTACATAACTTTAATAAAGTGCATCAAAACGGGGGACCTACGAACATTTATGTCGAATCTCCGTTAACATCTTCGCATTTATAAAGAGCGTCAAACAAAAATTTATAAAGTTGAAGCTATTATTTGAGAAAGAGAGATGAAAGATTTAACAAAACTATTGAAACTCTAATACTTTATTTATAGAATTAGATTTGACCAAACAAAGATCTAGCCTCCCAGCTAGTATAGTGGTTAACACTAATAAATTATTTAAATGAACTCCTACTTTAAAAAAAAATTCACCTCAGTATTGATCCGATAATAATAATAATAGGTATTTATATTGCGCCCTTCAAGTCTGTTAGCTCTCCCGTAGCGCAGGTTGTGTAGCGAGTGTAGAGAAAGTTTAGAGGGGAAAGAAGGCAATTCTGAAGAGATGAGTCTTCAGGAGACGCTTAGAAGTAGCAAGGGAGGGAGAGGATCGGACTTCGGCAGTAAGAGCATTCCAGAGTCTAGGAGCACAAACTGAGAAGGAACGGTCACCTATCGAGAAGAGGACAGAACGAGGAGTGCTCAGGATGGGAGCAAGGTTCGACTGGAGTGCCCGAGTAGTTTGATGACGGGAGAGGGCAGACGAGAGATAACGTGGAGCCTCGAGGTTTAAGGCCTTGTAGGTGATGAGAAGAATTTTATAGTGGGTACGGATTTCAAGTGATACCTACGAGAGGACCCGAAAACTCGGAGCATCTTTGGGACATTTATAAGATATACATGATTCTGATTCATTAACAAAAAGATAATAAACATTTCGATCTCCTTTTATATAATATACGCGTATATAGTTTTCTATCAAATAAAATACTCAAAATTTATTTACTTTTCTAGTTGTATAATTAATATTCACTGTATTAGAAGGAGTTGAGAATACAAATTGTAACCATTTTTTGTGTAAGCCATATTTTTCAATAACCAAAACAAGTCCCTGTCCACTAAAATTTCCACTTTCTTTGCAAATATTTAAAAATCAGCATCGAGCTTTCTAAAGCATTTCTCACCATTTAATTCTATTTTACTCTCCTGTCCTTTCTCACCTTCATTTCAACATCGTAGGATTCCTCCAACCTCCACGGATTGAACATTTCAACGATTTAAGGAATTTCAGTCTCTTCATTAATTAGTAAATCAACCAGTCAAATGGCCCAGTACCATTAACCATTAGTTATCTTTATAAAGGACAAACGCCATTAAACTCTCGTCCCCCGAGGAATTTCATGGTTCTTCAGCACAATCCGAATTATTTTGAAATGCTTCAGTTAATCGTAGGATTTCAATTAGGAAAGTTTGGTAGACTTAAAATAGATTTATAAACTGATAATGAAGAAGTTTCTTGCTCTGATTTTCAACTTGTTAATAAAATAGTGTATTTCAAAGGTTGACAGCCAAATAGACAATAACAAATTGGACTCTACAAACTTCCGAATTCCTGCCGTATTATTTAATGAGTCTCAAAGATCGATTAACATAATTCATGTTGTTAGTAGAATTCAAATAGTTCCGTGTGATCCCTTTTACGTCCTGTCTTATGTTTCGTTTGGGGGCGATTGTCCGATTTCAGTATTTACACTGGGCCATTACAACTGCATTTCTGTTTATTTTATATTTATTAAACATGTCACATTCAACTTTTTTTAACGCATCAAAGACCAAAATTTAATTTTGGCTTGTTCTCCGAAACGAGTTTATGTCAACACCACAAACCGATTCGTTTATTAAAATTTATCTCATTTACTTATCAACATTTATCATCATCAAGGATAATGGGAAGTAATAAAAATTCCAAAAAGGTTTTCATCCGTGGATACATAAATTTGATTAATAAAAAAATGCAGTTTTCAAAACCCGTTTCAATAGAAAGAATATTTTGATTATTATGCGCACACCAAAGGATTAATTTGGATCTTATTTACATACCCTTGTTCCAGTTTGTGTTCAGCAGTCCCCTTTCAGGACCTTCAACATGCATCATATTGTATTGCTTTTTGATATGATGGGATGCACTAAACTCCTTTGCCCATCTTCTTTACTCACACGATCCCGATCCACATTTGATCGCTCTCCATTCACTCAAGCCCTCTGAAAGTTTAACTATCTGGTGGGCATTCAAGCCTCTAGATGTTAGCTGCAGCAATGAGGCTCCTTATGCGAAACCTGCCATTCCCTCAAGACGGCGATGGAATCAGTGATGTACTTATTAGTTTATTGCCATTATTTATTCATTTAATTCAAGGCGGACAAAAAAAATCACAGTTGTGGTTCATCTTTTCTCTAAGAGCCAAATCGGCCGCATTTTGAGGACAGAGGTTTAGCGTTGCAATTACAGTAGTAAGGAAAAATGCAATGTATGTAATGATGGTATGCAGCTATTATAGCAATGAGTAGCCACCTTCATACTGCATGTTAGATTGGTCTAATGGATACAGTCACTTGCTGGTCGTGGATGAAGAGCGTCCCCCAGGCCTGTTCGATGCAGTATTAAAGTTGCTGCTCATCGCAATGCAATTAGATTCATCTTATTAGGAGCGTCCACTCGTACACTGACCACCAGCGTATTGGTGGGCATAAATATACAACCACAACTCCCTGATGTATCCAAATGCCTAAGTAACCAAACAGCCACCGCACCAATAAATCACGGCTTATCTTTCCCTAAATTCACTGTTTACCTGCCAATTAGCGGAAAAGGTTCTAATTAGGGGTTTACCTTTCACCCACAGCTTCCTCTGGGCTCATCAGGATCAAGGAAGTTCAGGGTCCAAGCGCCGCCCAGAATGGATCCTCCTCGAAGGTCGTCCTTGACTGTGTTTTTTCAGCCGATAAAGAGGACAGGAGTGGTCTCGAGGTTAAGTGGTACTTCAACAGAAGACCAGTACCGGTGTACCAGTGGATTCCAGGAAATAGGCCACAGGTAGGAGGGTTATATTTAGTACAAGGGATTCAGGACTGAATTATTTTTATAGCAAGTAATCCTTGTTGAGGTGTGATTGTGCGATTATATATGTGAGTGAGAAAAATGTAACGGTTTGTGAGAGAGAGAAAGAGGAGGAGGGGTCGGAGAAGCAAGCATCACCAGAATCCTGGAAAGTGAGTTCCCATTTGGCGTCTATCCGTGGTCATTCTATGCCCTTCTTCACTTCCACCCTCCTTTATTCCATTTTCTACCACCAGACCGCCCTCCGATCTCACCAAATCCGTCCTTTATTTGTTAAGTCGTGAAAAATGGTCCCTCTTTGCCTCAAATAATGGGTCATTGTGTTTAAGTGAAGCAGCGAATCTAGCCTCTTATTGTTTCCAGCCTCGCTCAAACCCGTTTCCGGTTCCTCTCAATTCTCTCTTGTTCATTCTCTTTTATCTTCCTCTCTAAATTGTTTTCTTTTACCTTCTCTCATATATCTTCTGTACCATTACCACCTCTTTTTCCTGTCATTTTCGCCCATCGCTTACTTCTTTCAAGCTTATCTTATATCGTATTTCTAATATTCTTTTATAAGCTTGAAGGAAGGTGTGGTTTACTAGCTTACATGTATGTGTGTGATTGTATACATCTTTTCCAATTTTAGAATCAAACTTACACTTGCTGTACACGAGTAGAAATTTAAATGAAATGGTAGAAAAATTACAAAATACTTTATTTTTTTACAACAATTAAGCTTGATTGAGCTGAGAACATACAATAATTTCTTCTTGAAAAGTACAGCTTTGATGTTAAGTAGGTCACCCCCATGCAAGTTCTGACAGAAGCTTATTTAACACATCCATATTAACTTGGCATTTATGTTACGAAAATGAATGAGTCATTAATTATCTGTAAATATTTAAAAAAATACGATTATATGAGTCCGATAGAGTTTTGTTTACTTCAGAATCATTAAACATCCTGTTGCATTTCGAATTTTGTGGAAGCTAGTATTGTTAAATGTACACTTTTTCTGTTCCTTGAGGCTAAATATTAAACAATTACTCTTAAAAGTGTTGAGATTTGATTATACTGGTTAGATGAAATGTAGCATGTGGGTGTAGTTGCCAGAATAAACCAAGAATTCCTAGACTAGCTTTTGTTTGTGTCTAGTGTTCATCAATAATATTGAGGGAAGACGGGGAATGCTTATGTTGCCGAGTTCTCATCAATAAAATAGTAGGAAATTCTTAATGTTGGACAGCAATACTACCATTTCTACCTTCCGGTCCGAATTGTAAAGGCGGCTAAACCCATAAAGTGGCTGCCTGTTGGGCGGACGCGCACCCACTTTTTTCCTGTGATCGCAATGAGGGTAATAGGCATGGCTATCGCTACTCCGTACAGTTATGTGTGTATTGGTGCTACTGCACACCAACCCCACATTGTATTTTTTAAAGCAAAGTTTTTTTATTTTGTAACGAGATTAAACTTTTACTTGCCTTGGCTTATTATCGATTACCATGCCCTCTCTCTGCTCAGTGCCTCTAGTAATCTCCTGTCTGGAGTACTCGGACTATCTTTTCGTTGCAGATGCCCTCGATTGTTTTGCTTCTTATTTCTAAGTGAATATCAGCCGCGTTTAATAGCTAATCTAGGAGAAACCCCCGAATAAGAAGTGCAATCTCTTCATCTTCGTTCATCTCACGTCGGAGCTGAAAAAACCCGTCATTATTGCCCAGTTGTCATTCGAAACGTCCCTCTCCTGGATTCGGACTAGTGACACCAAGTAGTATATTCACTGTGCTGCAACTGATACATGGATAGCAAGCAACATGGCGCCCTCCCAGAAACCAGTAGCTCAATATTAACTGGTGCTGTCTCGTGTCCTCCTTTGCAACCCTTTTCAAATCTCCCACACTTGTCTAGGCCCAACAGAGCGTGGCAGAGGACGTTAAAAGAAACTAATTCATCTGAACATCGCTGAAAAAGATATTCTATTTGAATATCCTACTATCATAATCATGATGTAGTAAAGAAAAAACTGGTGGAGAAGAACGACCTAACTGTAGTAACAGCTGCGCGTCGTA
This sequence comes from Ceratothoa steindachneri, assembly GCA_963969495.1. Classification (NCBI taxonomy): domain Eukaryota; kingdom Metazoa; phylum Arthropoda; class Malacostraca; order Isopoda; family Cymothoidae; genus Ceratothoa; species Ceratothoa steindachneri. The sequence continues at coordinate 12,023,014 of OZ018317.1, read as the reverse complement.
TGAAACGATTAAGTATGATTGAATCATGAGTGAAATGGGTGTACAGAATCATCTGAGAAATAGCCTTCTTGTATAATAATCCCAGCAATGCTTTAATTGTTCTTGAATTAGGTCGATGGTCAATGGAATTTAAACCCGAGAGCGTTAAAAAGATCGTAAGGGACGAAGTAGAGGCAAAAGAAGTAAAAATGTGTGGGAACGACAGACCCGAATCTCGACACAAAGACCGCTCCGAATAGAAGCAATAATCAAAATGGTTTACCATAGAAAATTAAATTATTATTATGATATCGGCTCAGCTGCGTTCAATTGTTGTGAAGGTAAACAAAATTATCCTCCAAATCTTTGGAAATCAGTCACGGAACCAGACTCAGCTGTTGCCACTGCCCGCGTCCGGCTTAGCTCTTTCGTCCGTGCCGTCAGCTGCCGACCGACCGCCTGCCTTTCCTGATCAAAATCATTTGAAAAGCCAGAGTCGCTTCCTCTAATCATCGTTCCTGGAAAATTGGTTGGTTTGACTGTTTTGGTAACTAGCGACCATAACGGCGCAAGATAGATAACAAGTGAAGTCTAATGGTTTTAAATTGCGTTGCATGTGAAGGTCAATTGAATAGAAGTGTGCAAGAGAAGCAGGGCGAATTATAAATTTAGATGGATGTCGATTACGCGAAATTTCTTAAACGTTCTACTGTTTATTTTTGGTCTCATTATTATTTAGTAGCATTTGCAAAATGGAGGGGGGGAGGTTAAGCCAACTGAGATATTATTCCTTAGTAGGTTATGATGAGTGCGGCGTAAAGAAGAAATTAGATGGAGACACTAAAGTACGCTAAATGATATGGGATTTGGGATAAATTAATAATGTATATGAAAGGCAATAAAACTATCGCATACCATAAAGCTACCAATCTGAATGGAAACAATCGAAAGTTCTTCCCTAGTTAGCATTTGTTTTGTCAATATCTACTCATAAAGGCCAGTAAATGGCAGTTAATGACCACTTAATTACCACACTTAAAAAGTTATTTCTCTTTACAAATTTAATTATTAAATATCCTCTTTATTTAACATTACCTTGATGTATTATTTGAGTATTAACTCATTTTCTTTAAGAAGAAAACAAAATCTAATGAGGAACTTTCAATCTGGGGAAAGGAAAATATTAAAACTTTTTGAATATATCGTCCATGAATTTTGGGAAAGTGAATAACGAGACAAACTTCGAGAGAAACTTTGTAATTGAACTCCCTAAAGATTCGCGAAACAAATTAGCATAACACCTGGAGTACTGTTTAAACCAGTAAATCCTCAAATCCCTTGATTTTGGCCTCAATTTTCTCTCGTTGTATTAAAGAGTTGGCTGCAGACTACTTATTACATCTCAATTAACTACTTGCAACGGTTTCCACAAATTTATCCTGTAATATCTTCCAATTCTGACTACAACCTTCAGCATTATTTGAATTTCCATCCATTAGCTTTTAAGAAAATTTTTGTATTTTAGGCCGCCAGAAGGGTGGAAATGTTTAAGTTATAGATTTTTGATAAATATTTTGAAATTTCAATTGTTGTTTATTTCAGATTATTCCTAATTTCTCGTTTATTAAATTATTCTCTACTCCCCTAAATAGCTTCTGCCTTCTTTGAAATTCACCCCTTACTCCTCACTTCAGATTTGATTTGAGGTTCTGTTTATGTGGTTTAATTTCTCCAGATATCTATTACGATATCTATTTCAAGTGGATTTTTGTATGGCTTTGAATACCAAGCAACTAAGTAAATTGCTTTTAGGCGACCATTGACCCACTTCTACCATTTCCGAGAAAGTTCCCACCAAACATGGTGGACCCAGTGATCCATTATCTATATAACTTTTATTTTAAATAAAATCATTAAAATGATAAAGCAGAAGTGCAGGCAGTAAAGATTTAGTTTATATTAATTTAGTCAGGTATATAAAGGTACACAGTTAGTTATAAACTTCTTCGTAATTATCGCGATTTTCAATCAGAAACTGAGCTTTGCATTTTATTCCCCAACTGTTTTATGTTGCCTTTTGCGAGACCTTTCAGAAGTAAGAGACAAAAATAAAGGTAATGAACGAGGTTTTGCGGACACCGCCTAGTCAGGCAAGCTAATCCGCATGAATGTGAGAAATGAGTGAATTGTGAAAGGTATTTATGATGCGGTAACGAAAGGTTTTACAACCGAAATCTCAGATGCATGCTCTATGTGAGACAAACATAATAGGGAATGAATAGCTTGCGTGAAGTTGAGTGAATGAAGAGCGATCAAATGTGGATCGGGATGGTATGAGTAAAGAAGATGGAGAAGGGATTTTAAGTAAGGATGAAGAAGGGGCAATGTTCGTGTTGTGGATAAAATCCATGAAAGAAAAGAAAAGCAAGCAAAAACGTCAAAGGCTCTATGAGGTTTGAAAAATGGTAAGGCTACTGGTGTCGATTATATGGGAGGTGATATACAAAAAAATAGTGGTGATCGTTTCATGGAGTGTGCCTGGTGTCGGTGTTGTAGGGCATTTAAAAGTGCAAGATATCGGAGGAATGGAAAGTGGCAGTATTAGTGCCACTGTATAAATCGGAGAAAGGTGAGTGCCATAACTACAGAAGAATATTTCTGTTGTGTTGTATATAAACAGGTATGATAAATTCTGTTATGTAATAGAAGAAGGATAATTAATGGCTTTATAAGGGTTGTATAAAGCTGTTTAGGATGGGTAGGGTGTGTGTGGATCACGTATTATTGATTGAGACACCGCTAAAAAACAGCAACAAGGGATGAGAGGTGTAAAGTGTGCTGAATTTATCGATCGGGAGAAAGCGTGTAGGCGGTGTTTAGAAAGTATGGAGTAGTACTAAACTATTGGATTGTGCAATGAGAATTTTACGACAAAGGTAGAGACACCATGGCCGTTTATTATCATTCTGGATGGAGTACTGGAAGAAGAAGGTATGGGAATGTTGCAAATGGGTGTCTTATAAATGAAGGTTGAGTCAATCTCTGCTGGCCTTGGTGGAGAGAATGAGAAGAATTTAAAGATGTTGATAGAAGCTTTTGTCAGACTGTGTGAAAAGATGTGGTGAAAAGAGTAAGATGAGAGGGTGAAAATGGTGTCACCTTTTAACAAGGGCGAAGTTTTAACTATCAAACGTGATTTCTAATTAACGGTACAGATAGAACATCTTAAACCCAAAGATTCTAAATGATAGGAAATTCTCTCAAGTTGTAAGTGAAAGTGTTTTGATGGGGTTGAGTATGTCAGTAAAATGGGTGGAAAACGCATTGGGAAGAGATTATACGAGAGTGATTTTTAGGTGTGCGAAGGGTTGGAAGACTGCGTACAAGATGGCTCGATTATGTGAATGAGTATTAAAAGTAGATGAAGTGAAAATAATGCAGAAGATAAATAGCCACAGGTCTTCATGTAGGCCGGTAGGTACACAACTGTGGGTATTGGCAACGAAAGGGTGATAGGTGTACAGGAAGGAGTTTTGTCAGGCACCGATGACGTGCTTGGGATCTTCTGCCGACGGATGAACCCTTGCTAGGCAAGATGGTAAAGTACATGCTAAATTGATGGGTGGCTTTATGCTCAATAGGGTAGATAAGAGGAGGGTGAAGGGGCCAGTAGTTTTAGTTGCGTTGAAAGCCACCTACCTTTCTTTGGGTGGAAAACGTAGATGTTGTGTTGACATATTGGATGACATGTAACTGATCCATCGTTTGGGCAGTATCATATTGAGAAAGTGCCTGGGTTGATTTTCCCAGGAATGGAGTTTCATCCTACATATCCGGTGTTTATATCTTGGGCTTCTATTTTACGCGTTGGTTAGAATTTCTCTCACAACATAGTGGAGTTTTTTCATTGTTGGCCTTTTCATCCCGACAATACAGGGCGAAAATACCACCTAGTTAAATCGCATCCTTTCATTTTTAGCAAATGATTAAAATTCTTTAGTCAATTTGGACTTCATTGGGCAAGTACAGATGATAGGAATAGTTACCATTCCAACTCAAAGAAAATATGCATACAGACCACACAACTTTACATACAAATGCGCAGAATTTGCTTCAATTCTCTTAATTTCATCACTCGTAAATTACAGACTATTTGGCTTATCTTGTTCTTAAAGTTCCTGAACAGTATTTACTTTATCCTGGTGCCAGTTTTGTAACTTTCTAAACGCATCGAATTGTACTGCAGCTCATTTGCATTTTCAAATTGGCAATTCAGGTCATGGTGTATTGTCTGGATCGTTATCAAAATGATTAAAAACGAATGGCACATTTTCTTCCATTCAAAATCCTTTTTGTCTTACCTTTGCACTTTATTTTACATTACCAACTTGCAAAAATGATCTGTCAGGATAAAAAAATCTTTCTTGTGGGAAGATTTTTTCAGAATTTAGGCTGTACTGTTAGCACGGTTTGTCCATTGACTGAAATTGCCGTATTTCTTTACTAATTGAGACTAAGTTATGCTAAACCCAAGGTTTGTGAGCTTTCACAAAGGCTTAATAGGTTACTAACGCGTAGAATATCAACTAAAATGTAGAAAACTATGGTAGATCTTTTCATGTATTTCAGTTCTTACTAAAATGGTATTTTAACATATGTTTCATAACTTATAGATCATGAAGGAAGTACTTGGATAAAAATAATGATTTTGTAAAAATAATATGTTTTGAAGTGGACTTGACAATGGCGGATCGCCAGAGCCAATGACTGAAGCTGTATGAAAGAGATCATAAGTAGGCTCCTTCATTCCTAAAACAAATAGCTAAGCCGCTCATGTAGAGTGTAAAGATAAAATTTGGTCAACGGCGGAACGTGGCAAACTCTAGGGGCTAGACCGTGATAGGGGACACTTGTTGGGAGGTATATGCCAAACAGTAGGAAGACAAACATGATAATGATGACAATAATGAAAATTCTACTGCGAACGGATAGAGTGGGAATGAAATATCGGCAAAGGTTGATCTGCTGAGTACAGACAAACATATCAACCAAGGCGCAAAATGGGCATCAGAAATTGAATATAGGAACATTCTCTTTTTTGTGGGCAAAACAAATCTCATCCCAAAGCGGAAATGTGTTTACCAACCTTCAATAAACATTCCATTTAAGAGACAAATTGGGTTGGCCCATTAACTGCGAAAACTCTACTCGGAGGAAGTGGGTACACGTCACTCCCACGAACCCTACACCCAACTGCTCTTCCGAAACCCGCACATGTGAGAAAAAGGGCCCAACCCTTTAATAAATGGATATTTGCCCCTCTGATTCTAAGGATGTGGAAGATTTGTCGAGGTAACGATTTCAAGGGGACAGCTTAATGCGGTGTATTTCACGTGTTCTTTTCTTATGTTTTTAGTATCTAAGTAAAGCGAAATTGGCGCAGGGGAAAAGGTCAAATTGCCTACCCATTATAGTCGGCGTGGATCGAACCGTAAACAAGAAACAGTTTAATACCCCTTTCTCACACGCAAGCAATGTAAACAAGAGGTCACATTAGTCACCTATATTTAAATCAAATTTGAACATCGTAGTAGTACGTTGCCTCTTCACTTCCCCAAAATAGTGGTCAGAGCTCGAATTCCAATCGAGGCAAGGTGGTAGTTGTCATTATTTATCACCCTATTACTCACTCCTTATGTTTGAGCATGACACATTACACCTTTTATATTTACTATACTAGATAGTGTGCTGCAAATTCTTTTCCATAGTACATATGCTGAGTTATCCCCATACCTTTCCTTCTAATAAAAAAATCCTACACAAGAGGATCCGCAAGCATGAATCCCCCCAAAATTACCCGCTTAGCCTCGCCAGTTTTATGTCCTATTTTAAGCAGCCAGGGATGGACGAATACAAAGAGACATCGTATCCTTTTTGATATGGCTATGGAATCTTTGTATCCAGTCGGAATTTTCACGGAGAAATTTTATTGCTATGTGGTCTGAATATTTGGGATGCTTTTATGGTTATGGTGGGCGTATCGAGAATAACCAATTGCCCATGAAGAATCAGTTCGGTACGTGCGGAAGAAAGCAAGAGAAGGAAGAAATATGTGAGATATAAACCTAGGCAATACCTGACAATAACGCGAGGTATTGGCAGGTTCAGGCTTTTGAGATGGGTTGGAGAAATTGGGTCTTATCTGGCAGAAGAGTTTCGAGGAATGATATAGTTTAGGTTTTTAAAATATGCATTTAGTGAGATTAAACATCTTTAGCCCTTGCGATTAGTATAGGAATTAGTAGCCGCCTTCATATTGTATCAGTTACGCCTGGGGTATGTATGCTCTTCATCCACACTACGACGGCAAAAGGGAAAGTTAAAATACCCAATTGATACTTATTTGTTAGATTGGTCTATTAGATAGCCACTTGCTTGGTTGGATGAAGAGCGTCCCCCATGCATGACAGATGCTCTGAAAGTGGCTACTCATTGCTTGACTAACGACATACAATCACTGAGTGCATTGCAGTTTACCCTACTATCTTTACTCAAGTCTTTTTATGTACAGTATTGAAGATATTTATGGAAGAATTTCCCTGCAGAGATAATGAATCACGATTCCAGTAAGAATTAAAAATATGGATAAATACATGTCTGAGTTTGGACTTTGGTAACTTTAAAGGGACTTTAAAGTATGCTTGTTGATTTATGAATGGCTCATGTAGTTTCACAATATTCATGTAGCTTCATATTATTCTATCTTATATACCGTTTCAATTGCATTCATGTGTAGCTAGAGATATGTATGTAGGTGAATCACCCCAGGAGGGCCAAGTTTTTTTTCATGGAATGTTGTAAATTTTATTTTCAATTTCAGTATTCTATTTTCAAATTAATATATGTACATATATCTATTTCTGGTAGCGGGGGATTTTGTAGGCCTTAGCCGATGTTTTTCCTTGATTGAAGAGCAGTCGTTCATTGTTTTAATATTCGTTTACGCTTTAAAACACTAATTATCGCAATTCATTCGTTGTTTATATAGATATAATTAATCCTAGTAAACTTTTTTTACCGACCATTTTTTACCCTATGTGTTAATTTTGCGTAAATAAGGTATTAAAACTTTCTTAACCTAAACTTGCACACATCGATATGAGCGGCGCTTTTCTATTCTAAATTCCACTGAATGTATTTACTCTGGCACTTGTGATTATTTTTGTTATATTGCATTAAAACAGAAATGTAAAATTAACGAGGCTATTTCCATCAGAAGGACACTTTCATTAAAAAATATGAGAACTGATTATATAATTATTTGTGGACGGTAAATAGAGCGTTTTGGACAATTAGATACTTCTACGCGCATTGGGGCTAGGAAAGCACGCGGAACTAGGTGAGGTCCTACAAAAAGTGGGTTGAGTCTGGTAGTTTGGAGTACATGTATGTGCGTTTTGTGCCCCTATTCAGGGATGCCCATCAATAACCTTCTCCATCGAGTGGCAGTGATCTTATGTTGGTTTAATTATGTGGTCTTATGAACCTGCCAAAATAAGAGACGGGTGGCGTTAATAGGTAGGGTTGACTAAAAGTTATTTTATTTAATATTTTATTAACAATGTTATATTTTAACTGAAACAAGGTTATTTTCTGCATCTGCGGAGGCTCTCGCTAACCCAGTGAATGCAGCGTTGGAATTATGACGTAGAGGTGTCAGATTCTCAATTCACATCATCTTGAGTCGCAACATCTCGAACATGCTTATTAATTGACAAAATCTCGAGCATGCATCTTTTTAAATTTCACCGTCTCAAACATGGTTCTTCAAAAATCTCAACATGGTTCTTTTTAATTCACGACATCAACATTTCTTCAATCTCAACGTATTGAAGATGGCTCTTCTTAAATCGCAACATCTTGACTATGGTTCTTCTCAAATCAAATTTCCAACATGATTCTTCTTAACTCACAGGATCTGCAACAGGGTTCTTCTTAACATACAGGATCTGCAACATGGTTCTTCTTAAATCCCATTTCCAGCATTTCCTACATAGATCTTTTTAACTCACTACATATCCAACATAGTTCTTAAATCATAATATCTCTAACATGGTTCTTCTTAAATCTCAATATCTCGAAAATGTTTATTCTTAAATTTCAAAATCTCGACATAATTTTATTAAAAAAAAGTAATGGAAATTAATGATTGTTTAGCAATTTAATATTTAAACGTATCCTGCATAACCTCGGTTAACCTTCAATTCACCAGATTTGCTTAGGAATTCACCAGAAGAACTTCAATTGTATTAGGTTGAGGAATAAGTTCTTGCGGGTTTTTTTTAATGTTGTGTTGATTTAAGTTTTGTTGAGGTGATTTGTGCACATATTAAGAAATAATAATAAATAATGAGAGTAAAATTTGCAAAGGTTAGGCTACGTCTCTTAACAGCGTAGACTATTAGGCTTTTGCCTAGGCTACGTCTTGAAGTTGAGCAATAAGTCATTGCGGTTTATTTAAAAGTTGTGTTAATCTAATTTTTGTTCTGTACCCTCAAAATGGAATGTCAAGTTGAAAGAAAGGCGCATTTTCGACACTTGTTCTTATTCATTTTCAATCGAGACGGTAACAATGCAAACGCAGCAAAGCTCGTCGCGATATTTGTGTTGTGTACGGAGAAAATGCTTTATCAGAAAGGAAAGCTCAATGGTGGTTTTCACTTTTCAAAAACGATCATTTCAAACTTGATGACGAAGAACGTTCTGGTCGCCCCATTAAGTTGGATGAAGATCGATTGAACGACCTTCTTCATGAAAATCCTCGTCAATCGACTAGAAAATTGGCGTGTGATCAGCCAAGTGTAGTGAATCACCTTCATTCGATGGGGAAAATTCAAAAACTCAGGGCATGGGTTCCGCACTCTTTGAGCGAAAGAAACAAACCTCAACCCTCCACGGTTGCCGCAGGTTTATTTGCTCTTTACAAGGCTACTCGTAGATATAAGGACATATTTCTTCACCGCATCATCCCTGGCGACGAAAAGTGGTGTGTTTATGTCAACATGAACCATCGAAAACAATGGCTTAGCCCCAATAAAAAAACACTTCCGCGATTAAAGCAAGGACTTCATCCAGGAAAGACGATGCCGTGTATGTGGTGGGGTTGTGAAGGCATCATTCTTTATGAGCTCCTTGCAAACAACGAGATTGTCAAAGCAGAACTCTACGTTCAACAAATGTATCGACTCGCCGAAACTATTCGTGAAAAGTGACCTCATCGACGTTATGGAGTCCTTCTGCAACACGACATTGCTCGTCCTCACATTGCCAATATGACAAAATACGCCATCCAAACGCATAATTGGGAAATCCTGCCGCACCCTCCATATTCGCCAGACTTAGCTCCATCGGGTTTCTATCTCTTCCAATCGCTCTCCAACAATTTGAGCGACGTTTCGTTCAATACTGATGTGGAATTAAGAACCTGTTTAGACGAATCCAGCGATTTTTATGGCAGAGGCATCGAAAAACTAGTTGAACGTTGGGAAGAAGTCGTGAATAACAACAGATAATACATTATTGATTAAATTTCATATTGTTATCAATTAAAAATGAAGTTTTTCTAAAATTGTTATTGGTAATGAATAAATTTGATAAACCCGAAAGAACTTATTCCTCAACCCAATATATTAAAACGACCATTAATGCGGATAGGGTAGTTAATTGCTTCACCCGTCGCCTTACACTTGTGGGGATAGAAGGTGCAGGAAGGACATATAATTGTGTTTAGCCAACAACTTGTGAGGAAGGTACCATTCCTTTCCCAAGGCCAAGCCCTGGCTCCCTATCAAGAACGGTTTAGATATAGTCCTTCGGCAGGTTTTGGGATGGACAAATGTTGTAGTGTCTGTGCGACGTAGGTAGCCGTAGCTATAAGCTCGTATGGCACAAACTTAAGGCACCCCAGCGAACTCTGAATTTTTTCATTTGTTCTTGCCGTTAATCGAACTCGTTAGTACGACGTCAATTCAGTGCCTTATCCAGCGTCATCTCCGTTGGTGCTTAAGGCCTTACAAGGGTGTGCCTACGGACGGGTCATACAATTGGTTTGGATGGCGTAACTAGACATTGCACTATGAGTTGAGACCTTAAGGATGTTTTCTGCACATTTGTGTTTTTCTTTGAAATTTAACTCAAATAGCAACCTGTCCGTATCGCCAATAAACTAGGTAAGGAGAGATCCATAGATGATCAAGGTAGACAAAGCCCCCCAAAATGGAAGATATAATAGCCACAGACCCTCCTTCAGGCATTGGGGCAGGAAAGGCGTGAAATTTCACTTCTAGCAGAGGCATTGCCGCTGCTACACCATCCTTGTTATTCATTGTTATTCTCCTTCATTTAATTAAATGGGCTAATAAGTATGAATATTTAAGGGGCTATTAGCCATTATACATTACTTCGTCTATATCCCAATCAGGTAATAAGTGCTAAAAGATGCACTATGGTGTACTCAAGTATTTATCTCCCACTAGGTCCAGTTTTCGGTCCACAATATTAGCTGAACAGGAAAACACTAAATTTGATCCTGAACAAATGATTAACAAAATTGGTAATCATGTAACTAATTGCTACTGTATAATTATGGAAATTGAAAACAGATGCCTTCAGTTGTCATTGAGGTTTTAATTATTATAGGATAAAATCCTTCTAAGCTGGAGATTGAACATAAGGTCTCTCCATTCAATTATGAACAAGTATTTAATATATCACAATCATGTGTCAGAGGAATGTGGTACACTATTGTGTTCATCTATCGTAATAATTGAAAGGCATAAATTCAGCAACATGTTACTCGTTATACGGGACTATTTTATTGAATTGATTCCACCTTTTGTCTTGAAGCAAATAAATAATCCTTTGCACACACAAGTTTTCAATAAAGACTGTAACAGACGGTATAAGAGGCATTTAAAAAACCCGAAATCTGGTAAGACTTAAGAATTTGATGAGAAAACTGGTGAGATGCCTCAAGGATTATGTTGGGGGACTTGCATTATTTATATATTTGGCCGATAAATACAGATGAAACCGTATAAGGAAAAACTCTGAACTAGCTAAAGACGTTCATCACTGATTAAGTATGCTAAAAAAGTATAATTGATATCATTATCAAAATATGAGGGAGATAATGATGCTCTCCGTATTGTCTCGTTTCGTTTGAAAGCTGAAGATGTGGTTGATGAAATACCTCCCCAAAAAAACTTGACAAGAGCTACTATTAACGCTAGTGTCCACAGGCTATGTTCAAATCAGGTGAACACATTACTTGGTTACCTCCTAAATAATCCCCAATAAAGAGGGCTAAAATATTATAAGAAGCGGGCGAAAGGTAATCGTTTGAAGAGATATCAAATTAAGCTTCTCAACGTTCTCGTATTAATGGATAACCGTTACGTGGACTTTAATCCAGATCATTCTGATTCAATGACACGAAATTTTGTATGTGTTATTTTGACCGCTGATTGATAATACTAATAATATTTTGACTGAGTTTAATAAATAAAAAACAGTTAAATATGCTCTTAAACTTGAACACTACCCTTTTGCGTTCTTAATCGTGTTTTAAGAGATCCAAACATTGCCTATATTCTACCCACGGCCGGTAACTGTTGAATTAAACCAAGACTATAAAAGAAGTCCCTTTTGAAAATCTTTACGCTAGTTAACGAATTGGCCTCGAATATATTTATTAAATATAGGATTAAAAAGAATAAAATAACTACTTTCAATAAATAATGTAAGTTGAATATTTGCTTATTCGCAACTTGACATTTTTATCAATGACGCGCAGATGTAAAGTGACTACGATTAAGGCGAGGCGAAGTACTATAATTCTTTTCAAAGTGTTTGAAATTCTGTAGCTTTAAAATATAGGAGGCGAGACTGTTTATCAGCTCCCTATTTACACTTTCCTTATGTCCAGCATACAACATTTAAGTAACATCACAGATAAACGTTTTTCGGAGCACACCCCGTGATAATCAGATTTTAAGAAGTAACATTCTTTTGTAAACGCCATCGAATGGTAATAAGAAATACTCTTTCTTTTGGTTTACTATGCTTTTCTCAATGGTTATGAATTTTATTGCATTGAAATATCATTTCTACATATTTTCTTGTGAAAATTATAGAAAGACTTAATTCTGAGTTAAGGAGAACATGACTTAGGGAAAATAATATGGAGGCATTTTTCAGGTGATGAAAATATGATTCACGCCGAATCTTTCTCGTTGACGGTGAACTATTTTGGGCCATACGGTTATCAATTCACTATAATTATTTCTTTTTAACGGCCATGAATTGATAATAATCACGGATTTTAGGCAGGAGAAAATATCATTGAAAACTTTCCAATCTCACTTCCGTTCCTTTGCGGTACATTGATGCCATAGTAACAAGACGTATCTGATGGGAAGGGACCTTTCGGCGGGGTCTTTTGTACGGTCTATTCTTGAATGAAGATTGACTATTTATTATTTATTTCCCAAATCTAAGATAGATTAGTTATAGAAAATACACACTGCTATTCTTTGTTCCATTTTGGTAATTTTTACCTTTATCTTATTCCTTCGTCACAATTTACAAGTTAAAATATACAACTAAAGATGCTTGTTTCCGTCCTTTCATACGAATATTACTTTTTGTAAAAATATTATTCAAGTAGAGTACTTGGCCCTCTTTCTTTCGTACATATATAACACTGGTCAACACACCTTTTGCTGACTTATGTTTTGTGGTTGTTTTTAACTAATTTTGACGTGCTGATTTTAAATCAGCACGTAAAAGGATCCATCAGGTTTTTATTCTACAGCATATTCCTATTTTACAACATACTGTATGTATTTACTCGGTAAGGATAGTTTCCTAAGTGTTATAGCTTCAAACCATAACTTAAAATGTCAACATAACTTAAAAGGATAAATGCATTGTAAAATATCATCACCTATTACTAAATACATAAGGTTATTTTTCTAATATAATGGAGGAAACACAAGCAATCGTACACATACCTATACATTTATGGAAGAAATTTCGCTTGCGACAGTGTCTGGAGTGTTTTATTTCTTCACAGTGTCATTGAATCCTCCAACAGTAGTCTGCCATCATGTTTATGTTCCATCGGCCTTGATATCTCTCCTCCATAATCTTTATATCTTGATGAAAACGCTCTCCGTGTTCATCACTCACGTTGCCAAGATTAACAGGAAATTCATCAAGATGGCTCTTGAGGAAATGAACGTTTATGCTCATGTTGCAGGCTAGACGATGAAAACTATCAAGTAATGTTTCTACCAAATCCTTGTAGTTAGCAGCCTTTTTATTTTAAAGATATCCTTTCACAACAGCTATAAATGAATGCCATGCTCCTTTTTCTATGTCAGTCATCGAACTCTAGAAGATTTTCTGATTTGTGGCCCATCAAAAACTCCAGCCTTTATTTTATCATAACTTAAGCCTGGAAATATTGAACATATGAATTCGAATTATTCACCCTCCACATTAAGAGCTTTCACAATTGTTGAGAAGATGATTTTCTCTCGCTCATCAAGTAGTTGGTGTATAATATTCTTCTCCCCAACAGTGAAACTTTCTCTAACTGGCTATAGTTTCTGTTCCCAATGTTGGTCCTTGGCTCGGATGTCCCATAAACACAGGAAACACCGATATTTTGTATAGCCTCCTTGTTGACCAAGTAAAAAAATACCATTTACAGATCCACACACATGATCCATTTGTATTCCTTATATTTGAGAAAATCCTATATAGATCTTATATGTTCATCCTTGTCCTTTAAATGCACAGAGTGACCAATAGGAATCGCACCGAACAAGTTTCCATTATGGAGTAGCACACATTTTAGACACTTCTTTGAACTATCTATAAAAAGTCTCCATTCACTTAAATCATACTGTGAACCACCTATCGCGTTTAACAGTCCTGCTACGTCATAAGAGTAAACAAAATCTTCTTCAGTTTTAAAGAATGCCCAAAGATCTTCCTCCCTGTTCCGGTAAAAAGTTACATTTGTTTTTTGCTGCAACAAATTCTTCTTTAAGTCTAGAAGCTAACACTTCTGCTAACTCTTTTGACAAAATTCAGTTCTAATTGGCTGAAGTTTCCACGTTCTTTGGTCGATGTATGTACAAAGTCTTGATCACTGTCAAGTTCATTTCTTACATCAGGTTCACGTATATCACTTACATCGTCCAGTGAAGGAAGTTCTTGAATACAGGTACTGGAATTTCATCTAAAGGTAGCACTGAACGAATTGCTGAATCAAGATTTGGGTAAATTATTTTATGTCGCGTTTTCTTGCTATAACCAGACGTCTTTGCGAGGCGAAAGTAGCAATCGTTTACATGTTTTTTTGCCCCTCGCCACACCCTAGGAATGCTATACGTAGTTGTTACATTGTGCTTATCGTCCATTGGCATAGATTTTCGATACATGGTTTACAAACATTATGCGTGAGCGACGGTTTATCCGAATTAGTTAAGTTAAACTTAAAGTAAGACAAGTATGCTATTTTCACAAAGATACTAATGTTCATTCTTTGAGTTGGTGCAGTAAAACAACCACATATATAGCAAAACGAGTTAGGGGAATTTAAACATTTCCTTCGTAATGAGGCCATACTACTGAATGTTATTTCATAAAACAAATCTGAAAAATAAAACAATTGTATTATACACAATTGCTTTATATATCTAGATGTAAATAAAGAGAAGTCTAAATACATAGATAAAATAAAATAAGAATACCAAACGCCTCTACTTCCGTTTACTTGGTCGTAAGATAGCCTGCTACTGTGAGTGGGACCAATATGAACCAGTCCATAAATAAAAAAACTTGACGAGAGAGAAGAAACCTATTCCCATTTTTAAACTCAGTGACCCCGAATTTCCCAAGAACGGGTCTCAAATTTAAGTCAGCAGAAAAAGGTTAAATTTTTGACCAGTAGAATTGGAAGTGGATGTTTATCTTCTTTGCCATCGCGACGACCCCTCTGTGGATCCCCTATTGTGGCGTGGAACGGGACAACATTTGACCATGAAGAAATATATATAATTTTTTAGAGTAAACACGCATTTTAAAGTAATGGAATATTGAGAGATTGTTATGAATCCGAAAGGTAAACTCTGTAATACAACCAAGGCGTGCTTCAGCTGGGAAATAACAGAAAAAATTACTAGTATTATCTTCATTTTAATAAAAGCAGGCCAAAAGTACACGGAGTGCAACTATAGGGGTTGTAACTCTACCAAACCATCATCTGGAAGAGTTAGTCAAGGATAACTGGCAGGCAAGGTGAGAATGAGGAAGGAGATTAACCTGCGGCTAAAAAGCATATGCATGCTTTTAAACACATAGTTTATTATTCTTAATATTACCTTGTATATTGCCTCAGGAATATGTTATATTTTAATCATAAATTTAAATTTAGCGATACAATCAACGTATTCCTTAAGAATAAATCAAATGATCTACCAATTGTGTTAACCAATCGATTAAAAAAACTAAAAAATGCTACATTATAGAATTTACTTCCATTGCTTTAGCGCTTGTACATCAAGGCTTAATTATAGGTTGCGGAATTTGCTAGTAGCGTCAATACCTGTATATTAGTTTTGCTTATATGATTTATGCCTAAGTGTTAATGAACTTGAAATTCATCGGTAGAAATCCTGAGACAAACTTTGCAGCTGTAAAATGAATGATAAACTGATTTTTTTTGTTAAATTTAAAACAAATTTAAAGAAATTTCTTCCCTATTCGTTATAGAAAGAACAAACCGAACCATCGGTAATCTTACTTACACGAGCAGCATGTGCTTTGCAGGCTGACCTTCGGTCTGTGAGCCTATCCGGCTCTTGCATCGGGATTTTTGAAAGGTTTCCAGTACATATCTCCTAATAATTTACTCTCGTTCTATGTATTTTATTTAAGATCTATGCTTATTTTCTATTTCTAAAAGTAAACAAATTTTTTATCGGAATTCTTTTGAAATACCGGCCTTAGTGGCGAGTAGCTAATTCCTCGGGTTAAAAATTAAAATGCGCAACATTTTTAAGAACATTCAATAAATCCTTCCGAATATAGGAAAAAAACTTAAATTAAACAAACAGCAATGCTTTAATGTTAATAAATGGTGATTTTTTTCTGAATTTCGTCATTTCCTTTTTTTTTAACATCTCAAAACCCCTAATCATAATTATTCTTCAAAGTTTCATTTTCTTTAAAAAATTGAATAATTAATGTTATAAACATTGTCATATCTGAAGTTTAAAAAAATTCATGGGAAATATTCAGAAATTTTCCGAAGTTAAAATATAATGTTTTGGATGATAAACTGACTTCATATAAAGTAGATAATTAGAATATCAATTTTACCGTTTTATTATCAATTTATTTCCCTAATTTCAAATATGAAGTAGCAAAGGAGAAATTCGCGCACTTTCATCGACATTTAACACGGTATCATTCATTTAATGGCCACCAGGTGAGATGAGATAAAATAAATAGTACATAAATGGGATAGAGGCCGAAATTCATTACATTACTTTATCACTTCTTGGTCATTTTTTGATATTGGCCTTGCTAAATTAAAGCAAAAGGCTTCGAATCATAGATTTGATTTTTCTTTAGTATTTTGTCAGTGGTAATTTTCCCAAAACAGAAAGGCTGAAAATTTTTGGAAAAGATATTTTCATTTAAATTGACAATATTGATCCGAATCAGTTATCTGCTTTCATTCCGAGGATTTACTGATACTTAGCCTCTGAGCTTCCTTGCGATTAATGAGTGACGAAAGAGAAAATATCCCTTCAAATAAAATTCATATTCTATTCATTTATTCAAGGTATAATTGAATTCATAAATCCCCTATTCATTTATCCTATTTAGGTATAAGATATGTATTAACCCAAATATTTTATACGAACTTAGCGGTCAACTGTTAAATATTTCCAAATCCAATTAAAATTCCAGGAAAGATTAAAAGAATGACAAAGAAGATTGACGGATTCACTTAAGACCAGTATATGTGATTAATTAATCTTTTATGACGATTTCTAAAATGCTTTCGAATCCATTTAGCCGATTGCTACCAGCACTTTCCCAGATGAACTTTTATTAATTAGCTTCGACCAATTTGAGGATATTGAGGTGAACATTTTGAGGCTAAAGTCGCTCCAAATTTCTTTATTGATTTAGGTAGGCCATTCCAGTAAAGCTATAAACACTTTTTGAAAAAATTGCAGAAGGTGTATAAATCCTTTTCTTCTTTAGGCAATGGGAATCCTGCGTGGACGATTGGATCTTTCGCACACTGCTTCGGAAGAACCATGGAACCAGCATCGAGCCCTTGCGATTCTGAATCCAACCACTGAACTCTCAGGTGAATATTCCTGCTTCGTGTCATCTTTTATCAACGAGGACACCAAAAGAAAAAACCTCGTTGTCTACGGTAAGTGCTTTTCGTGGGAATCTTCCCAGAAACTTAATGGTGCTTCAAAAAAGATGGCTCTAAGTTTCTCCCATATTTAAATGACAATTCACGATAATTCTATAATCCGCTATACCTTCCATAATTTATTTTCTCTTGATTCTTATTTGCTCATTTTTATTCTCTTTTATCAGTAGTCAAAGTTATCATTTGACTTCCTCTTAGAGAACTCAAACTAACGAAAGTTAGCTCCAAAACGATCACGTGTCCTGCCTCAGCAAAAGTGGAGCTTTAAAATACTTGTACTAAATTAATAGAGCTCTTATTACGCTGTTAGTTTCGTGTATTGGATAAAGTCACTTGCTTGGCATGGATGTTGAGTGTCCCATAGAGAGAACCGATACAGTATAGTGGCTACTCATTGCTATACCAACCGCACACCAGCACTGCGTAGATATTGCAGTTTTCTTTATTAACGAATTTTAACTAAATTTTATTTTATGTCTCTTTACATCTTAACACTAGCTAAAATTCTCAAAAAGGTGTTATCGGAAGAGCTATTTTGTATTTGCGACCTTTTGTGTAGATTTTCCCCAAATTTACTTAGCTTTGTACAAATAACAAAAGGAGAACATCGAATTCCTTCTCCACCTCGATTTCATTCATCGTCTAAGCCGTGGATGGGAAAAAAAGTGAGGTTAAGGAAAGAATAATGGCGACTCGTTACTTGGTGTGTGGGAACGTTTACAATATGTCGGAAAATTTTGATACTACAACTGTTAATCTTATTATGATATTTTCCCACCCATGATGTAATTTTAAGGGTTTATGTCGAGGCGAAAAATTACTATTTAATTAGCCAATCGTTCGGATTTTCACCTCCCAAATCGAGATATCGACCGTAGAAATAATAGGCATTTTTGGAGGGCAGGTAAAATATCCATACGCTCTCCCGGCGCGTGTCAGAAAAGTCGGCTATGCCTAGATATGTGTACGTACCCGAAAAATTTAGGCCTGCGATCGTATACGCAATAGCCCTAACGAGTGGCGCTTTCACAGAGCCATTCTATCCATGCATTGATGTGCATCAACGCAAACTTCCTTGAAAAGAGGATCATTAGCAGAATAATATTGATAATAAAACGAATTAAAATTACCAGTTAACATTTTTTTATTTCGTCTCATGGAATCGCAAGAGCAATTTGCTCTACGGAATCGAGTTGTAGCATTTCAGATGTTAGCTGTAGCATAGTTGCTCACTACTGTTGCAATTTCAGCTCCCTATCGAAACCAAGAGAGCATAGATTTGCAACTATGGTAAACAGGTATTAAGGAATAAATAAGTTTAGGATAACTATTTGAAACAGCTTTTTTAAAAATCATTGGAGATGTGCATGCATGATTTTTGAAACACAAAGAATTTTAAATATTTTAAATGGTATAGTATATTTATCGATTTACTCGTTACTTTCTTGCCTAACTGGTCATACATGCCAACTTATCTAGTATCTCCCTGTATCCCTCCTTACTCATCGAGTACCTATCTACTCATCTATTGGTATGACTTCTACTAACATTTCCCTTTTTCTTTATTTTTGACTATTGATAGAAAGGCCTTTCACAGCCTTTGATGACAAATTTACTCGCTCTTGCCTCATTTTCAAAAGGGATTTTTAGATTATAAGGGAGAATCAAAAAGGGAATCTCCCACCTAAATATTGTATGGAGATACTGATGAAAATAGGGGCAGCTATATGACAGGCAACTGTAGGCGCTGTGGTCGGATGGACGTACTATCCTCAAGTTGTTAGTTGCAGCTTGGTTTCACCTGATTTCTATTTACGAGGATAAGACGAACTGATGGTGAATCATGATGGTAAAGAGAAGCAGACTAAATAAAAGCGAACCCTAAATTAGGGGAGATGGAAAAGGCTTGGAGTTTATGAGTCGGTAAAGTAAAATATTTACAATTTTATTAAATTAAAGTGTCCGCGCATTTGCTCAAACAAGAGCAGACTGAAGAAAAGGAGCATAATTGAAACGAGTTAGTTATCCTACCTTTTGGTTTCTAACGAAAGGTTCCGAACGAACTTGTACTCAATGACCAGGTTCCTTGATATTCTAATTCCCTTCACGTCATATCAATTCCATTGATTCTTCTGCATTGGCATTTCATACATTCACTCTTTACTACCACCTCGCAATGAGAGAGGTTTTATTTGTTGCAATCTTAAATCATCTGTTTATTAACTTATCTCCAATTTTATTTCATTCTTGAGTATTCTACGTCTTATTAATTGACTACTGTATCATTACTGTAAAAAATATCGGCAATTTTAAGTAATATTTGTTCTTATTAAATTGATACCATTAATTTGTAGTGATCCCATTGCAAAATAGAATGAGACAATCAAAGATGACTAAAAATTGAGCATTTTGTAGTTTCATTAAGGCTTTAATAATGGGGCAGCTTTAACCACGTAGCATTCCATGAATAAGGAATCTGAAAATAATAAGTGCTCTAGAAACAGCATAATTCCTTAATCGTAAATACTTCTTTTTTTTATTATAATCTTAATTAAACATCTTAGTTATATTTCTCAAAATTATTGTCATTCTCTTAATCACTTCTTTATTTTTATCACTACCAAAAATAAATTTAAATAAATTTTTTTCTTGTTTATTTGAGGATTTTTAAAAGAAGTTTAAAAATGAAGGGAACAATGGAATATAATAATTTTGAGTTAATAAAAATAAAAAAATAATAAAAGTCTACAGGAAATAATTATCTTTTCAAAATATTTATTATAAATCGAATTGAATTGACGAAAAAAAGAGATTTGTTTTAGGGCATTGAAGTAGGAGAAATTGTGAGATTTGGCAACAATACAAGAGATATAAATGAAATAATGATCACCAAAATACTACTATATAAATGACCACGATTCAGACTCAACGAATAAGACAAACAATAAAAAAGAAAAAGAGGCGAAGTGCCCAACTACTAAAAACCAAAAAGAACAAACTAAAAGAGGCGAAGTGCTTAATTTCAAACAAAAATAATATTACCAATGAAGAAGACAAAAGAGGCGAAGTGCCCAAAATAAAAAAACTACTACAAAAAAAGAGGCGTAGTGCCGAACAAACACAATTTAAAAAAAATAAAATAATTTAAGTAAAATGAAGCGTAATGCCCACAAAGGCGAAATCAAAACAAAATCTAAGAGCAAAGGAAAAATAAAAGTAAAACTAACGAGTAACCAAAATCATAATTGAAAGGCTTGAATGCCTATCGACGGAGGAAAAAGAATTATATAGAGATTTATTTATATATATATATATATATATATATATATATATATATATATATATATATATATATATATATATATATATATATATATATATATATATATATATATATATATATATATATATATATATATATATATATAACAAAAGTAAACAAAGTTAAAAAAATAAACAAGGAAAAAGTAGTTAACATCTACAGAAAGGTTAGCCTAGCGCTGACCCAACGTGAGTGGAGGACGAAGAGAAAAACTGTAAAAAGAAATATGCCTGGGATGCCCTCTGCTCAAGGGCAAATACAAATTTCCTTCATAACTATCTACAACTTCTACAAATTTTTACCACTTATTCCATCAAGTCAAGTCAAGTCATGAAATAATTAAATATATGTTTGTAAGATGAGCTCTGATTAAAATTAAAACAATTTTAGTATAACAATGCAATAAATTACTTTTTCTTTTGTAATAGGTATATATATATCTGTGATTAAATCTAAACAATATCCTGTAATATAATCCCCAAAGATTTCTATTTTAATATTTCAAAACGCTTTAAAATCTAACCCAATCCTATCGATGATATATATTAAAAGAAATTTAGTAAATCTTTAAATTGCTTACGATTCCCGATTTTAACAATTGAAAAATGGAAAAAAATGTAAAAATCTTGTAAAAGAATTGAATTAAATAAATTAAGATGTTTTAGTATGTTTAATTAATATTTAATGTATTAAACGGTGCAATATAAACTCTGTTTATATGATTTTAATGAAATTGTTGTAATAATGCCTTGGATTATTATATGGCAATTGTAAGACTTGATGGTTATCTAAAAATTGATAAAATATGTTAATGCAAGTTAAAAGAACAAATTTAATGTTATGGGAACTGATTAAATATATAAATTTAGTATAAGTTGATATTAAAATACCACATTCATTTGTGCGGGCAGTTGATGTAAATAGGAAGATGGAAAAGTTTAATTAAGGATGAATTCTTATATCAATAAAAGACATCTGAAGACGATTCCAAGTTTCCTGCCGAATAAAGACTATTGAATCCAGCTCCAAGATTCCTTTTGCTTTGAGCAAGTAACCAATCACCATTTACCCAGCCTACCAAGCAAGAAGAGAGCTTTCCACTTTTGCAGTCATGGCGTTGAGAACACAAAGCATTTACAGAGGAAGCAGCCAAGCCGCCGCCCAGCCGAATGCAGAAAACCATTTGGTTACCCCAAGAATGGTACCAAAATTCGGTGACAAATCACCATTGATAATCACAACACTCTCAAAGAGGCATACCTCTGGCCATCACCTATAAATTAATACTATAGCTTAAAATGAACTTTACCCTTATGTGAGTTTCAATTAATAGGTCGAACTACCGATTGGTTGTATTCATTAGATATATTTATTTATTAATTGTATTTAATAATTTGATCATTCTAAGATTGTATCTATGTAATAGCTGGAATTCTTTATTAGTTGTATTTAATAGGCGCAACATATTATTTGTATTTAATATGGTTGCCTTCTTATTAAAAATAGATATACTTCTTATTGGTTGTATTTAATATGTTGTTTTGCTTGAAAAGGCATAAAAGGTGCTGGTTTTATTTAGGTGCACCGATGATACCTTTTGGAGATTGAGGTACCGATGCAAATTAATATGAAGATAATTTTAGCAACTAACCACACTATGAAATATTTGTAACCCTTCAGAGAGACCGATCAAACCCCCAACCCGTTGTTATTTACCCTTTGAGATTAAGAATGGCAAAGAGTTAGTGGCAACTCTTTAACCCTTTTGAGTGTAGTAAATCGTCCGTCTTATCACGTCCAAGCCCAAAGATTGAAGAAGACTAAGAGGTCCGAACTAAAAAAATACTTAGGGCTTTAAGGTTTTTCTGGTGGTGAAATTTTTATTAGAGTGGTAAAATAATTTTTATTATCGCAAACGTTTGCCTTGATCGGGTCCTCGGCACCATAATGAAATCCGCATTATAATCAATGTCAAGTGCCCAGGGGATTGATTTCTGGTCCTTGTAGAAGGCAATCGGCTTAAGATACATACTTAGGTTTGCCATAGTGGTTAGGGGCCCATAGATACCCAGGTTTGCTATAAAGGGCAGTGGGTTTAAGATACTTAGGTTTGCTATAAGGGGGAAGGGTTCAATAGATACCCAGGTTTCCTATAGAGGGCAGTCGGTTTAAGATACTCAGGTTTGCCATAGAGGGTAGGGGCCCATAGATACCCAGGTTTGATATAGAGATCAGGGAGCTAAAGATACTCAGGTTTGCCATAAAGGGTAGGGGCAAATAGATACCCAGATTTGCTATAGAGTACAGGAGGATTAAGATAATCAGGTTTGCCATAGAGGGTATGGGAACATAGATACCCAGGTTTGCTATAGAGGGCAGGGGGCTTAAGATACTTAGGTTTGACATAGAGGATAGAAGAGCATAGATACCCGGTTTTGCTATAGAGGGCAGGAGGCTTAAGCTACTCCGGTTTGATATAGAGGGTAGGGGACCATAGATAACCAGGTTTGCTATAGAGGGCAGTCGGTTTAAGATACTCAGATTTGCCATAAAGGGTAGGGGCCTATAGATACCCCGGCTTGTTAAAGAGGGCAGGGACCCATAGAAACCCAGGTTTTCTATAGAGGGCAGGAGGCTTAAGATAATCAGGTTTGCCATAGATGGTAGGGGCCCATAAATACCCAGGTTTACTATAGAGGGCAGCGGGCTTAAGATACTCAGGTTTGCCATAGAGGGTAGGGGCCCATAGATACCCATGTTTGCTATAGAGGGCAGGGTGCTTATATCACTCAGGTTTGCCAAAGAGGGCAGGGGAACATAGATACCTTGGTTTGCTATTGAGGGTAGTCGGCTTAAGATACTCAAGTTTGCCATAGAGGGTAGGGGCCCATAGATACTTAAGTTTGCTATAGAGGGCAGGGGGCTTAAGGTACTCAGGTTTGTCATATAGGATAGGGGCCCCTAGATATCCAGGTTTGCTATAGAGGGCAGGAGGCTTAAGATACTCAGGTTTGCCATAGAGAGTAGGGGCCCATAGATACCCAGGTTTGCTATAGAGGGCAGAGGTTGTAAGACACTCAGGTTTGCCAAAGAGGACAGGGGAACATAGATAACCAGGTTTGCTTATAGAGGGCAGGGGGCTTAAGATACTCAGGTTTGCCACTAATCAGCAAGCTATGGGCACCTTTCATGGCTGAATGGAGTGCTACCCCTACCATGCCATGGAAATGTTGGCTGGAAACTCCCTTACGTGCTTCTCAAAACTGGAGTGAAGTGTTATGTGTGAAATAAGTGAATAATTTAAAAATGATAAGTCGAATATTTTTGGTTATTTGCGTCGCTTACCTTTTCAACTCTAGAAGAAGTTCCTCACAGGATAATGAATTTAAAGGCAAAGTCACAATGACAATCACAGCCAAACCTGTGGGCACAAAGGACTAGTGATCAATGAATGAGAAAGTGCAGAGTAAACGGTTGTATTTTGGTTTGGCACCCCATTTTCTAGCGAGTACTAAACACCTTCATTGCCCAAAGGAGGACCACCTGCTCCGTGGTAGGCAAGGATGACCATGGAAACATCCGGTATGATACGGAATCGGGGAGTGATGTTATCTGTGCGAAGGGAGGAGGAAGGAGGGAGAAAGAGACATTTGTGTTTTGAACGGTCATGTGTTTAGTGATATACGGGACTGATTTTGTCTGCGCATTTGTCTGGACTCGTCGCAATGTCTCTTGGACGGTTGCCCTCTGTGAGCGCCGAAATCGTTTGCATCTGCTCTCGTGCGGGAAGTCAAACTCAGTACCCAGGCTTTGAAATTCAAACGCCTTATTCACTAGGTAAGGAAGAGTTTTGCCTAAATGGCTACCTATACAACCCCGTTTCATTACAAAATTATTGGTCTAATGCGTTTCAAATTCACACACTTAAACAGAATGATTACACCATTCCACACTTCAATCAAAATCACAGCCTTCGTTACTTCAACCTCTTCCAGTAACAACTGCTCGTATTTCACGACTCTTCTAATCCAATCATTGCATTGAGATACTTAAATCATTTGCAGAACTACATAATCTTAATAACAATTCACCCTCATTACACTATTACATTCCATTCAATCCGTATCGCACAAACCTTTTTATTTTTCTTAATGTTCGTCTTTGTCTTACCCAGAGAAACTTCACCAATCTCCCCCTCTTCCGTACAGTCATTCATGTTTCACTTTTGCCCTTCTCCCATTAACGTCTCATATTCCATACTGATATTTGATTCACATCTTGCCGGGGATTCGCTGGAATGGACCTGTGATATTTAGCTTCAAGCATCACCTTTAAGATTACTATTATTGTACAAAGCAAATGCGTTATAAAAATATACGAAGAAAAAATCAATGTCAGAGACAAAATGCAAACAAAATATTTCCTGTAGAAATATCTCATTATAACTCTCATACTGAATTTATTCTAAAAGAAAGTTTAAAAACTCCTCAGCTTTGTTCTTTCACCTTACCTAATCATGCAAACTTGATGCTTTTCATTTTTAGTCGTGTGCGACTACATCTCACTATATCTGTCAGTCGATTGGTTCGTCAGTTTGCTTTTTTTTGTTTGGTAACTATTCGGGCGATTCTGACGAATTTTGAAACCCTTATGCTATTTTACATTCTCTTTCAAGTGGCGTGATTTTCAAGGTCCTTCCAAGGTTAACCCAGAAATTATTCTGCTTTGGCTAGAAGTTTATAACAATTCTGCTGATTCTAACGAAATCTAAAACCCTTATGTTGTTTTACATTCTTTCGATATAGTATAATTGCCAAAGTCCTCCTGAGGTTAGCTGGGGAATTATTTGGCAATAACTTTTTAACTTCGGCTGATTTTACCGAAATTCGAAACCCTTATATTGTTTTACATTTTCTTGCGAATCATTTAATTACCAAGGTCCTCCCAAGGTTAGTTCGGGAATTATTGAAAGTTTTGAATGTCATAAGGTCATTAATTAGAATTAGTGAGAGCACGTGACTTTGGTCAGCAGACCTTGTTTTTAATCCTCTATAGGTAATTTCTTTCTTCACAGAAAAAGTTATAACAAACTTAAATTTATGAGAATAGCAATTTGGTAACGAAATGGAGAAAAATTCGAACGTGATGAATGATGTGGGTTATAAACCCAAGAGATTTAATGAGGATTCATCAAAATTAACTTGATGCTTTTGAGGATAAGAAAGAGTATGCTTTATTGCCTTTCTAGGCAAAGAAAATCTGAATACTAAATAATTTGGTGAAAAAGTTCCGTTTCCTCTTTTTCGGAAGCCTTTATAACCATATAATTTTGATGCTTCATTTAAAAATTTATGCGTTTTGAAGAAGATATATTTCACGAAAGATAAAGCCATAAAATATATATATATATAATATATATATATATATATATATATATATATATATATATATATATATATATATATATATGGAACAAATGCAAGTTCTGCGGGTGATAACAACCACCACAGGGCTTTCGCCATATTCATTTTCTGGCTTTCAAAACAATTTTGAAGACAGAAATAAAGGTGCAGAAACCTTGCATTGCAGACTATATAACAATATAGTACAAGAAAGAGGAATTAGACGCGAATAAGCAATGAGACAAGAAACAGGAGTTTTTTAAAGGCAAGAGAAAAGGACATTAGAAGAAGACTAGAATAAAAGAGAGCAGAGGGCGGCACAATGAAGGCAATCCTTTACCGAGAAGACAGAAGTAACGCCAGGGGAAAAGTTTTGAATTCCTGCTCCTTCTTTGTATGTGACTTGGGGATGAGCCTTTAAATTGTGAGCGGGTAAGGAGATGTGGTATAAAAATTCCTTAGAGGTTCCTAGCTTAGAGAGATGGTAGCTGGTAGCTTAGCAGTAAAGCATCTGACCGGTAATCAGCAGACCCAGGTTTGAGTCCCGGCCACAAATTTCAAACTTTTTTCCCCTGGCGTTATCTCTGTCTTCTCGGTATATTATATATATATATATATATATTTATATATATATATATTATATATATATATATATATATATATATATATATATATATATATATATATATATATATATTTATATATATATATAAATATATATATATATATATATATATATATATATATATATATATATATATATATATATATATATATATATATATATATATATATATATATATATATATATATATATTATATATATATATTTATATATATATATATATAGTTTGATCTTTTTTGCCTATATAATCTCACTATATTTTCTCAGCCATTAGAAAGTATCACACTTTTTTATTCCGTAATAAGAGTAAATATATTAATGATGTTTTGTAGCCAACCAAAATAATAAGAGAGCAAGCAGGCAGTAGTACAAGAGTCATAAATAGTAAGCAAAATGTAAAATAGTAAGGAAAAGGTAAATGTGGTAGAATGGACTCTCGACGATATACTATATATAACTATTCGTTGAGGGAACTTCTTTAATTTTTATTAGAGTGCGTGGATGTCTAGGCTGGCCGATATTATGTATCTTCGATATGCTTAAGAAGTGGAACTGAGCTCAAGGATAATAATATTGCTATCATTAATAAAATAGAGTTTTATTAATAATAACTATCAACAAACACAAAACGGAAAATATTGACATAAACAGAGAATGGAAAGGGTCGTGGGGACTCGAGCTAATTCGAGGATTAAAAGATTTGAAAAAGGTAAAACAAATTTAAAGTTAAAGGGAGGTGATGGTTTGCTAAACCATTTAAAGCACAGGATAGAATTGACAAAAGGGTTAAATACTCAAAGGTAACGTCCGGCTTACGTAATATATACTTGTTGTGCAGAGGAAGGTGACGTAAAGGAATTTTCGGTCCGCTGGCGAGTTCCAGCTGAAGGGGGGGGGGGAATAAAATGATCCTGACGTGGCGTCTTGGGAATGAGAACCGTTTCTCGACGAACGGCTTGAAGAACAATGGCTGTTCTACGTTGTTCTCTTCTGAACAACAGCGGGGGTGAGAACCGTCTCTTGTCTACGGGCTCAAGAACAATGGCTGTTCTAATGTTGTTCTCTTCTGAACAACAAGGGGGAATGGTGAGAACCGTTTCTTGGCGAACGGGCTTAAACGAACAATGGCTGTTCTACGTTGTTCTCTTTTGAACAACAAGGGAGGGAGGGTGAGAACCGTTTCTTGTCCATGGGCTCGAACGAACAATGGCTGTTCTAACGTTGTTCTCTTCTGAACAACAGGGGAATGGTGAGAACCGTTTCTTGGCGAACGGGCTCCAACGAGCAATGGCTGTTCTACGTTGTTCTCTTCTGAACAAAAGGGGGGGGAAGAGGTGAGAACTGTTTCTTGTCAACGGGCTCGAACGAACAATGGCTTTTCTAACGTTGTTCTCTTTCTGAACAACAGGGGGAAGCCTTGTGGACTCGGCGTCGAAGGATCGAACCTTGGCACTCAAGAGATATTGTCCTCCTTCTGGTCAAGTGATGGTGAATCTCGAGGTCGAGGTCCCTTGGCGCACAAGGTGAGAGTGGGACGTAGTGATGTTTCGCGACGAAAATCTGGATCTCCAATCTGATCTTAGTGGTAAAGTTTCCATCTAAATAGTCGAGACACTCCCTTAGCGTGGGGGACAATGGAAGGGGAGCTTCGAGGGAATGCACAGCCGAGCCTGAGAACAAGCCTTATCTGCCCATAAGCCTAACTCAATCTGGCGTGATCGGCGGATGGGGCGAACGGGGACGGGGGGGCATGATAAACCTCCTTGTTTAAACATTGACTCAGGTGGCTGCGATAAGGTGCCCAGCTTTAAAGCGAAGATGCACGTGGGGAGCATCGTGGTTTTAAATAACATGTGATAGTGGTTGAAATTAACGCGGCCTCAACCCGTTCTATCACAGTAAAAGAGTGAGAGATAAGGAAGTCTGCAACATCCCTGTAAATTATGAATTACTGGACCGAAACCGATTATTTCCACATCTTCACGAACAATTATTATGCATTGAGATACCAACCGTTCTCAACCCGAGATTAATCAAAGGAAGTTTATTAGTTCCACAAGATAAAAACACCTATTTTTAGTCAACTAAAAAAACAGCCGAAACCAAATAAAAAAGAAGCCAGAAGCACAAAATTATAGCAGACAACAACAAATAAATATCTACAAGGTATGTTCAGTTGCCTGAAGGAGACCAACCTCTCGCAGGAACATAAGCGTACTGTAGTCAACAATTTATATAGCAAATATGGTCGTGGTCCTCCTTCAAAAGCTCAGTCACACTACGGTCCGGTGTGCGTGAGTCCTTTCCAAGAACTCGCGAACAACCGCAGTGGACCGTCTTCTTACCTTTACTCGGAGAGATATCACTCAGTAAGTTCCTCTCTTACTCTGGGACCGAGCAATTTTGGGAGCAAGGTTCAGGAGACTGATCGATCCGATGACGCTGCGTTCCGCGAGTTTGTCCGATGCGCAGGCGACCAAGAAAATAGAATTTCGTACGAAACACTGCAAGATACTTCCACGAAAACAGTCCCAACGATATGTCACGCGGTTTTTGTTCTTAGGTGCGTTCTTCCATTTTGTTTGTCATGCGACTCGTAGGGCGGCCTTGATCTCTCAACGCCCAATAAAAAATTTTTCATATCCTTTAGCTTCAACAACCTTTTTCTCTTATAGTTTGTACATTCACCTTTCTCCGCTTACCTTTATACAACCACATTATTACTGTATTCTTCCATTACTCATTCACTCTTACACACTCAGTCACCAACGGCACGATGCCCTAAATTTGATTCACAGTCAAAGTGACCAGGTTATTCAGGACACTCTAATATTTTATACGCTGTAACAAATATTTTAGACAAACTGACTAATAATAGTGAAACACCGGCCTGATTGCTCAGTTTGTTCTGACAGCCTGGACCCTTCATCAGCTTCCTCGTTACGGCAACCCATAAACACCCAGTAACTTAGCAGAGGACTTTCGACATCCTCACCACTCGCAGCAGTCATGCACTTGCGAACATTGCGAATCGAGGAGGTGGGGTGGGAGGGAGAGGGAGGGGGCAAATGCCAGAAGGAAGCACAGTCCAAAATCTCTGGACCGAGCAATACCTATATTGCAACCAGCTCGTCTGTGGAGACGAACGCAGCACCGAGAATTTCCGACCGGCTTCAAGCGGGATGGATACGGCGTAGCCCCTCCCCCTCCTTCAAACTTTGAGGGCTTTGTGTAGATTGTCACAGCAGCTTTGTCTCACGATATATGCTCCACCAAAACAATCGCAATAATCCCGGTGCTATAGAATAGTTGGCAGCAGAGGCGTGGCGACAGACATAAAGGGGACAACGTCGTCCTAAATGAAAAGGAAAATCGACGCTAGGGACATAAAGTTGTGGCAAAACAGCATTTTAAACGGAAGAGCAACTCGGGTGTCATCATTTGAGAAGGACAAGCAACTAAAAAAGGCAACAATTTGAGAGAATTTAAGGAAAGGAGAATGTAAATATAAAAATACAGAAAATAACATTAACAACAAAAATTGGATTAAGCAGCAATCTGTGATTACATTAATAGATCTACGCATCTAGATCAACCCCCCAAATTATAACAGTACTACTACTACTAAAGATAGAAAAATAAATTTAAACTTCAAGGAACAGGTATGTACAAAATACCCAGTAAACCGAATATTTATACTATGCATCCCTATATTCATAATCCTGTTCAGAACCAATAAATAACCTTTTAAGAAGGAAGAAAAATGAACACATTTGAAAAAGCTAATAATAAGATTTTGAAAAATTTAAATTCCAAATTAATTTTGAAGATGACTCCGATGATAGGATAAAGAGCTGCGTTCTTTATAATTTACTCTCTGGGAATTTTCTTTCTTCGTATTAATTCATGAATTTATAGTTAGTTTTTCTCGACCTATCTTTTGCATCTGAAGATAAACATTTTTTTAGTAAAATGAAGCTCGTTTACTGATAATAATATCCTCAAAATTATATAGTGTTAAAATGAGGTACTTTTTTGTTCGGAGCCTTAGGATTACTAAGGCTGAAAAGGTAAACAATACTAAAGACCAGACTCGTATTATATGTAGGAATCCTAAATTGTTAATCGACTAGCCATGAAGAAAGGGTAAAATTATTAGTCATGTCGGTGCACTCTACTAATTGCATAAGGAATTAAAATAAGGGCTATACAAACTAAGCGGATAGATAAAAATGGAAATATATGGACTAGTCAAGAAGGTGGTAAGTAAAGCAGCGCCTGCGCAAGATCTTGCATTCACTAAAGTTACATGTAATAAATAACTAGCACTGTCGATGAAGGTTTGAATTCGCTTAGTTCTATATATCTTTCCACATATTAGATTGGAATAGATCGAAAAAGTTGATGTAAGGAAAATAAATTGTAGTGTATTGTTATAAAAGCAAATAAGCAATTCCAAACGATTTCCTAAGAGGCATTGCTGATTCTTCTTAAGCGAGACAAGCATCAAATGCAATGCAGTTTAGTGTGTCAGTGCTTTCGAGTGAGTAGTGAACTTGAGAATTATGGGGATGAAGGTGAGATTTTAAGAACAGAAGGAATTGTTAAAGCCACATGGCCGTTCTATTTTCCCCATACAGCTGTTTATTTTTTTACATTTTACATAATATGCTAACGGATTACACTACTACTGGAAGGTCGCACCAAGTATTTCCTGCTATGATCAATTCAAGCTACAGTTTTTCAGTATTATTCCTTCAATCGAATCCCCCCCCCCTCCTCCCAAAGCCTGTTTGTGTTACTTTTAGACTGAGACAGATCGAGTCTGTGGAACATTTATACATTCTAAGGCCGTTCGACAAACAATCATGTAAAGTCGACAACTTATGTTAATGGAAGTTAAACCAAATTTGGTATGGAGATTGCTAAATAGCTCTCCCTAATTGTTTCTACTTTGCTGCGACTTAACTCTCTTGTCAATGCTACCCATTGACTTTCGATTTCCACTAAGGG
Organism: Ceratothoa steindachneri; assembly: GCA_963969495.1. Classification (NCBI taxonomy): domain Eukaryota; kingdom Metazoa; phylum Arthropoda; class Malacostraca; order Isopoda; family Cymothoidae; genus Ceratothoa; species Ceratothoa steindachneri. The sequence goes on along the minus strand of OZ018317.1, from coordinate 11,991,137 downwards.
TTCAAATCAGGTCTTTTCTAGCCTCTCATGGTGTCTGTGAGTAGATTGATGCGATAGCAGAGCTAAGACACTGTAGCTCTGAATGGCATTCGAATCTTTTAAATTCATTAGAATATATATGGGTAGCTATGAAAACATTAAGCGAGATATTAGACTAGATTTAGAAGAACCACGATTTCTATATGATAACCAATGAGGAAAATTGCATCTAAATTTTAATCTTCTGAAATATGAATATATAAATATCGGTATTAAATAAACGAGCATGACAGCTTTACCTAAGATTTATTTCTTATCCCAAATTACTGCAAACATTGCTTCGAAGCAGCGAAATATCCGACTCGTGTTGTGGGCTGCCAACACAACATGAATATTCATTATATTAGTTTGTTGTGATTTGCCCAGACGGTTTTGAAGGGGTAATGAGAGTTCAATGGGAAGCGAAATAGAGAAGGTGATCTCTCGACGTCTAGGCATGATGCTCGGGAATTAATGTCCCCATGACGAACTGACCTGGTTTGGCGGCACTTTTCGTTTTTCCCGCAAGATGCTGTTGTTCGTTCGATTAAGTGAATTTATGCACATGTGAAAAAATGGGGGTCATTTTCATTATAATCCTTTTTACCTTCAATTCATTATTTTCCTGCTGCTGGCAGGGGGTTATCTGAGTAATAGATACCTATTTTCTCTTATCTTGCGAATGGCCTCTTTAACTGAGTGGGACTGGACCCCTCGGTCGTCCAACGGCAGCCATTCAGGTAGAAAGCGAATAAATTTCTTGAATCGATAGAAAGCATATATCAGGACCTGTAAATATTAAAGTTGTCATTCACAGTCTAGGCATGGATTAGATTTATTGTCATTTAGTCATATGATTAGTTGCAGTATGCTGGATACTCTTCAATACTCTGATCCATTAACTCATATGAATAATGATAGAGAGAATTCTAGCTCATGCCTAAAGGCAGTGAGGGCTCGGGACGTCATCATAATAATCAACGGGGCAACAATAATATACAATAATCAATTTAATATTTATCTAAAAAGTAATAAATTTTTTTTTAAGATTTGACCAGCCCGAACTCCGGGCAAGTGTATACCTTCTACTGTATTTAACCTTTAACAAATTTTCATTCCTTCCATTTCTCTAGTACCCCAACCCACAAGTGTGTGTGTGTGTGTGTGTAGGGGCTGGGGGACCTAAGCTTTCATCTTTCAAATAATAAAGTTAAAGTTAAAAAAGTTACGACATTCATTCGACGGCTCATTAAATCTGACGCTTTTCTTACTTTACCCTCTGGTAAAGGCGGCAAGTTACAACATATTTTTGACATACATGAATACGTGAAAACTTTGCACAAAGAATCTTCTACAACGTCTCACTCAATATTGATGCGTGCTTAGATTGATTGAAGAGACATCCTGTTTCTAAGTACGGGGTAGTTCCCCCCATAAAGGGGATTATCCACACTTCGCGCTTTCTAATCTTTTCCTTTCATCGCTTCGCAACACAACGTAACCCTCATTACGCCCAGAGCTCCTTGATAGTACGGTGTAGTGAACCCCGGAAGGAATCCCTCTTAGGGGGCGCGAAGAAGGGGGTCCCTTAAGGACACAAGCCGGTTACCTTGGAGAGGCGTCTGCTAGAGTAGGCACATTGAGGTAGGAGGGTTGCGAAGTCCGTTTAATAGGAAGGTATTTAAGGAACCAATCGGCCTACATCCAATAGGGCTTGGTTTTTTAGATTCTGTCCCATTTTTCAGAGTAGGAACCGTGGTCTCCCCCACACATTTACCGACTAAGATGGAATTCATTAAACGGCCCCTCTACGACTCAAGCCCAACGGAAAGGAGAGGACACTGCAAGAAGTGGCTCCACAGATCTTTAACGATCTACAGATCCCACTTATCAAGTGTTTAGAGGTACAAACTGGGTTTATCGTGATTTACCCCGAGAATACACACCTCAAGACTTCAAAGAAGCGCTAGTAGCGAGACAACAATGGCTGAAAATTTACGACCTAATTAAATTCAAGGAAGATCATATATCCAGTGACTGCCCCCCAACAGACATGGTAATATGTTCAGAGTGTGGACCACAAGGGCACACACACCAAGCATGCCAAAATACTATTAAAAATGTATCAACTGCGGAGGACCACATCGGACCATGGGGATGTCATGCCCGAAAAGAAGAGAAATTATCAAAAGGAAGGAAACCGAAGAAAGAATGAAGGGGCAAAGAAACATGACCTACGCAGTGGCCGCAGAAAAATCAACGACGCATCAGCGAAACACAGAGACAGAAATCAACATAGATTGCATTTTACATGCACGCATCATGAACATTGCTAGCCCAGGAAGCTACGTGGACTCACTGAATGGAATGTTGAAGGAAAACGGCCTTGAGCCAATGAAGTTTCCAAAGGATGTGCACTCGTCGGCCATATTTAAATTCAAGATTAACGATGAGACCACAAAAGCACTAAGTGAAGAAACCAAGCAACAGGAAGACAAGGAGGATGAAGGAGAAGAAGCAAATAGTAAAGAGACATAATGGATAGTAGCATAGGAGAATTTACTCAGGAAACTAGAATCACGAGAAGAAAGGCACAAAAGAAAAAGAAATCCAGCTTGAGCAAAAATCTAACCGCAAGACAACAATCCCCGACCCCGTCGTCATCACTTTCACGTAAAGGAAAACAAGAGTTCATTTCTAGACGTGAACAAAATCAAAGAAAGAAGAAAAAACGGTAATAGAGATCAACGGAAACCCCTGAACGATTATAGAAATGGACAAACGTAACTTGGAAATTTTACAGATAAACACAAACGGTTTGAGAGATAAAAAATGCGTATATGGAAATATCTTTCGAGAATTAGACCTAGGCATTATTTTGATATCTGGGCACAGGCTAAACCTAGTAACTGAAAAATTAAGGATATGGAATTTCAATATAGTAGCACCTAACCCCGCGAGACAGAGTTTGACGGAGCAGCAATAACAATCAAAAAGGAACTAGACTACAGGATACAGGAAGGACATACCGAATCATATGCGGCAGTAGAAATAAAATTAGAATTAACCAACCTTACAATAAAAACGCACATTGCGCAAAGAGCGGGTACAGAAGAAGAAACTACCCGGTCATGCATCTGTAAACGATGATAGATAGGGGAATGGTCCAAAGATTCAGGCCAGAATTCCCCATCTATTTAAACAACAACGCGGCATCGAAACCAGACATCTGCCATTCAATTATTACTTCGAGCCGGTCGACATACCGGTCAGTGACCATATAGCTACAAAGCTTACCTAAGCCAGAATCCGATACAGAAGCCGTGCAAGAAATCGAAAGCCGACCACCCGGCTGACTGGACGAAATACAAGGAAGCATTAAGAAGATACGAACCAAGGAATTATGCTGAAGCGACTGTAGAATAGATCGACAAGGGACTCAGAGAAATAAAGATAACGCTTACTACAGCAGACGAAATTGCAATTACGAAAAGAGCCTATTGAACTATCCAAAACTACAGATTGTCATCGATAATGATAAACAAAAACGGAGAAATATGACCTATCTCTGAACAGATAAGGAGAGAAGGACATAGCAGAAACCTTTATAAACAGCTCAGAAGAAAAAAAAGAGAACTGACGCAAATGACATATGACAAGCAGCAAGAATACTCGAACGACCATGTCCAGAATTGGTACTCGTTATACAGGTTATATTCCAAAAGATGTCTGTCCAGTCTCTTCTTTAAGATTTTTTCGTATACTTTAGAGATAAAATCCAGGAGTGAAATTGGCCTGTAATTATTTCTACCCTGTAAGGATATTTTCCAGGTTTAGGGATGAAAATCATCTTAGCAACCTTCAGATCCTTGGGAAAGTATCCCGTATTTAGGCAGGCATTGATAGATAGACATCGAAGACTCCCCTAAGAAATTCTGGAAATGGGTAGATAGAATGAAGGAAAAACCTACAAAGGAGAAGATCAAAATTAAGGATGGAAGAGGAAGACTACCAGAAGATGAAATCGAAATAGAAAGAGTTTTCAAATAACATTGGAAGAATATTTTCCGAATCAGTGAAGAAGAAAATGTAAACATCGACACGGATTTTTAGGGCACAATTATTAAAGAACTCAACCAAGAAAGGGCAAGGACACAACATTATGAGAAGGTCGACGAATTCAAAAACAACAACGAGGATAACAGAGAAATATTAAGCGTTGCAGGGCTTAAAGAAACAATAAGCAGCTTTAAGCAAAGGGCACTTGGAGTCTCAGAGCTCACGATGAGAAATTACATGGAAGCGACGAACAACATCTTGGAATGATTGAAAAACGTATTCAATGCCTGCCTAAATACGGGATACTTTCCCAAGGATCTGAAGGTTGCTAAGATGATTTTCATCCTTAAACCTGGAAAATATCCATACAGGGTAGAAAAAATTACAGGCCAATTTCACTCCTGGATTTTATCTCTAAAGTATACGAAAAAATCTTAAAGAAGAGACTGGACAGACATCTTTTGGAATATAACCTGTATAACGAGTACCAATTCTTGTTCCGGTAGAATAGGAGTACGCAAATGGCACTACATATGCTTAATAACGGAGAAAATAGCCAAAGTCAAAGGCGAAAAGAAGAGCGTGAACATTGTATGTAGAGGCGTGCCCAACGCATTTGACAAAGTTTGGCTGCAAGGTTTAAAATACAAATTACTCCTGCTGGGTTTGGACAACCAACTGGAAAAGCTAGTATGCAATTATTTATCTGAGAGATACGCGTGTATAGACACGGGCAATCACACAGGGGACCCCTTCAAGCTGGAGGTTGGAGTTCTCCAAGGTGGTTGCCTGAGTCCGTTATTATACGCGGTATATACAGCAGACATCCCCCTACCCCCAGCGATGCAAGGTAGCATGAATATACAGTCCGCGGATGACATAATTCAAGTTGTGCTGTCACCCTACAGGCACGCCTAATTCCAAGCAAAGGCAACTGCGGAAGAAATCAGTAGATTGAATGAATACGAGTGCAAATGGAAAATAAGTACGAGCAGTGATAAATTTAAAATAGTACCATTTTCCGAAGAAAGGTAGCAGATATCAACGTGGATAATGACATACAATTATAGTGATAAATGTAAAGTACTGGGACTGACGATACCAAAGACCGGCTACACGAAACACCTAGCAGAAAGGATAGAGAAAGTAAGAATAGGGTTGATATTTCTGTATACGCTAAGAAGACTAAGGCTACAGAATAAAAAGATCTACAATCTGATTATTCAACCAACACTAATCTACCCGGCAATCGCAATGTGTAACTGTCAAGAACCAAACTGCTTGAACTGAAAAGGGTCCAGAATAAAGCAATGTACCTTATAACTGATACGAGAAGAGCAGAAATGAAAAGGGTAGAAAATCTGCACAGAGAAGCCAACATCGAGCCCCTGAACAAGATAATCAGGAAAAGGGCTAGAGGTGTCATCGAGAAGACTCGCGATGAAATTGAAAACGGTTTGACAGCGCATATAGAGATAGGAGCAGATTGGAGGCCTCACCTAGTCTTCCCAAGCTGGGCGAGGATCGGTAATGAGGACGCGGAAGAAGAAGATCACCAAAGGGACAAAACATTCATCGAGAAGACAACGTACGAAGAAGATAGGATAAATAAAAACGTGCATGTCAGATTAAAGAATTTCAATTAGATTACAAGATAAAAAAGAGAAAAGCAATTAAATTTATCATGTAACAAATACTCACACACAAATAACTAGGATAAAAAACACATTTGCAAATGCACTTAGATCTCAAGTAATTACTCTGTACTTACAATACCGACTCTAAACTATATAAAATGGCCAGAGATTAGCTTGACCTCTAAGCAATATTTAGCTCTCAGCAACTCTCTTCTCCTACTTTATTCTTTTCCTATCTATCCTTTATTACTGTCCTCAACATGGGTTCAACACTAACACGAGGGTAGGTTACACACACCGTGGTATTAACACTGCGTTTTAGATGTAGGGTCAAGACCACCTAGGTCACCATCTGTCAGATCTACTGCTAGTTTTTTTTCTGTTATATCGCTCCTTTTCCTCTTCCTCTCTCTGTCCTCCTCTTATCTCCCCGAATGGACTTCTCCCCGGTGCTTCGAGGCACGTGAAAATGAAATAGGGTAACAGGAGGATTCCGGGCTCGCTCACCCCCTTCTCCTCTCTCCTGGACCTCACCATGGGGCTGGGGGAGAAGAGGGGAGGCGGGATAGCTCTGGGCGTACTTTTACTCCCTCACACCTTTACTTCTACCTATCCCCCTACGACATTCATTCGTTCGCCGGTCCTCGGGAAGGTCTCACCTCGGATATTGTTTGCGATATTTTTATTTTCCCCCGGCCTCCCACCCCGGGGATTTATAATAGCCAATATTCTCTTTTTGTACTCACCTTGATGTTCTTTTTTATCTTTTGTCTTCAGCACCTTTTTGAACCTTTTAATTATTTATCTTGTTTTTATATTCTTCCTTAAAGGGTTCATTCCCCCTTTCAATTCCGTATTTTTTTAATAAATGAGGTCACAAAGCGGGATTTAAGAGATGTCAGAATGTTTTTTTAGCAGCCAACTCTTTCCTCTTACTTACTTATGCTTTTTTGTTTATTGACCCGCATGGAAAGTTCTGAGCATATCTATAAAAGATACATAGATAAAATAAAGTAATATATAGGCGCATCCCCGCCGAGACCACTAAACTTCTTTATGAAAGAGGAAGGGAACAGAAACAAAGAACAAACGTCGCATTTATATTTCAAAATCTGTATACTAGGTTAGGTATTAGAGAGTTAGAATGAAGGACTGGAAATTTAGAATCCCATCGAAACAATGCAGAAAATATTAGTACATTTTATATTCGAATAGTTTTTAAACATAAGCGATTTTATTGCTTTCAAGATTATTCATTTTCACGCTCATCTAATCTTGTTAATGATTTTAAACTTTATCATTTTGAAAGATTCTTAATCAAAATGTGACCATAAAATTAAGAATCGTAAAAATTCTTGAACTTTTCTCAAAATGTTATGAACCTGAATATCACTTTTGAAGGCACAACACTACAGTTGATTATGTCTTTAACCATTAAAATCTTTTTTGCTTTTTCTTTTCCTTTAAAATCATTTGATTGAATATATTTCGTATTTCTTTTAGTCACAATTTTCCAATTTTATAAAAGTCTTGGCGAACTCGTTTGAAACACTATTTTTGGGGGCCCTTTGTATTAAATTGGATTATCTCCGGGTAGGTATAAGAGAGGAAAGGGGAACTGGGAATTTTGAAACAATAAAGAGCTCATTAGTACATTCTTTTTCCCACTCCATTTTCCAAAAGAGCAAGTTTAAGGAAAAAATTTTTTTCCTGGATGTTTAAGTAAAAAAAATTGCCAAATTTACATCTAAAATTATTTAAAATTTTGAATAGGTATAAACCTTTGTTATTACATTATTCTTAAGAGCAAAATTTATCTAGAAAATAAATGCATAAACTTTTTTACGTTAGTTAAAATGCTTCCATTGGCTATAAATTTTATCGTCTATAAAACGTATATAGGTTGAAATTTTATTTGGGACTTAATTTGCACCGATTAAAATTAACTTCACCGCCTATTTTAGAGATTTGGTCCATTTAGAAATTATAATTTATTTATGGAAAGAAATTCTAATTTCGAAAGCACGAAATTATTGTATTTTCTTGTTTTTTTTAAAAAAATATAAACAGGAGAGAAAGTGGAATTTTTTGTCTTTCATAAAGTATAATAGAACAATAAGTGGTTTAGATATTACATGGTGTGAATTTTTTTTAACCAAGAAAGGGTAATTTTAGGCTTTATGATGTTCAAACTTACAAAGAAGAGTATGATTTTAAGCCCTCTCTAATGTTAATTCTTACAAAGAGGAGTAGGAATTTTAGACTCTCTAGGATGTTCAAGCCTGTAAAGACGATGAGAATTTAACGCTTTCTACGATAATAGTTCCAATCCTAAAATCCAAGAATACTGTTTCGCTTTCTATTGTGTTTATTATTAAAGATTTAAATTAATTTTTATATTTTTTTTATGCTTACAAAGTCGTTAGATTTTTGGCTTTTTATTATTTTATACATAGAAAGACGAGAAGTTTACATAAGAGTGAAACATGTCATAAATATTGATACTTAGCTACCGGGTGGCCCCCTTACAACAGAAACCACAAATCTTTGAATAAAACTGCCAATTGTAATTTTTCTTTTTCTTTTCCAGTGTATCAAAGTGGACTTTGTGCATGAAATATTGTAACACTTTTCTTCCGCAACATGTCTTGGAAAACCAAGGAAAAGACATTTTGCGTAGAGTACTATTTCGCCCACAAATCATACATTGTAGTGCAAGTAAATTTTCGGAGAAAGTTTCGGTGCCATCATGCTCCATCAAAAAGCAGAATTTTTTACTGAGATCAGATAGTATGAGACTGTGCAAAATCTTAATTCTAACGGTCTGAGGGACACTTTTTCTGGTCGGAGGGTGAGTGTTACGACAGAAAGGAACATTGATGCTGTATGGCACTCAGTTTGAGCAGAGCCCAAAGAAATCTCTTCAACGACGCAGTCAAGAGCTGTGAATCTCTTGAGAGGCTTTGAAGCGTGTTCTTAAATCATATCTTCATTTCTATCCTTACTAGATCCATATAAAGCAAAAACTTCCGGAGGCGGACATGGAAAAATGTGTAACCATGTGTGAATCATTTTGTTATACAATCGAAGAGGATTAAGACGTTTTGGGTCATGTTTGGTTCTCTAACGAAGCGCACTTTCTGCTGTCAAGACATTTAAACAACAAAAATGTCTATTGGGGTACAGCCGCACCGGAGGTTTTGTTTCAGAGGCCGTTACACTCAACAAAAGGCACAGCATGGTTAGCCATCTCTAAAATTTGCATCATCGGCACATATTGGTTCGAAGACAAAAATGAGAGACCTCAAGCGGTCAATACGGAGGGCTATATGGCAGTGCTGTGGAAGTTTTGATCATCACTGGGACAATGCAGAGAGATAGATCGAGATAATCCGTGGTTCCAGCATGAAAAGGCCACCCTCCAAACATCAAATGACTCCTTAGTCTGGCTGAGATCGATTTCAGGAGAGACTGTCAGCATGAAGCGTGACGTTGAGTGGACGCCACATTTACCGCAGTTGAACCCTCCAGATTTTTATCTGTTGAGGTATCTCAAGGATACTGTATACCAGCAAAATCCTCAAACGATTGGTGAACTGAAGGCAGCAATCACATCAAAAATCATGGAAATCCCCAAAGAGGAATGTGTTCGAGTAATTGACAAATCCAACGCTGCTGAACCCATTTGGAGCATATTTTGGAAAGAACATGACTTTCATGCAAAGCGACCAAGATAACTGAAACTTTGAGGAATGATCGTACACCGGCTTAAGTTTAAGTTCAGCAAATTTCTTGAAATTTGCTAGACCTTTGTAGGATTTAATGAAATCTTTATGGGTTCTGTTTTTTGAGGGTCACCCGGTAACATACTGGAAGTTTCATTACAATAACCTAGATTCTTTCTAATATAATTTAATGACTAAGTTCAAATATCATTTTTTTCCACTCATCCGATAGTAGTTTGGAGCCCTCACAGTAATTAGCAGGAGATGCTAATTGATAGTAAAATCCGCTAAACAGCATAGTTTTCTACTACATGAACAGATCTACTTTCCTCTATAACTTAATATCATTAGTAGATAACACTGGTCTGCATGATTTTTTTAGACTCTGACATATTTTTCAAAATATATAGGAAAATGGTGATTTACTTTGTTTTTTATTGATCTCTATCACATCACGTTGTCGAGTTATACGGAGACGTTACTTTTCTCTTTTTGTATAACATAAGTAAATATTTATATATATTATAATATATATATATATATATATATATTTATATAATATATATGTTTACATTATAGAATATTTCTATATATATATTATAGATATATCTCTAATATTGCTAATATATTTTTCTTTAATTTTAAGTTGTGAATATGTTTAAAGGCTGTATAAATTCAGCAGACATATTTTGCTATGTCTGCGGGCAATTTCACCCCTTCAGATTCCAGGAATAATATTACTCCTTTGTTGAAGCGTTGTTATTTAGCTTATTTTGGCTGCAGATTAGGAGAACAAAACAAACCATTTGCCCCACACAAAGCTTGCAAGAGTTGCATCAGTAAGATCCAAATGTGCTCAATTGGAAAACTTAAATGTATGCTCTTTGGAGTACCAATAGTATGGCCAGAGTAGAAGAATCACCATGATGACTGCTACTTTTGTATGACTAAAGTAGCTGGATTCAAGAAGAAGACTAAAGAATGCATAGTATACAAAAATATTTCTTCAGCAATAAAGCCTGTTCCACACTCAGATGATGCACATGTGCCACCTGAGATACGGGAAATTTCATCAGAGTCCGATAAAAGTGATACCAATCAGATTGAAGTAGACTATGAACCACCAACAAATGATGATCCTAAACTCTTCAACCAAGCTGAGCTCAACGACCCGGTGCGAGACGTTAACCTTCCAAAAGAAAGTGCACAGTTACCTGTCTCTAGACTGAAGGAACACAGGCTTCTAGCTTCTGGAACAACATTCGCTTGGTACCGTCAAATATTTCTGGCCTTATCGAACACATGGGGATGCCGTACAAAGCAGATGAATGGAGGCTCTTCATTGATTCTTCTAACAGAAGTTTAAAGGCTGTTCTTCTTTACAATGAAAACACAGCTGCATCTGTCCAAATTGGTCATAGTATCCAAATGTCTGAAACCTACAAAAATTTGAAAAGACTAATAACTACAATCAAGTACCATCAGCACAATTTTCTCATTTGTGGTGATTTAAAAGTTATTGCTCTCCTACTAGGTCTTCAAGGGGGATAAACCAACTATCCCTGTTTTTTGTGTCTTTGAGATAGTAGGGCTTGAACAGGAATGGAACTGCTTTCAACAAGTACCTAGAGTCAAAGTTTCCTCGTGTAAGTGAAGGCAAGCTAAAGGCAGGAATCTTTGTTGGCCCTCAGATTCGGAAATTGATGAAGGACAAGCATTTTGAGGAAGCATTAGCAGGTATCGAGGTGAATGCCTGGTTTTCCTTCAAGCAGATTGTCCATAGCTTTTTGGGAAACACCCGCTCCCCAGAATATGAAAAAATTATCCAAGATCTGATTTCAAGTTTCCAGCAACTTGGGTATAGAATGAGTGTGAAGATTCACTTTTTGCATTCACATCTTGGCTACTTTCCCACGAATTGTGTGAACTATAGTGAGGAACAAGGAGAGCGTTTCCATCAGGATATTTGCACCATGGAAACTACATAACAGTGCAAATGGAATGTCAGCATGATGGCGTATTACTGCTGGTCATTGAAACGTGATGGTCACGATGCACATCACAAGCGGAAATCACAACGGTACGCCTTCTTTTGAATCGGTAGGTAAACTAACTATGAGAGCAAGTTATTTTTTACATTCATTTGATTTGATGTTGATGATTTTGATTCATTTCATGATAACCGTGATTTATTTCATGTTGATTTGGTATACATATGTTCTTAAAACTAAAGTAGTATGCTTTTCTATGATTACTTATCCATTTTAAATAAGTAACTATATTAAAAATGCATATTTATTGTTATCATTACTTTTCATTTTATTCAAAATCCTTACGTGATAGAAAAAAATGGTTTAGATATTTAAAATCAGCAACTCAAGAAAATATAAGATCGCATCCATGAATAAAAATAAAAATTGCAAAATTCCAAAGTGCATACCAGTGTAATTAATTAATAGTTATAGATCCTTTATGATTTTAGTTATCATACCTTTTAAAAATCATAGAATAATTTATAAATAATACTTAAATATTTAATAAATCTTTGTTGTCTTACACTTGGTAAAAGAGTTGGTTTGTGCTCCAAATTGATGACTAAACATATAAGCAGATATGAGGAACATAGTTTAAATGAATCAAACTTTCTGTATATTCAATGGAAAGAGATAATTAAAATTTTGAAAGGAGAATGTAAAGTATCTTTTTAAAAAAATAAAGGTGTTAAATTTGGGATCGTCTATCTGAAAAGTGATTTTTTTTTATACCACCTTACAAGTTGGTTTCATACTTATATCTCTGCTCATATAATAAGAATACATAATTATTTATTAGGACTTAGAACATGTTTTCTCCTAATAATGTTTTCCAAACCAACGCCCATAAAACTCTGTAAATTTTCCCATCGCAAATTTTTCACTGGTAAACTTCAAATGCAGAGATTTTAGTTTAGTAACTTCTGGAATACCAGAAAATCCATTGAAAATGCCATATGATTCCCATATTTAGGCTCCCTAGAAATACGTTATGTACTATGGAGAGCTTTGTTAAATTTTTAATATCATGCCTTAAGTTTTTAATAGAAGTTTTGTACCACGAAATTTTGCTTTTTGATTAAAATAATGTTTAGGAAGAAGTGCTACGGTGATGTAGTGATGAAAATTAACTTTTAAAACCCGAAAAGAATTAATTAAAATCAAATAAACATTGACAAATTAAAAAAGACAAACGATGTTTACATTTTTTTTTCCCATTGTTACAATCTATCCTTTGTAACGAGGTGAGGAAGTGACTGGCTTCTATCATTAGTTCTGCCTTTCTTTTCATTGTTCTCGGACTTATAATGGAAGCCAGTCACCTCCGCGACTATTCTCATTAATAATAAAGATTCCTAAAAATGTGTGTCTCCTTCTTTGTTCAGTGTTTACATTGTTAATGATCTCCAAGGACAGGAAATTTTAACTGATGCCGATAGTGTAATAAGTACGAATGCATGCGACATGTTCGGGGATGCTATTATGTGCGCAATAACGATTTCGGACATTTTTCTTATTACTAAGGAGACCTTTTCTTAAAGGCTTTGTAGGAAAGAAAGTTTTAGATTCAGGGGAATGAATTGTCTAGAAAAAGGCAAATGACTGACTGATGGGGCTAAGTAAAAAGCCTACGCACCTCATGCAATCGATGGTCAGCCATTACCACGTTTGTTTGAAGTGAACCCTTTTGCCAAATTTGTCAGCAACCATTGTCTATCTTTACGCCGAGTTTTCGAGGGAATTTTTCTACTGTCAATAATTGTTTTATATATTATTTATATCTTTGTAAGTAATTTCAAAAATACAACTTCATCTAATAGAGCACAAAGAGAGGTTGGCGCACTTCACAGCACAAGGCCAACATAATTTTGCCATGTTTTGTAGCATCTCGTCCAGTCAGAGTTTATCCCTAAGTAGAAGGCTCCTAGTACGGACCTTCATACATATAATCATCCACTCCATCCTCTTACTGTGTCAAAATCTCATTCAAAATATCAACTTTACTTTTACTGGGTCTTCCACTCATTCGCACCCCCTGAAACTCACTCTCGTATATTCTCTTTACAAGTCTCCAAGTCTCTTTCCATCTATTGTCCTCATATAACCATCCTGCATCACAAAGCTTTCAGTCACAACCATATTTACCCCTTCGTCACACCATAAAGGCCTCTTACACATTCGTTGCTCAATCTATCTACCTTTCGTCCAAACATCACTCTCGTATGTCCATCTGCTTTGCTCTCATTCCAGCTCTTTCCTTCTTCTATACAAGTCTCACTCCCATACACGAACGATGGATTCAGTATAATATCATCACTACTATTTTATAGATTGTGGTCGTACTCTACTTCATCTATACTCTGCTATTCTCGTCTTTAATGTCTACGCAGCTACTCTCTTCCGAGTTCTTCATCATTCTCGCTTCCTTACAAAGAGACTTCCTGTTCCCATTGCGATCCTTATTCTCAATTGTATTTATAAGCATTTGTATTTATGCCTGCTTTTTTGCTTCCCAATACACGTTTCTGATCTTCATTCCACCAATTAGTATTTTGCTTCTTCTTTCCATTGTATGACATACAGTCCTTGCATTACCTACTACCACTTCATGCATATTTCTTCTTTACTCTCATTCTTTCTCTCTTACTCTCTCCTCTGATTCTAAAAATGTTAACTTCTTATTTTTCCTACCTTTTCACCTTCCTTAACTCTTCTCATTCATGCACCAACCAGCATACCCACGTAATTAGATAATTTCATACTTATATCTCTTAGAGCAGCATCTTCTTTCATTTTTGGCACAATTCAAACTCTTAAACTCTCCAACTCCTCTTTGCCTACAAATATGCACATCCTTGGGCTGAATGAATTTGTTTACTACATTTTTTATTCAGCAAAGACCACTATTTGTTTTTAAGAGTCAAGTAGGGATCCAAATTATTAGTAAAAGGTACAGTCTCTTCCACTTAATATAATATTATTTTGTTTAGTTCTAGGCCTAGTTTGATCTTGTTAGATTTAAATCTTGCCTTCGTAGGTCTCATTGGTATTTAAATTGAATTTAAGAAGATGGAGGGAGTATAGCTTATAATAATTATTTTCTTAATATTTACACTAAAACTTATGTACAACTTATTTATAGCTTTTTAATGTCCTTTCAACCACAAATTTTAGTGAATCAGGATCAACAGTTTTCTGTATGAGCCCTCGACCAGGTCGCTACAGCTTAGGGCATTACGCCGCAAAGTTGACCAGAATCGAGACACCACCTGGTGACTGATTACACTTGATGTGGCTTAACTTTACTCGACTAGCAAGTGGTAGTTCCCTTATGAAGTCACTACTACTACTATTAAACGAGAAGTTCCTACTGGTAGTTTTTTTTGACGTACGCAGATTGTTCTCATTAAGGGTTCAAATTCGCCAATAGGATTTCTCTGTTACACAACAACCCCAAAAGGATATGATCGCATAGAGCAGGAAGCGGTGCTCTGATCTGTGGAGTGAGGTTTTTTGATGGTCATGTACACGTATGATATGAGTGCTGCACACTCATATGTGTCTGTGTCCATGACTGAATTTAAGAGTAGGAGCTATCGTATATCCACTCGAGATGCTTTGTGTTTATTTCCATTGAAGGACCTGCGGGGAATTTGAGAAGAACAACGCCACTCCAGAAGGAGAATAGGGGAGGATTAATTGAAAATTATGATTTATGGGATGCTTTGAGAAGAAGAAAGTGAGCACTTGGATAATCCCTGAATAAATGGAACTTATAAATAGTCACTTACGGAAGATGAGAATCAGTAAAAGAAAGAAACAAGATATTGCTGACGGCCGCGACAGAACAAGACTTGTAATGTAAATGACAGAAATTTTGTATTTATTTTGAAAAGATGCCGAAAAGAGCCAAAAATATGTCCAAAGGTTTTCAAACAGTTCAAAGCTTTTAAAATGATTTTAGTTTCCTGGTATTTCTATCTTGTACTATTTCAAATACTTTGGGAGAATAACTGGTAGTTCCTGAAGAATTTAATTCTGCCTAGGATCCTTTAACCAATTTCTTTTTGTCCACTATCTTTATTATTAAGGGCATTGATTCTTATTCCTTTTATTTTTCTATTTTATTTCTTCCAAAAAGTCTTTATCATCCGAAATCTCGCTGTTCTTTAACTTCAACAGACGACCATTAAATTTCTCTAAACCAAAACATCCGTTCATTTTAAACGAATAAAAATGTGAACAAATCAGTTTGAACTATCCTTTAAATAGTCAATACTTTTCCTTCGTCATTCTTAGTCCACTGAACAAAAAATATATTGTACCCTTAGAATAAAATTTGAAAAGGCAATGAAAGTTGAGGATTTGAACAAGTACGATCAAGTGCTTCTCGCTGCCCGGGGCCACCGGTCTAAGAAGCTGAGACCACTCCAATTCCTTACAAAGAATAAAATCAAACGGGAGGGTGAAGCCAAGATTTTTAGCACACCCGAGTAAGACTTTTCAATATAAAAAATTGTACCCCTTTTTAAAAATGAAGAAGCGAACGCTTGCCAAGCGAATGAACGCAGACCACTCTAGAGACTTCTAATATAACCTGACGATTTCATGATACAGAAGAAATGTTTGTTTGTATCTCATCATTGGGTGGAAATCGTAAGTCATGCGATATAAATATTGCTGCCTTAAGGAGTTGTTATTATAGCAATGGAAAACCTCCTTGGTATGTTGTTGGCTACGCCAATGTTGGGCGCTACTTATCCACGCCAAACAAGTGAGTGTATCCAACCGAGCAATCCACCAGCTCTGAAGAGAATTTTCTTTGGTCTATCTGTTGGACATGTTTGCTTAGCGTGGACGAAGAGCGCACCTTAGGTGAACCCTACGCAGTGTCAATTAAGCTTAAAATTGCTATAGTAACCGCATAGAGTAGCTGCGTTCATCACAGTTTAACAGCCAATTAGGGCGCTATTTTTTAGTCAAACAAGGTCAACAGACCTAAATCGATTGCTCTCAATTATTCTGGCTTATGACCTTATGACTTGACGAACTTCAAAACTTTCAATAATTCCCCGATTAACCTTGGGACGATCTTATCCGTTATGCCATTTGAAAGTGACTATTAAACAACATAAGGGTTTCAAATTTCACTAGAATCAGAGAATAGCTACGACATTATTGCCAAAGAATGCATTGCAAAGTAAAATTATTACCATCCTACCGCCGATCCTACGCACCGACATAGTGACATAGTGCCGCGAATGCCACTAAAAATGAGGGCAAACACAACGGACGTGAGGAGAAGTAGAAGGAAAGGATACTTTATTCCTTTTTAATAACTGATCTGTCCTCGGTTAAGAAACGAATTCTCTATTTAACCACAATTTCTCTTTATCTTTCACAGCACCTGCCTCAAAAGTTGTATTAACGTACCGGAAGCCGTCTTTAAACAGCATTTTGGTTATGTGCCAAGCCATTGGCCTATTCCCGCGACCCGAGCTATATGTCTTCAAGAGCAGACCCTTCCTCGACAGGTATAAAGTTTAATAGGCCTCGTATATTAGGTTATTGTGTACGAAATGCTGTTATTTTTTGTCTTATAAGAAATTATTTCAGGAAATACGGGTAAATTGGTATTATCGTAAGGCCATGCTACGTTTCATTTAGAGGGTCCCTTTTAGCTTGTCGAGAATGAAAGCGCTTTAAATTGAGTTTAGTAAAAAAAAACACAATTACAACCTCATAAAATAACCTTAATTACTAAAAATATGCACACTAATAAGAATTTAATTGATAAACGATGAGCCAAGTGGGGGAAATAGGATTGAGGCACTGAGACTAATCAATTTTGAATTGAAAGGACGAGAATAATAATAATAAGGGATCTAACCAAATGAGAACTAAAACGGCCTAATTAATATTTGGGATTAACGCATTAAATTCTATTTGAATCACCATTTCAGAGCTCAGAGAAACGTGATATCAAATACGGATCTGTCCAAGAAGTTTCTTCAGCAAGGAAACTCCTTTAATGTCTCCGCAAAAGCCGTTCTCTTCGATTTTGAATTAAGAGGAGAAACTATATTTACTTGTGATATTTCTATACCAGGAACCAATTACCAAATACAGAAAGAGCTATTTTATACACCTGGTAAGTGAGTGAGCCGTGAATTTAGGAAATGAAAATTATATTATAAAATATTTGTATATATTTAGATTCTTTATAAACATTTATTGGCAGCTTAACTGAAAGTATTTATCGTTTCCAGGACAGCCCCAACCGCAAAAATCAGGTAAGACATTACCAAGTTTATAATTTTGTCGATTTAATGAGCGCAATAATTCACTTGAAAACTATCCTATATATAATATTATTACATTATCATTGATCGTAGTATAATTAGAAATACCTGGATGGCTTGAGTAGAAAATATTGTCGCTGGTGTTTATCAAAATATAGGGTAATAATAGAGAAGAGTTAATCAAAATTAGCACTATTATATTAATTGTTTGAAGAGAATGCTTAATTGATAGCCATAACATTTTATTATTTAAAAATACCAACTTTTGGCGGTTCTCAAACCGAAAAATTCGCTATTTCACTCAACTAAATTTTCAAGGTGACAGAGAGTAAAGCGAATACCTTATAAATAAATAAATATATGTTCATATATATACCATTAATTCCTACCAAAATATATACCTAGCGAATGGAGTATATAATATCTAAATTGCTTGGTATATTTCTTCGATTAAACGAACTAGTTATTACGTTGGAGAGGTGTTTCTTTCTGTATGAGAACGAGACGGTAAAAACATTTCTTTCACTTTAGATCTATTTTTTAATTAATCACTCATTAATTTTATATTTCCTTGCAGTTTTGTCTGGTCAAACTAGTTACCTAGGATCAAATCTACTGCATAGGTACTTTCTACTTGCAGTTTTTCTTATGTGGATATCGTGATTAGACGGTGAGTTTTTATTTATTTCGTCATTTCTTCTCCCCCTAGCTCTTAGTTCCTTCGAAGTTATTCTATGCAAAAATGACAGTTTGCAATTTCTACAATGCAGTGGTAAGGGATAATAAGTTAATGGGGGATCGAATTTTGTGTACATATTTCTTCGATACGAATTCGCTTTAGGCATCAGCTTCATTAGGAGGTAATTTTATCACAAAAATGACTTTTGTAAAGGATTTTTTTTAGGCATCTTTTAAATGTTATTGAAAATGTTATTAGGAAAAGTTTTTGAGGATGTTTTTAATTAGGTCGATTGTTTAATGAGTTACTAGTGTTTTTCTTGAAAGTATATTCATTCATCCTTTCTCTCTATTTTATCTTTTTTCGTCCTTTTTTAAGTTATTTCCTCACTTGTTCGCTTTATTATCTCACTTTCTTTCTTGCTCTATCATACTTCTCCCACTCTCGTATTCGGTATCTCTTTACCTATATCTTTCTCCCTTCTGCGTAGCCGATGCTCATAACTAATGTTTAGTATCTGATCGTTTCTTTCCTTTTAAATCCTTATTTATGCCCCATATAAGACGCTAGAATTATCTCTACGCATTGTGATTTTTTGAAAGGGGGGGAATTTAGTTTAGAGTTCCTTTTTAAAATTATTATAATTGGCGAAGTTCAGAAAATTTATAAAAATTTAACATGGCTGTTTTTTTATATTTTAATCTTAATAGCGAAGCGCAAGCTCCCCCCGTAGGGAGGAATGGCGAAGCCATTGCCTGATTTGTTATATTAGTTAGATGCATCGGAGAGGCTACTTAAACCTTGCCTTCAACATGTACTGTATATATAGAAATGTTTTGAAATGGTTTAGAAACCGATATTAATCGCCAAAGATATCAATTGTGTTAAAAGATAACTTGTTTTCGTGTCGTAAAAGATAATTATCCCCATTCATCAATTTATGAATTAGTTCTTTTAAAATTGCTGATTTACGGGTATTTTCGTTAGAACCTGTAAATTCGAGATTTTGTTTGAGTTAATTTATTAGAAACTTACAAGTGCATTTCTAATATATCTTATGTAAAATTATGCTTATCTTACTATATTCGCACTTAAAACATGACTTACCTAATTTTACATTTAATTATCTAAATGCCTCATCTACCATCAGAAGATATTTCCGCGTACATTTGATGGAGTCTTTGGAAGTCATTTAGATCACGGGGTAGTTTAAGGGACGAGAAACTGACCGCTTCTTTTATTTTAGTGCCAAACGCGGTAAAAAAAAATCGAAATGACTGTCGGGTCCTGATGTGGTTATAATCAGAAGGTGGATTGGCAATGGGCCAAATTGAGCAATAAAGGACCCATCACTGCCTCGGAATGAAACTTTCGATAACCATATATATATATATATATATATATATATATATATATATATATATATATATATATATATATATATATATATATATATATATATATATATGGGAAATATCAAGAAAGTTAGCGCGTGATAACTATAAATATGAATATGTAACACGGAAGGAAACTGAATAAAAAGCAGATTGGAGTTAGTACTTGCGTCTATTTGACATTTTCTAACTCAATGGTAAGAAAAATATGACACCCAGTATTTATACAAAGCACGTTTCCCTGGGATGAGGTCAACATTTTAATGCTATCAGATAAGTCGGATTTTAGAAAAAGTGAAATCATTTTTAATCTCCCACACAAAGGAGAGTAATCTCAACGTTAGCCCAGGGCTGTTTTCGCTAGATCCAATTTTATCACTAACTCCAATCCGCCTTTTATTCAGTTTCCTTCCGTGGTACTTATATATACAGCATGCCACGCAAATTTACAACACACTGTTAGGAATGCACATTTACATGCCATCTTCAGTCAAATACCGAGAATAGGTATAACTTTCCGAACATTGAAATCAGATTAATATCACTAATCAGTCTGTGAAATATTAAGCTGATTAGGAATGTCTTTAAAGATTAGATCTTAGGTTAATGAGATGCATTTCCATATCAAATGCAATTATTATTTTAGTTAAAAGCCCATCTGGCGACTGCCTACTAGGGCAAAGGTCAGCGTCCTATCAAATGCAAGACCAGCCATCATTTTATTCAGAGCGATGTGGATGCTATGTGATGTAGCATCTTTTCCGTTTAGGATTCATTGATGGGCAAAAGACCCCAAGCACACCCTCTACCACCAAAACTTCCATTCACATCTATCATAACCATTCTCATCCAAGTGATGCTAATTCGGTATGCTTTCTCAACACTCATTCATTCCCCTTTTATCACGTCTTCAAAACATTCCCACATCTATCCTCTTCACAATTCTATTTCAATCCTTCTTTTTACTTTTTTCTCGTAACTCAGAAATCTTTTCTTTTGCAACCACGTTCACAATTTTCTTTATACTGGAATGCTCGCTTAACCAGTCCTCTTTCTCGCGCTTCTCCCTACGGACCCTTAGAATTCAATTATAATTTTCGATTTTCACTTCTCTCAAACTACACTTAAGCTGCTTCTTCTTCCATATCAAAAGTTTACTCTCTTTACACAACATTTCCGCCAGCGTACTTCTGGCAGCTTCTTCACATTCCACCTTCAAAGCAATAGCATTCACCAATGCTCCCATCGTCTCTGAAACCTACCTACAACTTTAAACTGGGTTCGCAATCTAGTTCATTTCTACAACTATTATTCACCATACAACATAAATATTTATACTTCGCTAACAAAACAGAAGATAATGTTACTCCCCACTCTCACTTATCCCTAAATACAATTATATTCCACTTCACTGCATGTACATTTAGCCCCGTCCTCGCACAATACCCCTATAAAGCTTCGATCAACATCATTACTCCCAGGTCATTAGCATAAGTCAACAGATTCACCACCCAGTGCTTGCTATTCCTCAAAAGTCTCACCCTTTTTGCCCGTTTATTTTCGTATTCTCTCAATACTTTATAAATAAAGAGTAATTTGTTAATGCCACATCACATAACCTTGTCATACCCCATTACATATGGCGAGCCACTTAGGCTATCTTTCACAAGACCACACGCCTTCCAACAAAAATACTAGTTGCAACATCCATTAGTTTTGCACTCTCTCTATACGCCCTTAGAACTTATCAACATCAGCTTTCTCCATGTCGAATAACTTAGCATACAGTTTATATTCTAATCACTTATTTTTTCATCTCTCTCAGTAGATAAACGTAGGCTCTACCTACTTTAAGCCCACTTTGCTCATCCCTTATTAATTAATCAGACAGTTATTCCTATAAACATCCCCATACACCTTTACAAATTCTCTTAACAGTTATCATTTTTGTAGTCCTTGCAATAATCTTTCTTCCATTTCTCTTTATAAAATGAGACTATCACAGCATTTTTCCAGTACCTTTTAACCTCTAGACCAAATGCATCGTAAAATTAACATTTTAGCATCACAGCGACAATATCCTCTACTCCTACTACCTTATCAGTCACCTCACAACACTATTAACCGTAGAGCAGTCGGTTCATACCCAGGAAGCCGATAATATTCACATTCGCGTCATTATTCATCCCCACATATACAATTTATTACCTACATTTAACATTCTCATTGCTCACAAGTACCCTCGCATTCTTATCGTTGTTGTTCCCTTAACTATTTTTCCTTTGATTCTCCCCAAATTCCTTTTTCATCCATTCATCATATGTTGAATTGCAGCCCAAGGTCTATCAATTGATATACTTATCCGATCAATCATCTGGTCAGCTATCCCTCCATTCAGATTTCCTACTTCCAACACAGCAATAAAGTGCCCAGTATCGACTACACATGTTACCTGTAGGAGAGGTGAACCTTTCTGGCAAAATGTGCCTTTCATTTTCAATCTAGATTAAGATTACCCCGGCTTCATAACTGTTAGATATTTTCATTTTACACTATTTTCTCCACTTTCCTCACAAGCCACTACCCAACTATTTATTTTGGAGGATGGTTCACACTACTCACTTGGCACCTGCTGGTATGGTAGTTTTTAACGCCTGCAATCTTTCCTCCCTTTTCTACTCCACCTCCACTCCACCTCTCTTCATTTTCTTTATCTAAACACTAGTAAGTGGCTGTCATGACGGGCATGTGCAACCATCCTGCGAATCGCATATGTAGGATTGTTGGAAATTTAGTACCAACACCACTACAGTTTTCATCCCACCGCATAATGCCTTCAGTGGATCTGCGGCTGTCTTCCACACATGTTAATTTTCTCTTAGCTTTACCCACCACGATTTGTGTGTTACACTCTCTTTGGTAGTTCACTATTTTTCCAGGGGAAATTATTCCTACAACCACCATTCCTTACGCATTCTAATTTCATTCAGCACTCCTCCTACTTACACATTTCCAGGGCTCGCAAATTCATATGCTATCCTTCCACTCCTTACTCAAAAACACTTCCAAACCCTCTTTAATACTACCAAACTAATCCACACTTGATCGCACCCCATTCACTCAAGGTCTGGAGGATTACGTCATCAGTACGAGGAAGATTTTCTCAATCGAAAGACTGATAACGGCAAATAATAGTAGTAGCAGCTGATAATATTAACATCGTCTATTTACCATACTCACCCTATATAACTGCATCCCTCAATTTTAAATACCCCTTTTCCCCTTTCAGGTCTTTCTCTCTACCGGATGATCATCTTAAGAATGACGAAATTTCTTTGCTTTTGTCTTCCAAGATCGGACTAATCATATTTCCGTCGTCAACCGCCGTCGTTTATTACTAATCCTTTGATTCAGACGATGAAGTTTGTAATTTCATACCATGGGATGTGTATGGTTGATGACTGTATATTTCTACTATAAATTCGAGAGTTGTGGGTGTTTTTTCGAACAAGAAAGCGGAGGTATTTAAACTGGTTTTGGCAAACCTGTTTTTTCGGCTAAAATTATGAAAGAAAACATTTTTTTATTCGCGATTAAAAAGGCATTTCTATAGCGTAAATGTTTGAAGATGCTCTTATAGCGATTAAATTACGTTTTCTCTTTCATAACTTGGAGGCCAGATTCATCTTTGTATATATGTATGCTTGCATCAATATGTACATTCTTCTTTCGAAAGGTCTCCAGAAGAATGTATATTTAAAGCCTGTAAAGATGGCTTAGATTATTTCGAGGAGCAATCGCTGTGCTTATTATGTACTAATCCGAATTGTAGATTCCCTCTCATTTTTCTCTTCTCTTTTATCTTGACGAGCCAGCAAGTTATTTTCCTGTAAATAAGTCATCTTTTTCTTCGAAAAAGACATTTTTGATGATGGCATGCGTAGAATGATAATATATTCTGTAAGTTAGCATACAATCGAATTAATTTTTTGAATCATTAAACTAATTTCAATTAAGCATCAAATTCATTATTAGATTATTAGAAAAGTTCTAACATTTTTCCCTCTTGACTTCGGACAATATAAAGTTTTTGCCCTCTACGAATTAGGTCAGGTATACACGGATCGTACTTCTAGTGTTGTTTTAGCAGAAATCCAAAGTGCCCAACAGGTACCTAAAATAAATACCTTTATTTTCCACATACAAAACTTTGAAATATGTTGGCCGTTTCTGATTTATGGTGTCATTTTTAAAAAAGCACTTTTGTACTGAACTTGACCATGTAGGACACGCTCCGTACGCCCTTGTTACCATTTATGTATTTTTTTTTATATGCCAAAACTAAAATTAAATGATCTACTACTACTAAATGATACACAAATGTTATGAAAAGACAAATAAAATAAATAAATGGTTATAATATTTAAGTACATCATTTTTACATAGGTATCAAAAATAATACAAAAATAATAAATTTATTAGTTTTATAGAACATTTTTGAGCACGTAATGCACAGCCCACATTGTTTATCATTGCATAAATTTATTAATGAGATCATTAGGCAATGTAAAATCCCCATTTTACTGTAATAATGCAAATGGAAAATTGGAATAAAAAATAGCCTGCAAAATGATAATGCCAAATAATCGAATGAAAATAGCCTACTAGTCTACAATACAATAAATTACGCAATTACTTAACACATTTAGCACAGCCCTGTATGTATATATTTAAATCTTGCATCTAAAGTAAAATATTGTTAGATAATAACACAAATAATACCATTTAGCACCGATAAAAATGGTAAACTTTGCACTTTGATATCTTGTATTTTTATTGATTTGTTGGTCGCTTTTTTTAAAAATTTAAAACACTAAACAATGTTAAGTGAAATCACGCTCATTCCTTCCCAATGATCATATTCACTATGGCAGCGGAATCACGCAATATTCACGAACACTGTGGACTATAATGTAACTAGTAAAAATTACATCAGACACGTCAAATTTAAAAAGAAAATTACCTAACAAACAAAAATGATATCAGAGCTCGGCGAAAGAAGCGGGAGGTGACGTCACATCAGCCCGTTTTCTATGCCAAAACTAAACTGAATCAAACCCATATCTTGTTGGCAAGAAGGCCTTTTGTACAGTCCGTGTCCATAACTTTTCGCATTCAAAAATTAGGTCCTGAGGTATTTACGGAAAAAAAATTGCAAAAGATTTATTTGAAATAATTACATACCTAATCTTGTCCATGTAAATATGTTATCAATTATTGCGAATAATGTAATATAATTATAGATTTGGTTGCGTTGCTTAATTAGTAAGTGGATGAATAAAATTTTCAGTGTGATACATATTGTACTTTACTTTCTAAGTATGTAAGTTGTGACTAACGAAATATTTATTTTGTTAGAATACTTTTTACTGTGATATTTAATTTTATATATCTGTTTTGCTCTTAGTTTTCAGATGGAGGGATGAACAAAATCAGTAAAGCGTAGAACACAGAGAAACATATTTAATAATTAATGTATACACATGCATTTGATGTACAAACTCCGTCATGCATCTGAAAACTATTACATGGAGGTATGAATATAAAAATACATGAGGGAACATAATATATAATTTAAAATGGTTAGTTATTTATCTCGTCGAATTATTTATTGGGGTTAATTTATGTTGCATGTTGTCAAAGAAATTATTAAAATGTCACGAATAACTAAATTAATAAACAATTAAAATGAATGGAAAATTAATTTTCCTTCGCTTTTAAGGAAATTATATATATATATATATATATATATATATATATATATATATATATATATATATATATATATATATATATATGGAATATGAAGACATATGCGATAGTTACGAATATTTAATTTTCGGGATGTTTCGGTCATTAACGAACGATGACCATTATCAGCGAATTCTAAATACAAATAATTCTTTGTATTTAGAATTCGCTGATGATGGTCATCGTTAATGACTGAAACGTCCGGAAAATTAAATGTTCGTAACCATCGCATATGTCTTCATATTCCTGCTACGAATAAGGTTCTCAAGGAACGACTCCATCACCAATCTATATATATATATATATATATATATATATATATATATATATATATATATATATATATATATATATATATATTATAAAAGATGTCTATATATATATATATATATATATATATATATATATATACATATATTAGAATATTTTAGAAACCAGGTAGAATTCTATTATCGGAACACATTAAATGGCCTTTTCCACATTATTAAATCTTTACCTCATGCATTATGTTAGTCATGTGTTTCAAAACAATTTCATACAAATTTCCTCGTGAAAAATGGAATTTCTACCCTGAACATTATAAATCATCCAATCCGCAATTACCATCACAATCCCAGTGATTATCCTAATATATATTATCTAAAATGGTTATTTTTTCTCCGGATCGGGTGTGGTTCTTGATGTCTTTTCTTCACCAAGATGTGCATGAGAAGGTGTGAAACGGGGATAAAGCTAGACCCCTCATCTTATATCATTAGCTCCTACTGACGTTTGGGATTTGAACATTTTCACTATTACTTTTATATTCTTTACCGTTTTACTCTTTTTCTCTCTTTTGCTCCGTTTTGGGCCTTTTTCTCCACACTTTTGACTTTGGGAATGATCGACGGCTGTAAAAGAGTCGTCTAATTTAATAAGTCCCCAATTAGACATCTTATATAATATATAATAATAATTGAATAAATATAACCCATTCTGAAATATATTTAAAATATATCAATTTTCCGAACTACGGGAAAAAGCTAATATTTATTCATTTCTTTATTTGGTTTGAGGACCAATGAACGAAAGGTTAGTAAATTGTATGAGGAGAAAGAAAAATGGCAATGAATTAGATTTTCCCCAAACTCTCAGAAATACATAGGGGAAGGTTGAGTTGTGTTCGCTTCATAGGTTGAGTAAGAATTCAGCAATACGGATATGCTACACCGAGAGTCAGAAATAATCTTATCGGTTTGTTTGTATTTACTTATTGATCTTAAATACATGGTCTCTAGGGGAGGACCTTTCCTTAACGTTCATTTCAAGTTATGGGTCACTTTAAAACATGGTTCGCTTCAATTACCACTAACTTGATTTACTCAGTCTGTACGCTTGCTCTCTCGCTGCATACTGGTGAAGGCTATCACAGATAGAGGAGGAAAATTTTTAGCAAGGACCTAAATAAAACGCCTTCTCAAGAAAACTCTAATAAGAAATATATGCGCTCCTGCGGCTGATTGGAAGAGCAACCCCCCGAAGTGGTTGCTCTTCTTTATTCTAAATTTTTGGCTCTTTTTTCATACTTTCTACGTCAAATATACTTCTCAATAGCACTACATAACTTGGTCACCGGCAAGGTCTGAGTTGCAGTTGGTAGTAAGGTATAGTGAATCCCTGCAGGAGACCCTCTTAGGGAGCCAGAAAAGGAGGCCGATTCTCGGTCACGAGCCAGAACCCAACTGTGGACCGCTGTTAGGGATAGGCCCAGTTAGGTAAGGTTGAGCAACGAGAGTGCGAAAAGTGGAGGGTAAGCGAGATAGAACTAGGACAGATAGAGGGGCTCCTCCAATTAGTGAAGACGATAAGACTACAGCTGAAGATCGACAGAAGAAACCCTCTCCACAGAGAGGGGACGACTCCCGGGAAAATGGACCCACCGGACTTCAAAACGCTTCCCTTTAAACTCATACCCAACGGAAGGAAAAAATCACAAGAGGTAGTGCAAAACCTATTTATAGATCTGGAGATACCACTAATCAAATGCATTGAAACACCATCCTGATTCACAGTTTTTTGCCCAGAAAATAAAGACATAGAGCAGCTACTTTCATTTTCTGGGAGCATTACGCTAAGGAAGTTGGACTTGGAAGCTAGAGTATAACCACAAATCCTGGATAGGAGAGCACTCATGCCAAAAAATAAAAGAAGCACTTCAGAGTAGACAGAAATGGCTCAAAATAGCAGAGGTGGTCAAATTTAAAGATCACACTCACGTTTTCAAGGTCATTTGTGAATCTACCGAAATAGCTTCAAGGATCATAGAACAGGGACTTCTCGCCTTCAACATGAGAATCCCATCCGCCCACATGCAAAGATACGTATCACAATCATACAAATACGAGTATGCTTCAGATGTTATGCGTTGGAAGAGCACACGACGCAAAATTTTCTCAAAAAAGACCTAATAATCTGTTCTGAATGTGGAACTGAAGGCCACTCTTGGCGTTACTGCAACAACACAGTTAAAAATGCATTAACTGCCAAGGGAGAAACAGAACTGTGGCCATGATATGTCCCAAACAAAGAAAAATTATAAAGAGAAAAGAAACAGATTCAAACAGAAACAATATTAACGTAAATAGAAACTCATGCGCATCAATGGCAAAAAGTGACCAACAAGAACCGACAAAACAAATAAATTTAGATGCTACTCTCAACGTAAAAATACTTACCTGTATATTACATGCCCACGTGATGAACATAGCTAACCCTGAAAATTATGCAACAACAGAAAAACGGGCTCGAACCGATGAATTTCCCTGTAGAGGTACCCCCTTTGAATAATATTATTTTCCCACCTTCTAAGATATTACTTCGGGAGGGAAAGCGAGACATTACTCATCCCCCCGTTCCGATCTCCCCCTTTTTGGACTCACCGTCAGTTCTCTGCAAAATTCACACCGAAGCATGACCGCTTGTTTGGGGACTACCTCCCGGCCGTTTCAATCTCTCCCCCCATCCCTTAGTTCTGGAGATTACTTTGTAGGCTTCGCTATAAACCGCCTTTAAGGCCCCGCCGCTGGTCGCTCGTCTTGCCCGCTGATCTCTGCCATTGACACTTCACCGCAAGGAGACGCTTGAGTTGTCACGGCCGATAAAAAAGGTTAGAGAAGGTCTTAATCTCTCTCCCTGTTTTGGACAACTCCGGGTATATATGCACCCTCTCCAGGATTGCACACAGATTTGGTTAGACTTTCCCGAAAGGAGTGCAATTCAACGAAGCTCTCTCCCAACAAGTGTGAGTGAGGGTAGCTAGCCACGGAAGAGCTAGACATCACACTCTTATCTTCGAGTCGGTGAGAAGAGTCTCGTGAGGCAACATCAGCCTTTCTCATCCACCTTTGGATCAATGATTGGAGAAGCCTTCTCCGAAGTTCTTCTGGTGACCTCTTAAGGACAAGAGGCCCGTTAGCTCGCTCAAGCCGAGTGTGGAGAATTCATCTCCCCCCCCCCCCATCCGCTCCGCCTTCGAAGTTAGCGGTCACCTCCTGAGGACAAGAGGCTATCACCCGTGAGTAATCAAGGTCACCAAGACCTTCCCTCAATTTGTCCCGCCTTACGCTCGAGGTTCAAAGGATCATTGGCAAAGGAGCTAAACCAGATGCTCGCTAATAACGGAATGAGCGAGAAGTGGTTTGCGGATACTCCACCATCAGGAGACGTACTCCAATTGCAAATGGTTCCCAAACAAATGACGGTTTTAAAACCAAGAGACACAAAAGGAAGGTAACAATGAAAACAGACGGCCAGTTCCAAGGATCAAAGCCATAAAAGAGAGGGAGGCGGCCGCAAAGACAGACCAGACAAATACCTAGTGCGCAAGAAGAAACTGAGTCCTACGATACAACGAACACCACGGACGTAGAGGGCTCCGCCTGTGAAGTAAACCCCCAAAAAGAGAAAGGAAAAGATAAGAATTAACCTCAACATCTACGCCACGGAACAGTTGCCCTTCTCGAAGGACTAGGACTTCGACGCTCAAAGCGACAAGGATATGGTTGAGGAGGCACTGTATAACCAAAACATCGCCTTTCACCGAGAAACATTTGTGGAACTGTCCTCAGCAGAGTATAAGAAGAAAAGGAACGGGAAATGCAAATCAACAACTCGTAAACACTAAGACATCCACCTAAGCCAGAACAGATAATAGAAAACCAGAACAACAGGTTAAGGATCTTGACCCTCAACGTTAATGGATGGGAGAAGAAAGCCGCGGCATACGGAAACATATTCCGCGGGCTTGATCCCGACATCATACTAATCACGGAGCATGGTATCGATACAACCAACAGGCAATTAAATATACCAGGCTAGAGAGTGATCTCGAAAGACCATTCTCAGGAGAGGTACGACGGTGCTGCCTTTGCTGTCAGAAGGAATCTCTCGTTCAGACACTTTCTGGAACTGGACGAGTCCTTCGTCGCGGTAGAGCTGCACACTCTAGGAGGCAAGTTCATAATCGTGGGGGCATGCCAACCACCTTGATGAAGTTAACTTCCTCTCACAAACTTCTCTTCCCTGTTTGGCCACGGCAGAATGGTGTTCCTTAGAGGCCACCTCAATGCCAGATGCCGAATGACTGGCTATGGTAACAAAAATGAAAGAGGTGATAACTTGGATATGATTATGTCAAAGAAAAACATCCTGAGGATAGGTCCGTATTTTCCTTCCTATATCATCGCTCGGGCAGCAACAAAGCCCGACATAATCATGGCAAACGATGGCTTCCCCTTTAACTACCATACTGAGCCAGGCCCAATAGTTCCCAGCAACCACATAGCGATCTTCACTTCCATTTCACTCGCTCCAATCCAGCTTCCAATCCCTCTTCGCAAAAGCTACGCTTCGGCCAACTGGGACCGCTACAAGGAAATCATTTTTAGACATGAACCAGCGGACCTAAACGGAGCAAGGCTAAAGAAGATCAGCTAGGAGCTGGAGAAGATAGCTGCCCCATCATCGAAGCGGATTGCGAGAGTGTACCGATGAAGAGGTACAAAACTCTCCCACAACCCAGATGGACCGAGGAAATGAGAGATCACTAGAGTGCTCAGGGAGGTGTATGAAGAAATCAGGAGAGAAAGTACAAATTAGGAAAGAAGCTCGAGGCTACTTGCCTGAGCGAAGAACTTAAGCAGGCTATTAATCAGCAACAGGGACAGCCTGATTAAGCAAATAGACAGCGAGGTGAGACCCGATGAGTTATGGCGACTAGTAAACAAGTTCAAAGTTCTCTCAAGTAGAGAAAAGACCCGAATTAAGGAGGGTGATGACTGCTTGGAAGACCCGGTGGTTTTGGAAGAGCGACTCCGCACATCCTGGAAATATGTATTAATGATTACACTAGAAGACAATGCGAAATTTGCCCAGGAATTCGAAGGCCAACTGATTTAAGATCTTAATCAGATTGTGCATCGCACGCGCCCACATGCCTATGTCGATGAAGGGTGAGCTTTGGCAGACCATGGCCGACCTATTACATCTGAAAAGGTCATGGTAGTCATAAATAACCTTCAAACAAAAGGGGCCATGTTGAACGGGCATCACTAAAAACAACTTGGTGCATGCCCCCCGGCAGATCATACAGGAAATCACGAAAATCTACAATACTTCCCTGAATACAAGGATACTTTCCCAAATGTTTCAAGATGGCCAAAATCATCTTTATACCCAAAGGGAGGAAGCCCGATCAACTGGTGGACTACAGGCCAATATCCCTCTTGGAGATTATAGACAAAGTCTACGAAAAGCTTCTCACCAACAGGTTATAAGACCAGCTGACCTAGCTGAAAGCTCACAGCCCTCGGCAACACGGGTTCGGCAAGAGAAGGGAGACTGACACAGCCTTTTTCCTTCTCACCGAAAATCTCGCTCGCTGTAAAGCTGAGAGGAAATACGTAGACGTGGTGATGCGAGATGTACAAAGGGCCTTTAAAAAGGTTTGGCTAAGAGGTCTACAATACAAGATCTTAGGGCTACAGCTAAATCCTATCCTAGAAAGGGTCCTATGTGACTACATCATGCATAGAAAAGCCCAAACTTCGATCGAGAGCTTCAGAGGACCCGAGTTGGAACTTTAGGCGGGTGTTCCAAAAGGTGGCTGTTTGAGTCGGCTTTTGTACCTTGTGTACACACTGGACTTACCTGATCCAGTAGGGAAGGATTTGATGTACCTGAGGTTTGCAGATGACATCACACAGACTATCTCCAGTCACTACAAACATGTTGGATTTCAAGCAAGACATACAAACATCGAAATCGACATCATTGGATATGAAAGGATATGGAAAATCCAGACCAACCGTCGAAAGTTACATATCCTTACAGTAAACCGCCCAAAACGTCTTGATGTCTTAGTGAACGGCGAAGTATACCCATTTGGAAACGAAAGCAAAGTCCTAGGTCTGCGTATAACCTCCAAAGGATACAAAGCGCACCTAAACAGCAGAATCTCCCTAGCCAAAATGCAACTCGGAAAACTGTATAGTTCAGAGACATCAGCTCTAGGTCGAGCCTGGTA
The DNA here is from genome assembly GCA_963969495.1 of Ceratothoa steindachneri. Lineage (NCBI taxonomy): Eukaryota > Metazoa > Arthropoda > Malacostraca > Isopoda > Cymothoidae > Ceratothoa > Ceratothoa steindachneri. The sequence goes on along the minus strand of OZ018317.1, from coordinate 11,958,917 downwards.
CGCTCGACCTTAGTGTACCCGGCAGTGGTCATACAGGCTGCGAGTTCCACCTCTCTCAGACAAATGCAGGGAGTGCAAAACAAAGCAACCCTTCTTATAGGGCCATATCCGACAAACAGATCTGCACTCAAGAGCAGGTCAGAATCCACTGAATATGGAACTCCAAAGGGTAGGGACAAATTCGAAGAAGAGAAAATCGAGGAAAAAATACTCCCGAACATGAACCTCGACTTAGACATTCCGAGAGCAGTTAGTAGACGCACAACCAGGTAAGCCTTAGTCCCAAATGGAATAAACTGTTTCCGTGAAAACCTAATTGGACTTTTTATTGGGTTGAGGAATATGTTCTTACGGTTTTATCAAATTTATTCATTACCATTAATAATTTTTAAAAACATTATTTTTAATTGATAACAATATGCAATTTACTCAATAATATATTCTTCGTTGTGATTTACGACTTCTTCCCAAAGTTCAACTAGTTTTTCGATGCCTCTGCGATAAAACTCTCTGGATTTTCCCTCGAAGAATTCGTCAAACCAGGTTCTTAATTCCACATCGGTATTGAACAAAACGCCGTGAAATTTGTTGGAGAGTGATCGGAACAGATGGAAATCCGATGGAGCCAGGCTTGGCTGATATGGAGGATGCGGCAGGATTTTCCATGTAAGCGTTTGGGTGGCGTCTTTTGTCATAGTTTCGGCGAGTCGATACATTTGTTGAACGTAGAGTTCTGCATTGACAATCTCGATTTTCGCAAGGAGCTCATAATGAATGATGCCTTCACAATCCACCACACACACAGCATCGTCTTTCATGGATGAAGTCCTTGCTTTAATCGCACAAGTGTTTTTTTTATTGTGGCTAAGCCATTGTTTTCGATGGTTCATGTTGACATAAACACACCACCTTTCGTGGCCAGTGATGATGCGGTGAAGAAATATGTCCTTATATCCACGAGTAGCCTTGTGATTCACTACAGTTTTCTGTTCACACGCTAATTGTACAGCCAATTCTCTAGTCAATTGACGAGGATTTTCATGAAGAAGGTCGTTCAATCGATCTTCATCCAACTTAATGGGGCGACCAGAACGTTCTTCCTTATTAAGATTAAAATGAACGTTTTTGAAAAGTGAAAACCCCCATTGAGCTGTCCTTTCTGATAAAGCATTTTCTCCGTACACAGCACAAATATCACGATGAGCTTTGGCTGCGTTTGCATTGTTCCCTTCTCGATTGAAAATGAATAAGAACAAGTGTCGAAAATGCGCCTTTCTTTCAACTTGACATTCCATTTTGAGGGTACATAACAAAGATTAAATAAACACAACTTTGAAATAAACCGCAATGACTTATTTCTCAACTTCAAGACGTAGCCTAAACAAAAGCCTAATAGTCTACGCTGTTACGAGATGTAGCCTAACCTTTGCAAATTTTGCTCTCATTATTTATTATTGTTCCTTAATATGTGCACAAATCACGTCAACAAAACTTAAATCAACAACATTCAAAAACGCTAGAACTTATTCATCAACCTAATACTTAAACAAGACTACTAAAATCAACTAATTCAAATAACAAATAAGAAGAAAAAGGGCGAATTGCCCACAACTCAAACAAAGTGTATAAAAGAGAAATGATATCCTAAACACCGGAAAACGTAGAAATATAAATTATTATTAAAAAACAAACTTGAAAGGCTTGAGTGCCACGACGGAGGAAAGAGATATTTTTATTTTTGTAGTTATAAAAAGTATATATATATATATATATATATATATATATATATATATATATATATATATATATATATATATATATATATATATATATACACATATATCTGTGAGAAATAGATATATAAATATGTAAAAAAGACGGAAGATGAGAAATAAATAATTAACCAAGAGAAGATGAATAAACATACCAAAAAGTCAAAGTCACAACGCGACCAAATGGGAGGAAAAGAAGAATGTGTGAAAATACCTGAGAGAGGCCCTCTACACCAAAGCAAAACTCAACATCTTTTTCACCTTTTTATACCTACCACACATTTTCATTCTTATTACATCAAATTCAAATTTTAACCACTAACTTTACGCTTGTCTCGAAATCTTAATTAAACAACTCTCGCAGATTTACCTCAGAACTCGGTAAAGGAGGTAAAGTTTGGAAGAAATTTCCAAAGGCTCCTCCAAAAACCACTATTACGAAAGAGATGTATACTCATATCACTATTCATCATCACTACCAATATTTCCCTTTCTTTTTAGAGGCCCCTCTTAGGCAGATGACTGCTTAAGTCTCTAGCCTTGCCCCCTTACAGATATGAGGAGGGATTGCCATTCATATTTCGTCCCAACTATGCCGAGTGGTTGCCACGGCATAATTGGGGGCATTGAAGGAAGCTGGTTTGAAGAGTAGCTTACAGCCGAGAACAATGTCAGAAACAAGTCCGGAGAAGGGACAGACTGCTACCTCTGCTGCTCATCACATCGGGGGCTCCTTCCACGACCATAGAGGGACATACAACTGTCTCTATGGCATGTTGCAATGTGGTCGCCATTATAAAACCCTCGGGATGGGGGCGGCGTTGTCAATAAGTCACCCATACAATCGCACCCTCGAGAGGATCGCACTCGGATTCATCTCTTCCATTGATATCATTCACACGAAAAGGAAATTGCTTAATCCATCGAGGCGGCAGGCAAGCGAGGGGGGAGGGGGCTTTCTTATCCCCAAGGCAAATAAATTAAAAAAACAGGAAAAAACCCAAACTTTAAACACAGATTTATATGTTCTCATACAAATAAACAACAGATAAGGTAAGAAATAAAGTACGTGCACTCACCTCTTCCAGGGCCTGCACGCAGGCCGAAATGGCGGAATTCAGTGCGGCAAGAGTTCCGCTGAGAACCATAAGTGGCCTAAAAAAACGAATAAGGGGAAGGTGTATGAAACCTTATTCTGAAGGCTAAGTGTGGTAATCCTTCACCTAATTGACTCTCCGACAGGGTACGTCACTATTTGTGAGAAGGAGAAAGATATTGAGAACCTCTCAAAGGAAGCTGAAATTAAGATCCTGAGGAAAATAAACCTCCAACCCAGTACCCCTCCCCAAATCCAGGCCCACAGAAGTGTGATATACAGAAGGCTGGACCCGTGGATCGGCCAGCATACAAAGGAAGAGATTAAAAAAGAAATGGATGAAACCAGCAGTAAGCTAATATTTGCGAAATAGTAAAATTCAAAAACAGAAGGGACAACGCGGAGTACCATCACGTTTTCAAGATAATCTTCGTTGATAGCTCGATGGCAGCTAAGGCGAAGGAGAGTTCGTTACTGCTCTTCAATTCCAAAATGAGTGGGGAACCAATTGAGAAAGAAGAGTTTACCCCAGTGCAAATTTGTTTCAGGTGCTTTAAGCTCGAATGCCACACTACAAAATCGTGTAAGGAGCAGGAATTAACTTGCTCTAGATGCATGGCTGGCGGGAATGCTCGGCAGCCGAAGATAAAAGCACGTGGCAATGGCTATGTCTTGCCCAAAGAAGAAAGAAATATTAAAGAGGAAAGCAGAGGATAAAAAGACGGAGGGAATTAGGAGGGCTAATACCTTCTATGCACAAGCGGCAAAAGCCACCCCCGCAAGGACCATAGAATGTGCCGCTCCAAAGACATATCTGAAGAATGAGAAGAAAAACTTCACCAAAACAAAAAACACGAAACATCACAAGCCCCTCAAAAATCCACAAATAGGGATCCGAGAATAGAGGCCAGAATAAAACGGGAGATACAGGAGGAAAAAGCTGCTAGGAAAATAGAACAGGCTGAGGGTAACCTCTCAAGCTCCGCATCCTCCTCTGAAGACGAAGAACACGTCCAACCTCCAAAAGAATATAAGAGATCGAGGAGTAAAAGAAGGGGAATGGCTCCCCAACAAACCATCAAATATGATTGGAAAAAAGCTGAATATGCAGTTCTACACAAGTGATATGACCCCATTCCAGCCAATCCCAGCATTAGGGAGATTGTTGAAGGGGTAAAGACAGGTTAACTAAAGTGGACTTACGATGTGCAGGCACAAGAAGCAATAGTAGACGAGACGCTTATGGTAGCGAAAATATAACTGCATAGGGACTTCTGCTTCACCACAAGTGAAGCAGAGTACGAGAAAATAAAATACGAAAAAAGAAGACGTGATAAAAAGTAAAGGGGAATACACACACTCATATAAACTTCAAGCAGATCAAACAAACAAAACATGGAGAACACAAACAACACACTAAAAATACTCCCGCTAAATGTAAACGGATGGAAGGGAAATATATTCCCTACGGAAACATATTCCGTACAGTGGATCCCGACCTGATCCTCATTTCAGAACACGGTGTAAAAACAGAAAAAAACACTAAAAATACCAAACTACACTTTGATCACCAAAAAAGCATACACAAGATCAATACAACGGCGAAGCCATCGCGATCCGAAAAAAACATGACATACAAAACACTACCACACTTGGAAGAATCAATCGTACCTGTCGAAATCCCAACCCTGGTGGGGAGCCTAACACTGGCAGTGGCCTATCAGCCACCCCACCAAAACTATCTGCCGATTCCACACTTCTTCAGCATCTTCGGGCGTGAAAAAATGGCATTGCTGGGTGGAGACCTAAATGCCAGATGCAGAGGGACTGGTTATGGTCGCACTTACCAAATGGAAAGGAATCTTGAACTACTTTTCGAAAGAGACAGACTTCAGAGACTAGGACTGGATTTCTCGACTTTCATAACACATCGTACGGCAATCAAACCGGACATAGTGTTAGCGAGCGGTAACTTCCTCTTTAAAATCAGCAATGGGACGGGACCTGTGATACCGAGCGACCACGTCCCGATAATTAGAACAATTTCTCTTGTTCCAAATCTCAAGCCCGTCCCACTTAGAAAAAGTTATACGAAAGCTAACTGGGAGCTATATATAGAGAGATACTCAACGAATATCAACCAGTTGACCTGGTAGACGCTAATCTCGAATAGATAGATGAGGAGATAAACTCCATCACTTATCTCCTCATTCCAATCGATGAGAGATGCGTCCCCAGGATCTCCTATAAAATGCTCTAACAACCTATGTAGGTGGACGAGAGAGATGAGGAAAATTACTCGATAACATAGAAGAATCTATGAGGAAATAGGCAGGACAGGCCCAAATCGGGAAAGGACAGCCAGAATGAGACAACTAAGCGAGGAACTAAAACACACAATGACATGGAAACAGAAGGAAATCTGGAATGAAATCATTGGTAGGCTGGACAGGGAGGACAGTCCAGTAAGTTTTTAGAACAGCATCCGAAGACTTAGGGGACTGCCCACCAAAACCAGAACACAAATAAAAGACGGAGATTTGATTATTGAAGATTCAGAATCAATCGAAATAAGATTAAGGACACACTGGAATAAGATTTTTGCTATGACCCCTGAGGAAAACGACGATTTCGACCAGGACTTTGAAGACCAACCGCTCTATGACCTCAGCACCATGATACATAGAACCCACCCCCACCCTCACGTATCTCAGGAAAGAGACATGATTGACCACGGATGCCCAATCACTTTCGAAGAGACCATGAACACCATAAAGTCCTTCAAGCAAAGGGCACCATGCTGGTCTGGGATCACAAGAAACAACCTCGTGAATGTCCCGAGGAAAAGGAAAATCATACAGGAACTGGTCAATACCATGAATGCCCCCCTGAGTAAAGGTTACTTTCTTGACGGGTACAAGATGGCTAAAATCATTTTTATTCTGAAAGGATACACGGCAAGATCTTTGAAAAAGATTATAGGTAATAGGCTACAAACTCAACTAAGCGAGTTAGGAGCGCATAACCCCCCAAAAGACGGGTTCCCTACAAAAGGGGCATAGAAACAGCCCTGGCGCTCCTAACAGAAAAAGTAGCCTTTTGCCGAACGAATGGGTACTATGTAGACATTGTGTCTAGGAACTTGCAGAAGGCCTTCGATAAAGTCTGGCTGGAAGATCCTAAACCTCCAGCTAGACCTAATCCTTGAAAGGATCCTTTGTGACTTTGTCATGGACAGAATGGAATGCATTATGATCGAAGGATACAGAGGACCTGAATTTGAACTCAAGGCGGGCGTTCCTCAGGGAAGCTTTTTGAGCCCACTGCTTTACTTTGTCTTTACCATCGACCTCCTAACTCCGGTGCACACGAACATGATGTATCTGCAATTCGCAGATGACATTACCCAGATCGTTCTGTGCTCTGAGAAGAAAGTAAGGGATCAGGCAATGCGCACCATAGCGAGAATCAATAATATCAGTCGGTACGAGAGACGATGGAAGATTAGAGCAAATAAGGACGAGTTCAAAATCGTCCCACTGAGCCACAGGTTGACGCGGCCCATCATCATCGATGGGAGGAGATACGGCTACCCCGCCGAAGGCACTCTCTTAGGCCTAAAGATCTCCGACCACGGATACTCGAGACACTACACGTAAAGGCGGAACCTGGCAAAGAGAGAAATCTCCAAGCTATTGAGGTTTAGAGATCTTAGATCGGCCAACATTAGGAAATTATACCTGATGTACGTCCAGGCTAAGCTTATCTACCCCGCACTAGTGACTCAAGTGTCCAGCACGACCTCAATGAGAAAACTCCAACGTGTCCAAAACTCCTCATCCCTAATAAGTAACAAAGCCACAAGGCGTTACCAACATTGGCAAAGGGATCTTCATAGGAGGAAAAGACTGGACCCTATCAACATCTTCACCCCAAAATTGGGAAGAAAGGTCTGGTCAACCCTTACAAATATTCTTATTCCGGCACTACAAGGAACTGGTGGCAGACTCAATATACCTACATGACAACGAGAGAAAGTCTCCCGTCGTAGCCAGTTCCCAAGTACTAAGATTTGCTCTCAGGTAAACATTGCATCACTATATACATAAAAGGAACACTAGAAACTAACGCAGTACAACCAAAACTAATACAAAGAAAATAAATAACAATACACTAAAACAACATAAGGTAAATTTCTGAGCTTAAAGCTATTAAAGGCTTGAATCCTCAAAGAAATTTACCCCAAAATAAGTACACAAAATTGAAACACTAAAAATAAGAACACGCTAACAACACATAAAGAAAAAAACATAAAAACACAAATTATCAAAAATAAGACAAAAATTAAAATCTAAAGAAAAACACAAAGTGATGCCCTCCTACTAGGGCAAAATACCCAGCATTAATTTTCATCTACTTTTATTTATCACTATCGCACCATCTTCAAAAATTGAGAATACACCATCATCATCACTAACTTTACAACAAAATTTAATCCATCCATGTTGGGAAACAGAGTTTACACTCAACCTAGTTGGGATCCAATTTCACTTAATATATTGACAATTGACGATGAAAGATTGGTGAAATATTTGGATAGTGGTAGATAAAGTTAGATGAAAAAATTCAAATGTAGGTTGCACTGGTAATGAAGACATCTCCTGCATGCTTATCTTTCTGTTGTTTTTTTTTTGCATCAGCAGTTTTTGCTTAGTATAAGTTTCAATTTTTGTTTTTCGATATATTCTTTATACTCTGAATATATATTTATTTATTTATTTTTATCTTTATCTTATTATTTTATGTATGCGTGACACTTAAATCACTACCTTCGCAATACAATAAAATTTATACATTAATGAACTTTTGTAATCAACGTTTTAAATACACATTAGAGCGATATACATATCTTAACTCAAATTTTCAGATCTATAAAGGTTAAAATTTCTTTTTGAGGATAGGATAAGTTGAATACTTTGTATAAACATCCTTTAAACACCCCTCACCTCTCCTGAATTAAGTATTTATTTAAGTCTCGTGTCTCCTTCAAAGCGAACTATAAATAGAGAGAAAATGTAATTTGGGCCATGCTAAATGAAGAGTATAGACATGTAATTAAATAAATGTTATTTTCTATTACAAAGACTTTCCAATTTAATTCCTTAATTAGTTAGGTTATTTGAATAACCTCCATACACAAAAGTCCGATAGGAACATAGATGAGTAAAAAATAGACATATGTAAGAGAAAATCAAAATATATTTGTAAATGATTTCAAAAGAAAAATCAATTTGTTACCATGTATGGACAAAATGAGTTTCTGTATATTTAGTAATTAAGAACTTTTGGATGGGTCTGAATGTGCAAATGGGTCTCATTTCCGAAATGATGTCGGAATCTTCAATGTCTATTTATAAATTTAATTTATTTATCGAAAAATTTGAAGAAAGTAAATATAGATAAGAAGGATAGACATAATTGCTCAGGAATTAATGTTGATAATATATTAAATTCTAATAATTCCAGTAAATTGGTTAGGACAGAACAGGAGGCTGCAAAATTTAAGGTAATTCTAACTATTTGTAATTAAATAAAATTTGCCGGACATTCAAAAACGTTTTACAACAGATGAGATTAGGATGTTAAGATCCAAATTTAGGACTACTAACACGTAAACACACCCTAAGAGCTACGGGCTGGGCGAAGGGAACTACAGCTTCCAGTCTGAGCGAACTCAAGCCACTTCAGCAAGTGGCCAGGTGGAGTCACGACTCGGGTCGACGGCATACACTGTAGATATACCTTTAATTAGGTAGGGCTATGATAGGATGTTTAATTGCCAAAGACTAACTGAACATTGATCGTCAATCTATAAATATATTAATCTTTGATTTCTTTTATTAAATCATATGCGAAAACTTAAAGTTTAAGTTCGTTTCCAAATCTTTAGGGGCAATGTTTATTTACAAAAACTTTGGGGCGAGGATGTTAAAATGATCCACCTTTCTTTATATCTAATCTAAAATAACCTAAGTTAATTTATTAACCTAAACCAACATAGCTATCTTAACGTTACCTAACGTTATCCAAGTATTTGCATAAAAGTACAAAACTTAATGAAATTACTTGTGTCATCAAAGGGAGAAGATGCATTTCGAAGCCGCTACGATTGCGTTCATAAAGTGATGCACGAATACCAAATTACTCTTTTTGACTGTCCAGGATAATTGGTGGCAGCTGAAACCTTTGGATTCGTGCAATTCCACGTCAATTAGGGAAAGAAATAATTGACTTCATTCTATGACCGAACGAAGATAATTTAAAACCCTTTCAACTATAGGTTAATGCGATTAAAGCTAAAAAAAAAATTCAATTTTCTTTCATTAGAACTCAAAACATTGAAAATAAATTAAGTTAATTTAACAAGGTAAAGGGCAGGGAGAAAAAGTGATTAAATTTTCGACAGGAAAGAAGAGTCATCGAATCTAATTAACAATTCCAAAAGGATCATAGAAGTGAATTAACAGCGTGACGGATAAACATTTGAGCATAGCTGAATAAGTATTTGTGTACGTACTTATGAGCGAGGAAAAGTAATGTTTTCTTATAATTGGGAAAGTATTCGGTGTGTTCTTTTATTTAGTTAATGGCTCCTCCCTCCCTTATTAAGCGTGTCACCCTTTTGCCCCGATACAATGAAGGGTGACTGTCTAAAAATGGAAAAAAAATCCAAAAAATAAGTGGAAAGTTTGGTTTGGACATTATGTAAGCAAATATGGAATTTTGAGAAACTATGCTAGCCGTCTATATGGCATAAATATGGAAAGGCGATAAAAAGTTATGTAGTTAGGAACAACAACTACAGGTAGGGTTATAATCCGTCAACTGGGAGCAGAAGAAATTGTAATTTCTAATTTCTAGGTATGAAAACTTCATTAATGGGATACAGAACCTTAGTATATATATATATATATATATATATATATATATATATATATATATATATATATATATATATATATATATATATATATATATATATATATATATATATATATATATATATATATACATATAACGAATGCACCGTGGGTATGTCACACATTTTGATTTCATAAACCCATACGTGGTTCCTACCTTGGGATTCTTCTGATCCGATTGGGATTCTTAGACATCCACTGGGTTCCTGGGGTTCCTTATATCCTGAGGTGGAGGAGAGTGGGAGATGGTGGAGAAGGATGACGTGAGTATTATTCAAGGGAGAAATCCAAGTCCACACATACGCACTCAGACGTACATACAAACACACACGTACACATAGAGGAGCATACAATCGCATGACATTTTCTAATGGACCATACTTTCCACCCTCCTCTTCTATTGGTTTGTCGTCAAAATGTTCACAGCTACGTCCCCGTCCTCCCCTCGCTGGGTCATTGGTCATTTATGGAGTGATAGGTAGGCTGTCTTTAAGACAGTTTAAATATTCATGTATTGTGTCGTTTCATTCCACCTTAGTAAATATCGGAAGATTAATTAAATATTATAATGTCTATACCATACTTGAGGCAATGAGGCAAGGAGATAACTATCGCTATTCAACCATTTTAGTGACCTTTTATTGATCAATGGTTAGGGTGGCAGGAAAAAAGGGATTGTTTCATTACGCATTTTTAAATATCGGAAAATTAATCAAAGGTTATATTAGACCTTTATCAAAATACCTGTCATCTACAGATCATTTTTCGAGTGAAAATACTTGAAAATATTTAGGTGTGCATAATGAGGCAAGGAGATAAACATAGCTTTTCACTCATTTTTAGTAATCATACTGATTTTCTGGAAACACACACAAACACACACACTACACGAGCATAAACAACCCTGATATTTTCTAATGGATCCCATCTCCCTACATCCTCCTGAAAAGGTTAAATTACTCTCCTAATATGCTATCCCCCACCTCCTCATCTGTAGAGAGATAAAAACACATTCAAAAAACTTCTCCATTTACCATAGAAATTTGTAGCTTGATGGGAAGGTTTTTTTTCCTCAATATTTCAGCTGATTAAACTTGAAGTTTGTAACTATATATAAGAATATGGAACCATTAACATGAGAAGAATATGGTTCATGTGGCGAGATCAATAATATTCTCGAGCATATCACTCTTTCTCTGTTTATAGCTTCGTCTACAAAGTAATTTACTTTTGGGGGGAACTTGTTTTTTTTTAAAGTCAAGGTTGTTTTAATGATTTATTTTACATTTGGATTAAAAAATACATACATAATATACAAATTAATAAATATAAAACAAAACAAAACAAAGTAATCTGCTTATTATATATAAATATATATATATATATATATATATATATATATATATATATATATATATATATATATATATATATATATATATATATATATATATATATTAGGGTGTTCTTCTTACTCTCCACAGGGATAATTTGATAACACTTCACGAAAAGGAATTACAGGTAAAATTTCGTCTCTATCTCATCATTTATGGGTCGCCCGAATATTCACATTTACTTGGTAAGGTTGGTCTTTGAGGTTGTCGGACTAAAACTGTGGTGAACTATAAATATCGTTCATTGTATTGTGAAGAAAATTCGCGCACAAGCAGAGGAATGCGACACAAAAAAGGTCTGCTCACCATAAGCTGCGTGATCTCACCTATTCTGATTTATGAGTGTACGACCTTAAAAAATCTTAATATTTCCTAGACTGAGTTTGTGAGGACCTTGGTAATTATATTATTCGAAGAGAATGTAAAACAATAGTTAAGAGGTCATTACCAAAATAAAATTATTCCCTGGCTAACCTTGAGAGGACTTTGGGAACTATATCATTCAAAAGAGAATCTACAACAATAGTTAAGATGTTATTGCCAAAACAAAATAATTAGGACCTTGAAAATTATATCCTTCGAAAGAGAATATAATGCAACATAAGGGTTTCAAATTTCTTCAGAATTGGTCAAACAGTTATAATGTTATTACAGGAAACATATATCAAAACGGGGATCAAATGATCGTTCGACCGACCGATTGAGATATTGAGATGTAGAGAAAGTATCAGTGCACTTTTAAATTTTACCCTTGTTTGCTGGACCACCTTAATATGTATATATACTCGTATATATATATATATATATATATATATATGAATCCATTAAACCACATTGAAAGAGAAAACGGAATAATTTTTCCTTGCAGTAATATGTTTATTACCTTTTTTCGAAAAAACGCGTGCAGGGAAGCGATTCGATCCATTCATACTGAGGCAGCGAGCACCACTTTGATCACAGTTAAAAGTATGCATTTTAATGGATTCATTTTCATCATTCTCTCGCACTACCTTGCTATATATGTATATATATATATATATATATATATATATATATATATATATATATATATATATATATATATATATATATATATATATATATATATATATATATATAAAGGGTCTTTCAATAAGGTCGCTCGATTTTTAATTGAGAACAAATCTTTGAGGACAAATTCTTTCACAAGTTCAATAGTGCTCTCTCTCTCTTGTTGAGAAAATAATGAAACTCATCAAACGACATATTTTTTTAGGTACTCACCTTCTGTGATGGTAGGGTGAGGTTTTCGATATTCGTTGAGTCCATTGTTGATGCACGGTAACAAGCATCAACCGAATTCTGTTAACAATTCATCTCACAAAAATTTGATGAAACTCGTCCTCAAATTTTAGATATGTATTTACTTCATACTCATTGTACAGCGCGTTTTTAAATCGTCTAAGAATGAACTCTTCATACCTTTTCCAATAAATACCGAAATGTATAGTTTGAAATAGACTTTTTTAATTTGCCCTCACTACACACTTTTTTACACCGTAGTCCTTCATTAGTCGATCGCCATATGGGAAAAATTCCTGTTGTTGTTAATATTATATAGAAAACTCTTTTTTACCTTCAGCTCCCTATCATTCTTTGTTTAGAATTATTATAAGCTTTTGCAAATCAGTCAAATACGTCGATTTATTTCAATGTATTATTTTCAGGTAAAATATCTGAAAAATATTTTATTATTTTTTGTACACGGTCTACAATACTAGCTCTGTTTAATAAGTGAACATGATATACACCTATATTATATTCACTCAATAGGCCATTCATTTACTGACTTTTAAACTCTCCTGGATCATTAGAACATATATGACCTGCATTACATTCGGTTTCTTCTATGAGATTTCTTATAGCATATGACGCTACCAAATCCGTCTTCTCCTTTAATGGAGTGTGGCCAGAGATATCTAGATTATACGTCAATTACAATGAGTATTTTGCTTTCTCTATAATTAAAATTTTAAAATTTGTGCAGTACAGTTAGATCTAACTTTAAAATCTCTTTTAACCTTGTGCTGTTAGGTATTTTGTCTTGAATCATTCTCACACGGGTTTGTGTAGTGTATAGCAATCAACACTTGAAAGAGAGCTTTCCATATCAGATCTTTTAGCGATTTCTTTTACATATTGAATCGGAGGTTCACTTTTTAAAGGAATATGATGTTCGTTTGCAGTCTTATATAACTATTCACTAAAAGATATCTTACGTTAAAATTCAATTTTATTTTACTTCTAGTTAAAAATACATAATTTAAATTAGAATTTCAAGGATGCCCCAACCTTATTACTTTGTACACATTTAGTGATTCCCTGAATCGTAAGGTTTGAGTTAATCCGGTCAGGAAAACGGTATTCGGGATGCAACGGCTAAGATTCATCAATGTCAATTTTTAACCCCCTTTATAGTTTCGAAAATGATAATTAGAACTTTTTTATATGATATAGAATTTGAATAAACATATTTGTTAAGGAATCGTGCTCTACTTAAGAATTATTTTGATCCTGGGTGGACTTAAACTTTCTTCTTGCAATTCTTGATGACGCAGGCTGGTGACATTCCATCCTCTGGACTTCTTTTATAGGACTAAGTTATAGTGCCCCCACTCGTGTTGAGAAAACAATGAAACTCATTAAATGAGATATCTTTCATATACTAACCCTCTGTAATGGTAGGGAGAAACTTTCGGAATTCGTCGAGTCCTTCGTTTAATGCATGATGACAAGCATCAACCGCATTCTGTAAACACTTCATCTGAAGAAAACCTGAAAGAAACTTGTCTTCAATTTTACAAAAGTATTGACTTCATACTCATTATACGGGCGTTTTCAAATCATCTAGGAATGAACGCTTCATCCCTTTTCCAGTAAATACCAAAATGTATACTTGGAAATAGACTGTTTCTATTTTCACTTAATACACGCTTTAGCTGTTTTACACTCCAGTCCTTCAACATTCAATCTAGATAGGAGAAAGATTCATGTTTTAACCTCTGTATTGCCCCAAAAACAAGCCAAAACTCATCCTTACTAATGAATAGTTTATCGTTATAGCGATGACGTCAGTAGGTATTTTCAAAGATCACTCTTACATAGACGGATTTTGTTCTAGTAATCTTTAGAGGTCTGAATATATTAATTTTATATTCTTGTTGTATAATTTGCTTGACCTGAAATCGAGACATGCTTCTTACGCGTCAATATTCTAGTGAATCTGGACAGTCAGTGAGACAAATTCCAATAGGAGAGTTTTTCTTGACTAGGTTGGAATTTTCCTCTACCGTATCGAATTAGAATATCAGTGGAGTTACCACTTAACTTTTAACAATCCTTTAATTGGTCCCTTAGCTGCCATTTTTCATTCAAAACGATTAATAATTCAACCAGTTCCTTGGGTTTTTGCAGTAGACGATAAAAAGAAGTACAACGTGTGTTTGCGCAAACCACTGAGCTTCATGTAGAGAAAATTGATGTGTGAGTAATATTTTCTAAATGTTTCCTACGTTGTGAGTTTTTTTTGATAGATTTAGGGAAATTAGAAATATTAATTTTATTATCACTTCCTCCGAGAGCGTGGGTGGTGATCTTTTCAACGTTCTAGATAAATCATTGTGAGTCGATAGTGTTAGATTGCTGAAGTATTTTACCATCGGTGGTACTCACGCCATCATTACTTCAACTGAATCCCTGTGTATGTTTTTAGTATGTGATAAATTAATCTACCCCTTTCACGAACAATAGGCTCGAGTGTTTCCATTATTTTATGTGTATAAACGTATATTAGATACTTGTCACTCTCATTAACTTTAAGGGTAGATGTGTTCACAACCTTATATCGTACGGTTTCAAATAGTGTTCCAACGTGTTCTGGTAAAGTATAACACGTCTATCTGGTGGGATGTAGGAATTAATGATTATAATATGCTACTCTCTCTCTAAAAATATAACCATTTCTTGTGATGGGCTTAAGTTTGAGGATACTGCTCTGTCTCTCTCTTTCGAGATAACAATAATTTTTTCCCTCTTAGAAGGTTGGAGAGAATACGTGCTAGAACAGAAAATAGGATTAGTAGAAACGATCTTCGACGCTGATTCATTAATTTTTCTTTAGACGTATATGCCATGGCTTCCGAACTAACATACGTATCAACCTTTCAAATCGTGATTGTCGAGGTATGCCTGTATAGACTTGCTCGGCGCACAGAGTCGTTCACAAGCACGGGGAGACAGCTGACCACAGGCCGCTTGAGATATATTCTGGATCGATTAATGAAGAGTGAGATTTACGGTTGACCGGGTTTTGACAAATGGCTTGCCAAGTTGCAGTTCAAAGGATATATAAAGACAATAGCCCAAAATATAATTTTAATATATATATATATATATATATATATATATATATATATATATATATATATATATATATATATATATATATATATATATGCAAAAGGAGAGAACAAATTGCTTATTATAGTTAAATGAATTAATTGCAGATTAACATACAGGATCGCTTTACCTTCCTTCAAGCGCGGGTGAATTGGAGGAGAGGGGGGTGGAAGACAACGGCACAGGTCTTCAAGAGAGCTACTTCGAAAAGGAGTGACGAGGAAGACTCAAAGATTGGGTTTGATTAATTCGTGATGAAGAATGGGATTTTCTCTTCTCCAGAGAGACGTAATCTCAAATTGAGACGATTCAACAGATCGGCAGGGAGTATCAGTCTCGAATGAACGGTAAGCTTGAAGGGGTGTTAAAGATGAGAGGGCCACACAACTCTCCGGGAAGAAGGGAGCTTGATACCTTTCCTCTGAACAGGTGCCAAAGCTTAACAAAGGTAGATCTGCTGGCGAGATCTTCGACGAAGTACGACGATGTGTTACAGGAGTTCACGGGAAACAGATAGCAGTCTGATCGGAGTGGATGACGGGCTTTGAATCTCCTCGATAGATGGTGAGCTTTGAGTTAAATAGCCGGGTGTCTGATACAATAGACGCCTCAGGGCCTTGCGGTCCAACCAAATTTTTGCCGCCATTCTAAGCCAACACATTTCATGATAATATGTCGTTTCAGATGATGAAACTTGTCTCGTAATATGGGGATAGGGTTATTTTGACTGTGCAAGGTGTTATTGCAAGGGAGATGGGACGAGTGGCGCCTGAAAGTGGGGCTCGGAAGTACGAGCGATCCTTGTGACAGCAAATAGGAGATGTTCTAGATTAACAATGGAGGTTATTTTTGAAACCAAGCGTTCTCTTGAAGAACGTTAAAAGGGGGCAATTAAATTATCCGGACGTGATGTCTTGGGAACGAGTACACTTTCTTGACGAACGGGCTTGAAGAAAAATGGCTGTTCTAACGTTTTTCTCTTTCTCAACAACAGGGGAGGGGGGGGGGGGTGAGAACCGTTTCTTGTTAAACGGGCTCAAAGAACAATGGCTGTTCTAACGTTGTTCTCTTTCTGAACAACAGGGGGGGCCTTGTTGACTTGGCGTCTCGAAAGGCACATACCTTGGCACTCAAGGGATATTATCCTCTTCTGGACAATAAGGGGTTTCTCGGCAGAGTCCCTAGGTGCACAAGGGAGACCGGATCGGCTTGATGCCTCGCGAAGATAATCTGGATCTTCTTCAATTGGGAAAAGCTATGGTATAAATAGCCGGATCTATCTCCATGGCGGAGGGGATAATTGAGTGGGGGACTTCGGGGGAATGTCTCGGTGGCGCCTGGGAAAATACCTTATCTGCCCATAAGCCTAATTCAATCTGGCGAGATCAACGTATGGAGGTGAAACGGGGGAGTGAACCTCCTTGATTAAATATTGGCTATGATTGGAGATAACGCGCTTCTGCTTCCTCTGGCAGGATACACGTGGATAAGCACGTGGGTAAGCATGGTTAACATGTGATAGAGGCTGAATTAAAGCGGTCTCAGACCGTTCTTTCACAGTTAGGTAAGTAGTAATATTAAGATATTCTAATTGTGGGAGGTCACTGTGAATATATCTGATCTATTTGCATCTATATTCTTCATTAAGTCATCTAAAATAAGGAGTATATGACTTGTTCCATCCAAAAATGCCACATCATTCACACCTTCGTGAAACAATGCTTATTTTAAAAATTATTCATAGTCTTTCTGCCGTACATTGTAACACCAGATGATTCTATCAACGCGTTTAGTAAACATCTTATCTCTATTACGGAGTATAAAAAAGAAGAAGTGAGTTTTTCCTCTAGATGTCGGCCCAATGATGAAATAAGTACATGGGGAGACGAATTTAAAATTTTTCATACTTCCTTCACTTATGCTTTTGTATAATGAATTTGGCAACTTCTTTCAGATAACTATATACAAAATCTTTTTACTTTTTTAGGTCATCGAAAAATCTAATAATGTTTACTCCTGCAAAACAAAAGTGGATCTACTGAAACAAATCAACCTCTTCCTCTTTTCCCACCCCTTCATCGACTGAAGGTGTCGTTGGTGAAATTTTACATACAGCTAATTATGCTCCAACTAGTGTGCCTATTGAAGACGACAACGACCACGATGATGATGATGATGACGATTTTCATTGACAAAGAATACCCGACGTTCTGAACATTACCTACTATGTCATTATACTGAAAACTCGCGATAGAAGGTGAACGTTCAAACATAGAAGATAAGTCATGTCACAACACCATTCCTTTTAAGGATGGAGAAGTAAATGAACCGTATATAACTTCGTACCTTTATATGCAAGAACCTCCTTTACAGCAAAGAGAAAATTATTCTTGTTTAAATTTTATACCCTTAAGAAAAAACAGGCATTGAAACCTTCGCATCCTTTTATACCATGTAATCATGGAGCAACCAGAATGAGCTGATCTTGATCGCGTAGTGTGTGAGCTCTCACGGCATATATTGAATTTGTAATGTCTTCAGGAGGGCGATTATTATGTAAATATAAGTTTTCAAATTGCGGATGCAACTGATGATACGATCTATTTGTACTTTCGAGACAGCATTCCAATCTCCAGATACAATTGAATTTGGAAGCTTCAATGTCGTAGTTCGTTAGATAGAATTCCTGCAAGCCATGCTATAATACAATCTAATGTTCGATTTGATCGAGATGAAATATACAAAGGGCCCTTAAATTCTGCAGGCTGTGCCTTTGTTTATCAGTTCTCGCGAAAAAAACGAAGGAGAATGTTCTTCCAAAGATCTTGTGGTTCCAACAATAATAAAAGACTCCCAGGAGTTGGCAAGAAGATGTAATCTTTTGTATGAAGATTCCATCACTACATATCAGTTCTCCTTGAAAGAAAGGGAGAATATATGCAGGATTCTTGTATTTACAGCTACAGGAGCTAAACGCAAATTCCATTTCCTGTATCGACCAACATATCCTGAAAAATCAGCCCCAATCGTATTCAATGATCTTGAAGGTCAAACGTAGATTCCAATTCGAAACATTAGTGATACATTATTATAAAAAAGATCCTCTCTTTTAATCAAGATATGTGTTTTTCATGCTATATGTTCCATGACAACGTAACATCCCATCAAATGATTGTGAAGGGGTGTGGAACAAATGTCTTGGGCATTGTGATGGAGAAAGGAATCGAAGGATTTAATGTAATGAGTTCAATCGAGCATTATACAAAAAATAATTTTTTACACGCACACGAAGCCTCATACTTGTGTGAAGATTTGTATGTATCGTAGATGTAATCATATAATCATGAAGAGTGTAAACGGAATGAGACGACACGAGTGTGAGAAGATGTTCTGTTCTAAATGTTATACGTACTACATATAAAGAAGATGTAGCAGAGCATACGTGCTGGATGAAAAGGTCAAAATAGTCGATGGTCAAGAAATGGAAGGCCGCATATTATGACATTGAATTATATAAAAAGTTCGGATCATTTAAACTTTTTCCTTATATTTTGCTTTTGCAGATTATCTGTGAACTCTGTTTTGATAAGGAGGATGAAACATATGAGAAAGGCAAGAACTGTGGCTCAAGAACAAGGACTTTTGAAAGAGCTGGTGAAAAATTACGTTCCTTTATAGAAGAGTGCATACGAAAAAGAGGATCAAGCGAAAATGTGAAAAAATATGTGATGGCAAAAATGATGCCAAATTCGATGGCCAATTCATCAATGACGAGTTGCTTCAATATTTTACTCGTAATCTCTTAACTTCGAATCCAATGAAGAGGATACAAAAGTCTTTAAGATGTAGCTCGTTCAGGACCAAATTTTTAAGGATATACTCTTATACATACCCACATCGCTGAAAAAACTTCCCCCCAAAAGGAAACCCTCGAAATGGAAAAAGGATTGTCAGAGATCTGAGAGAGATCTGAGAGAGATCTGAGAGAGAGAGAGAGAGAGAGAGAGAGAGAGAGAGAGAGGGGACAGATACCTGGGCGACCCTTTTTAGCTTCGCTAAGAGAGGTGCGAAATTACGAGACGTCGCGGTGACCTGAAATGCCGCCATCCTAAGAAGCGGTGACAAGTTTGAGAGCCCAGAAAGTCCCATCTGAAGTCGGACAAAGTTCATATCACCCACCGACTTAGGAACCTTCCGCGCTCGTGCTAAAAGGCCGAGATTATTCTCGTCTGCCTAAGCGTCTGACCCTAGAACCCCTCCCCCCCGGACGAAGAGGGGAAAACCCCATTCGACACCGCTATAATTTCTCAGGCGCCAGAGTTGGAAGTCTTTATCCGCCCCCCGCCCTGCCCCGTCCTTATCCGTCGTCTGCACTTCCCCGTTTGTACCTGCTATTCGCGTCCCGTTGGACTTAGCACAATTCTCGCAGAACCCCTCAAGTTCCCGGTATTCCCGTTAATTTACCTAAGTCTACCTCGACCCGCTTCCTCCCGCTTCTCGGAGGCAGCGCGCTCAGTCTCGATTCGTGTTACTCGAAAGCAAGATTTAAGTTCACCCCGTAATATTCATTATCAAAAGACTATTGTTTTAACTTTGCGCCAAGGCAAGGATTACTCTCTTCGACCAAATATTCGACGTAACAGGAACGCGCAACTTTCCTATAAAAGTGCTCTCTATATGCCACTCCCCCGTTCCTCAGTGTAAAGCCTTCATCATTGGCATAAAATACGCTCAAGGTCATTCGAGCGTCCCTCGGTCGATATTGTTTGTTTTTTTGTACGGTGTCCCTCCTCACCAAGTTCACCCCCTTTCCTTTAGCCCCTGAGATCCTGTGTACATCTAATGGGTGTATACCTCGGTTTGTAGCTCCTATTAATCTTGTAAAATAATATTAATTTGCATATTTAGTAAAGAATTTTTTTTAGCCGTTTTCCTGTTATCCCGGAACCTCCAAGATAGTCGACTATTGGCCAACCTACATTCAGTTAATTTGCACTCTGCTTACGTAAACCTCCCACGCACTCGTAGAAGCAGAAATGGTTAACTTGGCCCTATTCTACGACAATGATATTTTTCTTGCGATATCTTTCCAAGGAAACCTTGAACCATATTGGTCCGATTGCTCAAAAAAGGTAATTTAACTATGAGAAAATGAGCAATGAGGAAAAAATATACTTTTATAGTAGTTTTTACCCGATTTTCCAGAAACAAGAATACAATATTCGTACAGAGTGTATTAAGTATGGCATTAAAGATTTTTCTATCCTTTGCCTGTGTTTTGAGAAGTTTAGGTGTTCCTTGGAAGGAACACCTATTCAGTCCTCTTCAGTCTTGCATCAAAATAGCCTTATTGTGTTACAAGATGTAAAAAGATGTCTTCTTACCAGAAAATTCGATTGCAATTATCGACAGATAGAAAGCAAAAGCTTTTTCTTATATGCTTATACATTAGCTTATGTTTAAGAACATGTTAGACGAATACCGATTTTTCATGCAAGAAACGTTGGTGAGCGAAGCCTTTCTTTTGGGAGGGAGAGTATTTTTCCCTGAGGGGCTTTCACCAGAAGATAGCAGGGAATCTTCCAGATGGTTGTTAATTAATACACCAGACAAACTTTTGTAATGGCCAGGAATAACGACCACTCCGGACGGGTAAAAAGTGTATTATTGGCACTCATACTACAGCTGACATTTGGAATGCTGCGTGTTTTCCCGGCTACCTCGGCTATAGGTAAATCTTTGACTATCTTGATCTATCTACACACTTGCTTTACCAATCTATCATAAGAGGTAACTAAGTCAGGCCATCCTTGTTAATGGTAATATCATAATTGTTTTTATTGTTTGCAAATTGTGTTCTCTTAACCTAATAGATTTTTAAAAATTTTGGCTCGAAAGCTAAATAATCTACTTTATGGTTTAAATCTTCTTAAACCTACCAGAATATATGTTTTTATTTCCAAAGCTAAAACGTTTATTTATCAACATTAATTTGTAAAAATCGACCTCGGTAAACTCGCTACCTCAACTCCATTGTTGTTACTGGAATTCCATGTTGAGTTTAGTTTGACTTAATTCTGGATCACCCTTTTTTGCATATATACAAATTGACTCCTAAATGAAAGATAAGTAGACCAGTTACCCCTGTAAATCTTTGGGAAACAGTATTACAAAGAAACGAGATATTTAATATATATTAATAATGAAAGCTAATGAAATTGCCCGTTCAGTTAATTTTACATATATACGTACAGTCCAATAATATCACAATAATATTTGAACGATTAGCTTCAGTCTTGTTATAAAAATCTAGAAATAATGGGAGCATTTTTCTCTGGAACTGCTTGTTATTTAGGTCGAAAATTTTGTCTAGGCTATATATCTATGTATATACTACCAATTGCAAAGTCACCTGTATCAATAACTAGGAAAAATGCACTAATTCATAAAAAGGCAAAATTCTTAAAATTTATCAATTTAATACCCCCGCGTAAGGGGTCAAATTTATTACAATTTATCAAAAACAATAATTAGAACTACTTATCAAAACAGAAGTTGAAATTGAACATCATGTTTGGAATCGAAAACCATGGCTTCAGTTTTCAAAGCCTATGAATTTAGTTCTTCACAATTGTTTTCTATTGAATTATGCAAATTTGTTTGTCTTAATTTGCTTATAGACTATCTTTCGTAATCTCTAAATCAGAGAATCAAATCCATGTGGCAAATTTGATCGATATCTGCCCTGTAAACCTGCCTTTTTGGGCGCTAGTTGAGAGCTGAGAACTGTAGGGAAAGACCGGGCAATAGATAACTTCTGGTCTGTGCGCGTGGTTGTTCTAGGTGGCAAACACAATCGTTAATGCACCGAAGTTGGAGCTATGAAAAGTCCGAAAACCCAAGACGTGATAGACGGGGACAGCTGGTCGCGTAATTTAGCTCACCAACCCCCTTCTTTTTCTCTAGTGATGGATCACGAGAGAATAGAATGTTCGTGCATTTGGCAGGTTTCCAAGTATTATTAAAAGATTCTGACTACTTCCCTTTGTGTAAATCCTCGCCCAACCTTAGTGTTGGAAAGGAAGAGAAAACTAGCACCAGTACTCCTCTGACCGGTGGAGTGACTCCCTTCCAACCTACTGACAGCAAAAAATGGATTTTCTCCGGTCAGCCTCACTTGTGTGAGGGAGGTGCACCGCCTTTTCTTCCTAAGGGACCCAGTCAAAACTGTTCTAGTGGAAAGGGCACTTCTACCTCTCTTTTAATTACGGGTTCGGGTTTTTTGACCTTAGCTCCTTTTGCCCAGTTGACTCTTGGCGACTCCAGCTGCAACATATCCACCTTTACTTTCTAAGGAGCCGCTAAGAAAACGCAAAGCATAAAGTGACACCCCGATCATCGCCCATCCCTCTGAGATCAGGTGACCCACTACAACCGCTTTAGAAGGGTAAGGTGGTTCTTTGTTCCCTGATTTTGGCCCATATACCTCGTATATCCGAGTTTCGTTACAATTATGGAAACCGACATTCCCAGTCCTCCTTTCATGACACTGAGGGTCAGAAAACCGGCGACAGTGACATTCCTGAGGAGGCATAGGCCGATTTTGTCCCAAGTCAAGTTAGCTTAAATCAGGAAGGAGAATAGTTAGTTGCATGTTTTTCCACGAGAACGAACCTTGGTTCGGTGCCAGTCAATGAACCTAATTACGCCCCTTTTTATGCCCCTACCTAGTTAGCTCGAGGCCCCCTAAACTCTCAACGAGAAGCAAGAAACCCCCCTACAGTCTGGTGCACTCTTGACGGCCAGGAACTTCTTTATCTCGGAGAAAGATCTAGGCGAGGCTAGTCTGCTGGCCTTGAGGCAACATCTGGTTGAGGAGAGAAGCGAGTTTACCTTAAACCATCCTATCCAAAAAAGAGAAAACATAAAATGAATAAATAAAAAAATACAAGAGATTCCTCTTCTTCTCCATGGCAACGGGGATGGATGGGTCTGCTGACATTTCGGCACAAGTAATGGCAATGATCGACACGACTGGCCCTCATGTGCCATCATGGGGAAAGCATAGGCCATAGGCGAAGACCAAAATCGCAAGTGCAGGGAGCGGACCCTCGATTACTTAGGAGACCCTCATTTAAAATTTACCTGGTGGTTTTTATACCACTAGCTTCAAATACTTTCTAGTTATTCGCTCCAGGGATGGCAACAAGTTGGCCAAAGACCACATACTCCATCAGAGTAGAGATTTCGTTTGTTTGACTGACAGCTAGCCAAAGGCGAGTTTTTTCACGGACGAGAGCCTTCTGGTAAATGCGGCACACTTTTCCGATGCGACCATTATTAGTGCCTTTCAGACACTCAGCCGCTTTTTGGTGAATTACCATGAGAAGGAAATCATAGTTGTTCCGGTGGTGAGGGTCTCTCCTTTCGCGAGGCTAAGGACTTGGTGTCGGCGCACCTAGCGCGTCCAGCGCCATTCCAGTTCTCAGAGCACTGTCACTTTCACTCCCCAATTTGGAGCCTTGTGCAAGTTCCTTTCACACCTGGCACTTCCCCGGTAGAACATGACTGGGAAAAGGCTGATAGACAGGGTTGGCTAAAACAATGGCTCTTTTCCTCCCCTGCATGGACATTTTCAGTAATGTTTAGCGGCAGCACATCTTAACCGAGGCGTTAGACTCACAAGAGTAAAATCAACTGAAGGTGGTCGTAAGGCCGTCCTCCGCGACTCTTAAAGATGTCCCCCTAATGAAGGAGAGCACCAAATGAGATTAGGCTCATACGACGCCCCAAGTCTTAAGAGGCTTCCAACTTCTTTCAAACCAATCTGCCCACCAAAGGCGACATCACCTTTGGTTCCTTGTAAGGCCAACAGCCTCGGGGGTTCTATCTCTTTACTTCGACGAGGACCCCGCATCTCTTCCGAGGTAAGGCTGGAGGGTAGACTCCGTAAATAGAATTTCCATTGACTCCGAACAAAATGAGACGAGTGCGGAGGCTCTTCTTTTTCCATTCACCGTTAGTTGTTATTTGTGGGGGCCATGTTAGTCACGTTCCCACTGCCCACCCTCTAAGATTATAAGAGTTTGCGTCCTCATCACCAGGAGATTGGTGCCGAGCAGGCGAATGCGCAATTTATGGACGAAATGATGTCTTCGTTCTTCTATTTGCTATAAATACTTCCTTCTATGCAGTGGCAGTTTAGTTATAACAGTATAGGAAGTATGCTGTTATTTCTGCGTATATTTAGCGTCAACCGACTTTAACCCGAGTGATTCCACCTCATCGTCGCATGGTTGAAAATGCATTTCCTCCTGTTCAGGGACTTGAAGGGTAGACATCACATATAGAAGAAATACTCAGTCAATGACAGGGTTCAGGTCTATGCCAACCTGTTCGACGAGCAAGATATGGGTGCCCTAAATGTGGATGGGTTTACGCATCACTACCCGAGAACCACTTCATTTTATTGCACCGATATGTCCCTGTGGTACCCGCATTCATACCAAATTAAGGGTATTTGGTGGTCGATGGCCATCATGCTAGTGATCACATTCCCATTCAACTATTATTACAGTTGCGCGTGCACGTGATACCCACTCTAAGAAATGATTTATTTCTATATACCAGTCAAGTAGTTTATGTTGCTGAATGAGGGTGTCGTAGAATGCCCCCACTTTTGTTCTAAGAGTGCTAATATATTGATATCGGAATATCTTAACGAACAGAGCCGTTCCGAAACACGTAAGGATATAAGAGAAACGCACAATAATCCCAAAATAAACTTATATTTTAACTTTAACCATTGAATACACATCCAAACATTAACTACAACAATACTCTGAATATTATCATAAACAAGAATTAATTAAATTAGTTTGACCCTCAAAAATTGGTTAATTTCTCTACAGACAACAATAATATAAGAATTAGGCTTACGGACTCATCTGGAGTTTAAAAGGCCTCAGGAATGTTATTTCCTCACAACGCGTGCCGTCTGGCCAGATGTAGGTAGACAAGATCACAAGGTCCTTTTGGCGAGGGTAACAGCTGAGGGGGTCCACGCGGTATTCCGGGGGGGAGGTTCTTCAAGGACGAGAACAATTACGGTGCTTTATGTGGCACCAAGGTAGTCGTGGTCTCTCTGGCGAGAGTGAGTCGAACTTAGTTCTTAAACCAAGTTAACTTGGAGTGTGGTGTGACCACCAAGTAACAAGATCGAGGGGGAGCTTTTCTCCTTCGTTACTTAATTCCTCATGGACGAGGACTGAACTCGGTCTTCTTCAAGGGGGAGGATAACGGAGGGGGATTTCTCTGGCGAGAATAAGTTACTTAAATTTCAGTTTGGTAACCAGGAACTAGCTCGAGGATGAGCTTCTTCTTAGTTCCAGTCTTCTTCAAGGGCGAGTATAACGGAAGGAGGTTTCTCTGACGAGAACAAGTTGAACTTGGTTCCTCACCAAGTTAACTTATGAGTTGGGTGTGGCCACCGAGTAACGGGCTCGAGGGGGAGCCTTTTCCTTCTTCTTCTCTTAATTCCTCAAGGACGAGGAATACCCCTGGTGTTTAAGGTGCACCAGGATATGAAGAGTCTCTCTGGCGAGAGTAAGTTGAACTTACCAAAATTAACTTATCGTTTGGTTTGATAACCAGGGACTAGCTCGAGGATGAGCTTCTTCTTAGCCCCTTAAGGTAGGTAGCCCTGCCTCTCTTGCAGGATACTTTTTGGTCTGGCGAGCCAAGTACACTACCAATCCAGTCTAGGTAGCATGGTTTTAATCGAGGACTTCGTCACCTGGAATCTGACGTATACTACCCCGATTTTCCTCAGTGTTCCTCATTTATACCTTGTCACCCCACTGGGGTAGTGGTAAGGAGGGGGAGGGGCTTGAGGACGGCCCCAGGAGAGTTTTTTTGCCCAACGATTTTCCCACTGAGTCTTACATCGGCTCCTCGTTAGCCTTCGAGCTTGGGAGAAACACCTCTCCAATTTCTTATTTGACGTGAAACTGGATCTCACTTTACTGGGGGAGATCTTGCATTTTGCCCTTTAGGTCTTTCATAGCACCGAGTTGTGCGACGCTGCGGTTACGCTCTTGACCCACCGATGCCTGGGCCGGATGTCTTTGCCGTAACCACCTTGTGACTCCACCACGAGAGAACAGGGATGGGGGGGGTGACGATTTCCCTACAGAGGGCATTGAGTTTTTGTGCTACAACCTCATTGTCAGGGACTTTAACCGCTATTTCTACAACGTATGGTAGTTTTACACTCCGTCCGTTTTCTTGGTAGTCAGCCGAGTTTAAGACAGCCCTCAGAGAGAAGCGTTATCCCTATATGTGCTATAAGCGTCTAGAGGGAGAATGATTGGTCCAAATTCAGTAAAATAGATAATTCTTTAAAATTGCATTTTTTTATTTAAATTCACATATTTTTTCAGGGTCGGCTCGACTCTCAGCATAAATCAACATATGTGCAAGTAATCATCTTCGTAATTTTCAAATTACCTGATTAATCATCGACAAAATTTCGTGCAGGAAACCCGTTTTTCATAACCTTAAAATCAGAGAATGATCCGTTCTTATTTATTTCAGGGTTTAAATATTTTTGTCGAAAACACACATTTATTTCCAAAACCTAAAATGAAATTTACTTTTTTTTTAATTTCTCAAAGTCCGCTTCCATAACTACTCAAATTATACGTTCGTGTTTGAAATTATTCTCATTTTCAAAGTTACTGATAACAACCCGGACTGCAAGTGTAGTGATTATATGATTGTTAGCAGATAATAATACCTCTAATGACTGTTAATAATTCACGTTGCTCTATTTGGTCTTCTCATCCCAATGGCTAATTACGGGTGAGGTGACGAAATCATGGTCAAATGTGGAAAGTGTTATTTGACGCGGCTCTTTTGGTTAATCACGTCTGCATCTTGTTAGTAATAGACTATATTTGGTTGTTGCCACAAAAAATAGTTAGTAATTTTCAATCATATTCCAATACATCTCCCCTAATTTCACCTGCATTAATATGTCTTCACATATTTTCTTGATATTAATAATAAACCCCAAAATTGCGAAGGGGGATGTTTTGACTTATATTTGGTATCTGGAGCAGCGGAATGCCTTTGTGGCAGTCTGAAACTAGAGTGAAACTGCATGAGCTTTATTTCTTTTTTTAAATTTTTATTTCATCTTCTCTTCGCCACATCTTTTACAATCCTCTTCTGATCTATTTTCTTGACCCAAGACTAAAATCGCAGGCTAGACGACGATCAGCTTTCGTTCAATCATACCTGCTCTGGACCAGGAGCGGGGGAAGCTAGTTCATCCTGCAGCTTTATTCCATTTTGGATTCACTTACCTGCATTCTTTCCGTCATTATTTTCTTTCTATTGCGCGATATGCTATCGTTGGTATCGCGCTTTGAATTCGAGGTAAAAAATAAAAAAAGACAAGAGGAGAAAAGGTAGCTAAAGAGAAGAAATCCAGCTATAGGAGAAAGAAACTGTAAAACTAAAAAATGAAAGAAGTATACAAGAAGATAACAAGGAGAAGAGAAAGACTGAAGAACAATAAGAAGAGGAAGTGTAGAGAACAATATGAAAAAGAAAAGTCGAGTACCAAGAAGAGGAAAATTAGAGGACAATAATAGGAAGAGTGGAGGACAATAATAAGAAGAGTGCAAGACAATAGAAGAGGAAGGGTGTAGGTTAATAAGAAGAGGCAGAATGCTAGTAAAGTTACTATAACTAGGCACAGAAATGAGAAGGTTTCAAAACTTAAGCAATGAAGCAAAGGCCTCTGACTGAAAATAAATCATAGACAAACAAAAGTCATGACCAATAAACAGGAGGTTGACAGGATAGACATCGCAATTAAAAAAGCTAAAATTAAAATGGTAGACAAAAATATCTATCTGGGTCAACAAAATAGAATATCAGCGCGAAAAGTTAAAGAAATCCAATACTCTAGGCTGGAAAGCATTTGGAAAAGCATCTTCAAAGGCAAAATGCTTGTGCTTGAAAAGCAAAATATACAACAATGCATAATACCAAGTATGACGAATGGATGATTACTAAATACTAAATAGGCATTTAAATGTGCTATAACTAAAAATGAATTAATAGATTTAAAAGAAATATATATATATATATATATATATATATATATATATATATATATATATATATATATATATATATATATATATATATATATATAATAATGATAATAATAAGATCTACAAAAATATCGAGACGGAAACTGACATAAATCTGAGTCGGGAAGCAACTGAACTGGAACTAAATTTTAATTCACCTATTAAATTAAGGTCGTGAATAGTTTTGTTAAATTGAGAATGAAATATTTAAAGTGTATTTAATTTGAGAGAACGAGTGTAATAGTTTAGATTAGGACAAGGAGTTTTAATGAACAATGCTTAGAGAATTTTTAAGTGTAATGAATTGGTAGTCTGATATGTTGGTTTAGAGTAACATGGGCACTAAAGATTTAACTATTAAATAAAGATTTTAGAAGCTTGTGACCTAAAGTAGATCTGAAGTGACAGAAAGTAAATAATGGGTTAACGAAAATTAAAGGGATCAACGATAATCTGTTCACGTCAAAAACAGAGGAACACATTGACAAATAATTACCTTTGTTAATAACGGATTAGCGCATTAATGGCAATCACTGCTAAAATATAGTCTATGAAATAAATATGTACATATGATTTATTTAGTAGATACAACCATTATGGTAAACTGTATAAAACCATCTTTTTAAAGAAAGGAATAGCGTTAGGGCTATTGACGCTCAACAACAGAATAAATCTATTTATTTATACTGTAAAATATTAAACGATATTTTGGGGCATTGTTCTTAAAAATTAAAATACAATTAATGAATTGAGTTTGTCTTGTAAGTGTTGATTCATTTGTATAGACTTTTAGAGAGAGGAAGAGTGTTATGAATCAAGTCGCCCAACAAAAAAATATGTAAATTATTAAAGAAAATTAAGGTGTATTGTTCTAAAAAACACGAAGCTACAAACCAAAATTTGTGTTAAAATTAAAAATTAGTCTTTGATTTGTATAGATCGAAATTGAAAAAACCCCCCGATAAAAATATGAAATTCAGCATTTTATTACGTCAATATCCAAATGGCTTTTTCTATATACAAACACCTGAGAAGAAGAAAAGCATATGAGAATAAGAACATGTGAATAAAAATAAGAAGGTCAAAGGTGGAGAAATACTGAATTAGAATAAGGTCAGAAAACATCGTCTTTACCTAAATCCCAGTCCGTTCCTCGCCCGTCTGATTCGATCCACATTTCTCCTTCAGATTGAGGCCTAACTCCTTTAGCAGACCGTTTCCCTTCCTCAGAAGAAAACCGAATTTAAAGAGAATTCTTCTGCTGCTCTTTTTGCTCGTAAGAGCAGGGAATTTAGCAATTCTACTCCCATTCTATAATGATGGTTCATCATTGTGGATTAAAGAGTTAAATTAAGACGTCATCAAGACTTTTTGACACGAGCGTTGATGTGGTAACTCAATTAACCTCTTATTATAGAAATTGGGCAAGGTGATCATACCCTTCCAAATGGAAAAAAATAGGCCAAAAGCAGAGAGAGAAGAAAAGTAAAGAAAGAGGATGAAACCCGTATGGAAAAATAATGCCGAAGTAAAGAGAAATGATAAAACTTGTTTTTCCTTTAATAGACGAAAACTAAATAAAGGAAATATTAGTTTATTGAGCATAAAAAATGCGTTTTTAATAGACGACTGGAAAAGGAAAAATTAATATAAAATCAAAGAAAAATTAAAAATCAAGGAACATTTTAGGAGAGGAACTGAAGGAAAAGGATTAAAACTGAAGGAAACACAAATGAGGAAACAATGTGTTCTTATCTTACTTATGTACGTGCGCAGAATACACCGTAACTCAAAAAGAGCCACCTGAATTAAAAGCAGAGTCAGGAAATCCATTCGGGAGCGGAACAGATAAGACCAAAGCGTTAAAAACTAACGACTCAGAAGTAAAGCAAGAAAGATTTATATTATATCGCGGGTTGGTCAAGCGGAACAACAGAAAGGCGAAAAAGAATTAGGAAAAAGACGTTGCCCAAAACTGGAAGCACGAGCCTATTAACGTTGAAAGTAGAAATCTTATAAGGTAAGCTATAGGGAAGATTATGATTAAAGCCCATAAATTGAGAGATATGACTCATTAGGAGAAAATGATTTCTCCCCTAAATCCTTAACTCAAGAAAAAGAATTTGAACGAACCATTTTTAATTATTTTCGCTGAGGAGGACTTTTTACAGCTATCCCGGCAAACGAAGAAATTGATTTCGGAAATTGACGATTCTCTCCCAAGCCTGGCTAAATGAGAAAGGAAGAAATATTTACATCTGTAAGAAAGATGAAAGGAGAGAAAATAAAACAACATTGATATGTTAACCTAACTCGATAAAGTCAAAATCATCTTATTTGGTCGCCAAACGATAAAACAAATATATGGATTTGTAAATTGTTAGAGGGATTCTTCGAGCATTGTTCTGTTAAACAAAGTTAGAAAAAATAAGCATTCATTTACACCAATGGAAGTAATACTTTTGGACAATTGGTCTATATACACTTTACAATCATAGATAAATGTTTTGGGAGATAAACGTTTTTTGTAATTCATAAGCTTCCCTGCTTCAGATTACTCTCAAATACCGAATGCGTAATTATATAATAGAAATAGAAAACAACCAAAACGCCATGTGAATAAATCAAAGCACAATACTCACTTTGGCAGCTAGAATGCTGGATATCAACAAGTGGCGAATATTCTGATCAATAGTGTTATATTCTTGTCTTTAACAATGATAAGAGGTTGTCATGGTTTGTGAGCTTCTACTCTTCCGCCATTATTTTAGGAAATAGCCACAAGTTCTCAATGAAATTAAAATCAAGGGAGTTTCAATGTAAAATACCAAAACATTTTATAAACTCTTGCTCAAATCACTTTATTAGCACTTCAGTTCTATGGCACAGTGCTCTACGATGTTGAAATATGCATTGATATTGACGAAATTGT
The DNA here is from genome assembly GCA_963969495.1 of Ceratothoa steindachneri. Taxonomy (NCBI): domain Eukaryota; kingdom Metazoa; phylum Arthropoda; class Malacostraca; order Isopoda; family Cymothoidae; genus Ceratothoa; species Ceratothoa steindachneri. The sequence continues at coordinate 11,927,140 of OZ018317.1, read as the reverse complement.
CTTGGATTGTTGGTAGGATGTGTTCTTGGAGGACATTTCGGTATCCTTCTTTGTTCATTGCAGTATTTAGAGGTATAGAAATAAGGGAGGAGGCAGGTCCTTTTTGAGGAAGCATCCCCATACGTGAATGATCAGAGGATGCTTCATAAATGCATGACTCAAGGTAATGTTCTTCTTTTCTTTTCCGGACAGTCTATGTTTCAGATGTCTCACAATGTCCACTTTTCGTTCGTTAGGGAAAATAACCTTGCTCCATTCTTCCATCTTACAACCGTTGTACCTCTCGCCGAGCCACAACCTGTCTTTGATGTTTTTATTAGTGAGTTTTTTGTGACACCCCTGTCACTAGAATTCTTCGTAGCACTGTGCGTTCAGATACAGTCCTACCTGCCTATTGCCATTCTTATTCAAGTTTCACACTAGTATCCAAACAATTCCGCATCTGACTCCGGAGCAGGAGACTGTCCTGATGCCTATCAGGTACCATTTTACCAGTCTTTAAACTTCTTGGTGGTACGTAAGACGGTTTGCACAAGCCTATTAGGCCTAGTAGCAATGTTTTACACACGACAAACTACTTTACTGCAAGGCAATGGTGACTGCATTAGATAGTTTCCTTAGGAGTAAACATTGTTGTGAAAAAAATAATGTCAAAAGTTCCGTTCCACGTTCACAACATTCAGAGCAATGGCTTCCGTGATGATAGTGTGGGTCCTCCACTCACTTACAATTATTACTCTGCTAACCATTATTTAGCGAAATATGGTTGAGTAGAAATTAACTTTATGCAAAGGCACCCAATAACCTCGTAACAAAAACATGAGATAATGCACATATAATGTATATAAACATAAATATGCATTATAGGTATTTATATAAGTATGCATTGAAACCTTTGCCCATGACTTTAAATGGAGTACACAAGTTTCTTGTTGATTAATATAAAAAACTGATGTACGAAAATAATAACAGATTGGGAGGTATAATAGGAGAATTTGGGGAGACTAAGAGGAAAGCAAGCATCGCCTTTAATTAAAACCAATTCATTTCACTGTTAGTCCAATCAAAGTTGAAGCCTCTGCTTTTGGCACGTCATCCTCCTATCTGAGATGTAAACACAATAAAAAGAAGGTCTTCGTCACACTTTGGCTATATATTTCACTTCCGATAGCTATTGGTACCATTAGGAATAATTACAAGGATCATTCAGAATTCACCAACTCTCCTTGCCAGAAATTAATTCGTTGGCCACAAACTAAAGATTAATTCTGAATCCTCTCTCTCAACTTCGTTACGTGAAAGTGTTTTTTGGCCTGGTTACAGATGAGAAGAGCATCCTTTGTTTCGTCTGAAGTATTTTGAGGCCTAGTCACACAAACTAGGAGCAAACTTCGTTAATTTGTTGTATTATGCGACTTGGTCACAAGAGCATGAGTATAAACTTGTATGTAGGTACTTTCGCTGACTGGTCTCACTCGCAATAAGACTTCCTAGTAGCTGAAGTTAATGTAATAAATTATTTCACGTATTGGTTATATGAACCGAGCCCGACCCACTTGCATTTAAGTACCTAACAGCCTGATCCTCAAAGAGTCATCAAAGACTATACTCTCCGTGGATCTACAGATTATATCTTCGCTATTCACAAAAATCGGGTTTGGTTCCAAAACTCCACATGCTCCTCCTAAGCATCACTCAAAAGCACTTCAGAAACCGACACGCTCTCTAAGGTTTGCCCGTTACGCATAAAGAACCTCAATTGATTTGAACTTCAACTATGTACTCTCTCATCATCACTTTTGGTTCTTGTTGTCTGTCGTAGAATGACCCTTGGCTTTGATCACTCTACGCTTTGACACCCTTTTAGTAGCGGTATGCTTTAAGGGGCGTAAGTTACTTCTATGATGAAGTAGGCTTTGTTCTAAGAGTGCTATTTTAGTGGTTTAGTCCTTAAGGAAGAGCTATTTTTAAACACATAAGGATAAGAGGAAACACCAGAATCTACCAAAAATAAACATGTATTTTGAATTAAATATTACAAACCAACAGTAAAAGCATTTCTATATTTGGCCTCTCAGATTTTTCAATGACAAAACATAAACAAGTAGGCTTCCAATAAACAAACCAATTGCCAATTAGTATTTTTATCACGACCCTATTTGTTTAGCATAAAACATTAAATTAATGTACTGTCATCTACAAACACATATGACCTAGGTTCAAGAATAATGGTTTCTACTCTCCTTTAAAACGTGGGACGTACTAAACTTCTACTATCGCAATAGAGATATAAATGTTATTGTTAACTTACAGGTAGGTATTAGGGATTGCCGGATGTCGCTGGAGGACTTATCTCTCGCTTTGAAGTGGTGTGGCCGCTGGTTGAAATTTTCGAGGAGGGATTGCTTGTCGCCTGTGCTGGGGCTGATTCTGCAACGTAATTAAAGAACGGGAGCTCGTTTGGGCAGGGTTCTTCTCCTCTCACTCTTACGGTGCTTGAGATGTGAGAATCACTCGAGTGTGAGCGGCTTTGCTTTTCTTCAGTCGGACTTCTTTGCAGACGGAAAAGGCTTCTTCGGTATGGCACCGATATAAAACTTGACTAATTAGGTTAATACGGCCCTGAAAGGGGGGGATCGATTTTCTCAATCTGATCCTATCGTTCCTCACGGAAATAGTTTTGTATGGCTGAAGGATCGATCTTTACGAACTAATCTTTCTTCTGGCGAATCGACTTCTAATAATCTTCTTGTCTAGCCGATGGATCGATCTTCACGAAGTAATCCACCTCTAGCGTATCGACTTCTGATAATCTTCTTCTCTTTCTTTGCGGGGCTTTTATATAGGCGGATTGCCGCCCCATCTAAAGGGGGAAGTGACCAGGCCACAGATGCAAAAATGGGGGGGGGGGGAGCGAATGGAGAGTTAGCATCTGGGGAGAGCGAGAATTCCTGAGGTGGCACTGGGGTGCCCAAGTCAGCTCGCAAATTATAGGCTCGCAACCGCACCGCTTCTTGGCGGGCCTTCTGACTCGCACCGTTTTTTTTCCTAACCAGGGGTTTATGGGTCTCGTAGGTAATACGATCGTTAGAGCGTCGTTTAAGGACCTTAGGTGGTCGCCTTCAAACATATGTTAGCTCCAACTGCCCACAGCGGCGAGGAGATCACACATGGTAAGCATTTTCGCCGGCTACCTTTCCCACGCTTCTCCTCATGAAGGGAGGGGGGCTTGAATATACCTATACTCCTCCAGGAGGCTTAATGTAGCCATTTCTCCACATTTACCTCCATTCTTAAGAAAATAACCTGAGGGGGGGGGTTCCAATCCAACGCTTACAATAATATACATGGCTAACTTACGGAACATTATATTATACAATAAATTCTAGTTCACTCGGGAATGCCTCGATAACATTTCACCTGACCTTACATTAATTCCTATATTACTGTGCCAACTTAGGATTTTCTTACCTACCACTAGGGGGTTACTCGCCCCTACTTACTTACAATTCTACTGATTTACACTTAACTTTGCTATAATACAATAGTTGGGCTGCTCCTTAATCGTCGACAGGGTTCCGACTTAACGATTCGGCCATACAATTGTTGGACCCTTTTATATAGTGAATGGAGTACTGGTACTCCATCAAGAGTAAACTCCATCTCAGGAGTCTTTCATTCTTACACTTATTTTTACCTAAGTATGACAACGGTTTATGGTCGCATTCCAACTTGAACTCGCGCCCTATTAGATAATATTTGAATTTACCTATGGACCATATTATGGCCAAGGCTTCGATTTCGATAGTAGCGTAGGCTTTTTCTCTACTCAACAGTTTCCTACTGACATAAGCTATGGGATAGGCTGTTTCGTCATCTTCGTATTGAAGCAATACTCCGCCTAACCCGTCCCGACTAGCGTCCGTGCGAAGGCCGAAGATCTTGTTGGGATTTGGTAAGCGAAGAATGGGCGCAGTTACGAGTTTTCCTTTTAGAACCTCCAACTGAGTTATTGCATGGGGGTTCCACGTGACAGGGTCTGACGCTGTCTTTTTTAACAAATCATTCAGTGGGGCCGCAATGGAAGCGAAGTGTGGTACAAAACGCCTATAGAACGAGGCCGCTCCCATAAACGATCGGAGTTGTTTCTTTGTTTTCGACCGGGGCATCTTGACTATGGCGTCCACTTTTTCTTGCTGGGTAGTCAAGTGTTTTTGTCTTATTTTGAATCCCAGGTAGTCAATGGATTCGTAGGCAAAATAACACTTGGTCGTCCGGCGGTTAGACCTTGCTCCTTCAATTTTTCCAGCAATAAGCGTAAGGCGTGTAAGTGTGACTCTCATCTACGGGTAGCTACGTACACGTTGTCGAAGTAAAACGACACGTCACTTAGTCCAGCGATAATTCGCCTCATCATCCTATTATAATTGCTACCGGCTGTAAGTAGTCCGAAGGGTAGCCTAGGAAACTGTAACAGCCCTCTCTCGGTCGCAAAAGCCGTCAGTTTTTTGGACTCCTTAGCGAGAGGTATTTGATAGTACGCTTTACACAAATCCAATTCGGTGATGAATTTAGCGTCTTCAAATAAATGGAGATTTTGATCTATTAGTGGGATGGGCTCGGCGTCGAAAACGGTAACTGAATTCAATTTTCGAAAATCCACGCACATCCGAAATGATTGATCCGGTTTCTTAACCATTACTATGGGGGAGCAATAATCGGACTCCGATGGCTCTAAAATTCCCAATTCTAGTAAATTCCGGACTTCCTTATTGAAGGCTTCTCGTAGGTGGATCGGTAACGGATATGGTTTGCTCCGAACCACTGAATTAGTTTTTAGTTTTATTTCATGGATAAAATCCTTGGCACATCCGGGGTTTTCAGAAATGACTTCTGGGAATTCCATGAGCAAGTTCAACATTTCCGCTTTTTGTTGAATTTCTAAGTGGGGATTTATCTTTAAATCCACCCGAGGGTCTTCCGGGGTAGGTGAGAGCGAGGGAAGTTCGTATTCCTCGTCTTGTTCCACACACACGGTGTGTATGACTTGCAGGGGCCTACCCGGGTAAACGGCATCCATCGGTTCTTCTTCGTCTAGAAGGGTAATATTCTTTATGCACGCGCGGCGGTGATATTTTTTTAGCATGTTTATGTGATAGGTTCTTCGCCCTGTTGGGGTATCTATCAAGTAATCGACTGGACCCCGTGCCTCGATTACTTCAAACGGTCCCTTCCACTGGGCCCATAACTTATTATTTTCGGTCGGGAGTAATAATAAGACTTCATCTCCTGCCTTTAATTTTCGAGCCTTTGCTTTCATATCGAAATAGTCCCGGTATTTGGCTAAATTTTTCTCGGCGTTCTCTCGAGCTAAGCCAGAGCAGTATTCTAGGCGCTCGCGCATATCCATCATGTAGGCGTAGGATGATTTGATTTCTTGCTAGAGCTTCGCGTTGGAAAATAATTCCTTAAGAATATTCATAGGACCTCGCACATTTCTCCCGTATAATAGCTCAAAGGGCGAGAATCCTAACGTCCGATGAGGTATTTCTCGGCAGGCGAAAAGGGCTGCAGGCAGGTATCTGTGCCACTGTGTAGGGTTGTTTTGACACAACTTCTTCAATATATTTTTGAGAGTCCCGTTTAATTTCTCGCAGATTCCGTTAGCGGCTGGATGAAATGGACTCGTAAAAATTGGCTTGACTAACAGTAGTTTGTTAAAATACTCCATCAATTCTGAGGTGAATTGGCGCCCTCTATCAGATAGAATTTCTTTAGGCAGGCCTACTCGTGCAAAAATTGAAATTAAAGCTACCGCGCATGAAATAGTGTCAATCTTCCTTAGGGCCACGGCATCTGGGAACCGGGTGGCACAATCCACTAGGGTGAGGATGTAGGAGTGTCCGCCACTTGAAGGGGGGTGAATTGGTCCCACCAAATCAATTGCCACTCAAAAGAATGGTTCGGTTATAACGGGAACCTTTTGTAAGGGAGCGGGAGGTACCCGTCCTCTGGAGGGATCCTTCTGATACACCTCGCATGGTCGGCAATAGGCCACAATTTCCCTGGCGGCCTGGGGCCAATAAAAGTGTCGGAATATCTGCTGCGCCGTTTTGTTGTGCCCAAAGTGTCCGGCTAATATTCCATCATGCGCGGTATTCAAAATTCTTTGCGTGTATTCTTGAGGTACACACAGTGCTTTCTTGTTCTCCTTATCCTCCTCGCTGATAGTACGGTAGAGAAGTGAGTCTTCTATGATATACTGGATAGGCTTCTTTCCTTTCACTTGGAGAATTTCACCTTTAATAGCTTTCTCCCATAGAGGTTTAAGAGTGGGGCATTCCTTCTGAGCACTGGAGAAGGAAGTCAATTTGAACCCATTGTCTTCGAGGGTAATCCTCGGGGTCAACTTAGCAGGTTGCTCTTTCCTCTGGGCTTCTTGTGCCCGGGTGACTACTTGTTGGGCCACTTCTTGCTGGAAAATTAGGGGGTTTTGTTCGATTAGTACTGCGCAGAACTTAATCGGGGCTACTACCACGTCCGTCCAACCGGTGAAATATCTGCATTGTATATGACATCTCACGACGGGGAATCGATTGTCGCGTCCTAAAAAGTCGTGGACGATTGCGAATTTCTTATGGGCAGGGTTTACTGGGGGCAGCAACTTGTCGGATACCACTATGCACGTGCATCCGGTGTCTCTGACTAAAGTGGATACTCGGCACCCATTAACAGTGCCCTCTTCAAATTGTAGGCCGCCTGGCGAACTTTTGTTGAATAGAAAGTTTACCTGTTGCTGGGGCCCTTCGGATGTTGGCGCGGGGACGTAGGACGAATCAGCTTGTCCTGCTGGGATCGCGGCAGTCAGGTTTTGCATCTGTTGTCTCGAGGTCTCCCTCAGTCGGGAGTTCTGTGGGCACTGGAAACTCAGGTGACCTATTATCCCGCAGGTATAACAAGTGACGGGCTTCCTGGGATACGTCCCGGCATTAGGGTATGATCCTTGTGGAATCCTAACTTCTTTTTGATTTTTTTCTCCTTCAAAATTTGGTTTATAAGTTTCTTTTGCGGCTGAGAACTTAAAGGGCTTCTTCTGTAAAGGCCTGGGTGGCGGCCCATTTTTCTTTGGGGAGGGAGCCTGCTCTTTCTTGTACTCCCTGGGATATAACCGATGATTTACCGCGTGGAGGTCAGCCTCGTCCAGGCACTCGTTGAAGGTAGAAGCTTTTCGGTCCTTAACGAATGCACGGATTTCCTGGGGTAGTGTACTTAGTAACTGATCTCTAAGCATGAAGTCGACGACCGCAGCGACTTCGTTCTCTACCCCTTCTGACTCCATCCAAAACTGTAGGCTTCGACGAAGCTCAAAGCCAAAATGTTTGTATGTTTGTCCAGGTCTTATACGAGAATGCCTGAACTTCATCCTATATTCTTCCGGGTTAAGGTTTGTTGCTGAGAGAAGTTCGGCTTTGAGAGTGGAATAGTCCACAGTCGCTTCTGAGGGTAAAGATACGAATATCTCTCTCATCCTACGATTGAGTAGCGGTAACAGTCTGGCGACCCCATCTTCTTCTAGGTCCCAATTATTGACTTCAAATATTTTCTCAAAATGGGAGAGATATGAGCATAAATCTTCTTCGTCCTTGTACTCCGGGAGTTTCATGCTGGCCGCTGGTGACACTCCTGTTCTAGATGACACTGACTGCACCTCTAACTCGTCTTTGCTAAGAGCTCTTTCGTGGGCCCTTATCTTCTCTCTTTCATCAGCTTCCATTTTCGCCTTTTCTCTTCTTTCATCAGCTTCCATTTTCATTTTACGTTCCTCTCTTCTTTCTTCTCTTTCGTTTCTCTCTTTCTCCTGAATAAACGAACTCAGATCGGTTCCTTCCAGTCCGCGGCTTTGACCTTGCTTCCGATAAGGTTCAAACAATGCCATCACGCTAATGTCAGTCATCTACCTTGTTTTTAATCAAGCCTGACCTATTCCACCACCGAAACTCACCACTTGGCCTAACAATTTCCTTTAGATGGTATCCACCTCTAACTTTACCAATTTCCCACTCGTCAAATATTCTATTATTCCTGGTGTTTTTTTTATGTGTTAGCTCTTCCTTAAATAGACACTGCTGGGTTCTTTCTAATATAAAACCTCTAGACCTGACACCACTTTTATAATATGTCGTAGAATGACCCTTGGCTTTGATCACTCTACGCTTTGACACCCTTTTAGTAGCGGTATGCTTTAAGGGGCGTAAGTTACTTCTATGATGAAGTAGGCTTTGTTCTAAGAGTGCTATTTTAGTGGTTTAGTCCTTAAGGAAGAGCTATTTTTAAACACATAAGGATAAGAGGAAACACCAGAATCTACCAAAAATAAACATGTATTTTAAATTAAATATTACAAACCAACAGTAAAAGCATTTCTATATTTGGCCTCTCAGATTTTTCAATGACAAAACATAAACAAGTAGGCTTCCAATAAACAATCCAATTGCCAATTAGTATGTATTTTTATCACGACCCTATTTGTTTAGCATAAAACATTAAATTAATGTACTGTCATCTACAAACACATATGACCTAGGTTCAAGAATAATGGTTTCTACTCTCCTTTAAAACGTGGGACGTACTAAACTTCTACTATCGCAATAGAGATATAAATGTTATTGTTAACTTACAGGTAGGTATTAGGGATTGCCGGATGTCGCTGGAGGACTTATCTCTCGCTTTGAAGTGGTGTGGCCGCTGGTTGAAATTTTCGAGGAGGGATTGCTTGTCGCCTGTTCTGGGGCTGATTCTGCAACGTAATTAAAGAACGGGAGCTCGTTTGGGCAGGGTTCTTCTCCTCTCACTCTTACGGTGCTTGAGATGTGAGAATCACTCGAGTGTGAGCGGCTTTGCTTTTCTTCAGTCGGACTTCTTTGCAGACGGAAAAGGCTTCTTCGGTATGGCACCGATATAAAACTTGACTAATTAGGTTAATACGGCCCTGAAAGGGGGGGATCGATTTTCTCAATCTGATCCTATCGTTCCTCACGGAAATAGTCTTGTATGGCTGAAGGATCGATCTTTACGAACTAATCTTTCTTCTGGCGAATCGACTTCTAATAATCTTCTTGTCTAGCCGATGGATCGATCTTCACGAAGTAATCTACCTCTAGCGTATCGACTTCTGATAATCTTCTTCTCTTTCTTTGCGGGGCTTTTATATAGGCGGATTGCCGCCCCATCTAAAGGGGGAAGTGACCAGGCCACAGATGCAAAAAGGGGGGGGGGAGCGAATGGAGAGTTAGCATCTGGGGAGAGCGAGAATTCCTGAGGTGGCACTGGGGTGCCCAAGTCAGCTCGCAAATTATAGGCTCGCAACCGCACCGCTTCTTGGCGGGCCTTCTGACTCGCACCGTTTTTTTTCCTAACCAGGGGTTTATGGGTCTCGTAGGTAATACGATCGTTAGAGCGTCGTTTAAGGACCTTAGGTGGTCGCCTTCAAACATATGTTAGCTCCAACTGCCCACAGCGGCGAGGAGATCACACATGGTAAGCATTTTCGCCGGCTACCTTTCCCACGCTTCTCCTCATGAAGGGAGGGGGGCTTGAATGTACCTATACTCCTCCAGGAGGCTTAATGTAGCCATTTCTCCACATTTACCTCCATTCTTAAGAAAATAACGGGAGGGGGGGGGGGTTCCAATCCAACGCTTACAATAATATACATGGCTAACTTACGGAACATTATATTATACAATAAATTCTAGTTCACTCGGGAATGCCTCGATAACATTTCACCTGACCTTACATTAATTCCTATATTACTGTGCCAACTTAGGATTTTCTTACCTACCACTAGGGGGTTACTCGCCCCTACTTACTTACAATTCTACAAGATTTACACTTAACTTTGCTATAATACATTAGTTGGGCTGCTCCTTAATCGTCGACAGGGTTCCGACTTAACGATTCGGCCATACAATTGTTGGACCCTTTTATATAGTGAATGGAGTACTGGTACTCCATCAAGAGTAAACTCCATCTCAGGAGTCTTCCATTCTTACACTTATTTTTACCTAAGTATGACAACGGTTTATGGTCGCATTCCAACTTGAACTCGCGCCCTATTAGATAATATTTGAATTTACCTATGGACCATATTATGGCCAAAGCTTCGATTTCGATAGTAGCGTAGGCTTTTTCTCTACTCAACAGTTTCCTACTGACATAAGCTATGGGATAGGCTGTTTCTTCATCTTCGTATTGAAGCAATACTCCGCCTAACCCGTCCCGACTAGCGTCCGTGCGAAGGCCGAAGATCTTGTTGGGATTTGGTAAGCGAAGAATGGGCGCAGTTACGAGTTTTCCTTTTAGAACCTCCAACTGAGTTATTGCATGGGGGTTCCACGTGACAGGGTCTGACGCTGTCTTTTTTAACAAATCATTCAGTGGGGCCGCAATGGAAGCGAAGTGTGGTACAAAACGCCTATAGAACGAGGCCGCTCCCATAAACGATCGGAGTTGTTTCTTTGTTTTCGACCGGGGCATCTTGACTATGGCGTCCACTTTTTCTTGCTGGGTAGTCAAGTGTTTTTGTCTTATTTTGAATCCCAGGTAGTCAATGGATTCGTAGGCAAAATAACACTTGGTCGTCCGGCGGTTAGACCTTGCTCCTTCAATTTTTCCAGCAATAAACGTAAGGCGTGTAAGTGTGACTCCCATCTACGGGTAGCTACGTACACGTTGTCGAAGTAAAACGACACGTCACTTAGTCCAGCGATAATTCGCCTCATCATCCTATTAGAATTGCTACCGGCTGTAAGTAGTCCGAAGGGTAGCCTAGGAAACTGTAACAGCCCTCTCTCGGTCGCAAAAGCCGTCAGTTTTTTGGACTCCTTAGCGAGAGGTATTTGATAGTACGCTTTACACAAATCCAATTCGGTGATGAATTTAGCGTCTTCAAATAAATGGAGATTTTGATCTATTAGTGGGATGGGCTCGGCGTCGAAAACGGTAACTGAATTCAATTTTCGAAAATCCACGCACATCCGAAATGATTGATCCGGTTTCTTAACCATTACTATGGGGGAGCAATAATCGGACTCCGATGGCTCTATAATTCCCAATTCTAGTAAATTCCGGACTCTCTTATTGAAGGCTTCTCGTAGGTGGATCGGTAACGGATATGGTTTGCTCCGAACCACTGAATTAGTTTTTAGTTTTATTTCATGGATAAAATCCTTGGCACATCCGGGGTTTTCAGAAATGACTTCTGGGAATTCCATGAGCAAGTTCAACATTTCCGCTTTTTGTTGAATTTCTAAGTGGGGATTTATCTTTAAATCCACCCGAGGGTCTTCCGGGGTAGGTGAGAGCGAGGGAAGTTCGTATTCCTCGTCTTGTCCCACACACACGGTGTGTATGACTTGCAGGGGCCTACCCGGGTAAACGGCATCCATCGGTTCTTCTTCGTCTAGAAGGGTAATATTCTTTATGCACGCGCGGCGGTGATATTTTTTTAGCATGTTTATGTGATAGGTTCTTCGCCCTGTTGGAGTATCTATCAAGTAATCGACTGGACCCCGTGCCTCGATTACTTCAAACGGTCCCTTCCACTGGGCCCATAACTTATTATTTTCGGTCGGGAGTAATAATAAGACTTCATCTCCTGCCTTTAATTTTCGAGCCTTTGCTTTCATATCGAAATAGTCCCGGTATTTGGCTAAATTTTTCTCGGCGTTCTCTCGAGCTAAGCCAGAGCAGTATTCTAGGCGCTCGCGCATATCCATCATGTAGGCGTAGGATGATTTGATTTCTTGCTCGAGCTTCGCGTTGGAAAATAATTCCTTAAGAATATTCATAGGACCTCGCACATTTCTCCCGTATAATAGCTCAAAGGGCGAGAATCCTAACGTCCGATGAGGTATTTCTCGGCAGGCGAAAAGGGCTGCAGGCAGGTATCTGTGCCACTGTGTAGGGTTGTTTTGACACAACTTCTTCAATATATTTTTGAGAGTCCCGTTTAATTTCTCGCAGATTCCGTTAGCGGCTGGATGAAATGGACTCGTAAAAATTGGCTTGACTAACAGTAGTTTGTTAAAATACTCCATCAATTCTGAGGTGAATTGGCGCCCTCTATCAGATAGAATTTCTTTAGGCAGGCCTACTCGTGCAAAAATTGAAATTAAAGCTACCGCGCATGAAATAGTGTAAATCTTCCTTAGGGCCACGGCATCTGGGAACCGGGTGGCACAATCCACTAGGGTGAGGATGTAGGAGTGTCCGCCACTTGAAGGGGGGTGAATTGGTCCCACCAAATCAATTGCCACTCAAAAGAATGGTTCGGTTATAACGGGAACCTTTTGTAAGGGAGCGGGAGGTACCCGTCCTCTGGAGGGATCCTTCTGACACACCTCGCATGGTCGGCAATAGGCCACAATTTCCCTGGCGGCCTGGGGCCAATAAAAGTGTCGGAATATCTGCTGCGCCGTTTTGTTGTGCCCAAAGTGTCCGGCTAATATTCCATCATGCGCGGTATTCAAAATTCTTTGCGTGTATTCTTGAGGTACACACAGTGCTTTCTTGTTCTCCTTATCCTCCTCGCTGATAGTACGGTAGAGAAGTGAGTCTTCTATGATATACTGGATAGGCTTCTTTCCTTTCACTTGGAGAATTTCACCTTTAATAGCTTTCTCCCATAGAGGTTTAAGAGTGGGGCATTCCTTCTGAGCACTGGAGAAGGAAGTCAATTTGAACCCATTGTCTTCGAGGGTAATCCTCGGGGTCAACTTAGCAGGTTGCTCTTTCCTCTGGGCTTCTTGTGCCCGGGTGACTACTTGTTGGGCCACTTCTTGCTGGGGAATTAGGGGGTTTTGTTCGATTAGTACTGCGCAGAACTTAATCGGGGCTACTACCACGTCCGTCCAACCGGTGAAATATCTGCATTGTATATGACATCTCACGACGGGGAATCGATTGTCGCGTCCTAAAAAGTCGTGGACGATTGCGAATTTCTTATGGGCAGGGTTTACTGGGGGCAGCAACTTGTCGGATACCACTATGCACGTGCATCCGGCGTCTCTGACTAAAGTGGATACTCGGCACCCATTAACAGTGCCCTCTTCAAATTGTAGGCCGCCTGGCGAACTTTTGTTGAATAGAAAGTTTACCTGTTGCTGGGGCCCTTCGGATGTTGGCGCGGGGACGTAGGACGAATCAGCTTGTCCTGCTGGGATCGCGGCAGTCAGGTTTTGCATCTGTTGTCTCGAGGTCTCCCTCAGTCGGGAGTTCTGTGGGCACTGGAAACTCAGGTGACCTATTATCCCGCAGGTATAACAAGTGACGGGCTTCCTGGGATACGTCCCGGCATTAGGGTATGATCCTTGTGGAATCCTAACTTCTTTTTGATTTTTTTCTCCTTCAAAATTTGGTTTATAAGTTCCTTTTGCGGCTGAGAACTTAAAGGGCTTCTTCTGTAAAGGCCTGGGTGGCGGCCCATTTTTCTTTGGGGAGGGAGCCTTCTCTTTCTTGTACTCCCTGGGATATAACCGATGATTTACCGCGTGGAGGTCAGCCTCGTCCAGGCACTCGTTGAAGGTAGAAGCTTTTCGGTCCTTAACGAATGCACGGATTTCCTGGGGTAGTGTACTTAGTAACTGATCTCTAAGCATGAAGTCGACGACCGCAGCGACTTCGTTCTCTACCCCTTCTGACTCCATCCAAAACTGTAGGCTTCGACGAAGCTCAAAGCCAAAATGTTTGTATGTTTGTCCAGGTCTTATACGAGAATGCCTGAACTTCATCCTATATTCTTCCGGGTTAAGGTTTGTTGCTGAGAGAAGTTCGGCTTTGAGAGTGGAATATTCCACAGTCGCTTCTGAGGGTAAAGATACGAATATCTCTCTCATCCTACGATTGAGTAGCGGTAACAGTCTGGCGACCCCATCTTCTTCTAGGTCCCAATTATTGACTTCAAATATTTTCTCAAAATGGGAGAGATATGAGCATAAATCTTCTTCGTCCTTGTACTCCGGGAGTTTCATGCTGGCCGCTGGTGACACTCCTGTTCTAGATGACACTGACTGCACCTCTAACTCGTCTTTGCTAAGAGCTCTTTCGTGGGCCCTTATCTTCTCTCTTTCATCAGCTTCCATTTTCGCCTTTTCTCTTCTTTCATCAGCTTCCATTTTCATTTTACGTTCCTCTCTTCTTTCTTCTCTTTCGTTTCTCTCTTTCTCCTGAATAAACGAACTCAGATCGGTTCCTTCCAGTCCGCGGCTTTGACCTTGCTTCCGATAAAGGTCAAACAATGCCATCACGCTTATGTCAGTCATCTACCTTGTTTTTAATCAAGCCTGACCTATTCCACCACCGAAACTCACCACTTGGCCTAACAATTTCCTTTAGATGGTATCCACCTCTAACTTTACCAATTTCCCACTCGTCAAATATTCTATTATTCCTGGTGTTCCTTTTATGTGTTAGCTCTTCCTTAAATAGACACTTCTGGGTTCTTTCTAATATAAAACCTCTAGACCTGACACCACTTTTATAATATGTCGTAGAATGACCCTTGGCTTTGATCACTCTACGCTTTGACACCCTTTTAGTAGCGGTATGCTTTAAGGGGCGTAAGTTACTTCTATGATGAAGTAGGCTTTGTTCTAAGAGTGCTATTTTAGTGGTTTAGTCCATAAGGAAGAGCTATTTTTAAACACATAAGGATAAGAGGAAACACCAGAATCTACCAAAAATAAACATGTATTTTAAATTAAATATTACAAACCAACAGTAAAAGCATTTCTATATTTGGCCTCTCAGATTTTTCAATGACAAAACATAAACAAGTAGGCTTCCAATAAACAAACCAATTGCCAATTAGTATTTTTATCACGACCCTATTTGTTTAGCATGAAACATTAAATTAATGTACTGTCATCTACAAACACATATGACCTAGGTTCAAGAATAATGGTTTCTACTCTCCTTTAAAACGTGGGACGTACTAAACTTCTACTATCGCAATAGAGATATAAATGTTATTGTTAACTTACAGGTAGGTATTAGGGATTGCCGGATGTCGCTGGAGGACTTATCTCTCGCTTTGAAGTGGTGTGGCCGCTGGTTGAAATTTTCGAGGAGGGATTGCTTGTCGCCTGTGCTGGGGCTGATTCTGCAACGTAATTAAAGAACGGGAGCTCGTTTGGGCAGGGTTCTTCTCCTCTCACTCTTACGGTGCTTGAGATGTGAGAATCACTCGAGTGTGAGCGGCTTTGCTTTTCTTCAGTCGGACTTCTTTGCAGACGGAAAAGGCTTCTTCGGTATGGCACCGATATAAAACTTGACTAATTAGGTTAATACGGCCCTGAAAGGGGGGGATCGATTTTCTCAATCTGATCCTATCGTTCCTCACGGAAATAGTCTTGTATGGCTGAAGGATCGATCTTTACGAACTAATCTTTCTTCTGGCGAATCGACTTCTAATAATCTTCTTGTCTAGCCGATGGATCGATCTTCACGAAGTAATCCACCTCTAGCGTATCGACTTCTGATAATCTTCTTCTCTTTCTTTGCGGGGCTTTTATATAGGCGGATTGCCGCCCCATCTAAAGGGGGAAGTGACCAGGCCACAGATGCAAAAAGGGGGGGGGGGAGCGAATGGAGAGTTAGCATCTGGGGAGAGCGAGAATTCCTGAGGTGGCACTGGGGTGCCCAAGTCAGCTCGCAAATTATAGGCTCGCAACCGCACCGCTTCTTGGCGGGCCTTCTGACTCGCACCGTTTTTTTTCCTAACCAGAGGTTTATGGGTCTCGTAGGTAATACGATCGTTAGAGCGTCGTTTAAGGACCTTAGGTAGTCGCCTTCAAACATATGTTAGCTCCAACTGCCCACAGCGGCGAGGAGATCACACATGGTAAGCATTTTCGCCGGCTACCTTTCCCACGCTTCTCCTCATGAAGGGAGGGGGGCTTGAATGTACCTATACTCCTCCAGGAGGCTTAATGTAGCCATTTCTCCACATTGTCCGTCCTCTCACTTTTCGAAGATCGTTTCCTGATCCCTCTGCACGCCTTCGGAGTTCTACAGAAAAATCAACTAGAATTCCAACATCATCTCTTCAAACTGAAACGAAATAGAATATTCTTAGATTCTGGTGCAATTAATTTACATATTTTTATACACCAGTTATATAATAGATTAGGGGTCTCCAACCCGCCGCCTGAGGCCACTTGTCAAAATTAACATTGCTTACGGCCCGCTAGATCAATCCCTGGATCATCGGTGCGGCCTTCCTTTATTCTAAAAGTGTGTTAAGAATATTTTATCTGGGTGTGTTTTAAGATAAGATAAGTTATAGTTATGATAAGTCAATTGGTTGGTTCATGTTAAGAGGTTAGGTTAATTATATTTTTATATGAGTTTCGTCTTACTGAGTCTTAGATTTTCTGGGGTACGCGGCTACACCTCAGAGCTGAAACTGTTCAACGCAACCTTCAACGCCCACCCAGAGGGAGTCACCGCTGACCCTATAGCTAATTGAGATCCACTGTTCAGACGAGCTGCGCTCAAAGTTCAACGGATCCCCCCCCTTCATCTTCTGGCAGTCTCATGTTCGCACACGCCAATTGCCGGTCTTGGTACAGAACGAGATGAAAGTGCCGTCGATGTTTGGATCAACAACTTGTGCAAACAGCTGTTTGGCAGGATGAAACTGTCAAAATCGAAGACACGTGCACAGCTCACAGATGACTACTTGGATGACGTTCTTTTGCTGATTGTTAGTTCCATTATATATGATTTTAATAAGATTTGCGCTGAGAAATGTCACCAGGTGGCTCATTAATAAGTTCTTTTAAATTTTGGTTGTGTATAATATGTGGTTTCCAGTTTTTTATTGGTTCGGACCTCGAGGCCCTCTCTGAATTGTCGATGCGTCCTGCGGTACAGAAATTCCAAACATATTTGTTAGGTAAGGACTTCGTGATTGAAACCATTCATCGCCCATTGGCTTACTTAAAGAATTGTAAAAGCCAGAAAGAGAGGCTTATGCGTTGGAGTTTACTTCTAAAGGAATACCAGTTCCGAATAATGTACATTGAAGGGATAGAAAACTTTGGGTTTTTTTTAGAATTCTAGAACTCCGTCTAAACCGCGTATGTTTATGTTCCTTGGTTCTCATGTAAATTTTTGTTTTCTTTTTGTCCATTTTGTCTTTGTGCGTCTGTTTTATGGTATTTTTCTGTCTCATTTATATGTTTCCACTACCCTTCTTTGAATGAATCCTTTTGATTTTTTTTAACTCGCATTTATTTACTTTATGAATTTTTTTGCGCTGTTAACGACGATATCCTTTTTAAATATACCTTGCGCCAGGGATTAAACGGAAGTCATTCATTCATTTAGGGACGTCAGGGATGACTTATATTTAAAGGTACACCCTTATTGGGCACCTGTAGACTCAGGTCAAATTTTCAGATACGAAACTCCGCCCATGTTTGGGGATGCCCTTTTCCCTCCTCTTCGCATCAGGAAAACATCATTTTCGGAAAAAGAGGCGTTTGAGGGAATGCCCTTGAAGGACCAACGCGAGAGGAAGCCCCCTTGGAAATACACCTCTATTCTTTCAAGACTACGTGTGCCCAGCGTGAAAACTTTAGAAAATTCGAGAAATAATCAGTCCCTTGCTTAATCACTTGTCACGGCTGTGTTTGCTATCCGACGCCACTCTTTCACCCTCCCTCCACTTCGATAACACCGTGCGAAGCCCTTCTATCTCTACCCCATGCTTGCCAGGCATGTCTATTTCCCCGCAAGGGCAGCCGACTTATTATCATAAGAGGAGTTTGCATAGACTGGCGTCAAGAATCCTTTAGGGACTGCCAGACCCTGAGGCTATCTATTGGACCAGTCACCCGGTTATTTAACCCGAAGCTCACCATTTCTCGAGGGGATTGAAAGCCGGCCATTTATCCGTTCAGACTACCTAACTGTTTCCCGTGAAGCCCTGTAACCCGTGTCGAGTCATCGTACCTCGTTGAACATCTCACCAGAAGATCTACATTTGTTAAGCTTTGGCTCTTGTTCAGAGGAAAGCTATCGAGCCCCCTTCTTCCCGGAGAGATGTGTGGCCTACTCATCTTCAACACCCCTTCTAGATTCCTGTTCTTTTGAGAGGGAGACTCCCTGCCGATCGGCAGAATCGTCTCAATTTGAGATTATGTCTCTCTGGAGCAGATAAAATCCCATTTTTCATCACGAAGTACTCAAACCCTATCTTCGAGTCCTTCTCGTTAGAACTCCTCGAAGTATCTTCTTGAAGACCTGCGCCGTTGTCTTTCCCCCCCCCCTCCCATTCGCCCGCGCTTGAAAATAAAGCGATCTTGTATTGCATCCGCAGATTAACTCGTTAATCTTCACATAATTCATTTAACTAGCCTTATTAACTCATTTGTTCACCCCTTATATATATATATATATATATATATATATATATATATATATATATATATATATATATATATATATATATATATATATATAAATTATATTTTTGGGTCTTGTTCTTTATATATTCTTTGAACTGAGACTTGGCAAGCCATTAGTCAAAACCCGGTCAACAGTACATCGCACTTTCTATTAAACGCCCCAGAACATATCTCAAGCGGCCTTAAGTCAGCACTCTGCCCGTGCTTGTGTACGACTCTGTGCGCTGAGCTAGTCTACACAGGCATACTTCGACGAACAATTATTCCACTTATTTTCTAGTGTTCTCAAACTAGAAAATATCTGTTGAGCCACTCCTGCTGGCAGCTACTCAATTAAATTGTGCATTTTTCAATTGGAAAAATACTTAGCAGCAACCAAAGTAGGAATCACAGATGTAAAAGTCCAATGAAGAACAAAGTTAGCAATGAAGATGAGAACACAATAATGATATTAGCAATTAGTCCTTTTTTGCACTCTCTGTTTACTGCGGGAAGAAAGAGATCCTTCCTATGTTCTCCTCTGTTTTGAATATACATTTATAATTGAAGGAGTACCATTGGCTTTGAGTTCTATTAAATTCCTGCATTAATTGTAATATGTGCAGACGTAGATAAGTGTGTAATGTATACGTAATAAAATCAATAACAAGCATTATTTTTATTGATGATACACATTTCTATTTGTGTGTATCTGTAATATTCGACCTAACTTTAGAGTTAACGAATCTATTTTAGACTGCTTTAAATTGTCAACAGTTTAGCTCACAGGAAACACTGCTTTCGATCACATCGATGTTAAACCACACCGAGCGTGGTAAGTAATCTGAGAGAGTCCAGCTACGGCTGGACTTTTTTGCCGGCTGCGATACATTGTGTATACCCGATGTTTGGATTCTCCATTAAACATTAGATCACAATTCGAAGTAATTTGGAATCTTAAATGATCACACAACGTGGTTAAGACCTTATTAATTTTGAAATTGCCCCATTAAAATCATGGTAGTTTATCCTCTTTGTTTGTTTTCGATCTGTAATTAAGTTCTGTAGAAGATGGTGAAGTGAATGAATTACTATTAAATAAAAGAGAAATGAGAAAACAATTTTATTAACTGAATAGAAAAATATATTACAATACAAAAGATAATTAAGAAACCAAGGAGGTTTTGAAAAATAAATTGAAGAGAAAGGTGAGAAACAAGTGTTTTCTAAAAGGCAAATGTTAATACCAAAATTAATACTGAAGAAAAAACAAAAGAGAAAGCAAGGATTAGTACTAAAGAAAACAAAAATTTAAATGATAAAGAAGAGAAAGGATTAATACTAAAAAAAAGATAAAACAAATTTCTTAAGAAAGCTTCCTTTAACTCCCAATTCTCAACTTGTTTCGAGAAAGAATTTCATGTGACTTCTGATGAAAAGAGGTTTTGAATTTATCGCTTGCTTATGGCAGCTATGAACTCAGAGCCTTAGATATTTTTCTTACTTTGAGTATGCTTAGTGGCTCTATAGTCAAGTGCAAAACGTTCGAGACAACTATATTTTTTCCTTTGTGAAATTTAATAGAACTAATCCAACGTAGAATTTTGTTTTATTATATTTGTATCACGGTTAGAAAGTGAAATATTAAAATATTCAGGGTCCAAACCCATTTAACTAAGGAATTCATTCAATTGATTTGCGAACTCAATATCGACAATGATGAGCTTTGTTCTTCAGGAGAGCTTCAATTTATTTGGGATGCGAGATGACATCTTTGTGATGATATCTTAACTGATCTTGTTCCATTTTTGTTCAACAATGGTTGCACGCTTTTCTTTGAAAATAACCATTTCTGGAATTGAAATTGATTTAAACATTTATTTTTTAAAAATATTATTATAAAATAAATTATAATTAGGCATCATTCATTTAACCCATATTTGTCATCATTATACGCTTTAGATCGAATAGCATGGTACCAGAGACTGAAACTAACTAGCGCGATATTGGATTCAGCAAAAGAATGCAGTCTTTTAAAAATTATTTTTGAAATGTTGACTTTTAAATAAACCTGCAATAATTTAGATATTAGAAGACTTAATACTATTACGCAAATTTTGAATACGAATGAAAAAATAAAAATAATACGAGTATATTAGGGTCAAAAATTTTGTGCATGAGTGTAGGACGATACAACTCAACCAGGAGACCTGAGCGCCAGGCAGTAGTAAAGCATGGTTCTGTGGTCGTGAATATTATTATAAAAAATGCTAAGCGAGCAACAAAATCTGCCAACAGATAGTATTTTAAATAAAAGCGATTAACATCGAAACTAACAAATATTATTTAAATTGTTAATATGTTTTCCTCCTGAATATTTTTATTAGTTGTTATTTTTAAAAAATATATAAATTTTATGAATTATTTTATATTCTCTCATACTTTTCTTTCTATACTGACCTTAACGTCAAGTAAAGTGTTACAGCACCACAATGGTTAGGATTATAACTTAAATATTTCAAATGATACTTTGGCGCACTCTTTACAACGCAATAATCCTGGTTACCATTATCTGCAAGAATCAATACAAAAGAAGAATTAGACAAGGAGTTGTGAATGTTTGACACTCACAATATAAAATTATATGTAATGAGGTTGTACTCCCAATGCTAAGACACCTTCCTATGCTTTCCAACCCAATCTTTCACTTCCCTTTATTCTACCTGACCAAAACCAACTCTCTTTTTACATAATAAATATACCTACTAGCTCAATTCACTTAGTTTTAAAACAGAGCTGTAGAATAGATTTTTTTCCCTCTACTCCCATTTCTCTATCCACCCTATTTTGTATGCTTCTTATAACATATGCCATCAGTTTTTTATCTCGAGCAACCTAAACTGTCTATCTAGCATCTGTTTATGACAGTGTTATCATGCTTTGTCAGATAGATGCATTGAAGTTTATTGTCCTCTCTAACGCTGGGTGGATGGCTTGGATCTCCCGCTTCCATCCCCACACATTTGAGCAGGAGCTTGTTATTCTGGGATGCTTTTACAAAGCTACCTCCTCCCTTCGAATTTGGCTTGGCTGTTACGTAAATTTGGAGAGAGGGGGGGGTGTTTACTCTCCACCTCAGAAGGCCAAGACGAACTCCTCAGACATCAATCAAAACCGTGTTCTTCCGTCCTTATTCACTGCTTTGTTTCAACACCTACTCGTTCAAACCTGCTTATCCACTTTTTCAATTAAAACTCCTTTTCTCGTTATTCACGACTTCTACATCTAAGTTTAATTTCTATATCTAGTATTTTTTGAGGTAAGTATTCTAGGAAATGTAATCCTTGAGGTAATAGGGCCAATAAATTCCTATTTTTTTTCTTTTTTAACGCCAAGTTTCCATTTCAAACAAGTTCTATCTTCGATTCCCTTTATAACTTCTAACCCCTTCACTCAAATTATAAACCACTAAATCCAGTTTACCAACGAGCCTTAAAAATACGCAATGTTTAAGTGGAATTTTTCTGAGAGAGAGCCAATACATTTTTCATTTGGACACTTTTTCGAAATTTATATTTCACACCATTACTTCAGTTTTGCTCTTTACATGCAGCTAAATGACAACACGTTAGTATATCGTAGTAAATTAAATACACAAGATACCTCATTTTCATCGGAGAAGTGGAGCAATTTGTTTCAATAGACCATGAGATTACCGTCATTTGTACTAGGTGAAATCAGTTTTAATTAAAAAGACTAATTTATTTAGGGATCACGAATTTATAAACGGCGATTAAAGTAATTATTAAGGGTTGTTATTTTCTGAGTACTTGCTGAATACAAATTAAACTATTCGTTGGTAGCTGACATTATAATCAATAGGGGAGATGTATTTTCTAATCTTTAGCTGTTCAAAAGAATTAGCATCTTCGTATATTTAAAATACTTTTAACCTGATTGAAACTTGGTCTTTGTGATTTATATTTCTCCGATCCACCAAAATTAAGAGATATTTTTATATAGTGCTCCGGCCCTTCATAGAGGCATTAAATTTCCTTGAAGTGGGTCACTGCGTGTTTCATATTTTTTCATATTTTAATTTATAAAACGAATCCATTTAAAATGATATATAATACAACATGATGAGGTGCCAATTGACAATGTTCCTGTTTTCCATATTTAGCAAATTTGGCGTGTGTTCTGTAAGATAACATATGGGAGACAAGGAATTTAATGAGTTGCCTTCTCAATATTTCATGCTTTTCGAATTTAATAATAGCAACAATGTACAACGAGCACTTAAACACCTATTCCTATCCAATGTGTATCATGATGGAGTGAGTGTTCAGAATTGTTCTGTGGCATAGTGGTTATCGTACTGGACTTTAAAACAAAAAGGTGCCCCAGCATCGATTCTGCCTCCCCCTCCAACCTAGTATCGACTACTTTTGCTGACAGTCCCCAGCTACCAACCTTCATTGGGCCAGCATACTCGTTTACGCCCAAAGCTTCTCATGATTTTGATCACTCGATCAGGAAGACTATTTTTTCATAATTAAGCAGCAAATGAAGAAGATCGACAGCAAAGTCTTTGGGTATAGGATGATGAATGGATTGCATGTGTCAACAATAAACTTAAGAAACAGTGGTTATTAAAAATTTGTTATAAACAACTTAAAAGAGCTGCACCTTAGAAATGTTGTGCTATGTGTTTTGTCGCATGCAACAGTTCTTATAGATTTGAAATAATTGACTCAAGGGAAAACATCATTGCACATGTTTACTCTTAGCAACATTATGTGAAAATTAGTTTCTGCAGAAACAATACAGCTCTAATCAAGAAAAGGAACTCATTCGTAACGATGATAATGCAATCAATGCTACATTCAGAGAAGGTAACCAAAGGAAAACTAAAGTCTTTAGGTTGGAAATGTTTAACTAATCCTCCCTTCTTACACGACCTAGCGCCATCAAATTTTACTTATTCACGTTACTTGAATACATTACCTTACATTACTGCTGTGCCATATCTACCAAGACGTCGGCAACCAAAGACTTTCATTTTCTTCTCTTTCCTGTCTTCGGGATTCCTCCCATGTTTCCTCTACAGCTCTCTCTCTCTCTCTCTCTTTCTCTCTCTGACAAGACACTGTGTTAATAAAAAGAAAAAGAAAGAACATGTTCTAAGCCTAGATGAATAAGATAATTTGATTCTACATCTATATAAAATGTAAATACCTTTCTGTCATCTTTTTCAGAACACATAAATCCTAGATATGTACATGAATAAATACATTTAAAAATATCCTACAGAAAATGTGCATCTCCAAACGGTACTAGAAGTGTTCGATAAGCAACAAGTTTTAAAATAAGAACGGAAGTAGTAGATGGATCTAATAGATAATAAGCGTCAAAAATATAAAACAAATACTTGTTAAAAAAAGAAGTAAAAAAGAGCATGTCCTAATATAAGATTATTAAGGTAAGTCATATTTTCTTTAATTTTTTGGTATATATTAATGTGTTCCTGCTCTCCTGTTAAAATTTCCTTGTTGCCACTAGTTTCTAACACTACCAGGTATATATTTTCACTATTCCAAGCCCGGAAACGGATGGGAGAGGTAAGTGAAGAGTGACTTCATCTTTTCTATCCTATGCCTATCTGAAGTATTGTATATAGTTGGAATTTAGGATAAAAATAAAGGTACTTCCATTGTAATGGCTGAACGGTCTCTGAAGGTAGTTACTATTTTCCTCATTATCTTTTATCTCAGGCCACCTAGTTTGGATCGCAAGGTCTCTTGTAGCCTGTTCATCTATGTAACTCTATGTAACTGCTCGCACGACGTTCCGCCTCCCATCAACTCCACCAGTCCATCCATACATTATCACTGGTAAATCATTCCAAAGCAATGGAGTTGTCTAAAAGCGCTCAAATGCCTTTTCTCTTTTAAAACCTGGTTTTATCCCTCGTGCAATCAGTAAACTGGTTTTACGGTGTGTAAATGTCAGTGTTAATTATTTCAGATCTTTTCGGAATAGGTTCTGCAGCGAATTACGTGTTCGAGGTTATCACGGGGCTAAGGTTATGCTATGGGGTTCGAGGGTCGTAGTATGAGTAAAGCTTAAAAGTTAGGTTAGGTTTTGGAACAAGGAACTTCTCGCAGAAAGTTTTTCCGATCAGTTATAGATTCTCTTGAAATTTTGAGCAATTTAGCGTCCTTTGCACTATGCGTGAATGAACTAAACGATCGTCTCTAAGATAATTTTTATTCTTCTAACCAAATGTCTTATCGCAATCAAATGGAGTAATTGCATTCACGCTTATTACAGCACCAACGGCAACGCGAAGATGCTAAAGAAAATTTCATACTATGCCTATTTTTACAATTCACTGTTCTCACTTAACCTAACCTAAGCTAAGCTTAATCTTAACCTCGCTATAGCTTCGAACGCCTTATTTGCTCCCATACCTGTTCCGAAAAGGAACCATTGTTTACAATAAATATTCTCTGATGTGTTTATGTTGATGTATTTTTGTAACATAAAATACATCAATTTTGGTGAAACATAGTGTAATTTTTCACATTCTCAGCTATGTTTTCATAATTCACTAAAAATTTCGTCCAATTTTCTTTTCTCTCTGTTCTCAATCACGCTATTTTTTACTATTGAAGAAGGAATACAAAGAAGGAGCCGATTTTTTTATAGGCGAGAATGTAAGCACATATTAGCCTGGTAATAAACAGACATGAATGGGACAATATCCAGATATGATCTAAAGAATAAAAAACACGCAAGAGCAGTAATTAGACATGGCTAAGGCATTAATCAGATATGTGGAGGATACTAACCAGACATGACCAAGGCAATATGAAATAGGACCTAATCACTATTCATACATTCCAAGGACTCTAACCAAACATGAAAGAGGCAATGCGAAGATTTCCCGGTGTTTTAACCGACAGGAACTTAGAAAATTAATGAACTGACCACAGCAATAACTTGACTAAGGTCGTATATTGACATAACCAAAGCAATAAAACAATGGCACAATAAGACCACCAGATAATTGAATATATGTACAAAGGTAGGTTAATAATCAGATTTGACTTTGGAAAACAAAGGACATAACCTAGGCCATAATACGACATGAATTGAGCATTACTATGACAGAACCAGTTTAATACTCAGGCATGACCAATTTATTAACCAGACAAGAACACTATAATAAAAAAAGACAAGACCAAAGCAATAAACCGGTATGTAAGTGCAATACGCAAAGGTGGTCAGTATGATAGCTAAGGATACCAGGTTAATGACCAGTGCAATATCCAGATATTAGCAAGGGAATAAACAGATAAGACCAGGTTACGAACATTAAATGGGTATTCAGTGATCAGACATGTACAGAGTAATAACCACAAATAGTCATTGCAATAAACAGACATGACTAAAGAAAAACGAGACAAGTACAGGGCAATACCCAGAAAGAAGCAATTAAATACCCAGATATGACAAGGACCATTAGCAGAGATAGGCAGTGTGTGAGAGAACGAACCCTAAAGTCCACCTTGAGCCCCCTCTTCCTTCAGGCAGAGACCACTTAGGCCTAAGCTAGATCTCTAAACGCAAGGAGAGAGAAGTATTCTTGTGTCGGAAAACATCAAAGCGGCAGGTAACACCTGTATTTGATCAGTCGGCCTATCCCCCACTGAGACGCATTTATCTGACCCTCACCAGTCATCTTATCTCGCCTGGAAAAGAGAGAATGGTGCTTATAGTTACTCCCAAAAGAAGGCCATGCCTGGAGGCTTTCTAGAGAGGAAACCAGAAGGGTATTTAACCTAAGATTACCCGTTACTCGTCAAAGCGTACCGCCCGCCGTTTTGCAAAGATACTTCCCGTCGCCTCGAGTCAAACCTCGGAGTTAGTTCTCGTCGGGTAGACAGATTGTCCTGAATTGGTCCACAGCCAATCGGCAAATTCGTGAAACGTCTTTTTCTTTGAAGAATTGCGCGAACCACTCTTCTCATCCCGTCAAGGATACCTCGCACCTTGTCTAAAGTTACTCATCCCAATTCGAGAGTGTCTCACCCAGCCTGGAAATTACCTTACTCGTGATCCAGGTAATACTGATCCCTCCGTCAAGAGTACAACGCCTCTCGAGCTGAAAGACGAGCTCACCTCGTAAGAATCACTCCTCTCACGAAGGGTCAATCCGTTAAGGTGAAACCCTTTTACTTTTCTTCGAGGATAATCCACCCTTTTGTCCTCGCCACCTGATTTCCATCTTCCAGACCTTTTAATTGGACTCTAAAATGTTTAGCAACATTTTTCTTGTCTGACCAAGTCCAATATTTTGATCTCAGTTAGATTTATTAGTATTTGATTTATTATTTCATTAGGAGCGACATTATTCCTCCATTCATTTGCCCCATAAACATTTCCATAAGTAGCATTATTAGTGTAATTAAAGATTATTTTTGTTTTTAATCTTAAAATAACCTCACGCACTCACCTCTTATTAGCCCTGTGCAGCTGGTCTATCTATCTGGCCGCCTGCAACATAAGTAGACTTCATTCTCTGCAGCGATGCAGCAAAGGCATCCACTCACGAATACCACGATATATATATATATATATATATATATATATATATATATATAAATATTAAAATTGTAGTGTCAGGTAAAGTTGGGGGGGAGAATCTTTTTTGAGAACTTTTAAAGAAACTGTCATCAAAAGTTATTTTAAGATAGTGGAGCGTTTTTTTTGTTATTGTAATTGTGTGTGTCCTTGAGACCAGAATTTGGTATCCGTTTCGAAGAAAAGCATCTCCTAAAATCAGGTTTATCCAGAGCAGGATTATAAATCCTGAATCCCACGTGTGCTTATATAGATTAATTAACGTTTTTTTGTGCAGTAAAAGATAAGATATCGTTAGGTAATTTTATTTTAATTTTGTTTTCGAAAAAGCTCCACGACCGTAACCGCTGGTTCTTTTTGGGTCAAGCGGCTAAAACGAGCCTTCACGCAAAAGAAAATGTCTTCCTTTGGACCTTTGAAGAGTTAGAGAAAAGCTTTAGGACTATCCGGCAAGTATTTAATGTCCTCTATCCAAGAAGAAGAAAGAAACGAAAGAAAAGAAAAGAAAGAGAAAGTGTGAGGGAGAGAGTGAGAGAGAGAGAGAGTGAGAGAGAGTAAGAGAGATAGAGAGTGAGAGAGAGTGGGAGAGAGAGAGAATTGGAAGATAGGAACAGAGAGAGAGAAATGGAAGAGAGGGAAAGGATTCGGCAACATGAACGCGAACTTAATCGAAACCAAATAGAAGCCCTTTCCGTTAGTTCTAGAACCGAAGCTCCTTTGTACCCCTCCGACTGACAAATTGCCAGTATTCCAAGATGGTGAGGACTTGTGTGCATACCTCACACAGCCCGAAAATATACTTGAGGACAACCACTGGGATATCGAAGCAGATGGTGTCTCTAGGTTGCTCCCATTCCTCAATACGCAACTCAGAGATATTTTATTTCCCTTCCTGCCGAAGCAACGATGGACTATTCCACTCTTAAATCAGAACTTCTATAAGAAAATTAATAGAACTAATCAAATTTCGTCTTTTTTTAGTATGTGTTTTATCATAATTGAAGTTCAAATATAAAAAGATGGAGCTCAAACGCATTTTATTAATAAATACAGCCAATTGATCCTAGCAGTCAATATTTACAATTATTTACCTTGTGCTTTCGGTTGGCTTCAATTAGTTCTGGTGTGCTGGAAACCAAATCTGTATTAATATCTTGATTCTCATTGCGCCATTTTTGTTCACTAATGAACTGTAACTGCTCACAATTGGATGGCTTCTGTTTATCAATCGCCAGTTTGATTATCGCCCACAATCTCTCAATTATGTTAAAATGTGGCAAATTCCCGGACGAAAGTACCAAAAGTTCGATGTTATTTTCAGCCAACAATATTGTTATTAGTTTTGCTTCGTAACAAGGCATGCCATAATGCTGATTAAATATAATTATCATCCTAAAATTGGTCGTGAACTGTTGAGAAGAGGTACTGATGAAACACGTTTTGTATTATTTGAGTGCATGGCCATATTCTTAATCAAAATTGTTAGTGCTCAAGTTCCTTTATATGATGGATGGAAACAGATGGAGACAGGTGGAGTGTCCGGATGCTCCACCGTGTAGTTGACACGAAACAGTTCTCGTAAAAAAGGCTCTACTTTTCTCCTCCTAAAGAGGGATCATCAAGAAGTTCCAAACACGTGGAACGGAGCTTCATCACAGAATATGAATTGGCAAATCTTCAACAGTCCATTCGTTATATTTCCTTTAACAGTGACGCCAATCCGTAAGGTTCATCTTGGGAAGCTGAGTTTTTTTGCACCCCTCCTCAACTTAAGACCTTTGTCATTAGGTCTCCACCTAACTGTGCACACTGAAGTGTTTACATCTGCTCCTTTGAAATCCTGAGTAAGCTTGGCAAAGGACGCAACCCGATTTTTAACTAGACCCTTAACAAGAGGCCACCTTGCCCTTAAAATGAAGATCTTCGGCGTCTATAAAACCTCTTTAAACGATGGTAACTTTTTTTTAAGTGATTAATGGCCCTAAAA
Source organism: Ceratothoa steindachneri (assembly GCA_963969495.1). Classification (NCBI taxonomy): domain Eukaryota; kingdom Metazoa; phylum Arthropoda; class Malacostraca; order Isopoda; family Cymothoidae; genus Ceratothoa; species Ceratothoa steindachneri. The sequence continues at coordinate 11,898,052 of OZ018317.1, read as the reverse complement.
GTAGTGCCTTCTGAGGCAATACCCATAGCAACTATGTGTTGTAATTCAAGGTAGTCTGTGGCAGAGCAACAATGGTTGCACGTCTTTCTTTGGAAAGAACCATTACTTGAATTAGAAAAGAGATAAATCATTATTTTAAAAAAAATTATATTTTAAAATAGATTATAATTGCATAACAGCATTCATTTAATCCTTATTTGTCATCATTTCACCTTTTTGATCGTTTAGTAAAGCGCCACCTCCAATAGGATCAGGACTCCAGTGCTATTTGGATTCAGCGAAGGAATGCAGTTTTTTCTTATTATTTTTAAAATGTTGACTTTTTAATAAACCTGAATAATTTAAATATTCGAAAAAATATTCCAATGACGAAAAATGTTCAATCATGGGAAAGAAAATATATGTCTCAAAACTTTTGGCGATGACGGTGTATTGGAGCAGTTACCATGCGCCTTAGATACCCATTTTTCGGATATTACGTTAAACTGTAGATCATCATTGAGAAATAGATGCCTTCAGAACAAGTAAATTGAGAGGTAAAACCTTTACCAAATTATTTTATCATTTATTTTGCGGTTATTGCCTATCCAATTGAAAAAACCCTTGCTTCTGACTGCTAGAGGATATTTAAGTCCCATTAGTTGTGGTAATTTGCCCGACTGATTGTCAATTCAGGCTGACTGAACGGTGGCTGCCTTTACACTGTCGACCATCCTGGTTCAGACAGCGCGTTAAACTGTGATAACGAAAAATAAAAGGAATTCTAAATGATTGCATATCAGTGTAAAAGAATAAACATGCTAAATTAGCTTTGATTATAATGGTTATTGTTTTAATATTTATGGAATTGCAATATGGAAAGAACACATGCAGAAAACAAAGTACCAGACATAGAAGGATTACTAGAAAGAAACATACAAAAAATATAAAAATGGAAATTCAAAATATATCTATGGTTCGTCCCCTTAGCAGAGGATAGAACATATTCTAGACTCATATTGGTATATGCTAGGTGTGATTTGTGGGCTTGAGTGATGTGAATCGTAAGCTGGACATCTTATTTCCTAGCCCACAGAAACCATGCCATAAATGGTGGTTGGGACGATGACAAGGCTACATCTTCAGATAGGAATCGACATAGAAGAATTAATAGAAGGAAACATAAAAAAAATTGAAAATTGGAATTCGAGACTTTGGGCGTACAGAAACATCTATTGCATATGGTCCAAATATATGTCAGATATTAAGGAAAACTGAATTGTGCAATGATATCGTATTCAGTTACTACCGCAAGATGATGTAGTGTGAACTATCTTTACATTGCATCTGTTACACTTAGGGAGGCGCTTTATCCACACCAAATATGTTACTATCTAATGCACCAATCTAACAGCCTAAAAAGAGGGGTATCAATTGGATACAGTCACTTCTTGGGGAAGATGAAGAACGTCCCCAAGCCATGCCGGTGAGGTGTGATGTGGTTTACTCATTGCTATGTTTTTGCATACTTCAGATATGTAAGCAAGATGGATAGATAGATACCAGTGTCCACAGTAATTCTGATAATTTATTTTATGTTTATGTACACTAACAAGTGATTTTCCAAAAATCTATAACCTGTCAGCAGCACATCACCACATTCCCATTCTTAACTGAATACACGATTGCAGAAAGCAAAGAAATTACTTTTTTTTACTGAACTGAAAGGAAGTGTATATTATTATTGTTTTTCCTCTCATTAATCATTAATAGTTCTACTCCTCAAAGATTAATTCCTAAATTTCTTTGTATTCTTGTTCTTTTATACCTTAAATTACTCGCTCCATCTTTTAACTTAAAGCCTGTTGCATTTTTTTTATATTACAAGGTTTTGCCAAAGATCTGTTACACTCGTTGTGGTTTTTTAATCTTTTGAGAGGAGAACGTATGTGAGAGTAAAAAGTCCGTCAAACAAATTTAAAGTTTGACTTTTTTTACCACGTGAGATTAAAACGCCTTTTCCATTGTATAGAGGTGTGTAGGGATAGAATTTAAAAGAATTGAGCTTCCTGTTCTCTTGCCCTTGGGCCACAACATGTCCGACATCGCCAAGTGGCTCAGCGTCAGCCGGATGACCGTTCACAGCATACTAAACAGGCTCAAGAACGGAGAAGACCTCAAATATTTATCTCCTTCCAACAGACCTCAATTTGTCAAACAATTGGCTGTGAGAAAGGTATTCAAAAGTATTCCCAAGATCAAAATAACTGCACTCGCAAAGAAGGACATCTCGGTAGCCGCGGTAGCCAGAGCCGTCACAGAGGAGGGCAGCAAAAGCTTGAGATGCAGTGAAAGCAAAACAATGGAGCAAAACAATATGATTGAAAAACAAGTGAGCTTAGAATGTATTCAGAAATTTATATGTATTAATGAATGACAATAAGTTTAAAGTTTTGTAAGTTTGAGAGAAAATAATGCGACAATGTATTCATGAAGAAATTTAGAGTTTAGTAAATTTCAGATAAAATAATGCCCAAAAAATTATAGAGAGAATAATTAAAAAAATATAAAGAAAGCACTGCAATAATTATAAAAAAGTAAGAAAACAAAGCAACCAATTAAAATAAATGAATGAACACTTAGCAATTTGAAAGAAAGACAGGAACCGAATGATTTAAAAGGTGGAAAATTTAAACAGAGCTAAACATGGTAGTAATTTAAAATAACAAATTTTGGGCAACCAACTAATAGAACACTTTAACTATCGACTCATTGAGTGGATTGTTAATAAATATTAGGCAAAAATTAATTATAAATCAACTGAAATTTAAATATTTGAATTAGGAAACGTAAAGTGGTGTAGATTAGTGACTATAATTTACTTCTGGATTCAACATTTGAATAAATATTGATTCCAAATGTTGAGATCGACGGATTTATCCGCAGAACCCCAAATCCGTCAATATGAAGGGGGCAATGACGAGGGGCAAGAATCTAAATGATTCCTTATTGAAGAGAATTCTGGCTAGACAATGGGTCTGTCTGTATAGTGAGAGATCCCCTTATGCTTGTAGATCCTCAGCTTCAATTGTAGCGTAGTTTTACCCAAGTGGCGAATTTGGCAACTCTCACACATAAATAGATAAACAAGGGAGGATTTGAGTATCCAGGGTAGTCTCTCCTTATGGGACAAGTAGGTTTTAAGAGAGACAGTATTAATTGGGATAGAGTAGAATTTGATTTGTGGATAAACTTTAGATAATAATTGTTCTAAGTCTAAGATGAGTTTGTTGTTCAGCGAGCCTATGTAGGGTATTTTGAGATACATTTTCTGTTTTGGGACATTAAATTTAACGAGTAAAATAACGTGTATTTTAGTTTGGAAACTTTTAATTTATTTGTCGAATAATAATGATGCTTGAAATAAATTAAATTTACAAAATTGTTTTAGATAAGATATCTCTTTATGAAAATAGATCCAATCAGAGCATATTCTAAAAGCAAGGTTTATTCTGCAGCTTACTGATGATACTTTGAAGCAGTGTGGTAAACACGAGAAATAATTAGTGCCAAGCAGAGTGGAATTTGGTCTTCTATATAGTGAAGTGAAAATTTTGTTATCTGACCGGGTAATCTTGATGTCAAAAAATGAAAGGGAGTTGTTAGTTTCTAGCTGCAGCCTTAAATTGGTGTTCAGATACTGAGATTTTATGTAGTTTTGAAATTGGGAGGCATGGCTTTTATTTTTTAAAATAACAAAACAATCGTCAATGTATCGATTTTAGAGCTTATGTTTGAACTATGGTGGGCAATTGGACATCCAGTCCTGTTCTAGTTTACATAGAAAGGCATTTGCAAACAATTGACCCAGGGGTGAGCCCATTGCCACTCAATCCTTTTGTGTATAAAGGCTATTGTTAAATATAAATATTGTGTCTTCAGCGGCTAGTTTAACAAGTCTCGAAAAATCAGGTTTATACCGACCAAGAACTGTGCATTGTTGGTAAAAAGTGAATCATATATTATGTTACAGGTTTCAAGAACAGCGATATTGGTAAAGAGGGATTCAACATCGAAACTAGTCATGTGATACTGGGCAAATCTAGAGGAATTGATGAAATCTAATAATTCAAAGGAATCGCGTATAGTGAAATCATTTTTAGTAATAGGCTCTAATATGGGTATCAAATATTTAGAAAGATGGTAAGTAGGTGTCCCAATTGCCGAAAGGATTTAACGAATTGGGAATCCGAACTCATGGATTTTAGGGTGGACATAGAGTACACTAAGAGTTGAACCTGAAGTGAAAAATCGATGGTAATGTTCTTAAGACAATCCTATAAACCTAAGCTTACGAAAAAATCTGTTGATTTCATTTTTTATCCTAATGACACATTGAAATGGATCACAATCAACTTTAAGAAATTTAGAGGAAACATTCAATATAAAATTCAGTGTATCCGCACATATATATATATATATATATATATATATATATATATATATATATATATATATATATATATATATATTTCATCGCGTTCCATATTTTCATGATTCAGTTATACATATATATATATATATATATATATATATATATATATATATATATATATATATATATATATATATATATATATATATTATATATATGCCTTTTTTTCGCCGGAGAGCTTGCGTTCGCTTTTTTGAGCTTTCAAAACGAAAGGGATCATCTCTTCCTCCTTCACCTCTCCCCATTCCTTCTCCCTGTAGTCTTCCATATGTTCCCTAACCATTTTACTCTACTTAGTCCATCTTTCTCACCTTATCTCTCTAATAATAGGTAAGTTAAGCTATTTTTTATGCCACAATATAAGAATTTCAAACAATTATCATCTCGATTTAATTATGACATGACTATTTAAAAAGTCTTATTCCTTTTCTGAACAAATATTTGTTCGGGTAAGTGACCGGTATCTCTGCCAATATACATATATATATATATATATATATATATATATATATATATATATATATATATATATATATATATATATATAACCATTGTTTGAATTTCCTATACTTATATTGTGGTAGAAAAATATCTTTACTTGCTGATTATTATTATTTTTAGATTTAAGGCAGATTCCGGAGAGATGCACATTTTCCCTATCATACGATATACATAAAATGAGTAAATGTTTCTCCGCAGGCTCGACAGTTTACGCTCACGCGTGACTGTCCGTTAGTAATGAGCGAACAACGAACGTTGTAGACACAGAAACTGATCCAACGTCTTATCTATAAATCTATATTTTTAGAACGGGATTTTTTTTTACGTCCTTTTATAGGAGGGAGAAGGGGAGAGAGATGGGGGAGAGATAGAGGAAGATGGTGGGAATTTTAGAGAATAGGGTTGAGAGAGGTGGGAAAGAGACGGAGAAAGAGACGAGAATTTTTCTCTTGTTTTAGATATCCTTATGTTACGGGTGGGGGGCAGGAGAGATAGATGGGGAGATATATAGAGAGTGAGGGTAGATATAGGTGGAAAGAAGGGGAAGAGGTGGAATTGGGATGGTGGAGACGGCGAAACGGGATGGCGAAAGAGGGCCCGGTGAGAGAGGGCAAGGTGAGAGAGGGGAGAGTTAGGATGGAGAGGGGGAGGAGGAGTATGGATATTAAGGTTTAAGATAGCGGAGGGGAGGAGATTAGCAGAAGGGTAGAGAGAGTGGAGATGTGGAGAAAATTTGAGAGACAATAGGAGATAAACGTGGGATAGAGAGAGAGCGAGAGGGAGAGAGAGAGAGAAAGGTGGGTAGAAGGGATGGTGAGGGAGAGAAGGGAGAAGAAGATATGGAGAGGGAGATGGGGGATATATGCAGAGTGAGAGCGTGAGAAGGGAAGAGGTAGGAACGGGAGGGAGAGGGAGCTGGGACAGATGGTGGGAAGAAGAGACAGGGGAAGGCGAGAGAGATGGAGGGAAATGGATGGGTAGGAAGAGGGGCAGATTGTGTCTAAGAGAGTGAGGAGAGAAATGGCGTAAAAAGGTGGGAAAGTAGGAGTGCGAAGAGGCACAGGGATGGGGGATTGGGACAAGTTGAGGGAGTTAGGGAGAAGTAACCTATGATTAGGTAGGGGTGAGGAGGGAGGGGGCAAGGAGAAGGTACATAAGAAAAGAAGGAGACTGCAAAAGACCATTCATGGCCTACACTAGGCAGCTCCTGTGAGGGAGAGTGGAGAGTGAGGCGTTGTAGAGGGAGAGGGGGAGGCGATGAGGGAGAGCGTTTGGGGAGAGAGGGCAATGGCGGAGAAAGAGATGGGGAAGAGAGGTGGCAGAAAATGGATGGAAAGGGAGAGGCGGGAGACCGTATTTCTTCCGTCAGAAATACGGTCTTAGCATCGGGAATCTTTCATCGCCCATATCATGTAATCTTTTTAGGGAACATTTTGAAGTTAATTTACCCCCTTCTGTTATTTCACATCCAAATTTTGTATTGTTTAGGTATTAGAAGATGCCATATTGATTTGGTCTTTGAAACGTTTAAATTTCTTGGACAATTTCCTCAAAAATATTAACAACCGCCATTCCATCATCAATTTTAAAGTGGAATCGAAAAAAGATAATTGTATAGCCTTTTTCGATGTTAAAATCTAAGTCTTTGATCAAATTAGCTTCATTGTGTACCGTAAACCGACCCATTCTAACTCTTATATCAATTTTTTTTCACAACATGATGTTAAAATTAAAAAAGCCGTTGCATCAGGTATGTTTTTGAGAGCACTTAAAATATTCCCCCCACGTCATCAATGGAAGTTTATCTAAAGCTAAATCTAACTACTCCCGTCTCATGGATAAAAACGAAGTGAGAAACACGAATTGTCTATCCACCCTATTCTCTCCCCTCCTCAAAGGAGTTATTTCTCCAGGTCGAGCCTCGTTTAAATACCCTTTTTCCACCCTTAAATCTTTCCCTTCGACCAAGCCCATGGGTCAGCCAAATGAGGCAGGTGTATATGTAATCCCATGTGAATCCATTAACTGTCCTTCATTCTTACATAGGAGAGACTGGGAGAACATTAAAAAAAACGAATATATGGACACAAAGGTGATTGCAGGCAAGGCAGTACTACATCCAGCATTTTTAATCATATTATCAATTACAACCACCAAAAAGATTATTCAAAGGCCCAAATTATATATGGTTTTAAAGATTTCCCTAAAAGAAATTTTTTAGCATCAACACTAATTGGAGAAATTCCCAATTTTAATCTTTCGGACGGTCAATTTAAATGTAGCTCCTATTCTCTGAACCTGATTTTAAGGAGTTTAGTTAGAACCACACCTCTCTATTAATAACCCTTTTTCTCCGTTTGTTTTCTTTCTTTTGCTGGGATTTAGATATATTTAGTAACTTGTGTTGTTCAATCCATTCTCATTATACGACTGAAGAGGGTATGTTAAACTTCATACCAAAAATAGTTTCGTCACTAAATTAATTTTCTGCCCCTATACTGTGGTTTCACTATCATATATCATAACTCGATGTTGATTTCTTATACTCATATATATATATATATATATATATATATATATATATATATATATATATATATATATATATATATATATATATATATATATATATATATATTTATATATAAATACTCGTGTAAGTCTGGTATAAGCAGAATAAATGCTTCCTGGCTTGCATTCTCGGCTCTAATTATCAACCCTCTCAAACCATCAGTTCAACTTTAGCTTAATTTGAATCCTGATAGGAAGAAGCTAATTTTCGTTGTAATCTCTGAATTAAAGTTTCTCCATTTGACATGAGAGAAACTTAGGACTTGTATTAAAGTCAGTTGATTTCAAAAGGGCAGTTTAGGACGATGGTTATTCATCCCATTTCAAGAGATTTACCACAGTTTAAAGCCTCAAATTAATAAGATGAAACATATAAAATATTAAAGAGGAAAGACTTGCATAGCACTGCTTGAATAAAAAAGCCAATTCTACCATAATGTCCTGAATTATTCGATCACGCATGTTGCAATAAATTCAGCTAGATAAATGGTATAATACTGTTTTTAGATTTACATGTGATTCGATAATATAATAATATTTGTTTCAATTTTGACGATGACAGTTTGGAAGAACATAGCAAAACGAACAAGATGATAACTTAAAATCTCGTAAATTCTCTTCCTTAACCTTGGAACAGGTCGAAAATTATAGCTCTGGTCAATGATACATTAAGCGAGTGCACTAATTTGGAACGAAACCCCACCCTTTTACTTGTGAACTAAAAGCTGCCCCTAAACTGTAGTTAATGACAAATTGAGAAAGAAAATTGTTCCTTTCCTCCTCACGATTCTCGCTAGAATCTTTATTCTTGGCACGTAATATTTTATTACCAAAAGAAAATTCTGATAGCAACAGGGAAGCTGGCCAAAACTATTGGGAACTCTCAATTGCTCATCTCCAAATAAAAATGCCATAATTGGGAATACTTTAAGGGAAATATGGTTTGGTAAATGTGACTCGAATTGGCATCAGGGTAAAAAGAAAAAAAATAATGATTAAAAAAACTAAACAAAGATGCATTTGTGCACAAAAATCTATATCATTTGACACTATTAAATGCAAGTAAACTCTCTTTACCTAATTTAACGTACTAATGGGGAAGATATATGATTACATCTTTTTGTTATCTGCTATATTTCCCTTGGAGATTCTGTCTTCTTTGATTATATGCCAAGAGTTCAATTTTACTGGTGGAATTACATACTCGCTGCATCACACAAACTATGATTTGAGAGAACTACCACACCTGTCAGGAAAGAGACTTTTTTTGTTACCCATTTGTGGACCCATTAATTGTTTAGTAGAAGGGTGTTCGTATGTTGTTGCTTTTTGCACCTTATATTCCTTTAGCAGGTTTCGAAATACCCCTTTTATCCAGGTCAGGTTTTTAGGTGAAGAAGGACCTGTCTAGGGAAATCCATATCATCATTGAGAATTTTGATAATGAAACTCAGATTTTTCTATTTTTGCTTCGTTTATTTATTTTCTCCGTAAAACTTTTTAAACTCAATCATTGAAGCCTTATTAAGACCATTTGATTGGTGCCAAACAGAACATTTCTGGGAACTTCACGTTCTTTCAACTGTCCTCTAATATCAATAATATAATTAATCTCATCAATCTTCCAAGAATATCATCATCTGCGTTTGTCCTTGCTCGCTGTGATATTTTAAATATTATTTAATAAACAGTAACTAATAATACAGGGAAGGGTATATGAAATCATTAGGGTCATCGCACTGCAGCAAAGAGAGAAAAAATTGAGAATTTATGTTGAAACTACGGCTTCTTTACATTTACCATGTCCCTCACTAGTTTCGAATCTCCCCTATTTAATTTCCTCTTATTAACTCCAACGATAACGAGACAGCAAAGCTGAAATTACAGATTTCCTATCAACTGAGTTTAAGTTGATGATAAATAAAGACTCTTAGTGTAAAAATTCCAAGCCAATAACAGGTTTTAACTCAAAAGTGGTTTCCGCATTTCAAGGACAATTTCTACGAAGCTGCGCCAGAGTTCTTCAACCAGCGCATTTGCAATGGGGGTATTGGTGTGGAAGGAGGTTTAGTGGATCCCTCCTAGACTGACCGGCTAATTTGCCTTGATGGGTTAATCGACTGGATATGTAGAATGTGAAGAGTATATATGATGCAGGAAAGAAGAAACTGGTAGTCAATGTCTTTAAAATAGAAAAATTCAGGTGCAGACTCCGTGTGCGACATGCATGAGAGAGAAGGAATAGTTTGCTTGGGATGAAGGGCAATCAACTCTGGATCAGGGTGGTAGTACCTTTGAGTGAGGGGAGGCATGTGGCCATGGTTACATTTAATAATCATTTAATTCAATTTAAAATAAGGTGACATGATCGTTCAAACACCTTTTTATTAAATTCAGGAAATAAAGGTGTTACTAGCCATTAGGCAGCAAAAGCTAATCAGACAAACTTCAGAAATCTGCAAAATGTGATAACTAAGAGAAACAAAATATTATTGTAGCATTGAGGCTAACAGTGCTTATTACTATTAATTATACCAATGCTAATAATTAAGTTGATAATAATGAATCTATAATGATAATAAAATATTGGATTAATTAACAGAAAGGGTGAAATTTGTGAACTCAAAATGTTGTAGGTAAAGTTGAGATTTGCATGAGTAAAACTTTTGATGGTTGTAGTGTATGAACTTTGTAGTAAAAGACGTGATTTAACAGATTTAATAATAACTTGGAAACAGTATTGGATGACAGTGGTAATGTAAATCGGTTGGTAGTTGTAAGATATATGAAGGGAAGAATAGGTGACAGAATGGGAGAAAGGGTAAGTAAAAAATTTGGTACAGCCGGAGTGAATGAAAATAAAGAGGGGGTTGGTATGGTTCTGTCCTTACAAAAACAGTTATGTGTAGCAAACATTCTTTTAACCCAAGGATGGGCATGGATACACATGGATTCCGCTAAATAATGAAGGGAGACTTAAAAGTAAAAATGATTTACCTAGTACGAAAAAATATGCCCTGGGAGGTATTTGTTGTGAAAACTGTAACAACTAGAGGCATGCAACTATTAGATCACATTATTGCGCTGTGTTTGGTTAAATTGCTTGGTCCATGGATGGCAAGACGTGAGGAAGGAGGGAACGACGGAAGAATCAAAAGTGCAAGCTTATCGAAACAGGGATAAAGGGCCGAGTATGTGAGAATGCTTTCCAGTAGAAGAGAGGAAGAAGCTTTGATCATGGAGGAGCAAATTTAATGAAATGTTAGTACTCTAGGTAGTTGAATGTCTGGATGTTGAATAGCTGTAAAGAATAAACAAAATACTAAATGGTGGAATAAAGATTTGAAGCCTATATTGTTAAGCAAAAAGAAAGTGTGCTTACAACTGCTTCATAATGTAGAACAGAGAAATGCAGGTGAATTCATAAAAGGATATATAAATAAAATTTAAGCAAGTGATTAAAATAAAGTGAAGCAAAGATTGAAGCAATTAGGCAAAATTAGAAATAGAATTTTGAGGGGAACAAAGAGCTAATGTAAATGGAAATTAGCAACTACATACATGACAATTATTATTAAGAATGTCACATCACTTTTAAGAATTTAAGAGTTGCGAAATAGATGTGAGAATACTTTGATGAGTTTTATAATGTGGGTATGGAAGATGATGTAATTGTAAATATGATTGATTTCGTGGGTGGAAATCGCGTGCTGTATAAGGTTTAGAAACATGCTTAGTTGTTTAGTGCTGTGAGAGGTCTGAAGAATAAAAAGGCAGTTAAATTGCAGTGCAGGTCAAAAAGATCAGAACACCTGTATTTTTATTACATCTTTCCTAACATTTGCAAGACAAAATTCGGGTTTCCAAATCGAGTACGATAGCATACAAATCTAAAATATTTATGGGCGGAGGTTATGCAATTCCTTGTCAAAGTGTCTGAAATAATTCACAGCAGAAACAAATTTCTATTGGAATATTACGATTAAATTTTCATTGTAAAACTTTCCTCAAATTATGAGTAGGTAGTGTACAGTGGAAGTTTTATTCTCACTGTTGCTTTAACATCTATAGCCACAAGAACAAACAAACTGTTGAAACTCTTACATAGTAACCTTGTTCCATGCTTGTAGTAGAATTTCCTAGAGTTCTTCAACTGTTTCGGATTCCTCACCTTATACATTTCTCTGAGTGTCTTCCAGATATTTTCAATTGGATTCAGGTACAGACTCTGTGCAACTAAGTAATGACAGTGATATAATTCTCGTCCAAGAGGGTCTACAATGACTTGCCGTATGGCAGTAGGAGTATCCTGCAAAGATATTGCTAGGTTGAGTTTGTAGTCTGGAGATGGTCCAAAGGATGCTTTCGATGCAACTCCTTGTAGAATTGTGCACTCATTGTGCTCCGTAATCGCACAATTTTCCGAGTGCCTTCTAACAAATCACGTAATAAACCATGACACTTCCCCCACTAAAGTTCACGCTTTTTGGGGTGTAATTAACAAAATTTCTTTCTTCTGCTCTGCAACCACCAAACTTCTTCCCATCGGATTTGGAGAAATTGAACTTAGATTCGGCACTGAACTTGACTTGAGTCCTTTGGTGATCCGTTTAGTGGCAAATGCAAAAGGAGCTTTCTTGTTAATGGGAGTGATTAATAGCCTGACAGTAGGTAAGCATGTCTGAAGATTGTCCTCTAACAGCCGATGTAGCACAGACTTCCTGAAGAAAATGATGGCAAAAATCTCACAAATTTCTCAAAAAACTGATGTATCTGTAGTTCTATCTATAAAAAACCTAAGCGTTTCGCTCATTTGGCAGCTCTGGTCATAGAAATATAGGCGTTTTCAACTTTTTGAACGGTATTGTAAATGATTAAGCCTCTGAGATGCTAAAATGTAGTGGCAGTTGTATCAAAAAATATTTTAGTTGGCTTTGGTGAAAGATAATTAAAATTGGAACTGTGCCTGAGGAATGAAGAGTACAGTAGGAGTATCGTTGTACAAACAAAAATTTAGGAAGATAAATGCATAAACTATCAAGGAATAAGAGGTTTAATATATATTGTGATAGAACGAGTTGAAGCTGCGTTAATTTCAACTCCTATCCCATATTATTTAAAACCACGATGCTGCCCACGTGCATATTCTATTCGAGGCTTGGAGTCTTATCACAGCTACCGAATGTCAATGTTTAATCAAGGAGGTTATCGTCCCCCCGTTCGCCCCCATACGCCGACCTCGCCAGATCGAGTTAGGCTTATGAGCAGATAAGGCATTGTTCTCCGGCCTGGCTGTGCGTTCCCTCCAAGCTTCCACTCCATTTTCCCCCACGCCAAGGAGATGTCCTGGCTATTTATATGGAAACTTTACCACTAAGATCAGATAGGAGATCCAGATTTTCGTCGCGAAACATCACCACGACCCTCTCTCCCTTTGTGCGCCAAGGGACCTCGACCTCGAGATTCACCATCACTTGTCCAGAAGGAGGACAATATTCCTTGAGTGCCAAAGGTTCGAGCCTTTCCGACGCCAAGTCCCCAAGGCTTCCCCCCCTGTTGTTCAAAGGAGAACAGCATTAGAACAGCCATTGTTCGTTTTGAGCCCTTCGCCAAGAAACGGTTCTCACCCCCCCCCTGTTGTTCAGAGGAGAACAACATTAGAACAGCCATTGTTCTTGAGCCCGTAGAAAAAGAGACGGTTCTCATCCCCCCTTTGTTCAGAAGAGAACAACCTAGAACAGCCATTGTTCTTCAAGCCGTTCGTCGAGAAACGGTTCTCCTTCCCAAGACGCCACGTCAGGATCCTTTTATCCCCCCCCTTTTCGGCTGGAACTCGCCAGCGGACCGAAACTCCTTCGCGCCACCTTCCACTGCACCACTAGTGCAAAAGTTACGTAAGCCAAACGTCACCTTTGAGTACTTAACCCTTTTGTCAATTCTATCCTGTGCTTTAAATAGTTTATCGAACCATCCCATCTCTTTAACTCTATATTTGTTTTACCTTTTTAAATCCTTTAAATCCTCGGATTAGCCCGAGTCTCCACGACCCTTTCCATTCCCTGTTTATGTCAATATTTTCCGTCTTGTGTTTGTTGGTAGTTATTATTAATAAAACTCTATTTTATTAATGATAGCAATATTATTATCCTTGAGCTCAGTTCCACTTCTTAAGCATATCGAAGATACATAATATCGGCCGACAGACAGTAACGCACTCTAAAGATAATTAAGGAAGTTCCCTCAACGAATAGTGATATATGGTATCGTCGGGAGTCATTCTACGACATATATATATATTTGGTTCATGGATCTGGGGACAATATTTTCGTGTAGTGAGAGACGCATACTGGCTGTGCTAAAATGTTCGGTGCTAGCGGTAAAGTATTGGAAGATGTGACTAGTATTTATGTTGAAACTGAAGCCTGCGTTCGGGTGAAAAGTAGACGGAGTGATTGGTTTGACATACATAGATAGGTAAAATAAGGTTGTTCTCTGCCGCCATTGCGGTTAAATATCTTTATGGATGCAAAACTGAGTGAAATGTCTATGACAATGGAGGGAAAATGTATGAAATGGATCAAGAATGGTCATGGCTGGTTTCTATCTATGTTTCTCTAATCAGATGACCGGATATTGATAGCTGAGAGTGAGAGAGATTTGAAAATGTTGATCGATGCTTTTAAAAAGGTTTGTGAGAGGAATCTACATGTAATCGCACAAAAAGAATAAAAAAAAATTATTTGAGAGTAAGAATGCGGAGAAGTGTGCTGTACGAGACCTTCTGTCAACCGATAACGAGTGCAAAGTTATAAGGACGTGCATGCTTTGTATCTTTTGGCGGCAGTGATGTAGCGGATGGGGTGACCACAAGGTTTTTAAATGGTTGAGTAGTCATTGGGGCTATTGGAGCTTTAGAGGATACTTAAGTTTTAGGGTGGAATTTATCAGGAAGCTTCATGAGAGATCATTAGCCAAATGTGGTGTATAGTAGTTAGATTAGGATATGTATTAGGAATGAAATATCCAGACTTGAAGATTTGAAAATGGAAAGTTTGCACTGGAATCCTTGTTTGAGGAAGGTAGACAAAGACATGAACGACAAGTGAGGAGAATTTATAGTGTGATAAATGGTGTTAATGAGGTTGTGAATCAAATTACAACTGAGGTGGTATCGTTGTCTAAGCAGAATGAATGATAATAGACTTGTGAAAAGAAAATCCAGGAGTGAGTGTGAAGATGTAAGAAGAGGTGGAATACCGCGTCTTAGCTGGATTGATTATGTATAGTTTTTTTGAGAGACAAGAGCGAGGACTGGGCAAGACATTTTTAAGGTGTGATGAAGGGTAGGAATAAGGTTATGCCTGAAAGTTTTCTGATACGGTATGTGCATTATCAGTATGGATGTTAATAGACTTGTGAAAAAAATATAAAAGAATTAGCGTGAAGGCGTGAGGTAGGTTGATTATATGCAACTCTTAACGAGAAGGAAATGGATGATATTGTAGTAATAAGTCTACATCGAGGAGGGTTGGATGGGGGGGGGGCGTGCTTGGGGCTTTCTGCCCAGAGATAAATCCTGAAGGTACGTGCTGCTAGTACAGGATCTGCCAAAATACTCTCGTAAGGGTAATGAACAGGTAGGAATACATTTTTGAGTTATTTTAAACTTGTAAATGGATCTTGTCTCAGGCAGAATCACTTGAATTATAATTCTACTTTTAGGTCAATTCCGGTTGGCTTATTAAGGGGTAGTATCGGTTCGTCTTGTTAGCTTGTCGATGTCGATGATTTTGATATTAACCTTGCGTTAGTACTATTGGGGGTCTGCACACGTTACCATTTTAAAAAGTCCCGCTTTTTATAGATCTCAAATAATATCCGTGTTCTCCTCATTAGCTTCATGATTCTGTGTATTGAACACGCTTAATAATGTAACAATCCTCCAGCAACTCTTGCAAGAGTTGACTGGATTGATTGGGTAAGCCAAATTCTAGATCAATCTCCATGCGGCAATGGTTACAATTACTTACGTGTTGTTGCAGGAAAGGGGCCAGTTGGGATACGATGACTGTGAATGAGAAGTCGGGTTACCTCTCGTTTGAGATGAGGGAGCACTCGTCGATGGCTTTCGGAGATGGTAATCCTCGTCAGATACTCGCCGATTGACTATAGCAGAGTTCACGGATGTCGATTTAGCCTTCGTTCTCGAATCGAAATCATCGATATATCTGATCACGGGGGAAGGTGAGCGTCCTTCAGCTCGTTCGCGGTGGTAGGTGGGAGATCTATTAGTGTTCCTTACTAAACTGAGTCGAAGTATTATATAGGCACCCGGTAAGGTGGGTTTTGATGGCTAGGCGGCCACCTTCACACACAGGTACGATTTGGGGGAAACTTGGTGACTCCTTAGTGGGATGGGAAAGGGGGGGGATTGTGATAACGTTGGAGTGGAATGTTCGGCGAACTTCGATCTTATGACGAAAGGCCTGAATATTGGCTAAAATGCGTCCATGAGAGACGATGAAATCGGTCCCTAAGCAAATACAGCTGGGGTGTAATAACAGCGTAGGCTGCACCCTCACTCTGGTTCAGCCGTGCTTTCAAAGCTCCATGCGGTGATCTCAGGACCACGTTGGTACAGAAGAGCACGTGGTCGCCCTTCGACCTTATTCTGCTACAGTGTGGGGGTGCAAATACCCCAGGGTGCTAACCAGGTTTGTGCACAAGATTTATAAATATTTTTTAGTTCGCTTTCCTTTCAAAATAAATATAATCTGAATACATTTATTATTTAGTATATAAAACATTTTTTATTTCCATTTATTATTAGAGGTTTATTTTATTAATTTTTTTTCCTTTATAAAAGATAACTTCAAAAAAGAGAGAGAGATGATACGGAAATTGTTGTTTGAAGTGATAGAGAAGATGACACTGTAAAGAACATAGCAAGTTGCCTGTCAGTCGCATTGCGTTACAAAGTACAATATTAGGTGATCAATTAGAGTGATTAGGATGTATGAAAAACCAAGATTTATATATATATGGTTTTGGTGTTATGGATTTTAAAAAGGATCTGCTGTAATGAGCTTTGATAAATTTTGATTTCTAATATTGGTTAGGTAAAAGGATCTAGGGTACTGAGTTTTGATAATTTTTATTTTTATTATTGGATTTGTAAAAGGACTACTCTAATGAGCTTTGATAAATTTGATTTTTTATTGATTTGATGTATTTATCTAATAATGTACTATGTAATCATAGTAAAATATAATCATATGTATAATGCCGCATGCCTTTACCAAAAGTGAGTAAAACTTAATGCAATTTTTAATTACCTGCTCTATTTAACAAAAATAAATGCTGGGGTGCTCAAACTCACCACGGTACTAACGGCTGAACAAAACGTGTTACTATCTCATGGGAAATTGTGGTTATTTTTCCTTATCGATTTTGTTAATTTTTTGTTCAAAGCTCTATTTGAAGTTGACTCACTTCGGGTTAGATGTAACGTCGATATCTTCATACCAATTCAAAGCGTGGTTCCGCACCTCTCAGCTGATGTCTTGCTTTAGAAAATCGAGCTATCAATGGGGTATCTGCTTTGATGGCCGTTAATTCTTCAAATATTTATGGAAAAGCGTCTATGTTTCCATCCATAGAGTCTTTACACTTTTTATTTTAATATTGAGCGATTCTCTGAATCAAATGTTTAAGCTATGTGTCATTTTCGGTGTTGGAAGTTTCGCTGAATTTATCGAGAATTGTGTTTGGCTGAGGCCGCATCCTCCCAAACCCCTGTGAGAGTCTATCTTCCTTTGAATCCGGGTACTTTTTAATCTTTTCTCAGCACGTATGCCATTCGATCTGAGATATCATCGCAGAGAATTCTCTCCAGATTGTTGTTTATCTGGAGATTTAAGATTTTTATTGCATGCCTTTTACCCAAAGTTGTCAAAGGCCTGTGCTATATATCTTAGGAACAGACAAGATCGTGGTACATTTTGACTACTTTTGCTTTGTCTATTTTGTCCGTTATCGTGGAGTCTCTTTTGGAGATCAAAAATAAATAAGTATGGATCGAACAGAATTTGGTAAAGTTGAAGATAGGCTTCTCGAGCGATTGTTATTTTTTTTCGATCCAAAACATATGAAAGCTCGTGTTTGTTTATGTTTCGTTCAAGGTGCGTATTAATATCATACTTGCCAACTCTCCTATTCACGCGGGAGACTCCAGATTTTTAACCCTCTCTCCCGCGAAGCTCATGCTTATAAATTTCTCCCGCTAATCTCCCGATTTTTCAGTAAAGGTAAAAAAGTAAGATTGAGGGGGATATTTGTCATAGTATCTAGTAACTAACCCTGGCCTCTCTGCATCCACGAGGCAAGCCGGTGATGTGACTCAGTCATTCGCTGGAGGCAGTGATAGACTAGGGAGCGTTGATACTGCTGGAATTTAAGAAGACGAAGAAGTCACTCGCTGGCAGTTAGGTTCGCGGTTAGTTTCTCAGTTTAGCTTTCGGACAAAGATGGATTGGGACACTCCTCCGAAGAGAAGAAAAATTGAAAAATTAAAAACGAGATGCTTCCAAATTCAATACAGAGTAGACTCACACCTTCTCTTGGCTAAGATCCAGCCGATGTAGTAACCACTATGCGTATTGCAAGGCGTGCAATGCTGATTTTAGTGTGGAGAATTGCGGGAAAAATGATTTGATAAAGCATGCTAGCACTGCTAAACATAAAGTAGTTATAGAAGGACAGAGGGGAATGACGAAAATGGACTCATCTTTTATTAGAAGACAAACGGAGGATGATCTAGTGACTAAGGCCTGTCATGAGATGCAGATATGCTTAGGGAAGAGCTGCTAAAGTACCAAGAGACAAGTGACAAGGAGCTTCAACAGGAAGCAAGGTTTGACAGGTTCTGGGCCTATTATGGAACGATGAGTGTTTCCCAAGTCTGGCATCTATGATGAAGCCTATACTCTGCATCCCTCATATTAATGCTAGCTAAGAAAGGTCCTCCTTCATTATGGTAAAAAAAATTCTGAATGGAAATATAATGAGCCTGGATAACTTTACTCTTTGTGCCCAGATGTCCTGGAAGATCAACCATACCACCCCTGGCTACAATTATGATCCCCAGAAGAAACTTCTGGCCGATGCGGAGCATAGCAGCTATGAATAAAACAAGTCCTCGAGTGAAAAAGTGAACAAGGATTAAGAATTGAAAATTCATACACTCAGATGCACATAATTCATTGTCCAGTTACTGTTGTTTCTTGTTGTTTGTTCTTTTCAACTCTTTCCACATCGTGTACAAGATTGTATTTCTGTACACTTTTTTATGTGTATTTCTTTTACTGTGCAATAAATACTGCGTACTAAATGCATTTCAGTGTAACCACCTTAGTATTTAGCCTTCTGCTACTCAGTTCAACAATTAAAACCTCTAATTTTTTCATTGTGCTCAATGGTAAAGAGAATCATTTATTGAATATCAAAGAAATAACATTTTCCGAAAAGTTTCCTTCATTATGATTAAAATACAAGGCAAGAAAGGACGACAATTTATATGCAAACCTGTCGAACGACCCTTGTTCCTTGGATCGATAGACCGATGGAAAAATCTCCCTATTTTTACCAACCCAATGTTTGTAAGTATGTAATATGTTGTTTACCTCCCAGTTAAAATCTGATGGCGCCATTTTAGTTTGAAATTTTGAATTAAAAAAACTAAAAACATAAAATTTTTAAAAGGAGTTAAATTCTTCTGGCGGACCAGCAATCCGAAATATTTTGAGTTCCCGGAGAGATCCACTCTTTTATAACTGCCATGAATGTTTTATATTCGACCCGGAACAGCGACAATAAAAACGTTTTTGGTCTCCGGTTCGAACCCATCGAAAACCCAAACACCCTCAACAACTTTCCCTTTGTTATGTTTGCGTTTCCCAAACTTGGCCTCATCTATTCACATCACTTCACCAAAATTTTAAAACTTTTCGCCGTCACTAATTAACATGCAAAGCAGTAAACAATTTCTTAAAAAAACTTCACACCGAGCTTTTAAGATCCAAACTGCTTTAACTAACTCATTTTGTATTGGCACCAAAAATTAGTTGCAACAAAATATCGACTTATTATTGTAAAATTGTTTACAATCTCAATTTAAAAAATGCAGATATAGCAAAGGAAAATGAAATTTAAAGAAATGCTAGGAAAATATGTAAAAAAGAATAAAAAAAATAAGTAAGGCGACAAAAACTAGTTCCAATAAAATATCGAATTATTTAATTTAAAATAGTAGGTAATTTCATAAAAATAGCATAAATTACAAGAGGCTAAAAAAACAATATAAATGTTAAAAAATAAATGTCCTTATCAGAGATCAAAGAAAGAGAAAGATGAACGCGGCCGTGCCTTTCAAGGAGAGAGTGAGAACAGATCATTTTGGTCTGCGCTAATGAAGGCGTGAAATCACGACGCGCCGTGGTGGCCTGAAAGCCCTTCATCGCGGAAAGCTGTGAAAAACTTGAATGTCCCCTTGGGAATTGGACAAAGTTCGCCTCACCTGCTTAGGAACTTTACCGCGATCAAGAAAATAGGGCAAGACTACCCTAAAATGGCGATGCGTTGACCCTGGAACCCACCCCTTCGGGCGTAGGGTGGAGGAAACCCCATTCGACCCACTATAAATCCTCCGGCGCCAGAATTAAAAAAAAAATAAACAAATACTTCGTGAAACCAAAAGTAATTCGATGCTTTGAGCGACCGTAAGAATATTATCAATCATGATTAGATATTCAATATAAATGCTTGCAATCCACAGAAAAATGTGCAACCCAGCAAATTGGTAGTCGTCCATGAAGGCCCTACAAGAAGATGCAAACCTAGATATGATCTACGAGGCACTGCAAGTGTTGAAAGACAAAATTACGAATGTAGAGCGAGTGGTGATTCCAAGTATCTCTTAAACTATTATCTCACATTAGAGATTGATTCCACGTATCAAACATTTGCACATTAAGTTAAAAGAAATATATCAAAGTAGTGCATCAAATCATTGAATACGGAGATGGAGGGTGAAATTAAAGAACACATAAGATAACAACGAGATCATAGATTGACGAATAGAAAAAAAGAACTAGACAACGAAGCTTCTTTCAGAGTTATGGAAAATAATATATAGAGAAAAGGGGTTACTTGCACGAAAAAAGAATGAAACACTAAATAAGGTAGGAAAATAAAAACAAAGCATATAAACAAGTTTTCCCTTAATATTGGAAACTACCTTACACATTATCGGATAAGAAATTAACACTTATATAAGAGTTCGAAAATCAAATAATCGACGAGATGAGGGAAGAAATACAAAGAACGCATCCTCCTCACCAAGTGAACCCCGTAAGCAACATGGAGGTAGGTGACAGGGCGCTCATAATCATAGCAGAAATGGAAAGTGCCCTACATTCTTTCAAACAGAAGGGAGCCGGCGCGGATCAAGAAAGGCCAGAGGGATGCCCTTCCCCCCCAAAAAAAAAATTCCGACCCGTTATTTTTATATTTCTTTTTTTAATTAATAATTATATTCTGCTATTCAGAAAGAGTTGTAATAATATAAAAAAGTGTAAAACAGTTTTTAAACAGTTGCGATCGAATGTACCTAAAAAGATACATGTTTAAAATACAAGTAAATCTCCCCCCCAAATTGGAATTAATTATTATGACATAGCTGTCCTTCAAATACTACAATTCCTAATTTTATGATGTGTGGGAAAATAATTCGAATCTGATAGAGTTAGTGCTCACTCCTTTGTGATACACTGTTATTTATTATTAATCCGCTGTAAGATAACCCTTATTATTGTTCAATGCTTTTTTATCAGATTCCTCAGAAGGAGGAAATCAAGTTAGCCACCCCATTCCTGGATCTGTCACTGAATGCAGCTGTGGCCAGATGTTACGTCGCTAGACATTTTGTAGCCGGATGTTTCTTCGCTTCTATTAATATTATTAAGGAAGAGAAATAAAAGGCATTTAATTTAATGGAGTTATATTTTGCTTATCCGAATATTGTAAAAAAAAATAAAATGCATTTATTTAAATCGAAGTTTATTACAAAATTGAAAGTTATGTCCCTATAACCTTACAAATTATAGGCAATACTTTTAGGTATTGCAAGCTACGAGTAATTTTACAAAGTCATCCAATAGTTTTTTAATCTTTTCATTAACAATTGCATATTTACTTTTAGTATCTCTTGGTGTAATGGCCCCTAAAGCCTGTTTTTTTTTTTAGTTCCAAAATATTCTCATCTTTTTTCAAATTTGTAATGAGGTGAGCTAAGTTTGGATGACTAATTGCTAGTCGTAGTTAAAATGCGCGGTGCCAACATTCAACCGATATATTTGTGCGAGGTATTCCGTCTAAGGTCTTTTCTCTAGCACTTTTCACATCGGTCTATCAAATTGAGGCCTTCTTCGCCTTCCCCTTTGCAAGGCGCCTAACCAAGCACTCTCAAAGTATAAGAGAAGGATTCCTATGATTGAACGTATCTCTGCCGTCATTTTTCGGAACTAATGCTAATGCTTGAATGGTGTTTATTAAAGGAGCATTCCTTGGAGCGTTATACGAATTTAACAGAATGCAAAACTGTATCTGTGTCCAGAGAGTGGAAAAACATCTCAGAATTTTTGAATCAGGAAAATGTGTTTCTAAGCTCTTTATTTCAGCTTTTTCAAAATCAAAAGTTACTGGAATATCCGTTTCTTTAAGTTTAGCAAATATCCTACCGTATCTTTTTTGACTGTTGAATCCCGTGACACAATATACTAGTGGAACAGTATGGTTTCCCAAAGAAGAGCATCAATGGAATATAGTTGTTGGCTTGCAGGAGCACTATCGAATGTCTCGTCACAAAACCAATGGCTACTCATTGACAATAAGTCAAAATTAGCTTGAGTTGCCATAATAATGAGGTCAAACTACCCTCAGAACTCTCAACTGCGTATTAGTTCTCTACACCAAGGGCACTAAATTAGTGCCACTCCCGCGCCACCACCCTCACCAACAGAACCTCCTTCCCCTTCGACTACATTGAGCACTGCTTGCCACCACGTCAAATTCTTATTTGAGAAAAGCTCCCCTGGATGTCGTAAGTTTGAGACCAGAACAGTGAACGGCTGCCAAGTGTCCACCCTCTCCGAGATACAAGATATATGTGTAACATGGTGTCGGATATGCTACTCCTGCTGGTAGCCCAGAGTCAGGACAAATTTGCCGTAGTACACGACTATCTGGAACGTGCGAACAAGTTCTCCATTGTGAAGTGCTGTATTGAGTGCACGTACTTTACTGGCTAGGCTGAGGTCGTAGCAGCCGCTATTAAATTCTGCGCTGTCTTGATTACTCCGTGTCCCAGGGTATCCACGACCCCTGTTGCTCAACCCGTGATTACGAATTTCTAGCCGAAGAAGGAATCAGAGACGCCTGCTTAGTTTGAAAACGCCTGAGTTTCAGTATTTACCAACGTAATGTATAAAGAATTCGAGGGGAACAAAAAGGATTGTTAAATCACTTCACCCCCTCTGGACAAAAGCACAAAATAACGTGCAAGAACCCATCCGTGGGAATAAGATAATCTCGTACGTCATTAGAGATGACCTTTTGTAACGCGCGTACTCCGAAGGCAATAATTCCGAGGCGCGAGTACTGTGTGTTCACCGCTCCCATATTCCGCTCATTTTGAAGACTGTCCATCGCAGTTTATTTTCCGGTAACTTTAGTCACACTGAGACGCTCAGAGTATTTACAAATATTTTTTATTGGTCCAGTGCGTCAGATGACATTTTGAGCTACTGCCAATCATGTGACACCTGTCAGAAGACGGCCACCAAAGGACGCGCTAAGCCCGCGCCGTTGCAGAAGAGGCCCATCATTTCAGAACTATTTTTCAGAGTGGCAATCGATCTGATCGGCCATATTCTCCCCCAGTCATTTGAAAGCCATAGCTACGTGCTTACCCTAGTTGATTTTGCCACCCGGTTCCCCAATGCAGTGCCTCTGAAAAAGATAGACGGCATCTCCTGTGCTGAGGCCTTCATCTCTATCTTTTCTCGAATCGGATTGCCCAAGGGGGTATTATCCGATCGTGGCTGACAATTCACAGCTGATCTAATGGAGTATGTTGGCAAACTTTAAATGGTGAAATCCCGTTTCCGGCAGGGTGAAAGGGAGAGTAGTAAACTCCCCTTTCACCCTGCCGGAAACGGGATTTTCGAGAGGCTCAACGGTACTCTCAAGTTAATTCTGAAGAAGTTTTGCACAGAGGAGTCCCGATAATGGCACCGTTCCTTGACAGTGACTGTGTTCACCTACAGGGAGATCCTGCACCACACCCTAGGATTTGCCGAGTTTAAATTGCTATAAGGGCGGAACGTTCAATGCCCTATGAGCATTTTGAAGCAACTCTTTTCTAACCCGGAATTGGACCATTAAATCCAATATTCCTATGCCTATCTTCGGGATCTACAGCAAAGGTTAGAAAAGTGCGCTCAACCGCGTTTCAGAATACTGATTCCAAAATGGACAAATATATGAAGCATTTCGCCTTTAAGTCCAAGGATCGGATATTCATAGCTCAAGGACGTTTTAACTTGAGGTGATCGACCCTGTATTTAAAATTAATTCAAACCACTGTGTTCATTGTAACTTACTGCTCTTTTGTTCTCTATCAATTATTTTTTTTGTATAATGATTGATATATGGATACTCAAATTTGAATTTGTCTTAACTACTGGAGTTCGCTTCGGACTAATGTCAAGTATTCCCAATTCTTTGCCCCCCGCCCCCCAAAAAGAAACAATGCCTCCTCCCCCATTCGTTATTTATCTCATATCATTTCCCAGAAGTTCCATCTTGGGAAGGGAGCAGATGTCAGAAAGAGCGAGTCAAACCACCACGTGGAACGAGAATCCCAACGAGGTCGAGGAAAGCTGAGCCAGACCGTGAGAAAATTGAGCTCCTTCCGGAGATAAAACTTAAGCTTGGACCGTCGAGATCGCAGAGAAGACGCCGTAGCCTCACCGCGCGATATCGAAAACCTCGCGAGGAGTCACCCTTCTCCGGCATTGTATCTGATTAAGAAGAAGCCATTCCGGAGCCTGAGGCAAATTGTTTCCGGTTGAGCCATATTTAACTTCAGTCACAGGCTGTGCAAATTCATTATAGGTCCACATTTTAGAACGAGACACGACTATTTCCTCGATTCGGCTCCGTTCCTCCCCTCCCTCGAGCGCGAAAGTGAGAATTCATTTCAAAGGAAGACAGCCCCAGTCAATTGGCTATTCTTTGAATCGGCTCCGATTTTGTCTGGTGCGAATACTTCCTCGAATCTCAATTATCCAGGTTAAGATCATCGATTGATAGGCCTCAAACCCCAAAGCTAGGCTCGCGACCACGTAAATCGTAGATCTGTATCCAGTCATCCCGGAATTGTTTGTTTGTACATTGGCTCATCAGATGCCGCTTGCTGACTCCCAAGTGAGTTTATTACTCCCTTGAAATCCTTATTCTGAGGACTGCAAATAACGAGAATCCATTTCCATTGCGTATCAAATCTCATTTCATTTGTTTATTGTATTTTTGGAATAGTAAATTTATTTTTGTACTGCAACTTTCTACATCCAGAACGGCTAAGCATTCACCATTACCCTAACGGCCAACCGCACTTGCTCTTGTTGTGTTTCAATTCCACGCACGTGTCAGGAATCTCCATTCTCCCACCCTACTACTTAACCTCTCCCTCTTCTAGCTCGAACAGAGACAAGCGAAAGTCACGCCTCTGACTTTGATCTTCTACCCCGGGATAGATATAGTATATATATCAATATATATATATATATATATATATATATATATATATATATATATATATATATATATATATATATATATATATATATATATATATATATATATATATATATATATATATATATATATATATATATATATATATATATATATATATATATATATATATATATATATATATATATATATATATATATATATATATATATATATATATATATATATATATAAAATATATATAAATATATATATATGTATATATATACCACCGATCAATTTATGAGACTTACGAAAAACAAAACTTACCTCGATATTACAGTTACAAACAAAATAACGGTGGGACATTGCCTTTACCCGGCTGATGAGGCTGGTTGGTTAGTGCTCATTACGCAATTACGTGGTTGGTAAGTATTAATATATATCTTGTTAAGTGAGTGGGTGGAAATATTGAGTATTTAACGAAACGTCCGGCTACGAAATATTCGTTGAACTAAATGTTCGGCGACAAAACGTCCGGGCACCAAGGAAGCTTGTCAGTCGGTGTTTACCAAGTTAAATTCCACCGAAATCTTAAAGTGTATTCTAAAGGTACGGAGCAGCATTTATATCGCCTGCTTCAATACCACTGAAGGCAGCTATTAAAACGGGGCTGACCAAGTTAAATTTCCCTGAAATCTGAATGTGTATTCAAATGATATGGAACAGCATTTTTATCGCCTGCTTCAATTCCGGCTACTTCTTTGATGAGCACAAACTGGTCATCCTCATATTCATAGGCAATCGTGGGAAACCTACGAGTATTGAAATATACCACCTAATTTCCGTTTTATAATATAGCGGAAATCTCTTCACAACAATACCTAATCTATCTATCATTTAGATAATAGCCAGAAGGAAACTCCCTCTACAATCCATAGCAGTATGCATTTATAAAAATCACGAGAAAATAGATGGCGATTAGCTTCATCACCAAAACGATCACTCAAGCAAAAAAAAACCGAGCTATGTGAACGTTGTGGTCAAGATATCGCAAAAGCATTTGATAACTTGTGGCAAACGTGAATTTAATACATATTCTACAACTGGAACTAAGTCAAATCATAGGAAATCTTATCTGTGAATAGGTCATAGAGAGGTAAGCCGACATAAGGATAAGGAAAAGAAAAGGACCAAATTACTCATCTAAGCTGGTCTTCCTCAGGAAACATTCATATTCACCACACACTTGTTCATACTCAATGTATACGGGTATAATCCTAGCACCAAAGCATTACCCGTGCCTATACAGAAAGTATGCAGTAACACCAGACAGATTGTACAATATCGATACAAGAATGAAAGGATTCAAACTGGTATGTCGTAGAAAACACCAAAAATTACACGGCTAAAGAGAAAATGCACAGTACTGTTTGCAAATTTCAGATAGTAGTAGTTTTATGAACTTATAAACTCCCGAAGGTGAGGGTGGGTGACAAAACATAAATCTACACTAGTAAGTGCAATGTTCCCTGGTTCGATAATTACTTCAAACTGGTAATGGAAGCACGTCTCAATGTGAATAAGATCATCCAGAGCGAGCGACAGCAAGAAATATGTATATATTACGAAACCTTCGTTACGAGAACAAAAGAAAAATCTACTTATCATCGATCAGAATGTATAAAACAAGTGCCCATACCTAATCACAGGGGCATGATGAAAGGAGAGACGGAGGTAAGCCCACTTTCATCGCAAAGCTAAAGTAGATACCAATGAAGTTAAACCTAAAAAGGAGAGCAAGGATATTGGAGAGAGCATGAACAACCAGGTTAAATAGATTAGAATGTCTTTAGAAAACAACATCAAAGGCTTACTCCATGCAAGATTCTTGAGCTAAATTTAAGTGTTGGCAAATGGTGAAGAAACAGCTATTTATGCATAGCAAATTATGATAATTATGAGAAACCGGCTCAAAATAATCAACCCAAACTAAGAACATTTTTCCAGACTTAGACTCCAAAAAATGTCATCGAACCGCCGAATATAAAGAAAATAAAACTGAACTGACCAAATAATCCTATTTTCATTACTAAAGTTACATATTAGGAGAGCCTTATACAAAAAACAAAACAAACCAAAGATACGCACTTAAGAATCACTAAAAAAGGCAAAATTTAAACAAAAATAACGTAAACAAATATACCAAATTTCTATAATAAAATTTAGCCACCGCCCTAAATGACAAAACAGGTAAAACACAAACAACTATATAGACATAACGACAGCGGTTTGAAAATTGAATACCCAAACAAAACTAATAACAAATATATAGGAAGAGAGACTAGCTTGTTCTCCATGCACCTAGCATACTATTTGCGAATCTATTACTATTGTCCTTCTTCAAAAAATTCACTTATACCTAACCTCTACCCTTTCTCACTCATATCATCTTCACATTTATACACTCAAATAAAAGAAATACACGGAGAGTTGAATTCACTTTGTTAATGGAGGTCAAAGGCTTCATGGGAAGGGCAATGAATTTATTCTATGCACTTAGTAGGGTGGGTCGGAAAGGTTTAATTTCAGGTTTCTTTGTTCGTCAAAGATTTTAGAGTAAAAAATTGGGAAGGAAAATTACTTTAGACTGATTAAAGTTAGGGATATTTCGGATGAGAGGTAATTCTACTATTTTTCTTTGACAGTTAATTTCCACTTGTATATGAGATTGGAATAAGCGAGTTAAATGTTGTGGTCGAGGTTTATAGTGTGTTTGGCGATACTTGAAATGTCGTTGAAGGATTCATCATTTAGAGGATCAATCATAGTCTAAGAAGAAGTGATATTATGATTCTGCGTGTCTACGTGTTCGGTAAACGATGCAGGTTGAGCCACGTGAAGTAATTTTAATCACCACGTTGGGAAACGAAAAGATAATATCTGATTTCCTTGCTATCGAGAAGCGAATAGGTGGAAGTAGGGAGCTGAGTCCGTTAAGGAATGCGTTTTAATTGTTTTTGCGCTATGACAACGAGGAAAAGAAATCGACTACGTAGGTTGAGGGATCAATTGTAGGGGGTATGTACTTTCCAGTTCCTCCATGCATGAAGTAAACAAGATTGGAAGGGGGAGAAATTACTTATACTTAACTCATATGACGCTATAGAAGTTGAAACGCACAAAACAATGAGTTAAATAATATTGTAAAAGAACAACCTCTGAACTCCGACCCAATTTATTAAAGACCTAGTGCGAGAGTATCCAGTCATGGAAAACGTCGCTTCCTGTGCAAACATTAAAATTTTTTGGAATCCTGAGCGCATTGGGAAAATATTCTCCAATCCTTCAAAGTCGTACTAAGTCTTCCCTTCCCCCAGCTGACGAGGCGAGAAAGAGCCACTCTGCCTCGCACCTTGCTGTTAAATGATGAATCGACTCCGCCTCCAGATTAAGATGTCTGGAGTTTATGAATCCTTTCTCCAATTCCGCCTTCTCCCTCAGAATTGAGCATACAAATACTCGGGTTTACTGTAGTTCGAGGAGTCCAACACGCCCGTCAAGGCCGTCCTCATCGTCTCAAATCTAAATCCAGTGAGGTTCTTCAGACAGCAAGACTTTCTGTGGCGTAATTCTACCCCAGTCAATTGATAGCTACTATGGACAACAAGCCTTTGAATTTTCGCAAGTCTTCCTTCGTGTAATCGAACCGAAGAAAATCTCTATCGATTACATTTTTCGGAAAAGAAGTTTCCTTTTCCAGTGGAATTAAGACTAATCCCACATTTTCCGTCGAACGTCATCTTAGATGATTGGCTATCTTCATCGGAAGATCGGTTCGGATAGTGCCCCACCTGCCTCATTAGGAGCGTGTCCCACTTGTATCAACGAATCGTGCCTCACTGGCCTCGTGGGATCGTGCCCCACTCGCCTCATCGAAAAAAGGACCTTACTCAAAGTCACCGACCCGTAAGACTGAAACCCTCTCCATTATTAGTATTGTCAGTTCCCACTATTGGTCTGACACAGGTAACATCAATCAATTAATTCTCTTTGAGTATCCCTACTGATAATAATTATCAGGAGACTATTTCAATTTAAATAATTCCCTTTTGCCTATTATTTTTATTCTTATTTTGATCTTTGTAAATAAAATTATATTTTGTTGTTTCTTCTTTAATCAACCTTAAACGATACTCTCGGCCTATTCAAGTAAATTTTGACAATCATTTATTCACTCTGTCTGATTATTAAGTATTTGAAACCCAACGCCTCAAGTTTGACTTCCTAGTCAGTCGTTAATCCGTGCGAACAGTCCTTCAACGGTTCGCGTTGCAGTAGGTGATTAAGTCACCCCCCCACATAATATAGGAGTAGTGTATGGTATAGAGTAGTCTAGCACGAGATATATGATATATATATATATATATTACCCCTATATTACAAAAACTAGTGTCAAGTGTGTGTGGTCTATTACATAATAAATCACTTTAGTTGATTTACATCCCTTTTTGAGTTTTAGTAGTTCCCTCTCATTACTGGAGTTTCTTTATGTTTTAATTTTGGCCGAAGTACGTTCAAGTTAGTTCCTGATCAGTCGAACATTAGTCTATTAACTATTTAGAATTTATATTATTAGTTCAGGCCCCGTTCTTTGTGTTTGTGTATTCCATTTACTTGAATATTTGAGTTAATTCATAGCCAGAATAGAATGATTAACGCGTTTTAACCGTGTAAGAAGAGTTTTAGTGGGATAATTTTTCAATATTTATTTTTAGGAAAAGTTAGCCTTCAGATATATTGGCGAGTAATTTCGTAAAGGTCAATAGCCCCGTTCACGTATTACGTTCTCCCAAGTAAGCCAACAAGTTGTCTTCTTCTTTTGTCCGTTTTAAGAGTCAAAGAGAGTCATTGGGCCTTTCAGGCTGAAAATTATTAACATATATTCAGGAAGAAGAGAAAAATGCTAGAGATGAGAAAAGAGCGAAGTAACAAGAACAACGAAAGATGGAAAAGGACAGAGCAGAAATGGAAGAACGCGATAAAAAAAGGCAGCATTAACTGGAATTAAGCCGTAATCATTTAGAATCAATATCAGTTAACTCCCGGACCGAATCTCCACAGTACCCGTCAGTAAGATTACCCGTATTTAAAGAAGGAGAAGATTTTTGATCATATCTTACTCATGTTGAGAAGATTTTTTAAATCAACAATTGGGACATTGAGGTAGATGGTGTCGCCCAATTGCTTCCCCTCCTAAACTCAAAGTTCATAGCCATATTCATTTCCTTTCTCTCAGAGTTCACTGAGGACTAGTCTACCCTCAAGTCCGAACTCTTACCTGCCATGAATATGACCCGGGACTTCTATCGTGCCCGTTTCCTTCACGAAAATATTCGTCCCGGTCAGACCTTTTGCCATTTTCGGTACACCCTCAAGAAACATCTATAATTTTGGTTAGATGCGTGTAAAGTCCCCCAAGAGTACTAGTCCCTTCTGAACTTCGTCTTAATAGATCAGTTCTTAGCTTTCCTGACCCACGAACTCCATGTCTTCGTTAAGGACAAACACTGCTCTACGTTCAAGGAATGCCTAGAAAACGCTGTTGTTTATGTGAGTAGCCATAACTTGTATCCCAAGGTTAATAAGAAGCTTCCCTCGTGTCCTCACAAGTTTAAGATTAAATACTCCAGGCCCCTTCCAAGAAATACCTCTAAATTCCTAAGAGTTCAAGGCCCCTCGAAACCCAGAGACCATTAAGCCCATAATTACCATTTTCCCAGCGGCGTTATTCCCCAGAACAAGAGAATATGTTTCACGTGCGGAATAGAAGGTCATCCACGCTCTAACTGCCCCAAAAATTCTCAATTCAGAAGTGTGTCCTCCCATTAGGTACACGAAGTCAGTGCCACTCCTGCTCCTTCCCCGTCTCTTCAAGATACCAATAGGTCTCTCTCGTCGACCAACAAGTTCAGTCACCAGGTAAATTTTCTCTTTAATAAGAGCTCCCCGGTGGTTTGAAATTTGAAAATGGAGCCGAGAACGGATGCCGTGTGTCCACCCTTCTACGTGACACTGGGTGCACATGCATCGTGGTATCCGAGAATGTACTTCCCCCTGTCGGTCCTGACCATCAAACGTTCGCTGTGGTCCATTTATTATCTCGGCCGAGCGAATTGTTTCCCTATTGTAAAATGCCACATCGAATATGAGTATTTGACTGGTTGACTCCAAGTGGTAGCAGCCCGAATCAAGTTTTCCTCTTTAATAATTGGTCAGCGCCCACAGGATAAAAGTAACCCGGTAGCACAACCCGTTATAACCTGTGCTAAGGCCGCCAAGGCTTCCCAGGAATCCGTTCTTTTAGAAAACCTCGTTGATTCGGAGATGGAGATCCTCCGGAACGAGGATTTTGCCTGCGCCCAGAAGGGATGCGCAACTCTCCTCTTCCTTTGGGAGAAAGCCATGAGTTATGAGCAAGAGTTTTTCCGTGGTGAAAAAAAGCATCTAATACATCGTAAATGATCCGACGGAACCGAGCCTAAAACACACTCCTTGTGTTTTCCCCGCTCTGACGTCTCCCAAGTCTTCCAGATTTCTCACGATAGTTTATTCTTCGATGGTAAAATCTCTGTTTACCACCTAGCCGTAAATAGAGTTTCCGAAAAATTAAATGGCACATTGAAAGCAGTTCTTAGAAAATTTCGTATAGATCAGCCTGGAGAATGTCACCGCTTTTTACACGTGGCACTGTTTGCGTGTCGTGAAATCCCACATAAGACCCTAGGATACGCCCCCTTCGAATTACTTTATGGCCGTAATGTTCGAAGCCCCGTTGATATTTTAAAGAAACTTTTCACTAATCCGCGTCTGGATAATGAAATCTAAACCTCTTATTCGTACCTCTTACACTTCCGAAAGTGGCTCGAGGTATGTGCCGACATCGCTTATTAGAATGCATAGGTAAATTTGGAGAAGTATCGAACTAATTTCGATTTGAAGGCGAAGGAAAGAAGTCTTAAGCCTGGTGAGGAGGTGCTATTGCTACTTCCCACGGAGAGTAACAAACTCCTGAGCCAGTGGAAGGGCCCCTTTACCGTTATAGAGGTAAAATGACAAGTAGATCACCTGATTCGACCCCCTCACGAGATAAGGTTTTCCGCATCAATATGTTAAAAATTATCACCGCCGTGCGTGTATCAACAATATTGTGACCCTCGATGAAGAGTTCCTTTGGAAACAGTGTATCATACTTACCCCCACAATGTCGTGCAAACAGTATGCATTGAACAACATGGTGATTACCCTATTCCATCTTTACCTACACTTCCGGATTCATCATCTCCCGTGCTGGATGTCACTCTCAGGCAGCGCTTCTTTAAAAGAGTTAGCTGCATCAGTTGCTAAATGTATTCGATGATGTCATCTCTGAGACCCCCGGTCGCTCTAATCAATTTCAGCATGACATCGTTCTCACAACTCAAAAACCTGTTCGATCGAAACTCAATCCTCTTCCGATCCACCTTAGGAAAGCGTTTAACAAAGAAGTGGACAATCTTTTATCCTCAAATATCATCGAGCCCTCGAAGTCAGATTACTGCTCCCCGATAGCCATGGTTTGCAAGTTCGACCAAACTTCCTGCATGTGCGTCGACTTTCAAAAATTAAATTCGGTCACGGTGTTTGATACAGAACCTATCCCCCTTATAGACGAAAATCTCCACCTTTTTGAGTAAGTTAAATTTATTTTGTAGTTTGACCTCTTCAAAGCCTTCTACCAAATTCCCCTAAATAAAAACGCGCGTAAGTATGCTGCCTTTCCCTCCTACAAGGGTCTTATGCAGTTTAAAAGACTAACTTTCGGGTTAGTCACTGCATGTAGCAACTATTAGAGGATGATGCGAAGGATTGTAGATGACTTGCCGCACGTCTCCTTCTACACGTGATCTCTCGCTGTGCTCTACTTATTAGGCTTCCTGAGCACGGACTCACCCTTGGCCCTAGTAAGTGTCACTTTGCGTTCGATACTATTAAGTATCTGGGCTTAAATGTATGGGAAATCAGAGGGGACACCCAGGACGAAAATGTCAGAGCCATTGTCGAGATGCCTCTTCCCCGCACGAAGAAACAGCTGAGGTCATTCATGGGATCGGCCTCCTTTTACC
Organism: Ceratothoa steindachneri; assembly: GCA_963969495.1. NCBI lineage: Eukaryota > Metazoa > Arthropoda > Malacostraca > Isopoda > Cymothoidae > Ceratothoa > Ceratothoa steindachneri. The sequence continues at coordinate 11,864,488 of OZ018317.1, read as the reverse complement.
GTAGATTTATCCATAACTTCAACTTTATTTCCGCCCCGTTAAGGAACCTCCATTAGCAGAGATCCCCAGGTTCCAGCAGCTCAAGGACAAACTAGCGTCCGCCCCCATTTTGAGGCTCCCAATCCCTCCAAAAGATTCAGCTTCCGGACGGATGCGGATGACGAAGGAATTGAATGCGTGCTGCTTCAATACTCTGACTAAGGTGAGAGCCACTCGGTGGCTTACTTGAGCCGAAATCTACTGCCTCCTGAACGTAAGTATTCGGTAATAGAACGGGAAGTTTAACTATATTATGGAGTTTTACCAAATTTAGCATATATTTAATAGGGAAAGAGTTTATTGTAGAAACAGACCATCACCCTTTGTCGTACCTCTAAAATACTAAGAGACAGAACGAACGTATAATGCGAATGCTTTTGATACTTCAACAATATTAGTTTAAAGTTTGGGATATACGTGGTACACAGAAGTGTATAGCTGATAATCTTAGCCGGAATCCATTAGCCGACAATACTGGCTAATCCACGTAATTATAGGTCGCCTGAGAACCCGTAAACTAATCAATGTAATATTATTTTTCTTTTTTTTAATTTGTAAATATATCTATGGTTCCTGTAGGTACTTATTTAACAGTGTTTTTGTGTGTGTTGTTCCACTACCCTTTTAGACCAAGAGTGTAAAAGAACAACCTCTTCACCCCCTCCCCTCCCCACACACACTTAATTGGAGATCACGTGCGATGGTATCCTGCCATGGACAACGTCACTTCCTTTCAAACATTCACGATTTTCGATTCCTGAGTGCATTAAGGAAATATACTCCAATCCTGCAAACTCATCCCAAGCCTCCTCTCCCCCTCCCGGTAACGAAGCGAGAATTAGTCGCTCTGTCTCCCCCTTTGTTGTTAAATGATTAATCGCCAGCGCCTCCGGATTAAGATGTCAGGAGCTAGTGACTCCTTACTTTAATTTTCCCCTTCCCCCTCTGAATCAGACATAAAATACTCGGGTTTACTCTAGTTCAAGTTGGCCAGCTCGCAACTCAAGTCCGTCCTCATCATCTCAAGTCTAAATCTAATGAGCGTTCGTCAGACAGCCAGAATTTCTGAGGCGTAATTCTATCCCAGTCAATTGGTAGCTACTTTGAACCACAAGCCTTTGAATTTGCGTAACAGTCTCTCTTCATTTAAATGAACAGAAGAAAATCTCCATCGATTACTTTTGAGGAAAAGAAGTTTCCTCTTCCAGTGAAAATACGAATAATCTCACATTTCCTGTCGAACGTCATCTTTGAAGATTGTCTATTTTCATCGGAAGATTGGTTCGGATCGTGCCCCACCTGCTTCATTCGGACAGTGCCCCCCTCTCCTGCCTTATCGGATCGTGCCCTACTCGCCTCATCACCAAAACGACATTCCTAGAAGTCACCGACCCGTAGGATTGAAACCCCATCCATTATTAGTATTGCCAAATTCCCTCTTTTGACCTAAGCCTAGTAACATTAACAGTTAATTCTATTTGAGTATCCCTCCTTATAATAATTATCAAGAGACTATTTTTTATTTAAATAATTCCCTTTTGCCTATTATTATTCTTACTTTGATCTTTGTAAATAAAATTATATTTTGTTGTTTCTTCTTTAACTATCGTTGAACGATACTCTCGGCATATTCAAATCTTGCCCACCACTTATGCACTCTGTCTGATTATTAATGATTTGAAACTCAACGCCTCAAATTTGACTTCCTAGTCGGTCGTTAATCCGTGCGAACAATACTTCAACGGTTCGCGTTGCAGTAGGTGATTAAGACACCCCCCACATAATATAGGAGTAGTGTATGGTATAGAGCTGTCTACCACGACAAATATCTTTGGTAGGACGATGGATATTGGCAAGTTTATTGTTTAAGGGGATGAGTGGAAAAGAGAGGGAAGATATCACTAGATAAGAAGTAAGAACATATTAATTACCAGCATTTTTTGTTGCCTTAATATAGCTTCCACGGTTCAGGGCTCTGACTTACTAAATTGAATTTAACAATTTTGAAACAAAGGAAATAGAGGACTGTGGAAGAATGAGTGAGAGAAGGAATCTCACTCCCCACCCTTTGACTTTTCCAGTTCGCCGTTGACCGCTCTAAATTCGTCTGCCCTTTATACTGGGGAAATCAAAACAATGGAAAGACCATTAAGTCGGCATTGCGACTTCTCGCTATGGGCCCTAATCGCGACCCAAAGTAATTAAGGAAGTCTGGTGGTGATGAATCTCTCTCCACGTCTAGATAATTTCGGGGTATATATTCGAGACTTCGGAATTCACCTGCAGATTTTTTTCTGTAGCCGCCGTCCAGTACGTTAGCCGTAACGTCTTCGTTAATCGGGAGAGAATCGACTACATTCTCGTAGGGAATAATTGAGTAATTGTCGAAGAGCCAAGGAAGAGCTAGTTAGGCGAGCTTCAACCCTTTTCACCACGCCTTAGGATTTCAATGATCGGAAGAGGCCCCCAACTTCCGTTTTCCGAAGTTGAATTGAGCGTCTCGTGAGATGCCCACCAGTTCAAAGTCAAACTTACCTACTTGGTCCTACTCACCGCACATCAAGGTAAAAGTGATTTAACCTCTGCTTCGTCATGCTCCTCCCACCTTTACTGCGTCGAACCTCAAGGACCCCCTTTGCTCTAGAACTTAGCAAAATTGTAAAATCATACTTAATTGATTATCCCTCGGTTTAAACTTAATTGATAGTTTTAATCATCTTAGCAGTGAACCGTTAATATTTAATTGCATTACCATTTACCTTGTTCTATATGTATATGTAATCCTTAGTCCTATTAAAATATATTTTTATAGTCGTGTTTGAATATTCCTTGCCTAGCACCTTTGTATTTTAAGAACTCTTAGAACCATCCCTAAGTGGAGCTTTAATTTTGGTCGGCCAGTAGACCAGTGTGCATATAACCGTGTGCATTCTACCACGACAACCAATTTTTTCGAATGAGAATGTTCAAACTTAATTGATAGTTTTAATCATCTTAGCAGTGAACCGTCAATATTTAATTGCATTGACATTTACCTTGTCCTATATGTATATGTAATCCTTAGTCCTATTAAAATATATTTTTATAGTCGTGTTTGAATATTCCTTGCCTAGCACCTGTGTATTTTAAGAACTCCTAGAACCATCCCTAGGTGGAGCTTTAATTTCGGTCAGCCAGTAGACCAGTGTGCATATAACCGTGTGCATTCTACCACAAAACGACTTTTTTCGAATGAGAATGTAGAATTTATGCAATTAAATATGATCAATTTTCCGTTTATCTACGACTTTAATGATGCATATTGTTAAGTTCCTATTTTGGGCAGATTTCTAACTAGTTGTTGACATAGGATAATAATAATAATAATGATAATAATAAAAATATAATAATAATAACAATAATAATAATATTTTTTGTAGAGCGCTCTTCAAGGTGAGTGCAGCGTATAACAGCAGACAGATCATTCCACACTCAAAGAGTGAAAGTCGAGGTAACAAAATCACCCGTGCAGCACAGCCGACTACACATTGCAAGCAATAAATAGAGCAGATTTGTAACCAAAGCATATCTGAAGATAGAAGAAGCTACGAGATTGAGGAACGCGAGAATGCCATTAAGTTTAATATCGTGTAGGTAAAAATGGGGACGTTGAAAGTAATGCGGGGAGGGGTGAACAATTCGTATGGTATGTTGCAATACCAGTTTTAAAAGGATCTAACAGCCTAGTATTTAAGTAAAATTTGCAGCCCAAATTAGTAGCAATAAGCAAACGTGATTTGAAAAAACAGTGTCTTTCATTCCTTTACAAAGAAGGATATGCGGTGTTTCTCGCAGCTTATAGCTGCTTTGTTGAAGGTTAAGAGATTCTAGGGAAATCTTTTGTTTCCTACCATATAATGTTGAGGTGATTTGTTTTTATTTGATTATTTAGGGCTCTTTGACGGGTAGGAAGGTTAAGATCAATTTGTTCGACTTGTATTTAAGGGTTCTGGGTTCTTTGCTATTTTACAAAGTTTAAGTCAAGTTACTTGTTTTGGTGTTTGATTTGGTTTTATTTAGTAGATTTGAGTTGTTTGTTATGATATAAAGGTTTGTTCAGTTTTTATGGATGGGTTCAATATTTTATTTTTTATAATTACCTTACCTTACCCGGACGATCATTTTCGTTTAAAAAAGACCATAGAATATATGTATCTTTATATCTACATGCGAATCCTTTTTGTGCACATATAGCCAAATAACGAACACAGGAAATACACTTGCCAAAGAAAACGTATTCTGCTATCTTCTCTTTGTTTGCACTATGACTCATTCTATAGCAGAGGAGTATCACAAGTATTAATTGCTAAAAAAATAACATTTTCACGATATGCTGTCCACGCACCTAAAAAACGACATGAAGAGACCAATAGCTTTTTATCAGTGAAGAGAAGTATCTGAAAATATCCTACAACACCTATGGAATACAATCTCTCATTCCAATTTCACTAGAGAATCGCAAAAATTTTTCGGGACATGGTGGTGAGTTGAGTGAAGTATTAGTTTGATCAAGATCACATATCACTTACAAGAGTTATAAGGAGACTTAAAGATTAAGGGTTAAATGGATTTCAGGCAGGAGGAAAAAAAGACATAGGTATCTGAGGTCGGAAAAAAATATATCAATAGTTGGTTAAAGATAACAAAAAATTGAGAGTTGAGCAATGGACTAAAGTCATTTGTTTAGATGAAATTAATAATTAGGTATGTAAGAAAAAAATAAATTATATTACAGTAGAAAACAAAAGTCGCGTGCTCTCACTTATTCTGATATATGAATTCAAACATTCAAAACGTTAAATAATTCTTGGACTAACATTGGAAAGACCTTGGCAATTTTATCATTCGAAATAGGATATAAAACAACGTAAGGGTTTCAAATTTCATTAGAATCGGCCAAATAGTTATGATGTTATTGTCAAAAAAACAAATTTCCATGTTAACCATAGAAGGACCTTCTCAATTCAATCATTGGAAAGAGAATGCAAAACAACATAAGGATTTATATTTCATTAAAACCGGCCAGATAGTTAAGATGTTATTGACAACAGAAAATACTTTCATGGCTAACCTTGGAGGACTTGGAAAATTATATTATTCGAATTTTAATAGAATTGTGAGGACCTTGTCAATTATATCATTCGAAAGAAAATATAACACAACATAAAGGTTTCAAATTTCGTTAAAACGGGCCGAATAATTATGATATTATTGGCAAAATAAAATAATTCCAGAGCTAACCTTTGGATAACGTTGTTAATTATATCATTTGAAAGAGAATGTAAACAACATAAGGGTTTCAATTTTTGGAGGATCGGGCGTAATAGTTATGAGGTCATTTTCAAAACAACATAATGACCGTGCTAACCTTTGGAGGATTTTTGGCATTATATTACTCGAAAAAGAATATAAAAGAATATAATGATTTCAAATTTCGTTAGCAAAACAAAATAAGTTCCGGGCTAAGCTTTGGAGGATTTTGAGAATTATATGATGTGAAGGAGAATGTAAAAAAACATAAGGGTTTCAAATTTTATTAGTATTGACCGACTACTTTAGTACCCGGACAAAATAAATTCTGAGCTAATCTTGGAAATACTTTGGGAATTATATTATTCGTAAGTGAATGTAAAACAATATAAGGGTTTAAAATTTCGTTCGAATCAGCAGAATAAGTATGATGTCATTGGCAAAACGAAATAATTCCCTGGCTAACTTTAGGTGGACCTTTTCAATTATATCCTTCGAAAGATAATGTAATACAACATAAAAATTTCAAATTTCCTTAGAATGGGCGAAATATTTATGATGTTATTGCCAAAACAAAATAATTCCCGGGCTCACATGGGATGACTTTATAAATTATATCATTCAAAAGAGAATATAAAACAACATAAGGCTTTTAAATTTCGATAAAATCGATAGAATAGTAATGATGTTTTGGCAAAAACAAAATAATTTCCCGGCTAAATTAAAAAGGGATGTAGGGGTGTGAAGATTTATAGAGAAAAAAATTCCTTCCAAATCGATAATATAAATATCCCATTAAATTACCAGTGCTGGCATTTAGATCTAAAGATACCGCGTTCGAAACTCATAGTCCACAATTTTTACGAAGAAAAATCACGAAGAGAACGGAACTCAAGGAAAACGACTTCAAGGGCTAACTCATCAAGGAGAAATCATCAAGACAAGTTAATTGCAAGATGCATCAACCCAGGAAGGATACGAAGATCAAGAATTAACCCAGTCAACTTAAAGAAGAAGGAATTTCCGCCAACAAGAATACAAAGAATACTGGACTCAAGATATATAGAAGACAAATGTTTCAAGGGGCAACTTCAGTTAAGAAGAAATAAATAGACTCGAATATAGAAATCTTAAGATGAGAAAAGATATAATAAATGCCCTCCCCCCCATATTATTCGAAAGACGAACAATCTTCTGATCTTCGTTACAACTGCACCTGCTCTCCTACTAGAGATTAAGAAAAGGTTCTACTGGGAACTTCAGGAGATCCGGGAAGAAAATACTATTACTCATTGATTAAGAGACAAGATTTGGTTCGTTAGTTCTCCTCAATCCCACTTAATTAACTCCACTCATCCCGCAGACTCGGAAGCCAGGGAGGGAGAGCTATTACTCCTCGATTAAGAAATCCAAGACTAGTCTCTTCCCAATCCTCAAATTCGCTCCGCGTTCTAGAGAGGGACCTGTGTAGGGGTGCGAATATATATATATATATATATATATATATAGAAAAATTTCTTCCGAATCGATAATATAAATAGCCTATTAAATTAACAACTCAGAACGGACTCCGCCGTAGCGTAATGGCTAAGAGCATAGGCGTTTAGATCTAAAGGTAAAACGTTCGAAACTCAAAGTTCACTAAATTTTATGAAGAAATATTCAGAAGAAAACGAAAACGAGTCTGCGGGATGAGTGTAGCTAATTTAGTGGGATGGAGGAGAGCGAACGAAGTTTTGTCGCTAATCAGTAATCTCCTTCCCGGGTGTCCGATTCCTAGCAGCACTTTTTCTTAAACTCTAGTAGGAGAGCAGGTGCAGTTGTAACGAAGATCAGAAGATTGTTCGGCCTTTTGAGGGTCACCAGTCATGGAGATGGGGGCATCCTTTATTATAGACTTTTCTTATTTATCAATATTATTCTTCATCTTGAGATTTCTATATTCGAATCTATTTATTTCTTCTTGACTGGAGTTGCCCTTTGAAACATTTGTCTTCCATATATCTTGACTCCAATATTCTTGGTATTCTTGTTAGAGGAGATTCCTTTTTCATTAGGTTGGCTGGGTTAATTCTTAATCTTCGTATCCTTTGTGGTTTGATGCATCGTCCAATTAACTTGTCGTGATGATTTCTTCTTGATGAGTTAGCCCTTGAAGTCGTTTTACTTGAGTTCCGTTTTCTTCGTGATTTTTCTTCGTAAAAATTGTGGACTATAAGTTTCGAACGCGGTATCTTTAGATCTAAATGCCAGTACTCTAGCCATCACTCTACGGCGGAGTATGTTTTGAGTTGGTAATTTAATGGGCTATTTATATTATCGATTTGAAAGGAATTTTTCTCTGATACATTTTCGCACCCCTACAGGGACTTTGGGAATTATATCATTAATAAGAGAGTTTAAAACAACACAAGGGATTCAAATTTCGTTAGAATCGGCCGAATAGTTATGTTGTTATTGCCACACCAAAATAATTCCTGAGCTAATCTGGAGAGGACTTTGGTAATTTTATTATTCGAAAGAGACTGTAAAACAATAGTAGGATTTTGAATTTTGTTACAAATGGTCAAATAGTTATGATGTTATTACCCCCAAAACATATTCCCTCTGCAAAATTTGTAGGGACTTTGACAGTTCTATCATTTGTACGAGAATGGAAAACAACACAAGGATTTCAAATTCCGGTAGAATCGGCCAAATAGTTATGTTATTGCAAAAAACAAAATAATTCCTGTGCTAACCTTGGAAGGATGTGAAATTATATTATTCAAGAGAAAATGTAAAACAATATTAGGATTCTAAATTTCGTTACTGTAAGAGAGAGCAGGCGCGCGCTCTCTTCTCTTTTAAGGACAGAAAGGGAGAGAGAGAGAGAACACACCTGCGCAACCCTTTTTAATCCAAGCTAACTAGGCGCAAAAGCGCGAAAGTCGTGACGGACGGGCTGAAGGCCCGACTTCTCAGAAACCTGAGATGTGTTTAAGTGCATGAAAGGTCTCGCTGGGAATTACCCTGCGACGGCAGGTATCGGGCAAATTCCACCATGACCGGCGAAACGTCTGCCCACTGGAACCCTTCCCGTTGGGGCGTGTGGAAAAGCACCTCCGTCTCACCACTATAAAACATCTGACCATGGACTTGGATAGTAGTAAGTAACCGCCTGTTTATCGAGTATACCCCATCCTCCCGTCCCTGTTAGTTCCGCGTGAACCCTTGTAGAATCCGTCAAGCTCCATGTACTCCCTTACAACTCGCGAGAGTCAACCCCGTACTCGTTGGTATCCGTTACCCAAACCCGCCGCGTCAAATTCTAGATTCGGTATTCTAAGCCCGAAGGCAAGATCTAAGTTCATCTTCCGTAATAGTCGTTTGTCAAGAGGTTATTATTATAGACAACACCATTTCCAACAGGACAGGACTACTCCCTCAGACAAAATCTTCGCGATAATGGAAACGCGTAAATCTCCTGTGCAAGCTCTTCCTTCTCTCCTTTGTAAGTCTTTGTCATTTGGCTTCGCATGCGCTCAAGGTCATTTGAGCATCACATCTGTCATTGTCCTTTCGTGTGTACGGCTGTCGACCCAGCAAAGGTAGCCCTTTGAAGCCAAGACTCGTGTACGTCTCTTATGTTTATATACCTTAATTCAAACCCTTTTAATTTTGTAAATATATTATCTGTATAGTAGTAATGTATATTTTTGTACTCCGTTTTTATTACCACAGAACCTTTCAAGATAGCTGAGCATTGGCCAACCTAAAACTGCATTCTGAAACTTAATTGCACTCGATTTGTGTTTATAATTTTACCCACGCTCATAACGGACCAATCCGTTGAGGGGTTTCTCTCCCTCGGGCTGAGGAATTTTGAAAAGGGTTCAGTTCTAACAGGAACCTACGAAATATAGTAATATATCTTTTATATTAAACCGGTGTCAGGTTTATTGGGGTTAATCTTGGTTAATCAACTGGTTACCGTTGGTTAAATCGTTAAATTTTAGCCAATCTTGGATACGGTTCTGGAGATCGAAAGGTGAGGAATTATTAATTACACAATCGTATTTTTTTCCGTTCTCATTTTTTACTTTGTATGTGAATTGGTTTTGCGTGAGTGTGCATCACCATTATTTTATTCCTTCACGGAATTGAATTGCTGTCCTTCAAGGACTCCTTTCGTCTGCCGTAAGTTGAAGTTACATTTAGAAAATTGCAGTGTCCTATGTATAGATGTCACTAGGAATGCTGTTACTTTCGTATCAATTACAGTGAGGATTTAGGTAAAATCTCTGTAAGAGAAAAATCTCTGCCCCCCTCCCCCTAATTTATTAGAGACCACGTACGATGGTATCTGGCCGTGGACGACGTCATTTTCTGCTTTTCCTGTTCGAACATTCACAAATATACCTCAATCCTGCGAACTCGTCTTAAGCCACCCCCCCCTTCCTCGTGACGAGGCGAGAAAGAGTCACTCTCTCACGCATCTCGCTGCTAAATGATGAATCGACTGCGCCTCTGAATTAAGATGTCTGGAGCTTGTGACTCCTTTCTCCAAATGCACACTTTTCCCTCAGAATCGGGCATACAAATACTCGGGTTATTCTGTAGTTCGTGGAGTCCAGCCCGCACCTCAAAGCTGTCCTGAACGTCTCTTCCCGCGAGCGTTCATCATACAACAGACTTTCTCTGCCATGATTCTACCTTAGCCATTTGGTAGCATCTCTGATTGGCAAGCCTTTGAAAGTGCTCAAGAGTCTCCTTCTGTTTAATCGAACCGAAGAAAATCTCCATCGATTACCTTTGAGGAAAAGAAGATTTCCCTTCCAGTGGAATTACGAGAATTCCCACATTTCCCGTCGAACATCATCTTTGAAGTTTGGCTATCTTCATCGGAAAGTTGGTTCGGATCGTGTCCATCCCTCCCCATTCGAATCCCACATAATATAGGAATTGCGTTATTTTCCGCGAATGTTTTCCCGTTTATTTTTTCGTAATTTCATTGGGTCAAGCGAAACCCACTCGCAATTTCGTCCATACCTTACTAGAAATCCTACCACATTCATTCTTGTGTGTTAATTTATTTCTTGTTTTCGCTTCCCTCCAGTAAAACTGGTAACATGTCGTATAGTTGACTGTCGATGTTAGCCGATGATTGACTTTGCGGTGTCGTGGGAAGGAAGCGTGCCAGCAATTGGGGGGGGGGGGGGGGAATTTATATATTGATCACAGTGCGAGGGTTAAATAATCAAAATCAAGTGCGGTTGGACTAAATAATCAATTCTTAGAAGATCTGGGTTTAGAGAAATTGATGTAGAAAAATAGCTTTACTATATCCCTTTTATTAATGAATTATAATTTTTGGCATAAACGATATTTGACTTGTTCTTTTAGTTTTTTATGAGTTTTTAAAACATATTATCACGTAACATCCATTCTTTTGACTTTATGTGAATTGTATATAAAGATATGAGAAAATCAAGTTTATCGACACTGCCCATACTTTTGTTATGTTCCACAACCGGACTGTGGGAAGGTTTCTCAGATTTCTCTTTTTTAGTCTTATTCCCACGCAATACTTTGCAGTTGTCTCTTTCCCAGTCAAATGCAGAGGACACCACTTGGACAACAGAGTTGCTGTTCCACCTTATAAGGTACATCGTACTATCATCTGAGACACAACTATCCATAAACCTCTCTTTTCTTTTGCTACTTCGTTTTGAGATAGAATTTTACATTGGCTCTCGCATTTCCTGTAAAAAATATTCCATAGTCTGACCAACGCTGTATGAGTCTTGAAGAGGTGAAATAATTATCAAAGAAAAGTCTATATTCTTAAAAGTGTTCTAAAGCTCCTTCAACTAAAGTCAAGACTACCGATCCTCCAATGCCCAGTTCATTATATTCTTCCGACAACTTTGTGAAGTTACCTTGATATACAAGGAAGTTTTATGGCATCCCAGATTCCCCACAAAGAAAAAATAATTAGATCCCTCATGGGGCTGGTTTTTTTCCTTTGATATATTTTTTGATCGACAACTTTCCTTTGAAAGGAATTCATTGTTCGTCGATACACACTCTCTTTTCCTTTCTAGCAATGATTTACTTTTTGAATATGCGTCCATGATTGGCCGAACCTTCCATAACTTATCCTCATTTGACTGACTTTGTTTCAAAGTATCTACTATATGAAGGTAACTTCGTGGAACACAAAACTGATTGAATGTCATGCAGTCTGCTATGAGGGCATGCTTACAGGAAGAATTCCAATAAAGTTTAGGTTGAGGAAACCCCATTGACCTTATCTCAATACAGAAAAGCCTTCTAATTTCCTTTGTAGTTGCTCCTAAATTTTTACCTTCCTTTTGCATATAATACATATTTGTTTTTCGCTGAAATTCTTCAAAAGTTTTTTCAAGAATATAGTGCTTAAAATATTGAAAAGAAGACATAGGCTCACTACCCTTTCAAATCCCTTCCATTCTTGAAGACATTGAGGCACAAACCTATCTTTTTCCCACCTTATATTTTATTTCCTTCTCCACTTTTCCACTCATTTATGGAAGGGTTCTTTATGAATCGATTTTCCGCCAATACTGGCTCATCTTCTTCCATGAATACCCGTTCACCTAATGCCATTGATATGGGCTCATCAGAAAAAAGTCAATTATTGGTGTTTCAACGTTATTTCCGTCCTCTTCGTCTGAAATAGACTTGATGTCCGAATAACTACCAAAATTTGGGTAATTTATAACTTCATCAATTTTCTCATTTGGTATCCTTTTTTCGTCATCGTGAACTGGAAAAAAAAGAAACAACATAGTATAAAATGCAGTGGCCTCGCTTCCTGAGAGCTCTGCAGCTTTGAGGCCTAATTTTGTATTTCGATTACAGGGTCGCCCCCCAAAAATGGCCCCCAACTTTCAATAGGCCTCATTTCTTAATTTTCTGCAAGGAATGAATGAAAACTTTGGTGATAACTAGTTTATTGTGTTTAAAAACATCATATCAAAACATGAGAGTCTTTGGACTTTTCTACTATATTCTAGAGCACGTGTTCGTGATGACCTCCATTTAGCTCTATGCATTTGTTAAGTGGCAACATAAAGTTGCCCATGAGGTCCTTATAAACCAACCGACTAATCTCTCTAATCTCCTCCCTGATGGCTTCCTTGAGTTATGTGATGGTCGTGGGTCTCCCTACGTACACTATGTCTTCAAGGTAGCCCCAAAGAAAGAAATATGACGGTCTAAGGTCTAGGCTGTGAGATGCCCACTAAAAATCAGTCTTGAGACTGATCACACGGCCCTCAAATTTCTCTTTCAGCCAATCTCGAGACAGGTTTGAGGTGTGAGAGCTCGCTTAATCTTGCTGGAACCAGAATACAACTTTCCCATATGCGACGGGAACAGGGTCTACAGCTCCCTGTTTACGGTTTTGAGGGCTTCAACATACCACTCCTTGGTGACTGTCACTGTCGCGCCAGATTGCTCGAAGAAGAATGGTCCGATAATGCCTCTAGCTGAGACTGCAGTCAAAACCGTGCACTTAGGGGAATGTAGGTTCTTGGTGGCTACCTTATTTGGTCTGGAGGTCACCAATAAGACATTTTTCTTTGAATTTACCTTTCCTTCAGGATAGAAGTGAGCTTCATCTGAGGTCTAAAGGAGGTTAAGGAAAGTTGGGGTCTTCTGAATCTTCTCCATTATCTTGACTGCCATACCCTTTCTCTGTTCATTGTATGAGGCTTTACGGATCTGCTTCCTCTGTATTCTGTATGGGTAGGCTTTTACATCCATTACTAGCACTTTCCTGCAAGTCTCACTGGATATACCGAGGGACTGACTTGGCTTTCGGACAAAGCGTTTTGAACTCTGCTGAACTGACTCTCTCACGCTCTCGATCAGCTTGGCTGTACGCTTCCTGGGGCGTCCTGAATGTCTTGCACAGTTGTCACTGGCGTGATTTGGTTCTCCACTGTCCCATATTTGTCGATTCTGCTCTTGGAGGAAGCTTTTTTACATTCGAACAGATGCACAAAAGTGCCCTGCACTTTCTTGAACGAGCCTGCCTTGAGTAATGTTTGACGCAGTATATTCTTTGCTGGAGCTCCCATTGAGATCTAGTTGTGTTCACAGGCGTTGCTTCTGTCATGTCCTGCAAAGTAAAGGGATTAGTGAATGAATGAAGGATATATCACACAAAGTATCTGCAGGCCCGTTTTGCTTGGGTGACCCTGTAGTAAGAGGAGGAAACAGTGCACAATGGTGTGGTCATTAGCATCGAAAAATGTAGGAGAATTTTGACAGACAGGTTAATAGAAAATAGGGAAAATACAGAGGCGTCAGAGACGAGAGTACCACCCATGGTACCATTCAGGCCCTTTTCTCTTTACCTGTCAGGAATATGCATAAGTAATAGGTACGTAATAGGTACTAACGCAATAGACCTGGTCTTAACAAATACAGATAACTTATTTCAAACATAGACACAAAAATGATTTAGGAGATGGGTTTCCTTTACTTTCCAAACTATCGTAGATGATTCATTATTCACGCATAAAAATACATATTATATAAACACACAAACCATTCAGTATCAAAAGTTTACTTATAGCCTAGGTTAGTTTTGAGATCAGAGCCGTTGTCACAATGTGACACATATGTAACTACAATATTTTTATCTATTTGTAAGCCAAGAATTTCATAAAAAATTCAGGAAATATAACCTAAACTATGAAGTAATTTCAAAAAAATAATAAAAACTACTATTCAGCATGCTCAAAGCATTTATACTCCAAAAAAATAGAAATAATATAACGTGACATACCTCAGACACGTGTTATCATCAACTGCGTTGTATATGAACTGTCTCTACAAAATTTGAGCTCATCATGATGTGGAGAAACTTATTTTTCTGAATTCTACTTGGCTGTATATAAATGGAACACTCGAAAATGTGCCCCCAAACGCATATTTAGCCCATTATAAGGTATTCACAATTTGTGCCATTTATGGAACAGTACTAATGAAAGGGATATACAAAGTAAATATTATTATCAAAAGTGAATAAATGACAATAAATAAGATGAGACCCGGGGTACCAGACGGGGTAGGGGGGGGGATGAATACAATTAACCCGACGGGGACTAGAGTTTGAGAGGATATACGAAGATTGCTTCCAAGGAAAATGGGAGAGTGCAATTAACAGGGAGACTCACGTAAAGCATAATTGACTGGAGGCTTTAGAGACAACGAGGAAGCGGGGCGCTGCAAAGTTCAACTTCGCAAGATTCCTTCTTCTTTTAACCTCGCTGATAAAGGAACTAGGGAGTAGACTGTACGTGACTGCTAACCAAGACGGGGATGTATGGTACTATTTTCTCAAAGGTAATTCCAAATTATTTATACTGTCTCGTCGGAATCAAGTCCCTAGAGGCCACAAAAAGGGGGAACGGAGTTCTCATGAGAATTTGCGCGCCATAAGGGCGGGGAATATTCTCGGCAAACATCACAGGATCACTTGAAAGTCAAAGACGCCAAAGGTCTAGCGCCAATCAAATGGTGTGACCGGCGAGAAAGGGAACCCAAGACGGATCATACAGCCGCGCGACATTCTTGAACTGCCCTTTTGGGTTTCCACTGACACGGCCATTCTTGATAATAGCGCCAGATTATCCAATAGCGCAAAATACTCGCTGCTCCCCTCGGGCTATCTTGGCGTGCAGGTGTATTTTCTTTCAAGCGCCACTGGTAGACCTTGGGGTCTAGAGAGGGGGTGGGGTAACCTTCTCTTTCTGATATCTTCTTCCTTCCCAAGATGGAGCTTCCGAAGGAAGTGACATCAGTCTAATATAGGGAGATTACACGGCTTAATTTCCAATAGAGACAGAAATACAAAAGGCATGCTACCGAGTACTCTGCGCAAAAATATTTCAAACAAAGGGGACACGGGAAATACTCTGGATTCCTATTGCTGAACAACATCAAGTAAAAAAATAATAATAGTAATAATACAATAAGAGCTGGGAGTACGAGATGCTACAGGACTGCTAACCAAGACGGGGCTGTATGGTAATATTTTCTCAAAGCTTTTTCCGAAGTATTTTTACTGCCTGGGCGGAAGCGGGTCGCCAGAGGCCGCCAAAAGAGGGAAACTGGGATCTCATTAGACTTGTTGCGCCATGGGGGAGGAGAATATTGTCAGCGGAAATCAAACGATCTCGCGAAAGTCCTCGTCGCCAAAGGTCTGACGCCGATCAGCGGTGTGACGGGGGAGAAAGGGAAACAAACACGGATCACACGGACGCCCCACATTATTGAAGTGACCTTTGGGTTCGACTGACCTGACCATTCTTGATAATAGCGCCGGGGTCATCTGACCTGGCAAAATTCTCGCTGCTGCCTTGGGGCTGTCTGGGCGTACATGTGTATATTCTCTCAGGCGTTACTGGTAGAAGTTAAGTTCTAGGGGGAAGGGGGGGGTAACCTTCTCTCTCTGACACATGTCTTCGTTCAGAATTTTCCCAAAGTAAGTCCCTGGGACTCAACGGAAAAGACCTAATAGCCTACATCCTGGAGGAAGAGAGAAGAGAAAGAACCGAAGAAAGAGAAAAGGAATGCGAAGAAAGAGAACGCGAAGAAAGAGGTAGGATTCGCCCCCTTGAATTGGAGATGTGCAGGGCTAGGAACGAGACGCTCTCCATAAATTCATAAAGCTCCTGACTACCCCCACCCAACACTCCGACTATAAAACTCCCAGTATTCAAAGAAGGAGAAGACTTCAGGTCTTATATCACTCACCCCGAGAGGATCTTCAAGGTGAATCATTGGGACATCGAGACGTATTGCGTGGCACAATTCTTGCCCCTGCTGAGTTCCCAACTCGAGGATATTTTCATCTCACTTCCTTCAGAGGCAACGTTTGATTACGCTTCCTTAATAGCCAAGCTGCTCTCCGCCTATAATATGACCACGGACTCCTACCGAGCTAAATTTAGGCATTATGGCATTTCACCAAACAAGACCTTCTGTCAGTTTGGCTACCTCCTGCGGCCTTACTTTAATCTTTGGATTGATGCGTCCATAGCGCATCATGAATACGACGATCTGATCGATTTCGTCCTCAAGGACCAATTTCTTGCGTCGATCCCTTTTTGGAGTTAGGTTCTTCGTGAAGTGCCCCACCCTCAAGGAATGCATCAAGGATGCAGACGTCTACGTGGCTAACCACAACTGCTATCCGAAAGAAGGGAAGAAGTCAGAACCTCCATCTCCCAAGGCCAAAGCAAGCAAGAACAAATTTGTTCCTAATAGTGGAAACAAGTTCGACAAGGTGACTGGGCCCGCCAAACTCAAACCACTCTTCTTGTCGGACCACCTTGATGTCAAACCCTTTGCTCACAAACCCCCTGCTTCGTTGTTTCCTAGGAGGACCATCGTTTGTAATTCCCGACCCTCGCGAAATGAAGATCCTTCTTATTCAAATCCGCCGAGTACTGTTGGACACCAGGTTAACCTTTTGTTGGATAGAACTACCCATTGAGCCCTCAAATCCAAAACTGGAGCGGTGAATGGTTGCCGGATCTCCGCCCTCATCCGTGATACAGGGTCCATGTGTATTGTTGTTTTTCAGATGGACTATCCCCATGTGGCTTTGGATCACGATAAGTTTGCCGTAGTGCATGTTACTTGGGGCGTGCCAATAAATTCCCCATTGTTAATTTTCATTTGAGTGCGCATATTTTATTGGTTGGGCTGAAGTTGATGCAGCCCTCTTCGCGATGTCGATAGGGAATATAAAAGAGAGAGAAATTAATAGGGAATTCAAAGGAGAATTGAGGTCCCTATCGACCTTGCGAGCGTACCTTAAAAGCTTGTTTATTAGGAACAATTTTTAACTTCCGCGTAGCCGAGTGGTCTAAGGGATGGGTTAATTGAGATCAAAGCGGTTGCTCGCTGCCTCAGTGTTCACGATTCGAACCCGAACCATGTACGGAACTTTTGCGAATTAGAAAATAACATTTCCGAAGAAACTGCTTTTCTGTTTTTTGCGGTTTGCTGGATTCATTTTATCATTCTTTTGCGTTCATGAAAGATTTATACATTGTATATTCACCGCGTGTTTACCTCAACTTTCCTTTGTCCTTTAAATTCCTTATTAATTTCTCTCTCTTTCATAGTCCCATTCGACCTTGCGAAGCATACCTTAATAGCTTGTGTTCCGCGTAGCCAAGTGGTTTAAGGGACGTGTTATTTGAGATCAGAGCGGTTGCTTGATGCCTCAGTGTGCACGGTTCGAATCCCACCCCTGTACGCAATTTTTGCGAATTAAGAAATAACATTTCCGAAGAAAAATTATCCTGTTTTTTGGTTTCTTGCGGTTTGCTGGATTCATTTCATCATTCTTTCACGTTCATGAAAGATTTATACATATTCATTTAAATATCTCCCAATGATCCCGTTTTTGCGCCAATAGTGGATAAAGAGAGACAGAATCTTTCAATTTTATGAATAGAGAGCTGGGAAGATAACTACTGATCATTGTGATTAAATGCACTGATTTTATAATATACACCGTGAATTTTAAACGTTAACATTCTTTACTACTAATATTTAGCAGTGGAGGGGTCTATCATGTGACAATACTTAGCTTGGATAGCTATAAAATGTACTTAAGATAGCCAAAAGTTACCAGTGAGCAAAATCTTGGAGGCGGTAGAGGGCGACGGCCGATTCCATCTCTTTGTTAGTGAAGGTTCAGCCTTCAGAGTCATCCATTTTAAGCCTGGCCAGATCCGGGTTTCTTTATGGAGTGTACTTTTGCTCAAACCTATCTAGGCACTCTATAGTTATGAATTTCAATAAAATTTTAAGAAAAAAAGTACAATATAGTCATCAATTGCTATATATTTTACCACAAATTTATTTTATTATTGGTCTATTTATTAGGAAAATAGGAGGAATATTCCGCTGCTTTTCGTATGTTTGATGTTGACTGGAACAATAATTTTTGGATTAAATTATAAATAAAAACTAACGAGTTCCTCTCCCGCAGAAATTTTGTATGCAGTGTCTCAGCGGCGGAGGTGAATTTCGTCGGAAATTTTCTTTAACCCTCTTTTGTAACGCTTCCTTCGAAGACAGAATTTGATATCTTACGCAATAAAACCCCTGAGATTGCATTAAATGAGTCAAAGAAACAAAAGCGGTGAGATAATCGTCCTGAAACAAATATAAGTACAAAAAAAATAATATTTATGTGCAAGGAAATAAATGACGACATGAAAACTTCGAAGAGTATAAGCAACATTCATGAAGAAGGATGATAAACAGAAAGAAAAATTCAAAAGTTTAAAACACCATAGATGGGATTGCTCGTCTAAAAAAACACGAATGAGTACAAAGTAGTATCAACAATATTTTTATTGAGGTCTCTCTTTGAAGGAAGTTAGCAAGTAATGGAATGGGAGAAGATAAGGGCCTAAACAAAATAAACCTAAAGGACGAGTTCAAACAACAATCTCAAGCACAAGGAAAAACATCAAAGAATACACCTTCTTAGTCAAACATATGTGGAAAACGATTTAAGGAGGTAATATTTATGTAGTTTTTAAAAATCCAACCAGCGCTCATATCTCCACCGAAAATATTTTGAAAATATATTAGGGGGTGATAACAATATATGTAAGATACATATTCCAAGTATCTAAAAACAAGGTCTGCTGAACAAAAAGTCGTGTGCCCTCACTAATACTGATTTATGATCTTACCACCTTCAAAACTTTCAATAATTCCCGGAGTAAGCTTGGGAGGACATTGGCCATTTATCATTCAACAGAGAATGTAAACACCTTAAGGGTTTCAAATTTCATTAGAATCAGCCGAATAGTTATGATGTTATTGCCAAAACAAATAATTCCCTGGCTAAATTTGGGATGACTTTGGAAATTATATTATTTGGAAGAGAATGTAAAACAATATAAGATTTTCAAATTTCGTTAGAATCAGCCGAATAGTTATGATGTTATTGCCAAAAAAATGAATTCCCGAGTTGCTTTTTAATGGAATTTGAAGATGTGTTTCGTTTTTTTAATGACACTTCATAAATTCAATCGTTTCCATCTTGACCATCAGCTATTTATTCTTCATTATCTTCAGGCGAGAAAATTAGTTCACTTGATGGCATTCAAGCATTAGTCTACTTATAGTAAGCAAATCTTCTTTTTTCAGCTTCTTACTTATTGATTTGTCTCTTTTACTCAAGGTAAACTCCAAAGCAAATCTGATGTGGTCCAAAAGAAGTAATCATTTCTCTCTGACCTTTAATGAAAGCAAGTTCCTTCACAGAGATCTTCATCTCCACAGGGGATTTAAATTAATTTGAGTTTCGTTTTTGCAACCAGGGCAGCCAAATTCATAGCAAAAAACAAAACAATTTTACACTTGCGCCTGAGGATATCAACAGGTTGTCTGGTTTTGATGTCGTGTTTTTCGGCGACTTATGCCCAAGTGGGTAGTTGCCAGATGGGCTCCATAAAATTAAAAAAAAAAAAAAAAAAAGTCTGGTTTTGTAATGAAAGTGTCTTAGGCCTGTAGCTCTCCTCTCCCAATGGATATGTTATTGGCCTGCTCCGAGTTCTTTTGGATCTGTTAAATATTGTGACTCTTGAATTTACAACGCGAGCTAGAAAAAAACTGTTCCTTCGTTCCCACTTTTCAAGCACTTTAGGATAAATATCCTTTGCAAGATTGGCTGCTGGGTAGTTTCTCACATCCACATTTCGGAACGTCAACCAGAGTTTGGAGTTGAGATTTCAAAAACTCGGCTATTTTCAATTTAGGTCTTCAAATGTGTGAATGTCGCCAGACTTGTCCTAAATTTAAAAGCAATTGTAGGTCAAATCCCACTGGTAGGATAGTAATACTGAAGGCCGCGTAATCTTCAGCACACTGATAAATATTTTTAAAACGGTGAAATAAGAAAAAAAGTGAAATAGATATAATTATTAATATAATAATAGTCATTTATTTCGACAAAATGACAAAAATAAGTCAAAACTTTTAAGTAGCTAACAGAGTAGAACTCAAATTGTATTAAAATAAAAAAATAACTTTAGTATTCATAAGTAGGGCTGCAAATTTTGAGCACAGCACCCCTCATTTATGTAATTAGAACGTTGAAAAGAGTGACACATACTAATAGCACAGTATTCCATAGTATAGCATAACCAGGCAATGGCTTCGCCATTCCCCCGTACGGGGGAAGCTTAAATTTTAATAAATTTTCTGAACTTCATCAATTGTAATTCATTTTGTTTTAAAACATACTAAAGCCTTGGATAATCATATACATTTTTCTGAACTTAACCATTTTGTATTTTCAAACTCTTAAGAAATTCTTAGAAATTATCCTGATAAAAATTTAAAATATAATTACATAACTTATAACCAAACTAAGATGAAATTATTATTCAAACACTCAAAAAAATCCCCTTCTTAAAATAGAGTTAGTGATGCTGATATACCATAGGAGGTCGAAACATAGTATATTATATAATATTATTGCATATCAAAGTATAGCATAGTACTGTATTGCATAATATAGCAGAGCATAATATAACATAGTATAACATAGCATAACATAATATAATATAGCATAGTATAGCATAGCATAAAATAGTATAGCTGAGCATAGTCTAGCCTAGCCTAAAGTAACATAGTATAGCTACAAACTTTAGCACAGCAAAGTAGAGAATAGCCTATCATAACATAGCGTAGTATTGTCTAGCAGAGCATAGCTAGAATAGCCTAGCCTAACCTTGCCTAGTACAGCATACCATATCATAGTCAAGAATAGAATAGTATAACCTATCCTTTTTTAGCCTAGTATAGCCAAACCTAGCCAAACATAGGATATCCTAGCCTAAAATAGAATAGTCTAGCTGTTCCAGACCTAACCTACCTTAGCTTAGTATAATCTACCTATCCTAGTATAGCCTACTTTATCCTAACTTAGCTAACTATAGCCTAAGCTATCGTATCCTATTATAGCATAGCCTATCTAGATAGACCCTAGTATATCCTAGTATATTATACTATAGACTAGCCTAGTATAACCTTCCCTAGCGTAGCATTGCCAAGTGTAGCATAGCTTACTATAGCCTAGCATAACCAGGTATAGCTTAGCATTATATGCCAGAGCCTAGCCTAGACCGCCTAGAGTAGCCTAGCCTAGCATAGCTAAAGTAAAATAGGCTACTATGGCCTTACCTAGCATACTATTGGCTAGCTTGGTATAGCTTATCCTAGCATAACCACACCTAACATGATATAGCCAAGTGAATAATATTATAGCCGAGCCCAGTATATCCTAGACTAGTATAGCATACCATGCCAGAGCCTAGCCTACCGACGCCTAGAGTAGCCTAGTCTAATATAGCCGAGCTAGAATAGGCTACTATAGCATAGCCTAGCATATTATCGGCTAACTTGGTATAACCTATCCTAGCATTACCACACCAAACATAATTTAGCCAAGCGAATAATATTATAGCCTAGCCTAGTATATCCTAGACTAGTATAACATACCTTACCCTAGAATAGAAAAACCTTGCATAGCTTAGCCTATTATAGACCCTGGTTAGCTCGCCTATCATAGCCTAACATACTATTACCTAACATAGCCTAACATAGAAGAGCATAACCCTCCCTAGGAAAAATGGACTAATTATAAAAAGACACAAGGCTGTATGTAATGAATGCGTTGTAGTATAATCACACTAATGGAAAAGTGAATAATAACACGAAGGGGGAAAATGGTAAGTAATAAAAGAGACAATAGAGTAACCATGAAAGGTACGATAGCTTTGGCATAGAAAGGGATAAAGGTTAAAAAAAGAACATGGCAAATGTGTAGGTTGAGAAACGCGCAAGATTAAAAAACCGAACGTAACAATCTTGGAAGCACAGAAAGGAACAAGGGACTAAACGAAGAAAAGAACAAACGAGTGAGTATAGAAAAGAAAATAAGCTTTTTTTATTGGTAGAGGTTTTACCGCCGATCAGTACTCGTTTAAAATGCATTTACCTCTCAGTGGGGAACTACTGATTAACGTAAAATCCGAACCAAGGGTATCAACAGCGTCTTTCAACAACCAATCATGAGACCCGAATCGGTACTCCAGCCAGCGACTAAACCCACTCGATTTGGCTTAACTTCGCTAAAATGGGAAGCGGTGTTTACACTCACAGATGTGAATAGGGCGCGCAATAACAGATAGTAACAAGGAGGATAAGAATGGATTAAGAAAAGGGTATAATTTCCGAATAAGTCAAAGCATTAATTAGGAAAGGGACAAAACCGTACTTAAGCAGCGACAAAAGACCATAAACCAACAAATTACCACAAATAACGCGATACTCTTTTGTACAAATTCCCTCATTCAAATTAGTACTTTCCACTTTTACTGGTGATAAGTAATGATTTTTCAGTTTATTTTCCTTTTTTGTCTATTTCTCCTGAATTCGTACTGTGAACTTTTCGAATAAGGAATGGAAGTGAAGTAGAAGAAAGATAATGAACGAAGGAATAAAAACAATAAAATGGAAGATAATGAACAACTAGTAAACATCAATATCCCTTCCATTGTGTGCCTTTTGGTCGACTGCATTGACCTGATATGGTTATGTGCAGCACTCAGCCCTCCCAACCCAGATCTTCTGCTCTTTATGTTCGCAAGAGTATTCCTAATGTTAATTTTTGTCATGGTTGCACTGGTAGTCCCCTTTTCCATATAATATAGGGTTTCCTCCCTCTTCAATCCACGTCAAACGTTCAATAATTCTTGAAGGTTTAATTCGAGAGTAAAAATCAATAACATTTTTGCAAAAAATTGTTTACTTTAATTTTAATTTCTCAATGTTTACATGTCAGAAAATTGCACTTTAAGATTACATTAATTCTTAAATGTGTTCGGAAGATTATTTCTGGTAAGTTATCCTAATTGTCTGGTGTTTTCTTATTCTCTGTAGTTTTTCTTATTCTCTGTTGTTTTCTTATCCATGTTACATAGAGAAGAAAAAACAAAAAAACCTTTTCAATTGCTGTATTTCTTTTTAATGCAATATTTATCTTTGCCTTAGGGTTAAATTTGTAAAATTATTTCGAATAATTATTCTCTTCAATACGTATAGAAAGTACATTAACAAACTTCCTGAATCATGCACGTAGATAGAACAAATGTACACATGAATACCTACATATGAAAAGACATCCGGACATGTGGACCCAATAGCACAATAAACACAAGAAGTCCAATTGTGATTCTTAACAAAAAACACAAAACCAAAATAGAGCGGAAGGTTTCTTGTTGGCCTTTATAAGAAATTCTTTATATGTAGAAGGGGTATAGTTATGGCAAAGACGTCAGTGGGAATTTGGGAAGTGGGGACGAGGATGAATAGATTGGTAGGGTCCTTAAAGAGAATGAAATCAACAAAGTACTCACCATGAATTCACGGTTTGCGCTCTGGAACAATGAGATACCCAGTCAGCTGCTCCACGCAGTTAGATGGAATTTTCGATAACG
This sequence comes from Ceratothoa steindachneri, assembly GCA_963969495.1. NCBI lineage: Eukaryota > Metazoa > Arthropoda > Malacostraca > Isopoda > Cymothoidae > Ceratothoa > Ceratothoa steindachneri. Next base: position 11,840,579 of record OZ018317.1, on the reverse strand, counting down.
CTATGATTATCTTTTATTTTTCCTTAGTTTAGGAGTTATCGTTGAATGCACCCTTTCATGCGTTCTCCTAAAGCTAAATTAAAGTTGATGGGTGATTGCAATGGTTGATTTGCTCAGGCGTTTAGCCAAAGTTTGTCGGTTATTGCAAGAACTTAGTTGATTACGTCAACTGATGGGATATTGCGAGAGCTCATTTGCTTCAATGTCGAGATGAATATGATGGGCAATTGCGAGAGTTGATTTGTTTAGTTGTTATGGTGAACTAATAACTCGGAGAAAGTCGGCTTATGATGTATTGTACAGTGTTACCCAGGTATAAGTATATTGTGTTTTATTTTTGTATCTAATATTTCACAAGGATAAATAAATATCCAAATTATTTCGGTAATTACTTTTGATACGTATTTATCAAAAAAAGGCAGGCATCTCAGGCGGAAGGTCTTCAAAAAAGGGGTTTGTGTGCTGTTGAAGAAAAGATAATGAAAATGTGTGAGAGATGCATATCGACATTGGATTTCTTACGCGCCTCAGCGGGGATGCGGAAATGTTCACTTTTTATTTTCACTAGAGAGTTTTTTTTCTTAATGTTCTTTTAAAATCAATTTTATCGTAGAACTACAATTCTTTAATATGTCTTAAAACAGACGTCTTCTTTTCTTCATATTACCACAAATTTAACACTGATTTTCAATTTATATATTTTTCACCACTGATTTACATTTTAAGAATAATTTTCCTTTATTTTGATCTGGATATACTACCGATTTGCACGGCTTTGAAATGGATTTACCACTGATTTGCATTGCTTTGTAATGAATTTACCGAAGATTTGCAATGAATTCTATTGGATTTAGCAGATTTGCAATGTTTGTACCAGATTTACAACAAGTTTGCTATGCTTTCTATCGGATTTAGCATAGATTTCCAATCCTTTGTACATGATTTATCAATGATTTGAAATACTTTGTACCTGATATATCAGGAATTGCAATGGTTGTACCAAATTTATGACAGGTTTGCAATGCTTTCTAGCAGATTTACAATGATTTTTACGACATCTACCACAAATTTGCAATGCTTCGTACAACATCTACCACAGATTGGAAAAAATAAGAATAAAATGCTTAACGATCGGAAGGAGTAGTCTTTGTTGCTAAACTCAACAGCCTTAAATGATGAGAAGAAAAGAGGGCATTTAAAGCCTCTACTAATTTTAGGGTTCCTTAAATTGATAGAGAAAGTGGGAATGTAGGGATTCGGCAGTTAGCTTCTTGTGAGACTCGTCCCATCTAAAGGGGCAACCAAGTCCTCTGCCCTTTATATTGAAATTGACATATCGATCTGAATGGCAATCGCAGGGAAACCAGTGGGCACCAGGGTCGAGTCGTCATTAGATTGGAAGATGAGGAGAGAGATAGAGTTAGTACTGTATTTTCCCTAATTTTATGCTGTCTCTCTATAGAATTTCTATGGGTATGGTTTGAATCGACTTTCAGTCCGTCCCAAAAGGAATTCCTCTAACGACCAAAACAATTCCAAATTCTTAATTTGTACCACTTTGTTCGTGACACGAGGCGCTATAGAACCAAACGGTATGTTTAGTCGCCATAAAACAAATCGTATGTTTAATCGCCACAAATATACTCATTCACATAATAACTCCTAGCATAAAGAATGACCGTTCCACAATTGAAACCTTGAGTGCCAGCACGCCCTCCCGACCCCATTTCCACCAAAGTATTTTGCGGCCTCTCGGGTGGTCATTTCAACCTCTTTATATCTCAATCTATCGTTTTTATCTTCCTAATTTTTCTTCTCTTATCTTAAAGTGACGAATTGTGCAGTAGGGCAAATTTTCTTGCTATAACTGAAACCTAGAGGAAAGGTATCCCCTTTTCAAAGAGCCCCCTGTTATGCACGCTCGCAGCCTCCTTGCCGGGAGACATAATACTATATATCTTCCATTATTTTCATTACGTCTACTTTCATTACCTTCTTTTCAGATCTCTCCTTCTTGCTATAGCAATTGAATGATTCATAGAATATCATTGGATTTCCAAAAGTAGGGTCTGATATGTTAGTTTTAAATAAGTCCTACAGCTACTCTCATTTAACACAAATATATTAGCAAACTATTTCTCCATATGGTTTATTATAACCTACTTAAGAGTGACTTACTGGTGTGGACATGATAATAAAAATACATTGATGGGTATTATTGCGGAAATAGAGATACTCGTAAAAGGAATGAGGCGGCGGTCGTGGTTATTGGACTTCACCATATTGATCTAGGGTGGAAAAATCATTGTTAGAGATTTGGTGGGTTCAAATCCAACTAAACGCGACTGAGCAGCGAAATCTCTTAGGTAAATGCAGTTGATTAGAAGGTACACAAAGGAAAGATGTTGGGGAATCACTGTACTTCCTCATTATCTTGGATTTCATTTCATTTCAATTATCCATTCGATATGTGAGGATTTTTGTTTCTATTATGTCAGGAATACGTCTTTGTTTGGATTTATGATTTACTCGTACATGAGACGTTCACGCTGCTTTGTACACAGTGTAGCAGGTTACCACTTTTGATCACTTCACACCTGACACCCCTTTTGTCGTGGTGTACCTTGTGGTTGTAATATACTTCTTTGTTCAAAGGGTGCTAATTTTGTTGTTTTAAGGAGCCGCTTCAACACGTAAGGATATAAAGAAACACACAAGAATTTCCCAAATAAACTTATATTTTAAATTTAACAATTTACTACACAAAAACAAAAAAATGAACCACAGAAATAATACGAATATTAAAATCCCCCAAAATGACTCCAATTAACTTGATCCTCTAATATTGGCTAATTAGCTACTCATTTCAATATACACGAAATAGGCTAATTGTCTCTACTAGAGTTTAAATGCCTTTGAGGTCATGGCGGGGGATTTGAGTTTGACCTTGAACTCAACGAACACTTTACCTCGGGAATGTTATTGTCTCCAAGGCCGACCGGCCAGATGGAGGTTGCGGACGAATAACTTGAATGCCACAACTGACTTTGGAGAGTGTGGCAGCTGGAGTCCACACGCTTTCGGCAGGAAGGGATATCACCACGGGATAGTGAAAGAAGGTTCCTTTATTCCCTTTGGATTACTCTGAGGAGTAATCCTCACTGTCTAGCAAAGCGCTCAGGCTTGAATACCTTGACTCCGGGAAGTGCTGCAAGGAGTTTACTCTGGGGGAGTCTTCTTCAAGGGCGAGGACTGTGCTCAGGGAGGGTCTTCTTTAAGGGGAAAGATAGAGGAGGGGGGTTTATGTGACGAGAATAAGTTGAACTTGAACAAGTTATCTTAAAAGGTCGGTTTGGTAACCAGGAACTAGCTCGAGGATGAGATTCTTCTTAGTTTCAGTCTTCCTCAAGGGCGAGAACTGTACTCGGGGGGGTCTTTAGCAAGGGTAAGGATAGAGGAGGGGGGCTTTTCTGACGAGAATGAGTTGAACCTGAACAAGTTAACTTAAGGTTCGGTTTGATAACCAGGGACTAGTTCGAGGATAAGCTGCTTCTTAGCCCCCTTGGTAGCCCTGCCTCTCTTGCAGGGGACTTCGTAATCTGGCGACTCACGTATTCTACCTGTCCAGTCTTTGTAGCTCAGCCTCCCTTCGGGGGCTTCGTAGCCTGGAGACTCACGTATTCTACCTTCCCAGTCTTGGTAGCCCGGCCTCAATCCGGGGACTTCGTAGCCTGGAGACTCACGTATATTACCGCGTTTTTCCCAAGGCTTTGACATTTATACCTCGTCACCCCACTGAAGTAGGGGTAGGAGGGGGGAGGGGGCTTGTGGACGGGCCGCGGGAGCGTTGGTACTCCAACGGTTTTTCTCATCCTTTCTCAACTCTGCTCCAGCTGGTCTTCGAGTTTGAGAGAAACGCGTCTCTAATTTCTTACTCCAGGTGAAATTGAATATACTCTCGTAGGGAAGATCTTGCAGTTTAAAACCATTCGGCTTTTCATAGCAACGAGTGGCGAGGGACTGTGGTTACGAGTTTTCCCCATGGTGCCGGGCCCGGATGTCTTTGAGGTTACCGTCCCGTGTCTCCACTGAGAGAGAACGGGGGAGTGACGATTTCCCTACACACCTCCTTTCGATGAACTTTTTTTTGGGGGGGATGACTCCAAGGAACTCAAAACAACTAGCTCAACCTTGTCGAGTACAGCAAAGTTGTATATCTTTGAGCCTTCCCTTACTCTAAGTTTCTTTAAACTTAAGCGCACACGCGCGCGCATACACAAGCATTGGGTCGAACTAGACCTCGCGATCCTACTGGGGGGATATTTTACACAGCCAACTTAACATACTCGCAATACAATTTAACTTTAAAATAACAAAACCTAATTGATCGATTACACGGAACAAAACAAAAACAAAAAAAACAATCTACTTCCTTACATTTCTAAGCTTTTAAGAACTTAAATCCTACCGATAACTACTAACACGAAAAATAAATGACAACATGGTTTCACGCTTATTAGGTACTGAAATAACTCTCAATTGTATTTCGTTTCAGCTTATAGAGCGGCTATACTTTATCGACTCCTTTGATGTAGCTAATATTAAAATGGTGCTCTGTGACCATTACCTTACCTCGCCTGAGTCGGCCATTCGATTTATGGGATCTGCCTAAGGAGGTCACAAAATGGCAGTGGTACTCCAACTTATGCGAACTACCCGAATTATGGTACTTGGATACTTTTAAACTAACCCTCATGGCTAGAGTGGCCTGTTGCAGTGGGGCATAATTGCTGGGAGCGGGAGTCTTCCTGTAACAAGGTACCTTTGAAGATCGAGTTTGTGTTCGATCTAATTTGATCGTAAACCATTTTCCTTACCGGGGCCTGTTGCAGTTGGGCATAATTGATGGGAGCTTGAGTCCCATAGTACTCCTTTAACCAGGTACACGGAGAGATAGTGTCGGGGTTCGATCTCCGGGGTTCGAATAAAATTTTCCTTGCCGGGTCGTTAATGGGCGTGGAGCTCACTACGACTTGGAGTTTTAATGGTAACTCCGTGGACGTTCCGTTCGGAGAGGAAACTCCTCTGGATTGGAGATACTCATCTGCGTCTACCATCTGACTAGTTTTACCTAGATGAATCACATTAACACCCCTTTCCTCCTTCCTTTTCAACCCATTTGACTCGGTTCTCTTCGTAGGTAATTCCTCAGGTACACCTGCTTGTACCTCTTCCCTAATTACTACTTCGTCCATCATTACCTCATTTGACTGGGTACTCCTCGTAGGTTCTTCCTTGGGTACTCCTGCTGGTACCTCATCCCTACTTTCTACTTCTTTAATCATTACCCCATTTGGCTGGGTTTCCCTCGTAGGTTCTTCGTTAGGTACTCCTGCTGGTACCTCATTTATTTTGATTGTTTCTTGTGCTCAAATGGATTATTTTTCTGAGAATAAAAAATGATATATTTCTACTCTTTCATAGATGTCATCAGGATTATTGTATGATGTGAGGCCATGCATGTGTGGGAGGGTTCGGATGTAGTGCATGTGGATAGTGGGAAGCTGATCAGGTCGTGCGTTATGGCATGCAGAGTATGATTTACTGTGTAGTGTGTATTTATACATAAATGTAAGATTGTTGCTTGGGGAATATCTGTTGATCCAGGGAGAGACAGGTTAATAGGTGTGATTGTATAATTATTTATGTAAGTGTATGTTTTAATTAAATCCATTACCATGCATATATGAGCATTAAATGCGCGTGCACTTGTGAGTAGTTTTTTGCAAGAGAACGTGGAGATTGTTATATTCATGTATGTTTAGATAGGGTTTGTGTATGTAATTGGTCATCCCATAAGTAATGCGCAATATGTCTTAATCTTTATCCATTATTTTATGGATGAAAATTAAATTCGTTGAATAATTTGTTTAAATATGTATTTCATTTATTAATATAAAAGTAATATAGGTAGTTTATACCAATGAATACTAATAGTGTCCATCTTTCTACTAACTTTTATTTACTATGGTTGTAAAAATCATTTAAATTTGATTAAAATGTTCTTTAAAGTTGATTTCCTGTCATGAAAATGCCCATCTACAAATTGATCTGAAGAACAATCTACCAACATATCTTTACTATCATTTTCAACCCCTACCCTAAGCCTATAGGATTGGTCACCAGTTTTGGGGTGACGATAGGAAACCAGTGTATTGGTGTCGGGATAAGGTGGTCAAGGTGGCTTTATCCTCGAGATTGGTCTGCTCCAAAGTTTTCTTTCTGGTTATAATATGGTTTTAGGCCAGGTTTGAATGGTAACCCAGTTATTGCTTGGCATAAGATAGGACTCTGAAGCAAAATGGCGGTTTTATAGGCTTTAATCTCGGCTAAGGGCTGCTTTAGTTCAGGCAAGCGAAATAGTTGAGTATTCGGCAGTTCGTTTGTGCACTCATGTCTTTGGATGACTATCAGTGCTAAAGTTCAGTGTTTCTTTTATGTCTCCTTCTACGTATGATTGTTGGGATTATGACAGATGTATTGAGGAGGAAGAACGGACTCGTTATGCTAATAATAAATAACACAACTAACAAAAAAATCAGAATGAGAATAAAGATAATAATAATGTTTCTGCCCGTCTATTTATACCAACGGAAATTAAGGGAGCGTGGCTTCTCTTCTCTTAATCTCAACGCAGGGCGGAGCTTATTGGGCACGTGTGTTCTCTACTAAGACTTCTAGTTGGAGTCAAAGGGAGTGTGCATGTTGAGTGTAGGCACGTGTCCACTAAAAGAGTATTTGAATTTTGCCATCTGAACGAGCTTATCAAGCAGGCATTAATAGCATGATTGATTTCGTCGTTTCACAGGTTCATGTAAAGTCTGGCTGGTCAGATCAGATTCCATTCAACCTGTGTCCAGCTGTTTTCCACGGCTTCCGTTATCTATCTCTAGATCTTTATCTCACATCTGTTTCCTCATGTGTGTAGGTTTGTACATTCGCGTGGTAACCCAACGATTTGACTTGCATCCTAAAACATATTTTGATTGCATTTATTTATATTGTGGTGAGAAAGTGACAATTCCAATACGTTCCTAAACCAATTCAATTACGTTTATCCCTTGATTAAATTTAAATTTGAAAGGAAATCAAGCTTCCTTCACTCCTTTCTCGATATGTTCATCCACCGTGAAATAGATTCCAACTCTCTCTAATGTACAAATTATCGTAAAGTCCCACAGTTGCTTAGATACATTTTTACTCCGGTCATAGCAACACAGTAAAGAAATCCATTTCTTTCCTGAAAAAAAAGAAAATTCTAAATAAAAAACGAAAACTTTTGCCAAGTAACTTCGCACAATTCATAATTCATCATCATCTTCACCCTATCATCTCCATATATCACCCTACTTTCATAAACATCTCATCAATACACACCAACACACTTTTAAAGCTGCAGAAGAAAGAAAATAATGAAAATATACCTCTCCCATCTCTCTCTACACTTTTACCTCATATATTATCCCGATCCCGTTCTTCATTGGTGCGTAGAGAATATGAGATCCTAAATACATTGATTGCAAAATTAATATTATTTATTCTCTTATTTTTTTATAAATGAAAAACATCACAGCATTCCTTCTCCGACCTGGCAGGTTTCTGATGTCAAATAGTTATGAATTCAGTGAGAATGGTTTACTTTTAAATTTATGGGGTCCTTTTAAAACAAATAATTTGGAGTGCAAGTTGGCCAAAGATTAACAGGTAACCCGTAAACGTCTAAGGTTGCAAAATAAAGACGATAATGAAAATATACCTTTACTAACCACAAAAAAATAGAATTTGAATATACACAGATATAGGGTTTAAATGCAATGATCGCACAGGCGAAATTAAATGGCGGCACGAGACACAAGAGGGATAATTATAGGATTAGTGGTTGGCTTCGGGTTGGTGATTAAAAGGGGATTTTAAACCGAGGCTCGCACACAAAAGATGGGACGATTCGGGTAGGTCAGATTATAGAATAATCTTTGGGCGTCGAGTGTTTTAACTGCTTACATGTTAGGAAGGGCCAGTTGGGATACGATGACTGCAATAGGGAAGTTGGGTTACCTCACGGGGCAGATGAGGGAGCATACGTAGTTTGGCCTTCGGAGATGGAAATCCTCCTCAGATACTCACCGAATGACTATTGCAGAGTTCATGGATGTCGATTTAGCCTTCATTACGGAATTGAAATCGTAGTTGTCTCCGATCGCAACGGGCAAGCGTTTCCTTAGCTCGAACGCGGTATTAGGCGGTAAGTCTTGAAGTGCTACCTTCTAAACCGAGTCGGGGGATTATATAGACATTCTGCGGGGTGGCTTTAATTGCTTGGTGGGAGCTTCCACAACGCGTGCGATCTTATGAAAAGGCAGCCACTCCTTCGGGGGAACCGAGATAAAGTTATTGTAGATTGTTCGAAGAACTTCAATCTATGCCGAACGGTAGGAATGCTGGCTGGAAGGCCATGTGAGACCACGAAAATGTCTCTCTAAGTAAATACACCTGGGGTGCAATAAAACGGCGTGGACCGCCTCCTCACCGTAGATCAGATGCGCTGTTAAAGTTACATGTGGTGATCTTGAGACCACGTGGGTCCCGAAGAGCACGTGTTTGCTCTTGAACCTTATTCTTCTACACGGTACTTAATTACCTAGGGAAAGTAGTTGATCCGGCCTTAATTGATTCTCTGCAGAATTTGAATAACTTCAAGCCGTATTAAGCTTCAACCAGATTATTAAATCATATGACCTACCAGGTAGGGATCAACTAAACTATTGGTCGTAGAATAGGGTCAAGTTAACCCTTTCTGCATTTACGAGTGCGTGGTAGATTTATAATATAAGTAGTGTGCAAATTAACTGAATCTAGGTTGGCCACAGTCGACTATTTTGGAGTTTCCGGGATAAAAAAAATGGCTAAAAAATAACTTTACTAATATGCAAATTAATATTATTTTACAAGATTAAAACGAGTTTTAAACCAAGCTATGCACACATTGAATGTACACGGGTCTCAGTGGCTAAAAGGGGAGTGAAGACTTGGTGTGGACGGTCACCGTACAACAAACGAACAATATTGGCAGAGGGAAGCTCGAATAACCTTGAGCGTATAATAAGTCGATGATGAAGGCTTTACACTGGGGGGGGGGGCAATTGCACAGGAGAGTTGCGCGTTTCTGTTACCTCGAAGATTTAGGTCGATAGAGTAATCCTTGCCTTGGTGACAAGTTCAAACAATAGTCTCTTGACAATGACTATTACGAGGGGGGAGGGGGCTTAAATCTTGATTTCGAGTAATACGAATCGAGACTCAGCGTGCTGCGTTCGAGGGGCGGGAGGAAGTGGGTCGAGGTAGACTAACGAGAATTAACGAGAATACTGGGAGCTTGAGGGATTCTACGAGAATTGTGCAGAGTCCAACGGAACGCAAATAGAGGGTACAAACGGGGAAGTGCAGACGGCGGATACGGACGGGGTAAGGCGAACGGCGGAAACTGCCCTCCAAATCTCGCGCGGGATCATTTATTGGGGTCGAATAGGGGTTTTCCCACTCTGGCCGAAGGGGAGGGTTATAGAGTCAGACGCTTCGGAAGACGAGAATAATCTCGGCCCTTTAACTCGAGCGTGGGCAGGTTCCTAAGTCAGCGAGGCGAACTTTGTCCGACTTCGGATTGGGCCTTTCGGGCTCTCAAACCTGTCGCAGCTTCCTGTAATGGCGGCATTTCTGCTCTTTAGTTTGAACCAGGTGTAATGTTTAATATTATTTTATACCTTTTTATTGCACATCTACTTTGTTTATTTTCTTTTCGTGTTCTTTTTAAATTACACAAGTTCTTTCTCTTAGTAAATAGCTGAACTAGCGCTGAGAGATGCTAAGGTTCATTAACATTTTTGTTGGCAATTACTAGCAATGGACCAGAGATCCCTACAAGTTGGAAGGATGGAGCAGAAATTCATAAAACTGCAAACATAGAGAAACAGATCTTCCCTAAATTGTAATTTTAGTACACATATTTCTACAATTGCTAAAAATATGGCAATGCTCAATACATGGGTGAACAATTAAGCACATATCATCTGAAGTGTTTGTAATACGACAAAGAACTTTACAAGTGGGAACAAGTAGCCATAGATTCTTTATAATTGCGAATAACGGGTCATAAATCCTTATAAAAGTGTAATCAATGGGCACACATACGTTCAATGAAATACAAATCAATACAAGTAGGAATGATATGAATTCGGAGAAATGTGAAGAAAATGACACAAATCCCCTACATATTCAAATAGCGGGGAACAAATCTAAAGAGAGAGAAAGTGAGAACAGGGAAGCCTAGCCTCCTTCAAATGCAATCCAATATTTTTGAATATTGCAAATGATAAAACAACCACAGTTTGTTTAAAAGTCGAAACAATGGGGTAAAAGATCACTACAAATGAGTACAGTGGTGCCTCGATCCCTTTCTTTGCAAATAATAGTGTTCAGATCCCATGATGTGCTAAAGATAGGACACAAAATCTCTATATGTGGGAACTCGGTGAATGTGTCCTGTACAAGAATAAACAATGAGATACAGATCTATACAATTGCAAGGAATGTGTAAAAGATTGCTAAGCGGTCAAATAATGGAGAAAATATCTTACTAGAATTCATAACAATGAGTTAGAAATCGTCTTCTAGTGCAACCACGGCTCCTCAGCGTTGAAACTTGTGACATTCCGAAACGACCAAGCAAATTTTCTGGAACCATTATAAAATTTACTTTATTTTGGTGCCAATAACTGTGGATGTACTGTTTCCCAAAGTACTCATATCATCTTTACAACTAGCTATAGGTAACCGGCTTCGCGCGAGGTAAAATGTTCTGTCGCAAATAAATACCGACTCATATTGTTTGAAATTCAGGTATTGTGGCAGAAAATATATCTTTACTAGCTGATTATTATTATTTGTGGTGGAAAGGCATATTCAGGAGAGTTGTACACTCTTTTTCCCATATAATTTAGCTTAGCTTTAGCTTAATGTTGTCCATCGTTGCCGATGACGACGTCACTCCATAGATGGATGAGTTTGATGATGTTTGGTTGATGAGCAATGCATGGAGTGATAACTTGTACGATAACGTTTTAGGTGGAAAGTAAGCGTGCATTCTTCAGTCAACCATCTTCACTAACCCCTGCTGAGTCCAGTGGAAAGAAAATGATCCAGGACCACTGGAGAAGGTTTAAGTTGCAGTGCTCTGCCGAAAAAAAGTCCCTCCTTGGTCTATCACCTAATGCACGAGCACCGTACAGATTTGATCTCCAGGTTTACTCCTGAAGCCTTGGCCCTTCCAAGGGCTACCACAAGGCAGTCGGGCTGGCCGGGGTATACCGCCAGGCACTCGGTCGTTGGACCTACCTTCAGCTAAATGCAGGGGGACCACGAGCAAGTAGTACGCCAATAGTTAAGAGACAGATGCTAAGTAAGGAACAACGTTGTGGTTCCATGAACAGATACAGCGTGTTATTGATACAGATTATTTATATGTTCGATAAGTCTTCGAAATCTTCTGGATAGATGCCGCTAGGCTTTGCTGTGCTGTGTTACCAAGTTATATTTTTCATAACGCAGGATGAAAAGTTTGGTATAAGGCCAAAATAACATTAGCCAAACGTTAATGCCAATATCTTTGTGATTTCGAACGATTAAACATTAAATAAATAAATAAAGCAAATTAAGCCGGATAAAGGAAAATTTGGTCAATTTTGGCAAACAGGTTTTAAAACAAACCCGTTTCAAAGTGTTTTGACAGTAATCCTTGAAATAACGTAATAATGTAAAAATATGACCAAATTCAATTACTTTTATGTAAAGATCAGATCTAGTTTATTTATAATTGAATATACCCCTACGGCCCTATCTATCATTAAAATAGTAATATTTTAAATTGTCAGTCTGAACGAAATTCATCCTAAAAGTAGCTAAACGTCACTCTCAATATTATTGTGATAATGGATGATTAAAAATTAAAAAAAATCTTCATCGATATAATTAAGTGTGGCAATTGTACTTCCCTCAAGCTTACAATATTTAGTCTTGTTCATATTTAAGTTATTTTTCCTTCAACCTTCAGGATAATGTTTTAACCGTGTTCAACCTTCATGATCTTTTGCCCAATTAAATCGCTTCCTCTTGTTCACCTGAGACAGCCTTACATCCTTTGAGCCCAGCTTATACGAACCTTCTTCTCACTGTGCGTCTTGCTATCTCATTGTTTGTTGCTGCCCTAAACTCAGCAGCTACATCAAAACATTTCTTTGTCCTATCGGTCATAGATGTCCTTTCTCAACAACCTCTCTTCCTTCCTAGTTGTACACTTTGTGCGACCTTGACCATCACTGTTTTTGAAAGAATTAGTCTCATTGTACCTTTTAATGGTTGCTTTGACACAGTTTTTTTTATCATTTTAATGTCTTGTCCCTCTTGAGACAATGCAATGAGCTAAGCTCTTTGAGTTTCAGGAATCTGTTTCTTAGGGGACAATTTTAACCAAAAATTACCACTTGAAAGTTAACAATAAGATAATCGCAAAAAACTACGAACAAACTTCAATATCACACATTGAATGGCAGAAGGTTGCCCCAACCAATTATGCACTATATAAAAAAAATACATTAGAGTGGTTATGAAAGCAAATTAGGGGAAATCAAATGTTATTTGATGATAGAATATACGCAGAAATGTTTATTTAAATTATGTCAAATATGAAATAAATGTGTTTCAATCATATGATTCACTTTTACATCTCTCTCTCTTTCCATATATATATATATATATATATATATATATATATATATATATATATATATATATATATATATATATATATATATATATATATAAAGGCAAACTTCAATGAACGATGTGATGACTGCGGTAGTATATTAATGTGCAGGACTAAATCGAGCACGCCTAGGGGATGCTCTATCTCGTCTACGCAAAGCAAGTCACTGTAACCAATAGGCCAATATACATATGTTTGAATTTGTTTATTACTAACCTTAGAATTATCCGAATAACTTAAAATTATAAAACTGATGTGGATTAGAATAACGTGCACTATTTTGAAATGAACAAACCCAAACTTTAAGTGAAATCCATTAAAATTTAAATTATTCAAATTGGCTAGGGAAAAAAGTGAGTACGGAAGAAGTAATATATATTAAATTACTAATTACAAACTTTTAGAGGAAAAATGTCGATGAATGCATAGCCAAGTATTTTCTAGAATGTTCCACTATTGTTATCAACAAGTTGTGATGTTTGGAATTTCAAGAGGCATTCATTTCCTTTTCAATTTATCGGCTATGGTCTAGCTAAGTAGAAATGCCTCTTCAGATTAAAGCAAGGCTAAGTCATGTTGGATGTGGTGGAGACCCGAATAAGATTAACTTCACTTCGTATGCCATGTTAAACTTATAATCCCCACTGATATATAGAAGGTTTGAAAAAAAAATAAAAAATTCGCACGTAAAACTACCAACTTATTTATTTTGACTCAATTTCCCATAAAAAGATCCAAATTCCTTACCCCTACCAATTTTTTGACCTAGAACTTTGCTCCTTAGCTCCGTCCAACATAAAAAAAACACAACGCAAAGCAGGTTTTCTTGCCACCAAAGTTATTTCCTCTAATTTTTTGCTGTAATGTTTAGAGGTTAAATAAATTTGGACAAACTGGTCATACAGGTTTGTCTTTGAAGCCACACGCCAATGCCAATGAGCGAATTCCGTCAACCAATCAGAGTTCAGCTCGGACGAAATATGTACGGAGACACGGACCTCTATTCCTGTGGTCATAAAACCTTGACGCGAGGAGTAACTAATAATTACTGTAAGACATCATTTTATATTCCAGTTTCAATCACTTTGAATTAGTGATAAGAATTTGTTTAATATTCTGGGTGGCAAATATAAGAATATAAGTAATCTATCAAAGTTTAGATGTTATTCGAATTTTCGTTAGAAAATAAGTGATTTTTATATGCTAGGTTGCTAGAGAACGCCCTCCAGCCCGCTTAGCCAGAAAAAAACACCGACTGGAAAAAGTTAACGGGATCCTAATCATTGGGGAGCCCTCGACAGGAGCCACTCTTCTTTTGCGGGGTGTCGAGAAGTATTGTGCTTTTGACACTAATCAGTGAACAAATAAGAACCTTCGCCACCCCGGAGGAAGCGGCGATCAATTCGGGTCAAGGGTATGTGGTAGAATTACTTTCAACAGAGGAGAAGACTGTCATCTATTGTGAAGACAGTTGATGAAAGACATCGGTGCTATGCCAGGCTATATGTGCAAGATCGATATACTCCCGCTTTTGTGAGCACATTCCCTCCACCAATTGGTGCCCAGAACTTTACCAGCCTGGCCAGAGCTCGCTTTTTTAAAAAATAAACCATGTATATTCCTTTAACATGTACGTAATTATATATTAATATTCATCACACTGTTAATCAATTCATGATACCTCAACGCAAAACGAGATCATGAATGCTATAACCTTGATTCTGCAGTGGAGAACCAGGTCTAAAAAATATATACATACAAAGCGTAGACAAGCAAGCTTACGGATACAATTCAAGGACTTCCCAAATGTGTTTGTGTCTTCAGGTTGTTTCCATAGTTTACCAGCCTCATTTCACAAACTCTTCTGCAACGTGACGAAATTAACTGCCTTTACAGATAGAAACCATATCTGATAATGTCGTTTTCTAAAACTTTTCATTCACTATAGTGAATATGGCCTATGAGATAAGCAACCAGCTTAAGGTCCCAACTCTTACAAAATATCGAATTCATTTGTTTCTGATTTCATTAAGACAAATGTGCAAAGTGCGATATTTAGTGTCCAAATAAACATTTTGTTAACAGATAAAGAGGAAAAAAAGATAAAGAGACAAAAATGAATTTAGAACTTCAGAACAATGTGCGCACATGAACCAACTCCAGACAAATTTACCCGAACTTCGAAACTTGTTGGAGATGGGCCACTCCTTAGCTCAGTGAAAAAAAATGACCTTTCAAGATCTGTGACGAGAAGCCAAATTGCATATGGTTATTCTTTAGATGGAATTCCATTGGGGTTGAATTTTCAGTAGTAGCTATAAGCTGTTGTGTTACACGTTTCGAATCCCACTTAAAAACGGGTAGTCAGTTAGATAGTCATTAGACAATGGGAATGGGTGATTAAAAACTACATTAAAAAAAAAAATAAACCTTTCAACGGATTTTTCTAAAAAGTTTAAAAACTATATAGTACATCCATTTGACCAAAATGTGAGTTTCTATGTAAGAGAAACCCGTAAAAAGCAAGTTTCTTTGGGGAATCTTTAAGATCAGTTTCCTTTTATGCATGGGATTTCTCACTATTGTAATTGTGAGGTATTGGTATTTTGCATTTTAATTAGGTTAATTTAGGTTAAGTTGTATTTATTCAGGTAATAGTGTAGTCATGACGTAAAATATGACTAATATTTAAGTAAGAATTGGCATTATATTGGACTTTTTAATGTCTAACGGATTGATTAATAGAATTTTAAAATTTAAAAAAAATCCCTTTTATCTGGAAATCATTTCTTTAAAAGATAACAAGCAAACACAAATTTAAGTACTTTCATATTATCAACAGCCAATATTTTATAAAGGATTTTGGAAAAGACCTATTTGTGACATCTCACATAACTAACCTAATCTAATCTTTTAGTAAACACTAGGAAGGTTAGGTTACATTAAACTATGTTAGGTAAATATTTTACTTTGAGCTTTTGTTAGGTTAGATTAGGTTAGGATCGTTAGGTTTTATTATCAAAACCAAAACTATGATGTAAAATATTGTTTCCACAAAGCACCAATTATTCAATTAAAATTAAGATTCTGAACGCCAGATTATTTTCAGCTTTCAGGTGACTCGAATACTTCCTCGTCTCCAAAATCCACTAGTAAAAAAAATTAGCTCAAGATAAAAAGGGAAGTATACAAAGATCTCATCATATCTCTCCCCCCGTCACCCGTTGAGGCTGAAATCATAATGACTTTGACTGTTTGTGTTTATTTTGAGATTTCGTTCCCGGGGAGTTTAAACGCACCCTCGTGGTAATTTTCTACGTCCTCTATATTTTGTGTTCTCATTCTTTTGGGTTCCAGAATAAACCCCATTACGAGTGAGACAGGGCATTAAACCCTTTCCCTAGAAACGGGCTTACCTTAGTCATGTCGAGACGTGAGGCAGTGTATGTTCACAAAATCAGACCTTTAACCTGGATGATATGGCCTGGGTAGGAAAGTGGGCGACGAGCTACAGTAAGTTGGGGAGGCCAGGAGTTAAGAAATATAAGGCCAGTGCGCAGTTGGCAGCCAATATGGAAGAAAGCAGGAACTTGGGAGTGGTGGGTAGGAACAGAAGGCAAATGGGTCACTTTGAATGACAAAGAGTAAGTGTGAGAGAATGTGTGTGAAAGAGAGAGAACCGACAATTGAGGCAGAGATAATTACTAACAAGTGAATAAAATAAATGTGAATTAATATTATAAGTATACATAGTTACATGTTCTATGCTTCTCGTCCCATATTTTACCTGTAAAATAAAGTGTAAGAAAATGCTTAAATTGAACAGCAATTAAACACCCAATAAGGTGAGGAAAATATAAAGAAGAGTCAGAACGCTTGTCTTTATTTACAAAGACTTCCGTTTGGAAAGAACAGACATAGACAAGGAGCAGCAATGCACATATTGGAGGGGGGCTCTCCTTTCTCAAGCTCTCAGGAAAGGGGAAACATCAGGCAAAATATTAATTTGACACCAGAATAATTGCAAAGCTACGAACGAGCCAAGTTCCACTCGCGGCAAGATGGAAAAGAGGGGAAAGGATCCAAGACAGAGGTGAAGCATGGGTAAAATAACAGATGATATGGATTAAGGATCCTTTTCTCAACCCTTTTTTCTTACACCCAACGGTGTGGGGATAGTGTGGCATGGGTAATAACCCCGCTAAAACTAAAACTTAGAGTAACAGCACGCCCGCCTGCCCCGAGACCCCAAGAGAAAAACGTGCTCTCTCTCTCTCTCTCTCAGTTCATCTTTTGCCCCTTTTTTCATTGTCTAATTATCGTTCGCGCCTCTTTAGTTGCATTAAAGGGTTAGAGATGGCGTTAAAGGCTCTTAAAAAGTCCCCTCAAACAACTCCTTTTATTTTAAACGATCATTCTTTTTAATCCTCTTCTTAAAAATATTTACTGTAGCACTTGATACGAAGGTCTTAGACCTGTTATTCCACGTTTGAGATATTTTTTCTCAGAAAAGAAATGTTGTGTTATCACAGCGTTAAATATCCGCTTACTTAAAACTATTATTTCTATTTACTGATCGGTTTTCTAGTTGAAATATTGAGTTAAAATTAATATTGGTTAACCTTTTAATATTTTTAATACTTCAATATGTTGGCGGCGCAAATGACAATTATTTAATTAAAATAAATTGAGGAATTAATTTCGTTGCTCGATGCGGGGTGTACTTAAATGTCCTTTCGTATGTATGGGGACCAGGATTGTACCTTTATTCCATATTGGGGATTGAAAGGGCTGCATATAAGGGAAGAATAATATCGGCCTATCTAAATGAAAGATGTCTTGTCATGTATCTTAGAAGCCTATTAGAATTCTGTGTATTGTTTTGAAAATTTTAGATCATAGGAGATTATGACGAATAAAATAAATTTCTGATTAAATTTACAGCTCAAAGTATAATTCCTTTTGAGATTATCATGGCCTCTGTGAATTACCTTACATTTGTCATGTTTGAATTGAATCTTTCATCTTTCCGACCATCTTACTACTCTATCCAAGTCTTTTCGAAACGACTACAATCACTAGAATACTTTTTCTTTCTACCAAGTTTCGTGCAATCAGTAAATTTTTATAATTTTACAAAATAAATTCGTGGCAAATCGTTTATTTATACTTAAAAATGCAAAAGTCCAAGAACGGCGCTAGTAACTAATCAATATAATGAGCTATTTTCATTGACAACATCTCTGCCTAGGGAATCCTAGCCTGTTTTCAATCCACTTCAATATACCGACCCTCCTTTCCGTAAGATTTTAGCTTTATTATTTTATTTTATATCAGCCGGTTTTATTTAAACTTTGTGATTATTCAGTGAAAACAAATCAATAATAGTAGTTAAGCATAACTGTCCGCATCGAAATGAGTCTTGTCTGTCATTTATTAAGTTGTTTACCTAAGGATTCTCCATCATCCTATTTCTAATAATCGAGCCAAAGAGTTTACTAACAACGAAATAAGGGAGATAGGGCGATAATTTCCACGATAAGTTTCTATGACTTTCTTTTTAATTGGTGTTGGTTATATTTGCCTCTTTGAACTCATTAAGAATTATTCCCTCGCTAAAACAGTTTTGAAAATTAGCTTGCTAATTCCCTAAGAAGGATCGCCTAGATTTTATCGGGAGTCACTGCACTAACTCTATAATTTAAGAAGGGGATTTTTTTAGTAATTATTTCTGAACTTTGCTAAAAAAAAAAACTAAGTCATAACCAAACTAAGATAAAATTTTTATTCAAATATTCCAAAAAATCCCTTTCTTTAATTATAGACTTAGTGAAGTGATGATGATTATAATTGGCGAAGTTCAGAAAATTTATAAAAATTTAAACATGGCTGCTTTTTTATAGATTTTAAATTTTAATCTTCGTAGCGAAGCGCAAGCTCCCCCCTCTAGGGGTGAGTGGCGAAGCCATTGCCAGGTTTTCTAATATAAAAATTAATTTAATTTTCGGTTATTTCAATATTTGGTAGAGAAGCATCTCCACCAAAATTAATTACTTCTTATATCTTAGGTTACTTGTATATTTAAAACATTTACAAAATTTTAAATTTATTTAATATTAGTGTAGTAAATAGATTGATAATTAAATGCAAATGGAGGAACTTTTTTCAAAAGAACCATATATTTTATTTATTATCACAAGTACACGACTAGTTTTGTTGTATAATAATAATAATAATAATAATAATAAGTCTTTTGTCGCTCAATCTTTCAGCCGTAGAAACAATGACTACGTTTGACTTTTTAAATAAAATGAGAAAGAAAAAGAGAGCAAAAACAACATAAATGTTGTTTTCTTATAAAAACAGCATTCATTTGCATTGAAGGTTAATTTAATATTTTCACCACGCGAGCAGGATCGTCAGTACCCTCGAATCCTCCAATTCATGAAAGGGCCCCGATGTTTTCACTATTTGGCCTGGAAAATTTACATATGTATAAAAACCCCTTGACTCGTGTTTTGTTACACCGCCAGTTCTATTTATAGATCCTTTGTACGTTCTTATTATGTGTTTGGCAACTCATAGAAAATAAAGGTATTTGTTTCGATTCTCAAAACTATTGCTCTTTTGTGAAATTGGAGGCAATCTGATACTTTCCTTTCATTAGTTATCAACGGCACCTGGATTGATGCATTAGAACATCCGTTTTATAAGACAATATTTAATTATATTTAGCGATAAATGAAGGCTGAAAATTAGTAAGTATGCATTTGTAACGTTTAAAGTTTCAGCCCAATTTAAAGGTTTTAAGTGAAAGTGAAACACATAAATATAACAAATGGTGATGTGATATAATCAAAACAAACTGTTTCAGGGACGCTCTTTAGCCAAATGATACCCTTGTTCGTTTTCAATAGTCGTGAAATTGTGTCAATCAAACACAGCCAATCACAACACTACTCTATTCAATATCCCCTAGTCACAGTACAATGCACTTATTGCTCCTACGTTATAAGCCTTACATCAGGGTAATGGGTCTAAACAAAATTCTTCCTGGCAATTCCCGCCCCTTTAAACGACGACTGGTTTCTCGTTCCCTTGGTCTCAAGTATGTCCTCCAACAAGAGCTTTCAGCCTGATTCGAAATAAAACGGGTTCTGGCTCTAACTCGACGAAATCTATACAAAGTAATTTCACACGGACGTTACTTTTAGTGAGGCCGTTTCACGCTAATCCTACGACTACAGAAAATGTTAGTATACAAAACTGACCGAATTTGGAGGAATGGAATCCGAACCCGAAGAAATTAGAACACTGTAAAAGAAATCCATTGTTCCATATTATTCTGAATTGGATGTTCTTAACGAGGGTTTTCTCTCTCGGCGCCCGATCTTTTACTGCTTCAAATCCTTTGGCTGGCTTTGAGGTGGGGGTTTCCTTATCATATAGGAGGGGGACCGAAATTCCAAAACAACTCTTTCAGCTTCTGACGGTGGCCGCGAAATCATAGATGCCTTGAGGCTACCATCGTTCTGGCCGATAGACTTCGAGGAAATCATTCGTAGTTTCACATTTGATTTGATTTGATGAAATAAGTGGTGAAAATGTGTTCACAGCTACCTTCAAGGTTTTGCTATCTGTGAGTCTAAATAATATGCAGAGGCACGTGGCTGATTTGGCTCGTGCGAGGTGCCCGTCCGGGTGAAATAGGACCCCATGGTTTTGAGCAGATCAGGGTTTAATCCAAAATTGTTGCCAGTCGTATTGTCCTGGTGCCCAAGGGAGGTTAAGACTGCTAAGGATTCCTTTTGAGCGCGGAAAGTCATCAACGGAGTAGATTAAAAGTTTTCCAGGTAACCATTTAGTTAGTGTCAGGGGATAAAAGAGTTTTGCAACGTGTGCAGAGTTGGTCACCTAACAAAGAACAAAGAACTTCTCGTAAGACGAAGCGGTCGTGCGCCTGTACTGAGTCATTTGACAAAGAAGACGCACACCTGGCGAAGTCAGTCTTAAGAATGTGTCCGGGACACTCCAATCTATCCTGTTACAAGAGAGAGGGGCTCCAATCGCAAGGTCATCGCGCACGGAAAAGGATTTAAGGCTGGAGGGGGAAAATAATCATCTGGTGAACCCAAACTCCCACAATATGTTCTCGATTGGAGCAGCGCCTTCCTCACCTTCGTTATCAAAAGGCCCTCGGAGTTCAGCCTCATGGAAATCTAAGGCTATCTCAGGGAGGGTCTTTCGCTTGAAGAAGGCAGACGGGTATCCTTCGAGTTAGTCTTAGAGGAAGTTTTACTTCAACAATATTGCAGTCGACTCCGGGTTTACTAGGATAAATTGCCCAGGCTTTATCACGTTGGTCACGTACTCGCTATTAGCTTTTTAGGGATATAAGTGCTTTGTAACCATACCATCCTAGGATGGTAATCGGACAAGCTTATGCTATTTACACACGACGCAGTGTTTCCGTTTTTCTTTTCCCTTTAAATATCTCCTCTGGCCATTCTCCTTCTCTGGGATTTAAACGGTAGGAAAAATCACTGGGTGGAATAGTGAGTAAAGTGGATATATTGAACATTTTACTACCCAAATATCCTTTTAAGGGCAGCTGAATGTCAAGAAAGCACATTGGAAATGCTTACAATGTAGGGGGAAGCCTTTTGTTCAGAAGTAAAGGTCGATTAACGGTGCCTTTGAGTTCTTCTCGGCAATTTCATCGACCTGGTCATGACTAGCATTTCTAGGAACGTGTGACTAAATGTCTACCATTATTTTTGCAAGTATGATGGGCAAGTTGATTGAAAAATTGGTAAATATTAAATTATCTGCATTCTAGACAGCGGAATCACAATGTGACTTTTGCAAAATCCTATCCACGTCAGGTCCTATTCTCAGGTTAGAAAATGATTTCTGCGAGGCCTTATTTATTATAAAGCACTGCACCATGATGCTTTTAGTTTTAGTGAAGTCCCATGTTACAGAGTAGAGATAAGGTATTATGGAGTGCCGTTATAGTATCTGAAAAGTGGAGTTTCAGATAATGCGTCGATCCAAACGGTTAGTGGGAGTTTTCTTCAGTTCAATAAGGCAATAGGAAGTCGTACCACAGGGAAGTATCATCATTCCCACACACTTAGCTTTGAGCATCAACGGCATCACGTTGGTACTGCCGATAGTTGTCTTACTACGCTCTATGTGGATCACCTTTCTATCTTTTTTGGTAAGGCCTAGCTGACCCTCTGGAGTCGCCAAACCAACAGGTATTAAACTGCATATTTCACTAAGCAGAAGCAAAAAGTTTTCGTTTTCCTTTAGCCAAGACTAAGATAATATAATTCTACCGCCGTCCACGGCTCTACCCCGACCAATTCAAACCATAAACGGTGATTGCCTAGAAGTAGTAAAATCGGAACGTTTCCTTTGTCTTTTTTCGACCGATATACCACCCGGAGGCCTATATTTACTCCCATAATGTATTTTATACCCGCGCTTTTGACAGTCAGCATCTGGGATTCTGATAGGGCTATCATCTGGTCTTCTATCTATCCTTTACGCGTTCAAAACTCGACTCTGGACTCGAAAGTTTGCATCTGTAGCCGTACAAGAATTGCAGAAGGTGGAAGCAATCCACTACCTAGGCATTCGTTAGGCTAAGAGTGCCTTCCGTACGTTTCCTTTTAACAGTCTCCTTATCGAATCCCGTGAAATGTCACTTGCTATGCTAGGTTTCTAAGTGATTATGGGCTTGTTTGCGAGTGCCCAGTTTCTTTTTCAGTCGACAATAGCTCCCATTGCTTCCACGACTGTTCTCGACGGTGCCTATGCCCCCAGCAAAGAATGGTATATCTTTCTATCTTTATGAGAGAGCTGGTTGAAATAGATCGTTCAGCAGGGAAGATTACGCCAGCATTTCTTGTTAAGAGACTTAATTGTGATTTATAGGGACGCTTATAGCGCGCTGACTGGTCTCGAGATATTAGAATTTTCACAACCTCTGGTTAGCACTGTTTGTGACGCCACGGCTGTCGTGATCCAAAAGATGTCGAGATTGGCACATCTCACCAGAGATTTGCTCTTTCACACGCTGACTACATGGCAGGGAGCCTAAACTCTCGCGTCATCCCGCTGGGGCACCTCCCATAGTCCTACCTTAAGATGTCCTGACAGCTTGAAGGCTGTCTTCTGAAATTCCTAATCGGGCACACTCATGGTCGGTATCCCCATTTGATAGAGCACTCCTCCTGCAGCTCACCGCAGAGCCTGTGTTGACCTTCAAACTACCAGGCATTATCGTGTTGATAATCACTTTCTAGTAAATTTTCACGCACACTACTGTTCCGGTATTGGGCTAAGCGGAGTCGCTATCGCTTCTCCCTTATACGCAGGAGGGTTTAATTAACACCTGATTCTAGAATAATTGACTTTTGGGAGGAGGACTTCTTTCTTCTCTCTATATATTTTGTGGGTAGAGAATTGCATGCTCGGACCCAAGAGGGAAGTGAGTCTTTCACCAACGCTGACTCTGTCATTTCTCTTTCCTAAATTCGGTTAATTAATTTAAATTAGAGCTGTGTTTTTGACTTTTTTTATCTGCCATTAGTGTTTTATTTTTTTAATATATAGCCTAAGAAGTAGTCTGAATGTTTTTTAACTGACCATGCCCTAGGTCACGAGCGCCAGCAGAACACTCTTGAAACAAATAATAAATCTTCTTATTTAAAAAAAAAAATAATTTATGGGGCAAAAGAGCAAGATTTTAAACCCTCTCAGTCCTCCTCATGATGAAGCGCTTAGGACGGAATTGCCAAATCGGAATGAACCCTGGTCGAAATGTCTAAGGACGCGCCATTATCCAGATCATCCATGCTAGAGAAAGACTATTTGCCTTTATTTTATTTTTTTTCTGACCTACTTACTATAAGCCCTGATTCTGCAAAATGAAGGAGCCCCCTTTTTGTGAGAAGGTCCCATTAATTCGAATAACAGAGCACCTATTCCAATATGGTAGGCTCCGGAGAAATAGGCCTCCACAAGTCAGCACTAGTCTGTTCAGGGACCTGCTAAAGATAGTGTTCTCACTGAGGAGCGGCCAGCGCTGGAACTCTACCGATTATACCCATTAATCTAGGTGACGCCGCACCAGCATCAGCTAATAATAGCCAAGAGATCGTCACGCGACCACCTATGCCACCGAAGATATAATATTTCA
The DNA here is from genome assembly GCA_963969495.1 of Ceratothoa steindachneri. NCBI lineage: Eukaryota > Metazoa > Arthropoda > Malacostraca > Isopoda > Cymothoidae > Ceratothoa > Ceratothoa steindachneri. The sequence continues at coordinate 11,816,493 of OZ018317.1, read as the reverse complement.
TGAAACCACAAAATGGCTTATTCTCCCCGATGGGATTACAAAGTCTTTGAGGGCGCGAGGCTCTTCCGCTCCCCACTCCGTTGCCTTGTTTGGATTAGAGAAAGAATTGCTTGGAGTTGGCTCCCAAATGACATAGTTAAAGAGGAAGCCCTTCTCCCCGTCCGTGTAGGAGAGAAAAAAAGTCCCTCACCACACCGTCAGGAGAGTTTTTAAGAGAGTCTGAGGCAAGAGAGATGGAGCTGCTTGGGGGAAGCTTGACAGAGACGTGGCAAAAGAATAATCCCAGGACAATCATAGGTCAACTTTTGCCTGTAAGCTTCACTTCCTATTTTTTTTCAAAAATAACTCCCAACTCATATATATTCGACCATGTGAAGAATGAAAGCAAGGTGGTAATTTTATATTTCATATCCCTCCGCTCCCTTTTCTGATTTTTGGACCTTTGAAGGTTTACAGATCTATTTACCTACCATAGACCTTAAGTCTCTTTTTCCATTTTTTGATAAGTTAGGCAGTGAAAAATCTTAATCCTACCCATCCATACCCTCTTTATATTCACGTTGTTCTTCTTCATTCATCAGGTATATTTCGTATAAGCCCAATCATTTTTCCATCTTTTTGCCTACATAACCTTAAAGTTTTTATTTCCCCTTCATTTATGCATTTACTCTTCTTCCCATTTACCCATATATCAATAACAATTTAAAAGTGATATAATAAAGAGATATCGAATATCTCAAAGCTAATTATTTGCCACTATACTGATTCAGGCGAATCGGTATTTGAAAAAATTTATATTAGAATGAAGTGTTAAGTACTTCTGTCCATAAATGGGCACCGTTACTCAAAATTGTAGCCATTTACTGATACCTCTTATTATGACTATATCTTTAGACTATATCTATACCTGTTATAGCAAGGCTGTTACTCGGTATAGTAGTTATCATATACAGTAATTAGAATATTAAAACAGTTATTATATATATTAGATTTTTATATGGTAAATATAACTTTTAATAAATATATGTTTATTCCTGGCGAACAATATGGGTTTTTTTTACCCAAAATATTACTTTAGAAACACAATCGAAAGGAAGTGAACAATTATTTTTACAACAGCTGTAAAATTTTCTACCCAAAACATAAGAATATATTTTCTCTCTGCGAGGCAAGAATCTATCGTGCATAGTTGAATAGATACTCAACAAGAACCGAACAGAGAAGTGAAATATGGACCTCAAAGCAGAGATTCGTATATTAAGAATAACTATCTATTGAGTTCAGGAGCATGCAGTAATCCCTGAAGTATTTCAAGAATTCCATCTCAGATACTACAGCCGACCGACGTACACACAAACAGACAACGCGAACCAAATGACGGAGGCTTAAAGGGGGAGGAGGGGAGAGCTCGCACAGGAAAATCGTGCATTGCGGTTACCTCGACGATTTGGTCGGAGGGAGTAGTCCTGCCTTTTTACAGACGGCGAAGAGTCCACAATAATATCCTCTTGACATGACAAACGACTATTAGGCGAGATGAACTCAGATCTTGCCTTTGGGTTTAAAATACCGAATCAAGAATTTGATGCGTCTCGTTGTGGTAACGGGTACCAACGTGTACGGTTTGACTCTCTCTATTTCTAAGAGAATACACGGAACTTGATGGATTTTGAAAGGGTTCGCGCGGAACTAACGGGGACGGGAAGGTGTCATATACTCGTGGATACTAAGGACACAGGCAGTTACCTACTGCCGCCCAATATTTGAGTCGAACGTTTTATTGGGGTGAGACAGAGGGGGAGAGTTCCAGTGGACAGACGATTCGCCAGGTGAGGTGGACTTTGCACGATTCCCGCCGACGTAGGATAATCCACGGTGGGACCCTTCGTGCTCTAAAGCAGATTTCAGGCTTCCGCGAACTCGAGCCTTCAGCCCGTCACAACCTTCGCCCTTTCGCTCCTTTTTAGCCTAGATTAAAAAGGGTCGACCAGGTGTGTCCTCTCTCTCTCCTCAAAAGAGACGTGCGCGCGCGTCTTTACCCTCTCTCTCTCTCTCTCTCTCTCTGACACTGTACAACAGAGAGAAATATGTTCATATTTATGCTGTAATAATGAATAATTTGAATAAATAATTGTTTCACGTGTTTGAAGTAGATGTGCTAGGTAATAAAAACCATGGATCGAAATCTAATCCAGATTTAATATACATAAAACAAAAACAAATAATAAATGAAAGCTTTGGTACATTTCAATATACCAAAATTTTACAAGCTCACCAAAGAAAAATATTGAAGGGGCATGTTTAAAATAGTTTAGAATACAAGGGCCTCAAGTTACAATTGGACTAGGATATCCGGGCAGTTACTACCTGGTAAGTGTATGGTAGATCCAAAGATTTTACATAGGTAGTACGATGAGATCCCTGTCTCGCACTCTGTGTAAAATTTGGAGAAATCACAGGTTACACTTAAAGAAAGGTCATTCGGCACGAAATCACCTTTCTGCATGAACATATACAGCAGATTGGCATGCGATACCTTTACTCAATTTCCCCCACAAAGTTACCCTGCAACAGTAAACGAAAAGACAAACATGGAGAGTTGAGGACTGGAAATGCGCTATCTGGTCAGATTGATAACGTTTCTGCCTGTATGGAAATGCACGCAGTCATCGTTGAAAGCTTCGTGATTTCTAAGATGCACAGGTCGACCTGTTCATCTTAGAAATCATGAAGCTTTCAACGATGACTGCGTGCAGGGTGAGCTTCAAACTATAGGAGACTTGATTATGTACTGGAGAACGTAACATTCCACTTCCTGTCTTCCAACTTCAGGTTCACCTGGCTAGAACTGTGGCTGACTGGTATGAGGAACATTCAGAAACAATCACATATCTGAAATGGCCCACATAATCATCCACGAAGTTAGCCCCAATTGCACAATTATTTGTTGCAAGAGTGGCTAAACATTGATGGTTAACTCATTTTGAAACTTATTCCCTCTATGCCACGACAAATTGCGGAGGCTATCCAGGCTCGTAGAGATATTACACACTATTGGGTATTCTGACTTCCTAGGTGAGTGATATTTTTCCGTGAGATTATGTTATGAGGTTGAGAAATAAGTTCTTGCGTTTTTTTTTAATGTTGTGTTGATTTAAGTTTTGTTGACGTGATTTGTGCACATATTGAGAAACAATAATAAATAATGAGAGTAAAATTTGCAAAGGTTAGGCATCGTCTCTTAACAGCGTAGAATATTAGTCTTTTGCTTAGGCAACGTCTTTAAGTTGAATAATAAGTCATTGTGGTTTATTTAAAAGTTGTGTTAATTTAATTTTTGTTCTGTACCCTCAAAATGGAAGGTCAAGTTGAAAGAAAGACGCATTTTCGACACTTGTTGTAGTTACATTTTTAATCGAAACGGGAACAATGCAAACGCAGCTAAAGCTTGTCGCAATATTTGTGCTGTGTACGGAGAAAATGCTTTATCAGAAAGGTCAGCTCATTTTTGGTTTTCACGTTTCAAAAACGGTCATTTCGATCTTAATGACGAAGAACGTTCTGGTCGCCACATTAAGTTGGATGAAGATCGATTGAACGACCTTCTTCATGAATATCCTCGTCAATCGACTAGAGAATTGGCTGTAAAATTGGCGTGTGATCAGAAAACTGTAGTGAATCACCTTTATTCGATGGGGAAATTTATAAAACTCGGTGCATGGGTTCTGCACTCTTTGAGCGAAATCAACAAACTTTAACGCTACACAATTGCCGCAGATTTGCTTGCTCGTCACAAGTCTACTCGTGGATATAGGGACAGATATCTTCACCGCATCATCACTGGCGACGAAAAGTGGTGTGTTTATGTCAACATGAACCATCGAAAACAATGGCTTAGCACCAATTAAAAACCACTTCCGCGATTAAAGCGAGGACTTCATCCACGAAAGACGATGCTGTTTGTGTGATGGAATTGTGAAGGCATCATTCTTGATGAGCTCCTTGCCAACAACGAGATTGTCAATGCAGAACTTTACGTTCAACTAATGTATCGACTCGCCGAAGCTATTCGTGAAAAGCGACCTCATCGACGTTATGGAGTAGTTCTGCAACACGATAATGCTCGTCCTCAAATTGCCAATATGACAAAAGAAGCCATCCAAACGCTTAATTGAGAAATCCTGCTGCCGCATCCTCCAGATTCGCCAGACTAAGCTCCATCGGATTTCCATCTGTTCCAATCGCTCTCCAACAATTTGCGCGGCGTTTCGTTCAATACTGATGTGGAATTAAGAACCTGGTTAGACAAATTCTTCGAGTCAAAATCCAGAGATTTTATTGCAGAGGCATCGAAAAACTAGATGAACGTTGGGAAAAAGTCGTAAATAATAACGGAGAATACATTATTGATTAAATTGCATATTGTTATCAAATAAAAATGAATTTTTTATAAAATTGTTAATGGTAATGAATAAATTTGATAAAACCGCAAGAACTTATTCTTCAAACCAATATATAGGATGAGGTAACAGTAGCACAATATTTTAAACCCAGCTTGGAAATGAGTGGATATAAGCAGTTAAAATATTGGTAACCCTAGTCCTAGAATGTGGTTACCTGAGGTTGGAGTAGCTTTGTAAACCTGTAAGAAAGAAGCAATTTAATTTAGCCATGAAATGCTGTCTAACAAACCTACAAGAATCCAAGTAATTTTTAATGCATCATAGAAGCCATGTTATTCACCTAGGAAAAGAGGTGTAAACAAATTAGTAGAAACCAGGTAACTCAACTGGGAGAAGCTGTTTAACCCAACTGGAAGTTATCGTTAATTCATCTGGTGAAATCTGTGAAACCTACTGGTAGAAATGTGTATCCCAATTCGGATAAGCAGGGTAGCTTGGTTAATTGAATCTGGGTAACCTAATTAGATAATCTGAATAACTCTACTGGGAGGAGCCAGGTAAAGGAACTGACGTGAGATGTTTTACCCAAACGGAAAAGGCCAAGATTCTACGAAGGTAATTTTGATGAGAGAAACCTGGGTATCTCAGCCGGGATAAGATGAGTAACCAAACTGGCAGAAATCGAACACCACACTATAAATAAAATTTATACCTAACACAGATATTAATTCACTGTCGTTGTTTTAAATAGAAAACTACGAAAGTACATGTTGCTTACCAAGCCTGTTCAAAAAGCAATTTTTTCTTTTTTTATATTTTTATTATTTCCATTTTCTTAGAAAAGCAGAAAATCAACTATTTTTATAGGAGTTGGAAAGCATTGCCGCATGTAGATTTGAAATTAATAACTTCCTTAACTCTATAATTTACCTTGGTGAATTTTTGAAAAATTTTTAAAATGTTTATTTGCTTAGTGGACAAGTAACCTTTCATGTTTTTAAGTTTAGGTTTATTTTTTGTATGTTTCGAGCTTTTATCAAAGTTCTTTCTAAGAGTTAAAAAAAAAATAAATATAATTATCGAATGATTTGGAATGAAAAAACATACAAATCGTGAAGTTCAAAAATGTATTAAAATTAGGGCTTTGTCGCTTTTTTACTATCATTTCGTATATAAAACAAATTTAGATGACAAAAGAGATCTGACGAAGGTTTTTCTGTATATCAAACCGGGTGAAGTAACTTAAAAAAAAAGGTTTCATGGTGTCTATGTTGAAAAAAGTGTTTGGAAAATTCTCAACTATATATAAATCTTCAAGAGATAAAGACAATATAATAAAAGGTTAAATAACTTTAAAAAAATGTTTCAGGGTATCTATGTGGAAAAAGGTGTTCAGGGTGTTAAAATAAAGAGTCTATAAAGGGGATAAAAAAAGCGGTTTAGATTCGCAAATAGGCCGTAGGCCACACACCGAAGGAGTGCCTGTGGAACCAAGTTCTTTCTGTAAGAAAGAATACGATGTATGGCTTGTTTGCTTTATAAATAAAGAGCTAAGACTTTTTATCTAAACAAGATAATCAAAGTTTTCAACAAATTAAAGTGTTTTTAATCCTCTTTATAATTCATCCAATTATGATATTCTTGGATCAACAAATGGCCTATTGGTACTTACAAAGCTTTCAGAAATAATAAAAATCCGTTTTCTCACAATCAAGGCAGAAAAGGCACCTTATTCATGACACAAATTTTTTATTAACATTTTGTCCAAGCATTAATCGACCAAGAAGTGAAGTTTTACATGATGTTTAATTTCATAGATAATGATACTTAAACAGTTAGCTCTTTATTTTGTCTCCTGGTGCTACCAAAGCGGCGGCTGTTGGCCTCCAAAGCTTAAAGGAGTCCTGTTCCTTTCCATGTGTTATTTTAACATTTGCAAAGTCGGTCATTATCTAGACACCACGTTTAGCAATGTCATTTACCGCATTCAGATTCTTAACCTACGCCAATGCTTTTCTGTAGTCCTCATTTTTTTGCCAGGAGATGAGAAGTTTCAGAAGCCACTCGGACATAATGTTTAATGTTTCCACCAAAATATTTGATTCTTAGCTAATGAGATAAACTAGGGTGGTGTTAGTCGTGACTGTCTGGAATAAAAGCTTTCGTGTTCTTTAGTTGTCTGCTTTCTCATTGGCATTCAATTTGATGGCATTTTCTTATTACATACTTCATCAGCCAGTTTTATTTTGTACTATGCCATTTCCTGAATTAGAGCAACTGCAGCAGAAATTCACATCATCTAGAAAAGAGTGTGCAACAGTGCTAGGCAGGGGTTGATTCTTTTCAGCATTGATAGTGTTATCGTTATACTCAAGTTTATCTAAACATTAAAGCAGTTTCATGAAGTACAGGAGTCTGGCGATCAACTCGGTCTGATAAATGACGACTGGCTTAGCCCAGTGAATACCTTGAAAAGTCGTTCATTTAAAAAAAAATGACTGTCAGATAATCCATTTCCCTTTAGGCGGCTCTTGAGAGACTTTCTGTTTTTTGAAGACCTTGGAGTATTTCTTCACTCTCCTTCTTCTTTCCCTTCAGCCATTTGCGGTTGATAGCCAGTATCTTTGGGTTTCCATAGAGAAGTGAGTTAAAACATCCTCAGATTCCCCAAACAGGAAATATATGGCTTCTTTATCTTCCCACATATCTTCTCGCAAACTGTTCCTACTACCATTTCCAGGATTGCTGTAGATAGGGCATTTAAAACAGATTTTGTTCAGCATTAGACCGAGACATCATCCTTTTTCGATGTGTTGTTGAGGTAGAAATGGTAAAGTTATCTCGATAAGCCCCTACAACGTTTAAAATGGCAAAAACAATTGCAATAACTTGATTATCTTATAAACCCCGACAATATACTGTATTTCAGGTGATATCATATTCCATGACCTTTATCAGAAGATTAAAGTGACATTAGTCACAGTTTGTTGATGGTAAAAACACCAATTATTAACCTGCTATTAATATATGTCTATTGTGTTAGTGTATTTATTAGTTGAATCACCAAGATGAACTCATCTACATGAACAAGTGCCTCTTGTTCTGCTAAAGCTGTAAAGTAGTTCAACATGGTGAGTCACTAAATGTTAAGTACATGCTAACAATTGCATGGAAGTAATATTTTTGACTTTTTGTGACATTTGAAGTAATTAGTTGTATCATGCTCTCGTATATGCTAGTCTTTCATTACTAGCTTCTTGCTGCAGGAACATTGTCTCAAACTTCTTGTTTTGGTCAAGCCTATAAGTTTTTTTCTGTCTTTTGACCTTCGTAGAGTCTGATATCCTCATCTTTCTTATCTCTTGAAAACAGTCTGTTGTTCATTATTTCGTGGATTCCATATAGAGGTCCTATATTAAACAGGTTTTCTAATTACCACCCAAATGCTCCTCTATTTTTCTTATGGGTTACTTCATCTTTCTTTCATATTCAACAGAGCAATATGTTTCTCATATAGTTTCATGAAAAGCTTCATTGCGCGTATTATTCATTGTCTTAATCCTTGCCATCCAATATCATAAGATAAGATAAGCAACTTCCATATGCAAGCTTTTGAACATTGGGCAGCCATATTTTCTGGTAAATTCTGAAGATTAAGGAAATAATGGAAACTCTGTCTGTTGGTGGAAAACTGAAAAGCACTGTGAATCAACACCAATTATATCGTGTGTTGCAAAATTCCTGTTACACTCGTTGCAACTATCTCAACAAAAAAGACAATGACAGTTTTGGTACAGTTAGACACGTTTTCATAGTTTTATAATACAAATATGTGTTATAATTGTAATAGTAATCAATATGGCTGAACTCGGCAGCGAACACGCGCTCTAGGTGTTACCTGAAGGTCACGCACACATTGCGTATGAATTCCTTCCTCATGCTTGCCCACACGCACGTAGGGAAGGAATTCAACTCGTCAATGTTGCCTTGGAGGACCTTGTATATCTTGCAGTCGACACTCTTCTACACTCTGTAGTCAAGCGATTTGAGAGCGGGCAACTGCGGCCGCTAAAAGACCGATCAGAAGTTCATGTTCGACCCTAATCACTCTTTCACGGTCTTTGCCATGTGAGCCAGAGCACCCTCTTGCTGTAAGATATAGACCGCCTTTTTAGTGATCTTTCTCACCCTGGAGATGACTTTCGTTGCTCCGATGTCCTTGTAATTGGCCAGGGTAAGCCTGTAACCGGCCGCGATCCTCGGATACGTCCTAGCCTAGCCTTAACATGCAGTGGTTCTGCTTTTCGATGGCCAGATCGACCGTAAAGGTTTTTTCATCCAAAACAAAAGATGAGAATTCGATTGCCATGAGACTTAAAGTCATTGAGAAAACGATAACAGCGCTCCCAATGTTATTTTAGCGTGCAGTCTGTGAGTAGAGGCCTTTCCAGGAAACTCAAGCTTTGACGATTCTTGACAATGTAGCCATCGAGATGTTTTTCTTCTTCGCGAGTGCAGTCTTTTAAGTATTGGATAACTTTCCAAGACCTTTCTCACATACAAATGGCTGGAAACTTAAGATCTGCCAGAAAGGGTTGGTGTTTGAAGGCTTCTTTATTCTCGAGCCTCTCTGCGACTTTGTGGATTACCATTCGGCTAATATTGAGCCGCCTGGCGATGTCGGATTCTTTAAGGCCCGGCGCAGGAGAACAGAGATTTTGATTCTTTTCAATTCATTCTGGACATCCGCACACAATGGAAAAGGTGTTTTAATGACACATGCTAGAAAGGTAGAACTTTAAGTTTGTCTGATGGAACATTTTCTTCCACATAAATAAACCTCTCAAAAGATAAAAAATCCGAGTGTAACAGAACTTTGGCTAAACTTAAGATGTTTCTACTTATATATAGCGAAGATTTTGGTGAAATCAAACCCAAATAAGGATAAGACTCTTGGTTAACTTTTGGTATATTCTTTTGGAAATTTCTCTTCTGAATATAATCCTGAAATTTGCATTTCATTATGAGTTGCTTACAAACCTTATTAATCTGGTATTCACTTTACTAGTTTTCCCCACTCACCAAAGAATAGAATAATCCTCAGCCCTAAATCATCCATAAACATCCCATATATTGCTTTTATTATTCAAATAACTACAGATTTAAAACTTTTTCAGCTGATCTGACAGAGCTAAAGTAGCAACCGCAAATCTTCTTTAATAGCTAACACGCGGTTATAATATAGCTTTAACGTACCTTGGTAGGAACTAGTAACCAAATATTGAAAAGTGCTAGCCCATTAATACAATTACCGAGTATTATAAAACCCATTTATCTTAACCCTGCTTTAATATTCAGTCCTTGACTACAAACACCTTAATCAGGCAAAAGACTTCTACATTAATATAATTCAACCTTCCTAATTGAGTAGTTGCAAAAATTCCAAATAGTTTCAAGATCTGAAAGTGACGGAAACAAGGATTACATAATGATTTGCATATTTTATAGCTGAAACATCTGCAATCATCTGCACATAAGTAAAGGTTAGCGCTTCTGATTCAATGAGGTGAATAATTAAATAATGTCCGTAAGTGGAGCTTAATTAAACGATTTGTTTAATCTGGTGGTGGTCTTTCCAGACATTTAAATAAATTTGGCCATGTTTAAAATGTATAGGGAACACCTAAGGGAGAAAGTTTAGTGAGGTAGAAACAAAAGCATTATTATTATAGGAAGGGATTTTAGTAATCCAGACAAGCATACTGACAAAACTAGCCTTTGACATTTTATCTTCTCTTTTGTGCATTTCGGAATTTAATAATGTTCTTAGATATGAGCGGAGTTTTCCTAATAAATTGCAAGCCCTACGAGATTGTTTTCTCGGGCTCAATTTCCAAACTAACTTTTTTATCAGGCTTCTGAAAAAGTCCTCACAGCTTATTTAAAAATCTGCATGAATAAGTTAAAGAGAGAAAAACAATATAATCTAATCTAAAGGATATTTGGTTGTCAACGAATTTTCCTTTTTAGAAGACAAGTATAATTCATTGATTTGTTTCATTTGTTGTTACTTTACTGAAAACTATTCAAACATAACTATAATAATATCTAGGCCTTAATTAAGCTAGGTATGCGAAGGCCCTTTTGAAACTGGAGTACTGATTATGCCTTCTTTAAGCGAACAATGCTTAGGTCTTTCTTAATCTAATAAAATGGTGTTTGGCTGTGAGAGAAACTTTCTGAGGAACAAAGTACACAAGAGGTTATTATTGTTTCATCTCTAAAACCTTGAAATGCATGTGAGCAATTTATGGACAGAGTTTTTAGGGGCGATGAAAGTCTATTCTTTACACAGCAATATTAAGCGCAAAATAGGATGACCTGAACGAAAACGAAAACCCATTCCTGCTTCTAGACGTGGTCTCAAACAACAGAAGGGAATATGGGCTGAATATAAAAGAAGTCATTCGCCATGAGTGTTTCAATAATAAAATTACTATTTTGGCAGACTTACGAATCTTTTCAACAATTGTAATGTTTAGATGAGGCTCTTAGACACAGAGTGAACCCGTAGGTTTGTCCTCCTCCTGCATGGCAAAGCTAGCCACACGTAGCACGATTAAATGAAAGATTAAATTAATATATTAGGTCGGTAATTTCTTCCTCATCCTTCATATTGACCAAACCTTGCAGTATGTGGTTAGTATTTATTTAAGTCATTACAACGTCACAAATGGCAAAGTTTTTTCTGATACGAATCAGAATGAATAGGAAAATAAATCATATATTTCATCAAAACTAAATACATAAATTCATCAATAAAGGTGTGCTATCTACTTAGCTAAATGTTGGGTGTCCATCTGTATTAATATTAACCATATATTTTTCATATATATGTACAGTAGGTATTAATATTTTCAGAAATTTTAGCGACTGTACTAGGTAAATGTCTTAAATATTTATTGTTGTAAACTTAAATGTAGTCCATTATCCATCACGCTATATTTTAAGAACAATATTTATTGGTGGTTTGGAATAATAATAGATATATTTATTTTATCTTGGTTTTGTTATGACCTAGGTTGATTTTAAGTTTTTATCCTTGTGCATACTAAGAGTTCCTTCAGAGTTTGAAAAAAATGGTGAAGTTCAGAAGAAATAAATATGATTATCGAATGTTTTTCAATATTTTAGAACAAAAAAACTTACAAATGATAAAGTCCAGGCCTATTTTGAAACAAGATACTTTTATTTACAAGGAGTTTGATACTTGCACTCATGTTTTCCTAAAGGAACACAGACTCGCCTCAGTTTTTTGACACCATACAAGGGCCCATAAAAAATTCTAAAAAGACATCGAAAATCATATACTCTCCAAGGACCCTCTGGCCCCTTGAAGGCACACATCCGTTATATCAAACCAGAACATTCTGATTCCCCCACAAATTCTACCGAAAATGTTACTCCTAGTTCTTTAGTACCAGCGATTGACATTCTTTCCCCCAGACCTCTTAGGTGCTCCCTTACATGGAATCTAAGAAACAACACCATCCGCCTCATACCAACACGCATACATTAAAATCTAAAATCTACACTATGAGCAAACTGACTTCCTTTCAGTATTTTCAATGTATTTATGTTTTAACCAATCCACGTACTTTTTAAATGGTATGATGATTTGATGGGCGAGACGATGAATTATAACGACAAACGACTGTTAGATTTTTTTCCATTCTCTCATTATATCTTTATATAACAAAAATTCCCCTCACCCAATTCATTTATAGCGTTCAATTTTTCACACTGAATTGGTGCGCGCAGCTGGACAAAAATGACCTTTTGATCACCGAGTTTCAAAGTTTATTGCTTGAGATTTCAATGTATCATTTGTATGCGATTTATCGTGTGAATGCCTACTTAATTATTATCATTCATATTGTACAAATTTTATCTAATTGTTGTGTAAAAGTATTTAATCATCATTCTACTTTGATAATGCTTGATGTGTCAAATTAAAATATAGTTCACAAGAACTAATATAATTTATAATCATGTATTATTATAACATACGAATTAGTGTAATCATGTAAATACTGACTTAATTACTATTACGTATTCTGGACCAATTTAACAGAAATATTCTCTATAAATATTTTAATCATCATTTTACTTTAATGAAATCTGATGTATCGAATTATCATTTTGTTCACATTAACTAATGTCATTTTTATTCATGTATATTTTTTTTATTCTATTTCCCATGCTATTAAACCTTCATTATTGTATTTTTACCTGAATGATTAATTCCGATTGAATTATATCATTGTTTTAATTCGAATGCTCTTAATTATTGTTATTTTGAACTTATTTCATAATTTCTATATTTTAAATGTACTACACAAATGTAACTACAGTTGCTAATTCATAAGGTTTGGCTTTATTTGTATTAATCTATGTAGACACTCATGAATTTGTTTTTGACACAGTCAAATGTCCCAGCTAGCAAACATCTGAGCCCCCTTTGTTTATTCATCTCTTCTTTAACCAGTATTTATTAGCCCTTGACCTCTCACCAATTCTCTTATCTTCCCTTCGCGTTTGTGCTGACCTCGCACTCTTTCTCTCCTGTTCGCGCTCGCTTTTCCTATACATATAAAAGAGACATTATATGCTCGTAAACTCAGATCAGCATTACTAACAGTCAGATCATCGTTCTGATCCGTCGGCTTCGGTGGATAGGATTCACCAAGCTCCAGCTCTCCACTATAAAAAACCTTAAATTCTGAAATAAAGTTATTTTCATCAAGTCATTTATAAAAATCCAAGTACTAATTTATTTGGTCGGATATCAACAAGAATAAAAGAAAACCCTCACGCTACATATTAACTTAAAAAATAATTATAAACAAATATTTTATTGCTATCTTTCTGTACTGAGCTTTGAAGGAAATTAAATTTCTCGTTTCTAGACGACAAAGGTTACATGGGGGATAAAGCAGCTGTTCCCAACATGCTCCTTTCATTGATATCGAAATACACGTGTGATGTATGGCTGTGCATTCTGTTCCAGAGACACAACTCCATTGCTGTAGAGCAGACATGGATGCTTTAAAAAATCTCACCTTTGCCCAACGAATAAGCCACCTTTTCTTTTGACAATCAGATTCGCAATGAACAATTCTCTGATAAGAACTCACTCTAATAGAAACGAGACAAACATTTTTAGAGAGATGTCAGGAGAATATGGCGGATGAGATAATAGCATTCCTGCTAAACTTTTGAGTTAATTACCATTACGCGTGAGATGTGTAGTCATGCACTACCTTGCCGAAAAATAATTATAAGTGGTTGAACAGCGCTATATTATTTCGTATAAGTTGAACTTGAACAATTCGTAGTTGTGCGGAGTATACTTCACTTTTATTTCTTTTTCGAGTATCAGATTGGAAATTATAGATTCTTAGAAAATGTCACAATTGAAGAAAGACTTAAACAGCCTTTCGGTTTCAAAGCCTAAGCAGTTTTAGTCATGAGGTTTAGTTACCTTTTATTTTGTTGGGAAAAAATCTTTGAAAGATTAGCATAGGTTTAAAAAAAACATACGAGCTTTCTTGGACAACCGATATGATCTAGAGTTGGGGCGAGAATCGTAGACTTTATGTAAGAAAACTATTTAGTTCAGAAAGTTAGCGAAGGAACGCGTAATGGTAGAATATTGGATCTAGTGATGATGAATAATGAAATTCTGATTTCAAAATATGAGGTTGGGGAAAATTAGGGACTTCCCTTCATAATATCATACGTTATCAAATAAACGCGGACACCAAGACTCAGGATAACCGTATGCAAATTCCAGATTATAGACGAGCGGAGTAGAAATTTCACGCAATGTTTTGTGGGTCTTTCGGGGATGGAAGCGTACGAATTTTTAGCAAGCGAAATAAAAACTGTAGAAAGAGATCACGTTCCTTTTAAAATAAAACGTGAAAACACTGAGAGTAAACTTCAGTGGTTTAAAAATAATATAGCCATTGAATTAGAGGATAGAAACACTGCCTATTACCGCTGGAAATGTAATAGATCAAAAGCTAATTATAACGCGTATCTCAGGAGATAAGTTAAGAGACTAGTTAGAAGTTCAAAAAGAAATTTTGAAATTAAAATCGCAAATCAATGTTAGGAAGACCTCAAATCCTTTTTCCAGTATGTAAGTAATAGGAATCCTGTAAAGAGCACGGTCGGTCCACTGTTAAATGAAAATGTGGAGTTAATTGGTGAATCAAATGAGATGGCGACTATTTTAATTACTTTTTTCAACCGTTTTCACAATCAAGAGGGATCGTTAAATTTCGGATTTGGATAATCCACCTTTTAGTGAGGCAGATCATACTGTACTTAGCGATATAAAATTTTCAGTTGAAGAAGTAAGGAATTACATAGATAAAATTAGAAATATAAAAGCTCCAGGTCCGGATGGTATTAGTACGAGACTACTGAAACAATTAAAAGATGTAATATCGGAGACTATGGCATTTGCCTGAATTTAAAGTGGCAAACGTCACACCAAACTTCAAGAAAGGTGACAGAAGCAGGGCCAGGAATTATCGACAGGTTAGTCTGACGTTGGAAATTGGTAAATTGATGGAAAAATTTGTGCAAGACAGAATTTTTGAACATCTGGAGAACAATAGCCTCATTAACGATACGCAGCACGGGTGCCTAAAGGGAAGATCTTGCCTAACGAATCTTATTGATTTTTTCATGATGTAGTAAACATGTATGATAATAATAGATCTGTAGGCGTAGTATATTTGGACTATAGGAAGGCGTTAGACAAAGTCCTCCATGCACGGTTGATGAAGAAATATCACGCACACGGCCTGCGTGGCAATGTATTGCGCTGGTTAGAAGATTGGCTTAATAATAGAGAACAAAGTGTAGTAATAAACGGCAAGCGGTCAGATTGGAAACCGGTTACGAGTGGCATCCCCCAGGGGTCAGTCCTGGGTCCAGTTTTGTTTCTTATTTTCATTGATGACCTTGATGAAGGGTTTAAATGTAGGTTGATTAAATTCGCAGACGATACAAAGCTCATGGGAAGTGCACTTACAGATGAAGATAGGGCATCCTTACAGGAAGACTTAGAAAAGCTTATTCAATGGATAGAGAAATGGCAGATGGATTTTAATGTCGACAAGTGTGAAGTCGTGCACATGGGTTATTTTAATAAAAAATTTCAGTATAATATGAGCAGGAGAAATCTTGATTCTGTGGAGGAGGAGTGGGACTTAATCGTCCTTATAACCAAGGAGCTCAAGCCTTCTGAGGTGTGTATGCAGGAATCAAAGAGAGCGAATAGGGTTCTGGGTTTCATCTCGCGTAATTTTGATTATAAACCTCGTGACGTAATAGTCCCGCTTTATAAATTCTTGGTTCGATCCCATCTCGAATATGCCGTTCAATTTTGGTTACCTTTATCGTCGAGGATATTGACAGGATGGAGAGGGTGCAAAGAAGGGCAACTAAATTGGTCCCAGAGCTCTGCAGTTTGGAGTATGAAGAAAGATTGAGACACCTGAAATTACCATCTCTTAAAAAGCGTAGTAGACTAAGAGGAGATTTGATCGAAGTTTTTAAAATACTGAAAGGTTACGATAAGCTAGATTTTGGCTGCCTCTTTACCTTCAGTGAAGTGAACAATACTCGCGGAAATAACGGTTTCAAGCTCGAGGGTCGTAGGTTCGAGACTATTAAGGCAAAGAATTTCTTCACGTATAAGGCATAGACAAGTGGAACAGATTGCCAGATGAAGTTGTGGGAAGTGAATCATTGAATATATTTAAAAATCGTTTAGACAAGTATTTCGAAAATTGTGGGTTAATATAGGAAAGTAACAATTGTCATCATGACTCATCAAAATTCGCAAAACTTTTAGGCCTGCTTCGAGTGGGTCGGTTGGCCCTTGCACGCCTGTACTTCAATAAATCTCTTTAAATCTCAATAAATCTCAATAATTAAAGTTAATCAGAAAATTTCTATCTCAGTCGAAGAAAGGAGAGTAATACAAATGAAAACTATTTTTCTATTTATTATTATGGTCAGTTGTCTCATTATGTAGGAAAAAACTGACTAGATAATAAATATAACAACATAAAAATCATAATGTCAATCATTGGTAAATCTGAGGGCACCAGGGGATTGTCTTCGTTGACGGAGAAAGGGATGAATAACTTCTTTATTGTGGATTTTCCTCCAAGAAGCTGCGAGGATTTTGGATTTTTCTGTCGCTCATTTGAGACCAACTGTTTTAACCTCAAGGGAGTGTAAACTGACAACCCTTTAGGGGCATTCAGCTATATTCCTCCAAATTTAAAGCAAAACTAACTCGGTAATCTCTCCAAAATGTTTGTAAGAAGAGATTTGTAATGAAAGTGTTGAAGATAGATGTGGTGAAAATGTTAAAAGATATTTTCTCTTGCATGAAAGAAAGCAAATACGGGTGTGGATTCAGGAAGCGAGGCGAAAATACAGTTGCTATCTGCAGAATCGTTAGCAATGCTAGACTTGACACTTCCTTGCGCGGGTGAATTTTGAGAGACCAAATAATTGGACCGTTGTTTCCGATCGTTAGGAAATAATTTAGTTTGATTTAATCAGAAAATAGGCAGAAAAGTGATTACTTTTCTTTTGCCGATTTTTGATAAGGTGGAGAAACCAGGATTTTCTTTTTAATTTGTAGCATTTCATAAATTTTGGGGAAATCAACGCATTCTAATGGCAACAGCCATGGGACTAGTGCCCTCCAAAGTTTGGATAATTATCTGTTCAATGGGACCAAACATAATTGTGGAGGTCAGGTAGGTTTCACTGACCTTCGCTTGGCCACCCTAGACATGGGGGAAGAGGCGACAAGCAAACCCGCAAGAATGCCCCTTTTAAGTGCTTGTGATAGGCGAGTGCGTTTTCTACCATTGGCTGAGGTAGTCAAATAATTCAATGACTTTTTGTTTGCTTCTGGGATTTAAACAAGGGAAACAAAATAATATTTTACACTAAATGATACACTATGGGAAAAATGAATCGCTCAGCAAAAGAAAATTAATTTACAATAAATGCTTCGGAACAAAACATTCATATTTACCCGAAAGAAAACGGGGGGAGATGAAGAGGTGAATTTCATAGTCGAAAAACGTCAGGCATTTTCAAGGGTGATAGAGAAAAATGTAATAGGTTTACGATTTTCCAAGAGGGTGCCTAGAGTGGTTGTTTGACGCAGTATCTTTGCAGGACACTGAACGGAGCGCGTTATTCCAGAATGAGTCCTTACGTCCTTGACTGCAGTAGCTCTGGACAACTGGATTTTTGCCTGTGAGCCGTTAGGGTGGCGGGGAGTCGTTTGAAAAGTTGCTCGTCGTTGCCTTGGCTAATTCCAATGAATCCTCTCGATTACCTCCTGGATACTGAATGAGTAATGCCTGACTCCTGCCCTGAATACTGCTTTTCTCGTGCATGTGCTGGGAAATATATACGACTTCGCCGGAAGCGATTTTGTTTGCCGTCTGAAGCGGGTGTCACTTGGTCTCAAAGGCGCGGCGGGCAAGTGCTTAGCACCTTCTCGCTGATTTGGGTTCCGGGCTCCTGTTTGACTCATCTCGCTTCAATATCGGCCCGGAAGTTTACCGAAAGACCTCGGCTGAAGGTCCTTTTTTCCGTGAAATACTCCCTAGGCCTCTTTATCCTCGTGGCTCTCTCTCTCTCTCTCTCTCTCTCTCTCTCTCTCTCTCTCTGACAATAATACTCTAACTTCACTACTTTAGCCGTGAGGAGATTTTTAATCTTGATATAATTCCAGATATGCTAATTGGATTCTTGTTTGAGGTTAACTGCTAAATGGGGTTCTTGTTTTGAGGTTTAAACTACCACCACCACCACCACTACTCCTTTACTATCTCCACCACCAGTACCACTACTAATACGCCATCCCCAAAATCATTACTACTACACCACCACCACCACTTCTACTACATCAACACTACTAATACTACTCTACCACCACTACCACTATGCGCAATACTGTTACACCAATACTACCACTTCATCACTACCACTATTACTCAACCAGCACTACCAATATTACTACTACACCACCACTACTACCACTACACCACCTCCACTACTACTGCACCGCCACTAACACTACTACCATTACTACTGCACCACTACCACCACCAGCACTATTACCACTATCAATAACACACAACCATTAGGAATACACCACCACCATCACCACTACCATCATTAAACCACCCTGACGAGTACTATACTACCACAACCACCACCACCACGACCAAGAGAGGGAGTGAGAGAGAGAGAGATAGATAGTGTAACAGATAAAGAGAAAGAAAAAGAAACAGACCAAACACAAAAGAAGAATTCAGGAAACCAAACGGTTCCATTTTGATGCTGATTTTTCACACAGCGACAACAGCCGCTTTACTGGTATAATTTAAGCTAAAAATTATATTTCTTTAAAGTTATTTATATGAAATAGGAAGAGGAGCATGGATGTATTTGGTTCGGACCAGTTTGAATTACTACATGAGGTCATCCCATTTTGGGTGGGGAGGCGCAATTTGGTCACTATCTATAATAATTTCAACAAAAAACTCAAGCTATAAACAAATACTTAACAAAGTTAACTCCCCTCATATTTATTTTATATGTATGAGCTTGCTTTTTATTTATTACCTGGTTACATTTAAGTTTATACCCTTCCTTTAATTTTTTGCATAATTTATATATATATATAGGGTCTTTCAATAAGATCACTCGATTTTTAAATGTAAATAAAAAAAATTGTGTGTGATATATGCTCTCAATTTATTTTGAATTTGAAAGTACATTTTATGGCATTAAGTGTGGAATAGGACGTCATTATAATGTCTGCCGCGGCTTTGCTTGGTGGAACGTTTTCGATGACTTTGTCGCATAAATCTGGCTGAATTTGCTGAATGGGGTTCGTTATGTTGACTTTGAGGACATCAACTGTTTGCGGATTATTCACATAGACCTGAAATTTAAGGTAGCTCCAAAGAAAGTAGTCTAATGTCGTTAAATCGCATGATCTCGGTGGCCAGTTGACGTCGCCACCGCGCGAGATGACCCTCCCCTGAAATCGCTGGTGCCAAATGTCTATCGTGGCGTGCGCCGTGTGGCACGTAGCAAGGTCCTGTTGGAACCACATGTCGTCAGTATCCATATAATCCAGTTGAGGCCACAAGAAATTGCTTATCATCGATCTGTAGGTCTCACCGTTGACGGTTATGGCAATCTCATTTTCGTTCTCCAAACAATACGGACCGATGATTCCGTTAGTCAAAATTCCTCATCAAACAATGACTTTGTTAGGATGCAATTGGTGCTGGTGTATCTCATGTGGCCTGTTTACGTCCCAAATCCGACAATTTTGCTTGTTCACAAATCTATTCATTCAAAAATGGGCCTCGTCACTATGGTGAGGATAGAAATCACGTAATGCGCGGAAACGTTTGTTGAACGGAGCACGGATTTTGATGATAACATTTGATGATTTGCACATGCTGTTCAACGCTATGACCTTCCATCGTGACTTGTCAAGTACTACTGAATAGTTCACAGTGAGGTTGCCAGATGTGGCTTTGACAATATGGCCACTATCGCCTGATAAAGCTCGAGCATCTTTGTTGAAAGATCCTTTATAATTAACAAAATATTGAGAAATAAAATGTGAACTGGAAAAATTTGTACATTATGGGCCCTAGAAAATGACCTCCTAGAATGTGTGAAAACGTAATTTAGCGTCGGACCGTGATCGATGAGAACTTTTTGGGAGAGGTTGGTTGCTTTTAAGTCGCGTGATAGTGTAGTCGCGTGTAGACTCTGCATCTCACTATTTTGGTTGGTCGGTCCCAGGCTTGCTTTTATTTGTTTTGTAATAACATTGTAACTATACGGCCGATTCTAACGAAATTTGAAACCATTATGTTGTTTTGTATTCACTTTCGAATGATATATCTTCCACGGTCTTCCTAATGTTCATTTAGGAATTATTGAAAGTTTGAAGGTCATAAGGTCATGATCTTATGAGAGACCTTGTTCATGCAGGGTTCTTAAAACGGCAGAAGATTATACATATCTATCTAGTATGACTAATTAATTGATAAAAACGATCAACACACAAACTTTAATACACGGTATTTTCCCAGGCAAACATCTTGAAACTGACTATAAATAATTCCCTGTCTACTTTAGATCGAACATCTTCATCGCAAATCACAACAGCCTCGGTAACAAGACGACTCCATTTAACAATTTCCTCTATTTATTTATTTTCGCGTACCTAGTATACAAAATATTCCTGAAAGCGTTTTCTCAAACTTCTTTTGGGCTTATTAGAAAACATTTTCCCAGCAGTTATCGGTCCTCTAATATCAATTCTTTGATAACGAGAAAACCTATTTTCTGAGAGGGGGGACGAGGTTCTCTCTTCAAACTTTTGTTCCAAGCGAAAACATAAAAATAAACACATCCATCTTAAGGCAAACATCTTCTCACGAAACCTGATTGATAAAAGATGGTCACTCCCACTTTCTAAAACAATAATAATTTAGTTTCATTGAAAGTAAATGATTATTTTACCTTCATTCCCTGAAGTCATTATTGAGTCACTCATTTTCGAAATATCTATAACTCAGTCATTCAACTCTACACCATTTGACGAGCTTCACGGATTCAGTTTGCTTAAATTCAAATCACGTCAAGAAAAGATTCTTAATTCACAAAAAATGTGCTCCCTCATCATCAGCTGTCTCAAATTCATCAATCACTCGCTTAAATTAAGTTACAAATAAAGTTATTTTTATATCATTGTTTTATAATTCAGATAAGAATTCATTTGTTGAGGATCCTCAGAAACAAACCTGAATCCAGAGTTTGGATTAGTACGCAAAAGAAGACCATTGTTCATATATATATATATATATATATATATATATATATTGTCGTTCTCACCGAATAATGCTCCTTTCTCTTTCCTGCAGGGCTTATTTATAGGCGGACCACCGCCCGATCTAAGGAGGAAGGGGCGAGGCCGCAGAGGGGAGCATGAATGGTGAGTTCGCATCTGGGACAGCGAGAAGTGCATAGGTTGGCACTGAGGTGCCCAAGTCGGCTTGTTATTAGCAAGACCCTCAACCGCCACACTCCTTGGCGTTCCTTTTGACTGGCACTGCTTTTTGGTAACATAACCACGGGCCTACGGATCTCGTAGGTAATTGGATCTTTAGAGCTTCGTTTAAGGGCCTTTGGTGGTTGCCTTAACACATATGGTCGCCCCAAATACCTATGCGGTGTGTAGATCAAACAGAGTAGAGAGTTACTGTTATTCGCCAGCTACCGTTCCCACGATTCTCCTCATTCTTCTTGCTTCTCCGGCTTTCTCCACAAGGGGGGAGGGGGACTTTAATGTATATGGCCGCCTGGCCCTCCGGGAGGCTTTATATTGCCATTCCTCTACAATAGGCTGCATCGTTCTAAGGTCGCTTCATACCCAACTTTGCGACTATTTCCGCTACCCTCTGCGATCTATTAAAGAAGAAGGCCCCCGAACGCCTCGACTGGACGCTACTTTAGACTCATAGCTTCAACCTACTCAAGGAGAATTTGGCATCCGCCCTTATACTCTGCCTTCCTAACTCGAAAAACTGTTTTGAATTCGCACCGACGCGACTAATGACGGTATAGGATGTGTCCTCCTCCAGTATGAGAATAACGGCGAAGGTTTCCCATCGCTTACACAAGCAGAAAATTACTCGCGACTGAGAAAAATTATGTGGTAATTGCAAGAAAGACACTCGCTATCATTTGGTCTATCTGATAATTTAGAATGTATTTATTAGGCAAGGTATTTATAGTGGAAACGGACCACAAACCACTATCATTCCTATGTAACGTCAAGAATAATAATTGTCGGCTGATGCGTTGGAGCTTGTTCCTTCAGGAGTTCCAATTTCGCATTTTGTATTTAAAATTCATCGATAACTATAAGGCTGATAGCTTAAGTTGGAGCCGGTTAGATCCATTTTCAAACTAATTGCGAGCCATTTCTATTCTTTTTTTTATGCATGTATTAATTTTTTCCTAAAATAAACTTGTATATTCAACCATATAATAAGAAAACCCGTATCCTTTTGAATATATATATATATATATATATATATATATATATATTGGGGGCTTGTTTCTTTAACTATGTACAATGGATTCCTTTCATATCCTTAATTTTGTTGTTGTTTTGTATAATCGTAGGATAAACTCACCCTCGAGCCTATGAGCCCTATTTAATGGTATCATAAATAAAAAATATCCTTTGGGTACCATGGCCTAGCATTATATAACCTTGTGTATATGTATGGTGCCCCCCCCCCCTATTACTAGTTCCACTATTTTGTACTTTGGCTACATTCTACATTTTGAAAATTGTCCTAGGTATTCACAACTTTATCTACTATTACCGTGTGAGTTTAAGTTATATTCCCCCCACATTAATCCTTCTCCGATGTTACTTCTTCCCCTTAAGTTCCATCTGGGGATTTAGGAGAGTCAGATATGAGAGATAGAGAGAGAGAGAGAGAGAGAGAGAGAGAGAGAGAGAGAGAGAGAGAGAGAGAAGAGAGAGAGAGAGTGAGAGAGAGAGGGAATGAAACGTGCTACCGTTCCCTTCAATGAAGCGAGAGACAACAGACACCTGGGTGACCCTTTTTGTCTGCGCTAATGAGAGAGCGAAATCATGAGACAGCGTGGAGGCCTGAACCTAGCCATCGCAGAAAGCTGCAACAAGCTTTATAGCCCCAAAAGGGTCCATCGGGAGTCGAACAAAGTTTCGCATAACCTGAAGAGGAATCTTCTCGCGATCGTGCTAAAAGGGTGAGACTACTCTCGCCTACCGATGCCTCGGAGCTTGGAGTCCAATCCTTCGGACGGAAGGAAGAAAGCCTTACAAATCCTCCGGCGCCAGAGTTGGAAGGCAGTATCCGCCGCCCGCCCTGCCCAATCATAATCAACAGTCTGCCCGCCCCATCAGTATCCTCTGCCCGACCCCCCCCACTCTTCGTCTATACCTGCTATTCGCGTCCCGTTTGACTCTCACAATTCTCGCAGAACCCCTTAAGCTCCTGGTATTCTCGTTTAATTCACGTAAGTCTACCTCGGACCCGTTCTACCCGCTCCTCGAACGCAAGGCCCATATTCTCGATTCGTGCATATCTAGAAAGCAAGATCTAATTTCATCCCGTAAGAGTCATTGTCAAGAAACTATTATTTGAACTTTGCGCCAAGGCAAGGATTACTCCCTCGAACAAAATCTCAGACGAATCAGCAACCCACAACTCTCATGTGCAAGTCCTCTCTCTGCTATGCCCCCCTCCCCAGTGTAACCCTCCATCGTCGGCTTCGTATACGCTCAAGGTAATTCGAGCGACCTTCGGTCAATATTATTCGTTTGTTTGTAAGGCGACCGTCTCCGCCAAGTCTCCCTTCTCCCCTGTAGCCACTAAGATTCGTTTACGTCTAATGTGTATATAGCTAGTTTTAACTTCCTCTTTAACCTTGTAAAAAATATTAATTTGCATATTAGTAAAGTTAATTTTGCACCCGTTTTTGTATTGTCCCGGAAGCTCCAAGATAGTCGACTGTTTGACCAACCTACATTTAGTTAATTCACACTCTGCTTGTATTATAAATCTCGCCCGCATGAAGCCATTTAACCTCGGTTGAGAAACGCCAAAAAGGTTAACTTTTGGGTTAAATTGTGATATACGCCTGAAAAAATCTATAACACTTAAAATCATTCGTCTTTTTTTGCAACCATTTGAATTAAGTATCGTTCATTTTTTTTAATCGCACTCTGTAAGTGTTTAAACACCTAAAATTAATTCATTAATCACATAATACATAGATATGATTGATAAGAAAAGTAACATTGCGAGGCATTAGTGCATGCATATTTACATAAGAATTAAAATTCCAAAGTACCACATTTTTGTGACGTTACATGCAAGTCCTTTACATCCTTTGACATGATAGAAAATTGATAAATGTCGCATAATTAAAAAACAAATGGATTAAGGTTACATTTGGAAAAAATTTCGATTTATTTATAAAATTAATAATGACCTTTTAATAAAATCGATATGGTCAAATTGCCATATTTGTTTGTGTTGATAAAATACCTCCGCCAAATACATGCGTAGTATACAGCCAGAGCTAACGTAATTGTATGTATGTAAGAAGGTATGCTGGCTAAAATGAGACTACAGGAAACAAATTCCTACATTGAAGGATTGTTTGTAGGCAATCATATGATATACATATATATGCAGAAACCTGAGCTTTCATTCCTGTCACTGTCGGGGGTCTGTATCGGTGAAAATTGAGATTAATGAGTAAGAAAGTCTCCATACACTATGCAAAAGAACAACCCCTGGAGACCACGTGCGATTGTATCCCACCATGGAAAACGTCACTTCCTGTTCGAGATCATTCGAGAAGTTTCGACTCCGGGGCGGATTGGGGAATTATCCAGAGCCCTCTCCCCGGCGACGAGAAGAGGACGAGTCGCTTGTTTTTTTCGCGCCTTGCCGCTAAAAGCTGAATTTTCGTCCGCCTCACTGATTAAGATGTCTGGAGCTTCCTCGCCCCCCGCTCCGAATCCCCCTTTCCCCCACCCGTATCACTCGTACAAATATCCAGTTTTGACCTGAGATTTGTGAGTCCCGCACGCACCTCAAATTCATCCTCATCATCTCGAGTTGAAGTCCCATGAACGTTCATCAGACAGCAAGTCTTTCTTAGCCGTGATTCTACCTCAGTCAATTGGTAGCTTCTGTGAACGGCCATCTTTTGAAGTTATGCGACATCTCCATTGATTATCTTTGAGGATTAAAGTTTCCTCTTCCAGTGGACTTACGAGTAATCCCACATTTCCCCATCAAACGTCACCCTTGAAGATTGGCTATCTTCATCGCTATTCATCAGAAGGTTGGTTCGAATCGTGCCCCACTTGACTCATCCGGAACGTGCCCCACTTGCCTTATCTGGATCGTGCCCCAATTGCCCCATCAGATCGTGCCAGTCTCGCCTCCTCGTAAGCAGAACTTTTCTCGAAGTCACCGACCCGTAAGATTGAAATCCCCTCAATTATTAGTATTTTCAAGTTCCCCCCTTTTCATCTGAGCATAGTAGCGCTAATTAATTAATTTTATTTGAGAATACATTCTTATCAGAATTATCAAGAGACTATTTCATTTCAAATAATTTTCTTTTGCCTATGTTTATTCTTATTTCGATGCTTGTAAATAAAATTATATTTTGTTGTTTCATCTTTAACTAACCTTGAACGATCCTCTTGGTCTATTCAAATAAATCTCGCCAACCATCTTTGCACTCTGTCTCATTATTAAGGATTTGAGACCCAACGCCTCAAGTGTGACCTTCTCGTCGGTCGTCAATCCCTGAGAACAGTCCTTCAACGGTTCGCGTTGCAGTAGGTGAATAAGTCACCCCTCACATAATAAAGGTAGTAGTAGTGTATGGTATAGAGTGGTGTACGACGACACAATAAAATTACTTACATGATCATTTGAATATGAAATTAATAATTGTAAACGATTGCATATATACCCGTTATATTTGCCTCGATATAAGAATTGCTTCCGTGTAGCATCAAAAATAAGTGAAGGAATAGAGCATCAGATATCTTTAGGAAATTGCAAATGTTTGTCTGAAGAGTTGAGACTGGGCGTTTCGTTGAGTTTGCTGAAGGTTGGCCCTTCTAGTTGGCTGTACTGATGGGTGAATTGCGCCTTTTGAGTGCTTCTACATTATGTGAAGAAATGATGCATGATGAAGAAGTAGCATGTGCAAGCTACCTAGGAATTTGTAATGTTAAGATTTTATGAAAGTATTCCGGCTGTGCCTTGAGAAGTTGCTAATGAAGGGGTTTCTTCTGAAACCTGCGATAAACCTTAGACAAAGATTGAACAACCTAATGCGTTTGGATTGTAACATATTGGATTGAGTGCCCTTTGCGGATTAAATTGGAGTCTTGTTGAATGAAGCAGTGCGATTCCTTTCTGCTGGGAATTGAAAGGATGTCAGGTTGTCTCTAGTAGGCTACTTCGGCTGCCGCCGAGTGAGTTGCAAACCATAGAGCTCTTGAAATATCTGTGTTTGCCTTTGCAGAGGTGCGAATGAGTTGCTGGTAATTCTGTTTTGAAAGTTTCCGTTGAAGCGTACAATCACTGAACAGATCCATTGGTGCTGCTAAAAGAGGACTTTAGGCCATTTCTGTGGGCTCCATTTTGAGAAAGTTTTTGGCGTCGCGTTCATAGTGAGAGTTTGAGAGAATTGCGTACACTTGAATTATAATTATGCCAAGGTAAAGTGTTGCAGGTTACTAGGCGAGATGTTACAGGGAATTTTATCTCTTTAGGCGTAGTAAACATTGCAATTAGTATAGAATAAAAATTGCGGACAGTACTTTTAGGATTTTATGTATTCAAGACTGATATAATTTCTTTCTTTTAGGGGGGATGTTCACACCTCTATCAATATGGGCCGTGTGTATCGGCGAGTTTTAAATAATGAGTGTTATGTGAATAGAGTCTGTTGTCATACTGAGTTTTACTGTGCAAATGTTCATGGCGATGTCAGTCTTTTCGTTTTCTCAATTGTTGGGCAGTAAGAAGAGTAACCGTGGTAACAGTATGACATGCATCGTGTTTGTTTGTATTTTTGGTTTGTGGTTATTGCACTCGCTTCGTATGCGAAATGATTCAGGCTCGATTCCCCAGCAGATTGAGGAAAATACTGTGAATTACCCACTTATACCACTTAAGCCCCTCTATACCCAACGGAGAATGGCTACCGAGTGTTAGTCAGGAATTGCGACATACTTTCTAAAAGGTAAACTCTAGTAACCCTTATTTCCTAGAGACTATCTAAGTGGGTGCAAACTCACGGGTATTCATATATACCTATTAATGCATTATTAATAATGGTTATGAAAATATAAATGTATGTATAGTTTTTGTTTTAATTCGGTATATTACTAATAATATTCTTTGCCTGCCTTTTACGGTAACCATCGTGTTACGTCCCTGTAAGTGAGCAAGCAAATAAAAGAATTAGTGTTTCTGTGAATAAATGAGTTTTTGACCCTCTATAGCATGATGTTTTGGTTGGAAATTGTAATCAATTAAATCATTATGTAACAAATGTTGGACTTTTGTGAGAATAAACGTTTTCAATTTGCAGCCTAAGTATTTACTTAACTTAAAATTGCTTAATATTTAATCAAAGATTAACTTGCTTTTACCCTTTGGAAGAAGTCTGAGATGTTTTCTAAAAATGTTTTGTCGTACGGTTTTCTTCTTTCCTGGTCAGACGTTTAACTAGAAAAGTAAAAATAAATGGCCAAATGTAAAACACAATTGCAGTAAATGAATGTTTCTTTAAATATGACTACTAGGAGATAAGAGAACGATCTAGTGTGTTTAGTGAATGCAAGTCCTTACCAATAAACCAATGATGGAGAATAGGTTATAGAGGAAGTTGCACTCAATTCATCTGAAGTTTACGGAAAAACCATCGAGTTACTAGAAGTAAGAAAAGGAGCCAGTAGAGCGATTTTGGTTTGATGGTGCCTTGAGTTCAGTTTTTTCATAGAGAAAACTTCTGTGTCCTTCTTTGAGGTAAAATGGATAATTGCAAGATCCAAAAAGAGTGATAACATGAGAGAGAAGCTGAAAAAAATGACCGTGTATCAGATATTGAGAAAGAAGGTTGAATCAGTACTACTGCTTGACAATAGTAATAGATGAAAGTAGAATTAACCTCTTTTCACAAAATATTTTGGCTTAAGTGAAAGAAGCTGAATATTTTTCTTTGCAAGGGGATGAGTCTCTAGAGATTGTAGGTGACTCTCTACTGATTGTTTTTGTTAGGTACAGAAGAGAAGATGACATCATGTATGATTTTTCTTCTGTAATTCTCTGTTAGGAACCATCACCGTATAAGAAGTATAAGAAACATGTTCTAGACTGGCGGAATTATTTGACTGTGTGTATTGATGAAGCTCCATAAATGACTGGAAATCGTGTGTATTTTTTACTCGCATTAAAGCAAAATAAAAACTAACGTCATAATTCACTATTTTTCTATGTAATTTTTTTTTCTTTCCTTACAACCTTATCTCCATGCAAATCAAATTGATTCTATCAAATTGTGATTTTTTTCCAGGGTCAAGGATTTAAATTGTTAGACTTTGATGTCCACTGGCTATCTCGAGGAAAGATTCTCGGAAGAATCATTCAGCTAAAATCTAAAATTGAGAAATTTCTGTATAAGGAAAAATTCCCTTCCAGACTGCTTTAAAGATGCTTGCTTTGATTGGAAATCCTGCTTATTTCTAGCATATCTCCATGCACCTGAATGTAATTAATTCAAACATACATAAATGAAATCCTAACATAGTAAACATCGGCGCAAAGATTATCTCATTCAAGAAAAAATATCGCTTTAGAGAGAAGAGTTGGCTAAAGAAAAAACTACAGCATTTCCAGAAATAAAATATAGGATGGAAGATTCGTCAGGAATATCCATTGCTGCCATAAAAATTATTTTCAAATATCATCTGAAGAACTTTAAGAAAAATAGGACAGATATTTTCCTAAAGATGTGAATTTCGAAAAACATAGCTGGATTATCATTGTTTTCAATAAGTTGGCCAGAAAAGTTAGAGAAGATATTGCAAGATTTCAAGCAGATCAGATGAAGAACCTTTTGGAAAAAATGGACAGAAATTTTACATAAATGTAAACCTCAATAAGTATAGCTGAATCAGGAAGTTTTTAGTGGGAGAAGTTAAAGGAGATATTGCAGGGTTTCAATAAGAATTGATAACCACCAAAAACTTCAGCTAGAAAAACAATGCTTTATAAACCTCTAGTAATAAAATTTTTCGACCAAACTCAAGGATGATCCCATTGTGGATATGGAAAGAGAAAAAGCAATTCTCTCTTATCCAGCAACATACTTTTTGAAACAAGGGTTTCACCACTCTTTTACCCGATAAAAGGTTGAGCAAAAAAGCTATTAGATCCGGAGCATAGCTTGCGTGATGCTCTAGCAATCAACATAAAACCCAAATTTGAGTATCTCAGTCACAAAGTGAAACAGTTCCACGGTGCCCACTGAGTTTAGGAGAACATTTAAATTTTTCCATCTCAAAGGTTGTGGTTAATTTGGATGTTCAATGGTTAAAAACCATCAAAAATAATTTCCATTTCTCTTAATGTATGGCACTTGTTTTTTAAAGTGCTACATGTGGTATTACCGTTAATATAAGGTAAATTATTCTAATTTTAACGAAAATGTTTTTTTATAGTTTGTCCTTTATATGAGTAAAAATAAGTGTAACATACCAAAACGATCCGTAATTAACCATAATATGTACACGCATTTAGGGTCTGCAGGACAGCATAAGATTAAATTTAGGGTAACAATCAAATAAGGTTTGGGAACCAGTGTTGAAGGGCTTACTCATATCAGGTGAGGCTCCAAAAAACTAGGGTCACTCACGATGAGTGAATAAAAATGTAATGGCACTTCTGTGAAGTCAGGATAAATCTTGTGCCCCGGTTAGGTGGGCATTGTCAGACCAAGTCTTTGACACGTGTTTGGTTACAAATTTCCACGAAGAGGAGCAAAGAAATGGGTTCAAATGCCTCACATTTTAAAACTTTAATATTAGAATAACTTTATCTTTCGTGCAACAATTCATAAAAACTGCCTTTCATTGTGTTGACTATTGACAAGAGTTGAGGTGGAAAAAAAATTCATTTGGTGTTAGAGATATATGAGTAGCAATCAGTGAAGCTTCAATCAGGTCAGATTACATCTTGAATTGAATACAAGTTTCTCCTAGTTCGCTGCAAGGGAAAGAACGGAATTGACAACACCAGTAATAAGAACGCGGGTAGGAAGGGACAGTTGCCTTAAATCTTCTTAGATGAGGCTTATACTTAAGTTTATATAAATGTATAGATTTGACGTTGTTCAATATTGTATAATTGACTATTTAAGGGCTGAGATACATCGAAGGGAGAAAGTGATGAACGTTAAATCAAAGAGGAATGGTATACTCATAATTTACAATCCAAACATCAGTGATAGATTGACTTCAGAAAGGAGCATTCCTAGGAATTCCTTGAGAATTCATTAGGGTTTCTTTGTTTATTGGGACTAAGGCGTTATATATATATATATATATATATATATATATATATATATATATATATATATATATATATATATATATATATATATATATATTTATATATATATATATATATGTATATATATATATATATATATTTATATACATATATATATAAATGCTCTTCCAATAACTTGGACTGATTTTAAATGTGAGTTAAGTTTAAGCGTCTAATGATTTTTTTCTTTTTCTTTCAGATTTAACAACTTTCAGTCTTTGGCAATTTCAACTATTGAAAGATTAACAATCGAACAACGTGTTAAAGTTATCGAAGCCTATTAAGTAAATGGGCGTTCAAACAGAAACGCATTTCGGGCACTTCGCGATTTTTTTGGTCAACATAATAGACCAAACAAGATTGCGCTTGGGAAAATTGTTTGTAACTTCAAACAAACGGGACGGTGGCAGACATGTAAACGCCATTGCGTGCTAATTTATGCCGTTGAGCTGAAAACATTGCTGCAGTGCGCGAGAATGTGCTTGAAGATCCAGACACCTCTATTCGTCATCGCGCGCAGGAATTGAACCTCTCCACAACAACGTTACATCGAATTTTGACAAAAGATTTGTCTCTACACCCTTACAAAATTCAATTGACACAAGAACTAAAGACTGCTGACCATTTGAAGCACCGTACATTTGTTAATTGGGTGCACGAGCAAAGGCAAGCCGATAAAGAATTTTTGCAAAAAATCATCTTTAGTGATGAAACCCATTTTCATCTTGGTGGATTAGTTAATAAGCTGAATTGTCGCATTTGGGCTGATGAAAATAACAGGATGATTGTTGAAAAGCCACTGCATCCACAAAAGGTCACTGTTTGGTGTGCATTTTATACTAGTGTAATCATTGGGCCGTATTTCTTTGAAAATGATGCCGGGAATTCTGTTACGATGACAGGCGAGCGATACCGTACCATGATAACCAACTTTTTATGGCCTGAATTGAATTCTATGGATGTCGAAGATTTGTGATTTCAACAGAACGGCGCTACATGCCACACAGCCAATGTAAAAATGGCTTTATTGAATGAGAAGTTCCCAGTTCGCATTATCTCTCGAAACAGCGAGGTCAATTGGCTAACAAGATCGTGTGGCTTGATGCCTTTAGATTTCTTCCTTTGAGGTCATCTCAAAAGTAAGGTCTATGCCAACAAAACAACAACAATTCAACAGCTGAAGGATGAGATAATAAGGCATATTGGTGAGATCGAGGAGCAACTATGGAGAGACGTAATCAAAGATTGTGACCATTGAGTGGAGGTGTGCCGCCGAAGCCTTGGTGGACATGTAGGCGATAACATTTTTCACACAAAATTGCCATGACTCAAATAACATGATCCAAAAGTGAAATCAATAAATTTTTACCAATAACACTGCTTTATTTACTGCTAACTTTGATCCGTCTTAATGGAACACCCTTTATATATATATATATATATATATATATATATATATATATATATATATATATATAGTATATCATCATCATCATCATCGTCGCTAGCTCTATAGTTTAAGAATGAGTATTTGAATAATAATTTTATCTTAGTTTGATTATGACATATGTTTTTTTATCAAAGTTATTTCTAATAATTCTTTTATAATATCAAAAAACAAAATGGTGAATTCAGAAATAAATATATGTAAGTATCGAAATTTTGTGAAATTTTTAAAACCTAAAGAATTAAAAATGGAGAAGTTCAGAAAATTTATTTAATATATCTTATTCTTCTTCTTCTTCTTCTTCTTCTTCTTCTTCTTCAATATTTTAGCAACGTGATTTTTTGATTATGAAGAAATTTAGTTTAGAGTTCTTTTTTAAAATTAATATAATTGGCGAAGTTCAGAAAATTTATAAAAATTTAACCATGGCTGCTTTTTTTAAATTTTAAATTTTAATCTTAGTAACGAAGCGCATGCTCCCCCGTAGGTGAGAGTGGCGAAGCCATTGCCTGGTATATATATATATATATATATATATATATATATATATATATATATATATATATATATATATATATATATATGCGGCAGTCAAAATGAAAATTATGTACGAGGGGCAGTCAATAAGTTTTGTAAAACAGAGGAAGGGGAATAGCTGTTTGTGGGGGTGTAGGAACAAGTTATGACAAGTCAGGACCTAAAGCCGCACGCTCCTGCTTAGTCTCTTTAAGAAGCAGTAGCTGATCGCAGATCGTCAGTTACAAATTTTCAATAATGGAGAGGGTTGAGCACCGCGCAGTGATCAAATTTTTAACCAAGGAAGGCAAGAATGCAAAAAATATCCATGAACGCATGGTTGCAGTGTACACCGACACCGCCCCTTCCTATGCAACCATTGCTCGATGGAATAGGGAGTTTCACCATGGTCGTGAGTCCCTTGAAGATGACCCCCGGCCAGGACACCCATCAGAGGTGACCAACGAGGACAATGTGGCCCGTGTGGAGATGATGATCTTTGAAAATCGACCGATAAGGTCGAAGAAATCGAGCGAGAACTTGGAATATCACATTGAAATGTTATCAACATCATCCTCTACACTTTGGCCATGACCAAAGTCTCGGCCCATTGGGTCCCTAGAAACTTCACGGCCCCATGATCGACTTCAACGTCGTCAAAGTCCACAAGGCCAGAGTTGCACAAGCTACCCTACGCGAGTGCGGATTCGAGGAGATCAACCATTCCCCTACAGTCGAGATCTGGCCCCTAACGACTACTTTTTATTCCGTCAGTCAAAGCTGAACTGCGTGGACGCCAGTTTAGGGACGATGAAGATGACCATCTCGCCGTCCAGGAGTGGATTGAACAGCAGTCGGGAGATTTCTGGTTGTCGGGAATTTGAAGCCTCAGGGACAAGTGGCGCAAGTGCACTGAAGTCGAGGGTAGTTATATTGAAAAATAATAAAACACTTTTCCTCATATCTCGTTTCCTTATATCCGAATTGTAAAACTTATTGAGTGCGCCTCGTAGCTACCTCTTATTCATCAAGAATACGGAGGACGCTTTAGTATAAGCACGAAAAAATAAACCATAAGCAATCATTTACAACCTAACCATAGGTTTATTTATAAATTCGCCTGATTCTAATATTTGGCATCTGTTAAATGACTCATTTGAAGCAAATTACAATCTTCACCCCTTTTATAGAAGAAGATGGAAAATTGATATAATCTGCTCTACATCAGTAATCAAAATTAGGAAACTGCTTTTGCAATGTTGCACCTAACTATGATGAACAATTTCGTTAGCGGCAACTTTGCTATTTTAATGATATTATTGCAATTGCCACTTTCCTAAAATAATTATTATGACTTATGTCACATTAGATATTTCCTATACTTTTTCTCAATTTGGGCTTAACATAACCTAAGTTAAAATAACTTAACTACCTCTACCTAAAATCTTGTTTGAATAGTTGTATCTGATTTGAACAATAGTAGCTGATAAATGAATTATTCAAAGTTAGGTAAAATCTGATTTGAATGATTGGTATCTGATTTGAATAGTTGATAGCTGTTAAATGAATTATGTGTGGCTAATCAAATTCTGGTTGGTTTAGATAGTGTTGTATTTGGCTATCGACATTTATTCTTTGTTATCCACTAGGATAGATCTTTGTGCTCTCTTTTACTTAATTTACTACAGGTATTAGTTATTAAGTTTTGTGGTAGTTGTGCATGTTTCTTCAGAAATGTCCTGTATTTAGAGATATATTCTTCCTCGTTCTTTGACATCATTCAGATCTGACATTAGTCATTTTGCGTTTTTGCCTTTTCCATAGATCAATTTCAACAATTTCTTTCCGAACCTTTTTAGAAAACGTGCCCTTATTAGTCATCTCTTATCAGTTTATAGACATTTTTTTCATATCTTTCCCTCCGTTCATTTCTTTAATCTTTAAAAATGCCATTGCTTATTTTTTGTCTCCGCAATTATCTCTCATCTCCTTTCCTCAAGTACATTAGCGATGATTCGCAATTTTCTGCCTCCTTGCAGCGGTCGAATGACCGAAAAGGCCCTTCTTTCTTGGCGTGTCGTGTTCCACTGCACCTGCTCCCCGCCGACCAATCACAGCGTCGATGCCATCGAAGCGAGCACAAGGCCTCAGACACAACTTATCTACGCCTTATTCTTATCCTCAATTGGGCATTAGCCAACGCACTTGTGGCTACATATTAATCCGACCAGTCCTCTCTCACGCACACAAATGCATCATGCACGCATATCCTGATGTACATATACACATGGAGAGAAATGCACATTAATACTGGTTTAGATGACTCCGATCCCAATTATAAACACATCCAGCAAAGAGCTCGTGAGCTAACGTGCAGGTTCAACTCAATACCCAAAGCCATACAGAGGGGTTGAGGATGAGCTATATACATACATTGGTACAGAGATACACGCACTAGTATTTAATTCGTTGGAAAAAGTAATATTTCTATTATCAACCTGATTAATATCGGGGAAAGAAGTACCTGTATAGGCATCACTGGTTGGGCAGGTGCAACTCTAAAAGTGAAACCCTAATTTAAGAGCCTTTGAATTATTTTTATATGTTTAGAATTTGATCAATCTGAATATCCAAAATTAAATTATTCAATTTTGGATTATTACTAGCCAAATTAAAATATTTAATATTAGAAAGACTTATTAAGTTGATATTAAATTTCTAATTTAGAGGCAAGTAATTTTGAATACGTAATTATTTATTAATTTTGGAATTATCTGTAACAGTTCTTA
This sequence comes from Ceratothoa steindachneri, assembly GCA_963969495.1. Taxonomy (NCBI): domain Eukaryota; kingdom Metazoa; phylum Arthropoda; class Malacostraca; order Isopoda; family Cymothoidae; genus Ceratothoa; species Ceratothoa steindachneri. Next base: position 11,780,966 of record OZ018317.1, on the reverse strand, counting down.
ATTCAAATAGTATTTTATTTCTATTTGTTAAAAAATAAATAATTAGATGTACAAAATTTTACCTTATTAATACAGAATTTTGAAACAGCATAATTAAGCCCTTCTATAAATCTTCCCTTTCACCAATTTAGCCTTGCATTCAAATAACTTCGATATTAAACGGTTCGACATTTAATTTCAATCTAAGTATCCAACTTATTCGTAGCTATCTATCTCTAAAAAACTATACATCTTGCAATGCTAAACATCTATCCAGTGTCTTCCTTTCTTAACATGACCATAGGATCTCTTAAATAGGCACAGTTTTGTATTTCTGAGTTAGTATACTAGTACTAACTTGCTCCTATACAATAGCTCTAATATACTCCAGCTTCACAATTTAAGAATAATAAAGTTTGCTAAAACATCCCTTTATGTTACTAATATGCCTTTTTTTATTATTTTAATTCTTTTTTAAATGTATTTTCCAAATCTTTCTGTATAAGACTATTCCATTCCGTTTGGGTAGACCTAATTATCGATGACAGCGAGTGATAAACCCTTTTCCTAAGGATTCCTTTACAAACCTCAAAATATCAATATTCAACACTGTTTAAGTGGATACACCAAATCTTCACCAATGCATTTACACCTTTTTCGCAACATGTATATTGAATCCTTAGTAATAGAATTTCCGAGATCCTACACTCTTAAGTTACCCTTTTCCTTCTCATTTTTCTCAGTACAACCATCATATACCAATATTATTCACAATTATCAGGCATTAAATTTTACAATAAGCAGCCATTTAATACTTACTAACATTTCATCCCCAAATAATAAACATACTATGGTGGTAACCTGCATAAAAGGAGTGAGAATATGATGGAGTTTCTTCTCAGGAGGAATTAAATAAGAAGAAAGACGAAGTCAGTAAAAATCGACAAATGAAACCTGCAACGAAGGCCTAAGGAAGGAAACTCATCAGTTAATGTGCAGTTCAAATTTAGGTCTAAATAATTATGAATAAATTAAAGTAAGATTTTTTAAAACTATTATTCGATTTTTAGTAATTTCTTCTTTCTCCGTATTCTTTCCTCAGTGAAAAGAAACCTTTTCACACACTCACTCTAATACACCTAATACTACCAGAATACTTCTTTATTCAAGGAAGGTAACGACGGAGAAAAATAACAGGGGTCATTCTACAAGGATGGAAATGTCTTGTTATGAATTACTCCTACCAACATATTTAACCTTGTTAATCAGAATGGGTGTGCTCCTATATCAACCACAATCCATAACGGATAAGCAAATACATTTGTTGATCGTATCCTTCACGAATCAAACACAACTTGGATATCCCCAAACCCTCTGCTCCCATCGTAATCACAAACCATGACGGATTAAGCCACCATGCCTGTTGATCGTATCCTTCACGTAACAAACACTACTTAGATATCCCCAACTCCTTTGGCGATTTTTTTTTTCAGACAAACAGAAGTAATTTAGCTTCGTCCTAAAAAATCTGCAGTGATATAGATCGAGAGACTTACAGCGCCTGTCATTAGTTCACAAATTACTTAATCATAGTATTTGAGGTAAGAGCCGAAACGGCGAAATTCCGTACAGTTTCTTTTTTAGTCTAACTTTAAATATTGGATCAAATGAAAAACTTTGAATAAATGGCATTTCCGAACATATCTATGGACAGAGCGGAAGATTCTTTTATATGGCCATTATCATCTAGAAAACAATGGTTTTATTCTTCTTTGAAAAGAGAGAGGAGAAGAAATTTATACTAGGTATAACTGTTGTTTGATGTATGTCTACTTTACCTTCTACCATTTCGCCAACTGATCTTCTCTCCTTCCTCGAAATGACCTTGGGGGGGATATATGGGCCTTTACTAGTACATAATTATGTAATTATATAATTCTACAATTCAGAGATTCATAAATATTACCCTGGAAATTTTCACCTCAGAGCGATCAATAATCTGTCCAATTATGTATGATACCAAATTAGAGATTTCTTTGGCGTTTTGGCCTATTGGAAGAACCTAGGAATAGGCAACGATTTAAAGTAAGGGTAATAAATAGTGATTAGAGAAATGACAGATTTGGGACTGAGAAATTTACTATAAAATTTCAACTTTTATTTAGATCATACAAATACACTCGTATGCATCACCCGGAAATCTCTGAATTGGTGCTAAGAAGACTGACACCATTTCGCCACAATATACATATTTCACCGATAATTCATAAGTAACCGATTTCATGTAAAGTAAGGTCAGTTAGCATCAACGCCTTTAAAAACTACGCCCCCTTTTACACCATATCAAGAAAAATGAACGACCATTTGTTTCCATTATAAATTGTCCATTCATACAGATGAGGCGGTATGTAGTATAGCGCATGTATTGAAGGTCTCACCCGCCGGCGAAAGAACCCGAACACACAACATATATTGTTCCTCTATTGTTCTTATTACTTTTCGGTAGGGATGAAAAGATTTTCGGACCACCCTGTACATCACTCAGATCGTTTTAGATCAAAAGCTCATTCACAAAGTCGACCACTTTTGAATCATTCGATTATCCTCACCCATTGTTTTTATTTTTACGTACCACGTATGGGAATATATTAAAAAAACAACACGAGAGTAAAACCTAGAGGGATTTTTTTTGTTTGCATTAAGAAAAGAAAGGAAATAAAAGAAACCATCAATGACATTATTAATCCCTGGAAATAGTTTCGGGAAGCGTAAACATTACTGTGCCAACCAAGCAAAGAGTGGGACTTTTGCTTACAAGCAAAATGTCGAAATAAACAAATGGAAATAAAAACATGGTATTACTTTCTTCAATATTAATAAGCTTTATCCTCCTATTATCTTGGAAAACCATATATAGCTGTATATTTCGTTTACTTGTAACCATATCTTTGAAGCCCAAATACTTCTTTAGTTATGTGAGGCTAGTCGGTAATAGACAGAATATGTGTTGCGGGAATCTTTTGCCTCATAGACAACAAAAAGTTTAAGGGGTATTTATTATTAAGTGGTTTCTAGAATAACTTCAGATAAGTTGGAGGACTTTTATGGATAGTAACCTCCTAAAACCATAAGACACTTGAAAGCAATGCATATATTTATTCGTGTTATTGTATTGTATGAATTTGAAATATATGAAAATTAATATAAAAGAAATATCGGAAAGTGGCTAAAAATATATATAAAACAACACATGTAAAGCATAAATGATGAAGAGAAATTAGCAAACGTTCCTTAGCTTTGCGTAAGAAATTCTTCGTCTCAGCATTTAGAAATAAGGTATTTTGAAGTATAATCGTTTGTTTTATCATGCTTATTACTATTCATCCGTGCCCTTTTTATACTTTCATTTGTGTTCTTGTATCTTTTCTCTTTTTTCTATATTATGCAATGCCTTTCCTTTAAGCTCCTTACTAAACAACCGTAAACAGCGGTCTGTGTCTGAAATATCCATTTTGATATCTTCTATGGACCCATACTTGCTTTGGCCGAATGTGTGAAAGGCTATTTGGAAGATACTGAAGGAGACAATTCCTATAAAATATCTCGTGGAAAAATAAAAGACTTCCTAAAATGCCCTTTTATATAGCTCCGGCTAAAATGCCAAACATTAAAATGGTTGCTGGGAAAAAGGTTTAGGGGTATTATTGAGAAATGAGAGTGAAAAATAAGAACACATAATATGAACATGACCTTATAAAATAGTGTATAAAAAATGTCACTGGAAACAAAAGTGTGCAGGAAAAATACTCGACCGCGTGGCTGGAAAGTATATGATAGAAATACACGTACCAGAGATAAGGTTAAATGAAATATATTGAGCATAATTCATGAAGTAGTAGTCACATATCATGTATACATCCATGGTAGATTAACCCGTAGTTAAGTAAAACGAAATCCGACAAAAATGTGCTTGAAAGAACAGAAAACCTTTCAACCACAATACATTGAAATAAAAACAAAACCGCTATCAATCAATAGCATACACCTATCAGTTTTACGTACAATGAAAAATTTGGCCTTGAAAACACACATCGTACCAAAATAAAGAATATAAACGTTCACAAGAAAAGTATATTTGACAAACGAAACGAGCACAGAGTCAACATTCCCGACTCGACCATGTGAAAATAGAGAGAGAGAGAAGGGGGAAGGAGGACAGGTGCAAACTACTTCATTGGTATGCGCTATTTAAACTCTGGCATTCAGCAGCGAATCAACTTAAAATTCCAGGAGAAAGAGCAACGAAGTGATTGAGATGAAACACAGATAATGACTAGAAAAAATAAGGAGAAAAAGAAAAAATATGGTAGGGGAGATTAGCCAATATGAAATTGAGGGAGACATAAAATAATAAGTTTTGTATGACGTTTTCCAATGCCATAGCTTTCACAGAGTGCCTATTTACAAACTAAGGAAAGCCTTGAGATAAAAGATGGGTCTTTAAAGTGTGCCTGAAGACATTAAAGAAGAAAGAGTTGAAGGTAATAGCAAGAGGCAGATGATCCCATTTTCTAAGGAAAATATAACAGGTTTTGCAAAGGCTCGGTTATACTTGTTTCTTTTTATCTTTTGAGAGCTTTCCTTGTGTGTTAGAAAAAATTCGTCAACCAAACTTAAAGTTCTACTTTTTCATTCTGATATATGAATGAGGTTGGAGTTCACCGAAACAAAGCTAACTCTAAGAATGAACTATCACTTAAGCAACGGTGCACCAAGCACACTTACGTTAGAAAAGAATGGAAAACAATTGGACTGGAAGTGACTTGAAAAGAATACGGAAATCTTAGCACAAAATCGTCCGAAAGTAAATATTCAACCAAATTCGCAATTCATCTTGCCTTCCTCCCGTCCGCCAGCCCCTAATAATAATCCTTTCCCATCTTAATCCTGTCACCATTATAGAGTCTCAACCATTTTAAAAATTCCATATAGTATAAATATGTTTGTATAAATGTTAACAGAACTAATCACAACTGTTTAGCCTTTGAAAATGATATGTGTATAGATCCAAATGCGTTAGGCCAATAAAGAATTTGGTTTTGCTGAGTGAATCAGTTTTCTACACTCGTGTGTCACGACCTTCTAATGGATTCTGGAAAGCTAAACCACGGGTTAAGCCAAAACAAAAAAACGAAATATAGGACAAATCGAGACACTCGAAAAGAAAACAATAAGTTAGCAGTCGCCTTCAATAAAATATTTTACGAAGAATATATATATAAAACTATATATATATATATATATATATATATATATATATATATATGAGAAACTCACAAAGTAGCGCGTGAGTAGAGCAATAAATTAAAAAAAATACCACAGGAAAATGAAAGGTGGATTCCAATATATATACAAAAGTGGTATATATATATGTAAAAGAGAAGAGCAATGCCCCGCCCATGTACAACGAAAGGACCCAAAATAGAAAAATAATATCAAAGACAGATGTGAAATATAAAACCAAATAGATAAGGTCTACTTTCGGAAAATTACAACCTGTGCGCGAATAAGGTAGACATTTATGTGACTAAACTAAATACATACATGCCCGATTTTGAATACATAAAAATAAACATGAGAGACATAACTAAATTAATAAATCAAAGGGCTAAGATTTTAAATGGAAAATTTAGTTATAAATAAGCCTTTTAATAACAGGGTCTAGTTTAAAGAGAGCAGAGGATATATATAAATTAGCCGAGGAATTAATAAATGAGCATTCCACACTATTTCTTTGAATAAAGTCATCAGATTTGTAAATAGATTTAGCCGAATTCTAATTGATAGGGTGATTGTTTTCTGAATAATGGACAAAGAAAGCACTACTGCTATCCCCCCTCCTAATATTGCATTTATGTTGCGTCAAGCGTACACCTAATGATTTGCCAGTTTGCCTAAAGTATTGCTTAGGGCAAACTGAACAATCAACAGAATACCCCCCCCCGCCCTTATACTATTTTTATTATTATGAATCAACATTTTATTCATATTCGACTGACATTTGAATATTACAGAAATATTTAACTTATTCAAAAGGCAGAGAAGCGGGGAAAATGACTCAGAAAACAGTAAAACAAGGGAGTTCTTAAAATTGTATGCAGGGAGGATTTCCATTCTATAAAAGGATCTTTTTGCCAAATCTAGGCATCCTGAAAGAGATTTATGAGGGAAGCAAATATTGGTACCAATTTCAAAGATCTTAGAAATCTCACGATCCAAGAATTTCGGGCTAGTGACCCGCAACCCACGGAGAAAAATTGAAATAAATAAAGACCGTTTGACTTCAGCAGTATGACCTGAGTAAAAATGAATATAAGAACAGGCGTTGGTAAGCCTATGATAGACGTAAAATTTAAATCCAGATGAAGTCCTATGAATAAGTAGATCTAAGAACGGGAGGACACCATTTTGTTCGAGTTCATGGGTAAATTTAATAGAAGGAACCAGAGAATTAAGTTCAGTAAGAACTATTAACATCCTTTGGAGAAGAAAGCCACAAACAAATAATATCATCTACATATATATCGGAACCAAATAAGAGGAAAATCGATTATGATGGGTAGAAAGGTAGTTTAAAAAAAGAACAGGGGAAAGAACAGGGGATAACCAATTTCTCAAAACAAACATTTGAAGGAAATATTAACCATTAAAAGAAAACTTACAGTTTTTTGTACACAATGAGATAAATTCAATCAAAATATTAACTGGCAATTTATCACTAAAGAAGGGGAAAAGTCATTTACACGTACTTTAGTAAAAGAGAACAAACATTGAAACTAACAAGAAAGAAGTTTTCAGAGTAAGGTATGTAGGTGAGTTTTTTCAAAGGTCGTAACTGTTTTTAACATGAGAATTAGAAATAGTACCAACAAGTGGTTTAAGGTATGAAGTATGTCCTAGAATGGACTCCCGACGATATACCATATATGACTATTCGTTGAGAAAACCTATTTAATTATCTTTAGAGTGCGTGGATGTCTAGGCTGGCCGATATTATGTATCTTCGATATGCTTAAGAAGTGGAACTGAGCTCAAGGATAATAATATTGCTATCATTAATAAAATAGAGTTTTATTAATAATAACTATCAACAAACACAAGACGGAAAATATTGACATAAACAGAGAATGGAAAGGGTCGTGGGGGCTCGGGCTAATCCGAGGATTTAAAGGATTTAAAAAGGTAAAACAAATATAGAGTTAAAGAGATGGGATGGTTTGATAAACCATTTAAAGCACAGGATAGAATTGACAAAAGGGTTAAGTACTCAACGGTGACGTTTGGCTTACGTAACTTTACACTAGTGGTGCAGTGGAAGGTGGCTTGAAGGAATTTTCGGTCCGCTGGCGAGTTCCAGCCGAAGGGGGGAGGGGAGAAGATGATCCTGACGTGGCGTCTTGGGAATGAGAACCGTTTCTTGACGAACGGCTTGAAGAACAATGGCTGTTCTACGTTGTTCTCTTCTGAACAAAGGGGGGTGAGAACCGTCTCTTGTCTACGGGCACAAGAACAATGGCTGTTCTAATGTTGTTCTCCTCTGAACAACGAGAGGGAAGGGTGAGAACCGTTTCTTGGCGAAGGGCTCAAAAGAACAATGGCTGTTCTACGTTGTTCTCTTCTGAACACGAGGGGGAAGCCTTGGGGACTTGGCGTCACAAAACGCTCGAACCTTTGGCACTCAAGGGATATTGTCCTCCTTCTGGACAAGTGATGGTGAATCTCGAGGTCGAGGTCTCTTGGCGCACAAAGGGAGAGAGGCTCGTGGTGATGTTTCGCGACGAAAATCTTGATCTCCAATCTGATCTTAGTGGTAAAGTTTCCATATAAATAGCCAGGACATCTCCTTGGCGTGGGGGACAATGGGGTGGGAGCTTCGAGGGAACGCACAGCCGAGCCGGAGAAAAATGTCTTATCTGCCCATAAGCCTAACTCAATCTGGCGAGGTTGGCGTAGGGGAAAGAACGGGGGGACGATAACCTCCTTGTTTAAACATTGACATCCGGTGGCTGTGATAAGGCGCCAAGCTTCGAAACGAAGATGCGTGGGCCCATCGTGGTTTTAAATAATATGTGATAGAAGTTGAAATTAACGCAGCTTCAACTCGTTCTATCACAAAGTAAGCTTACCATTTAGTTAGGAATATGAAACTGAGACAACATAGCAAATAATAGGGCCAATAGGGTTATTTGGTTTATGAGTCTTTACAAGACCATATAAATATGGCAGAGAGGCACTACTAGATTTAAATTTAGCAATTAAATCGGCAAAATGTTTAAGATGAGAACGCAGCTTTTTACGGAAATTACTATTAACCTGAATCGTAGGATCTTTATTTAGGGAGAGATAGGTAGAATGGTCATTTAATAAAAGATCCATTTAGCAATATAAGACAATGTAACCATAATAAAGACAGCACCAGATTTATCAGCTTTGGTAATATGTAATGAACTAATATTTCTAATGGCAGGTAAAGCACGACGGAAACGCAATGGGTATTATAAGAACAGGCGTTCGAATGTCACTAGATTTTTCTAAATTAGCAAAACCTTTAGCAATCGAAACAATGGAAGTTCTGGACGGAATGGAGAAGTTCAGGCCAAATCCAAGGGAGGAAAATGTGGTAACATCAAACTCTTGGAAGGAGAGGTTCACAACCGTTTCAGGTCGGTTGTTCTTAGTCCAATAGCTGTTGGAGATGAGGTGTTGTAATTTAACCTGTGTAAAATTTTTCGTTATTCCTTGATAAAGAACTGAACGAGTTCGAAAGAACTTGGAATCCGCCTTTCATTTTCTTCGGGGATTTTTTGCATATATATATATATATATATATATATATATATATATATATATATATATATATATATATATATATATTTATATATATATATATATATATATATATATATATATATATATATATATATATATATATATATATATATATATATATATATATACCAAGTGTTTAAAAAATTATATCATTTTGCAATCTAATAATTTTTCCAGTTCCCGTTCAAATGACTTCAAATTTAAACAGCATGTGTAGAACATATTATAATTTTATGTTTAATGTTCGATGTTTTAATCTTTAGACTTATAGAAATGCCATTCACTGGAAGTCAAAAGGTGTTTTGTGTGTTGGAGTATACTCGAACACAGTCAAACAAGACTGTGCAGAGTGCATTTTTGAGAGAGTTCTCTAAACAGTCACCAACGGCAATGCAGATTTGGACATGGCACAAAAAATTTAAAGAGGAAGGCTGTCTCTGCATGGAAAAGGGATCTGGACCACCAATAACATCGGAAGAGACGGTTGAGCGGGTTCGCCAAAAACTTTTGCCATGTCCCAGGAAGTCGATAAGAAGAACAAGTCTGGAAACCCAGATTGCTCCAACGACAGTTTGGTGCGTCCTGAGGAAACGCTTGCTAATGAAACCCTACAAGCTGCAGCTAGTTAATACCATAACGGCAGATGACAACCAAAAGCGGAAACAATTCTGTGTTGATATGCAAGAGAAACTTGAAGAGACGAGTTCAAGGAGCGTCTTGTTTTCAGTGATGAGGCCACATTTCATACGAATGGCAAAGTCCATAAGCATAATGTTCGCATTTGGGGCGAAGAATATACCCCTGCCACAGTTGAGCACGTGAGGGACTCACCCAAAGTGAAGGTGTTCTGCGCCATCTCTAAGAACCATCTTCATGGCCCGTTTTTCTTTGCGGCAAATGTGACCGGCCATGTTTATATGCAAATGCTTCAGAACTGGCTAATGGATGAGCTCATTGCAAATGAACAAGAAGCCTTCATTTTTCAACAGGACGGTGCTCCACCTCATTGGCAGCTCATTGTGCGGCCTTATCTCAATGTCAATCTGCGAGTAATATGGATCGGGCGTGATGGTGATTAGGACAATGTGATGTTGAAATGGAGGCCACGTTCACCTGACCTTACACCATGTGATTTCTTTCTCTGGGGCTATGTGAAGGGACTGGTTTATTTTCCCCATCTTCCTGCAAACCTAGAGAAACTCAAGCACAGAATCACTACCGTACTGGAGACTGTTACCTAAGACATGCTGCAGCGTGTTTGAGAGGAGCTGGACTACCAGCTTTACGTGTGTCGTGTCTCTGGCGGTGCGCATATTGAACATTTGTGAAATCGTTTATGGAATCCACATAGCTTTGATTTTCTCACTCAAATTTCGAGAAATAAATCGCATGCTGCTTAACATTAATCGGGTTTAGTTTCATTTGCCTTGACTATGTAGTTTCTGTGATATTTACATCTCAAAGGATATCAATATTTTTAAACACCCTGTATATATATATATATATATAAATATATATATATATATATATATATATATATATATATATATATATATATATATATATATATATATATATATATATATATATATATAAATCCATTAAACCACATAGAAAGAGAAAACGAAATAATTTTTCCTTGCAGTAATATTTTTATTATCTTTTTTCGAAAAAATCCGTGCAGGGAAGCGATTCGAACTATGCACACTGAGGCAGTGATCAAAGCGGTGCTCGCTGCATCAGTGTACATGGTTCGAATCGCTTTTGTGCACGGAACTTTTTGAAAAAAGGTAATAAAAATATTACTGCAAGGAAAAATTATTCCGTTTTTTCTTTCTATGTGGTTTAATGGATTCATTTTCATCATTCTCTCGCGCTACTTTGAGAGATATATATACACACACACACACACACACATATATATATATATATATATATATATATATATATATATATATATATATATATATATATATATATAATGGATCGCAAAACTTTACAACACAATGTTAGAAATACAAGTATGCTTACTTTAGGTTAAGGCAGTTTAATGTAATTTACAACGCATGTCGCAAGAACCAATGTTTGATTTCCCAGCCACGCATAAATTCTGCGCGTAGGGAGTGTTGTGTGGGAATAATAGAAGTATTTAAGTTCAGGATGTTATGAAGTATCTACACTACAGAGAAACATAAGAGAAAGATCCTTCTTTTCTAAAGAATTTTCAAAAATAAGATGACTATGTAAAAATATTTCCATGGTACATAAAATGAAGCATGTAATAAATTCTATGAATAATCTAGAACAATCTAGAAGTTTATTGGAATTATATGGCAATTTTTAGTTCAGTAAGAACTGTGCAATCACCTTTGTTTTCTTACTCACTCTTTAGAAATGCCACCTCACGTGAATGGGACGCTTGAGCTCCGTCATAGAATTGAAGCCTCGGAAAAGACTCTTTCTACGATTTCAAGAGATGTAGGAAGGCTAAAGAGTGTGTGATTTCGTGCGTTCTCAAGTTATACAATAAACACAAAACCTATAAATCTTCTACAAATTTCAGTCAACGCAGCATTACTACCGTTCAAGAAGAGAAAATAATTGAGCGCTTCTCTATGAAGGATCCCTTCGGGACTGCAGCAGGAAGTTCCCGAAAAGTTTCGACTAAATGTGCCAAAGAAGTGAGCCACTCCACTGTCTCCCGTCGACTCAATGCATCTGTTTAAAACTCGTTTTTCAGCAACCATACGAATCATCAATAAGAATAACCAGAATGAGAGAATCAAATATGCGGAGACTCACGTTGTTTGGAGGGATGAAGATTACAAGAGAATTAATTTCAGCGAAGAAATTAAGTTTAATAGAGTTGGGTCTGATAAAATACGTTCTTTTAGATGCGGGTTATGTGACAGACTTAACTCTAAATGCGTTTAAAATTCTGCCACGCATGGAGGCAGCATCATGGTATGGGGGATTTTTTCGTCTGAAGGAGTTGTTCCGCTAGTACGAATAATTGGAACGTTAAATGAGAATGTGTACTTACATAAACGTCTGAGAAAAACATGTTATACCTTCACTCCGAGTATCGCTGAATCAGCCAGCAATGTTTATGCAGGACAACGCGTTATGCCATATTGCAAAGCGATTAAAATACTATTTCGAACAAGAAGATATATAAGTAATGAAGTGGCCTGCTTACAGCTCGAACCTGAACCGAAATGAGAACCACTGGAAGATCATTGGAGAAATAGTTCGAAACCGGGAGCCTTCAACTGTGACGGATTTATAGACGAAAATTGAGCAAGAATAGATTAAAATAACACGAGAATTTCGGAAGAAACTGGTGTGCTCCTGTGGTCGTCGTCGCGTTGAAGTACTAGAAAACAAAGGCTTCAATACCTCAACGTTGTCAAACTTTGATTTGTTTCTAGTGTATTTGCTTGCTAAGCAGTTCTGTGAATGATCATTCACTTAATTTGCTCATGTCATTTTTTTTATTAAGGTTAATTTATTTAGTATAATTACTTGAATATACAATTGTATCATATGAAATCATAAAATTTATTAATGCATGCCTTTATGTACTATGGAACATTCCTTTTCCTATTCGTCATATTTTTGAAAATATTTTCTTAAAGAAAAATCGATCTTATTTTTCTCGTTAGTTTATGTATTCGTGTATATTAAATTAGACTCTTTTCGGAGGTGGTAAACTGTCGTAGGTACATTCTTATTGGTATATATGTACAATTATATGCATACTCCAAATTCAACGACGACATTGGAGAATCCCTAGAAAATGGTGTAAATATGATTGAATTAAAAATCATAGACATAAACAGAAATGTAGAAGCGAAAGTCGGGTTAAAAGAAAATAAAAGAAAGAAAATAAGCTCTAAAGGCACAGAGCATAGGAGGATGGTTTGAAAGAAAAGAACCTATAAAATTTATTCACGTAGTTCCAAATAGTTTTCCATTGCAGGCGTTTTTGAAGTCTTATGATTATCAGTCCCGTACCTTATTTCTCCTTTAAGACGACAAATTTAATACCGCCTCTCAGGGCAATCTCACAGCGGTAGCCCAACTAGCCCCAGCACACCATAACGTAACAATTACTCTCCCAGCATACTGAATGAGCAGCTATCCTATAACATCTTACCTAATAACTTATCCTCATAGCCTTGATTATAATCGTTCTCATATAAACGATTTCAGGTTTACGGGTTTCCAAGTTTAGAAGCCCTCTATAATAATAATACCAATCTCGATGTTCCTCGCGCGTCCGTTTTATATCATTATGTTACATAGTCATTAACTAACTATCTATCTCTCTATCTCTCTATATATCAGTAATTAAACTTGATAGGAAAGCACGTATAATTAGTATTCTCTACGCGCGTAGACAATAACAATATCAGCATCTACTTACTCTCTTCTGGAGGTTGTAAAAATAGTTAAATGTAAAACAAACGTACAAACCTGAAATGACTGCCTTAGCATTTGCCCTACCTATCTAAACATTCACTCCTCTTAAAGGAAAGGGGTAACCAACGAGTTGATTCCTTGCATTCATCATTCCAGGTGCGGGCGAATTCGGTGCATATATTAACAATTTTAAGCGAATTTTCGCCAAACTTTGCAATGAAAAATCATATTAAACGTTGATGTTAATAGAGGTCTCGGAATACATGCGATTTCTGTAATTGTGGTGATTTAAAAGTCATCACCCTCGGTTACTTGAGGGAAATTCCTTACTCGCGGTTACCTCGATACTTTTTTATGAATAAAATTATCTGACATATATTTTTTTATTATTATTTATCCTTTGTCTCTTTTAGTCTCTGGCGGTATTACAATACAAAATCATTAGAAGGGTGATAAGTCTGAGTAAAACCGATGCTATTGACCTATATAATGTATTTAAGTTCATTAAGAATGATTAAAATTAGCTATAGAGGCTTACAATTAGAAATGTTACTTGCATAAATGTAAATAAACCTTCCAATATATACATACTTGTGTTTCCTATTTTTTAAACCTAAATGATAATGTTTCCATTATTCATGGGCGGCAATGCGGAATTATATCAGAAACCATCTCTAATGACTACGCATATGGGTCAGGCATGTGAAAACCTAATAATAATCCTTATTGTAATTATCGTGCTAGCTTTTAAATTTAACAATTAACTATGACAAAAAAAACAAAAAACAGTAAACACATTTATAGCCTTGTCCTAAGCTAAACTAGACTATCCCGGTTGGCAGCTAGGCCTATTACAATGTCTATGCTTTTTTTACCCTAAAGAGGGACGCATTTTATTTGATTAACCATTATCCTAGACGACTGATAGTTAGATAGTCAGGAACCATACCGACATGTTGCCATATGCCCCTCAAGCTACAACATGAGTTGATTCGAATCTGTACATTGATACAGTTTAACTCACCGGACGGAATGGTAACTGCCACTCCTTGCCCATTACCATCATGACGTATAGTGTTGGTAAAAGCAAAACTCACTTAAATACCTAGTGTCCATAGTACTAGTTATATTTTTCTACAGGATATGTACAGTAAGCCGTAAATACATATACATATTTTTCAACGCAGAGAACAGTCAGAAGAGAAAAAATAAAAGATAGAAGACCGTAGAGAAAGCAATAGAAACTTAACGGTAGGGTTGTGAACCCTCACCATTTTTAATGACGCAATTTATTTTATTAAAATGGTTTCTTGTACTAAATCACTTTCATCCCTGGAATAAATGAAGGATAGCAATCTTAATTAATCGAAGAATTAGAACTTTTAAACGGAATCAAGAAACTTCATTACACAAATATTTGGGGGTAGAAAAATTGCAATATGATTAAAAATAACATCCAATTTTTATAAACCAAGTGACTTATAAAAACAAACTTAAAAAAATTTCGAAGCCTTTCATTACTTCAATTTACAAACGAAGATTGATTTCCTTCGGCTGAATGACTTGAATCTTAAATTCCGTCAACCACACTTAAACCAACCAATTCCCATAACGAAGTAATCATGCCAAGCCTTAAAATTTCGAAAAGCACATAGTTTCGAGATGTGATGCAAAATCTCTCAGCTCTTAACGGCATCAGCCATTTTTATTATAATTATCGAATCTATAGCGTGTCAATGCTAACTGTAGCATTATCAGCCTTTAAACAGTGTTTGCTCTGTTTTCATTTGTGCATTGGTCTTTATATTTATATCTCTCATCCTAGGTTTTTTAAAAACAGTCCTTGCTATTCTATATTTTTTTTTATATTTCATCACCTTAAAATTTCGCTAATTATCTCTCTGATTATTGATTATTCCATAGGACATCAATACTCAATGAAAACCGTCTTGCTGGTGTTGGGTCTCTCTGTAGTGTAGGATGCCTTTTCACCCACCTTCTTTTGGCTCTAGTTTTTATTGGTGGATATACAGTAATGAATAAAGGTTTTGAGATTAACATGTATTTTTATTTATTTCATTTTTATTTAATTTACGTGGTAGGAATAATAGTTCTAATATTTAAATTGTTGTTGCTAGTTTAATCCAAAGTCAGCATTTAACAAATAATAGGATGAAACAGGGCAATCCTTCGCTGAATCCAAAATCGTGTTTTAATCCTGTTCTTGTAGGAGGTGAGTTCCAGACCCTGAAGTTTTATCCTTTGTTTATAGGGGTAAAATGATGGTACTGTTTAAATCAATGATTTTGTGTAATTGAAATATATTTCTTCCTTTTTTGTAAAAAAAAATTGAATCTTTTACCCCCCCTGCAACCATTGTTGTTGTGTACCAAGGAGGCCTGGAATGGCAGAAGATAGTTGTTAAGGGTATAACATCAAGGAACGACCTTTTAGGAACAATAATGACTTTAAAAAGACTATTTACAGTCTTGTGAGAAAGTCCTCTGGACCCCCACGAGTTTAAAATGAACGCCAAAATAGCCTGATAAAAGAATACGGTCCCATCTCAAAGATCGGGTTCCTCCAGTGTCAATCTTGCTCACGATTGGAAAGGAGCAGGGTTGAACGCTACAGCGCGCACGTGAGTTAGAGACTTTTCGAAAGAGACTCCATGTCAAAAAAGTCTGCAAAGAAGCCTCATCTAACTAAGAAGAACCTGACGGATAGGCTCCACTTGTCCACTTGTGTACGTAATATAGAGAAAGGACTGTTGAATATTATTGCAAAGTGATATTCTCTGATGAAACTCTCTTCCGCTTGTTTTGAACTATCGGAACACCCTTCTTTAGGAGGAAAAATGGGCGTGCGCTCACTAGTCATGTGTAGTAGCCATGGTGAAGCAGCATCCGGAGCACTCTTCATGTCTGGGCTGCTTCTCATCTAAGTGAGCTAGAGTACTAACAATTTTGCCCAAGAACACTGCTAGTAATTCCAAATTGTAGCAAAACGTGCATCATGAGTACCTTGTCCCAATAGGTTAGGGCCAATTTGGGGATGATAATTGCATTTTTTGGTATGGGGCATACTTTCAATAGAGCAAAAGAAATAAAAAAGTTCTTCGCTAAAAATAGCTTCGAGACTTTAAGAGCTTGGTGGGGAATTCGCCAGGTTTTGATCTAATAAAAAAATTGTGGGTAATAGTCAAATTGGCGTTTGACAAAGAGAAGCCATCCAATTGCTAGCAGTTGTGTGCTTATTGAAATAAAATGGAGCAATACCAGTCAAAATGATATCACAAAATTGGTCTCCAGCATGCTAAAACGATTTGAAGCACTCCTCAAGAACAAGGGACATCATTGTAAATATTGAATGCAAACAACATTTGAGTGTATTCATTAATAAAATAGGTTTGAGCTCTAATTTCTTTTATATTTCCCCTTCAAAATCTGATACAAATATATCAAAACAAAATGCGACATTTTATTTATTCTAGTAATTTTCTCATGTAAAAATATAAAGTGGTCTCAAATCTTTTGGTTATGACTGCAATATTGTCTGATAGAGTTGTAAAATTGATTTTTTTTCAACTGTCAAAAGAGCTCTGAAAATTACATAATATCGGAGTTTGTTAAAAAATTGATTCAATTTAAAAAAATACTCCCTTAAACTCTTTCAACTGATTTTCATCACACATACATTACTATAATTGGAAGTGGGACAGTCTAAATGCTAGTTGGCAACTGATATTTTATGAATATATTTTTGCAACAATTTAATTAATTGTTTCACAACTAACGGTTGGAAGTACTGCACTGGAAAATCAGTGGGAAATATGAGCCTCATATCTTGTAAGAGAAATGAATGTCCTCAAATTCATAATAATTAATTTGATTCATGTATTAAGTATTCATGAAACTTCTTGTTATTAATATTGGTTTTATTCATTTGTATATTTGAATTTGTACTTGTATTTATGATCATCCAACTACACGATAACAAACGTGTCAATGGTTCCCACTGAAACCACCCTTTGAATACGTTCTTAATATACATCGGTGTGAAACAAAATTGAGTCCTCGCGGCGACATTCTTCAACCATCGCTATGCCCTATGGGTCAGATTGCTCCAATTTTCTTTACTAACATGCCATTTAGCCACTTACTATTTTAGGGATCTGGCCTTTCAGAAGTGTGTTTGCAATCGGCCAGTGCATAGGGACACAAAGTTTGAAACATAAAGATATTATACTTTAGGAGTGACAAGATAGTAAAGTTCGTTGTTTGTTTTTCAGATCCTGGATAAAATTGAACATGTCGCTGCCTGTTGATCAATTTTACAGTCATAATGACTCTTGTAGTGACTTATCAGACGAAAATGACTATGAGCCACAAGTTACTGCTGGAAGTGATGGTGATACTGAAATAAGCAATGATAATGTGAGTGATACTGAGAGTGACAATTCAAATGATGGTGATACTCATCGAAAAGAGTTTGTGTTAGGAAGAGACAAAGTAACCAAGTGGTATACTCTCCCTCCAAGACGTGGAAAGCACTTGCCACAAAATATTGTTCATGAAAAGGCTAGTGTTCACAGTTCCTTTCCAACACGTAATGAATATGCTGCTTTCAGCTTTTTCATAACAGATGGAATAATTAAAACAATTCTTGAAGCTACGAATGAAAGGGGAAGTGTTGTGTATGGTACAGACTGGAACGATGTGGATGCTGTAGAACTTATGGGTTAGCTAGGACTTGACGTCAGATGTGGAATCGACAAGGATAATAAGCGTCATATTGATAAACTTTTCAGCAACAAGAGAGGTACACCTATTTATCGAGCTACCATGAGTCGTATCCGTTTCCTGCAAATTAAACGGTGCATCAGATTTGACGACATGAACACTCGACGGAACGAAAGGATGGGAAAGAAGGAAAGTTGGCACCTATACATGATGTTTTCCAAAAGTATGTTGGGGCCTGTCAAGTCAACTACAAGGTCCGCCTATTTATCGAGCTACCATGAGTCGTATCCGTTTCCTGCAAATTAAAAGGTGCATCAGATTTGACGACATGAACACTCGACGGAACGAAAGGATGGGGAAGAAGGAAAGTTGGCACCTATACATGATGTTTTCCAAAAGTATGTTGGGGCCTGTCAAGTCAACTACAAGGCTAGCGCATACGTAACTATTGATGAGTCGCTACTAGCATATAGAGGAAAATATTCATTCAAGGTTTATATGCCTAGTAAATCTGATAAGTATGGCATAAAAGTGTGGAGCATGGCTGATGCAACAAACGCCTATCTTCTGAAATCCCGAATTTATAAGGGAAAAGTCGATGGGATAGTTGAACAACGACAACCCCAAAGAGTCATATGTGATCTTATTACAACAGTTCAAAACACTGGAAAAAATGTGACGGCAGACATTTTATTTACTAATTATGGTCTCGCCAAAGAACTACTTGACAAGAAATTGACACTCTTTGGAACACTGAGGAGGAATAAAAGGGAAATTTCCTTCATCATTGCAAACATCAAAGGATCGTAAAGTCCACTTATCAAAATTTGGCTTTTCCGAGGACCAATGAGTTACAATCTGCAGCTATGTCCCATCGGAAAATAAAAAATGTTCTATTGTTAAGTTTAATTCATTTTGAAACAAAAGGTAAAGCGAAAAGAACCCTTCAAGCCTCATGTAATTCTTGACTACAACGAAATAAAAGGTAGTGTTGAACAATTAGACTAACTTGTAAAGAACTACACTTGTAAGCGAATATCAAACAGATGGCCTTTGGTTTTCTTTTCCTGGATAATGGAAGTTGCAGGTTACAATTCTTTTACGTGTTTCAAGAAGGAAAATCCCACTGCATATGAAGGGCCTCGAGAGCGAAGAAAATTCCTAGCAGATCTGTAAGAAGAATTATGCTTACCACAAATCAACGGCGTTCTGTGTCATCTGGAATATATATGCCAATGCATGTTAAGATGTGTATAAACGCATTTGTGAAGTAAGAAGATACACCATAGCATCAGCAACACCGTCAAGGAGTGCAGGTGAAAAAAAGAAGATGTGGACTTTGTGCTAGAAAGAAGAATAAGAAGAGAAAGATGTCATGCAGAAAGTGTGATCAAGTTATTTGTGAGGAGCCTTCATATTTAGTTAGTACTGAATGTTTACCAGCTTTGTAAATCATTTAGGAGTTTTCTGATGCAAATGTCACTTTTGTTTATATTTATGTGCACTTGATTTGATAATCATTCAGGGTTATTCTGAAAATAAATGTCTGTAGTGTTTTAGTTCTGAATATGTATTCAACCACAATTTTCGTGTAATTTCATTTTCATGATACGGTGTAATTTTTCTTTCTATATTATTATAACTGAGAATACATTTATTGTGTTATGTTAACACCATGGTGAATGAATAATATTGAAATAAACTAAAGATATATGCCATAAAAATCGTTAAATATGCAAACATTCGAAAATTTGGCAGAAATTCCTGAAAATTTTGCTCTTAAAAAAATAAATATAAAAAATTAAAAGGGAGATATGGTGGATTGGCTCCACACGCCGTCTCCTAAGCAACATATGTACAAAATTTAACGTTTGTAACTTTGTGCATATTTCAGAAATCCACCACTTAATTTGGGGTCTTTCAGGACCCGACCTGGCATTTTTAGTTATTTTTTCCTACCTGACGTACAGCGGGTTAAGATCTTCTTCTTCAAGATGCTAGAGAATTCACAGAAGATAGGGAAGATGCATAAAGTGTTTGCGTATAATAATGCACTAAGTACAGCCGGTTAATCCTAAGGCGAAGTGACGTCATCGCCAAGATATTGGATCTACTCTTCCGAGTATTACTAGCCAATAAATACGGCCCCCCTTGTTGCTTACACCATGAGGGTTGTTCAACTACCTACAATGTATCAACTAATCAGAAACTTATATGAAAAAAGAGATTGAAAAAAGACTGTCATGTTTAATCTTCGCATATGGCCGAAAATACACTACACTCAGAAATAATAAGCATCAGAAGAATGTCACAAAGATCATTGTGTCGTTGTACTGACGACTCTCATCTACAACTATGAGTCCCTCGTAATCTACCGTCAACATTTGCGACTCAGACAGCGCCTCCAACAACTGTTTCTCCGTAACATTCTTAACACTCAGTGGGATGGCTTCGACCCCAATACTGAAGTTTTCAAACATGTTAAGACAACATTAGTATCGATGATATGCCTTTGAAGAAGCAGTTAAGTTTGGCATAGGCATTCGCTATGATTGAGAATCGCTATCTGCCTAAGATACATGACACCCCAACCGAGGTGTAAAAAAGAAGAGATACAAAGACTTCTTGAAGCAATCTGATCGTGCCTTTCAGAATGAACACTGCCCGTGGGCTGCTGAAGATTCATATCGTCAAACGTGGCGAATTACGCTTATCATTCTGGTTTTTCTTTCAAGAACGCATGCAAGGTGGTCTTGAACACTAAAAGAAATGACCTAATAGCCTTGCTCTTGAACAGCTGAGCCCAGGAAAAATCTTTCTCTGCAACCGCTGTGACAGGTCAACCTCTCTCGAATCGGCTTCGCCATCCACCAGAAATTCTAACGCAACCATGGGTAACTCACATCCTAAAACTCAATTCGCAAAGTCAAGCCATGAGATAAATGATATACAGAATCATGAATATAAAATCAATAAGTATATATTGTTGCCGTGAGGTAATTTAATATTGCATTAATAAAGAGATTCTCGTGTATATTAGTGTATATTTAATAATGTTGATGCAGCTAAAACGGGATTGTGGAGTAAAAGTTTAATTAGAAAAATCAGTAAATTAGAACCCACAACAGGGTAATGAAACTCAACGGTTAAGGAAATAGTTATACGGTAGTAAATGTTCCTCTTGATTATTACTCAGACTATGAAACAGTTGCTTTTAGGAACTCTTTGTTCTTTAATAATAATGTTGTATTATTAGTAGTATGATTCACTTAGTGATAAGATCCAACCCAATCTGAGCGTCATATCGAGAAAGTTCTGGAAATGGTTTGTTGAGAAAGTGCATAGATTCTTAAGTGTGAAAGTGTGTGAAGAGTACAGAGTTCAAGAGGACTAAGGAGGATATTATGTGGGATAATCGAGATTACAATGGTACCCAACTCTTCTTCACTCGACTAAGTTCTTTAGTGATCGGGGAATTCGAATACCCCCTTTCAATCAAGCGTTAGGGAAAGTGAACAATTTGGCAAAACCTATCTGTGAAATTAGCGGGGAGGGGGGGCAGGGGTGGAATCATTCTCTTGTATAATAATCAAACGAATTAGTTAATGACCTTAGAGAAATAGGAATTTACCTAAGGAACAAAATTGCTATTAATTCACATTTTTCTTTCTTCTATATCCTCATATTGATACCGCAAGGGGGCGCTCCTTTGGACAGTAACATCTGGGTCCCAAGGGAGCAGAACATGCTCGCATTCCCACTCACCTGATAGTATACAACTATTGAATCGGTGGGGGTGGGGGTTAACTGCATGCACTCATCCTATCATTTTTCGTTTTCTATCTACCCCAAGCGGTGTCAATTGTAGTTGTGCAACCAAGCTACAACTTACATTTAAAGATCATGGGCCCTCTCAAATTTACTTCTAGCCTAATTTCCTGTCGAAGGATGATTTCATACATATCATCCTCCAGTTTTGGTCACGTGCGACTCTACATCTCACTATGTTGGCTGGTCGGTCGGTCGGTCTTTGTTTTGGTTTTGTTTTGTTTTTGTAATAACATTGCAACTATTCGGGAGTGTGGGGAAATAAATATCAGGAGGACAAACATACGCTAGTTTGTTTATACAGCGTCAACGGTTACGTTTCAATATGAGCCGATACTTTAGGCCCCCCTCCCCTTTGCCCCGCTGCGCCAAAGATCCTGGAGCGTCGCTCGCAAGAAAGAATTACAATCAGCAGATTTCATAGTCCGTTAATATAAAAATAAGAGGGTGGGATAGCCTTAAGAATAAAAATCTATGAACAGGCTCATTATGCCCTCCAATTGTTTATGTCTACTTTTGCCAAATAGACGAAATTTCACTTCCCCACACGTAAATCAGAAGAGCGACTTGTCAGAACGTTGAAAATTTATGCCCTAAAAGATAGGGTTAAAAGTGGCACCTCGTCTCTCCTCCATTCACTCGCCCAGGGGATAATCGACGTATATATTGTTCGATCTGGAGAAATGAAAGGAGAATCGGAGTGGTAATCAAGAGAAGAAGAGCAGTTCTTGAGAAAACAGGGAATCAAGAAGACAGTGGAACCGAGCGGGATTTTCTTTATCGAGGTTGTTCCCTTTGGTTGCTTAGAAGAGTAGACCAGTGGTATCGACACCCACTCCCATACCAATCTCGTTCAGAGAAGCCCCCTATCTCAGTTTTCTGAATAAAACACAGATATAACCCTCACCATTGAGGAATACTAACGTGAATGCCTATTCTAGAAAAGATTCACCTCTTGGTCAAGTCTCATCATCAAGAAGCCCGCAAGTGTAACATAGGGATGGAATATCTTGTACATCCACAATCTCCTCGCTTATATCTTCAAGTCAAGAAGCATCGCCACGCGCTCCTCACCGAACTCAGGATAAGCATCAGCTGTTTTTCTCGAATCGACTCACCAAGTATCTCTTTCCCCAGAGAGACGATCAGTTGTTTTCCCAGCAGGTCTCACGTCCGCGAGAAAAGCTCCAGTCAAACGCGTCTCAAATCATCTCATCTAAGAGGTTCTCGTTCAAGGTTATCCAATTTCAGACTCCCTCTTAGATAGAGGGAAAATAAATCCAAAATTTATTCATGTTCGTTAGTATATTTAAAGTTTTAATATTTTTTTTTTATGTAATTAAAAGTTGTTTTTTTCTCGGAGCTGTTTAATTACATCCTCGAAACGCTACAAATGGCAATAGATATATAATATTACGAATCCTCCCTTCTTAAAGAATCAAATTAAAGTAAAGTTCTCTTAGAGAAATTGGAACAGAGTTACCCATGTACGGAGTAAACGTACATACGTACTCGGCCGTATACCAGGACAGGCAGATTCTAACGAAATTTGAAATCCCTATGTTGATTTACATTATCTTTCGAATTATATCATTGCCAAAGTCCTCCCAACGTTACTCCGTGAATTTTGTAATTTTTGAAGGTCGTAAGGTCATAAATCAGAATAAGTGAGAGCACGTGATTTTTTGGTCAGCAGACCTTGTTTTTCTACCTTCATCATTTTCTTGACAGATTTTTCCATCCCTCTTTCTGTGCGCTTCCCCTGCTTGTTTTTTCTTTAATATTTTAGTAACGAAATGCTACGTAAAGTGTTTTTTGAACACCTTCGAATACACTGGACACATTTCACCGGGGTCTCGCTAAGGGGTGGAGGATATAATATCCCTGCAACAATTGAAACCGGCGGGATCAGCCCTCTCTTCCGACCTCGGTGCCGCAGGGAAAACTGTGCTCTCTCTCTCTCTCGAGTCATTTTATACAACTATTTCCCGCCTTTATAGACAACGAAAAGTGAAAGAGGGTGTTAAACTTTCTTTAAATAAAATACTTCGTCACTCCGTATGTTTTTGTGCCTTTCTACGATTTTCATTATAAAACAACACTTGCTTTTGCTCAAGGCCTATTTTTCGTTAGGTAGTTTTAATATTTTCCTGGACTTAAACTTATCTGTATCTGTAATAATACTGTATTTCAATCCTTTATAAATCGCAGTATATAATTTTTAATCCAGAATCGACTAATCCCCTTGTAATGAGTACAATAACTACAATCAATACCTACATAGATTTTATAAATAACACACCACTCTCAGACACAATATAAGTGTTACACACAAGACAAATTTGGATAACACTTTCAAATGTTCTCTTGAATAGACACAAAATATCCATTGTGCGAAGGTGCGGATAACTAAGTTGAGCGTTGGAGAGAACGAACAATGGGATATCATCTTTAAATTTTTGTTCTTTCATAGCGACCATCTGGAGACCATATGCAAGGGTATAAGTCGCCACAATCACTTCTTTCTTCGATAAAGTTGAGTCCAACATTAAAAATTCGTGTCAAAAAGTTGGGGACCAATGTATAAGGCCAAAAAGAGGTGAAAGTTTTTAAAAGTTGTCAATAATTTTATTCATAATAATATAAACATTTAAAGCGCTTTTTCCTATATTTACTCCAGAATCTCTAGCTTAAACCCAAGCAACCGAATCATGATCTTTATTCGCGGTGGGAAGAAAATTAATTCTTATGTTACGATTCCAAAAGGCACGTTTATATTGTAATCCTGTTACTTAAGTTCATATTCCAAACCCATACACTCGTTAGTAATCGATCCTTACCCTAAATCTTCTCTCCACTTCACACTAAATCCCTTCAAAACCATTAGCCAGATTTCGTATTTGAAAAATAAATCCTCATTCTACATCCCGATAGATACTCCTATTCATTAATAAACCCCTTTTAGAATGGCCTAAGAACCTCTTCAATTAGAAATTCAGTTTAATTTTTTAAGTTGTATTCCCTAATTTTGATAGCCAAATAGAAATATTTATTTTTCTCCCACTACAACCCTCAAACATTCCATGCGACTACCTAGCCGACGCTGGGTTAAATTTATTTAAGAGAAAAAAACTAAAATTACATTTTCTTGTTTAACAAAGCTAATTTATATGTAATATATAGGAGTTTAATTAAAATCATAATGTTAAAGGGGTTTTGGTTCCGTATCAAATTATATATAACGAGATTTCTAATTTATATACAGTAAGGAATAAGTTAATTTAATGATCAGCTCTCTGATAAGTACAGGGCCTTAATTTAATGGAACAGGTAATAATCCCCTCTATCCTACAAGTTCAGGTTATCCTTAAAGCACTTAAGCTGCAATTCTCCAAATGTAGCCGTCTTCCATTTAATATGTAGTGATTTATTTTATTCTTACATCGATTTTACCAAAAGAAGGAAAAATCACATGATATTTAAAGATAAAACGGTTCCGATTATAGATTTAGAATCAATTGTAGCATATGGTAGACATGAATAAAAATCAGATAGATAAGAAACAATAAGAGAAAAATGAAGTTTCGAGCTCAGATGGGACGTCTAATAAAGTGCTTTGTTACTCTAAACACATTTAGAACTCTTTACTTGTGGAGATGCAAGTTCATCACCATTGGGAAAATGAGGTACATAGGAGGGTGGGGTATTTTCTCTCGCTACAAAAAAGTCATATCTTCAACCTGGATCTATTATTAACGTTTAAGTACCATCCTGCCTTTTTTTGCAGGTCCCTTTCCGCAATGAAGGCAAAAATCACTTGCGGAGGTAAAATCAAACACGAAAGAAATTATAGGGATCAGATCTCTCTATAATAGATAGTTTCTTACACTTGTAAACCAGAACACTACACTGTATGCTCTATATTTCCTTTCAGTTTCTAAAAAAGTTTTGTGATGATTCATTTAGTTGTTGGCTGCTTGAAGTTATAAAGAATCTTGTATTTATTTTTATTTTGTTTTTCAGATGAGTGGATAAATATATGTAAACATAAACCAACATATTTATAGATATACACAAGGAATAAGAAAAATTCAGGTTTGCCAAAAACCTTTGGCCGCGAGTGTAGCCAGGGAAATATAATGTATGTTGCGACCCTACGAATTTCGACGTATAGTGAGGCATATTATCGGCGATGTGTGGTCAGTGACGAAGATCTGATTGTATAAAAGATGCACCAACAAATGACTCCAACATCTCGCTTTCGCTATCCACGCCACAGTAGTTACTACTGTTTCTACCTCCATATGCTCCTGCTGTTGAGTTGTCTGCGACACCGTTAGGACATTCTCCTGTGTTGTTTCTCTTCCTTTTTCATCAGAAAAGATGTTTTAGAGGGATGTATTATTGTGCTACTTTAGGACTTCTTTTTCTTGTTGGTGCGGGTTAAGGCAATGGGTGTGGGGCACAAAGAATTGCGTAATAGTGTGTGGAGAAAAGCGTCTAAACATAATCTTGACCAGAAAAAAATTGATGAAGAGCTTGATATAGTGGACGCCTTCAAGGAACAAAGGAAGTAAGGAATGAAGCGACGGTGAGACACGTGTCGCTTCCAAGTCGTTGATGTACTTTATGGCGACCCTTAATTAGAGGATAGTATCGGCACCTGTCGGACCGGATTGTTTATGTCACTAATACATGACGATATATGTAGGGGGTACACCGTCATAAGGTGAAGATGGTCACTGGTAGCGGTGAGATTTGGCAAATGTGGTTACGGGATTCATAACGTGAGGGTTGTCGGCGCCGAACACTGACTGACACGTACTCGTTCTTCCCCCCTCCTCCCGACGCGCTCCCTTACAATGCCGCATGTCATGGACTACTCGGAACAGCCCACACTCTAGTTATGCGACGCAATGCAGACCGTCGTCGCGTCCTCCATAATGCCTCCCAGGTATCGAGTTATGATAACTCTAAGTTAACCACGCGAGAAATTATTGAGGCGGCTGAACACATTTTAGCCACTATGCCGACTAATGGTACATTTACAAGCGACGCCCTGACGGGGCACAATGCGTGGTCACCATTATGTCGATGCCCTTCCAGACCCCGTTGTGTACATTGTCCGGCATATTGTGACGGGGCCTATATAAAGCCTGCAAATGTCTTTATGTAGGACAAACTGTTTTACCTAGAACTTAAATTCAGGATCTCAAAGTACTTTGATCTCTCCTATAAAATTTCCCGCCCCCTTTCGAAAAGTCAATGTTGTGAAATACACTACACTTCCATTTCTGATAATTCATTTTCTATTCAAGCTCTCACTATAATCTATACCGATTTAAGAATTCTAGAATTTTTCGACATTAAAATGCTACAAACAGAACCTAAAGACTACCAGGTTTCAACCACTCTCATCACTTTATGTATATAAAAGCTAACTAACATTTTTACAGCAACAATAGCTTCTTTCATTTAGATATTTCCCCTTCTAAATCCTTTAATATACTTTTCAATTCCAACGCTACAGGATAGAACAGTCTTAACTATATAACCATTTCAACTTTTTAGGCAACTTTATTTTCATTTTAATTTATTTTCTTCCAATAATTATTTGTATCTTATTCCTTTTAAATTTTGTCAGAGTTTTTACGTTTTTATGGTTATAATTTTTAAGTAGATTTTTAATACATTTCATACCGTGTGTCTCAAAATTGAGTGCATATTTGGATGAAATTGAAAATTTTTATGAAAAGTTCTTGAATTATGTTCATTATGTTCAAATTGTGCTCTGCACAAAATTGTAGTGTTCCATGTACAGGGTATCGCCAAATTTTAATTTGTTTTACAATCCTTTTAATAATCCCCTTTTAATGGATATTAAAAAGAAAAAAAATACTGTTTATTTTTATGGCTCAATTATGCTCACACACAAAAATAATTCATCAAAACAATAGAAAAGAAAAAGGTTTTTTTAAATCATTCAACATGTGCTTCTTCTGTATTTCTGCAAATTTCAGATCTATCTTTAGCATTGCTAAAAACATTGTTTTGATGAATTATTTTTGTGTGTGAGCATAATTGAGCCAGAAAAATAAACAGCATTTTTTTTTCTTTTTAATATCCATTAAGAAGAGATTATTAAAAGGATTGTAAAACAAATTAAAATTTGGCGATACTCTGTACATGGAACACTACAATTTTGTGCAGAGCACAAGTTCAGTTAAATTACTGATATTCTGCTGATACACCTTTGCTCTTATAAAAACCCACTCAAATAAATTTCAGGGGAGTTAGACTTGGAGATTACGCGACTTTTCAGGTAATCTCGGATAATTAGAGCATAATGACATGGTGCAACATCTTGTTGAAACACAACACTCTCAACAATGCTATCATCAACAAGGTGTGGTTCTAAAAACTGTTGGAGCATATCAAGGTAGATGTTGCCTGTCACAGATGCTTCATGAAAAAAATGGGCCATAAATTTTAAATTTGGTTTTTCTCTTTTCCATACCATGAAACCACATGGTCTTTTACCTACCCAGATACGATAATTTTGACAAAATACTTTACCACATGTGTGGAAAGTCGTTTCCTTACTGAATAAGATGTTATCAAATAGGTTTTCATTTTCAATTTAATCCAAAAATTTGGCTCCCTTGCTGCTCGATTTGGATAATCTTCTTCACTTAAAGAGTTCAGTAATTAAATGTGATAATGCTTTTTGATAATTGTTGAACGCAAAACTCTGTGCCCTGGAGTATTGGGCATATTAAGTCTCTGACTGGCCTTTCTCACCAAAGTTCTTGGTTCATTTTGAAACATTCTCGAATTTTTCAGTTTTGTTGAGGTCACTCTTTTTCCGTCCTCTTCCTTTCTCATCATGTAGTGATCCGGTTCTTTTAAATTTGTTCACAGGTGAACGGATTGCGTTTTCTGTAGGTCCAAGTTTTCTAAAATTTCTTTTGAACTTTTTTCGTACTTCATTGAATTTCGCTCCTCTGATACGAGCTATCACAACAAAAATCCGCTTTGCTCTATTCAGTATTAAAGGGTTCAGAAAAGGATTGAAAACAAATTAAAATTTTGGCACACTGTAGATGAAACACTACAATTTTGTGCAGAGCACAATTTGAACATGATGAACATAATTCAACAAGAACTTTTCTAAAAGTTTTCAATTTCATTAAAATACGCAACCAATTTTGGGACACTTGGTATAATTATTTATATTATGTTCTTTGTACTGCTTACATAATGTTTTATTTAGTTTCTCGTGATCAAACATTAATAATTAGATTTTTCTCGCATAAATATTTGACACCTTTACTATTTTTCAGTTTATTCAGTGAAGATGGTGGCATTTTTCACGTCACAATAATGTTCCATCGAATAAATACTTAATGATGGAGAGTAATGTTATAAAAACCAAGAAAATAGAATTAAAATTTACTGAGAATGTGATAAATATCACAAAAACAAAAGCCGTGCCAGCGGAATTGTAGGGAACGAAGAACTCGTGACCTAACCTAATCTTTAAGCAAATCGAATTTCTCTACTTCGGTAATTTTTAATGAATAACTTTATTTAGGTATTTTAATTATGTTTTTTCCGAAAGAAACGGGTTATTTTTTGTTAACTTAACTTTGCATATATAATCTCTTATTTAAATATTATTCGTGGCCAAATGGATTTAGAAGAATTGGAATTGTAATCGTAGGTGAATTCTTGGAGACATTTTAATTTTTGTCACCTAGGATTTAGGGGCTTACGCTATCATCTTTGATTTTTGAGTGAGCCCATATGGTGACCGCCTGCTTGGGTTTAAGTCCTCGTACATGACACAGCCTCATACTGGCTAACTAAGAAACAAATAACAAAAAAACAAAAACTAAATAAAAATAGGCAAATAACAAATAACAACGCTAAAAAGGATAAGGGCTAAAAAAAATAACAAGAAAACAAAGCAAAACGCAAGAAGGAGGCACTCTCCGGCATCGGGGGTAGGCCAGCCTCCCCCTCCCTGGTGCAGAAACATGCAACCTACAAGAAACACAACAGTCACATAAAGAAGAGGAGGTCAGCCTCCTCCAAAATGTCGTAAAGACAACAAGTCAGTGTGCACGAACCATTCCGAGTACGAGAAACAAGCGGTAGCGACCGCGCTCGTCCGGGTACCGGGACAGGTAACGTGCGCGAAGATCACCCAAAGTGAGATATTCAACATGAATGTGCCAAACAGTCTAGGGGCCAACGCAGTCTTCACAGTAAGGCGCAGGCGAACGCTCCATCAAATGGCGGTGCGTCCCTCGAGTGTGTCTAATTTGAGGAGGGCACAAAGCAATCTGAAACCGTCGCGGCATTGGCGGGTAGGTCCATGTGAACAGTTGCGGCGAAATGGCACGCAACTTTAAGTTTCCCTCTACTGTCTCTTATCTTCTTTGCCAAGCAGCACGGAGCAGCACGGTATTCCTGCCATGTAATCGGCGTGAGCAAGAGCGAAGCGCTGGTCTGGTAGCAGAGTTCTCTCGGACTCTTTGGCGCCCTCATCGGCGCATGGGGCTTGCGTTAACGGAGATGTGAGAGCATTTTGATGAATGTAGAGAACAACACGTAGTGAAATAAGCAGAGGGAGGGGAAGGTAGGGTTTGGTAATGTTGAAACCATAAGCAACGATGCATTTAAAATATGTCACAAACAGTAGAAGTATAATAAATAAAATGGATTTGTTTTGAGGCCTAGCGAGTGTGAAGAACTTTGATTTCCCTGCAAAACCAGAGTCATTGTTTGATTTTTCAGAGAAGAACTATAGACCGGCAGTACAGATTGATGGCTATAGTAGGTTTCATAGAGTTGCTGATGGTAGAGATGGAAATTACGATATTGTTTATTAGAATTTTAGTAAAGCATTCAACAGGGTGTCACACCTACTGCTTTTAAATAAAGTTGTAAGTTTCAACCTCCTGCCTAGAAATAAGTAAGTGTTAAGTTTACAATTAATAGGGAATTAGGTATTTTTGCAAGCAACGTGAAAACTTGGACTGAAAATGTCATTCTGAATCTGTATCTGTCCTTAATTAGGCTTCATCATGATTACGCGGTGAAATAATGGTCACTTTATCATAGAATGGATATTGGTTTGATTGAGTCAATACAGTTATGACCAAAGGTTATGAGACTACAAATTTGCGTTTTGTTATAGTATGTTTATATTATAATTTTACTGTGTAATATACAAATATTTAGAGTCCAAACCCATTTTATGAATATATATATATATATATATATATATATATATATATATATATATATATATATACAGATAATTGATACTGGCAGTCAAGATTAAAAATAATGCCCCTTGTTTTTCAAGACGCTTCAATTCATTTAGGCATGCTGAAAACCAAATTTGTGATGATATCTTGATTGATATACGTATATCTTCATTTCTGTTTAATAAGCATTTACAACTGTTCACAAGTGGATGGCTTTGGTTTATCGACCGCCATTTTGATTATCGCCCACAAATTCTCTATTGTGCTGAAATCTGGTGAATTCCAGGCAAAGTTCAGAAATATTTGATATTTTTAGCCAAGAACTTTGCTATTACTTCAGCTTTATGACTAGGAGTGCCATCATGCTAAAAATACTTTTATCTTCTGAACCAATTGGTCTTGAAATGCTTAAAAATTTGCTGATGAACCATGTTTTGCAACATTTTGAGTTCATTGCAGTGTTATTGGTCAAAATTGTTAGTGCTCTAGTTCCCTTAGATGCAAAGCTGCCCCACACATGAAGAGAGCCTGATTCCTCCAACCTAGATACGATACAGGACTAGTGAAAAGTCCTTTTTTTCTCCTTCTAATCAGGAATATTCCAGAAGTTATTAACAAGCGAAAGAGAGCTTCATTAGATACTATCCCTTTGCCCCAGTCTTCAACAGTCCATTTTTTATATTTCCTAAAAAGTGGATGCTATTCATAGGATTATTCTTGGTGAGATGTTGATTCTTCGCCACTCTTCTCAACCTAAGGCCCATGTTAAAAAATCTCTGCCTCTCTATATGCTCTGAAGCGTTCTCCAATGTTTCTTTCCAATCGTGACCAATCTTGGCACTGGCACCAATCGAATCCTTGAACTGATATTTACCAGGAACTGATGCCGGCGTTTATTAGAAGCTCTTGGGCGTCCAGAAGACTTCGTTACAAGAGTATAACTAGTCATTTTAAAGTCATTAATAAATGTAAAGTTGATGCTTCTTGATGCAATACCATTATCAACCCTCTGCTTGCAATTCAGGCTACTTTGGTGCAGAACAATTATGGTTGCACGCATTTCTTTGGAAAGAAGCATTTCTGGAAATGAAAAAGCTTCAAACATTTATTTTTTTACAAAATGAATATTCGGAAAAATATTATAATTACATAATATCATTTATTTAACTCATATTTATCGTTTAAATGAATAGCCAATCTCCATGGACTGAAACTCATCTCTAACAGAAAGACGACTTCAACCCATTTTGGATTGAGCGAATGAATGCGCAATTTTTCCTTATATTTGCAATGCTGTATTTAAAAGAAAATTTAATTAATTTGAATATAATAATAATTATTTATATTACGCAAACTTTTAAAAGGAATATAAAAATAAAAATATATTATTCTCAAAACCTTTGGCCATGACTGAACAAAGAAGATTGCCTGAGATGATTTATGTCTTGAGGAGCTTACCTTATGGTAAAAGGCTAAATCTGCTCACTTTAGAAAGAAGATTTTGAGGGGAGATGATTGAGGTCTTCAAATGGGCAAAATGTTATAATGGGAAAGACATAGTTTTGGTTTGTATTTTTTTGTAAACAGGATACGATACGCAGCCACTAGTTTAAGCTTTAAATGTTTCCTTTTAGGAAAGAAATTGGTAGAAATTAGTTTAAAAATCAAGGAGTAGAGGAATGGAATAGGTTCAATAGTCATGTGAAGCGTATTCCATGAGGAGTAGTAAGAATAGACTGCATTCATTTAAGGATGAGAATGCTAGGTGGGACTGAACTCGGTGATGGAAACAAAAGCTGCCGGGTATAGGATAGTAATTAGCCTTTTGCAGACTCCTTTTAAATAGGTTGTTATATTCTAACTTGGTTTTGGAAAATAATTTGATACCAGTTTAAATAATTATTACTTTTGCATAAAAGTTCCTAGAGACAAATTAAACCCACTGGTACATTGCTATTAAATTTTATAGTATATTAAAATTAAAGTGGGAAATTGAATTTGGATTTAGAATTATGAATTTGAATACCAACAAAACTTGTTAATTTGGTTACTCAACTTTGTTGTGGCTAACACAAAACCGCATTACCTTCTTTGAATTATCGCTCATCACAAAACACAGCTGCGTCAAATATAAACTAGAAGGATAAGTTATTAAAGAAAGTGGCACTAGTTTGAGCTGTTGTCAGTTCGACCTTTGTCTTGATATACGAGGGGGAGTCAAAAAGTTCTCAGATAAATGGCATAAAATTTTTATTTTTAATAATACTGTAATCATTTTTCTACATAAGCTCCATTAACATCTATACACTTTCTTAATCTATGAATCCAACGGTAAAGACCATCTTTGTAGAATTCACGGGGTTGTCTCTGGCACCAAGTAATGACCTGCTTTTTTGCTTCATCTAATGATTGAAACCGGGTTCCTTTTAGGTGTCCCTTTAAATTTGGAAACAGAAAAAAGTCAGAGGGTGCTAAATCAGGGCTATAAGGGGGATGAGCAAGAGTTTCCCATCGAAATTCCCGTAGCTGAGATCTCACAGCTTTGGACGAATGTGCAGGGGCATTGTCATGGTGGAACAAGATTTGCTTGTGGAGCTTTCCTCGTCGTTTTTTGGCTATTGAAGTTTTCAGCTTCCTTAAAACTCCTTCGTAATAGCTGCATGTAACAGTTTTTTGTCCTTCTAAGAAGTCTATTAAAATAATTCCCTCCGAATACCAAAAAACTGTAGCCATTATCTTCTTAACGGACCTCTCTGTCTTGAACTTGATAGGCCCTGCTGCCCCCCTTGGGTGCCACTCTTTTGATAGATTTTTACTTTCAGGATCAAACTGATACACCCAAGTTTCATCTCCCGTTACGAGGCGCTCAAAAAAACTATCCTCGTTTGCTTCAATCTTGGTCAAAATAGCCAAAGAAAGGTTGGCCCTATGATTCAGCTGGTCTTCTCGCAACGCTTTTGGGACCCAACGTGCTGAAAGCTTGCTCAGGCCAAGATTTTCAGTTAGAATTCCAAATGCTGAGCCATGAGAGATTTCACATGCATTGGCAACTTCATCAATAGTAATACGGCGATCTTTATCCACTAGATTCCTCACAAGCTCGACATTTTCTGGGTTAATGGAGGTGGAGGGTCTCCCTTCACGTGGATCATCTTCAACTTCTTCTCTGCCCCCCTTGAAGCGCTTAATCCAGTCGTAAACTACCGCTCTACATGGCGAAGAGTCACCATAAACCTGTTGTAGAGCGTCAATAATCTTAACAGGCTTCCAATCAAGTTTAGTCAGGAATTTAATGTTCGCTCTTATCTCAAAATTTGCCATTTTATGGGTTCAAAAAAGTAACCTTTTTGAAGCACATCTAATACAAAGAGTCTCGACAAATTGAATGACGAATTTTGTAGGAATTGTTCAGAAAACATGAAAGTCGTGTTTGACCCTGTATTTACTTGTACAAAATCGAACATTTCAATAATCTGGCATTTGTCTGAGAACTTTTTGACTCACCTACGTATAAGAAAGATTTGACTTTGCAATGCTTTGAAGTGAATAGAAATTGGTCTTTATTAAGATGGGATTATTTGGGCTTTGAATAAAGGTAAAAGGGAAAGAGGTGGAGAGATTAAGCTATTTTGGTCTTTGTCAGATCTCTTCTTAAGTGGGTTATCGTGTGTAAAAAAATAACATATACACACTCGACCTGTGAAGAATTTTTGGATCAATTAAAGATAAGGCATCCCACCAACCTCTAGCAAAGAAAAGCTATACCGAAATTTACCCGGTAAAGATAAGCCATCCTGAAATCCACTCGGTAAAGATAAGCCATCCATTTTTGGCAGGGATGGCTTAACTTTTCTTGATCCTGACTTTTCGCTGCCAAACTCCAAGTGTCTGAGAAAATTATGTCAAATAGTTAGGGAGAAGAGTGAGTGACCTTACTCCCCGAAATCTTCCCTTAAATCTCTTGGCAAATTTCGAGTAAAAAGTTGTAAAACTTAGACAAAATGCGAAGCTTCTTAGCAGAGAAGCTCTCAAGTCTCGATAGCCGAACAAACGCTACAGTATATATACTGATATTAAGTCAAATATAGCATGGATTTCAACAGGCAACAATAATTTCGATGTCGATTGACCTATGATATAAATTGAAGCATTATTTCTCCACGCTTCGCTCATTACATAAAAGAAATATTAAATGGCTAAAAAAATACACAAGATATTTGAACAAGGCATCAAATCAATTATTTAACTACTTGAAAGAATTACATTTTATTTGTTCTGTGAATGTAAAAGCTAAACATGTTACCTATCTCTCTGATATAGATAGCGAACTAAAGGTTCTATGCAATTTTAATAATTGGCTTTTCATATTTTTAATTTTCTACTTTATTTATGTTTGTATCCAGAATTTCGCTTTGCCATGCAGTAAGTGTGTAAAAAGTTCTAAAAGTGTTTAATCATGGATATTTTGACATGAAAGGAGTTGTTTCTTAAAGTGACTATAATAAGTTTAAATAATAGATAATATATAGAATATAAATAAATTCTTAAATTACTGTGCTATTACAATGTTTCCAACCGTAATTTTCTTCCACTCTCATTAGTATCTTCAAAGCAATGATATAATGTTCATGAAATAAATAGATAGTATATAGAAACCTCGAATTTGGCGATGGCTTGGGATAATATATAGTCCATGAGACAGTTAAGTTCATCTATGAGAACCCAGGAATTAGGTATTGTATATAACCAAATATATTTAATGAGATGTACGCTTCAGCTTTTTCTCCTTTAATCGCGATTTCTAAGAAATAAATTTCTTATTAGAAATTTTCTTTGTACAGAATAATCTGAGATTATTTGGTTTTGTTTTGTTAATCAGGTTATATGCGAAAAGAAAACAATTCTTTGATCATTTTTGTTTCATTCGTCTGCCAATGATTTTTCCACACTCAAAATATGAAAATATAACCGAACGAAATAATAGGTGATGCCTTTTCATCTCTATTAAAGAAGCTTTTGAGATTTTTTTTAAAGGTTTCACTTGATTGAATTAAATATCATATTTAAATATGATGTCAAGCTACACAATGGGATCTATGACAATTTCCGCAGTAATGAGGAGCGTATAGAAAATCTTTTTGGGGATCTCAGCCAGTCCCTCAATCTTCATACTTTTCCTATTTACCTTCTTTGACAGAAATACTCAACTTCAGTGTTTCCCAATCTCTTTCCTTCCACGCCCCTAAAGCTCGCTAGCAAAACGTATGCTCCACGGTGGTTGAAAGAAAATAAAAAAATATAATTATCTTTAATATATTCTTAATTATTGAGTAGAAATAAATCTAACTAACATATAAATTAACTACAAAAGAATAAGTGAATTACTTTAGTTTCAGGGGTACCTTGTCCTTGCAACTAAAACAAATCACCGTGTCACTCAGAATTACCTCAGATTCCAACTACAAGCAAGTTGAAACAACTTAGCTTAAATCAGCCAATGAACCGATTTTTATCTCACTTCATATACCTATTGGATGCTAAGTTGCAATTTAGCAAAATTAAAAAGAAAACCAAAACAAATGCATGATCATTGTAAAAAAATATATGGTTTTGATAGTGAAACCACATTATAGGAGCCAAAAGTCTAATTTACGAGACTAGTTTCAGTATATAGTTTATCATACCCTCTTTAGTCGTATACTGAAAATGGAATTGTTGCAAAAGTCTATAAATAGCGTACAGATAAAAAATAAAAACCAAAAACCACAAAGAAACACATAAGGGGGGAAAAGGGCATTATTAATCAGGAGGTGTAAGTCTAAGATCGTTGACTAAGCTGTTTAGGATGAGGTTACGGAAATGAGGGCTGCATTTCAATTGCCCATCTGAGAAATTAAAATTGGAAATTTCTCGTATTAATATGGAGTCTACTATTTTTCTTATAACGGAAATCTTAACAATTATATATGATTTGTGCCTTTGAATAGTCAATTTGGTGGTTGAAATTGCTAATATAATTAAAAATACTGGATATGTTACTGCCTCGTTTGACATCACCTTTATTTTCATAAATTCATTTTGTCAAGTTCTTCCGGTCTCTCTTATGTAAAAGGAGGGACAGTTTGTAGAGCCACACGTGATTAAATATACCTCTGCTTCATTTGGCTGATCCACGGGCTCGGTCGAAGGGAAAGATTTAAAAATAAAAAAAGGGTATTCAAATGTGGTTAAGCCTGAGGAAATATCTTTGTTTACTCCTTTAAGGAGGGGAGAAAAAGGGAGCGATAAACATATCGTATTACCTAATTTTTTTTTATCCTTGGGACGGTAATGAGTAGATTTTGCTTTAGATAAACTTTCATTGATCATATGGAGTAGAAAATTTAATTTAATGAACCTGGAGGTTATATATATATATATATATATATATATATATATATATATATATATATAGAAAGCAAGGGTCACATATACTAAGTGCTCTCAAATACATACCTGATGCGACGGCTCGCCATTGAGTTCTTTTACTTAGATATCGTTTTATTCCACGCCCACGGTCCGACCAAAGTTTCCCAGGCCACAGTGTGTTGGCGTACGCCCCACGTTGGGAACCCCCGCTCTAGTTTCACTTAATGGAAGTCATCCTTCGCATTATAATGTTGTAGAAAAGGTAGCTACTTGAAAACTTAATTCCCTCTAATCTATTTATTAACTGATTAATCGATTGTTTTACCCACACAAATAAAACATCTAGGACTGAATAAAATAAAACGAATTGATAATCTTAGTATGTGACTATATTATGACTAAATGAATATTAAAATAATGAAAATTGGTAAAATGAGAGCAACGCTCTGATATTCTGATTGCTGGAAAAAAACTTCAAATTTCTTAGGATAAAGAGGAAAAAAAATATATTCAGTCGACAGAATTAGGACTCACATACCTTACCTCCTGTCTATACAGGGTGGCCCGGAAGTCCCTACTCATCCATGTATTATATTATTCTAGTTAGTTATGCATGTATTAATAATCTTTTTCTTCCTTTTCAGTGAAAATATGTAAGATAATATTACAAATGAAAGTCTATTTACACTTGAAGAGCGTATTGTGACAAGTACCTGGGTACATGATCTCAACAATACTGGTGACACCCTGGATACAATAAGATATACGGATGAGTAGGGATTTATGAGCCACCCTGTAGGGTGGACCTAAAAACGAGTGTACTATTTAACCGAGAGCCATAATGATAAGAACTACTTCAAATAACCATATCTATCTTTAAATCTCAAAGGGATGCAGCACAATATCCTAAAACAATTTCCCGCCTTATTTTAAAAATTCAGTCTTAGATTACGTTTCCGTGTGATTGATAAAGATATAAAATCTTAAGAAAAAGATGGGAACATCTCATGAATAATTTTATGTATCTTAAAAAAAATAACTTTCTCGAAGTCAGATTTAAACACAAAAGAATTTATTTGTAGAAGTCAGGAAAAATAGAATGATAACATATTTGAACGTAGCACGTTAGGGATATAAACTATAATTAAACTAACATGCGTAAAACATATCTTCACATAGATGATAACATTCAATATTGAATAATCCTATCAAAATTTCCTCGAATACTTAAAACAACTTTATCAAGATGGAGCTAACACAAATAAAACCAATAACGTTATGCAGAACAAACGTAACTCTCTACATCTCCTGAAAACAAAATCAAAACAAATGAACCTAAATCCAAGTACCCATTAGCAAAGATAGACACCAGAGAAATATGAAAAAATAATGAAAACTCCAAATACTTAACTACACTCAAGATTCTACAAGCGATAAAATTACCAATAAATATCTACCTCTGTTTCTTATGTGAAGCTTATCTTAAAATATATGATACCGATAGCTTATCTTAAAATATATGATACTGATACCTTCGGAAAGATCTTTGTTTTTAAGCAAACCACCACTAGTTTAAGGCAATCGGATCGAAATGGTTCTGAAATTGTGTATTTAGTGTTTAAAAACTATACCCAAGTGTCTGATAATAATAAAATGCCCCTTGTTTTGAAGAGATATAATAAATATTTTTAGTAAATGGTAGCTTAATTTGGCGTAAATGAATTACTTTACATTTGGCCTCCTGAGCTCTCTTTTTTGAGGGGGGTAGATCCTAGGAATGTCACTACATCTCTCATTTGCCTCCATAGGTCTCTTCGTAAAGTGATAGAGTGTTTGTATGATTCGTGTTTGTGCGAGCTTAGGGGGATCGATAAGAAGGTATTTAGTGTGATGTTGGTCTTGGTTACATCTGATGGTACTTGGTGTTGGGGCAAGGAAGGTTTATTCTGTGCCTATATTTTTGTGGTTTACTTAGGTGGCCTGATCTAAATAGAACTAGAAGTAACGTGTGTGAGATTTTATGAGGTGGGGTGACCTGACTTTTTTAAGGTATTGTTTGGTGTGAGGTGGTTTAAATTTATGAGGGTGAGAGTAATGTGGATGCGTTTTATCAGGTTGTGTTTTGGGAAGGGAGGACGAAAGGGTATTGTAACAAAGTTAAAAGTAGTGCTCTCGTGGCATTTCTTTTAGTTTGATTGTAGGTAATGAATGAGGTGGGATTGGTTTACTGCTTTAATGAATTTCTGGGTCGCTATCATATTTAAATATATCCTAATTCTTAGGATTTTGTTTTCGGGTGTAAGTGTGGTAATGATATAGGAGTGGATCAAGATCATCCTCTCATAATTTTTAGTGCTTTGCTTTGTGCTGTTTTGAGCCTAACTGCATTGTTTTTGTATAGTGTTGCGTACCAAGCTTGCACTGCGTAAGTGATGAATGTTAGGCAGACGTTTAATAGTTTACTTTAGAGAAAAATCTTGGAAAGAGAGTAGTTCCTTATTCTATAGGTGTTCCTTGCCCAGCGTATCTGTGCCTTTATTTGCAATGCCTCTATGCTAGAGATGTCAGGTAGTGGAATAAACTTTGAGTTAATTCAGAAGTAACTAATTTATAAGAAAAATGGTACGGACGCAATGATCACAAAAACACTCGAGGTTTATATTTATACGGGAGGTATGTCATGTCTCATAGCTGCACTGGAAGGTTTTAGAAGACCATCTTTGAATGCACTAATTTGTGCTTATTTTTGAGTTACTTGTTCTTCAACACATGCTTATATTGTGTGCCAAAAGGACGGTTTACCCGGGAGGTTGGTTGTTCATATCCTTGTCAATTTTGCATCTAGAGAGATGATCCATCTAAGATATGTGAAATTGGGGAGTACTTTGATTTGAATGGTGTTCATGATGATGTCAGGCAAGGCGTTTCAACATGTGGGTCGGTGATATCAATTCAAAATGTTAGGTGCTCTAGTAAATTAGGCTTTGTTGTGCTGATTGCTAATTCTGTGCAGCCATCAAGGGCGCTGTAAAAGAACAACCTCTGATCT
The DNA here is from genome assembly GCA_963969495.1 of Ceratothoa steindachneri. NCBI lineage: Eukaryota > Metazoa > Arthropoda > Malacostraca > Isopoda > Cymothoidae > Ceratothoa > Ceratothoa steindachneri. Next base: position 11,740,368 of record OZ018317.1, on the reverse strand, counting down.
CCCCCCCCCCCACACACACATACTTTATTGGAGACCACGTGCAATTGTATCCCGCCATGGAAAACGTCCCTTCCTGTTCGAGAAAATTCAAGCGCATTAGGCAAATATCCCCCAATCATGCGAAATCTTCCGGAGGCCCCCCTCCCCCGGGACAAGGAGAGAAAGAGCCACTGTGTTTCGCGCCTTGCTGCATAATGATGAATCGACTCCGTCTCCTAATTAATATGCCTGGAGGTTGTGACTCCTTTTTTTAAATTCCCTCTGCCCTTTCAGAATCGCCCATACAAATACTCGATTTTGACTGGAGAACGAAGAGTCTTGCATGCACCCCAAGGTCGTCCTCGTCGTCTCGTCCAAGTCCCATGAGCGTTAATCTGACAAGCAAGGGTTCTCCGCCATAATTATACCCCAGCCAATTGCTAGTGTCTGTGAACAGCAACCCTTTGAATTTGCGCAACAGTCTTCCTCCGTTTAATCGAACCGAAGAAAATTTCCATCGATTACTTTTGAAAAAAAGAAGATTCCTCTTCCAGGGGAATTACAAGAAGTCCCACATTTCCCTTCGAACACATCTTTGAAGATTCGCCTCATCGCAAGAAGGATCTTTCTCGAAGTCACCGAACCGTAAAACTGAAACCCCCTCCATTATTAGTATTATCAAGTTCCCCCTTTTTGATCTGAGCATAGTTAGATTAATCAATTAATTCTATTTGAGAACCCCTCCTCATATTAATTATCTAGAGACTATATCAATTTAAATAATCTGCTTTTACCATTTTTTTAATTCTTATTTTGATGTTGGTAAATAAAATTATATTTTTGTTGTTTCATCTTTAACTAACCTCGAACGATACTCTCGGTCTATTTAAGTAAATCTCGCCAACAATTTATGTACTCTGTCAGATTTTTAATGATTTTAAACTCAACGAATCAAGTTTGGACCTCCTAGTTGATCGTTACTCTCTGCAAACACTCCTTAAACGTTTCGCGTTGCAGTAGGTGATTAACTCACCCTCCCCCACATAATATAGGAGTAGTGTATGGTATAGAATGGTGTAACACGACAGGCGCCATCGTCTTTAAATAGTAGTTGAGAGCTGGCCTTCTAAAGACTTCCTAAATGGGTCAGTATCCACTGCAACTTTATAAGCCTGCGAACAGTTATGTAATTAATGTTGACTTTGTCTTTATTGTTAATGTTTTCTGTGTATTATTGGAACATCATGCAGAAGAAATTCAAAACTGAATTGAGGCGAGGACACAAGCCTATTTCTTTCATGCCATTGGATTGAAATAGAAAACATCACTGGCAATAAAAAATGCCATATTGACTAGTAGTCACTTAAAAACCATTCAAAATACTCACCCAGATATATCCTAAGAGATTTCCATAGCAGAATTACGCTCCTGCAGCCTCCAGAAAACTATTCTCATAATCTCCTCACACGCTTTGACGGAGCATTCCCCAAACCATACTATTACCACTGCATGGTTCCTCAGATTGATAGGCAAATTTTGGTTCAACCTTCTAGTCTTGGCCAGAGTTGCGAGCGCTAATTCATCAGGAACCGAGAGGAGCGCTGTCTCTCCAATCGGCACCTGATTTTGCTTTTATTTTTTCAGTCTTAATTTGATGTTTGTCTTGTTTTGCGTAAGTTTCTGGTCAGCCTCTAATTTCAAAGGGTAGATGCTGACCTTCTTCTCAGCCAACCGTCCCTGATCGGGGCTGAGGGGGAAGGGGACAATGTTCCCTAACCCCTGAGTTCCGGTCCGGGGTGGTTGGTTTTTAACAACCTGCTTCATCTCCACCCATACCTTCCTCACATTCCTTTCCTTTTCCTCTTTCCCCGTAAGGAGCGCGGCGATTTGCCAACCTGGCCGCCGTGCTGACGGGACTTAGTGCCCCATCCGGCCACAGCTTAGCCTCTTTTCCTTCCTTCAGATAGCCTGTACTTCGCCCCTACTTCGTCGCTTTTCATACAACCTCTCTCACAATTTTCTCTGGTCAGCCTCTAATTTCACAGGGTAGATGCTGACTTTCTTCTCAGCCAACCGTCCCGGATCGCGTCTGAGGGGGGAGGGGACAATGTTTCCTAACCCCTGAGCTCCGATCTGGGGTGGTTGTTTTTTAACAACCTGCTTTATCCCCACCCATATCTTCCTCACATCCCTTTTCCTTTTCTCTTCACACTCTATCAATTTTACACCGTGTCCAAAGTGGAGCCGCCATGCCGATAGACTGCCAGGCCACCAGGTGGGAGGAGTGGTCATGAATGGCAGGACCTGGCTCTGCCAGGCAAAAACGCACCCCTTGTAGGGCGGGCTACTGCGAGGGGTGATGAGCTATTGCGTCCCGTAGCACAAATAGGGTCACCATGCCAAATGATGATAAAAAAAAACAATCTCCCCCTTATTCCCTCTTGCTCAACGACGGAGCCTCCCTCATGCAGCTCCACCAAAAAATGGAGGTCCTCCCCCTGTGCTTGCGCAGGGGACCCACCAAATTTCTCTAACCAGAGAGGAGGCTTACTCCTCTCCTACGCTTACGGGTGTATGGGACTCCCCATCACCCCCTTCTCTGGAGGTGCTTTAGGGCACCTCCCGTTTCCCAGCCGCAGTCCCCCAATTTCTTTCCAAGCAAACTGCCAAGAAAGCCAATAGGCAGCCAATAGCCGACCGCTCCCCTTAAATCGGCTCGGTAGGGCAATCCTCCTTAGGAAGAAGAGGGCAGCCAAGCCCCTTCGGTCGCGTCCCTCAATAGACCTGCTGGCAAGCATACTAAACCTTGCCGGGGTCAAAGCCTGTGCCTCCCCAGACGTGACTAGAGACAGCTCTGTCAACGGGCCCTGTGATGTCCTGGGGCGATAGGCAACTGGAGCTCCCCTCCCCCCTAAGATAGAAATGGTCCTTGAGGCAACCCAGGCTCAGTCGGTAGAACCTTCCATGGGAGGGAATCCGGGCTCAGCGCAAAGCACCGAACCCGAATCCACCCCTATTCAAGGTCCTTCTCAAACGGCTAGGGTTTCCGTCAGTACAAGGAGGGGAGGCATCTCCTCCGACCGGTGCCCCTACGACTGCCAAGACCTTCTCCATCTTGGAGAAAGACCTAGCTGAGGCCGGTCCATCTGGCCTGGGGGCTCCTGCCGGCGGAGGGGAGAAGCGGGTTTATTTCCCGCCCTCCTCTCCTAAAAAAACAGAAAAGAGGAAAAAGACGAAAAAGACTCCGGGCTCCTCTCTATCCGCGGGGGCTGCTGGGATGGATGTGTCTGCTGCCACTTTGGTAAGCGACCAAGCCAAGATCGGCACATCGGGCCCCTTAGCCACCCCCGGGTGCGGAGTTCCCGACAAAAGCCAAAGGTGGCAGGGTGGAGCCTCTATAACATCGGGGCCCCTCATTCAGAGGCTACCTGGCGTTTTCAGGCCCGCTAGCTTTAAACGCTTCCTAGTTATTTGCTCCACTGATGGCAGCATTTTGGCCAAGGCAAAAATGGCCGTTCATGTAGAGGAGAGCATTAGCTAGTGTAATTGGTAGAGAGCCAAAGGTGAGCAGTTATTTGGGCAGGAGCCTTCTGGCGAATGCGGCGGAATTCTTCGAGGCGGCCAAGGTAAGTGCTCTTTGGACACTTGATGGCACCCCGGTGAGTGTGACGCCGCACTCTACCATGAACTTTGTGTAAAAAGGAGTTTATGCACAGGACATTGCCTTAGAACTGGCTGACCATGGGGCAGTCAAGGTCGAACGTGTGATGAGAAAACAGGAAGGGACTTCGAGACCACGCCTACACTCTTTGTCACGTTCGACTATGATAAGCTTCCTGAGCCGATGCCTACCGGTTGGTAACGCTACTGCGTAAAGGCATTCCTGCCACTGCTGCGGCGGTGCTATTAGTTTCACCGCTTCGGCCATACGAATCGTTCATGTAGACGTGCAAAGTCGGGGTAACACAAATAATGTGTAAATTGCATCAAAGCCGCACGCGATAAGTCTAAATCGTCTGTAGCCAAGAGTGTCAATGGCGAAGAGCCGCAGCCGCTTCTTCGAAGCAATGTAGTACATATCTCCTTGAGAAAGAAATCCTGGCCGTTCCTGCCCAGGATCGACTCTCATTACGTAAGGACTTGGTCCTGGCGCGCCCGGCTCTGCCTGGGACGTCTTACGTATTAATAGTTAGAAAGGCACCCTCTGCTCCTGGTCCATCCAGGCCAACGAGCACGGTTGTTTCCGCGCCCAATCAGGGGCTTTCTGCAGGTTCTACTCAACCCGGGCGCTTCCCTGGTAAGGCTGGCAGAAAATAGGGCTCACACCCAGACCCGGCTAAAACCAGGGCTTCCCCTTCTTTCCCCAGCGTGACTGTTTCCCATAAGGTAAAACGGCCACGCGCCTCCACCGAGTCGATAGACTCACAGGAGACAACACCCCTGACGTTAGTCCCCAGGCCATCTTCCAGAGTTCCTAAAGCTGTCCAGCGAAAGGAGGACAGCAACAAAGGAGCTTTGGCTCCTTCGCCCACGCCTAGTGGTGGGCTGAGTAGCTCGGAGAAGGTGATTCCTCGAAAAGAGGGCCACCCGCCTCCAAAGCCTCAACTCCCTTCCTAGGTTTCCAGGTGGAGGGATGAAAAGGCTCACATGGCAAGCCCAACCACCCTTAATAGGTCCTCGAAGGCAACAGTGCCTTCCGCGATTTGTCCGGCCAACAGCGCTCAGGGTTCTGCCTCCGGGAAGCGCACGTCTATTTCCGTGAGGGTCTTCTGTTCGAGGAGAGCTCCCGCGTCTTCTTCGAGCTAGGCCTGGATGGCATATTCATTTAATGGAATTGCCGTGGACTCCGGGCCAACTGGGAGGAACTGCGGAGGCTCGTCTCGTCCCGTTTTCCGTTAGCTATTTTCCTGCAGGAGACCATGCTAGGGGCATGCCCCCTGCCCCCCCTCCCGGGGTATAAGGGTCTTGCGACCCCACCACCACGAGATAGCCGGGCTGGGGGATGCGCGGTTTACACCCGGCATGATGTCTCCGTTATTCCTTTCACTTTAGATACCTCCTTTTAGGCAGTGGCTGTGCAGCTTTACCTGGATAGGAGGTATACTATTATTTCTGTGTACATTCCACCGTTAGCTGACTTCAACGCGGGGACCTTCTACTCCGTCATGGCACGGTTGCCAAGGCCTTTTCTCTTGCTTGGAGATCTGAACGGCAGGCATCCTCTCTGGGGAGATTACTCAATAAATCTCAGGAGACAAGTCCTACCTGATCTGAGCGAAGAGCTTGAGATAGGTGTCCTAAATGGGGATGAGTTTACGCATCACTGCCCGAGAACAGCTTTATTTTCTTGCCTTGATCTATCTTTGTGCTCTTCGGATGCACAGCCTGATCTTGATTGAAGGGAGGGTGTCGATGACCTCCATGGTAGTGATCACTTTCCCATTCAAATATCATTTTCATTGGTGCTTGGCCCGGGCGCGTTGGCCTGCATTTCAGGAAATGACTGAATTACCTAACTCAGTCGAGGAGTTTAGGTCGGTAGATAAGGCCATTGAGTTCTTCTCCGGCAACCTCATCGCCGCGGGCCTGACTACTCTTTCCAAAACGTCTGGCCGTTTTGCACGCCAAGCACTCCCTTAGTGTTCGGCCAAGTTTAAGACGGCCCTCAAACAGAAGCGTTATGCCTGCATGCGTTATAAGGGCCACCCGAACGATTTCACTGTCCGTGAATTTCGTCGGGCTAGGGCTAGGGCTAGGTTCCGGTATATTTCGAAGCACGCCCGCCACTCTTCTTGGCGGGCATACGTGTCTTCACTTAACGGGTAGACCCCTCTGGCAGAGGTGTGGAAGCGAGTCAAAAGGATTCGGGGCAAGTTCTCGCAGGACCTCCCTCCCGTTCTCCAGGAGAATAGGACCGCAATCTCGTACCGCGCGTCCGTGGCGGAATCCCTTGCGACCGCTTTCTCCGCATTCTCTAGCCGGCATACTGCTCCTCCAGCATTCAATGCACGTCGTGATGTCGCGGAAGGCCGCTAACTGGAATTTACCTCCAGAGGCGGAGAACCCTTTAATGACAGGTTTACTGTGAGGAAGTTACGCTCCACTCTCACTTTGTCCGCGGACACCGCTCATGGTCCGGAAGATGTCCCGTACGCCATGCTTTGACATCTGGGTGAGCAAGGCAGGGCCTTTCTTCTAGATTTTTTGTCAGGATCTGGGTGGAGGGTCTCCTCCTAGATTCTTGGCGAATCGCTACTGTGCTCGCCTTTCGCAAACTGGGAAGAGAACACTCTACCCCGGCTGGTTTTCGCCCAATCTCTCTAAGATCTTGCGTATGCAAGTTGATGGAGAAATTGGTAAATGTTAGAGTAGCCTCTTTGCCCGACAGCAGAGGCCATCTGTCCTCTGCACAGTGCGGCTTCCGCAAGTTCCACCCCACGTCAGATGCACAGCTCCGCCTGGAAAATGCCGTCTGCGAGGCTTTCCTTCGTAGACAGCACTACGCCACGGTCTTTTTCGAACTGGAGAAGGCCGATGATACCGCATGGCGATACAGTATCATTGAGATTCTCCACACGATGGGGGCGAGGGGACTCCTCGCAATGTTTATATCTGAATTTTTGAGAGATCGTCGATTCCACTTGCGGGTGGGGGGAGCCCTCTCCGGCCCAAAGGAGCAGGAAGAGGGTGTCCCGCATAGAAGTATCCTCAGTGTCACACTCTTTTTCCTGAGCATCAAAGTCATCACCTTAGTGCTGCCGGAATATTTTCTCTCTACGCTCTACCTGGACGACCTTTCGATCTCTTTTGGCGTGGCCCAGATACCAACTCTCGAGCGTCAACTCCAACAGTCATTGAACCTGGTCTCTGGCTATGCCGAAGCGCACAGGTTTCGGTTTCCTTGGCTAAGACTAAGGTGGTGCATTTCTCTCGCCATCCACGGCTCCATTTATGCCCAGATTTGTTTCTTAATGGGGTATGCCTGGAAGTGGTTAAATCGCACCGTTTTCTTGGTCTTGTATTTGACCGACGCCTCACCTGGGAGCCTCATATTCGCAGCCTTAGGGTCTCTTTTACTTGCGCCATGGATATTCTCCGTTTTGTGACGTTCAGCGCTTGGGTGCTGATAGGTCTACTGTCTTACTGTTTTATGAACCCTTTGTTCATTCGAAGCTTGACTATGGATGCGAGTTTTATGCATCCGCATCCGAGCGTTATTGCGGAAGGTGGACTCGATCCACCACACCGGCCTTTGCCTTGCGACCGGTTCCATCCGCACTTTTCCCATTGAGATCCTGTTGGTCGATTCTGGGTAGATGACACTCACTCTACGCCGCGTACAGTGCATCACTTGCCTGTACGCGCGAGCCCGACGCCTCCCTCAGTCGCAAACAGCTCTCACTGCATCTGCAGCTGATCTCGACGGTGCCTATGCCGCCGAGAGACGCCAGTCATAGCCTTAGCCCTTCGGGTTGAGGGCCAGGATACTCCTTCTAGAGCTAGGTATAGCTCTCGGCCCGGTGGCGCCGCTTGTTCTGCCCAGGACGCCACCCTGGAGGGTACCACATTTGGCTATTTGTCGCCACGCCTCTGCTCCCAAAGCTTGTACAGCGCCGGGAGTATTGCGTTCACCCTTTTTGGAGCACCCCTCGTGTCAAGCTGGAACCATGCCAGTGTATACGGATGGCTCCAAGTGCGAAGAGGGGGTTGGCTTCCACGCCGTATCCCCTCTGTTTGGAGGCGGCGGGGCTCTGCCGCCTCCAAACAGACGTGCCCGGTTCGGAGACCGGATTATGATCTAAAGTGACTCACAAAGCGCCCTGAGTGCTCTTGGGGCATTGGAATCAAGGCAAACCCTGGTTCGCTATATCCGTGACGCCATGGTTTGGCGAGCCGGCGGAGGTCGAGATTATCTTCTGCTGGGTTCCTGGACATGTAGGAATTGCGGGGAATGAGCGCGCCGATGAGGGCGCCAAAGAGTCCGCTAGGACTCTGTGACCGGCCCAGCGGTTCGCTCTTCCTCACATAGACTACATGGTAGGAATACAGGAAGCTCTTCGAACTGCTTGGCAAAGAAGATGGGAGACGGTCCAAAGAGACTTAAAGTTGCGTGTTATTGCCCTGTGACTGTTCCCGTGGATTTATTTCTCAATGCCGCGACGGTTTCAGGTCGCTTTCTGTCGTCTCCAATCTTGTGACGCATCACTATTTGATAGAGCGCTCGCCTGCGCCCTATTGTGACGACTGCGTTGTCCCCCTGACTGTTCAGCACATTCTTGTCGAATATCCTAGTCTTCGTGATCCTTGCGAACGTTACCTGTCCCTGTGCCGGGATGGGCGTGGTCGCTACCGCCTGTCCCTTTTACTCAGGACGAGTTCGTGCACATTGACTGGTGGACTTGTTGACTTTTGCGGGGAGGCCGGCCTTTTTCCTATTATTTAACCATGTTTTTTTGTTTTGTTTTGTTTTGTTTTTAGGCTTCTCTTTTTTTCCCCATCGAGGGGACCTCCCCCGACACAGGAGCTTGCTTACTGCTCGCTTTCTTTTCCCTTTTTTTGCGGGGGGATTTGTTTTTTATCCTTTTGAATTTGATTTTAACATAGCCTAGTACTAGGCTTGGTTTTTAATACGGCGATTAATGCCCAAGTAGGTAGTCGCTAGATGAGCTCTTTAAAAACTACTAAATATAAATCCTTTTTACCGCATTTTTGCAAAGATTAATAACACTAGTCAACACACATTTTTCATCAGAGACCCTACTATACTTTTCTAAATGCATTTTCCATGTTGAATCCGAATCTGCCTTCGGACTTTCTCTAGCGCGTACCGTTTTTAATATATCCATAAAATACAAAATGGCCGCTTCAATCATAAAATGAAGTATATTTTTGATATTGCTCTATTGCATGCCTCATTATTGTACTGCTAAGATGAACAAACTAGATGCTTCTTGAGTTCTTGCTGGTTAAAGGGGTATAGAGAAGAATTTATTTACATTTGTATCCCGCATACATATTTTGCGCAATTATTTATAATTCTGTTTTATGCTTTTAAGTTCCTCATGTAATGTGCATCTTCTAAGCTTCTCCTTCTGCGTTGATCATAAGAGGCTTTCAAATATTTCCACAAAACAGTAACAATGCCTCGAGATTGCACAAATCATCCAGATAAATTCTGCACTGTATGTGGGCATTTTACAAGAAAATATCAGCAGCGTACGATCACAAATTTAATAAAGAAAACGTACAAACTCTACTTCATAAGGCCCTCTGGGTGACCAAGATAAAGCATGGGCACCAGACCAAATTTGTACTTTCTGCTCTAATGGATTATGTGACTGGATTAATAAAAAGAAACCTTTAATGCCTTTCTCTGTTCCTATGACATGGAGAGAGCTCAGCTATCAACTTAAAGATTCATATTTCTGCAATGTGACCACAAAAGGGTTTTCTACAAAGAACAAGCACCAAATTGTTTATCCAACCATGGATTCGGCGTGCAAACCAGTTCCACATGATGTATCTTTGCAAATTCCAGTTCCACCTGATGATAGCCTCGTAGCTGATGATATCAGTGATGATAGCAGTACTGAAGGTGCATGCACATTAGATGCGGATGTTGAATATGAGGATTCTAACTCTGAGCAAATTTATTTACTAAAAAAGATTTTAATGATCTTGTGAGAGATCTGTCACTGTTAAAGGAGAAAGTAAAACTTCTATCATCTCGACTACAGGAAAAATTCTTACTCGAGAAAAATGTGCATGTGAGTTACTTTAGAAAGCATAATCGTGATTTAACTTCATTCTTCACAGTTAATAGACCTCACAGCTCCTGCTATGATATAAATGGATTGTTTGAAGCCTTGTCACAGAAAAATAAGGCATCTGAATAGCGTTTCTTTATTGATGCTTCTAAGAAAATTCTGCGAGCTGTCCATCTGTACAATGGCAATGTAAAGCCTACCATTCCTATTGGCTATTCTGTCCATCCAAACGAGACATATGACCATATGGATATTCTTCTTAAAGCCATAAACTATTATTCCCATCAGTGGTACATTTGTGGTGATCTAAAACTCACAGGCATGCTAATGGGTATGCAAGGAGGATTCACGAAGTACTGTTGCTTCCTCTGCCTGTAAGATAGCCGTGCCACTGCAAAACATTATGACAAGCGTGACTAGCTACTTCGATCTACATATTAGCCTGGAATAAGCAGTGCTCACTCTTTCCCCCTGGTCGAGCCTTAGAAAATATATCTGCTACCTCTTCATTTGAAACTAGGTCTAATGAAAAACTTCGTGAAAGGAATGGCTAAGGAAAATTCTCAGGGATTCCAATATCTGTGCAAAGGATTTCCATAACTCTGTGCTGCTAAACTAAAAGAAGGCTTATTTGTGGGACCACAAATCAGGGAAGGTTTAGCAGACCTTGATTTCGAGAAGACCCTCACTTCTCTTGAACTAAATGCATGGCTATCCTTCAAGTAGTTATGCGCAAACTTTCTCGGCATCAACATATCAACTGCATACAGAGATAGCGGGGAAAACCTTCTTGAATCTTATAAATAAATGTGATGCCGTATGTCACTTAAAATTTATTTCCTGTATTCGCACCTAGACTTTTTCCAGAAAATCTTGGAGCCGTATATCAAGACCATGGAAACTCGCTATTAAGGATTTTAGAATGATAGCATGATGGGAGATCAATGTTGGATGTGTATCGTGATAATCCTGAGCAAAAATTCAAACGCAAATCTTATGCACAACGTTTAGGAATTCGAGTTTTGACTTATTAGCCCATCAATCATTGCTTACCATTCTTATACATGCAATATAAGTACCATTAACTTTATGATGCTTATGGAATAAATAAAACATGGTTATTTATTTATCTTTATCATATGCTTACGCCAAAGGAGAATGATAAATTTTAGAGTTTCTATATGTTAAATGCATCATTTTGTTTCAGTTCAACTTCTTAATGCACACTGAGATATACAGAAGGCAATTGTTTTCTAGCAATGGCGCTATGCAACCATATACGTATCACCAGTTTCGGCAAAGAAATCAGACTAAAACGTTACATTCTATGAGCGACGGCGGTCATATTGCATTTTAAAATATCTCGAAAACCGGATTTGCAAAAGAAAAACTGAAGTCAGATTTGAAATCAGCAAAGGAAATGCCATGATAAAGGTTTGCTCAGGTCTCTGATGATTAAAAAATGTTCAAATTTGTTGGCCAGTGTAATGTAATCTTAAAATGGTATTGTTTTGAAATTCAGCGCCATTGCTTTTAATGGCAGTCGCGAGCTAAGCTCATAAAAACAAAACAAAAGACCCTCCCTGTGACTGGGAATGAAACAAGTAGTGTTGAATAAGTTGGAAAGGGAAACAAAAAAAAGAAGGCAGGAAAAACTCAATATATTTTCCTTAGTGTAGATGGCGTCTCTTGCTAACATGTTTCACAGTAAATTTATACATCTTGCATTTTCATAATTCCTGCTATTCAATAAAATATATATATATTTATATATATATATATATATATATATATATATATATATATATATATATATATATATATATATATATACATACATATATATATATATATATATATATCTAAATATATATATCTAATATGTAGATTTCTGCCTTATCCTCTGAGGCATTAAACTGCCGCTCTGGAATTTCCTTCTTCTTGAAATTTGGCGTTATTCTAGTTAGGTCTATGTTTTAGTTTTGGTCAACCTGTTAATATTTCGTCTTATTTGTTTGTCACAAGCCTTTTTAGAGTGTACTTGTATTAGTTGGTTTATCGTTTGTATTTTGATCTCTTGTCTAATGCCCTTTGTTTGGTGTGTTGCCTTTTTTGTGGGGGTAGATATCAAGCAGGCTTTGATTTGTACCCTCTGCATTTCCCTCAAGTCTATAAGATTTGCGGTCTGGGCATCTCAACTTAGATCTCACGTAACAAAGGTAGATATTTCCTAGGTTGCTAATTTTTAGCTCGCGGAAACAGAACAGCTTAACACCTCTTTATTCACTGCGCTGATCCGGTTCTTGATTTCTTGATGTGTTGTTTATACCTATTAGTGTACAGATTAAGCCTGAGTATTGTGCATTCACTATAAAAACGGTATCATTGATCTCCAAGTTAATTATCAGCCAATTATTTGCATTTACTAGGTTAACAATGAACATTTGAGTGTTCGTGTTTATCCTTCATTTCCGCTCGAAATATTTTGTTTTGTGTCTCCGCTGCCATTTTTCTAGCATGCATGCTGCCGCTTTTGTATTTAGTTTGGACAATCTTCCTGATGTCTTCAGCGAAATTCAGATACATCATCTCATCCAAAACTGGATATGGTAAGTCGATGGTTAAGATATTTTACAGTTGAGGGCTGAGACAGTTGCCTTGTGGCACTTCCGCCTCAAGGCCGAATTTTGGTCGTATTAGTCCTTCTATCTGTATCTATGGTCTCTTATATTATCAATTACCTCGACACAGACGACCCTCTCGTGCCCGTCTTCTTCCTTTTCTTAGAGACGTGCGGACATGGGTAGATCTACGCAATAACTCCCTTCATCTCGTCAATATTCTCACCTTCACACTATAGGTCGAAGTTTCTTTTGTTTTCTGGTGTTATGGAAAAGACTTCTCTCTAGTGTTATCTGAATCGTGAGTCGAGCCCATATGATTTTTCGATGTACAATTCGTCCCTCTCGATTTGTATTTTTCCCAAGTGTTTTTTTCCCTGAGTTTTTTTAATTTATTTCAAAAATTTCGTCGGATTGTCTTCGTCTTCTATTTTGTCTATCAACTGGTCCAACAGTTCTGTCTGTTCATCTCAAATCTTTTGAGTTAGCTCAGCTTTAAGGGTACGTATCCTGGTGACTATCTCTGATAGTTCCCGTTCACCAGCATCCTCCATATAATTTCTTTTGCTCATTCGCTATCACTCTCATCACTTTAGGATGGAAGACACACTTTGGCTGCTCTGATGATTAAGCAGTTTAGGGTCTCTAACTTAGCCTCCATCTCTTCGAGATTTGCCTGACTCAGTCTGCTGGCTAATATTCACTTAAAAGGTGACTAAGGTGTACCTGGGTGGTTGAACGGGAAATTCTCGTTAGTCACGATTATTTCCGGCTTCGTAGCGAGAGGTTGTGTCACGTACATGGAAAAGTCGGATGCAATTCTTTGGAACCTGTAACGGTTTGAGAAGACTTCCAGGTTTCTTTCCCTTTCGTTTGTAGTATAGTATCCTGCTCCTCTCAGGATTGCATTTAGGTCAACTCCGAGAAACAACAATTCTTTGGTGACCAAATAGACCGTTGAATTTGTGTAAGGCAGGCACTATTTCCTTGGAGAAGGTATTCTGCCACCCCAAAATGATCCCCTACAAGGGTGGGTATCCCGTTCGCTAAAAAGGACTGTTCATGTTCAGGAAGAAGATTCAACTTAAGGTCTGTCTTTATCGCAATTGCAACCCTGTCATATGTTTCATGAGAGCATTTCTTATTCAGAGCCAAGTAGTTTGGAATTTTATTTTCCATGCCCTTGTGTCTAGGCTATGTTCCATTATTAGAATTAGCTCTGGGTCTGTTTTTCTGAAAATCTTTCCATTCTCTACATTTACGGTTAATAGGTATGGCTAGTTTGTTTTTTATGCGTTTCATGTCATTATTTTGTGTTGGCCAGTCTTTTGAGGAAGATTCCGTTTCTCTTTTTTTGTATTCTTGGGGGATCATCGTACGCAGGTGTCCTCAAATAGGTCGATGTTGACGAGGCAGAGAGCTTCTTCAACCCCATTTCCATTCTCGTCAGCATCGAAGTCTCATTTGTATATTCCAGACCTGATACATTCGTATATGTCTGCCATTTTTTTTCTTCTTTGGGATGAGTCTATTTTCACTCGTGTATATCTTGATGTTAATTTTGTCTTTGTCTAATTTGCACTTAGGTTTTGTTGTTGTGGTTTTCCTCTCTGCGAATGCGTATGAGGTTGTCTGTCGCTCTCTGAGCTATTTGTGTGTGTCATCAGGTCCTCCTTGTCTTTCTTCTTCGCTTTCTTTAGGGGAGGGGGGTTGAGTTCTTTTTGTTTCGGGATCTCGATGAGTGGGTTACGTCTCTTTGGAAGTTGTTCACTTGAGTCCTCTTCTTCCACTAATTTTTTGTGGCTTTGGTTCTTCATTGCCTGTTCTAAGATGTAGGGGCATTTTGGGGCGTACATCATCTAAAGTACCTGCCCGGAAAAAGGAGTAGTTAGAAAGACCATTTATCCCAAAGCATTTTCGGCTACCATAGTGCTAATCTCTTCCGAGATTGTCTCTGTCCTCACTAGATTTCTCACATGTGGATACATAATGCACGTAATGATCTTCGTAGGCATTTCTTTACCGCTGTTCAGATATAATTTCTTGGCCTCGTACTCGGTAGATGCAACCTTTGCCACCTAAGTGTAGGAGGTATTTTTTTCTTACTACTTCTGTCTATCGTTTCTCTATTGATTTCTGCCTGAATAGGTCTTTCTCTAGCCGGTAGGTTATGGCAACTGTCCTATGTTCTATGTATCATACAGTTGGCACGCTTTTTATGGAAGCTCCTACAGGCTCTCCAATTGTGCTCAAAGCTTTGCAGCTTGAACAAGTCTCCTGCTACTATATGCACACCTTGGTGGTGTGGTGTTCCGTTTTTAAGCAAAGGAAGTAAAGCTGAATGAAAATGAAATCTTCTCTTTCAATATGCTTGCTGCTTACTCTCATGTTAAAAAGTTAGAGGACACTATTGTCCTTTTGTGCCAGAGGAGCACAACTTTGAATACTTTTGTTTATTCGGAGTTTTCTATCTTGTTCTTAAACTTCATGCCCTCGGAGATTTTGGCCTAAGTAAGATTTGTTACTATTCTATTTTGTATCCCCTTGTTTGACCTGTTGCTCTACCTACTGGTCTAATAATTTGCAAATTACGTTCAATTGGGTAAGGATTAGCCTCAGGATCGTCAGTTGGAGATTGATTCTTCTCAGGGCGATGACGGAGGCCTCTTTCGTTATAATCTCAAAATTGGTTTCCTTTTCACAGATTAGAAGTAGAGGCCCAAGGTCCCCCTTCCATTCCATGAAATAAACAGATACCGAGTTAGTGGATAATTCTAAATATGTTTTTTGATAGATGCGTTAATTGTCCCGGTATCTTGTAGGGAAACTTGCTGGTCCCGAAATGCTTCGAAGATAAAAAAATGGTATACATGATATTTATGTGCATCTAAGCGAAGTGTCTTATGCAAATCTGTAGAAAAAAAGAATAGGATTGTCGTGGTACAACCACTCTATACCATAAACTACTCTTACATTATATGGGAAGGGGGGTGACTTAATCGGCTACTACAACGCGAACCTTTGAAGGGCTGTTCGCAGGGATTAACGACCCACTAGATGGTCACACTTCTGTTGGATTTGAATAAATAATGAAATCAAGTTATTGGACCATGGCATTGAAATAACCTTTCTCCTAAACCTTTTGTAAACAGACTGCCAATTTAGTCAGCAAGATATTTATCCATTGCTTTAACTAGATTTAGGCCCCCTACAACCTTTCCGGCGCTCTAGCACTTTTCAGGATTATAAGCGCATGCAAAGTTTCGCCCTTCTTCACTGGTAGGACCACTTCGTATTTTATTGAGAAGGTATTATCTGTTATAATATGGCTATTGTTATTGTATTGTTTTTGATAGATTTGTTCAACTCTTTCAATGATCTTTCTATATTTCTGATGTTTCCTTTTGTATCCTTAATTGTGCCATTTGCTATTAATTGTTCGGAGCTCTTTCATCTGTTATAGTGGTTGTTCTTTTTTCTATAGTTATTAAATAGATTAATATTTTACATGTGCTATATGTTTTATTTCGAGGTTATTTTTTCCGTACGCTTGTAATATTTATTATATTAGATCGTGTATTGAATTGTTCCACTTTTCGGGTTCTCTTTATAAGTATTTTTGTAACTTGAATTATTTTTCTGTAAAATAACTTTGCCGTAATTTTACTTACCAAATTTTTATTGTTGTTGTAGTTTTGTAATGCGGCTTCCGCTACTTCATCCTTTAGTTCCTTAAGTCTGTTTGCTACTCCCCATTGGAAGATATATATTTAACTTTGGGTAAAAAGTTATCGTTGGGTTTGGGAATGGAGTGGTTCATAATTTTCTTGTTTATGTTAAATTTGTTTTTGCTCATGCAATAACTTTGGTCGCTGTCTATTCGAAGGAATCAATAACCGACATACTCAAAGGATCATTTTCCTGTTGATAATTGTATTATATTTCTTGAGTTTTGTTCTATATTGTATTACCCTTACTCATTTCTCCTGTAACTGTTTGGAATTTGGAAGGAAGGATTCATAATTAATCAGTTTTCCTCTTTAGCAAATAATATTAATCTCTTTTCATGTTTATGTTTCATGTCTACCTTGAGTTTTCTACTTATCGACTATCTTGCCTGTTTCCAATCTTTGCATTCGTCCCCGATAAACCTATTGAACTTTGTTTTCGGGCTAATGTGTATTTCTGAGTACCAAGTGGAAGCCCTCATATTCTTAATTTGAGTGAGATGTTTTAGCTGCGTAGGTTTGGATTTGTTTTAAAAATAGCTCATTTATATTTTAATTCCTAGGTTCATCATTCTATCATATGTTCTTTTTATTTCTTTTTATGATTAGTGCTGCGTCTCGGGGTATGAGGAATCCTACACTACTAGTATGTCTTGTTTTAATATTTAAAGAGAGTATGTGACCTTTTGTCAATTCTATGTTTATTTCTGCTTTTCCTTTTTCAGGGTTGAAGACCAATGTCATTCAATTCTCTCTCCCTAAATTCTATTTCATGTTTTCTACCCACCTGCTGCCCAGCTTAACTTGCAGCTGCCATACTCAGGCGTCTTTCGCTCACGGGGATTGAGGGCCGTGCTCTACAGTCTCTTCTCATGGAATTAATAGGCCCGCAGGCCAAAGTGAAAAAGAGTATAAGAAAATTGGAAGGAATAACGAAAATGAAGAGGAGTACGAAAGAATTAGAAGGAATAAGTAGTGTAAATATATCAGAGATATAAGAAATTTGGTGGAAAGAAAATAAAAAAAATTACCTGAAGACTTCGGCCTTTATCAAACGCAATCACTCTAATAAGGGAGTACGAAAAAAAGAAAAAAAAGATGGAGTGATGAAGAAGGAATAATGGGATCAGTAAAAAAAATATGGTAATCAATGAATCTTGTGACGAATAAGGTAAAAGCTAAATATTGTTGGCCTGACATTAATTTTCCATGGATCAATCTTCAAATGTAAAATTTTGAAGCCTCATTGATTGGTAGGTTTCTCTGTAATAGAGTTGGATAATGAAAAATGAAATTTTAATCGACTCTCAATCACAACCGTCTGGATTTGTGACACGAGAAATTCCAAATGGCGAAGGATTGAGTAGAATTAATATTGAACTATCCAACTAGATTGGGCTTCTCCGTTAAATTCAGGCACCTTTAAGTTTCACTCACTAAATTTCAGATGATTCTCTATTCGAAATATACCTTTATTTCATCGATGAAGTATAGAATCTCTAAGATCAGTGTCTAGCATCGGAGATAGTTAGACAATTTGGCCGTGCATCCGTGTGAATATTTAATCGGGGCAAGTAAGAGCAGAATAAGATTGAAAGAATTTAGAACGGCATATGTTTTAGCAGAGGAAGGCTAATTTTTGAAATGTCACCATAAAAGCGGCGGTAAATGAGATGGGTTAAATTACAAACTACATACATATACTTCGGAGAACGGGTTATCACGGACACAAGAATGACAAACAAAATCAGTAGACAAAAGAATTTCAGCTGGAGAGCTATAAAAAAAAGTCTACCATCCTATTACTAAACGGCATCTCCATCCTTACAACGCAAAGTAAGTAACCAAAGTATCATCTTATCAGTTCTCATGTACTGAAGTAAATATTAGAGGCTGAAAAAAATAACTAAACCATTAATGAAACAAGGAACGAACTTGATGGAGATATAACAATGAAAATAAAGTTCTGAATGAGAAATGGACAAGAGATTGCTAGAAGAAACGAGTGAAGAACATAGAAATTAGGAAATAAATATCTGACAATGACAAACAGAAAAATCGTACTTCTCCAGCAGATGTGTAACTAAGAAAAATCATACACTTTAAAACGGAGCAGATGAGTGCATTCAATTTAGCATAATTTGAACATTTTCTGCGCAAAAATATTTTGGCGCATAAAGATTTCATAACAAAGGCACTGTAGTTGATCGGTAGGAATATTCAGCGTAGATGAGGAAAATGTACTTGGAAACAGATTAGAAGAATCTACAGAAGAAGCAAATATGCAGAGTATTAATTCTTTTATTACAAAGAAGGTAAAGCGGCTTATAGTCTTAGATGGGACAAAATAGGATATGAAGATAAGATCGCTTACATGACCCACAACAGGAAAAACTCATTAAAGATATATCGAGTATAACTATTAGGGGTTTTATTCTGCCTTTTTAACAAATTACTTTAAAGTTTGCTATTTTTTAATCATTGAGCACAACATCTGATTCAATGATATGAGTTAAATATTATATTTAATGATGGAGCTACATCGTGTTTAATTTCTTTAGTACATGTCTAGTATAGGTATCCAGCATATTATAGATACAGATTATACGCTTTTATGAAGATATGTTGATATGAAGAACAGAGTACAGCCCGACGATGGCCCTTCTGATGTACCCTCCCCCTAAACACACACGCAAAGAAGCCAAGACGGAGAGTTTGCCCAAACTCTGCCTCCGATCTTCGAACAAGGATGAGCTGCCGGAATCGTTTCCGCGACTAGCCTGTAAATATAAATGACCGGCTAGGAGACATAGGTAAAAAGCTTGTTGGGAAGGTGATCGATAGTGATAAAAAGGCGATGTCTAGAAGGACAAAAGCTCGGTTTGTTTCAATCTATTTTAAGCCTTCCGGGGAGAATTTGGCGGAGAGAGTTTTTCGTTCTTTCAAGTGTCTGGTGTAACAATCTCCCAAAGGCATCCCCATGCACCTAATTAGAGGATAAAATGCCGCAAATATGCCTGGGACAAAGTATTATTATATGTGGGCAAGGATTGAAGTAGTGAGAGACTTTATTCAATGAATCTGCATGAAACTTGAATTAAAGTAGAAGTAAACTATGCAATAAAAATAGTAAATATATCCAAAATATAAAACTATGGCAAAAATAAAATCTTTAACGTAAGAACCGAGAATGGGAGAAAAAAGAAGAAAGCCAAAATGTAATACCAAATTAGTGAGGAAACCCATTTATCTATTTGTGTAGCAGAGCTTAATTATTCGTGTGGCAAACTCTAACTATTTGTGTAGCGTGCTTTAATTATTTTTTAGCTTAATTGAATAATTTTGAAGCAAGCTTTAATTATTTATTTGTCATGGTGTAATTATTTGTGTAGCAAGTTCTAATTATTTGAGCAGATGGTATAATTATTGTGTAGCATAAATTGATTATTTGTGGGCATGCTTTCATTATTTGCTTAACATGCTTTAAATATAGATTTATGTAGCCTGCTTTATTATGTACTTTGCTTTTTTTGTGTATAATGCTTTAATTATTTGTATACCAAGCTCAAATTAGTTATGTAGAATGCTTTAATTATATGTGTAGCAAGCAAGATTTATTTGTTTACCATGCTTTAATTATTAGTATATCATGCTTTAATTAAATATTTATGAAGCATGATTTAATTATTCGTGAAGCTAGCTTTAATATTTTGTGTAGCATACTTTAATTATATGTGTAGCAAGCAAGAAATAGTTGTCTACCATGCTTCAATTATTTGTATAGCATACTTTAATTATATATCTATGCAGCATGCTTTAATTACACTGGGGAACAATTTGAAAAAAGAATTCTGTTGAGTTAGATTTTTGTGCTGATTTAGACGAAAATTACCATGCTGATTCCAAATTTGAAGTCAGCTTTTTTCTAGCACGTCTATTCTTTTCTCCACAGCTTATCCCCCAGAGAAGTAAAATTCCACTGCTTAGCTGTAATAAGATTTGCCTGCTGACTACGATTGAATTCATCTACAGCTACGTGGCAACTTGTCTGTGCAGTCACCATTGAGACAGTGCGGTGAGATGTGTGTGTTGTACGTTCTATTTCGTTATATGCTGTTTTTTTAGCTTTCAAAGTTAGTAACTATTCCATCTTAGTGTTTTATTTACATAGGTATATATTTACTTTGTTTCAAATCATGTCTGCTCCGGCAACTTCTCGTCGTAAATGCCTGAACAACCCTGACTCCTTCTGCTACATTTGTGGCAGTTTCACCATTCCAAGTCCGACGGCAAACATCAGTGCATTTGTCAAACAAATATATTTAGCATACTTTAAAGTAAAGCTCGGTGATCAAGACAAGCCATGTGCCCCTCATAAAGTGTACAGGCAGTGTGTCAAGAGTTTACGGATGTGGACCAAAGGAACACGTGAAAGGTTGCCATTTGGTAACCCCAGGGTTTGGCGAGAGCAAAAGGAGCATTGCACAGATTGTTACTTTTGTTTAGTGAAAACATTAGGATTTAACAAGAAAAATAGAAGTAAAATAGAATATCTTAATCTACCGTCAGCTCTAAGGCCATGCCTCATTCAGCTGAAATTCCAGTGCCAGTTTTCGAACAACTACCTCCTCTAGAAGATCTGAGTGATGTTGACGAACGTAGTGACAGCAATGATGCAGATTTCGAAATTCACGAGGATTCGGTTCGTATGGGATTTGATCAGCACGACTTGAATAATTTGGAACGTGATTTGGTCCTATCAAAAAAAGCTTAAAAAATCCTAGCATCAAGACTGAATGAGAAAAAATTACTTGAACAAGGAGCGAAAGTATCATACTTTCAAACCAGAGAAAGTACATTTTTGAAGTACTTTCGAAGTGACAGCGGCTTTGTGTATTGCCATAGCATTCCTAGTTTACTGAAGGAATTAGGGCTTTCAATCTACAATCCAAATGAATGGCGAATGTTTATTGACAGCTTAAAATGGAGCTTGAAGTGTGTCCTTCTACACAATGGCAAGTTATTTTGTGCAGTATCTATTGGGCATTCTCTCTGTCTTGGTGAAGAACATGGAGATATAAAAAGGGTCATTGAGTTATTGCAATATGACAAACACAATTTGATCATCTATGTTGACCTTAAAATGGTGTGCTTCCTTCTTTGTCAGCAACATGGGTACACAAAGTATCCCTGCTTTCTCTGTATGTAGGATAGCAGAGCTTGAGAGAAGCATTGCATTGAGACGAATTGGCCTCCAAGATCTAATCTTAAACCTGGAGATCCCAACATTCTACATAAGCCACTTGTTAAAAGGAAGAATATAATATTCCCACCTCTGCACATAAAACTAGGTCTCATGAAGCAGTTTGTAAAGGCATTACCATCTTCACATTTCCTGCTCTATCAATTGAAAAAATCAAGGCCGGTGTATTTGATCGTCCACAAATTCGACAGCTCATCAAACATGAGCAGTTCACCGGGACAATGTCAAACCTTGAGAAGAATGCTTGATTATCATTCAAAGACGTTGCACAAACAGAAATTGTTTCAGAATCTATTGGAGAGCTTCAAGGCGCTTGGTTGCAACATGTGTATTAAACTAAATTTTTTGCATTGCCATCTTGCTAGCTTTCCGGATGATCTTGGTGCTGTTAGCGACGAGCAAGGTGAACGATTTCACCAAGATTTGAAGGATATGGAAGAACGTTATCAAGGTAGATGGGATGTACTTCTAATAGCTGACTATTGTTGAAGCATCAAACGCCATAGTCCTCAAGTTAAACACTCCAGAAAGAGCGATAAACGTAAATCTTTCCCTTAACTACTTGCACACAATTATAATTATATAATTACAGTAGCCATATTCTTTCTTAAAACATAATAGTGTTAATTAAACATTGCAATCATGCCTGTTTCTTTCATATTTCATTGTATGTCAATATTTGAAAAAGTTCAAAAACGACGTGATAGAGAAAAACGGAGATCAGTTTTTGATTCAGCACCAAAAAATTAGTTAAAAACAGCTGTCAGACCTAACTTAACAAAAATTGTGTCCCCCAGTGTTATTTTTGAACTGCGCTATGGTCATTTTGTAGCCTGATATAATTATTTATGTAGCATTTTTTAATTATGTGTGAGTATGCTAGAATTATTTGTGTAGCATGCTTAAATTATTAAAGAATGGTATGAAAATAAATAGGGCTTTCATCACCTCCTAGCGGCAAAAATTGATTTCACTGTTGGGTGAAGACACATCCTGAGCTGGAAATTTCCCGCTTTTTTCGCGGTCATCCGTGGAATGCGTCATATAGCCTTGTATCGGGTGAGTGTAATCGTCGGGCTCAGCCTGTCGTTGCGAGGCTAAGTATACATATCTATTTGTTCCATCCATCCATCCTACCATTCTGCACACCGATTTCATCCTATCATACCCTCCGACCATCCCACCATACTGCCTATCCTTCTGTCGTCTCCTCTATTTTTTTTTAAATTCAAATGTTTATCCTCTCCTTTTTGGGTCCATTGCTACTACCAATTTTCCTTGACTAGTTGTTTGTATTCTGTGTTATTTCACATTCGCACATTGGAGAGGGATTACACAACGGATGAACTCCACAAAGAGATCAGTATAATCATCATTAGAACGACAGCGGTCAAATTGAGGTAATAATGGTAGGACTCTGGGTGACTAGTCGCACTGCAATACTATTGCTCAATATCTAGACAATGGGTCTCCTATGCACTTTTCTTCTGATACAGTTAAATATTGGTGTTACTTTTGATAATTAATCATTTGCCAACTTTTGTAAATTATTCTGATACTTTCTCCAAAATCTTTGCTACATCCGTTTCCACTTTAGCCACGACAGCTTTGAAATTGTAATTCCTGCTTTTATCACCTACTACAGCCTTGCCTACTGAAATTCCTTGCTTTCTGAAGCAGTACAGGGTTCCATACTTAAAAGGTTTGCAGCCAGAGCTCCCGTAAGTCGCACGGCGATTTGCCTTCCTGGCCGCCATGCTGACGGGACTCAGTGCCACGTCCAGCCCCAGCTTAGCCAATCTTCTCCTCACTTTAGTTAGCCTGTGTTTCTCTCCTACTTCCTCACTTCCCCTACAACCTCTCCCACAAGTTTCTCTGGTCATCCTCTATTTTAACAGGGTAGATGCTAACCTTCTTTTCAGCCAACTATCCCGGATTGGAGCTGAGGGATGAGGGAACAATGTTCCCTAATCGCTGAGCTCCGGTTTGGGATGGTGAGTTTATAACAAACTGCTTCATCACCACCCATAACTTACTCAAATCCCCTTTCCTTCTCACTTCATTATCTATCCTTTTACGCCATGCCCAAGGTGGAGTGGCCATGCCGAAGGGCTGCCAGGTCGCCAAACTGGAGGGGTGGCCTAAAATGGCGGCACCTGGCTCTGCCAGCCCCGTACGCACCCTTTACAGAGCGGGCTACTGAACATGGAGTGATTAGCATTTGCTTCCCGCAGAAAGAATAGTGTCCCCATGCCCGATGATGAAAACTCCCCAAATAAATCTCTTCACCTTTCCCCCTCACGATCGACGGAGCCGTCTTCGGGCAGCTTCACTGAAAAAATGGAGGTCTCCCACCACTTGGGCTCTCGCGAGGGACCCTCTAAATCTCTTTAGGGGAGAGGAGACTTACTCCTCTCCTTTGCCTACGGGTGTTGGGGACTCCCCATCAGCCCCTTGTCTGAACATGCCCTTGGGTGCCTCCCTGTTTCCAGGGAAACCCCCATTACTTTCCAAGGGGACTGCTAAGAAAGCTAGCAGGCAGCCCATAACCGAGCGCTCCCCGTTGAAGCGGCTCGATAGGGCAAGCACGCTTAGGGAGGAGAGGGAAGAAATTGCCCATCGTCCACTTGCCTCAAAAGCCCCTCTGTCTCGAATATTGAACGTAGCGGGGGTAAGGGCACGTGCCTCCTCACCAGACAAGAAAGACCGCTCCCAATGTGACCTGTGATGTCCCGAGAGGGAATGGCCACATGAAGCCCACCTCCCGAGATAGACATGGTCCTTGAGGCAACCCAACCTCAGACGTTAGGACTTTTCATGGGGGCGAATTTGGGCTCGGCACCAAGCAATAAAACCGAGTCTGCCCCTTTTCAAGGTCCTCCTTAGATGGCGCGGGTATCCAAAAATTTACAAGGAGGGAAGGGATCTTCTCCTCCTACTGGTGTCCTCTGGACCACCTGGACCATCTCCATCTAGGTGAAGGACATTGCTGAGGCCGGTCCATCTGGCCGGGGGGCTCGTACCGGCGGCGGGGAGAAGCAGGTTCATTCCCCGCCCCCCTCTCCAAAAAAGAAAAGAAACAGGAAAAGGACTAAAAAGACTCGGGGCTACTCGCCAGCAGCGGGAGCTGCGGGGACGGATGGGTCTGCTGCTTCAGTAAGCGACCAAGCCAATATCGGCATGTATGGCCCCGCTACATTCCCGAGTGCGGAGTTCCTGACAAAGACCAAAACTACAAGTGCGCAGAGTGAAACCTCAATTACGTCAGTGACCCGCATTCAGAGAGTAGCCGGCGTTTTCGACCCCACTAGCTTCAAACGCTTCGTTGTTATTCGCTCCACTGATGACAGCATGTTGACTAAGGGCAACATGATCCATCAGATGAGAGCTTTAGCTATTGTGATTGGTAGGGAGCCCAAGGTGACCCATTTTTCGTACGGAAGACATTGGCAAATGCGTCAAATCCCTCTGAGGCAGCCATGATTAGTGCCCCTCGGCCACTTGATTGCACGCCTGTGAGTGTGACGCCACACTCTCCCATGAACTTCATGAACGGAGTATTTTTTACGAGGGAACTCGTGGACTACTCCATAGAAAACACCACCTTAGAGCTCTGCCGACTATGAGGCGGACAAGTTTGAACAAGCGATGAGAAAACAGGGAGCAGCATCGAGACTCACCCCTACACTTTTCGTTACGTTCGACTGTGACAAGCTCCCTGAGTCTGTGGATGGTGATTGGCATTGCTCCCGGGTGAAGGCATTCGTGCCACAGTCGCGGAGATGCTATTACTATCACCGCTTCGGCCACACTAATGGCTCCCGAAGACGTGCAAATTTGGGTTTATTCGGCATCTGTGTAAGATGCTTCAAGGCCGCACACTATAAGTCCAACTCGTGTGTGGCCAAGTGAGTCAATTGCAGAGTGCAACATCCCGCTTCTTCGAAGCAGTGTTACGTATCTCCGTGAAAAGCAAATCTTGTCCTTTAGGCTCAGGATCGTCTCTCACTTCGCGAGGCTAAGGACTTGGTTCTTGCGCACCCGGTGCTGCCGGGGACGTTATATATCTAGATGTTGAGAAAGACACCCTTTGCTCCTGGTGCCTCCAGGCCTTCGAGCACAGTCGTTTCCGTGCCCATTCGAAACCCTTCTGCGGATTCTACCAAACCCAGGTGCTCTCCTGTTAAAGCTGGCGGCACGAAGCTGGTCCATACCCAGCCCGGGCTAAAACCAAGGCTCCCCCCTTCCCCCAACGTGACCGTTTCCCGTAAGCTAAAACGGCCTCTCGCCTCCACCGAGTCGTTAGACTCACAGGAGGAAACACCCCCGAAGTTAATCGCCAGGCCATTATCCGGGGTTCCTAAAGCTGGCCCCGACAGGAGGACGGAACCAAAGGAGCTTCGGCTCCTTCGCTCACGACTATTTGTGGGCCCCGATCTTCGGAAGCCGCCCTTCTCGTCTAAGGTTTCGAGGCGAAGGGAGGAAAAGACTCGCATGGTTAGCCCAACCTCCTCGAAAAGTCTTCGAAGGTGACAGCGGCTTCAGGCCATTGTCCGGCAAAGAACGCCCAGAGTTCTGCCTCTGGGAAGCGTAGGACCATTCCCCTGAGGGTCTTTTCTTCGAAGAGGGCCCCCCGCGTCTCCTCTGACCTAGGCCTGGAAGGCATATTCCTTCAATGGAATTGCCGCGGACTATAGACCAACTGGGAGGAGTTGCGAAAGCTCGTTTCCTCCAGTTCCCTATTAGCTAACCTTTTGCAGAAGACCATGCTAGGGGCATGTCCCCTGTCCATCCACCCGGGGTATGAGGGCTTTGCTACCCAACCACCACGGGCTGGGGGCCGGGCTGGTGGATGTGCGATTTAGAACCGCCATAATGTTCCGTTCTTTTCTTCGCTTTAGATACCTCCTTTCAGGCGGTAGCTGTGCAGCTGCACCTGGATAAGAGGTGTAGTTTTATTTCCGCGTAGACTCTCCCGTCAGCTGAATTCCACCATGGAGACTTTCACCGCGTCGTGGGACGGTTGCCGAAGCTCTTTCTCTTGCTCGGAGATATAAACGGCAGACGCCACCTCTGAAGAGACTACTCTATCAATCCCCGGGACTAGTCTTTGCCGACCTGATCGACGAGCTTGGGATTGGTGTCTTAAATGTAGATGAGTTTACGCCTCATTGCCCGAAAACCACTATATTTTCCTGCCTCGATCTATCTTTGTGCTCCCTAGATGCACAGGCTGATTTAGATAAGGGGGATAGTCGATTACCTCCAGAGTAGTGATCACTTTTTGATTCATATATGTATCATTTTCTGGGTCGCTGGACCCAAGAGCATGCCCCAGTGGTGCTTAGCGCGGGCGAGTTAGTCTGCATTTCAGGAAATGACTGAATTCTCTATCTCAGTCGAGGACTTTATGTCAGTAGATGGGGCCGTTGAGTTCTTATCCGGCAACTTCATCGCCACGGGCCTAACTACTATTGCTAGAAGGTCTGGCCGTTTTGCGCCCTGACCTCTTTCGTGGTGGTCAGCCGAGTGTTATACTGCCCGCAAGAAGAAGCATTATGCCTACATGCGCTATAAGCACCGCCCAAACGATTTCACTGTCTGTGAATTTCGTCGGATTAGGGCTAGGTTCCGGTATATTTCAAAGCACGCCCGTCACTTTTCTTGGCCGGCATACGTGTCTTTACTTAAGGGGAAGACCCATCTAGCAGATTTGTGGAAGCAAGTCTAAAGGATTGGCGGCAAGTTCTTGCAGGACTTTCTTGACGTTCTCCATGAGAATGGGACCGCAATCTCGGACCCCGCGTCCGTGGCGGAATTCTTCGCGACCGCTTTCTCCGCCTTCCCTAGCCCGGAGGCTGCTCCGCGGGCATTTAATGCGCGTCGTGATGTTGCGGAAGGCTACCAGTTGGACTTTACCCCCAAAAGCGTGAACTTTTCAACGACTGGTTTACTTGGAGTGAGGGAGTAGGTTGCGGTCTTCTCTTGCCTTGTTCGCGGACACCGCCCATTGTCCAGCGATGTCATGTACTCCATGCTTCGACACCTCGGTGTGCGAGGCATGGCCTTTCTGTTAGATTTGTTTAAAAGGATCTGGGTAGAGGGTCTCGTTCCAGATTCCTGGCGAATCGCTACTGTGCTTGCCTTTCGCAAACCAGGGAGAGATCACTCCACCACTGCCGGTTTCCACCCAATCTCTCTAACTTCTTAAGTGCAAGTTAATGAGAAATTGTGAAATGTTAGATTAGCCCTTTTCTGGACAGCGGAGACCATCTGTCTTCTGCAAAGTCCGGCTTCCGCAAATTCCAGTCCACGTCGGATGCCCTGCTTTGACTGGAAAATGCCGTCTGCGAAGCCTTCCTTCGTAGACAGCAATACACTACGGTGTTTTTCGATCTAGAGAGAGGCTATGATACCGCATGACAATACGGTATCCTGGAGACATTATACACAATGGGGGCGAGGGGACGCCTCCCCATCTTTATATCTGAATTTTTGCGAGATCATCGATTTTACGTACGTGTGGGGGAAGCCCTTTCCTGCCCAATGGAGCAGGAAGAGGGTGTGCCACTAGGACGTGTCCTCAGTGTCACACTCTTTGCCCCGAACATTAACCGCATCACGTCGGTGTGGCCGGAAGATGTTCTTGCTACGCTCTAAATGGATGACTTTTCGATCTCTTTTGGCGCGGCCCAGATGCCAACTTTGGAGCGTCGACTCCAACAGGCATTAAACGGCGTTTCTCACTCTCCTGAAGTGCACAGATTTCGGTTTTCCATGGTCAGGACTAAGGTGCTGCATTTCTGCCGCCATCCACGGCTCCACCTTGACCCAGAATTGTTTCTCAATGGGATACGCCTGGAGGGAGTTGAATCGCACCATTTCCTTCGACTTGTATTTGACCGCCGCCTGACCTGGGAGGCTAATATTCGCAGCCTTAGGGCCTCCTGTACAAGCGCAATGGATATTCCTGATACAGCTACTGCCTCACTTTTTTTTCAATCCTTTGTTTGTTCGAAGCCGATTTTGGATGCGAGTTTTTTGCATCCGCAGCTGAGCGTGTATTGCGGAAGGTAGGCTCGATCCACTACACTGGCCTTCGCGTGGCGAACGGTGCATTCCGCACTTCCCCCATTGAGAGCCTACTTGTCGAAGTTGGGGAGATGCCACTCGTTCTACCCCGTGCACAGTGCACTATTCGCCTGTTCGCGTGAGCCACTTGCCTCCCTCTGTCGCTAACAGCTCTAACTGCATTCGCAGCTGATTTCAAGGGTGCCTATGCAGCCGAGAGACGACAGTCATATCCTAAGCCCTTTACGTTTAGGGCAGGGGAAACTCTTCGAGAAGTAGGTATAGCTCTCGGGCCAGTGGCACCCTGGTTCTGCCTAGGACGCCTTCCTGGAGAGTACCACATTTGTCTATTTGTCGCCATGTCTCTGCTCCCAAAGCTTCTACAGCGCTACCAGTATTGTATTCGATCTTTTTGGAGCACACCTCGTCTCATACTAGAACCGTGCCAGTGTATACTGATGGCTACAATTCTCTAGAAAGGGTCGGCTTCCACGCCCTATACCCTCTGTTTGAAGTCAGCAGGACTCAGCCAGACGCTGCGTCGGTTTTTTCGGCGCAGCTGGTGGCAATACATCACTCGGTACGGGAGATTACATGACGTGCCCGGTTCGGAGATAGATTGTGATTTATAGTGCCTCACAAAACACTCTGAGTGATCTCGTGGCATTGTAAGCTCCGCATTCTCTGGTTCGCAATATCCGTGACGCCACGGTTTTGGCAAGCCAGGTGGATGTCTAGATCATCTTCTCTTGGGTTCCTGGACATTTAGAAATTGCGGGGAATGAGTGCGCCGATGAGGGCGCCAAAAAGTCCGCGAGGGCTGGGCGATCGGACCAGCGTCTTGCTCTTCCTCACATCGACTACTTGCCAGGAATACGGGCAGCTCTTCGGGCTGATTGGTGAAGAAGATGTGAGATGGTCGAAGTTAACTTAACGTTCCGTGCCATTGCTCCGCGACTGCTCCCATTGACCTATCCCCCAATGCCGCGACGGTTTCAGCTTGCTTTATGTCCGCCTCAAATTGGACACACTCGAGGGACGCACCGCCATTTGATGGAGCGTTCGTCTCCGCCTTACTGTGAATACTGAGTTGACCTCTAGACTGTTTGGAACATTTTTGTTAAATATCTCACTTTGGGTGATCTTTGCGCACGTTACCTGTCCTGGTACCGGGACGAGGGGGGTCGCTACCACTTATAACTTGTACTCGAGACGGGTTCGTTTTCATTAACTTATGGACTATATGACTTTTGAAAAGAGGCTGGCCTTCTCCCCTTTATTTTACCTTTTTTCTGTTTCTTTTTGTAGGTCGCATTTTCCTGCGCCGAGGGGAGGCGGGCCTATCCCCGACGCCAGAGCTTGCTTCCTTCTTGTCCTCTTCCTTTTACTCGTTTTTTTTATCGTTGTCATTTTATTGTTACATATTAATTGTCATCTTTGATTTGTTTTCTGATATAGCCTAGTAGTAGGCCGTGTGGTGTACGGCGACTTATGCCGAAGTAGATAGTTGCAAGATGGCCTACCACAATAAAAAAAATGCAACTCGAACTCTTCTCGCTTGAGATGATTCTCTCATGCAACTTCTCCGATCCGTGGACTGTATTAGCTCCCCATTACATACAGAATCACCCTTAGGGTCTTTTTTCTTCCATATAATTCTTCATTCCATCTATGGCCTCGAAATAAGTGAGTTTGGGCTCTCCTTCTTTCATATTTGTTCTTTGTAGTCATATTTGCTTCATGGATATGGAATGATACTTCTGCTACGATACCATCATCTCCCCTCCATTGAAGCCTTCCGGTGTGGCTTGAAGAACCACTTCTTCTCTCAAGCTTTCCCTTAATCAATAGTCATGCGGTCAGTGAAGGCCATAGGCCTTGAAGCCCTTTTTAAAATATCCTACTATTATTATATAATTGACACAACTTATACATGATCTTCCAACTTCTTGCACAACCTGTTACATCCTCGTATATTTTCGCACCAATTATAGTTTATTATCAATCCTACCATGTACATACGAGTATAAGGAAATTTCTTTCTTCTCAGAAATCTTCCTTCTCTTTTTCAAAAACCAAACAGAATCTTGGAAATTACAATAAAATTATTCAACTCGTTTCCTAATTCATTAAATTTGTTAATTATTAGATGTCCAATACTATTTGCAGTCTATCGATATATTATTTATTATTTGGGTTATCAATGATAATGTTCATCACTTTATTATATATTATAATTTATATCATTATGGTTCATTCTCATACCTTTTAGGTCATTTAGTAATTGGCTTCTACGATAAATAATTTGTCAATTTACCATTATTAATTTGTTTTTTTCTTGACCTAAGATTAACTATGACTATTATTTCGAATGATCAAGAGTATTCTATTGAATATTTGTCTTATGGTCTTATTTCATTACCTGTTAAGATGAAAATGAAGCCGCTCATGTGTATGTTTATACTGTCAATTGAAAGCATGGAGACATAAAGGATTCCTAACCATTTAGAAACCGAGCTCAAAGAAAAGAAACCAAATCTCTTGATTCTTTTAAAATCCTGCGTTAGGATTTTGAAGCAAGAAAGACAATGAATCAGATATTTATTAAAAAGTAAGCAAAAATGATAGCTTCTTTGCATCTTTTATAATATTCAAGTTAATTGATAAAGTTGGATGGTCTTTATAATATTAATGAAAGGGCATAGAGATCCATTGATGAAATGGAAATACAGGGTGACTAACCAAAAAGCTTGTGTCCCACGCAAACCTTTTGGTGATATCTCTTACCAGTATTCCCTAATCACCCTTATTTTGAAGGACATGGCAGAAGCAACGTCTGTAAATACAAAACCTTAATTGAAGCTCGACCAAAGAATACACTGCGTCAAACATGTTTTACAAGAGAGGCTTGTTCAATAAAATGTAGAAGGTTTTCCTGCATCACTTGGAATGTAAGAAGGCTTCGTTCAAATGCAGAATTCGGAACTGGGTGGACCATCTCAACAGGTATCAGACCGTGGAAAACCTCAATGCAGCTAGTACAAATCGTCCAAGCATATCAACAAGTCCCAAAGAGCGTACAGGCGAGCTGGTCGAGAGCTTGAGAGAGTTAGTCCCTCACTATATCCCGTGAAACATGCAACAGAGTACTAGTAAACGATATAAAGGCTTATCGATAGAGAAAACAGAGAAAGCAGGTCATAATAGCCTTATAAAAAACAGCAGAGAAAGGTTATAGCAGTCAAGTTAATGGAGAGGATTGACAAGTTCTCAAATTTCCTTAACCTCCTTTGGATCTCAATGATGCCCACTTTCATCTCGAAAGAAAGGTTAACTCAAAGATAAATGTCTTCTGGGAGACATCCAACCAAATGAATTATCCACTAAGCCCTCAGAGTGCCCTACGTGCACAGTATGGGCTGCAATCTCATCATAAGACATGTTTAAGTCCTCAAAACCCCCAATAATGAACTACAGACACTATCAGTTTGAAAATAAGAAAGTTCTGGTTCCAGCATGATGGAGCAAGATTGGCTGAAAAAGAACTTTGGATACCGTGTGATCAGTCTCAAAACTGATTTTCAGTGGGCACATCATGAAACAGACCTTACCCTGCTATATTTCCTCATCTGGAACTTCTTGAAAGACCGAGTGTACGAAGAGAAACCTAGCACTATTAGGGAACTCAAAGAAACCATCAGGGGGAGAAAAGATCCATTGCTCGGTCTGTTTGTAAGGATGTCTTACACAACTTTATGCTGAATTTCAAAAAATGCACTGAACAAAGTAGAAATTATCTCAAACAGATACTCTAAAATGAAGAAAAGAAAGCTCAAAGGCTATGATGTTTTAATTTGATGCTATTAGCAGACAAAATCGAGAAATGAATCCAATTGTAATTTGGAGCAGATTGTGGGGCATAGTATCCCTATATTAGGCAGGTGCTAATGTAAACTTCAAAGTTTAGACGTGTAAAATAGTTATGATGCCAAACTTGAATTAAATGAAATTGTCCCAACAGAATATGTTATGTTTAAAGTTGTGGTCACTATCAAAATAGAGCGTATATATTTTTTAACTTTGTTCAAGTATTTGGCGCTATGATGAAATTGGAATTAATATAAGTTCAACTAGATTTAATACAACCCTCTATTAAATTAAATTCCCCAAATTAAACTGTTTTTATTTGTGAAAATTACTTTAGTAGTAATAAATGGAAACGTCATTTGTACCAGCTTTAGATGAGCAGAATTGGAATGCTCGTGACCTGTTGTACAGAATCCACGTCCATTTTTGATCTCTTAAGTGATATGGGCCAGACGTGTATAAATATAATAAGGATGTGTGCTTACAAAGGGAACAAAACAAGCAGAGTTTTGAAAGTATAAAAAACAAGCAACTCTAAAGCTAAGAAATAATATTCCAAAGACAGCCACACACCTAAAGACGAGTGATCATACAGAAATATATACCGAAATACAATACAATTGAGATGCTAGGTTTCTTCCACGTTCATTAAATAAAATCAATCACTGAAGTGCATTTTGGAATATATTGCAAATCCGATAGAAAATAAACAAGTTTTGGCTGTTCTATCTGAACCCACTGTAGATCTTGACACTGCCAGAGTATGTGCGTCGTTCCAAACAAAAAGAACATTAGACAGAATATGCACCGTTGTAATTAAAGGGGGAGAATCGAATACTCCTTGCCGCAAGTGAAAGAGTAAACTGGAATGAGAAATTTGAGCCACATCAAAGTGAGATTAAAATTGCAACTTGACTCACAAGTACATAATTACTATGGAATAAAACAAACAATAGCATAATCGTATTTCTTAACGCCCTATGCGTCTGACTGTTTTTATTACTCTCGTAAATCCAACGAAATCTGGAAATTTGAGCGGAAGGAATCTATCATTTGGCATTTTAACTCTCAGATAGTTTAGACGAATGAAAAAAGATTTTCAGGCAGAGAAGGCGAAGAGTACAAAAATAGGCAGGAATTAAATTAAATTCTGCATGATAAGATTAAAGTCATAAAAGTCACAGGCATAAATTTGGTGTTGGATTTCTGTGTACCTTTAATTTAATTACCATCTTTATCTAGTGTAAGCTGAAGGATACACATTGATTTAAAAAAAAAAGCTACTGGATCATGTTGTATTCAATCTGTCAAAGGAAAAAGAAACGAGTATTATGGAAGAGGATTCCCTTTCCTAAGGGCAAATATTTTTTCAGTAAATTTTCTCTGTATTAACCAATTAATATCTAATCGTTTTGAATTCTCGTGGGTTTTTTGATTATGCATTCATCGTTATCCCTAAAAGTCTATAAATAAAGTGTAATTTATTTTATTCAGAAAGAGCAAGTCAATGTCTCTTATGGCAACCAATTCAACTAAGTCACATCTATTCAGCGAGGACACTCACCTTTACCGAAATTTGATGGTGCCCTAATGGCAACCCCTTTTTTTCGCCGCACCTGAATTTTAACAGGAGGTTCTAGGTTAATTAATACCTCTCAAGAAGAAATCCTTTCCATAAAAAAGTTAACGCAGAAATTAATGAAAGTGTTTCTTGCATAATATTTGTAAGGAGAGAGCAGTAAATTGGGTGTTTAAGAGAGAGGAAGCTATAATATATCGAGGATATATAAATGAAAATATTTATATAGGAGTTAATCCTGGAGACAACGATTCTGCTAGTATAGAGGCCAGAATAGCATGCAATCGTTCATATGTTAACTGAATCATGGCTTACATGGTATACCTGGAAACAACTTGCTGTGCCTTAAGAAAGAGAACGTTCTCAATAGACATCAGTGAGTCTATGGCTGATATAATCTGATTAGCTGGACAAGAAAATTTTTAAGAAAGGACAAAATATAAGGTAAATGTGATAATATGAAAGATTATGAGAAATAACAACAGTTTTTAAGCCGATATTGGAGAGGTGACTTACCCACGTTTCAGGTAACAGTTCGACAGAACAACATGGCAAATAAGAATAAAAACAGGGATGCAATAAAGGTCTACATTTGAAACAGTTTATAAGGTGTTTTAGTATTTATATGGCATATAAACTTGTCATTTATTAATTACTCATAAATCATTAATCTTCCTATCACTTTTGGTTCTTTGACATAATATAATTTGCACATAATATTTAATTTTTCTTTAAAGCTTAACTGAATATATATGAATAAAAACTAAATATTTCGAAATGTCTCAAAGTCGATTTTCGGGATGCGATCCAGCATTACCAGTTTTAAAGACAGAGATTATAAAAATTATTTTTTTATATTTCCTGCCTTCCATCGATACCTTTTAAATTAAAGAACGAATATTCAAATACTATCTCTATGAATAACTAAGACAAGTTCTAACTTACTATTAACGACTACTTCAAAAATCACCACAAAAAATAGAAAAGGGAGGAAATTATAGAAACTTATCATTAGAAACTGAACAAATGATAGCTCATTAGTTTCCAACTCAGTATGGGTGTATGGATACCAAGGCTGTGCCAACAGTAAATCCAATAACGTTTGGTATTCCAGCGGGTAGTGCCATTACCTAATTATTTCTAAAATTAGTATAATTTGACGTAAAATCTCAATAGTAGTTTCTTTACCTTTCTAGGAAATATAAATAAATATATGAAATTTGTTAGTGGAATTTTTTAAACACAACTTGAAATGTTTTCGAAGAAATTAAATTAAAAAAGAAACGGACTGAATCCTAGTATACCCTTATTATATTTTTAAATTTAATATCAGCCTGTAATACAAACTGTAGAGAAGTAAATAATATGAAAACTACGGCTGTATTATTTTAAACCAAATAAGGGATCATTAAGTCTTAGCATTCTCGAATGAGACTTTCTCATTTTTAATTAAATGATTTAAAAAAAATATTCAAGCATCTTTTTTTCAGCCATCATTAAATTCATTTTTCATAATGAGACGCATTTTCTCTGCTTTTAATTTTATCTGTCTTAGGCGCCTTAAGCATCTAAATCAAATTTGAATTTTAAAATAATTATTTGTGGGTGATTATTTTTAATATTATTTTTTCGATCCAATGTTTTTGAGATATTAAAGGGAATAAACTTAGGGGGTTAAGTCAATATTTATAAATGTAAGGATATATGTTTTCTTCTCCTTGAGATGGATTATTTATTTTTTCTTTTAGCTGTGATTTTGACAGGGAAAAAGAAATATATTGCTCTAAATAGAGTATTGCTCACTGTTTAAAAACGAAACGACAATTGTTTTGATATTTTTAATAAACTTTCATGTTTGCTGTTGGGCCTCTTAAAAGTTGTTTCCTCGTTATATAATATAAAGATACTGGAAAAAGAACAGAAATAAAAGTGAATGAACGACGGCAAATATCTAATTTCGTAATGTAGAGGACTTTGCTCTTATTTACAGGCATGTAATGCATGCAAAGTTTGATCCATGTCAGTAAGAAATTCTTTCCACTTTCAGGATGCAGATCATTGCAATGAAGACTGTTCCACTCCAGAAATATTCTCCTCATTAGGTAAAACCTCCTTTCAATATATGAGAAAGAGGTAATTTAAATTTATAGCCACTGATTTTCAGCAAAGAGGAAATTCTATTTTTGAAAATTATGGTTATCTTACAGAAATGCGTATATCTTGTGAGGAAAAAGAAACAATAAAATAATTGCCATATTTAAGTTTGTCTTTTTTAGAAAAATTTTCCTAGCCTGCAAGGGTATTAAACATACTAGAGGGTATAAAATGGAGTTTAAAATAAACACAAAACATTTCACCAATTGTAAATTAATAAGCTCAAATTAGGATTGAAATATATTATGATCAATCCAGGGGGTTAAATGTCGTGATAAACTTGTGTAAGTGAATCTGTCATCGAAGGATTGTATTAATTGTTATGGATCGGGTTATACCAAGATAGTGTTATTTATAGTTTTAAAGTATCATTGAATTTAGAGAAAATATTACACAGGTAATTTGACTGAAATTAAGTCAGGCGTCAAAAAAGCTTTCTGACGTCCTTAAGGGAGTCCAATGAAGATGTATGATTGCTGTATATAAGGTGATAGAAATAATTTGATGTCTTAATCATATATTTTAAGCAGAAAATAAATAGGAATAAAGAAATGAGGGAAAAGAATTAATAAAATATGCACAAGAGTTAAGATACACAAATCTATCTTGAGCCAGAAAAGTAGAAATAAATTGAATTATTAAATAGTCTGATTAACAAATAAAAAAGTAGAGTACACTAGTTAGTAATGATGACATGGATTAACCTTTGACCACAATGGTCATGCAAATATTATAGGGTTATTTTGTCACCAGCAAGAGGAAAACGAAGACAGAAAAAGGAGATCGTGTATAAGAGGAAATCATGATACCAGATAACAGATAAGGAAAGTTCTATGCTATTCCAGTATAAACAAAATCACACACAATACCCGAGTTGAATTTTATGCCCACTATTAGAAGGTTGTCTGAGGCCATGCTAATTGATAAGGTAGACCAAAAATGAGAAAACTCTCGCTCGCCAATGCTAAAATGTATAATAGATTTATAATATTTATAAAACTTCTATATTTCGCCCTTCAAGAACTTGAGCCTTCGAGGGGGCCTATCTATCGCGTATGATAAGGCCTGACAGAAGAGGTGGGTTCTCAGACGACTCATGAAAGGGACAGGCGAGAAGAGGAGATAATGCCAGCAGACAGCTACTTCTAAATCTAAGAAACAATTATAGAAAAGGCACGACCACGCAGGCACCATAGACGAGTGTGAGGAAACAAAAGCAGAAGGGCACTTCCCGAGCGAAGAGCTCTTTCTAGTCTTTACAAAGTAAGTGTGGAAGACAGGTAAAGGGGAGATGCAGTGTTTAGAATTTTAAAGGTGAGAATGAGGACTCTAAATATTTTTTTCAAAATGGAAAGTTATCTCGAAACTCTTTCTGTCAAAGTGGGATCGGATATGACTGAGGTTACAAACAAAGCATAGAGATGATTTGCTGATATTGGCAACATGCGTTTGAAATCGAGTTATCTGTCAAATAAAACAAACTGGTCTCTAATGTTGTCAGATAATGCAATTTGGAAGCCAATTAGATTAAAAAGGACGCTTTATTTTTAGAGCAAAGTGAGATTTGATAAGTTGCCCAATAAAAGAACCTCAGTTTTGTCATGGTTGAGTTTGAGAAAGTTATTTGATATCTATTCAGCAATCATATCATATGCGGATAAATATTTGTTACTGTTTGGGCGAACATGTTTACGGGGGAAAAGAGAAATATTTGTGTGTTAGCAGCATACAAAGAGAAGGATATTCATAATTGACGCATAAACAGGGCAAGAGGAAGGATGTTGATAGGAAATAGGAGCGGGCCAAAGAAAGAGCCCTAAAGAACACCGTATGACATAGCAGCTGCCTGTGAGACATTACGATGATGAGACTAGAGTGAGTATGAGATAACAAATAAGAGAGAAACCAATTTAGAGCAGCATCAGAAACATCCAGGAAGACCGGAAGGCCTTGGAGAAGAACAGAATGGTCAACGGTGTCAAATGCTGTCGAGAAAACGAGAAGCACCATAATTGAACGCCTCCCAGCTTTGGCCTCACGGCGAAGACAGTCACTTTCATGTAGTACATGCCTTAAAGACTCACTGGGAGGTTTCTTCACTGCTTGAGGACAACTTGTGTTCAGTGATGCGAGAGACTGCTACTCTTTCAAGAGTCTCGGAAAGGAACGGAAGTTGAGAGATTGGATGATAATTTGAAGGATAATTAAGATAAAGATGTCTCTTTAAGATAAGATGGACTAAAACATGTTTAAAGTTAGAAAGCACCATACATAATGAAATGAATGCATTGAAGATTGCAGTATGTATGGTAGGTTGACACATAGTAACTAAACATCGGGTGCGACTTGTCAAACAGAGAGCAGGTATTTTTCGATAAGTGGAGTACTGAGGACAGTCCGTCAGAGGAGAATAGTGTCATGGAGGTGAGATTGGGATGTAGACTAATACTCGTAGGAGTTACAGTGTGACGAAGATCAGACAAAGATGGGGTCACATTAACTACATTTTCAGAGAAAAGGGCATTTAAATCGTCTGGAGAGGTGAACGGTTGAGTTCAGAGTATCCTGGGGAACGAGAAAAGAGTGAGAAGATTGAAAATTGCAAGAGATTTTTAGTTGTTTTTGTCAAGGATTTTACGGATATGGTGATCGCTTAGGATCATATGGGGGCTGTCTATGCAAGAGTTGCAACATTATCGGCGGAACAAGCCCTTACCTTCATCCTGCATCGGGTACAGGCGGAACACATGCGCCTCTAACATGGAATTCTGTTTCTTGGCCTCTAGGAGCGTAATGGAGAACCAAAGGGGGCGGGGGGAAATTTAAAAGAGGAGACTACACGAAGGAATCGCAAAGGGAGAAAGAGTAGGGGTAAGGGAAGAAGTAAGGACAGATTCAGGGGACATCAGGACAGGCTTAATGAAGGACAATCTATGGTGGTGTGACCGAGCAACAGTGCCATTGGGGAGATATATTTGAGAAGGTGGAATAAGACAGGATTAAATAATAAACTGATCAGATATATGATTTGAAGGGGCTGTGATAGAGAGTAGGTAAACTAGATATTGAGATATAATGACATCAATGATGTTAAGGTGGGTGTGTGTGTGTGGGGGATGGGGATAAGTGAGGAATTGGAGAGAGAACAAATTTCCAAGAATTCTAGGATTTGTTGATGTGAAGTGGTGTTTTGAGGGATATTGAAGTCAATGAGAACCTCCAGGATGGCTCAAGAGTTTGAGAAGGCGACATTAAGATCATCTAGTTCGTCAAAGAGGAGATATAATGGGAGACCAGGTGCTCTGTAAATGTTTATGAGAGAGCGATGGGCTTAAGGCAAGAGTAGCAAATACTATTTCGAAAGTATCGGTCGAAGAGTCGATCCGTGTAAGTAGGGGGGCAGAGAAAATACACAGCGATAATACCTAACCCACTACCTCTACTAGTTCTATAGTAATATAAGGAAATGTATCTGGTGAGTGTAGCGGCCACACAAACGTGTTTGTAGAAGGTCCTTTTCACGTCTTACTATTTATTTATTCCTCAATCTTATCCGATATAAATTTAGCGGAGATAAACTATCTGTTTCAATCAGTGCACAACAATATAAGTTTGTGGTAGAGACAAGTAGGACAGTCATCACTGTAGTGGGGAAAGGTGGGTAGGCTATATCTCCTAAGCATAGTAAAAATTATCCAAAACAACATTAGGTAGCGAAATTTGCATCTCAACTTGAAGAATTTCGCTTTCTTCCCTACATTTCTTCAGATTCCTAACATTTTATTATATTCCAACATTTGATTTTTTTCCCTTCATTTCTTTTTGTTCACTACATTAAATTTTATTTCAGGATTTCGTTTTATTCATCACATTTCCTTTTTCCTTCTTTTCAGTTTATTCTCCACACTTTATTAAATATCCTGCATTTATATTATTCTAAACATTTTCTTTTATTACACACCTTTTGTTTTATTCTTCCCATTTCTTTTATTCCCCACATTTAGTTTTATTCTTTACATTTCCTTTTATTACATACAATTCGGTATATTCCCCAAATTTTCTTTTGTTTCCAAAGTTTCGTTTATCCTCTCATTTCATTACTTTCCAAATTTCGTTTTTTCTTCATATTTCGTTTTATTCACATTTCTTTTATTCCCCACATTGAGTTTTATTCTTCACATTTCATTTTATGCGCCACATTTCGCCTATTCCAAACATTTAGTTTTATTCCTCACATTTTCTTTTATTCCGAATATTTGCCCTTATTCCACACATTTATTTTGCTTTCCCCAATTTTACTTTATTATCCACATTTCCTTTTTTGCCCAAATTTAATTTTATCCTTGATTTTCTTTTTATTCCCCACATTTCTTTAATTCTCTACATTAAAATTAATTTTTAAAATTTTGTTTAATTCCCACTTCACTTTTTATTCGCCCATTCCATTTATTCCCCACATTTCGTTTTATTTCCTACATCCTACTTTTATCTACAAGATTTCGTTTTTTGACCACAGTTTATTTTACTCCGAAATTCTTTTTATTTCCCCAAATTCCTTTGTTTCTCCAAATTTCGTTTTATTCCCCACAAATCATTTGTTTCTGCAAATTTTATTTTATTTTATTCTCCACATTTCGTTTTATTTCACACATTTCGTTTTATTATCAAATTCTTCTTTCACTTTTTTAAATTGACATAATTCGTTCCCTTTTACCAACGACATATGTAATAGTGAGTCCCAAATAGGCGAAGTAACCATGAGATAAAAGTGTAGTTGGTGCTCGCGCTATCCCAGAGATACGCTAACTATTTTCTTATTATTAATATTATTGTAACCATTTTTTTGAGTATTTGAATAATAATTTCATCTTAGTTTGGTTATGACTTATGGTTTTTTTATGAAAGTTATTTCTAATAATTCTTTTATAATATCAAAAACAAAATGGTGAAGTTCTGAAATAAATATAGGAATCGAAATTTTCTAAATTTTTAAAACCCCTTAAATTACAAATGGTGAAGTTCAGAAAATTTCTATAACTATATTTCAGCAACATGATATTTTGAAAGGGGAAAAATTTAGTTTCGAGTTCCTTTTTAAAATTATTAGAATTGGCAAAGTTCAGAAAATTGCTAAAAATTTAA
The DNA here is from genome assembly GCA_963969495.1 of Ceratothoa steindachneri. Taxonomy (NCBI): domain Eukaryota; kingdom Metazoa; phylum Arthropoda; class Malacostraca; order Isopoda; family Cymothoidae; genus Ceratothoa; species Ceratothoa steindachneri. Next base: position 11,699,197 of record OZ018317.1, on the reverse strand, counting down.
CCGTGGCTCCTTTTTTAGATTTTAAATTTTAATCTTAGTAGCGAAGCCATTGCCTGGTCTCCTAATAATTTAGTCTTAGGCTAGATTTTGCAGATCATGAATATTTTTTAAGCATAGATGCAAGAAATTTTTAATTGTACTTCTTTTAATTTACGTGAAAAACAAACCTCAGAGCACCTTTTTTTTCATCTGAAATTGCTTTTATTTACGAAAAAGATTTTTAAAAATCCAAGCTTAATTTTAATCCTTTTTTAAACTTCCCGCTTTGTAATTATTTTTTAATAAACACAAAAAATCAATAGTCATATTTATTTTTTTCTAAACTGTTTGAAAGAATTAATAAAATTTCAAATTTACGAAAAGCTAGCCTCAATTCTAATAATTTTGGAAAATCTCTCCTTTTCCAATCCTTTTCTTTTAAAAAATCTCCAAAACAAAGAATACTTTTTATTTTTAAAAAGTTTTATTCCGTTAAATTTTATTACTAAAATTACAATAACATAACGTTATTGTAGTTTAAACTGTTCAAAATTATTTTCTTATTTTTCTTAGTTTTTACTAAATTATACTTCTATCTTGGAATTTAAAATTCCCTTTAAAATAATTTTCATTACATGTAAAGGCAGAAATATACTTTCCAATATAATTGTTCAAAATTTATAGAATCCGATACATTATAATTATCATCAAAAGTCAAATTTAGCTAAAACACTTGCCTCTATTTGATTTTTAAATTAAAATGAACCTTTTAAATATATTTACTTAACACATACATATATACAGCCCTGGCTGAATTAGGGGGTATGAAAGTTGGAAGAATATGATTGAAACTCATTTATTTCATACTTGACATAATACAAATCATTTTTAGGCGTATATTCAAGCAATAATTAATATTTAATGTGTCCCCCTTTTGTTTATATAACCGCTTTTATACGTTTTTGCATACTTTAAACACAGTAGGCGCAGGTAATTGGTTCAATTTTAGGCCAATCTTCATGAATGTTGGCTGTTAATTCACATTTTGATGAACATTTGTGCACCCTCACTCATGTGCCCAAGTTTAACCACAAATGTTCAATGAGATTGAAGTATGGATATTGAGGGGTCCATTTCATCAATGTCACCCCCTTTTTTCAAACCAACCCTTTGAGACTCTAGATGTGCGGCATGGATCATTGACTTGTAGGAAAATTACACCATCTGGTATATAATCATTGAAAGTTTACCTAAGGAAAGTTGATAAACCAGGTCTAACATGCTGGTGTAAGTGTTGGAATTCATTCTGCCGTTACAAATGAACAACAATCCTGGACCTGAAGACTCCATGCAGCCCTTAACCATTACACTGCCTCATCCAAATTTAACTGTTTGGACGACACATCTCAGATCATAAACTTCCCCAACTCTTTGACGAACATAAACAGCTACAGAGGTTCCAAAGCTCTGAGGAGAAATACAAATTTTACTGATTATTTATGGTATTCAATAAAAATTTTGGTATCCAATAAAAATGTGAACAAGCGTAAAAGATTGGTGGAAACTAATGTGGAGAACCTATCACAAAGTTGGTTTCATAGACGAAACATACTAGTATTTAGCCCAATCATCATTAGTCCAATCTTCATGCTCTTTTTCTCAAGACAGTTGCTTCTTCTTGTTCACCTGAGACATCTACGGTTTCTTTTTAGCATTGCATCCTTTGAGCCCAGTTTCTAATAACCTTTTTCTCATTGTGCGTTTTGATATCTTTTTTCGGTTGTTGCTGCCCGAAACTCAGCAGCTACATCAGAAGACTTTTTTTCCTTTTCAACATCCTCTCTACCCTTGGAGTTCTCCACATTTTACGACCTTGACAATCAGGGTTTTTTGACGAATTGATCTGATTATACCTTTTAATGGTTGTTTGGACGCCTCCAGCATTTCACTTTTCTTGCAATTTTGACTTAGGATAATTCCTCTCTGGACAATGCAATGAATTGAGCTCTTTGTGTTTCAGAGATCTGTTTCTTCGGAGAAACTTTTTAATAAAATTACGACTTGAAAGTTAAAAAATAAGATAATCATTGACAAAATAGAAATAAACGTTAGTATCACACATTGAATGGCAGAAGGTTGCCCCAAACACATGCACAATATACAAAAATGCATAAAAGCCGCTATAACAGCAAAAATGTTTATTTGTATTATGTCAAGTATGAAATGAGTTTCAATCATATTCTTCACTTTTTCATACCTGCCCTATAATTTTGGCCAAGGCTATATATATATATATATATATATATATATATATATATATATATATATATATATATATATATGCCCTTCATTTCCTGTTCGAATCGACTGAAACATTACTAGTTCCACTTCCCTTTCAGAGGAAGTTTAATTTTCTAAGATTTTGTTTATTAATAAACTATTGATTAAAAGATCAAAATAATTGATCAAAATGAACATAGTGCGTTCTTGTGAATGACTGGCTGAGTTTGTATTCTTTGGCAGAGCTAATGGGTCTTATTCGCATAGTTGTAGTAGGTGGCTAGTGATATATATGACAAATATATGTTGCATGAATCCCTCTTTTATATCATTTCTTTCTCCTTCATTACTTAGATGACAAGACCAAGAGCCCATAGAACTTTGAATATATTCACGCTTAATGCTGCTAATTCGAGAGTAATTAAATATATTTTTATATTATATCGTCCCAATTGATTCTGATATAATAGATTTTGCGTGAAATTACATGAGTTATGCTCATATGCCGCCTTCGTTGATCAAGTTAAACCAAGGCTTTGACTTTGGCCCAATGCCTTATCATGTTATAGAATGTATTTTTCCATATCTAACTCTCTGGTTTATCTTCGGCACATCAGTTTTTATTACTTTTCTTACACATTTTATTCATATTTCTCGTTTTGTTTTCCACTCTTACCTTCTCTTTATCTCGTATGTTTATACTTTTTAAAATCAATCCCTGGAAGGAACAAGGATGAGGTAAAATTTATTCGCTCTTCTCGCCAAGAATTTCATCACCAAAAATACGTTCTTGATTCATTACTTTCAATTCCTGTAGCCTTTTGGGATTGGCAGTTTTTGAAGTGCCCTTTCTGATATTCGGCTGTTGTAGCTTGAGGCTTCCAGTGTTGCAGATGCGGCGTTAAAATGTAGGTTCTCATTTTTGGGGAAAACTTGGTTTTCTCTTAGAAGTATTTCATCATAAATCATTTGCACTTTTTATCGTGTTATTTATCTTTTACCTCTTTATACGTTGTTTTACCACCATTACTTACATCACAACGGGTTTGCCTCTCCTTTTCAATTAACTAATGCCATATTAAGGGGAGAAAAATACATGGTGGTGAAGAGATATGGACCATGACAAGAGAGAGAGGAAGGAAAGGACAATAAGAGAGAAGAGAGGCATACAGAGGCACCATCCGGCTCTAACCCGACCTATTGTAGCTTAACTTCTCTTAACATCGTGAGTCGCATTTCCTCTCAGCGAGAGGTGAGCCATCCATTTCTCGGATGCGTTTCTAAACACTGTTCCCTCGTTTGATTAAACCTGTTCGATTTCTCTTTCTGAAATAAAATATGATTAAGACATTTCATATTAATGAATTTTAAAGAAAATATGATTGATTTAAATAGCATTTGGAGGTGAGGTTTATATGCCTGATATCGAGGAACGGGATAGAAAAACTAGAGGCTTAACAACATTTAGCAATCGCCTTTTGAATTCGAATCTAAGGTTAGGCTTTCGAATTACGAATATTACGGGAATATTGCAGGGAAGGATAAGAGGCGCAACCCCTCTAATTAAGTAGTGGTAAGTGGGGCGAAGCCCTTATTCTAAAATTACCTTAAAAATGATATATAATACAATGATGAAATTGTAATTTCCTAACAAAAAAAAAGCACCAAGGTATATATTTTTACTTTGCTCAAGGAAAAAACATTGTCGAAATTAAAAAAAACAAGTGGTTTGAACATTTGTATATATATATATATATATATATATATATATATATATATATTTATATACGAGTATATATATGAAAACTAACCCACAGGAAAATTAAAAGATGAATCCAAGCACTTTGGAACTATATTTGCAAGTTCATTTTCAAGAAATAGCATGAAAATGGAGAAGATAACCTTATATAGGGTACAAAGATACGAAGGAAACGCCCATCACATAGTAGGGACCAATGGAAAAAACACTTAATATCTGTAAATTTTAGCTATGAATCCACTTTAGATCAAATGTTAGTCCCCAATAATACAAGGAAAAAACATGGAGTATATTCTATAGAATATTCTATTGGTAATTTACCTTACTTCGGTCAAATTGGTAAATCTTTATCTACTAAAATTTATAAACCTAAGTATAATACTAGAAGAGGTGAAATAAACAGCGCTTTGTTTTTACATTTATCTGAAAATAACCACCTCAGTGACTGAAATTCTGCAAAATTCATTTATCATTCCGTTGATTTCACAAAAAGAAATATTGGTGAGTGTTCCTTGATTAGCATCTTACCCAATATAAACATTTCCCCTGGCTTATTTAAAATCGACCCTGTTTAAAAAAAAACTTATACTAAATGAAATAACTTCATAATGCAGCCTGTTGTCAACCTTATTAGTGTAATATCATTGGCATTGCCTCTCCCACCACGTGTCTCTGTTGTGACTGTAGATTAACTCTAAGCCCTAAATGTTGTCGCTTTAATGATAATCCTTTACAAATTTTTTTTTCTTTTTCATCTACCATACTCCATTCATATACATAGCTTTGTTGTGTATATATCGTTTTAGGGATGCACATGTCTGTTATTAGTTGCCTATTGTTCTTTTTCCTGATATTTTTCTGTCTTGTTTTTTGTGTTTTTTCCATTGGTTTGTACTATGTGATGGGAGTTCCCTTCATATCTTTGTACCCCATATAAGGTTGTCTTTTCCATTTTCATGCTATTCCTTGAAAATGACCTTGCAAATATATTTCGAAAGTGCTTGGATTCATCTTTTCATTTTCCTGTGGGTCAATTTTCATATTATTGCTTTCCTCACGTGACACTTTGTGAGTTTTTTCATTATATATATATATATATATATATATATATATATATATATATATATATATATACATATAATCCCCAAATTTGAAGGCGGGCAAACCCCAACATTAACGCATTTATTTCATTTTATTTGATTTATACATTTGTTTTCTCATATTTATCATTTTATTCCTTACTAGTCCCTGACCTCTAGTGGCTGAAATGTACTCGTTGGTTATTTGGAGATAAACACCTAATCTATCGCTTTCATACGGTAATATTATTATAAGCATCATTATTAACTTTAGTAGTAGTAGTAATAACCATAGAGGGAATCTCCCCATGAGAATTTTTAAGTTGAGCTCTGGACAGATAGAAGCGAAGATGGAGGCAGTGGAAATGTGTGGAATTATATAGCCAGAGATCCACCTGCAGGTCTAGCGGTCTGCAGGGCACTTAAACCTTGATATTCAACTACAACATGGGAGTCCATGCTAGTCCTGACACCCGTTCGCGAGATAAGTGGGACTGGAAATGAGTGGGTGAACGCATCTCGAGTAGTTGAAAGAGGAGATGATTTGGGGCATACAATATCAGTACAACTCTGCGATATCGCGTCCGGGAGGTGACACGCTCTGGTATATATGAGCTACTTAGTGGTTAATTATCAGAGGATTGGCACGGCTCGTAACTCCCCCATACACTGACAAACAGTTGCATCAAATCGGAATCCCTTGGAAAGTATTGGGATAAGTGAGAATGCAAGCTTCAGCATGATGGCTGTGGAATTGCCAATTCTCACCAAACACTTCTTTAAGAGGACAAAGTTCACACTATTGGGGTCTGGAACACTTTAAGGAACGCAATCTAGGGCTCATTTTCAGCCTCCCCCATCTAAGATTTAATATCGACGATGTTTACTATTGTAATTAAGTAATCTCTAATTATTATATTAGTTTTTTCTGATTATTTTAATATTCCTGTTCATTCTGATCCGTTTAGTCCCGTGTCTTTATTTCTTCACAATCTAGCGAATATCCTCGTTGGATTAGACAACGTCCCTTTAATTCTCTGAGAGTAAAAATCGTTGATCGGAGAATTCTGTCAACTAGTGGGCGGAAGGACACCTCTTTAGATTGGAGAGGTAAAAGGAGACCCGGAAATACGGGCACACCTGGGGCCTCTCTCAGATTACAAATCACAAGGGGAACTAACAGGGATTCGAGTGCTTCTTGTATATCATCACCCTTAAGTCTGTTTTCAACCTTATTTCCCCCTGAATGGGTTCTATTTCCTAAGGATACTTAAGGTCTTTGATGATCCCTTTGACATCAGAGATTTAAATATTAAAGTCCCGCCATTCTTCCAAACAGTTTTGAGAAAGAGTGACAGGCATTACATTTCTTTCCAACAGTAATTTTACTCTCTCTCATACTTTGCGTTCTAAATTTTGTAATTTAAAAGAGAAAACAGCCAAAGGCATCTCCTACATCCTAAGATTTCAAAGAGAGATGAAAAAAAATGTGACTATGTTTGGATAATTAAAACATTTAGATGATAATAGGAGCAAGGAGGGTATCTTTTTCTCATTAATCTGTCTATCTAATCAACACACTTTGTTTATATTGATTATTGTATTCTTTATCGCTTTACCATTATTTTATAAATCATTTTTAACAATAAGTATTGTCTATATTTTTGATTAGTATAAATCAGTGCAGATTAATTATGCAGATTCGGGTCTAAGTTTCTGGTTAAGCATGTAGTCTAACGTCTAGTTTCTGGATTAAATAGCTAAAGTGGATTTTGATGTTTATGTTTTTACCTAACCTAACCTAACCCACAACTAATCAGGAACTATATGGTATACAGCAAACTTTACAAGAAACTTGATGATCGTCTACATACTTAATCAGTAGCAATAAATATATTTTCCTTATTAGTGTCAAGCTAGAGGTCTGTGATTTTTCTCTAGATTCAATCACCGAATCAACTAATTGATGGATAAGTCGTTTTCAATATTTCAGAACTGAAGAAGTTGAATTTGACCACCGGATTGTATGCAGAAGTATATTGTACACGCTGATTGAATGAAACAATTGAAGTTGTATGTAGGAGGATGTTTATTTTCCCATACAGAACTAGTTTGGAGTTTTTTGACTCAACTTTAAGCTGTGCGATGAATAGAGAGAAAAATATAAAGATACTTAAATAGAACACAAAAATATGATGTCTTATGTACATACGAAAATAGTTTAGTGTTCAATTCATTTCCAATTCAATTCATAGCTAATATAAGATGTGAGAAACTTTAGAAGTATTTCTATACTGAAAAACAAATATGTGCATTCACGCTTCTTTTATTGTTGCAGCAGTTAGTATATTTAACGGGAATGTGTGCAAGAGAGAATGAGCAAAGAAAAGAATGTGAAAAAGAAAAGTATTAAATCAAATGTGAGATGGGGTATTACCAGGCAAGAAACTATTTGAACAAAATCTTCATCTGCAAATCTAGTAAAATAAATCAAATCAGAATCGAAGCTGCAAATCTTAAAAAAAAAAGTTGCTAGCATGAAAACAAGGAACAGAAACTTGAGAACCTTTTTAAGAAGATCTGGATGATTTACACGAAGATAACAAAAACAACGCTATTAATGATATATTTGCAGTCATAAAAGACCAAAGGAAGCGATTAATTTTAGATATGTATTATATTAATTAAAATTAACATTAGTAATTACAACTAGATCATGAAAACTGGCCATAATTGCATAATAATTAAAAAGAAAATTATGAGGTTAACGAGGGCATTTTGCCAACAATTTTTTGAAGAGATCTTCTGAATGAAATCTTTTATTAATACGGGCACGGAGGCATAATATTACACTGTATCCTCCCATATTTCGCATTAAATATGTTTCTATAGGGTCTAGGTGATGCTATTGACCAAGTTAGGTCAAGAGCATCCTCTGTTATATGATACTGGATCATCACATTTAATCATTATTTTTTGCTTGAGGTCTGGCTAATCTCCCATATTGGTGAATTTAGAGTATCAGGGGACTAAGCATAATTCCTCTAAGGATTAAGAAAATTAGATTTTTGATTACTGCCATTATCTTTAATAGTCGAATTTATAGGAACTGAGCCACATATTCTGCCATGACCAAAGCAGTTGAGGAGATTGCTAACGAGATTTCCATAACCACAAGTTGGTCGCTCGAGGTGGTGTAGTGCCTCAAGCGACGTCTTCTGATATTTAATATGACGTAGTCTTTTCCCATTCTTTGTAGGAGAAGATTCCTGAGTACGTGAAAAAAAACAAGCCAATTTTAAAATATATTTTCCTAACCTATTTGAAGTTGATGACGAAGAAAAAACCGTTCGTTGGCTTTTATTACTTCTCTTTGCTTTCTCACTTAATGAAAGAATAAGAAAAGAAATAGGAGAGAGAAAGAAAATAAATTTATTGAGATGGACAGCATGATTTTAAACGATCAGCTAAGCAATGAACTTAATGAACTACATCATGCGAACCCAAAGAGGATGCATTAAAGGATTAATGAGCATTTAACCACTATATAAAAATAAAACGCCCAAATTAGAAGATTTATATACAAACTAATAATTAAGAAAAAGATAAACAGAAAAACCTATTAAGCCTTATTAATTTGGTCCTATTGAAGCTATTATCAAATTCGTATTTGAAGGCATTGCAAAAGAACATTCTCTCCAGAATCCATAACAAAAATGAAATAAAAATTTCCTATGCCAAACAGGGAACTCATAAAATGTTATAGCACTGCAACGCATATATGGAACTCAAACTTTCTAATTCTCAACGTCCGTTTCTTTAAGTACAGCTGTAATAACGGGGATCATAGTTGCTATACGAAAGGCTCAAGTAATAAGTTATGTTTGTGGGTGGATCACTTACATAAAACTAGAATGGGAGAAGAGTGGAGAAATCAGAGGATTTTCGATGATTTTCATGAGCGATAATCAAATTAAAATAATCTGGGCTGGGTGTATTTTTGTATGAGAGTTGACATTAAGGATTTAAGTAAGTAGGAGCAATTATGGATTTAGCATGACGGTTTAAGGGAGATATTCGGTGTATTTTCCTCCTACATGAAATTAAATTATTGTAATTTTACTGTGGAACGGGAATGTTAAGTGTTAGGGTCTTCGAATTATTAGTTTCAAATCACCCAAATAGAACTTAAATTCGATATTTGATTTAATATAAAATTTCTAAATGATTTGTTTCGACATTTTTAAGCATACTGTAAATAGAGATGGAATGCGTCGCTGAAATATTGTTTCAATATATTCTATATTAACTAGATTGATGTATTAGTATTTCTCCAAATTGATCTTACTATCAGTTTTTAAAAGTTTGGATCGAAAGTTTATGCCAAACTCTAATCGACGGACAGACTCTATATTACATACGAGTATATCCGATAACCTCGTTATGATACTCGCTTATAGATATTTATTTTTATACAACCATGTACATTTTAGCCTAAATGCTATTTGAAATTTACGCCATCACTCTTCTCCCACCGCATACAGCTCATTATAATTAATCAATCAATTCAACTGCCATCTTTCATTATTCATCGCTATATACGAGTGCATAAAAAAAAGTGGACTTAAAAAGGGACAAACCTGTGATATGTATGAAATGTGTGGATGTAGAAGGTTTATTAGACGGCGTAGTGCAGAAGTTTTGCTGGAATGAATCATGGCGTGATAAGAGAAGGGAGTACCACACATCCAATTGTTTTGAAACATCAATAACACAGAAACGAAGAATTGTTTTTTTACTGAGTATTAAATATAAGTATAAAATTATGAGACAATTCTAATAGCATTGATGCACACTAATCCAAATTTATGCAAAAGTAGATTATAATGATGATGCTCATCTTCGGTTTATCAATTACTTTATTCCCGTTTCTTAAAGAACCACCAAAGATAATGTTCGAATCATTGAAGAAAGCGCTTTTCTTTTTTAATTGCCTATTTCTCTAATGGAGAAGAGGAGCACACCCTATGTGTGTAAAGGACGAAAGTGAAAGAAAGTTACTAGAACCTTATACTTGAAAAGACACACAAAAACGCCATATTCTTTAAATTACAGTGTATGAACGATTGCTAGTTACTCCATAGAATACCGACCAGTTAGGATTGTGGTACGTTATCGTATGTTGCAGTGTATTTCAAAATATTTGAGTGACCTAAGAAAATTATCTATTTTAACTGAATTCTTATCATCTTTTCTGGGATTTTTGATTTTAGAAAAAGTGAAAATGACTAGTGTAAGCTATGTATATTAAAATCAGAGCCGTCTTAAATTCCGTTTGGACACCAATAGGATTCCATTTTTAGGAAAAGCGATCCCAAGTTAAACAAAAGAGTTAATAACAAGAAGGATATAACGCTAAATTACACATTTGAAATTGTTAAGATACATATGACCTTTGTATGTTTCTTTTGTTTCCCTAAGTCTATTAAACTTGAAGAAATATTTCCGAAAGCGTTGATAAAACGTCAACATTCAAGACCCATTGTCACTAATACTAAAAGTAAAATTAATTGGTTCTAAATTGAATTTTATACAATATCTCTTCTTTTTTGGTATCACTAAACATCAAGTAAGTCCGATTTCCTCCGATGGAGGGCAGGTAAAATGCATAAATGTATTTAAAGTCGATTGTGGCTGCTTTTCATGAAAAAGCTGAATTCTTCTTTTATTAGGACTACCCAAGTGTTTAAATGGCTTCAGAGAGCTATCATTGGCTTTATTAAATTATTTCAACGAGTCTAAGCGCAGTTTAAATATTTAATAATTTTAAAAATTTATAGAAAGGTAAATTAAAATGGTTCACTTGAATATCGAAACCCAAATTAAAAATTCATCCTCAGTGGAAAGTGTTAAAGTTTAAAGAAAATTTTTAAAATTCCGAACAATTTTGTTATTCAAGATATTTTATCACAGTGAATTTTCTGATCCTTGCTTCAGAAACCCGAGTTGCTAACCTTCATTATAGCGGTCAACTGGGTGAACCAATCTCTGGATATTTCCTAAAATTATTTCCTCTTTCGATTGAGAAACGGAAATTTTACTAAATTTCTAATATGATGTTTACTCTAATATCAGTACCGATGGATAAAGTGTCTCTTTCGCTAATTTGGTACCACTGGGTAAAATAACCCAGGAACGAGGATATAGAGTGCAAGCTGGTACCAATGTTGTTTTTTTTTGTTTTTGTCTATTGTCTTCTTAAGGTTAAAAACTATGTTTTATACCATATTATTTGATCCCTTTGTTTCAGTTTACTTTTCCATCGAACCAGTCTGCAATCAACAAGGAGAAGGGATTGCAACTGAGGTTGGTGTAATGATAGATCTTCTGTTTAAATGCAATGAACATTTATCTCATTAACAAGTTTAAGTTTTATTTTGACCACTACTCATCCACCTTATCATTATTTGAAAGATAATGGTAACGATGAGGTCTTGAAATTGCCTTTTGGTTATAACATTGTTTAGTTTGCCCTTAACATTTATAAACTTGTATTGTGCTCTAAATTGTCCTTTCTTCTCCTGTATAATTATCTGACTTTGTTATAATTGCGATTCCCTTTTCCCTTACAAAATACAACATAATCTTTGTTATTCCATTATACACAGGAGTATTAATATTTCACAAATATATTTACTAGCAGCAACCTTCCTTCCAGTGAGTTATCCTATATTTTCTTGAGATTTCTTTGGTTTCTTGCTATTTTCTCTTAATAATTCGCATTTCAAACATGTAGACTCTGGTAAGAATCTCATTCACCGTAATGAATAAATTAAAACACAAAAATTTCATCTGGAAAGAAGTTTAGATTTATCAAAGAGAAAGAAAATTGCTTATATTACTGTATTCAATTATATTTAAGAGGGTTTCTATACAAGAGCGAGAAATAGGATCCTATCCACTGAGAATCATATATAAACCTTAACATTATAGATCATAATTTGGGAATATTGAGCACGACGCTATTGTGAAAACAAATACATGGATGTTAATAGAGAATCTATCGATAGATACAAATTATTTGAAAAACTAAAATTATCAAAGGTTCATGGGAAAACTAGTGGACTTCACATTTAGAGAAGCACTATTATTGTAAGACAAGTGAATTTTATTAGGAAAATGATTTGATCCTTTGGCATTATATTTATTAATAAAGGGCATTTCCCTTGTAAAATTCTTTAGCAATTTACTTCAACAACATGTTTCAGTATTCATCATTGGCAATGAATTTCATTATTCCCATTATTTTTGCAAGGGGGAATAGGAGCGTTATCGAAGGAATTACCTATATTGTCTCTTATTATTCATTCTATAAGTGGTCTACATTGATCGTTCGTTAGCTTTATTTTATTGTACCTATTACCTTTTCGACATATATACTGAAGGTAATATTCTCTTTCCGTATGGATATGTTTAAGAGAACAGGCAAGATACTTCGAATAAAAGAAAACTCACTGATAAGAGATTATGCCAAAAAATGAAAAAGCGATATCTCAATAGAAGATTCTGAAATTTTAAATTCGGATAAATATCTCATTGTCCTTCGAATCTTACACACACTATACATAAAACAGCTCCACTCAAACTTAAATAGTCATTTGTCGTTGGTTTCTCTCCTAATTACCTGATTGTTTTGTTTGGGGGTTGCAAGGTACAGATTGGGGTTTTTTGGGTCAACATCGAACATCGTGTATGACGTGTGTTGGCTATGTTTGTTATTCTATAGAGCGAGTTTTGTATAATAGAGCTTTAATTCTCCGTTTAAAATTTATTTTAAAACAGTTGTATATAAACATTTGATTCATAAATCGAAGAGCAAGTACTTGAATATATATAACAATTATAGACTTGTTAACTAATTTAAATATTATAAAATCTTCCAAGTATGCTTACTGTAAATTGTTACCACAATTCTATAATTTTTATTTAATTCTAAGCCGTTATTCAAGGCTAAAAATATATTATAAATAATCGCCTACAGGAAATGTCTGGATAAGAATATGAAGTTGACTCACAACCATAGACAGCAGCGGTCCAACGTAACATGCTTGAAATGGGTTTCGCAAATATAAAATACTAGGTTCAAACGACCTTTATTTATTAGGAAAGGTAAAAAGGTATAGATAAAACTCAGGGGTCATAGTCCAGACCAACACCATGAGTGACTTAGACCCCATTTATTATACTAATTGCATTGCCCCGCTGAACAGCAATACTTAGTCTCTGCTTGAACCATCCAGCCTCCCTAGAAACAACAGTAGTTTTCCTGAGACAAAAACCTATTTTCTAATAACTCGGGCACTTGAAGGAAAAAAGACACCACTAGATTCAACGGATATTGGCTCAAACAGAAAACTCTCAGTCCGGGCGAAATACTTTATTCTTTTTTAATTTTCTGCCACTGTTGCAGCTGAAGCTACAGAAACAGTTGACCTGTTAACAACATGCCCAGGAAAAGTATTGGAACCAGTCACATCCCAACACAGAATCTTCCCATTCCTAAAAGGTAACATTGTTATCTCATCTAGACTCTTACTATCTCCTCGATCATGTCCAACTGGCTCCAAAATAGCTGGCAATCCCGCTCTTTTCAAGGTTCGACATACTATGACGTTGAAGGCTGAAAATTTCTCTACCTTTCCAGCAACCAACTGACAAGACAAGAAATGCAGACCCAGAGGATCAACAGCAGATACGTCTCATCCTTCTATAGTTTTGTTGACAGACCTTGAAGGTCATGAGCTTCCTTTTTTAAAATATTTTACTAACTTTTAAGTTGGTTCCTCAGTTGTGGCTTTCAAGCCTTTCAAGTCATATTTTGTTAATTGGTAGGATATTTTTTCGTTAGTTTATGTTTTTTTGTTATCTTAGCGTTGGCCATTTTGCCTCTTTTATTTAACCTTTTAAAATTTGTTGTTCCTTTAATCTTTATCTTAATTTAGTTTAATTATTATTTTGGGCACTTGACTCTTTATATCTATGTTCTTTATTGTTTTTATCATTTACTAGAGTTTTTTATGTTTGCTGTTTAATTATTCTCTTACTTCTTTAAATTTAAAATTAGATTTGGCCACTTCGCCTCTTATTTTCTAAGCTTTTAACTTTTGTTGTTAATTTCTATTTCATTTAGAATTTAACTAGGGCACTTCGTCTCTTTTTATTAATGATTAACTTTTCCTGTTTGTTTATTTTATTTCTTTTAATGTCATAATAACTTGGGCATTTTTTCTTTTTTAATACATTAATATATATTTCTGTTTAATTTTATCTTATCTTTTTTATTAAATTATTTTGGGGGTTTATATTCTTAGGTATAGATCGGTTTTATTTCTTCCCTCGTACAGTTTCTTCTGCTGGGGACCAGTGCTGATCTTCCTACTTTTTGTTGTCCGCGTTGAGGTATGTCGACATTATTGTTGATATTTGGGAGTATTAATTCCTCCACCTTATTCCATGTCATTCTCACTAGCCTCTGAATCTCCATATTAATTGGCTTGAATCCTACTCTTTCGTGTAGGACTGTCTACTTGATACGCTCAACCCTTCATGCGCCATCAATTATAAGAAGTGTGGCTTTATTCTGCACCCTCTGAAGCGTCCTGAGAGATATACAGCTAGCTATCTGCGTGACCACTGCTGGGTAGACCAGTAAGGAGCGTAGCAAGGCAGTGTAAAGTTTCTTTTTGTGCGGCACATTGACGGTTCGGAATCTGTAAATTTTCTTCAGCGCTTTTTTGGCTAGGAAGACTGTTTTTAATTGAGTTTTATATCCTGATTTTTTGAGTCGTAAGCCCAGGACTTTTCTCTCGTTAGAATACAGGTAGTGTTTGTCATCTACTTTCTGGCAGTTCATTGGAATTACCTGTAATTCCTGGACGTTCGGTTTAATTTTCCACCTTTTTTTAAATTGCGTTGATATTTTCGATCTTGGCTACTGTCGCCTTTGCTTGAACTTTAGAATTCCTGATGGGACTTGGGGAGAGTTGACTGATGTCCTCTGCAAAATGCAGATACATCGTATCGTTCCGCAATGAACCAGGGAGGTCTATTGTGTACACGAGGTACAGCAACGGACTCAGGCAGCGATCTTTAAGCCGTCTGATAAGTAACCCGTATTCAGGGAAGCATTCAAGATGTTAGTGATTCCATGAATGATCGGCTGTGGAGCATTTACCGAGTTGCATTTAGTGATGCCTTTCCAGCTTTGCGCCCTTTATCAAAGGACTTCACAGTGGCCATACCTCCTCAGGAGTTATGGGTCGGCCTTAGTCCGCCATCTGCCTACCTTCGTCTACTTGGTAATGCGGGTACCTTCGATGTATGAGCTGCTTCAGGTCTTATATCAGTTGGTCTTTAAATTCCTGGTCTAACTCTTCATTGTCTTCTGGAGTGATGCTGAACACATTTTTCCAGTATGTTCGAAATCTTTTTTCCAGAACCACCGGATCCTCTATATAATACCCGTTCTCTTTATTTCAAGCCTTTCCTTTTTCCTGTTTGTCCCTTTATTTTTCTGATTTGTCACTAGAATTTAGCCGGGTTCAACTCGCTAAAACTCTATTAAGTTGTTTCATATTTCTTCTTGTTGGAGGTTAATAATGGCTTAAAGCTCGGTGCACTTAGGCGCCGTAGTAGCGAGCTTCTCTCCTGTTTTGGACCTGCCCGTCTTATCTCTTCATACACTTTCCTGTGACCATGAGCGTTTGTCCCCATTTCTCCTGTGCATCTAGGTTGAGGAAAAGTTATGTAAACTGTCTTGGGTACACACTCGCGGTCTGCTTCTAGAATAGTTGCAGTTATCCTCTTCAGCTCTTCATCTTTCATCCCAAAGATTGCGTCACTCAGGTCAGCTGGGGCGAATAGACTGAGTTGTCTTTTGTAACGTTTCCAGTTGGCCGAGGTGTATTTTTTTTCAGAGAGTGGCTGGTAGCTGGATCGGTGCGAGTAAGATTGTGGTGAGGATCGCTAGATGGTCACTGGGGACTGCTATTGTAGTTGAAGGGGAAGAATTTAGTTGTTAAGATTATATCCGGTTTGAGGGCTGATGTGGAAGTGACATAGGTCGGAAAGTCCCGTCCTATTCTTTGGATATTTTATCTTCCCACAATCAATTCTAAGTTTCAGCCTCTTTAGTTGGTTCTACTATAGCCTGTCGCTCGGCATTTAGGATTAGGTCGCCCCCTAAGATTGCCATTCTGCGATGCCCAAAGAGTGTATGCAAGTTTTTATAGGAAGGTAGGCTCATTGAGGGGTTTGATAAGCTATAGCTATCACGAGGTCTCCTATCCATGTGTGGAGTTAAACCACCACAAAAGATTCGTCCAGCTCCGGTAGGAGTTTGAACAAGATATTCACCTTGGCAGCTATAGCAGCACCATCAAACCTTTCCTGTGAATCATTTTTCATGATAAATCTGTAGCCATGTATTTTAATTTGACCAGAAGTAGTGTGAATACCGTGTTCTATTATTAATATGATGTCGGGTCGAGCAAACGAAATATGTTTCAATATGGCTTTGCTTTCCCCTTCCATCCATCTACGTTGAGTGTCAAGGTTCTCATTCTATTGCTTACTCTCTCCATCTTTTCTTTCTAGTGTTTCTTGGTAGTGTTTTTCTTTCTCGTGTTTCTTTTCTTCCTTAATTAAGCATTTGAGACCTGCTCGTACGTAACGTCATGTAGAACGACTCTGTGGCGCATCAATTTTTCTTTTACTGTTTCTGTGTCGATGTCATTATCGAATTCTCTTCTGTATATTTTTTATTTAATGCTTTGGAAGATTTTCCTGTGCTTGATATCCTCGGAGAAATGGAACTGTTTGCACGGGTATATAACTAGGTTGATTTTATTCGCGTCCAATTTCTTGTTTTTACCTTTCCTCCCCTTGGCTTTCTTATTTTAAGGAGCATCTTCTGAGTCAGATGAGTCTGAGCACTCCGAGGAATCCGATGTCGCCGTCTCTGTTCTTTCATTTTATCCTTTGTATTCTCTTTTTTGTTTCTGTGCAGTTTTTACTTCTACCGCATCTTTTTTCTTTTCTTGTTTAGTTTTGTTTCCTGTTTTAGGGTTTGCTTTCTGCTGCCATCTTGTTCTACTTCTTCTGATTGTCGGTTTAGGACCATCTGCAAATTCAGTACAACCCCGAAAGGGTAATTAATTGTCTGAAACGGCATTTGGTCCATTCCGTTTTTCGCGAGCATTTCATTCAGTGTTTTTGCGAATGTACCCGGTTGTGTTGTATTCATAACATGCGCGTAGAGAATGCACGTCAGAATCATGGTCGAATTCTTGTTTTGGATCTTGAGGGAGGTTTTCTTTACATTTACTTGTGTAAGTGATGCATTTGCTGCTTGGGCATATACGGTATTGGACCTCCGCGTCTACTCTTGTTTCCTTTCTTGATGTTTCTTTTGGATCACCCCTTTCTTAACTGGACAAGCCATGGCCATCGATCTATGTCCCTGTCCGCAGTTAGTGGATTTTTCGTATGTGTTTGCACGTTGTTTCCATTGGTAGCCATTATTACTGCATTTTGAGCATGTCTCCAAGGGTTCTTTGCAGTCCTTGTTCGCGTGTTGCTCCATCTCATAGCACTGGAAATAAAACTGGACTGGCGTAAATCATAACCTCTCGGTTTGCTATCTGCTAACTTTAACGCTGAACATGAGGAGTCCACGTTGCTTGGCATTCTGGGCCATTGTAGTCAATGTGAAGACTACTTTGAACACATGTTTTAATTTAATCACATCGACTACATTAGCCTAGGATTGTCGAAGTTGTTTTCTTCCTTAATTTCTTCTTTGGCGTGCTGCCCGATCTATGGGTTGGGATGCGAACATACCACACTCTTGTGGGCCATGATTTGTGGTGGTATGGCCGGCTGAAGTCTGATTCTACAAAAGACCTCGGCAGCCTCTTCTTTAGTAATGGCCTCGATGTGTATTTCGTTTTCGCAGATAGCGACGTACCCAGAGGACACTTCAACTCCGCAATCAAAATATTTGTGGAAACTGCGAAAAATAAATACAAGATTCTAACCACACCTGAATTCACTGCCTAAGGTAGTAATTGAATATAATAACTGTATCGCCTATAACGTTAAAAACGAAGCTCTTGTAAGTGGGTTTAAAATACAGGTGTGTTGCTTCCAATAAATTAGAAATAGCGACTATTATGGATAAATAAAATAAGTTTGCTCATTTGATAACTGGGAAGGTGTGCTCTTGACTGATCAAACGATGTTTTAGATATTAGGCTCACAACGAACAGTTTTTATACAGAGAAGAACTGGTGACAGGATGAATACTTGCTGCATTATACCAACGGTAAACCGTAGCGTTGGTAGGGTAATGGCTCGTTTCTCTTTATAGGAGATATCTATGAAATCTCGAAAATTATGGTCAAAACTGGATATGACTTCACATTATAGTGTCACGCATTACCATCTGAGACACGATTGATTGAGTAACTTTTCATCATTGTGACAGAACGGGTTGAGGCCGCGTAATTTCAACCACTATCACATGTTATTTAAAACCACGATGCTACCCACGTGCATCTTCGCTTTGAAGCCTGGCGCCTTATCGCAGTCACCTCAGTCAATGTTTAAACAAGGAGGTTTATCTTTCCCCGTTTCGCCCCATGCGCGACCTCGCCAGAATGAGTTAGGCTTATGGGCAGATAAGGCATTGTTCTCAGGCTCGTCTGTGCATTCCCTCGAAGCTTTCACTCCATTGTCCCCCACGCCAAGGAGATGTCCCGGCTATTTATATGAAAACTTAACCACTAAGATTCAGATTGGAGATCCAGATTTTCGTCGCGAAACATCACTATGACCCACTCTCACCTTGTGCGCCAAGTGACCTCGACCTCGAGATTCACCATCACTTGTCCAGAAAAAGGACAATATCCCTTGAGTGCCAAGATTCGAGCCTTCATGACGCCAAGTCCACAAGGCTGCCCCGGTTGTTCAGAAAGAAAACAACGTTAGAACAGCCATTGTTATTTTGAGCCCGTTGAAAAGAAACGGTTTTCACCTCTCCCCCTTTTTTGTTCAGAAGAGAACAACGTAGAACAGCCATTGTTTTTCTGAGCCCGTTTGCCAAGAAACGGTTCTCACCCTTCCCCCTTGTTGTTCAGAAGAGAACAACGTTAGAACAGCCATTGTTCTTCTGAGCCCGTTGAAAAGAAACGGTTCTCACCCCCCCTTCTGTTATTTAGAAGAGAACAACGTAGAACAGCCATTGTTCTTTTGAGCCCGTTCGCCAAGAAACGGTTCTTACCCTTCCCCCTTGTTGTTCAGAAGAGAATAACATTAGAACAGCCATTGTCTTTGAGCCCGTAGACAAGAGACGGTTCTACCCCCCGCCCTGTGTTCAGAAGAGAACAACGTAGAACAACCATTTTTCTTCAAGCCGTTCGTCATTCCCGAGACGCCACGTCAGGATCATTTAATTCAGCCCCCTTTGGCTGAAACTCGCCAGCGGACCGAAAATTCCTTCACGTCACCTTCCTCTGCACAACAAGTATAATTACGTAAGCCGAACATTACCTTTGAGTATTTAACCCTTTTGTCAATTCTATTCTGTGCTTGAAATGGTTTGGCGAACCATCCCATCCCTTTAACTTTATATTTGTTTTACCTTTTTGAATCCCTCTAAAATCTCGGTTTAGCTCGATTCCCCACGACCCTTTCCATTCTTTGTTTATGTCAATATTTTTCGTTTTGTGTGTTGTTGATAGTTTTTATTAATAAAACTCTATTTTATTAATGATAGCAATATTATTATCCCTGAGCTCAGTTCGACTTCTTAAGCATATCAATGATAAATAATATCGGCCAGCCTAGACATCCACGCACTCTAAAGATAATACAAATAAGTTCAAACAACGAATAGTTATATATGGTATATCGTCGAGAGTCTATTCTACGACAATCATCATGCAAGATAATGCCCAAACCATACCTATAAATTGTGCGAAAATTATCTTTTGGAAAATATACAACTAAAAAAACTGCCTTAATGGATTTCCCCCATCTGTCATCAGATTGCATTCTAATAGAGATCCTATGGTTAAAATCTAAACAACCAATAGGTGTAGAAACCTTTGGCATGTTCGAGCAATCAGCAATTTATCCATCTTAGTGAACTTCCATTAAATAATCCTTCCCCAAAACCAGTTTTATTGATTTTTCCTCCTTTCTCATTCACTTTGTGTTTTTAATTTCTACTAATTTACATGTTTGTTTTTAATAACAATTAAATTAATTTTGACCATCAAAATTAAAACAAATTTCATTCAGGAAAATCCTAAACCATAGTGACAAGACTGACACTTTGGCCATGCATCATATAGAATTCCTACCCCTTCCAAATTTAGCAATTTTATCAACGTTAATTATCAAAATACTAAGCCTCGGTCATTCTATAGTGAGGCACCATTATGCTTTATGCCACCCACGACCCATAAGAAAAAAAAATTACCTTATCATTTTCTAGCTTCCATGTATTGCCTCTTCTTATCTTACCATCAACCATATCTCTCTTCCTCAATTCGTGGAAGAGAAAATGTTGGTTTAAGCGTAAACAGAAAAGCATGATGGAAAATTTTACGTGATAAGCCTTGAATTTTGTTAGTCGAAAATTTTCTAAAGACTTTTACAAGGTTTCAACGCCACAAACGCTAAGGAAGTTCGCTCAAAGTTATGGATATTGCCAACCGAGTGAAAAATAAGGAGCTTTACGATAAAAAGTTACCGTTTAAACAAAACCCTGTTGACATGAATGAAGCATAATTTATTATTCTGCTTTACAAGATGAGATGCCTGGAAAGACGTTAGTTGGCAATTGCTACTAACTTTTCAAGGAGATTTTCTTCAAATAATCCAGTTATTGCCCTACAAAAATCAGAATTATATTTTGCTGGCTGATTTTGTGATCGATGCAGAACGCTTGTTTGTTTATTTTAAGTTGCTATTTATTTACTTTAACTACTAAAAATTGTGGAGGAGCCTTTGGAAGATAATTTTCAAACTCGAATTTGGAAGGAGGAGCAAGGAATACCTTTTCAAGTGCTATTAAAATAATTTAATTTAAATATCATCACATTTATTATTTCTTGACTGGGTATTTGGAGGGGGGAAAATATTTCGTTTAGAATCTTTATTAAAATAAATTGATTTATGTTCGAAATCATATATTATAACTTTATTCAACGCTCTTAAATTAATATCATCACAAAATCACCAATTATAAATTTTCTTCAAGGTAAAAAAATCAATTTGAACTCACCGTGTTTAAGAAAAACAACTACCATCAAATGTCTTACTGGTGGTTTAAAATTGCTCAATGGCAACTGGACATTGTACACATATTATGTATCTAAAATGTTCACATTCTTTATCTTAAAAGTATTACTCAAAATATTATCCCTCTAAGAACTCTTCTCTTGCAAGTTTCAGTTCTCATATCATTTAAAATAAACTCTTTTACTGATTCTTGATTTTCTTTGGAAAATGCAAAAATTTGAGGAAATAATTTCGAGACGTTATTTAGGTTTCAATCTTTGGTTTTTAGTTTTGTATTTATACAAAATGCAATTAGCTTTATATAGGCTACAATATTCTGCTTGGATTTTCCCTTTTATTAATTCTTAGTGTTTTTTTTTGCTTAAATTCAGCAAAGACAAATTGAATTAAATTAATAAAAATATAACTTAACAATAACTTAGTTCAAATAACACTATTTTTCAAAACCTACTCGTAGTAAGCATTCTAAGAATTGACTGTGAGAGATTTGGAAGAAATGTAATAATTATTCCTCTCATTTTCCAATCAATTAATTTGTCCCTAAGGCTAGGCCTAATTTCGGGAAATTACAAATTTTACCTTTGATATTTGTATTAATACGAGCCTATTATTCGAAATTGAAACACAACCATGATTAAATTATTAGATCTATCAGGGTTTGCTGCACTAATCTTCATCCTATAAATAACAACAGTTATTTCCTATCTTTTCATCACGAGTTACTTCCATGTGTTTGCTACTTGTTACTTTCTCGGTGAATTTATCACTAATCAGATAATAACCGCTCCTTCTGTCTATTTATGAAATTCTCATTTTTCACTACACATTTAATGAACATTTTTACCCTTTTAAATTTAAAAGGTAACTATGGGGAGTGAGAAAAGGCGGATGTCTGTAAGTAAGTAACTAAAATAATACTACGCCTTTTTCTTAGCAACTTTGAAAGTAATTTAAACCTTTTGTTTTGTAGCTTCTTAAATCCCTTCACTATTCATTTATATAGGTTACAGAGTCCAAAAGAGCAGGTGGCAAGACCGATTTTCCCATGACTCTCAAGAGTGAAGGACGTCATTAAGGTTAATAGATCTAGACCCACTTCGTGATTAATAACACCTTGAAGCGAAGACTTTTGATGATACGTAGAGAATATTGCCTCAAGCGACAATGGAATATCATGAGAAAAAACTTCAGCTATTATATTTTCCAAACAATCACCTAGAAATTTGTATTTAGCAACCGATGTTCTTTATGTTTCGTTCATAATTAAGAGTTATAGATTTCTTCTTATTTTTATCCGTATGCCATGTACTCGAATAAAAGTTATACCTACTACATTTATTATTAATAGACAACGCGAAAAAACAGCTGCAATAAATAATCAACCCTAGGAAAATCTCAGAGAAAATGGTTTAGAAAAAGAATACTTAGCATAACATTTTATGTTTAAGCATAAATATTCATCTATATTTTAATTGAAAGAAGGAAAACAGTGATTATAATATTCCAATACGTTTAAAACTAAGTAATGAACAATTTGGAAATAAGTGAATATTCATTGGACAAGGCAAGCCTAAATTGCGACCTCAACTCCATGGTGATAGTGCAACAAATAATATTTTCCAAGAATAGGTCACCTCCCCAGACAATACGTCTATATATATATATATATATATATATATATATATATATATATATATCTATTGGTTGGGAGAAAAGAGATAAAGCTACGAGAATATGTATATATATATATATATATATATATATATATATATATATATATATATACAGTTATATATATATATACATATATCCTCTAATGTATGTATGCTTCCTTCGCTACTACAGGTACGTTCACTTCGTAAGAGTAATCCGTTGATTACGAGGTATAAGAGTGCGATTTTACTACAGAGGCAGATAGAACATAAGAACATAAGAAAAAAAGTTGCAGTTCAAGGAGATATTTAAAGAGTCACTAGTCAATATATATATACATACGGGAAATATAGGTAATGTAAATAAAGACAATACTGACAGAATATATATTAATTGTCAATCGGGTAACTTTAATTACTCGTTAATCAGCTTTTAAATGGGATACTTTAAATCAGTTATACAGAGGCAATATTTATTTGTCGGAAAGGTGGGTCGATTAACGAGAGAAACAAACATGGGTCGTTTTAGCTTAAAAGGGCCACCTCGAGGAAGAGTAATCCTTTTGCGAGTCGAGCAGGGGAATGGAGACGGAAAATGGTCGTTATTCTTGGCCGAATATCCTGATGGTGACGAGGATGAAAAGAGGTGGAGGGGGGGAACCAGAAGACGAGTTTACTATCCTCCTTGAAGACATACGATAGCACCTCTGCCCTAGAGAAATGCAATCTCTAAAAATCCAGACTCTGACGCTGCTCAGCACAGAATCTCACAGGGGAAACTGGAGTTCCTTGAGGGGGGGAAGGAGGGGGGGGCAGATGAGACGAGAGGAAACCCGGCGAATCTTTGTGCGATGAAACGATTCTAGGCTTGCACTAAACAAAGTAAGCTTTCACAACAGAGATGGATCTGCCTGGTGAGATCCAACCTCGATGGTATAAGCGAATACCAGGGACTTTGAGAAACAGACTCACTATCTGAACTGAAGGCGACGAGTTCTTAAACTCAATCTGAGGATGATAGAAAACCTAGGGTATATATATGACGGCCATTTTAGGAAGTTTCTCCTGATTGTCAGGCTCAGACGACTGACTGACCGCTTCCGGCGGCCAGATGGATTAGCATATGTTGCGTGACTCAAGTCTAAATGGCCTTTAAGATGTGGGTGGGAAAATTCGGCTAGCATTTCTCGACTACAGAGATTAGCGCTTCCTCGCAAGGTAAAAGCTTTTAGCGCCCAAGTTAATTAACTGCAGCCGTGATGCGCAAAAGGATATTCAAATTCTTTCTTCTTTTATTTTTCTCTTTGATTCAGAGATTACTCTAGCTGGAGTTATACTTAGGAGACATAGAGAGGGAAGGAATTTCAGAAACAAATGAAGGGGG
This sequence comes from Ceratothoa steindachneri, assembly GCA_963969495.1. NCBI lineage: Eukaryota > Metazoa > Arthropoda > Malacostraca > Isopoda > Cymothoidae > Ceratothoa > Ceratothoa steindachneri. The sequence continues at coordinate 11,674,696 of OZ018317.1, read as the reverse complement.
TATTCTTCTTGGCGTCCCTTCCCTTACACACACACACAAACACACATATATATATATATATATATATATATATATATATATATATATATATATATAATGAAAGGATTGAAAAGGACGGCTCCTAATGAGACGCAATTTAATCCGGAGTAAGAATCCAATGGCAAAGAGAATGACAGTATTTATTCTTTATTTCTTCTGGCTACGTTTTGAACAAAGACAAGCTCATCTCCTGGCCTGATAAAGTAAACAAAAATTAGCTTTAAATAGCACAACAATTAAGATTATTAGGACTGAAGGCACAATAATATATGAATGGACATGTATATACGAGGGGCGGTCAATAAGTTTTGCGAATCGGTAGGGCAGAACAGAGGAATGGGGATTACTGTTTGTGGGGGTGTTAGGACAAGTTATGACAAGTCAGGACCTGCAGCCGCACGCTCTGTCTCGTCTATTTAAGAAGCAGTAGCTGATCGTCAGTCACAAATTTTTCAAAAATGGAGAAGTTTGAGCACTGCGCACTGATCAACTTTTGACCAAGGAAGGCAAGAATGCAAGAGATCCATGAACGCAAGGTTGCAGTGTACACCTAGAGCACCCCTTCCTATGCAACCATTGCTCGCTGGAATATGGAGTTCCGCCATAATTGTGAGTCCCTTGAAGATGACCTTCGTCCAGGACGTCCGTCAGACATGACCAACGAGGACAATGTGGCCTGTGTGGAGAGGATGATCATCGAAAATCGACGGGTAAAGGTCGGAGAACTTAGAAGTGTTATCAACATCATTTACGACAATTTGGGTCCCTAGAAACCTCACGCCCCATGATCGACCTGAACATCGTCAAAGTCCACAAGGCCAGAGTTGCACAAGCTGCCCTGCGCAAGTGCGGATTCGAGGAGCTCAACCATCACCCCTACAGTCCAGATCTGGCCCCCAGCGACTACATTTTATCCCGCCAGCTCAAAGCTGCACTGCGTGGACGTCGGTTTGGGGGCGATGAAGATGTCCAGCTCGCCGTCCAGGAGTGGATTGAACAGCAATCGTGAGATTTCTGGTTGTCGGGAATTCGAAGCCTCAGGGACAATTGGCGCGAGTGCATTGAAGTCGAGGGTAGTTATATTGAAAAATAATAAAACACTTTTCCTTATATCTCGTTTCCTTATATCCGAATTGCAAAACTTATTGACTGCCCCTCGTATATATTTAAATTTTATAGTGATAAATTCTAAACAGTTAATTATTTAAACAAAGATTGAGCAATTGTAAGCATAGATGGAAAGGGGGGGGGGGATTTATGAATAGCTAAGTGCACAAAATATTTTAGTTTTAATTTTGAACAAATTGAAATTTTACCGGTCACGCAAGTTGTAGAAACACGACTAAAGCAATGGAGAGCAAGAAACAATAAAGAAAGGTGAGGTATAATAATTGGTTGGTTATTATAAGACACGGAGAGGGGAGGCGGATACATCATTGTTGAGAGAGGGTCTAATGGTCTTAATATGAATGGATTCTATTATGCGTATTCTTATATCATCATTGGAAGAATTTATAATTTTAAAATCATTAATGGTGGCATCGGTTTTGCAAAGGATAATATGACCTAGAACGGGGGAGCATTCCTTGCGGGTAAGGGGGTTACCTGTTCTGCTACTTATGCCAAGGTGAGAACAAGCAGGAGCGTGTAACGAGCGCAGTGTACTACCGGCATAATTGCCTCTACCACACCGAGAACATGTAAATAAATATACTACACCACTGCGCAGGCTACACGGAAGCAAGTCAAATAGTGAACCTATTGCGAAATTATTCGAAAAAAATGATTCTAAAGTTGATTTGTACAAAATTATATTTGAGGAATTTTTGGTATTTGTTGGCGGAATTGGTGATTAAGAGGGCCTAAATCTGGGAGTGAAAGATATCGTATGTCCTTGGGCACGTCATATAAAGGTGATTTTGGAGAGAAAATATTGTCAAGGAAGGTTTTAAGAGTAGCCTTAAAAATGGGTGAAGGATAAGAATTGTTTCTGAAATAGGTGCGGAGGAAGTCTAATTCTTTATCAAGATCAAAATATGAAGATGATAAGTGGTAGGTACGGTGAAGAAGAGTTTTAATGGAATTTGTTTTAAAGATTTTGTCATAGGCACTAAAAAAATTGCAACAGAAATAATAAAAGGGCAAAGAGGGTTATTAGGCTTATTCTGTTGTTTCTCATATATACATATACCAGCTTTGTAATATTTTCATTACTGCCTGCGAATGAACTGAACAAGTTCAAAAGTACTTGGAATCCGCCTCTCTCTTTCCTGTGGGATTTTTTTGCATTTATGGCTCTACTCACGCCCTACTTTGTGAGCTTCTAATATCCATATATATATATATATATATATATATATATATATATATATATATATATATATATATATATATATATATATATATATATATAATTTCACAGCGAAGGCAAGGGCGTAGAAGATGCTCAAGTACATATATTTATTGCAATTTTTGAAACAACGTTTCGGACAGCATGCCCATCTTCAGATTCTAAGATTAAAATTGCCAGAAAAAAAAATTAATTATAAAATCATTAAAGTTATGAAAAGGAAAAGAATTTGAACTAAAGGTTTAAATGGAATAAGAAAGTTGTAATATTTTTTCTAGAAAAAATTCAGGGTAAACAACTAAATTGATTAAAAGATACCCAAAACACATACACCAAAAAATCGACAAAAAGTAATTAAAAAAAAACGAAAGGAACAACAAAAGTTCTAAAATGAATCAAAAGAGCGATAACGTATTTTATGAAAAAAAACTAAAAGGACAAACAGGCAATTAAAAAAATATAAATTAATAAATCAATTCAAATAAACTAAGAAAACAGTGAGTAAAATGACCAAAGAAAATTAATAGTTAAAAAACTGAATGTATAAACTAAAATAAATACTAATCTGAATCAAAGGGGTAACAATTTAAATAGTTTAAGATGAGTTTAAGATGGTGGAAGTCAATTAAAGGTATGAAGTAAAAGAAAAATTCAAGTGTTTTAAAATATTAACTTAAAAGTTCAGAATGAAGTGCTTAGCAAACGGAGTTGGAGATAGAGCCCAGAATGAGAAATTAAGTAATAAGGAAGCTAAAGGAAACCTAAGATTTATGTTAGGTGGTTGTTTGGTGTAGGGGAATAGGTTGGTAAATACACCAAGAATATATAATTAAGTAATTAGAAGGGGGACAGTAGAATTATCATGGTTGAGGGTGGGAGATTTGATTTCTATAAGCAGAGATTCTAATATTCGGAGGCTATATTCATTAGTGTTACGGCCTATAATTTTAAAATTGTTGATCGAGCAATCAGTTTTGCAATGTATAGTGTGGTCTCTGATAGAAGAGACCTCCTTCCTAGACAGGATTTTGCCAGTGCGGTGGCTTATTCCCATATATATATATAGAGATATATATATGTGCTAGCAAGACTCAGATTGACCGAAGCTTTCGAAATCATTTTCCCATATTTCTTTGTATTCTTTTATGTTCTATTTTCTTTTTATCTAACATCGCCTCGGGGATATTTAAGAGATGAAGGAGTTATAATAGCTCCTCCTTGAAGCAATCAGTCAACATTTAGTAAATAAATAATAGAGCTATCGCATACTCATCTTGTTTACCAATGTCAGTTCTGTCATTTAATCTATAATCAGGCCCAATTCAGTACGAAATAATGTGATTTATGGTTTATAAATACGCTAATGTCTTTCTTAAAACGATGTAATTACAAGACTTAAATATATCTTCTTTGCCGTTATCTATGGTTAGTAACCTAGTCAACATCTCAATTTACCTACAAACAAAAAATTACCATTACCGGTTAGAGATTGTAAGATAAGCGTTAAAGAGCTACTGGCAATAACAAATTAAAACCCCCAAAACAACATTCGTGATGAATTGCACCGAAAAACTCACTTGTAGTTTGCTAAACAGTACACAACTCTTCATATTTCGATAATGATCAATTCGTGTATAAAAATAAACCCCTTCTTTTAAGAAACGTGTGTATGTACGTTTAATGAGCCGAATAAATTAATCCTTATGGAAATGTTAAGGTTTACTTAAGAGGCATCCTAATAAATAATGAAAATTATATATAATTTGGCGATACTCAAAGCTATCGAGGATCTATGGAAGGCATTATATTCGAATAGTTTCATTCCACCTCCTAAATCTCCGTTGCTTCAGGGAATATTCAGCTTATCTTCGCCCCCGCAAGGGATTGTCAGATGTTGCAGTTGATGTCTCGAGGATTGCGTGCCGTCTCGCCACCAACACCTGCAGGTAGGCTTGCCGCTATATATATTCCACATATATTCACCCGCCCATCACTATTTTCATAACAGATCTTTCCTTAGAAACTTCCCAGAATAGATATATTCGTTGGTTTGTGCTTTTACGCTTAAATAACAACCACAATAACAACGAGCCTGCTAATATTTAGAGGTCTTATCGTACAGATTGAAAGAGAAAATAACAAAGATACACATAACCGTCCTATCCCTTCAAAGTCTGGTATCATTTGCATATTTCAAATAATAATTTACGAATCTCCTTTACCTACCACTTAACATTAATATCCATAATTTTGAAACTACTATTTGCAAACTTCGTTCAAGCGAAGGCTAATAATAGTAAATTAATACATGATATTCACATAATATATTGGAATCCTAAATCGATAAAAGGTCGAAATTAAAGCATTTTACTGATTGTGTTTATAATAATTGTTATTTGCAGTGGGGTAGTTACAAAGTATTGTTCTGTTTCATTCACATTAAAATGACAGTTGGAATGTTATGGCGTTTTGTTGGGAAATTCGGGCCGATTTTTTCCACCTGCCTTTCTGAAGCAAAAGAGGGAGAGAGGAACCCTTCTCTCCTCCAACATCGCGAAGGGTGGCATTTAATTCATGCAAATATCCTGATTGGGGAAAGAGCAATTTTCTGCTGTCTTATATTTCTTCTGGTTCATCTCAGAGTTTGGAATCTTTTACGCTTTATCGAATTGGGGTATTGTATATATATTCCTATATATTTGTATCTCACCATGAAACTTACGAGCTACTCTCCCCAGCCTCACTTGTATCCCAACTTAATAAAAACATATAATATGCTGCTTAACTGCTGCATTTCTCTGCACGAAACTGGACTCAAGAAAATATAGGCCACATACAGAGAATGATCAATGAGAGGAAGAGAGACAGGGAAAATTAAATAAAACATTGCAGATTTTTCCTTGACGCTTTCTTACGCATGCTTGTTCTCCTCAGCCTTAGTTGTAGCTACCTACTTATTTCCTGTTTGGTGTCCTCTATAATTTCCTAATGCTACGCTGATTGCTGCTTGTGATTCAGATTTATCTAAGCCGTAATCTTATACATTTGTCTCTAAATTTATTCTCCTCCAAATAAATTCTCCTTTTATTAGAAAATAAAAGGCACCTTTTGAAAAAAGTCAATAAATGAAGTAGTAATGTTAGGGTTAGTTAAAATTTATTAGAGGACAAATATCCTCAGTAGACTATAAAGGTAACAAGTTAAAAGGGTAAAGGACCAGGAGGGCTGTTCCCGTTTTTCGAAGAGCGGTTATTAAGGAATTATTCTAAATAAATTTTTAAAGCGCAACGAATCTAAATTTCAGTGCATAAATTAGAAGTCATTTATTAGAATTAATATCACCGAGACAACGACTCGAAAGCAATTACTTAAATAAACGAACCGGTCAAGGATTTATCACAAAAGGATTAAATGTAAACGAATTGGAGAAAAATAAACTAACAACTAAATTAATTAATCAGACTAATTTAAGAAGCAAATACCTCAATTTATCAGTGTCCTTTAGAATATCTTTACGTCTGTATATACAATGAGAAACTCAGACACCAAACAACTCGTTTTCGCTTAAGCTATAGAGTATACATGAAGTGTTTTGCCAATAAATCGGAAATATCTGTATTTTCATAACACTCCAAGTGAAACCTGACATACCCAATGGTAAGATAAAGTTTATATAGGATTTATTATTTAAATTTCGTTATACTTCGTCCTCTAAACAACAGAAAAGGGATATATATATTATATATATATATATATATATATATATATATATATATATATATATATATATATATATATATATATATATATATTGATATATATTATATATTCCATATCTCTCTCAACTGGTCACAACTTAGATGTGAATATTTTAATTTACTGTTAAATTTAGTGAAATTGATCACTGTCTGGCCTCAAAACCCTTTCACTTAAGCCACAACATTTAATTAAAAACCTAGCAATTTCATCAGTTGATTCAAATACATTTAAACAATCGTTTTAAGCCATGGCGTACCAGGTAGCACAAAAAATCTGTCACAACTTTTGTTTTTCCATTGTTTCAGCACAAAATGCGCATCAACCAATCATGGGAAAAATAATGAGAACATACATCAAATTATTCTTATTGAATTAGGTGCGATATTATTATTCTTAAGTATTTAACCATTTTAGTGATATAAATACATACAGTATATGTACATGTTGGCCATATAAATCTTTAAATAAGGGGGGGGGAGTACAGAGGAGAGAATAACTAGAAAATATTTAATCTTATATATTTATATATATATATATATATATATATATATATATATATATATATATGATTAGAGAATAGTTATAAGGTATAAGGTTAACGAATGGATTCATCCAGAATATCTTGCTTAAATAAGCCCAATTAATTCTGCTACATCTGCGGCAAATTTACCTTTATTCCTAAGAGGAATCTTGCTCTTGGTCGTTGGACAAGGGGCAAGAAGAGTTGTCTGAATTTTGAAATTGCCATTGGTTTTAATGGAGGCGACAAATAACAAACTGTTTGATACTGTTGCGATATTGATTCGACTGGGATCAGCAGAATGAACCGGAGCAGCCTCAAATATCCTCATCTTCAATCATAAATTGCTCATGTAACTCATTGTGATAAAAGTCTAGTACCTGTCTTAGGAGAACTTCTTAACCTTAGTGAAGAAAATGTAGAAGTAAAGTGTTTTTCTGATGATGATGCCGCACATCCTTTTTTCCCAAACTAGCTAAATAATCTAGTTCGCATGTCTCAGATTTTCAAATACCCTGGCTGAACTGTGGGTATCTAGATTGAAGGGAAAACCTTCCTTATTGACAGTACTTGCCTTTTCTTCTAGTGCAACTTTTCTTCTTTGATGAGATCTTGCTAAGATTCTACATTAGTTTCGAGTGTCACACTACCAATCCAAAGATTAGAGACTGTTCATTGATCGCAGTAATTGAACAACCAGTTTGACTGTGTGCCCTTCGCTTAATCGACTACACAGGAGGAGAAGTATGGAGAGGTGAAGTAAATGCTGGAGAAAATTTGTTTTCATCAGAATGATCAGTTTATTTACGTTGACATAAAGATGGTAAACTTTTTGTTGTGAAAACAGTTCGGGTTCACGAAATTCCGTTGCTTCTGTGCATCTTTGATTGCTGGGACGGATCTCTGCATTACACTAATAAGGACTGGGCCTGTACGGAAGAAATTAATGCCTTGCAGAGAAAAGAACTTCACACACAACCTTCTGGTAAACAAAGACAGGATGCTTTTTTCCACCTCTGCACATCAAGCTCGACTTGATCAAAGAGTTCAGCAAATCTCTGGACAAGACTAGTGGCTACTTTTTTTACTTGTGCCACACTTTTCCTGGATTGCCCCCGGAAAATTTGAAAGCTGGTATCTTTCCTTCCCATTCAAACCGTCAGCTTATCTGAGATCTACAGTTTGAAAACTCAATCAACGATCTGGAACTGGAAGCATGAGAGTTTTTTTTTAATCGTGAATAAAGAACTTTATTGGCTGAAAGACGACCAGGAACTACACAGAACTTGTCACCAAATGCCTGACTACTTTCAGAAACCTCGGATGCAACATGAAAATCTTAATGCATTAATTTTTCTGACATATATATATCGGTTTCCTGAGAATCTGGGATCATGAGCAGTAAGCATGGGATATTATCCCATCAGAACGAGAAAGCTTTGGAGAGCAGGTACCAGGGACGCTGGGATGCAGTCATAATGAGTGATTACTGTTGCAGTGAGGAGAGACATCGTTACCACTGGGCATTCTAGAAGTTCGAAGAAACGGAACTTCATGCCCTGAATTCTGAACAATGATGAACGAATATCCAGTTTACTTGTAAATATCTTTATCAATGTCTACTATTCAATGTACACTAATCAATTTTTTTAACAATTATCAATAAATGGTGTTAGTAAACGATGTTTTTTATTTAAAAAACATTTCTGATGAGAAATATTAACAAATATCAACCGAAAATCTCTTAAAATGTAATCGATTTAGTTGTAAATTCTAACTTTTAAAAATCAATAGAACAAAATTCAGAGATTTTTGCAGTAAACAAATGTCATTTTTGGATTCAGTGATGCAGTATTTTCGTAAATCCGTTGGTTGTAAAATCAACAAGACTCTTACTAAAAGGTTATTAAAAGCACGATATTGGAGATCTACTTCGTATTGCGTGTATTTGCTTGCGCTATTGATTCGCCTAAATGTAAATGCAGGGGAATAGCATAATGCACTCACGTTTTACCACCATTGTTCGGGGCGGGCCGGTTATCAAACCTTTCCCTACCGGCCCGATATCTGATGGTCTCTCCCCCGGAAGAACCCTCCGACCATTTTAGCTAACTACCGCGTTCCTTTCTCGACTGGTTATCAATAGGTTGGAGCCCATCTTGGCTTCCGAAGGTTCCTGGAAGTTTGCAAAGGACGAAATGGAGGAGATAATCAAGCCTCTCTCACCCGAAGAAGGGCGCTTGATATCAAATCTACTTCCGGCGCCATGTGAACCCCTCCCGAGTTTCGAGTATAAAAGATTAATTCTTTTAACCCTTGGCAGTAGAGCTTGCACAGCGTCTGGCGGGGCAGGAATTGCCATCTATCTCGGTTTAGTGGTAAATCATGGAAGCATCAAGTATTCAGAGAGGAGATCTGTCCCAGTTAGGGAGGCTCCTTACCCCGTTGGTCTGCAAGTAAGTGCGGACCCAGGCTCCTAATTACGTTTTTAGAGCCGAAGCTACAAACGGCCTCACTCTGGTTCCCTAAGCGAGAAAACTACATCTCGGCTTTTCTCCGTGACCCTACGCGTCAATATGACACTTCGCCCCACCCCCTCACAGGGGCACCCAAGATTCCTCGGAGTTCACAAGCGATGGGCTCTCTTTAACAAAAAGCACTCGTCACTGCCTTCTTCCAGCAGAATCGTGACGGAATTGTGGGATCTGTTCGGTCCCTGGAGAACCTACCTCATCTTCTCCACCCCTTATCTCACCACCTTCACTCACCAGTGCCACCCGAACATCAGGTTGCAAGGCAACCCTTTCCTTTCACATTCCCAACTTCACCGTGAAGCTTACCAACATTACAAGTGTATAGGGATTTAAATAAGAATAGTTTACAAGCCAAGTGAGATATCCGAGATTCACTTATATTTTATCTCTCAAAGCACATTATTTGTATATATACGTAGGTGAGTCAAAAAGTTCTCAGACAAATGCCAGATTATTGAAATGTTCGATTTTGTACAAGTAAATACAGGGTCAAACACGACTTTCATGTTTTCTGAACAATTCCTACAAAATTCGTCATTCAATTTGTCGAGACTCTTTGTATTAGATGTGCTTCAAAAAGGTTACTTTTTTGAACCCATAAAATGGCAAATTTTGAGATAAGAGCGAACATTAAATTCCTGACTAAACTTGATTGGAAGCCTGTTAAGATTATTGACGCTCTACAACAGGTTTATGGTGACTCTTCGCCATGTAGAGCGGTAGTTTACGACTGGATTAAGCGCTTCAAGGGGGGCAGAGAAGAAGTTGAAGATGATCCACGTGAAGGGAGACCCTCCACCTCCATTAACCCAGAAAATGTCGAGCTTGTGAGGAATCTAGTGGATAAAGATCGCCGTATTACTATTGATGAAGTTGCCAATGCATGTGAAATCTCTCATGGCTCAGCATTTGGAATTCTAACTGAAAATCTTGGCCTGAGCAAGCTTTCAGCACGTTGGGTCCCAAAAGCGTTGCGAGAAGACCAGCTGAATCATAGGGCCAACCTTTCTTTGGCTATTTTGACCAAGATTGAAGCAAACGAGGATAGTTTTTTTGAGCGCCTCGTAACGGGAGATGAAACTTGGGTGTATCAGTTTGATCCTGAAAGTAAAAATCAATCAAAAGAGTGGCACCCAAGGGGGGCAGCAGGGCCTATCAAGTTCAAGACAGAGAGGTCCGTTAAGAAGATAATGGCTACAGTTTTTTGGGATTCGGAGGGAATTATTTTAATAGACTTCTTAGAAGGACAAAAAACTGTTACATCCAGCTATTACGAAGGAGTTTTAAGAAAGCTGAAAACTTCAATAGCCAAAAAACGACGAGGAAAGCTCCACAAGCAAATCTTGTTCCACCATGACAATGCCCCTGCACATTCGTCCAAAGCTGTGAGATCTCAGCTACGGGAATTTCGATGGGAAACTCTTGCTCATCCCCCTTATAGCCCTGATTTAGCACCCTCTGACTTTTTTCTGTTTCCAAATTTAAAGGGACACCTAAAAGGAACCCGGTTTCAATCATTAGATGAAGCAAAAAAGCAGGTCATTACTTGGTGCCAGAGACAACCCCGTGAATTCTACAAAGATGGTCTTTACCGTTGGATTCATAGATTAAGAAAGTGTATAGATGTTAATGGAGCTTATGTAGAAAAATGATTACAGTATTATTACAAATAAAAATTTTATGCCATTTATCTGAGAACTTTTTGACTCTCCCTCGTATATACTGGGTGTTCCAGAAAAAGTTAACCATAATTTGAATTAATATGACTCAAAATCTATTGGAGATTTTGGGGTGCTCCAAAATGTTTTTCATTTAACAACTATTTATCTGTCGATTCTGAAAATATCATTCAACTCCCTTTTATGTTATTGATACACTAATGGGTTTAGTGGAGGCTATCAAAAATATGTTTCCGCAAGGAAGTAAAATAATGAAACGAAGCCTAGGAAGGCTAGGCCACCGTGCACTTTCAAGAGAAGCGTAGGGAGCCTAGGTAGCCTTGGTCTCTGTGCAATTCTTCAAGCAAAGCCTAGGCCATTTTACAGTGGTTTTTCAGCCACGCTGTGGTATGGTCTCGTTATTAATGCTTACTAAGCAAATCAAAGCATTTCTGGGTAAAAGTTTACTTCCATAGAACCTTTTTAATCATGCAGTTAACAAAAGATCAGAGCGTATTTGTCGTTACAAACTTTATTAAGACTAGCAATATTAAACAAGTACAAGATTCATTTGAACAACGTTTTACAGGTAGGCACCCACCAAGCAAGCCCACAATTTGGAAAAATGTTCGTTAATACCAAAATGAAGGAACATGCTTAAATCTAAATAAAGGTCGTTCGGGTCGTATGAGAACCATAAGAGCAACAGAAAATATCAAAAATGTTCAGATGACACTTGTTGAAAATCCACATGTATCAGTCAGAAAAAATGGGTTACAATTGTCAAAGTCATCATTTAACCGCATTATTATGCATGACTTAAAATGGCATCCCTAGAAGATGCATGCAAGACACCAGCTTCTTGAAACTGATTTTCCTCGTCGTAGACAATTTGTCGAATTGCTTCTCCATAAACCTGCTCGTTTCTTGGAAAACATTGTGATTGGTGATGAGGCAGCCTTTTTCATGAATCGAAAGGTAAATAGCCATAAATAGCCATGCTAAACCACTCCCCAGTATTCAACTTTGACACACGTATTTGTCAGCAGAAAGTGTCTCTGTGGATCGGAATATTCGGGAATGGCTATCTTGTCGTCCCATTGTTTTACGAGAATAACTTGAATGATATTGCCTACCTGAGCAAGATCAACGAAAGGATCTTTCCGAATCTCCGCCAGATTTACGGCAATTAATTCAATAGACTTTGGTGGATTGAGGACGGCGCACCAGCTCATAGACAGCTTGCTGTAAGAACAAAACTAAGAGAAACGTTTGACAACCGCATTGTCGCGCTAAATCATGTAATTGAATGGCTCTCAAGATCCCCTGACTTAACACTGTGCGATTATTTCTTATGGGGATATCTAAAGAATAAAGTGTATTCTACTCCACTATAAAGCATCAACCAGTTAAGAGATATTATCACACGTGAAGTCAATAGACTTAAGGAAAATTACAAGTTAATCAAAAAAGTTGTTCAATCAATGCGATCAAAGGCGCAACTGTGCTTGGAAAGAAATGGAAGACATGTGGAAGGAAATGATACTTAGAAAATTAAAAAAATTAATTTGTATTACCTATATGAAGAGGTGTTTTTGTTAAAAATGGATTTAAATATATTTATTGATTTTAAACTTCGAAGTTTCATTATTTTATTTCCTGGCGAAAACATAATTTAGATAGCCTTCACTAAACCCATTAGTATATCAATATCGCAAAAGTAAATTTAATGGAATTTCCAGAATCGACAGATAAATAAGTGGTAAATTTATTTTGCTTTACAAGACTCAAAAACCTTTAATAGGATTGAGTTATACTAATTCAAAGTACGGTTAACCTTTTTCTGGGACACCTTGTATATATATATATATTTAAATATATATATATATATATATATATATATATATATATATATATATATATATATATATATATATTTATATATTTTCTTGTTTAGTGTTGATTAAAACTTTATTTTCATATTGTTGTGTATCTAACTTCCTTTGGATCGCTTGCTGGCAAAGTTCATTCAATAAACCCATTCAGGGCACGGGCCGAACGAAGTATAAGGAGTAGTACGATGACCCCTCCGCATTCAGGATAATAGGATATATATATATATATATATATATATATATATATATATATATATATATATATATATATATATATATATATATATATAAGAGTCGGAGAAAACTCCAACCACCCCTCGGCCTATTGCTCGAGAGTAAACACTATTAATTTGTTTTTTATTTTATATTTGAATATTATAAGCAATTCGACATTTAAAGAAGACAGGTTAGGTTTTTTGTCTTTTTTTGTTTAATATAACTTTTATTAATTACTTTGACTTTAATAAGTACTTAGATACTTGATAAAAATAATGTTTAATAGTGAACCAAAATTGACTAGCAACCTCATAATTAAATGCTATCTCTTTCAAACAAAATTAATTTTCGATTTTATTTTAAAAATCATCTCGGTAGTAAGAAAATGCAAATAACATATAATTCTCATCAAAACTTAAAAAAAACAAACCTAACTTGACCTTAAAACAAGTATCAGCTCAAATCATTAAATAAAAACCATAAATCAAATCAATACTATTTACATTCGGGTGAAGCAATTAACTCGGCAAAACACTAAAAGTAACACTTTATTAATTGATATATTTTTAATGCCGCATAAGATATTAACTAACTGTTGAATTATCTATTGAATGATAAAAATCTTTTTAATTTGAGTTGCTTTTATTGTGGAGTTGAAGGAAATTACCGAAAGCAAAATTAGCTTCGAAAGGAGTTAGGTTTATTTATTAATAAATATAAATATTTAAAATTTGACCGAGGTGAAATGGCAGATACATTCAAATATTCAATTCATCTAACCCTTCTCTGATAGCGCGCGGAGATTAAGAAATTACGTAAATACTAATTGCAATAGGGGTCATTTAAAAGATGAAAATTTACAAAATAAGGCATTACTTTAAATCTAAAGTTTTATTGCTTTAATTATATATACATAGTTGGGCATATTGAACTTTTACAAAATATAAAACTCTATGTTGGGTTTCATATTTAATGGACACCCTCTATGATATAAAATTGATGAAATGTTGTAAAATGGGTAGGTAGTGGTTGCTAGCGTTGTACATAGGCAATTTTGACGCGCCACTTCAAAGTGTTAAAAGCTCTAATTATCAGTTAAAAAGATTCTCCAGCCCTTTCTTAGTTGGATGTACTATCTACAATCTTTAGTAATCATCTCATCTAAATAGGCTTCCTAATATTTCCAGAAGGCATTGGAGAATTCTGTGGTTATTATTACCCAACAAATCACCAATTTTATGGCTCATTTCATCGCTAAATATACATAATCGGAGTTATTTATGGTTTGATTATTTATAGCGTGTTATCAAAAAGAGTTCACACGTCTTTGAAATTGCTCAACACATTGACTGCCATGTCAGTTACATGTGACTGCCATTGCAATGTGCCATTGACACTTCGTGAGTAATATAAGACTGACACGATCAGCCTCGGCGGCCGCCATGTCAGGCAGATACGACTGGTGGTACCTATGTTTTAACATTGTTTTTGGCTTCCTTGGTACCTAAAGAACATTTGACTTAAGTATGGCGGCGCTGTGATGTGCAGGTGATTTTATATAGGGTAATTTGTGGCCTGTGCTGTTTATGGGGTAATTTTGGGCCTGTGCTGTTTATGGGGTAATTATGGCCTTTGCTGTTATTTAAACGTATTTATATGTAAATATAGGTGTTTTGCCATGTTTATATAGTGAATTGTGTGTTCCAACGTTTCTGTTTTACCCCAGGCTTCGGCACGTGGAGCCAGTTGGAAAATAGAGCCCTTCTTTTTGCAATTAGAACATGGAAATAAACTCTTTTTTTATTTATCCTTCTTTTAGTAGCTTTATAATACTGAAATTAAAACTTGGAAATAAACTAATCATAGACTATTTAGTTCCTATGTCGAACCCCCTAAAATTGAAGACAAATAGCGATTTCTTGCAATCAGGGAAGTAAGTAGTAACCATTTCCCTGTTCCTGCAACCTTCCATTCTTACCATTTGTATTTTAAGGTTAGCAAAACACACAGATAATGCTCGCCTGAATTTCTTGCCGTCCGCGCTTTTATAACTTGGAGAGTATCCATATCAGCTCTTTGTGCTTTGCGATGATTTTCTCGTGGGGTAAGTTAGAGTAAAGCTGATGCAACTTCTTCTCAAAATATTTTTATTTTGATCGTCTTGTTAGTAACTATTTTATAGAGCACAAATGTATTCACCAATGCCATTCCGAGAAGCATTCCTAAACCTAGTTTCCGGTACCACTTTACCCCTTGGCGTAATGTTGTGGCATATGATGCTATCTTGTCAGATAAGTCAATGCCAGTTTTACATTATTATAAGCATGGATTGCTGAGGGGGTTTTTCTTGCTTTTTTTTCCTCTTGCTCTTCTTCCGACTTCTTCATCTACTGTCTCTTCTCCCTTTGTCTTTTCCTCTCTGATGTGCTCTATAACTGGGATATGCTTAGTGGAGAGTAAGCGCACATCTCTAGTGTCCTTCCATTTCAAGACCAGAGTTCCATTAGCATCCTCACGGGCTATTATCTTTCCCTTCTTTAGATTTGACTTCATCACTTTCTTTGTTATTTCATTTTTATTTGCACGTACTGTACCAACCTGGTGAGAGTTTTGTGTTAAGAATGATTTCGCAAGATCGTAGCTGGTATAAAAGTTGTCCATATACAACGAACGCCCTTCATTCTTCAAACCATATGCCAGTTGTTCGCAAACATTTTGAGCTATTTCAACTTATCGAACGCCACTTGGAGCTTTTTCTGAATATATTTTAACATTATAGGTAAATTTCTCTGATTAGCCGAGATTGGATAATTTGATGCCATATTTATGGGCCTTATTTGGCAAATAATACCGGAACACTACTTTTCCTTTCCAGGGGACGAGGCTTTCTTTAATGACGATATCGTCCTGGTTAAAATGTGGCCTGGAATTTATTTAGTAGCATGTTCAGTGGAGGTTGAACTTTTGC
This sequence comes from Ceratothoa steindachneri, assembly GCA_963969495.1. Lineage (NCBI taxonomy): Eukaryota > Metazoa > Arthropoda > Malacostraca > Isopoda > Cymothoidae > Ceratothoa > Ceratothoa steindachneri. The sequence goes on along the minus strand of OZ018317.1, from coordinate 11,658,757 downwards.
TAAACGCTCGCCTTCTCTTCTTTGGGTATTATCGGCAAAGTAAACAAATTTTAACAATTCAAAGCGATTTCTGCTCATGGTCTTAAATGCAATGTTATTCTTATATAAAAAACTGCTACTCCAATAATCTGAAATGCTCCCTACCCTCACAAGACCCCTCCACATAGCTAAACCAAGAAATTTGCGCATTTCAATGCTGAAAGTTGGAGACCATTTATGCAACCTTGAATGGCCCCTGATGGTCATGTTAGCAAGACCTTGGGTGGCATATAAATTAGTTTGCTTAACCAATTGGTTTATAATTTCATCATCCACGAAGACTTTATAGGAGGTCATATGGACTATCATTGGCCAATATATCAATCTGCAATCCAGGTTTTTTAGTAAATGGAAAAGATTTCTGTTGTCCCCGTAAGGTTTTCCCTTCAATGGGATCTCCTACATCAGCATATCTTTCGTGGCCTTCATTTTCAGCTTATTCCTATTCATCGGCCAGCTGGAAAAGAAATTCAGCAACACCCTTATGAATCGCCGCTTTCTCTTTAGCATCTAATGGAATTTTATCTGGTATATAATCCGGATCGAGATCCGAATCATCCACATCTGACGATTCAAATCCAGTGCTTTCATTGAGAGCTGCTGTCAGGTTAAATTCAATGACATGTATCGTTCTTCTTCTTCTATTATCCGAATTACTGACACTCATTTTAGAAAGCTAATAATTGGAAATGTATTATGTAAAATTATAGAGCTGAAATAAAAGAAAGAAAGTGAGATAATTTGACAATACTTATGGTTGGAAGCAAAATATAAACGTCAGTCAAATATAACTGGCAAGTGATGCGTGACCAAGGGGAGCTTTGTCAGTCTTATGTGACTGACGTGTCAGTCATATAAGGCTTAGACAGCCTCCCCAGGTCACACATGACGTGAGTAAACTACCATCAGGCGCCACGTCAGTCAAAACAAAAAATGCCCTCATGACCCCGGAAATGACCAAAATCACCAATAAATGGTACCAACGCATTTAGAAAATCACAAATATCAATTTATGTGAAAAAAGTACCATGATGCTCGGTGACCTGTTTCGTGCCTACCCTTTTGGAAGTCAATGTGTTAAGATATCCTTAGAGGCACTGTGTTGGCTTCCAGTGTCGGAGTTACTGGCCTTAGGCTAGACCTCAGGTGCATATTTTCTGCGTCGTTTTAAGCTAAGCAGTCGTCTTCGTTCAATTTCTATTTTAGCGAAATTTAGAATAGATGTACAGTATAGTATTAAGGGGCTTCAAATATTAGTAATATTTTGACCAGTATTTCCCTTTAAATTGCGAACTTTTAGGCATGGTCCTAGAGCTAGAGAGCAATTAAAGGGAGTTGGGAACTAAAGTACACCAAGCCCTTTAGGTTAGTAGTGTAGGTGCTTGTCGTGGAATGGCCCGACTCTCTCTCTCTCTCTCTCTCTCTATATATATATATATATATATATATATATATATATATATATATATATAGGGAGAGAGACAGACATACAGAGAGAGAGAGAGAGAGAGTCGGGACATATATATATATATATATATATATATATATATATATATATATACATGCCCTTTTGAAGCTTCGGGGGCGAAGGTGGCTTAAGGTTCGACATGGCGGGTTCGTGACGGCAAATAAATACTTATGAATTCAGTGGGGATGGTTTACTTTTGAATTTGCTAGGTCCTTTTAAAACAAATAATTCAGAGTGCAAGTTGGCCAAAGATTAACAGGTAACCCGTACACGTCTAAGGTTGCAAAATGAAGACAATAATGAAAATATACCTTTACTAACAAAAAGAGAAATAGAATTTGAATATACACAGATATAGGGGCTTAAATGGAAAGATCGCATAGGCGAAATTAAATGGCGGCATGAGACACAGGAGAGATAACTATAGGATTAGTGGTCAGCTTCAGTTTTGTGATTAAAAGGGGATTTTAAACCGGGGCTCGCGCACAAAAGATGGGACGATTCGGGTAGTTCAGATTATAGAATAATCTGTAGGCGTCAACGGTTTCGACTACTTACGTGTTAGGAAGGGCCAGTCGGGATACGATGACTACAATGAGGAAATCGGTTACCTTACGGGGCGGATGAGGGAGCACACGCAGTTTGGTCTTCGGAGATGGAAATCCTCGTCAAATACTCACCGATTGACTATCCTTGAGTTCACGGATGTCGATTTAGCATTCGTTGTCGAATCGAAATAGTCGTTGCCACCGATCACGACGGGCGAGCGTTTTCTTAGTTCTCACGCGGTATTAGGCGGAAGGTCTTAAAGTGCTACACGCTAAACCGAGTCGAGGGATTTATATAGACGGTTTACGGGGTGGCTTTAATGTCTTGGTGTGATCTTCCATAACTCGTGCGACCTTGGGGAAAAGGCAGCGACTCTTTCGGGGGAACCGAGATAAAGTTGTCGTAGAAAGTTCGATCTATGCCACAGAGCAGGAAGGCTAGCTGAAAGGACATGTGAAATGACGAAAATGTGTGCCTACACAAATACAGCTGAGGTGCAATAAAACGGCGTGGACTGCCTCCTTGCCGTAGATCAGCCGCGCTTTCAAACCCTCTATGCGGTGATCTGAGACCATGTGGGTACAGAAGGGCACGTGGTCGCTCTTTGACCTTATTCTTCTACGATTCCTCAGTAGCTTATTCCTAAATTTTGATCTCTCTTCTCGCACATTTCGACTATGTTGCGTTTGGTTATTTTAAAAATTAACACGAAATACATAGAGCATATATGCTTCAAATGGCTATATCTATGTTTAACAGAACAATCGCGGAGAAGAAACAAAAAATATGCAATTCACTGTTTAATAATCTGAACTTATGAAAAGAAATCAACAAATTAAAAATAATACCTTTTGAGGTTTAACTAAGATGAATAATATTCTCTTATCGATAATGATATTCAGGAGGCAAAGTGTACGACGTAGACACTGGTAAACCCCGTTTCTAGTTCTGCCAAATTTACTCACATTAGAATTATTTACTCGCTAGTTGAAGGCCGATTCTTGTCACCCTTCTGGAATGGGTTAGATACTATAGCACCCATGGTTTGGACCTTACGTATAACTCTAGATCATTCATTAGTAAGACATCAAAAACCAGAGGCAATCGGCGATATGAAGCATACCAACAACAAGCAAATTTATGAGACACAATTTCAAGCTCGCAGAAAATATAAAATGAACCTCAAAGCGGCACGGAACTGTGTATTCCAATACCTCCTTCCAATTTGTTCGAAGAAGCACATTTATCCTTTGTAATTTGATTTATATTCACGTTTCTACCTTTTCTATCACATTTTTACTTTTATTTTCTTCACTATGATATATGACAGAATTAATAGACTCATATTTTTAATAAATCCACAAAGTGAATAAAATATAGTAGTAAAAATGGCACAATCTAAAGATGGGCATTAAAACTTATATTTTATCTATGAATTTAAACTTATGGCGTTTCACGATCATAATAAATTCAGCAAATGTCCTTTTTCTTTTATGCAATTTGAGAGAACCCCCATTTTTTTTATTTCTTCGAACGAACTGACAGCGAATGGCAATAAAAATTCAAATAGTATAATTATGGTGGCTTAAATTTTGTTCATTTCTTCCCTAACTTTTGATAAGAGTCGCCTAAAACTTTAGGCTTCTTAGCTTCAGTATATTAGGATTACAAAATGAGTTGGTGCTAATTCGAGTGTAAAACTTTACATTTAGTCTATCATCTGTATATTTCTTCTGATTAATTTTTGTTTTGAACTATCAAAGGCGATTCTTGTTTAAGGAATAAGGTCAACTTCTAGACAATTTGAGTGAGGTTCTTAGTGACATTCAAACATTTTTAGGTCCCTAACTTTACTGATTAATTGACCTTTATTTCGGTAACTTTGACGCAAAGATGTGGCCTTGTATTTTTCCAAATTAAAAAGTAAATAAATAAATTAATATTGTTACTAGCCAAAATCAGCCCTACGTGCGTTTTTTACTGGGTCTGTGGCGCTTGTTCGCCTCACAAAATTAAGAAAGTGTGCGAGAGAATTTTTTTTTATTTTACAACACATTCAAAATTGGTGTGCAAGAAACAAAATCCATTTCACAATTTTTTACTTTTAAATGTACAGACAGACAGACAGACAGACACACGCATACACATACACCGCGAGGATTATTATAATAAGATCACAGCCGTGGCAAAGTGACCTAAATAGGAAATCCATCGTTTAAAAAAGGACAATGAATGTGGCTTAATTTCGCCTTACCCGGAAGCTGTTTAGGCCTTGATAAAGTAAAGTCGAGAAGATACATATGAGTAAATAAATTCAAGAGTAATATTTAGAAAACCGTATTCGCTTAAAACCAATCCAATCACTCCTATTGTGTCAAGCACATTTTAGCGAATCCATCTATATATAAGATATTGATCGGTCAATGTTACTATTATTATAATAAGAGTTTGAATTTCCATATTTTTTCTCTTCCTAAATTGTGAAGACGTCACAGTAGAAAGTATGTTTGCAAATAATTGAAACAATGAGGTCACATTGTCTAAATAATTCCGACCGAGCTTTCTTCGTCACCTTTTTTTTACATTTTCCTCTCAATTGGTTTGACAGATTTGCATTAGGACTTATGGCGAATGTGAAATATATTTTGAATAGCTCATAAAAGAGGTTCACGGCGGCTCTACTAGTTTCTTAAAATTTTTTAAGAACCCGATGTGATTGGCAAATATTTCAACTGTTGCGAACGGAGAGCGCAGTGTAAGGCATTTCGTCAGATCGCCTTTCCCCCTGAACAAATAAAGTACGTAATATAAAATGCTGCCTGCTTTGAGCGTTTACTAAAAAACTCTCGTGTTGGGGGTTGACTTTCCACCATAAAGGGTGGATCTGGGGAATATAGCTCATCCATTGTTAGGTAGGTACGAAAAGTTTGTATATTTTCACAAACTGGCAATTCGAAAATTGAAGGTTATGTTATTTTAGATCGGGTTGTTTCTGAATTATTTTAGGTTATTTATCCAAATCTGCTCTTCATTTTTAGTGGTTGTAAGCTAAAATGCGGCCAAATTGAGGTTCACTCAGATTTCGACGGAATTTGAATCAAACCCTTTAGCCACATTTCGCTTTCTGACCGTCAAAAAAGAAAATTGTTTGAAGAAACACAAAAAATGCCACAGAAAAAAGTAAAAAATGTATTTAAAAGTGATTTTGATAAATTAAATAGTAACCAAATTCTATCCTTGATGTTTGATTGCCTTCATGCTTTATCTTATGCCTGATGGAAGCAAGATTATAAATAGAACCCCTAGAATAATATTTCCCAACCTCCTAAGATATTACTTCAAAAAACTAAGCGAGCCGTTACCCCTCCTTCCACCCTGTCCCCTCCGACTTCACCCTTTTTGGATTGGCCACCAGGTCACCGCAAAAATTCACACCGAGGCATGACGCTAAAATTGAAGGCTACCTCCCCGCCGTCTCAATCTTCCCTCCCTCGGGTGGGGAGATTACTCATCTATTTTGTAGGTTCGCCACGAACAGCTTTTACGGCTTTAGCCGCTGGTCGCCCGTCTGGCCAGCTGTTTCCTGCCTCTGACACTTCCCCGCGAGGAGACACTCGGTTCTCACGGCCGATAACGAATGTTTAAGAATGCCCCTCTCGCTCTCCCTGTTTTGGAGAACTCCAGGTATATATGCACCCTCCCAAGGATTACAGATAGATGTGGTTAGACGTCACTTCCACGAAAGGAGTTCGATTAAACGAAGCTCTCTCCCGAGAAGCGTGAGTGGAGGTTGCAAGCTACGCAAGAGCTGGACATCACACTCGTATCTTCGGGTCAGGAAGAAGAGTCTCGTTAGGCAACGTCAGCCTTTCTCAAACCGCCTTCGGATCCAAGATTAGAGAAGCCGTCCTCCGAAGTTCTTCTCGTGACCTCTTGAGAATAAGAGGCCCGATAGCTCGTTCAAGCCGAGTTTGGAGAAGTCATCTCCCCCCCCCCCTCTTTGAAGTTGGCCTGGTGACCTCTTGAGGACAAGAGGCCCACATCTCGCAAAACACAAGTTTCTGCTGCTGGTTTTCGGCTACCTCCGTGAGTAATCAAGGTCACCAGGACCTCTCTCTAAGTTTGCCCCGCTTTTCTCTCGAGGTTCAAAGGAACTAAATCACTCACTAACCTGCATCTCCCATTATAACCATTCAATAACTCAGGTTATCTAATTAGTATTCGGAACCTAATTTCGTCTTATTCATGTACCTATATATATTTATATTTATTGTTGTGGCTTTTATTTAGTGTGTATTAAAATTGATTTTTTCGTTGCGTTTGGAATATTCCTTGGTCACGCAGCTGCAGCTATCTATTCAATTCGCACTCTTAAAACAATAACAGTTGTCGCCTTGCTTAGCCTACCTTAGATCCTGTGTGCGCATATTCGTGTACACTTGGCCATACTTCGACAAAGATATTTTACAAATAATGGTCAAAACGGATTTTGCAAGCAGCGCTATCTTAAAAAAAACAATTCTAATGAGAAACATAAGTGTTGTGAACCGTGAAAGGAAATTTACTAAACACAGCTATTAATTATTCATTCGAATAGAATAATACAACAAACCCCTCAATTTAACGCCAAAAAGGCAATATCAATGCTTAAAAAATGTAAAAATTTCCACTCTCACTCATCTCTCAACTGCTCTCCTCGTCCCATTTGGCTTTATTTTTTATATCGAGGAAAATCAACCCCTAAATAAACTTGACTATTTATTAGTGGATGACAGAGAAGAAAAAATAAGTTCAAATAAGAAAGAGAGAGATAAAGAGAGAGAGAGAGAGAGAGAGAGAGAGAGAGAGAGAGAGATATTGACAGGCACAAAAACACATGGAGGAAATATTTATAGAGGGACTGACTTCTTTTGTGTCAAGGTCATAGTTATTTGGGATTTGATAAGGGAGCTAACCACGGGAGGTCCTTTATTGCATCCCAAATAGGTATCTCTTCAAACTTAAGGGGATCCAACCTTTCCTTATTTTATTGCTTTCATGTTTATTGTGCGTCTCTCTCTTTTTTATTCATATTCTCTTCTTCACTTTTTTACAAAAGGAATTTTTTAAAGTAATATTTTGTCTGTCTTTATACAGCTGAAAGATGGAGCGTGATGTTCCGAAACTATTCCTGTACTTGTGAACTATTAAAGTCGTTCTTTCTTAACTTTTTTATTGATTATTTATAATAAAACATCTTAGAAAAGGGATTCAAAACAAAATTGTAAAAGAAGGGGGAAGTAAAGATTATCGGATATGTTCAATAGGTCGAATTGATATTAGACAACCTATGGTACGCAGAGCAAGAAAGTTACTTAACATTCCTCAATATGAATCCGGGTGCTAAGTAAAGTGGCTCTTTCCGTTGTGTGTGGGGGAGTGGGGGGTATACCCTCAAATACCTAAAATGGATGTTCCTAAAAACAAAGGTTATTGAACCATTAAACACTTAAAGGTAAATGATATTTTGATTGGAAGATTTTAATAACATCTTTTGACACCAGTTTTGTTTCTCACCTCAATTGTGCGAGGAGGCTTAAAGAAAAGAAGGCAGGTGTTCAAACAAAGAATCTCTTTGCTCCGAAGCTGTTCATTTCGTGGCTGGAATTTAAACATTGTCGATTGAAGAAACCAAGATCAGGAAGAGACCCTATGTTGGGAGAGAAGCTTGGAAACAAAAGGATTCTTTCTAAATACTTAAGACCAAGTTGCAAAATCGAAGAGGGGAATCTCCACGTAATATTCTAATGAAGGATTTTGTAAAGAAAGTGGTGAACTAAGGAGAATTGAAAGTGTTTGAGCTATACTAAGGGAGGCAGGATTTAAGGAGGCAAATTTAGATCACAATACATGACCAAAGCTTTCTGAATTTTTCACAGCCACGTATACAAGGACATATTAAACAGGCTATCATTAGCCTCAGGTTTATCCTTTGTCTATTCTAGCCCAAAGATGGCGGTTTCTCATCAGGGAAAGGAAATGAAATGTCATTCATTACCTATCACCTTAAGCTCCAGTCACATATTTAGAGATTGCACCTTCTTGACTGTGGCCACTTCCTTCATTTCAATCTCAGAAAAGAGCTAATGGTTTCAGGGATAGCCATGATATCCGTAGCCAAGTAAACGAATCCTTCTCAGTTGTCCTACGCCATCAAGATGATTGACTGCGTTCACCAGGTCCAAGACATTAACGACGACTTAAGTAAGCCATTGAGGGGCCCGGGTGGCAGCAGAGCTCTTAGATATTTGAGTTGAAGTCTGTTCCTTACTGCACAGCCAGCGTGGCCTAAGAGTGCGAGAATATTCGCGATTATATGACAAACAACATTTGGCTTCTTAGGTTTCAACTATGAACCCTTTGGAATACGAAGTCTAGTGCATTTTGGGTTCAGAGACCAGCCAACTACCAACACATCAATAGGGACACGATCAATGCGGCAATTGTGGATGTAATGAAAACATGAATGAAAATCACCTGATCCATTCATGCAGTCGCTTGCGAGGCCGATCCAAGGTTGCACCGAGGCCACCAGTGAAGCGAAGGCAAAGTTCCTTAGGAAATTTTTAACGAATCCACGTTGCAGATTCACATTTTACTGAGTTGGGGCGTACTTCAATACACAAAACTACATTTATGTTGCAGTTAAACGGTATGACTAATTATTAATGGAGAAATATACGTAAGACTATACTTTATAAGTGGATTAAATTCTAGACTTAACGTTAATATCTGAGACAATTTGGACGAAAGTTCTTGAGGTTATTAGGTAATAAAATGATATCGATTTTGGGGGTACCTGGTATATTTATTTTCCTAGATACTTATTAATATGGGGCTCTTGATAGCTTATTTGATATCGAGCTGGATTTGTAACGTGTAGGCATTTTTTTAATCTTATCGAGCGGATAAGCAATCCTTTCAGTGACATCACGAGCTGCCGGCCCATTTAGCTGATACACTGATACTTCAGCGGAGTTAAGTAGCTCCACACGCATCATCATGCTCATAACCAATCACAACACCGCTATCATTTCATTCCTAGCCTTAACAAAACAACATATCCAATTTATCCAATGTTCCAGAAACCTACCGATAGAGTACTATTGTCCCTTATATGGCGCTGATCGGGTCTTTTTAATGGGGTCACGAAGATCATAAGATTCTTTGTTGGTATAAAAAAGACAAAGCAACGCCTATACTCCCCCCCCCCCTTAGCGATGAGCAACTCTCTTTCCCTCCCCCCTCACCAGATGTTGTCTTTCTGATCTTTGTGTACGGGCATTATCTGGTCGGGTTATATCCTACACGATGAAATGGATGAATATCACTACCAATTATGCTACCTCACATTTGGACATATAACGCGTATATAATTATAAATAGTCTGGTAAAATAGGTGGCACCCTCATACATACAGCAAAGGGAAGACAGGTATAATAACATGAGATAAATAGTGCCAAAATAATTTACAAAAATTTCAAAGAAAGATAAAACTGGATAAAGGATAAATGGAAACAGACAGCAACCTAACTAGAAAGAGACAAGTAGATCATAAGGCTAATAAATAGGAAACAGTAGGAAAAAAACTGAAGAATCTAAAACAGACAGGCAGAAATCAAACCCAAAATAAATATATTAAAATATCGATGTTCGATCATCCTCAGGATGAGAACAGCTGGAAATGAAACCGCTTTGCGAAGGAGAGGAGATAATTATTCTCTTTATGGGCCTCGACCTAAGTCTGATGGAATTGTAATCTAAAACGAGACGTTTGGCTGAAATTGCAATTATTTTTATGAAAATATAATTGATAACGATGTAAAACGAAGCGACTACCTTAATCCGTTAGGTTTGAACATTTATTAAAAAGAAAATTAGCAATGTCGATGATTAAATTCCTGTAGTTGACGATTTACTGAACTTAATTTATTAATTATAAATGACTATGAATTGTGGGCAAAAAGATGCATCCAATTCTTTTTAGGGAATCTTAATTTGCTCCAAAAAAAAGATTAGAATTGGTCGTTAAAACTGTATCGGACTTCATTCTAGAGCGCTCGCATAACAATTTATTCGTGTATTCTATAATTGCCGAGTTAATAACTGCAAAAGATATGCATCAGGTTATTCCAAAAGATTTTGCCGATTATTTTTTAAACAACCACAATTTTACAAAAACCAATAGCATGACTTAATATTTCGATTGTTTATTTGTAGCTATTTGAGTGTACTAGTACTTAGTTATTGGTAATGGTAATGAAGGGTTGTGTGTATACCTTTAATTAGATTCTTTTGTTATTAAGGGTATTTTATTTGGAACTTCAAATCTTCCTTTCAAAATTATTTTTTGTATAATGAAAACTTTCAACTTGAAATTTGGAATGTTAAAACTTCACAAAGTTCGAATATAGAAAATCGAAAGAAAAATCTATTTATATTCGCTAAATTTCCTATCTAGAAAGGTTCAATTGTTTGCCTTAAAAACATTTAGTTTGTTTCCTCAAATCTTGTTGCTTTCACAATGTTAAGATTTTGTGTTTAAATACATTTAATTTTTATGATCAAATTTTCCTAGATCTAAAATTTTAAATATACTTTTCAAATCTGCCTTTAATTCTTCTTACTTCCCAAAATTTATAATTTGGGGGTATCGAAAAAATACAATTTATTACAAAAATATTCTTACTTTAAAAGCTCAAGTTTATTTTATACTAAAAACATTTAGGCATTAATAACTTTGGTTTTTGTTCGCGTGTGACCGACATCTCATTATGTCGGTCGGTCGGTCGGTTCCCGTTTTATTTTTTTGTTTTTCTGTAATAACATTGTAACTATTAGGCCGATTCTAAGGAAATATAGAAACCTTATGTTGTTTTACATTTTTTTGAATGATAGAATTGCCAAGATCCTCCCAAGGTTAGTCTGTGAATTATTGAAAGTTTTGAAGGTTGTAAGGTCATAAATCAGATAAGTGAGAGCACGCGACTTTTTGGTCAGCATAACTTGTTTAGTCGCGGGCGACTGTATAACTCACTATGTCGGTCGGTCCCCGTTTTGCTTATTTTTTTGTTTTGGTAATAACATTGTAACTCTTTGGCCGATTTTAAAGAAATTTAAAATGTTTGTTTTACATTCTCTTTCGAATACTATAATTTCAAGCTCCTCCCGAATTCATCCCGCAAATTATGTTGTTTTGGCAATAACATCATAACTATTCAGCCGATTCTAACGAAATTTGAGAACCTTATGTTGTTATACATGTTCTTTCGAATGATATAATTGCCAAAGTACTCAGAAGGCTAGCCAAGGAATTATTTGGCGATAACATCATAACTATTCGGCCAATTTCACGGAATTTGAACCTCTTATGTTCTTTTACATTCTCTTTCGAATGAAATAATTGCCAAGGTCCTGCCAAGGTTAGTTCAGGAATTATTGAAAGTTTTGAAGGTCGTAATGTCATAATTCAGTATATGTGAGAGCACGCGCCTTTGGTCAGCAGACCTTGTTACCTAATGTAAGGGAACCCCACGTGGAATATATTGAGCAGACGGAACTTCCACGCACTAAAGAAGGCCCCGTTACGCCTAAATTGGTAAGCCTAACCCCCCACTTCCACAAGCGGTAGCCTCAAACCGTTTCTCCTACGATTCACCTTAACGCGGACTAGAATAGCGTCTCTGCAAAAAGATTCGAGGCCATTCGAGAGTAGAGCTGTTTTCCGCTAACCCCCCTCGGGGAGAGCCTGGGAGATAAATAGTGTTCGACTCCCAAGAGGAGACACAGAGTTGAGAAGTCTCGCCCAGAACCCAGAAGATTTCTCTATGGTTCCAAGTCAAGTGCTAGCAACAAAGCAAAGTGACAGCTAGACTATTTGGTGTATTTGGAATTAGCCCCAGCCAGGAGGTAATTCCACTGAGCGATCGCCCCGAGTGATTTTCTCGACTTCTTTCATCAACTCCTGTCGAAGCCCTACTCATTTCGGGTAGCCGAAATACTCTCCCCTGGACCGGAAGTTACTCCCCCTTGCTTTTGGAGAACAGTCATCACTCCAACCTCCCGCTTTGAAGTCCGAGGGGCCTCACCTCAAGTGCAGAAGACATCTGTAAACCAACCCCTCTCCCCCTTTTAGTAACCCAATTGAGTTAATCCCCCACCTATTTGAATAGTCTTCTTCAGGAATACCTTAAGTTCTAACTTCATAGCCTGATTTATAACTACACTTTCCCCTTTCATTTACTGATGTGATTTTGCCCGTTAATTCTCTGAGGTAATTTTACCCATCAATTCTCTTATTATTTTTGTGTAAATAAAATTATATTTTTGTACATGTCTCTTTAAATATCCTTGAGCTTTGCCATTGTCCATAATTTACCTGACCTCGTTGCACTCTTTTACGCTACTCAGCCCGTCTAAACTCGTGGTTTTCCGTCTTTTTTGTCGGCTCACTTTCAAGTTACTGGTCCCTCCTTTATAGATATAATATGGTATTGATATAATATAATGTCATAACCCGACACATACAAATCTTTTTGCTGTATGAAGGTTTGAAACTAAAATATTTTAAGCGAGAGCAACAGTTTTGTGGCGATATCCTGCATCCTCAAAAGCTTTAAACCAGAAGCGCGACACAAGATGATGATGATGAGTGATGCAGACCCGATCCTTTCAGGCTATTTGATCAGTGTCTGTAAGTGAATCGATTGAGTTTATGAAATGCAAAGTGTAGTTTTGATATGGAAAATGAGGTGGAGTGTTACTCAATACCTTTACATTAGAGATATTGCAGATGGTTGTTCTATTTCAGAAAACGAATAAATGGGATGAAGACTTTGCGTGGGTTGGAGCGAATGGAGTACGATTAGGTATAGATCAGGGTAAGACAGTGGTTTTGAGTGATAAAGGAATGATGGATTGGTTGGTTATGAATGTTTGTCCCCTAGAATTATGTGGGTATAGTTGAGATTTGCAAGGGGGGAAGTGTTCCTTGTATTTGTGTATAGAACATGTAATTAAAGACGTAAAACTGAAAAAAATAACTTCTGGATTGATTTGGAATAAGTTTCGATAGAAAAGAGAATGGGAATAGATGGAGGATTCTAGGTGAGATGAATGAGCGAATCGGTGAAAATGAGAGTGACAGCTGGAGCTTTTATTAAACCCGAAAAAAATCAAAATGGAGAGATGTTGGTAAGATTCTGTGCCGAGAGAATCTTGTGTATAAAAAACATTCTTTTACACATAAATGTATATAAATATACAGTAACGAACAAAAATTCAGAATGTCTGTATTTCTATTTCGCCATCATCCATAACCTTTGCCAGAAAAACTCCAAAGTTTTTAAATTTGGTGTACAGGAAAACATACAGGTATAAAGTACGCATAGTTAAAGTTTATTCAAATTTGGATAAACCAAACGAAAGTTATCAGCTTACATCCCCCAAAAATGGGAGATCAAAAAGTGGAATAGGGTTCTTTGGACCGATAAGCCCAAGTTTGAAACTTTAAGTTGTAAACGTAGATTTATTATAAGGACGAGAATGGCTGAGCAAATGGCTTCTCTGTGTATTGTTTCTAGGAGAAAGTATGATGGCGGTATTGTTTTAATATGAACCTCGTTTTATTTAGACGAAGTCCTTCCTCATGCTGGCACACGGGGGATGACAGAAGACTTCACCTCGCCGTTATTGCTGTGGCGAACCTATCAGGCCTTGCCCTCGATATGCGCACACACGATGTAGTCGATGGGATTAAGGTAGTGATTGCGGCGGCCAAACCACCTAGGTTCCCTACTTCATTTTTGCCCCCAACCATTCTTGCATGGTCTTGACCGTATGGACCGAGCACTGACCTGCTGAAAGACGTAGTTCGCTTTTTGGAGGTGGATCTTTCTTAGCCAGTGCAAGTGGTCCTGTAACCGGCCGCAAACCAAACCGGCGTCATCTACTCTCCATTCAAAGCTACGACGCAAAGCATTATTACGGAGGCTTAGTGCTCAGATTTGTTAACGTAGTTGGCCTCGGAGTCTTCCTTGCCAAAGTTTATCACGGGATTGACCTACTTGTTGATGACCGGATCGACTGTGGAGGTCTTCATCAGAAAAAAATAAGAATTCGATTGCTATGACTGAAGTCGTTGAAAAGGCGACGACAGCGCTCCAGACGTTGTATCGAAAGCCTCGCTAAGCAGAGGCTTTTCCGAGCAATTCATGCTCTTCACGCCATTCTTTTTGACAGCTCTGGACATAGTGGTCAACGAGAATGTCTTCTTCTTGAACGAAGTCATTTTAAACTTTAGAGCACTTTCGAGAACTTTTCCACAGCAATACAGTTGACAAATTTAGATCTTGTTTAACGAAGTGGATATTTGAGATCTTCTCCGATCCTGATCCTCTCTGCGATTCTCTTGGCAGTCATCAGTCTGATGTTAAGCTGCTAGGCGATGATAGAATTTTGTGATCTTCCATCTCGACTCACTTGCATCCAATAGAAAAGAAGTTTTAATGAAAGTTTCTTTTAAAAGTTTACTTTTGAGTTTGTCTGCTGGTACTTTTCTATCACACAAGTAAACCCCTCGAAAGATCAAAATACTGAGTGTAACCAAATTCTTGCAAAACAGGTATACAAGAATTTAGACCTCAAACAAATTTTATTAATAAATACAGGCAAGTGATGCGCTCAATCAATATTTTTATGATGTCTCTTGTTTAACAGCATTGCTTTAATTAGTTAAGGCATGCTAGAGACCAAACTTTTGATGATATAAAAATGGTATTGCGCATTTTTGTTCAATAAGTAGCCTCAACTTCTGATAGTCAGATGGCTTATGTTTATCATCTACCAGTATGATTGTTGCCTACAGATTCTCTTTTGGGCTTTCGAATCTGGCAAATTTCCTGATCAAGGCCATATAAGTTCATTGTTATTTTGAGCAAAATTCTTTTAATTGCATTTGATGTGTGAAACTTTGCAGCATCATAAGGATGTATACAGTTATCATCCTCAAATTGGACCTGAACTGTTGGGAAAAGGTGCTAAAGAAGTAGGTTTTGCTACAGTTTTGATTTCATGGCAGTGGTCTCGGGCAAAATTGTTAGTGCTCCAGTTCCCTCGGATGAGAAGCAGCTCCAGAAATGAACAATATCTGGATGCTTCATCGTGAGCACGATACAGGACTCGTGAAAGTGCTCCCTGTTTCTCCTTATATCGAAGGATTTTCCAGAGTTCCCAAACAAGCAAAAAGGAGATTCATCAGACATGACTCCATTTTTTAATATTTCTTACAAAGTGGAACCCAACCGTAAGGTTCTTTTTGGTCAAAACGCTTCTTTGCAGCCTTTTTTGACTTAAGACCTTTGTTTAAAACTCTCCGCTTAATATTGCGTGCTGAAACTTTCACAACTAGCTCTTTCCAATCGTGAGCAAGCATGGCAATGGAGACAAAACTGATCTAGAGTTTAGATCTTACCAGGAGGTGATCTGGAATTCACTAAAGTACTTGGGCGTCCAGAAGACTTCTTCAAACGAGTATACACATTATTTTTAAAGTCATTAATGATCATAAAAATGGTGCTCATTGATGCAATAACCTTGGTTGCTATCTTATTGCATTTCAGTACACTTTGGTGCAGAACACCAATGGTTGCACACTTTTGTTTAGAACAAACTTTTCTGGCATTGAAAAAGATTCAAATATTTTTTTAAAAATATTTTGAAATATATTATAATTACAAATCATCATTTATTTAACGAATATTTATCATCATTTGTAAACTTCTGATCGAATAGGTACTCAAAAACTCCTCCTATAGGATTTTAAATTTAGCGAAGGAATGCAGTTTTTTTTTATTTTTTTGGAAATGAACACTGTTTAATGAACTGGAAGAAATTTCTGAGTAATTATGCCTATCACGACAATTTTTAAAACGAATAAGTAAAATAAAAATATATATTACCGTCAAAACCATTTGCCAGGGCTGTACATGATATCTACTCCGGTTATATAAAGTGTTATGCTGATGACCAAGTTTGAGGGGGATTTTGAAATGATGATTTTAGAATTTGACAGGGTGTGGTAGATCAGTAGTTTCATTTGAATGCAGAAAAGTTTAAAGTAGTGGTATTTAGGTGTAAGAATGAGGTGAGGTGTGTTATCCGAGATTTTGGTGTGGCCATTGAGAAAGTGCAAACATATAAGTCTTTAGGATGCAATGGAAATGATAATGTACGAAGGAAGCAGATTACGACCAATGGGTTTCAAATAGTAGGATAGCGTTCGGATGCAAAGAGAAAGTTAGTAACTCTTCAAGATTTGAGTATGGAATGTGCAAGAAAGCTTCATCAGGGTATGCTAGTGCCAAAGTTTCGGTATGTAAGAATAGGAACGGATAAAGGAAGTTCTCTAGTGAAAGTAGTGCAAATGGACAAATTAGGAGGGATGCTTGTTATGTGAAAGATGGATAGAGTAAGGAACGATGAGGTAAAAGATCTTTATGTTGTGAATAAGTCTGTAAATGAGTTTGTGACGGAAAATATTCCCAGGCGGTTTAGGCATGGAAGTTGTTTCTATAAAAGGCTATTTGAGGCGAATATAAAAGTGATGGTGTGCGAAGGTCAAGAATATGGCGTTAACGGTGTATGAATTAGGTGAATGAGGAGGAAGTGAACTATATTGTGTATACTAGATGTTCATGATTAGAAGTTATTAATTAAATGTTTAAACAAATTATTAGTGACTGTATCACAGCATCCCTGATACCTGGTGTACATCTTTCATATCCTAAGGCAATCTCGCCCCTGTTCATTATTCATTGATCCCAGATTCTCAGAAAACCAATCAATATGTGAGAATAATAAATGTACTTTAAGGGTCTTGCTGCATCTGAGGTCCCTGTAAGGGATGCGGCTATTTGCCTTTCTGGCCGCCATGCTGACGGGACTCAAAGCCCAGTCCGGCCCCAGCTTAGTCTCTTGTCCTTCTTTCAGTCAGGCTGTGTTTCTCCCCTACTTCCTCACTTCCCCTACAACCTCTCCCATAACTTTCTCTGGTCAGCCTCTATTTTCACAGTGTAGATACTGACCCTCTTTTCAGCGAACTATCCCAGATCGGGGCTAAGGGGGGAGAAGACAATGTTCCCTAATCCTTGAGCTTCGGTTTGGGATGGTGGGTTTTTAACAATCTGCTTCATCCCCACTCATACCTTACTCACATCCTCTTTCTTTCTCACTTCACTATCTATCGTTTTACGCCGTGCCCAAGGTGGAGCCGCCATGACGAACGGCTGCCAGGTCACCAGGCGTGAGGGGGGGCCTAAAATGGCGACACCTGACTCTGCCAGCCCCGATCGCACCCCTCGCAGAGCGGGATACTACAAGGAGTGATTATCGTTTGATTCCCGCCTGATGCCTGATTATGAAACTGGGCCAAAAGGCCTCTTTCCCTTTACCCCTCACCATCGACGGAGCCTTTTTCTGGCAGCTCCACCGAAAAAAATGAGGCCCCCCTTAGCTCTCGCAGGGGACCCTCCAAAACTTTTAACCGGAGAGAAGGCTTACTCATCTTATTTTGCTATGGGTGTAGGGGACTCCCCTCACCTCCTTGTATGGAGGTGACCTCGGGTGCCTCCCTGTTTCCAGTGGCAGTCCCGCCTTTACTTTCAAAGGGGACTGCCAAGTAAGCCAAAAGGCAGCCCATAACCACCCGATCCACGTTGAAGCGGATTGGTATGGCAAACCCTTTTAGGGGGGAGAGGTTAGAGAGGGCCCATCGGCTCCTTCCCTCAAAAAACCTGCTGGCTCGGATATTGACCTTAGCGGGAGTCGAGGCACGTTCCCCCCCACCCATCAAACCCAACTAGACAGACAGCTCAAAATGGGACCTGTGATGTCCTTGAGAGGATGGTCCCCTGAGCCATCCCCTGAGATAGACATGGTCCTTGATTCAACCCAGCACCAGACGGTAGGACCTTCTATTGGGGGGGAATCGGGGTTAGGCGCCAAACACCGAACCCTAGTCCGCTCCTGGGTAAGGTCGTTCTCAGACGGCTCGAGTCTCCAAGGCATTACTGGGAGGAGAGGGATCTCCAATTTCGGCTAGTGTCCCTGCGATCGCCATGAACTTCTCGATCTCGGAAAAGGACCTTGCTGAGGCTGGTCCATTTGGCCTGAGTTTCCTGCCGGAGGAGGGGAGAAGCGGGTTCATTCCCCGCCCTTCTCTCTTAAAAAGAAAAGAAAAACAAGGAAATGACGAAAAAGACTTGGGGCTCCTCTTCATCTGCGCTGACGGGACTCAGCGCCCCGTCCGGCCCCAGCTTAGTCTCTTCTACTTCTTTCTGACAACCTGTATTTATCCCCTACTTCCACAACTTTCTCTATGTTTACAGGGTAGATGCTGACCTTATTTTCTCCAACTATCCCGGATCGGGGCAAAGGGGGGAGGGGACAATGTTCCCTAGCACCTGAGCTCTGGTTTGGAATGGTGGGTTTTTAACAACCTGCTTCATCCCCACCCATACCTTCCTCACATCCCCTTTTCTTCTCACTTCACTATCTATATTTTACGCCGTGCCTAAGGTGGAGCCGCCATGCTGAAGGGCTGCCAGGTCATCAGGCGAGAGGGGTGGCTTTAAATGGCGGCACCTGGTTCTGCCTGCCCCGTACGCACTCCTTGCAGTGGGGGGAGGGGGTACTGCGAGGGGTGATGAGCGTCTGCATCCCGTAGAACAATTAGAGTCCCCATGCCCGATGAAGCAAATAAAAAAACTCCCCCTTCCCCCCTCATAATCAATGGAGCCGCTTTCGGAAAGATCCACATAAAAAATGAAGGTCCCCCTCCCCTGTGTTTTTACAGGGGACCTTCCAAACCTCTCTAACCGTGGAGAAGGCCTACTTCTTGCCTTCGCCTACGGTTGTAGAAAAACCTCTTCACCCCCTTGACTGGAGGTGCCTTCGGGGCCCTCCCTCTTTCCATCGGTAGTCCCCCATTCACTTTCTAACGTGACTGCCAAGAGAGCCAGCAAGCATCCCATAGCCGATGGCTCCCCATTGAAGCGGCTCAGTAGGGCAAACCCCTTTAGTGTGGAGAAGAAGGCTATGCTTCATCAGTCACTTCACTCAAAAGACCTGCTAGCTAGAATATTAAATCTAGCGGAGGTCAAGGCCTGTACTTCCTAAGACAAGACTCATGACACTACTGCCAATACGACATGTGATTTCCTGGGTGAGGGGGGGGCAACTGGAGGCCCCACTCGAGATAGACATGGTCCTTGAGGCAACCCAGCCTCAGACGGTAGGGCCTTCCATTGGAGCAGATCCGAGCTTGGCGCCAAGAACCTAACTCAAGTCCACTCCTATGCAAGTTCATCCTAAAATGGCCAAGGTGTCCAAGGCAGGGCAAGGAGAGAAGAGATCTCCTCTTCCGACCAGTGCCCCTACCACTGTCAGGACCTTATCCATCTCGGAGTAGGACCTTGCAAAGGACGGGCAATCTGGCCTGTGGGTTCCCCGCCAGCGAAAGGAAGAAGAGGGTTCATATCTCGCCATCCTCTCATAAAAAAACAACAAAAAAACTAAAAAGACTTGGAGGTTCTCTGCATCCGCGGGGACTGCTGGGACGGATTGGTCTGCTGCCACTGCAGTTAGTGACCGAGCCAAAATCAGCACCTCTGGCCCCTTTGCCCCACCCCTCGGGTGCAGAGCCACTGAATATGAACAAAAGTGCTAATGCGCAGATCGGAACCTCGATTACATCGTGTCTCTCATTCAGAGATTACCCGGCGTTTTCGAGCCCGCTGGCTTTAAAAGCTTTATTGTTTTTCGCTCCATTGACACAGAATGTTAGCTAAGGCAACATTACTCATCAGAGGAGCGCTTTAGCTAGTGTGATTGGTAGAGGGCCGAAGGTGACCCGTTTCTCGGCAGGAGCCTTTCGGCGAATCCTGCGGATCCATCTGAGGCGGCCAAGATAAGTGGACTTCAGAAACTTGATGGCACCCCGGGAGTGTGACTGCACTCTACCATGAACTTTGTGAAAGTAGTAGCTTATGCGAGGAAACTCGTGGATTACTCCATAGAAGATATCACTCTATAGCTGGTTGACCACAGGGTGGGGGTGTCAAGGTCGAGCGTGTGATGAGAAAATAGGGAGGGGCATGAAAAGCAACCCATACACTCTTCGTAACGTTCGACTCTGACAAGCTACCCGAGTCGGTGCGTGCTGGTTGGTACCGCTACCGCATGAAGGCATTAGTGCCACTGCCGTGAAAGGGCTATTTCTGTCACGGCTTTGGCACTATGAATCGCTCATGTAGACGTGCAAAGTCGGGGTAACCAGAAGTCTGTGTAAAATGCTCCAAGGCCGCAGACGACAAGTTCAAATCGTCTGTGGCCAAGTGTATAAATTTTGGAGAGCCACTCACGCTTCTTCGAAGCAATGTGGTGCATATCTCCTCAAGAAAGAAATCCTGGCTGTTCAGGCCCAGGATTGTCTCTCATTCTGCGAGGCTAAGGACTTTGTCCTGGTGCGCTCAGCTCCGCCTGGGACGTCTTACGCCTCAATGTTTAGAAAGTCACCCTCTGCACCTGGCCGATCCAGGCCAACAGGTACGTTTGTTTCGGCGCCAATTCGGAGCCCTTCTGCGGGGTCTACTCGACCCGAGCGCTCCCCTGTTAAAGCTAGCGGCACAAAGGGTTTACACGGATCCTTGGCTAAAACCAGGGCTCTATCTTACCGTAAGCGTGACCGTTTCCTGTAAGGCGAAACGGCCACGCACCTTCACCGAGTCGTGAGACTCACAGGAGGCAACACCCATGAATTTAGTCGCCAGGACATCTACCGGGCTCCTAAAACTGCTCTCCGAATGGAAGAGAGCAATCGAGGAGCTTCGACTCCTTCGCACACGCCTAGTTGTAGGCTGGGTGGCTCGGAGACGGTGGACCCTTGAAAAGAGGCCCACCCGACTCCAAAGCAACAACGCTCACCTAAGGTTTCGAAACGAAGGGAAGAAAAGACTTGCATGGCAAGCCCCAACCCCGCCCAATAATTCCTTGAAGGTGTCAGCGCCTTCAGCGCATTGCCCGGCAAACAGTACCTGGGTTTCTGCCTCCGGGAAGTGTAAGGCCATTCCCCTGAGGGTAATCTTTTCTGAGTGGGCCTCTGCGTCTCCTACAAGCTAGGCCTGGGGGACATATTCCTTGAATGAAATTGCCGTTGACCCCGGGCCAACTGGAAGGAGCTGCGAGGCTCGTATCCTCCGATTCCCCGTTAGCTATCTTTTCGCAGAAGACTATGCTGGGCGCATGTCCCCTGCCCGCCCTCCCGGGGTATAAGAGTTTTGCGACCACACTACCACAAGATGCGGCGGGTGGGAGGATGTGCATTTCACATCCAGCATGATGTCTCCGTTTTTCTCTTCGCTTTAAATACATCTTTTCAGGCAGAAGCTGTGCAGCTGCACCTTAATAGGAGATATATTGTTATTTCCGCGTTCATTCCACCGTCAGCCGACTTCGACGCGGGAGACTTCTGCCGCATCGTGGCACGTTTGCCGAGGACCAATCTCTTGCTCGGAAATCTAAATGGTAGACACCCGCTGGGGAGACTACTCTATTAATCCCCGGGGTCAAATCCTTGCCGACATGATCCACGAGCTTGAGATGGGTGTCCTGAATGTGGATGAGTTTACGCATACCTGCCCGAGGACCGCTTCATTTTCCTGCCTTAATTTATCTTTGTGTTCTCCGGATACACAGCACGATTTTGATTTGCGAGTGGTTGATGACCTCCATGGTAGAGATCACTTTCCCATTCAAATACCATTTAATTCGCAACTGCCGACAGAGAGACCGAGCGGGGGTGCTTGTTGCGGGCGCGGTGGTCTGAATTTCAGGGAATTTCTGAATTCTCTTTCGGTTGAGGAGTTTAGGTTGGTAAATGAGGCCGTCGTGTTCTTCTCCGGCGACCTGCTCGACGCGGAACTGGCTACTATTCTTAGAAGGTCAGGCCATTTTGCGCGCCGACCACTCAGGTGGTAGGGACTGAGTGTGAAACGGCCCTCAAGAAGAAGCGCTATGCCTACATGCGCTATAAGCCCCACCCTAACGATCTCAGTGTTAGTGAATTTTCTACGGGCTAGGACTAGGTTCTACTAAATTTCGAAGCAAGCCTGCCACTCTTCGAGCGATTATACCTGTCTTCACTTAACAGGAAAGACCCCTCAAACAGAGGTGTGGAAGCGAATCAAGAGAGTTCGGGACAAGTTCTCGCTGGACACCACTCGCGTTCTCCAGGAGAATGGGACCACAATCTCGGACCCCGCGTCCGTAGCAAGATCCTTAGCGACCGCTTTTTCCGCATTATCTAGCAGTGATGCTGCCCTGCCAGCTTTCAATGCACGTCGTGATGTCGCGGAAGGCCGCCGGCTGGACTTTACCTCCAGAGGCGGAGAACCTTCAAGGAAAAGTTTACTATGAGTGAGTTGGGTTCCACTCTCGCTTCGTGCGCGGACACCGCCCATGGTCCAGACGATGTCGCGTACGACATGCCTTGACACCTGGGTGAGCAAGGCATGGCCTTTCTGTTAGATTTGTTCAACAGGATCTGGGTGGAAGGTCTTCTCCCAGACTCCTGGCAAATCGCTACTGTGCTCGCCTTTCGCAAACCGGGAAGAGATCACTTAACTCCGACCGGTTTCCGCCCAATCTCTCTGACCCCCTGCGTGTGCAAGTTGATGTAGAAATTGGTAAATGTTAGATTAGCCTTTTTCCTGGACAGCGGAGGCCATCTGTCTTCCGCACAGTGCGGCTTCCGCAAGTTCCACTCCACGTCGGATGCTCTGCTTCGACTGTTAAAATGCCGTCTGCCAGGCTTTCCTTCGTAGACAGCACTACGCCATGGTGTTTTTCGATCTGGAGAAGACCTATGATACCGCATGGCAATACGGTATTATGGAGACTCTCCACACGATGAGGGCGAAGGGACGCCTCCTAATATTTATATCTGAATTTTTGCGAGATCGTCAATTTCGCGTACGGGTGGGGGGAGCCCTCCTGGCCCAAAGGAGCAGGAAGAGGGTGTCCCGCAGAAAAGTGTCCTCAGTGTCACACTCTTTGCCCTGAGCATCAACGGCATTACCTCAGGGCTGCCGGAAGATGTTCTCGCTACGCTCTACGTGGACGACCTTTTGATCTCCTTTGGCGCGGTCCAGATGCCAACTCTGGAGCGTCGACTCCAACAGGCAAAGAACCGCGTCTCTCGCTATGCCGAAGCGCACAGGTTTCGTTTTTTTTGGCCAAAACTAAGGTGGTGCACTTCTGCCGCCATCCACGGCTTCACCCCGACCCAGATTTGTTTCTTAATGGGGTGCGCCTGGATGTGGTTGAGACGCACCATTTCCTTGGTCTTGTATTCATCCGACGCCTAACCTAGGAGGCTCATATTCACAGCCTTAGGGTCTCTTGTACCCGCGCCATGGACATTCTCCGTTCCGTGACGTCCAGCGCTTGGGGCGCTGATAGGGCTACTGCCTTACTTTTTTATCGATGCTTTGTTTGCTCGAAACTCGACTACGGATGCGAATTATATTCATCCGCAGCCGAGCGTTTATTTCGTTAGGTGGATTCGATCCAACACACCGGCCTTCGCCTTGCGACCGGTGCCTTCCGCACTTTCCCAATTGAGAGCCTGTTGGTCGATGCTGGGGAGATGCCACTCGCTCGCGTGCAGTGCATCACTCGCCTGTACACGCGAGCCCGGCGTCTCCTCAGGCGCCAACAGCTCTCACTGCATCCGCAGCTGATCTCGATGGTGCCTATGCCACGGAGAGACGCCAGTCATACCCTAAGCCCTTTGGGTTTAGGGCCAGGAAACTCCTTCGAGAGGTAGATATAGCTCTCGGGCCGGTGGCATCCCTGGTTCTGCCCAGGACGCCACCCTGAAGGGTACCACATTTGGCTATTTGTCGCCACGCCTCTGGTCCCAAAGCTTACACTGTGCCGCGAGTCTTGCGTTCGACCTTTTTGGAGCACACATCGTGTCACGCTGGAACCATGCCAGTGTATACGGATAGCTCCAAGTCCGAATAGGGGGTCGGCTTCCACGCCGTATCCCCTCTGTTTGAAGTCAGCGGGGCTCTACCAGGCACTGCGTCTGTCTTCACGGCCGAGCTGGTGGCAATACACCACTCGGTACGGGAGATTACGTGACGTGCCCGGTTGGGAGACCGGATTGTGATCTATAGCGACTCACAAAGCGCCCTGAGTGCTCTAGGGGCATTGCAATCTCCGCATCCCCTGGTTCGCGATATCCGTGACGCCACGGTTTTGGCGAGCCGGGCGGATGTCTAGATTATCCTCTGCTGGGTCCTGGACATGTAGGAATTGCGTGGAATGAGCGCGCCGATGAGGGCGCCAAAGAGTCTGCGAGGACTCTGCGACCGGACCAGCGTTTAGCTCTTCCTCACACCGACTACATGGTAGGAATACGGGCAGCTCTTCGGACTGTTTGGCAAAGAAGATAGGAGACGGTCGAAGAGAACTTAAAGTTGCGTGCCATTGCGCCGCGACTGTTCCCATGGACCTATGCCCCATTGCCGCGGCGGCTCCAGGTTGCTTTTTGTCGTCTCCGAATCGGACACACTCGTGTGACGCATCGCTATTTGATGGAGCGCTTGCCTGCGCCCTATTGCAACGACTGCGTCGTCCCCCAGACTGTTCGGCACAGTCTTGTCAAATGTCCCAGTCTGGTTGATCTTCGCGCACGATACCTGTCCCGGTACCGGGATGGGCGGGGTCGCTACCGCCTGTCCCTTGTACTCGGGACAGATTCGTGCACATTGACTTGTGGACTTGTTGACTTTTGGGGGGAGGCCGGGCTTCTCCCCTTTATTTAAGGTTCTTTTTGTTGTTTTTCTGTTGTTGTTGTTTTGTAGGTTGCACTCTCCTGCACCGGGGGGAGGGGAACCTCCCTCTGCTGCCGGAGATTGCTTCCTGATTGTTAAGTTTTTCAAATTTATATCATTGTTAAGTTTTCATATTTTTACTTTAAAGTAGCCTAGTTCTAGGCTGTCGTGTTTTTCGGCAACTTATGCCCAAGTGGGTAGTTGCCAGATGGGCTCTATAAAATTAAAAAAAAAAAAAATACCCTGTTGAATCTTGAGTCTATTTACTCTAAAGTCCCTTAGGAGAGGTTTTCTCTTTGATGCTCATCCATCTCTTCCGCGTACGCCTCTCAGTTGTGACTCTTATAGTGTTTCCTTGGAGGGAATGATACTTGATTTGGATTTAGTGAAAGTGTCAGAACAATCATTTCGTAATCGCTTATCGACGAGGGACCCTTTTATATCAGAGTTGAGCTGTAAGTCTGAGGATGCGAGAACGATATCGGGTTTGGTGGCTCTTATTTGTCCAATGAAAGATGGAAACCATGGATCGGTTCGAGCGCCTATGTTCCTTCCGTAAAGAGTATCTAAGTTCTTTCCAGCTTTATTAAAATTGCCATTGTACACAGATGCCTTGGTTCGGGCAATCAAGTCGCCCATGAGCACTGCCTGGTTCTTTTCCCCGAATATATTCAAGAAGTTGTGTAAGGGTAAAATGTCCCTCCAGGGGGGTTGGTACCCGGTCATAATGTTGAGATCTTCAGTGCTTGTTTTTACACTGATAGTCAGGTAGGACTCATCCAGTTTATTGGGCTTAGTAAATCTAATATCGTTCCTTACCGCTATTGCGACGCCGTCATAGTTAATTTCGTTTGTGTTCTTTGTGATTACTGTGTAGTTGAAGAGCTTGATTTTATTTGCTGCTGGGTCTACATTGATTTAATTCAAGAGGATTATCTATGAGTCCTCTTTAAGTATGCGTTAATTAGGGCAAGCTTTTTGTCGTTCCAACATGCTACATTGTGGCTTATTATCTTCAATTATCTTATGTGTGCCATTATTTGCTCGTTTTCGTTTCTAAACTTGATCCTTCTATCTTTATCTTGTTGGTTGCCCGTTCAAACGGTGAATTGGCTCTACCCTTTCTCTTTTTCTTGAATTCTCCCTTTGTAATTGCATGGCATAGATCACGTGGGATTACCAACTTAGCACCTGTAACTATTTGACGTAGTTCTCGGTCCGTGTACGGGCCTTCAAACTCATATTTTTTCTGACCTTTTTTAATACCCTGAACTAACTCTTCATTTGTTTCGGGTAAAGGTCTATCCTCGAGGGCGAAAGAACCTCAGTGTGAAACCATGGAATGGTATTAATTCTCCTATTGACTTTTAAGGATGGCGAGAAGAATTGGGGTCAATTACTCCTTCAGAAAGAAGTTTGTCTAGTGGACCAGAAAAAGAATGACATTGTCAGACATTTTCGAGGAATTTTAATCGGACAAAGAGTATGATTTGGCGCATAATAAAGGTGCATGGAGATACCAGATCCTGAAAATCAACAAAGAAAAAGGTTTGCAAGAAGAAAAACAAAAAAAATACACTCCCAATTAAGATTGCGCGATGCAACGGATGTTAAGGAAAGAGCGATGAGAGAGAGAAGTAAACATATTACCGTGAAATTGCAAAGAACGTGAGCTTTAATGTCTTGCCAACTGCCCGCTTATTTTACTTATTATGTAACATAAAACGTTACATAATAAAAAAAAGAATAAATTTTTGTGCGTGCTCTTTGCTACCGAGCATTTCCAATAGTGCTGAAAAGTGGGATAGTTTTTTTTTCCTCTTTTAAAAGAAAATTTAATTAGTTCGAATCGGTTTGAAAGCGGCATGTAAGAAGTCGTACAGGGGAAAGATTTAATCTCATATAAACGAAAAAGTGAATCAAATTTAGAGGCTTTGAATTTCCGGATTCTCTCCGCTCGTTCGTTTATGTGGCAAACTAAATGCTGCGTTAAAAAAATATGTTTCAGGACCATTTGATTCACTCCTTCTTAACATAAGGAGTACGTCAACCCTTTTTCAAGTAGGGCAATGCTCAGTGCCACAGCAAAGACGGAAAAGCAATTCTTAGATGCATAAAATATCGTAGTTATCAAATAGCTCTCGCATAGCCTTGATTTTAGCAAAAGAAAACCAATGGAAGGTCAATAGTGAAGGACTGAAGAATATTGAAATAAAATTACGGTCGAAAATTACAGCAAATTGGTGAGGTCTTGTGGCCGAAAATGGGTTCAGGTCTCTCTGAAAAAGAGTCTGCAACACTTCTTATTAATATCTTGCTCAATTTTTTATGAAATAATTATATTTTTCGGATTAGGGCTGCATTTATACGTATCATTCTCAGGTTTTTGGGTGCATCTCTTGCTCATGATTTTTTTCATTTTCATTTTATATGAAACTGAACATAAAAGGCAAATTTTGCGCATTTTTTATTTAAATTAAATTAATGTAGATTATGATCATTTGTTTACTTGTTTGGGGCAGTACTGTATATTAAAGAAAGTAAAAACTACTTCAAGATCATTATAGGTTCACAAAAGATTGCAAGGTAATTACTGTAAAACCAATCCCCCTATCACTTATATACCTCTTTGACCAATTTTGTCTTTTCTTCCATTACCTTAATTCAATTTTCAATTATCCCACTTTGTTAGCTACGAAGTTATTTTGTTAATTCACTTGCCTTGTGCAAATGTAATTTATGCTTATCATCACTAAAGATAACGTTTGGCCATTATTAAAAAATACGATGATTTTTTTATTTATATTGACGATTTCCTAAACTCTAATTGCATTTACGAAATAAATTTATCCCGAATACTTTTTTCAATTATAATAATTTAAATTTTGGTTCGTTGTTAGTTGGACACTCGAAATACAGTAGATGGCTATTCCTTTCCTTGAGTAATAAAAAAGGAAAAAAAATATCCCTATAGTAGTAAACTGTAATTAATGACTAAAATTTGAAGGAGATACTTAGAAATGGTAAAGGCTTACTTAAAAGAAAACATAATTTCAAGAAAACGTAAATTAATAAGTACACATTTAATGTTTTAAATAAATAAAACACTTGCTATCAATATCCAGATAAGTGTAACTGAGTGATCAGGAATCTCAGAGAGAAGGAATGCAAATTCCTACACTCGCTATCAAATTAGAATTAAAAGCAAACGCTACCATAGATTGTTTTCGACGGTAATGCTACTACTCGGAGAGCTGTACGCTTGGTATTAAAAGCGCTAGGGGAAAAAATAAGAACCTATCATGTTTACATGGTAGACGACAGGCGAAAATCATTATAGGAGATGGTGTCTTTTCCATGGCAAGACTCCACGCTAGACATATCCATTCATGATGAGACATTGATGGAACAGCCGAGTGATGGCATAAAATTAACAAGTTGAGCGATTTTGCATGAGAAAGTTGTCAAGTGAGGGGAAAAATGTCAGCAAATAACAAATACCAACGAATTAACAGTTCAAAACTCGGCTGAGTTTTGATCGTTCTATTTCACAACTTCAATTTTACGGAAAGACGCTGTTGCAATTGTTTCATCATTATTTATGTTTACATATTTAATTTATAATAATTTTATTCTTCACTCTCTTCCTATTCCTACTAACCTCCATTTAAAAGAACTTGCCCCTTTCGTATTAATTCAGGGGGGTTTCTCTTACATGACCTTTAGCAAACTTTTTATTGCTATGTTAGATTTACATTGACTGCGGTAGACCACTAAACCCTCCCCATCACTTAATATAATTTCGACAAGAGAGAAAAATATACACATGTAAACGTATTTAAAAAACTAAGAATTTACTTCTGATTACTTTTAATCATCTATTAGACCATATCGTATTAAAATTACGTCAGTTGCTTTTTCTTGTAATAATTTAGTAATGTTTTTATTGTGTTTTTCTACAGAGATTACAAAGACCCTCGAGATAATAATAAGTACAAAAAATAAGGATCGAATTCAGAGATCTAGTACTAATAATAAAGGAGGAAATAACTCGATTAAGGAACTAAAAAACAACAAGGGATTAATAAGACGCCATCTTATGATTCATCGAAGCGACTGGCTTCTAAACATTCTTCAGCTAATTGTTAAATAGGTTTAGATTTATTTTAGCGGGAGATAATTTAGTACATATTGTACAGAAGACGTGTAAAAGTGAAAGGTCTATTGGGCTGGATATTAACATGAAATTTTAAGAAAGTAGTGTGGTCTGTAAAGAAGAGGATCAAGTGCAAGGAGAAGCACTGTAGCAGAATAAGGTTGAAGGGTTGCCACGTACCCTTCTGTAGCCACGTGTTCCTGAAATCACCGCATAGAGAATTGAAAGCATGGCTGAACGAGTGTGAAGGTGCTGCCTACGCCGTTATCAGACCCAGTTGTATTTGCTTAGGGACCGATTTCATCGTCTCCCACGGCCACATTTCAGCCAACATTGCTGCCTACATCATAAGATCGAAGTCTATTGTACATTTTATGCCAACACGTACAGGCGAATAATGCATTGTGCATGGTGTAGAGCGAGAGACATCTTCCCAGCATCGATAACTAGGTTCTCAATGGGGTAAGTGCGAAAGGCACCGGTCGCCAGGCGAAGGCTGGTGTGGTGGTTCGAGGCCACCTTCTGGAATACACGCTCTGCTGCGGATGCATAAAACACACATCCGTAATCGAGCTTCGAAAGAACAAATGATTGATGAAAAAAAAGGCAGTAGTCCTATCAGCGCCCTAAGCGCTGAACATCACGAAACGAAGAATACCCATGACGCTGGTATATGAAACCCTAAGGCTGTAAATATGAACATCCTAGGTGAGGCATCGGTCAAATGCAAGACCAAGGAAACATTGCGATTCAATTACTTCCAGCTTAATCCATCTAGAAAGAAAATTGCTTCAGGGTCTAGCCGTGGATGTCGGCAGAAGTGCACGACCTTATTCTTGGCCAAAGAAAACCGAAACCCGTGCGCTTCGGTATAGCGAGAGATGCAGTTGAATGCCTGTTGGAGACGACGCTCCAGCTTGGCATCTGGGTGGCGTCAAAAGAGATTGAAAGGTCGTTTACGTAGACCGTAGCGAGAATATCTACGGGAGCACCAGGGTAATGCCGTTAATGCTCAGAGAAAGAGTGCGACACTGAGGACACTTCCTTGTGAGACACCCTCTTCCTAATCCATATGGCCGGAGAGGACTACCCCAACCTTTGCAAACTCGACGATCTCGCAAAAATTAGATATAAATATTTAGCAGGCATCCCCGTGCCGTCATCGTGTGAAGAGTATCCATGATACCGTATCGCCATGCACTATCACAGGCTTTTTCCACATCAAAAAACACAGTGGGATAGTCCCGTCTACGAAGCAAGGCCTCGCAGACGGAGATTTCCAGTCGGAGCAGAGCTTTCGACATGGAGTGGAACTTGCGAAAGCCGCACTGCGCAGAAAACAGATGGCTTCCGCTGTCCATAAAAAAAGGTAAATCTAACATTTACCAATTTCTCCATCAGCTTGCACACACAAGAGGTTAGAAAGATTGGGCGGAAATCGACCGGAGTAGGGTGCCCTTCCCTCGGTTTGCAATAGGCGAGCACAGT
Source organism: Ceratothoa steindachneri (assembly GCA_963969495.1). NCBI lineage: Eukaryota > Metazoa > Arthropoda > Malacostraca > Isopoda > Cymothoidae > Ceratothoa > Ceratothoa steindachneri. The sequence goes on along the minus strand of OZ018317.1, from coordinate 11,628,120 downwards.
AGCGATTTGCCAGAAATATTCCAAGAAATTACTTTGGAGGAGACCCTCTACCCATATTCTGTTGAACAAATCTAACAGAAAGGCCATGCCTCACTCATCCAAGTGTCGAAGCATGGCGTACGGGACATTGACCGGACCGTGGGTGGTGCCCGCGCACGAGGCAAGAGTGGCAAGGGTTCTCCGCCTCTGGAGTTAAAGACCAGTCTTTGGCCTTCCGCGACATCACGACGCGACTCGGTAGGGGTGCATGGACGTTTCGCCTTACGGGAAACGGTCACGCTACGGGAAGAGAGGGGAGCCCTGGCTTTAGCCGGGGCTGGGTATGAACGCTTTTTGCCGCCAGCTTTACCAGGGAAGCGTCCGGGTTGGGTAGAGCCCGCAGAAGCGCCCCAAATGGGCGCGGAAACAACCGTGCTCATTGGCCTGGATAGGCCAGGAGCAGAGGGTGCCTTTTTAATTATTGAGGCATATGACGTCCCAGGCAGAGCCGGGCGCGCATGGACCAAGTCCTTAGCCTTGCGGAATGAGAGTCGATCCTGGGCCTGAACGGCCAGGATTTCTTTCTTAAGGAGATATGCACCACATTGCTTCGAAGAAGCAGGGTGCGGCTCTCTGCAATTGATACACTTGGCCACAGACGTTTTGGACTTATCGTGTGCGACCTTGGAGCAATTTACACAGACTTCGGGTGACCCCGACTATGCACGTCTACATGAGCGATTCGTATGGCCGAAGCGGTGACAGTAATAGCACCACCGCGGCAGTGGCACGAATGCCTTCACACGGTAGCGGTACCAACCGGCACGTATCGACTCACGGAGCTTGTCACAGTCGAACGTGACGAAGAGTGTAGGGGTGGGTCTCGAGGCCCCTCCCTGTTTTCTTATCACACGTTCGACATTGACCGCCCCATGGTTGGCCAGCTCTAGGTTGATGTCTTAAATGGAGTAGTCAACGAGTTCCCTCGCATAAACTACTCCTTTTACAAAGTTTATGGTAGAGTGTGGCGTCACACTCACCGGGGTGCCATGAAGTGTCCGAAGAGCACTTATCTTGGCCGCATCGGCGAGATTCACCGCATTCGCCAGAAGGCTCCCGTCTGAGAAACGGGTCACCTTCGGCTCCCTACCAATTGCACTAGCTAATCCTCTCCTGTGATAGATCATGTTACCCTTGGACAACATGCTGCCATCAGTGGAGCGAATAAAAAGGAAGCGTTTGAAGCCAGTGGGCTTAAAAACGCCAGGTAACCTCTGAATGAGGACCCCGGAGTCATCGAGGCTCCGCCCTGTGCACTTTTGTTCTTAGTCAGGGGCTCTGCAACCGGGGGGGGGGCAGAGGGGGTGGATGTGCCGATCTTGGCTTGGTCGCTTGCCAGAGTGGCAGCAGACCCATCCGTCCACGCAGCCCCCACGGATGGAGAGGAGCCCCGCGTCTTTTTTGTTTTTGTTTTTCTTTTTTCGAGAGGAGGGCGGGGAATGAACCCGCTTCTCACCTCCGCCGGAAGAAGCCCCCAGGCCAGATGGACCGGCCTCAGCCAGGTCATTCTCCGAAATTTATAAGGTCCTGGTAGTCGTGGGGGCACCGGTCGGAGGAGATCCCTCCCCTCCTTGTAATGCTTCGGAAACCACAGCCGTTTGAGGAGGACCTTGCATAGAGATGGATTAGGGTTCATTGCTTGGCGCCGAGCCAGGATTCCCCCCCATGGAAGGCCCTACCGTCTGAGGCTGGGTTTCCTCAAGGACAATGTCTATCTCAATGGGGGCCTCCAGTTGGCCATCCCTCCCAAGACATCGCAGGTCCCGTTGGCAGTATCGTAACTAGTCTTCTGTGGGGAGGCATGGGCCTTGACCCCGGCAAGGTTCAATATTCTTGCCAGCAGGTCTTTTGAGGGAAGCGACCGAAGGGGCCTGGCTTCCCCTTTCCACCCTAAAGGGGTTTCCCCTACCGAGCCGCTTCGATGTGGAGCAGATGGCTAAGGGATGCCTGCTGGCTGCCTTGGCAGTCCCCTTGGAAAGAACAGAGGGGACTGCCGCTGGTAAAAGGGAGGCACCCGAAAGCACCTCCAGAGAAGGGAATGAGGGGGAGTCCCCTACACCCTTAAGCGAAGGAGAGGAGTAAGCCTCCTCTCCAGTTAGAGATATATGGAGGGACCCCTGAGCAAGCAAGGGGGGGAGACCTCCATTTTTTTTTATGGAGCTGCCCAAGGGCGGCTCCGTCGATGTTATAGGGGAAGTTAAGGGTTGTTTTTTTTATACTTATCATTGGGCATGGTGACCCTCTTTTGTACACGGGATGCAATCACGCATTATCTATCGCAGTAGTTCACACTGCGAGCGGTGCTTACAAGCCCGGCGCCGCCATTTCCCCCCCCCCCCGCCTGGTGGCCAGGAAGTCCATCGGCATGACGGCTCAACCTTGGACACGGCGTAAAACAGATAGATTTTGAAGACGAGAGGAAAAGGGATGTGAGGAAGGTATGGGTGGGGATGAAGCAGGTTGTTAAAAACCAACCACCCTAGACCAGAGCTCAGGGGTTAGGAAACATTGGCCCCTCCCCCCTCAGCCCCAATCGAGGACGGTTGGCCGAAAAGAAGGTCAGCATCTACCCTGTGAAATTAGAGGCTGACCAGAGAAAGTTGTGGTAGAGGTTGTATGAAAAGAGAGGAAACAAGTGTTTTGAAGGAAGGAAAAGAGGCTAAGCTGGGGCCAGACGGGGTGCTGAGTCCCGTCAGCACATCGGCCAGGATGGCAAATCACCGCGCCCCTTACGGGGGATTTAACAGGGTAATGGACGCATTAAAAAGAACAGACAAAAAGCACATACCAATAACAACCTCTAGAACACTACCTCAAACCCCTTAGAACAGAGTAGATTGCAGCCCTGAACACCATTACAAAACTAAAAGAAGTTATTGAGAGACTTGGCCCCCAAAGAGGCGACAGGGCCTGTTTACAAAGGATTAAGACGAACTAATACAAACAATAGCTAGAGAAAGGAACAGCAGGTGGGACAAGTTCATCCAGGAAATAGATTCAGAGCTAAGTCCAACAAAGTTCTGGAATAAAATTAGTATTGCAAGAGGCAAAAGACGTCCAAAAGCCAGATACGATATCCAACGCAACGTCGTAACAGTAAATGAACCACGCAAAATCGAAGCTGCGTTCCGAGAACACTGGAGGGGAGTGTTGGATATCTCGTCAGAGAAGAATATAGACTTCGACCGGGAGCATGAGCTAAGAGTGGTTAAGGAATTAGAACAATACCGTTACGAGTTCGTCCCGACATTTGTGCATCCCCAACAGCGCTAGAAGAACAGGAAATCAAACAAATAACCCTACAGGAATTTAAATGTATTATTAACAGAACAAAACAGAAGGCCCCAGGGGAATCTGAAATTACTAGAGAAAACCTAATTCGCGCACCTGATTCATTGCTCGAAAAAAATAGTCACTCTTTTCAATACCACTATAAGCGCAGGCCATTTCACTGATTTCGTGAAGAAGGGAAAAATTATATTTATACCTAATCCTGGTAAACCGATAACGCTTCTGAAGACGGTAGCAAAATTGCTAGAAAGGGCAATAAATGATAGACTAAGGAGACACTTAGGAGAAAGATCGCTGATTCTGCAATATCAGCACGGCTTCCGAAAATGCAGGACCACAGAAACGGAACTAGCTATCCTAATGAAAACAATCACAAAGGCAACGTATGAAAATATTACACCGATATCGTGATAAGACGTCCAAAAGGCCTTTGATAAGGTCTGGAGGATCGGACTAAAATTCAAGATCAGGAGACTGGGACTACTCCAAGCTCTCAAGAAGTGCCTTTGCGACTACATCACAGTTAGGGAAGCGTTCATTTCAATAGAAGGATACGACGGACCAATATTCAAAGTGCCACAGGGGTCCCACAAGGGGGCTGCATCAGTCTCACGCTTTATAGCATTTATACTATGGATCCACCGCAACCAGTATACGAGGCTAGAAAATATATACAGTTCGCTGATGACACTTACAATTGTGTCGAATAGCGTCTATAGGCACGCCGGAAACATGGTAAGGATCAAAGCGACTGAGATTGCGAATATAAATAACTTCGAGCACAAATGGAAAGTTCGCACAAACACGGATAAATTTTCCATAGTACCGCTGGGCAGACGCAAGACCACAGAGTAGAGGTCGAGGGAAATAGGTACTGATACGAGAAGGAAGGAAAAGATCTAGGACTGAAAATCACCCGACAAAGGTATGGCAAACACGTTGAGAAAGAGTCAACTTAGCAAAACCAACCTACCTAAACTATTTCAACTCAGAAGCCTAAGAAGACAACAAAATTAAAGTCTACAACGCCTTATGTAAGGCCACTCTGCTCTATCCAGCGATCCCACTGGAAGAGTCTTTCAAAACTAACATACACAAGCTTCAGAGAATAGAAAATCCGGCTATTTATATTATAACGGATACGAGGAGAAGGGAAGTCAGAAAAATAAGTGAACTTCACCAAGAAATAGATATGCCAGCTATCAACGTATTCCCTCACAGCAGGGCGAATAAAATATGAGACAAATTAACCGATATTCTAAACGAATATGAACTAAGGACACTCAATAATGGAGGCAAATTTAGGAGTGGCAAACGCCATCTGGGAGGTGTGCCATCTGCCTTATATAACTAGGAATGAGATTGGTTTAAGAAGTAAAGCATGACATGAAGAGAAATTAATCTGCAATATTAAAATAACTGACCAAATTAACAGTACAAGATGAGTAAGAGACTCTTATCAATCAATAACCAAGAATGAAGACTAATAGAGTAATAGAAAACAGAAGAGATGGCTTGTCACCTAGCAACTTTATTATCTTAAACTATTCAATTTTGCAACTTTTCTCTTTCAAACACTATCTACTCCACTCCTGCTAATCACTTTTTTCTCTATTTATTCAAGACGTAAGACTTAAGACCATTCTATAATATACGTGAGACAGTGTTTTCTTAGGTATGTTACTAAGTTTTACGTGTAAAACGAAAGATATAGGTTATCGTTCTCTAGTTTTGGATGCATTGTTTCTTCAAATACACAATGCTTTCACCACAACCCTTCCTAGACACTGTTCTAATAAGAGCAAATTCAGAGAAACTATCGGAGGCAAATTTCAAGGACTATTTTTGCAATTTCAGTGGTAATTAAGAGTCCATTCAAGAATGTAAATATTTTGCTTTTTTTGTTCTTTTTATTTGATTCGTACTATAGATATAAGGGGGGATAAAAGCCTGCATATTCATATGTAGCCACCAAAAACATCACTCAAAGTTCATAAGTATAAAAAAATGTCTTTTTTTTTACATAATAAGTTACAAGTGTACAGAACATTTCCCTCTTTGTCTATCTACTCTACCAGAAACCTTTTAAACTAATTAATTATCTTCCTAAAATAGACCTTAAAACATACAATTTGTATAAAAAATATTCTTTCTAAACGTTTTATGTTGTAAACATACCTCCATTTATAATTGGATGCAGACATACTTTTATGAACATAATAAATATATATTAATATTTTATATTAAATCAGCATGTGACACGGTATTACGTCATTTTACACAACATTCAATGCAATACTAATCCGACTGCAGTTTCATAACTTACATAATGTAGTGATCTTAATGACATTCCGCTTTTCTAAGATTCCCTAGAGCAATGTGTACTTTTGAAATATTATTGAGAAAACCATCAACATAATCTTTGGCACATAAATAGAGAAATATTTATCTTTAGTTTAAATTTAACAAAAACAAAAGAAAGCTATGAAACCTGTAGATTATGTACAATCTGTGAAATGTAATTTTAGAAATATCAATATTCCTACAGTTTGACTCTCTCAGTATGTTGGCCCGTCACTTATCCCTAAATTGCCCTTTTGACCAGTTTGTCTCAACTCTACCCTACAGTACAAAGCCCCATGCTTTAATAGGGATTAAATTTTATAACCACACAGACAAAATCATATCTTTGCATTTTGGGGTGAAGAAAAGCGAAGAAATTTGACAGAGAGCAGAATATTCCCCAGATAATTTAGAAATCTTAGATAGGGAATGGTAAGGAAAACGGCAATGAACGCAGTGATGGGATGCGTTTAGTAGACGCATGAAAAGATATCAAAACCCTAATTTGCTCTACATTCACAAAAGAGGGGAAAGCCTGAGGCTTTAGGAGGAGCTTATTTTATATTTCCTCTGAAAGATTATTTACTGTAATTCCGGTTAGGATTTATAGCTCCTTAAAATATAGTGAGTACCTATGCCTTATCATATCGCTCATTTGCTTTTGTTTTTACGACAATTTGATGGGGAGTTTCCATTAAATTAATTATTATGTAATCGCTGAAGCTCGTTGCAAAAATATATATATATATATATATATATATATATATATATATATATATATATATATATATATATATATATATATATATATATATATATATTATATAGCCGGACGCCTGGCGAGTTCTGCCTCGAATTTATTATGTATGTAAAGCTCTAGATCTAAACAGAAAGAAGTTTCACAATTTTGTCTATACTTTTGACATTATAAATATATCATTTAATACTTTACATTAATATAACTTATAATTGCTGAATTTTGGCCCAATACATTGTGCAATAGCTAATTGTAGCAATACAACTTGAGTTGCTAATTACATTGGGCTCACCACTATATAGTTTCGTTAAACACACACACACACACATATATATATATATATATATATATAAATGATCGCATTCACTGTGCCACCATCCGCTCTCTTTGATTCTGGATTCCTCTAATGTCCCTTTCTCTTGCCTTTAAAAAACTCCGGTTTCTTTTCTCATTTGGTCATTCGCGTTCAATTCTTCTTTCTCTTGTACTATATATATATATATATATATATATATATATATATATATATATATATATTTATATATATAGATATATATATATATATATATATATATATATATATATATATATATATATATATATATATATATATATATATATATATATATATTTATGTATATATGGGTAGAAATCACTTTATTTTTACCACGTAGGGGAAAATAAAGATTGATTGGAGCTAGCACTTTCGTTATCTTAATAACATTTTCAAACTCACAATAGTTTATAAAAAAATAGACACTATTTATATTAAGCAATGTTTCCTCTATAAGGTCAGATTCTTTTTATGACCTCTGATAAGTTAGGACTGGATCTAAAGAAAACAAACCGGTGCTAATATTTACATTTCTCTCCTTTGTTCTGGAGATTAGGAACGATTCACAGATATTTCTGCTAATAAAATCATTTATATGCATTATGGTATCGATATTTGATCAGTTAATCTGGTGAACGATATTAAGCCTGTGGATGACCAAAACATTATTTGTATATCCCTTAGATACTGTATTTTTCCCCACGGACATTTTGCACTATAAATGGCGAAATAGTGTGCTATATGAACTCATAAATGTTCTAATATATCACACTGGGTGCAATTTAGAAAATACGAGATTAAAATGTGTATAATTAAATAAACTAATTGTATAAAATTGGATAACTAGCAATGTTCAAGAAACGAAGGCGAAACCTTTATTAGCGTCTCCTTGTCAAACGCAAAATAAAAACACACAACAGAGAATTATAAAAATGTATGTACTTTACATAAAACACAGATATCAATGATATGGTAATAATCGTAATAATTTGAAAGGGCATCAGTGTCCTTTAAGATGACTATCGGACTACATGGTAAAGACATTACCGAAGATACAACTTATCTACAATACAAGAAAAAGAAAATTTTCAAGCCCGAATCACGCTTAAATCTATCCTACCTTCCATAAGGAATTAGAAAGCGAATTGTTATAACTTCATTGTACAAATTTCAAGGAAGGTAAAGTTCATAACGATTTAAAAGTGGAAAATCAAGCACCAATTTTTAATAAAGACATAAAGCTCAATGTTAAAGATATAATTGTGGAGAATTTACGTGTAAATAATATTAAATAACGCCCAACATGGCTTTAAACACAGAATGTCAAAGCTCTGTTAGCCGAGAGGATACAGCGTTGGTCCGTTAACGCCGCAGTACTGGGTTGGATCCCAGCATGAGCGTACGCAAGAGTTCAATGCACGTAGAGATCTAGCAACCAATAGATGGACGCGTTGGGTAGATCTAACAATTTTCATCACAAACATTGAGACCTAGCAACTAATAGGTGACGCGTTGTGTTCAGCCCTGTACTGGGGTTGGTTAGATCTAACAATTCTCATCACACACATAGCCACTTACAATACTGTTTTCTTTCCTTTCTCATATGTGTAGCACAATAAACACACACACGGTTCTAAGTAATCCTACCGATGGGTATATATATCCACATACTCCTCACGCTGAACAGGTCTCTCTGCCCTGGGGCGACGAAGGTTCGAAACAGACTTCCTCGCTCCTCTCCGCAAAGACGACTGGCCCCTGCCGGGTCACCTGCGATTGTCATACTAACCTTTATATCAATTTCATTATTCGGTGGAGATTGGTCTGGATAAAGACAGGTTGGCGAACCACTAATAGTTCTACAGAGAGTGTCATATTTAACTAGTCTGCCTTTTTTTCACGAAATACTGACAAAGTTTGTCCAAGATAAAACTGTAGAAATAGTTAAGTTGCCTAGAAAACCACAAGCCAATAGATGTTGTAAATGGAAATATTTTATGATGGCCATCGCTTACTAATCTTTTCATTCTAGAGAAGTTCTCGGAACCCTTTGATTTTTAAAATATATCTAAACCACGCAATGGCTTCGCCACTACCCCCTACAGGGGGAGCTTGCAGTTCGCTACTAAGATTAAAATCTAAACTCTAAAAAAAAGCAGCCATTGCTAAGTTTTTATATATTTTCTGAACTTCGCAAATTCACATAATTTTAAAAAGACCACGTTGCTAAAATATAGAGTTATAGAAAATATATAAAAATAAATTTTAGGAACTTCACCATTTGTAATTCTTTGAGTTTTAAAAATTCACACCCATTAAGGGGCGCGGCGCTTTGCCATCCTGGCCGTCCTGCTGACGGGACTCAGCACCCCGTCCGACCCCAGCTTAGCCTCTGGTCCTTCTTTTAGACAGCCTGTATTTCTCCCCTACTTTGAAGCTTTTCATACCACCTCTCCCACAGCTTTCTCTGGTCAACCTATAACTTCACAGGATAGATGCTGACCTTCTTCTCAGCCAACCGCCCCGGATCGGGGCTGAGGAGAGGGGACAATGTTCCCTCACCCATGAGCTCTGGTTTAGGATGGTGGTTTTTTAACAACCTGCTTCATCCCCACCCATACCTTCCTCACATCACCTTTCCTTCTCACTTCACACTATCAATTTTACGCCCCGTGCCCAAGGCGGAGCCGCTATACTGAAGAGCTGCCAGGTCACCAGGCGGGAGGGCTGGCCCTAAATGGAGGCACCTGGCTCTGCAAGACCTGTAAGCGCGCCTTGCAGAGTGGGCTACAGCGAGGGGTGATGAGCGATTAATTCCCGTATAAAATATAGGGTCACCATTCCCAATGATGAACAAATAAAAAATCAACACTCAACTTCCCCTGTTCCATCGACGGAGCCACCCTCGGGCAGCTCCACAGAAAAAATGGAGGTCCTCCCCCTGTGCTTGTGCAGAGGATCCACCAAATTTCTCTAACCGTAGAGCAAGCTTACTCCTCTCCTTCGCCTACGGGTGTAGGGGACTCCCCATCAACCCCTTCTCTGGAGGTGCTTTCGGGCACCTCCCGTTTCCCAGCCGAGGTTCCCCCATTTCTTTCCAAGGGGATTGCCAAGAAAGTCAATAGGCAGCCAATATCCGACCGCTCCCTTTAAAGTGGCTCGGTAGGGCAAACCCCCTTACGGGGGAGAGGGCAGCCAGGCCCCTTCGATCGCGTCCCTCAACAGACCTGCTGGCAAGAATATTGAACCTTGCCGGAGTCAAGGCCTGTGCCTTCCCAGACGTGACTAGAGACAGCTCTGTCAACGGGACCTGTGATGTCCTGGGGGGATGGGCAACTGGAGCCCCCCCTCCTAAAATAGACATGGTCCTTGAGGAAACCTAGGCTCAGACGGTAGGGCCTTCCATGGGAGGGAATCCAGGCTCAGCGCTAAGCACCGAACCTGAATCCACCCCTATTCAAGGTCCTTCTCAAACGGCTAGGGTTTCCGATGCAGTACAAGGAGGGCAGAAATCTCCTCCGACCGGCGCCCCTATGACTTCCAGGACCTTCTTAATTCAGAAGAAGGACCTAGCTGAGGCTGGTCCCCCTGCCGGCGGAGGGCAGAAGCAAGTTCATTTCCCGCCCTCCTCTCCTAAAAGGAAAAGTAACATAAAATACACTCTGGGCTCCTCTCCCTCAGCGGTGGCTGCGGGGAAGGATGTGTCTGCTACTTCGGTAAGCGACCAAGCCAAGATCGCCACATCCGGCCACTCTGCTCCCCCGTGTGAGGAGCCCCTGACTAAAACCAAAGATGCGCAGGGCGTAGCCTCGATAACATCGGGGCCCTTCATTAAGAGATACCTGGCGTTTTCGAGCTAGCTGGCTTCAAACGCCTTCTCATTATTTGGTCCTCTGTTGGCAGCATGTTGGCCAAAGGACAAAATGATCCATCAGAGGAGAGCTTTAGCTAGTGTAATTGGTAGAGAGCCGAAGGTGATCCGTTACTCAGAAGGAAGCCTTCTGGCGAATGGGGCGAATCCCTCCGAGGCGGCCAAGATAAGTGCTCTTCGGACACTTGATGGTAGCCAGGTGAGTGTGACGACTCAGTCTACCATGAACTTCGTGAAAAGAGTAGTTTATGCGACGGAACTCGTTGACAACTCCATAGAGGACATCACCTTAGAGCTGACCGACCATGGGGCGGTCAAGGTCGAACGAGTAATGAGAAAACAGGGGGGGGGGCCTCGAGACCCACCACTACAATCTTTTTCACGTTCGAATATGACAAGCTCCCTGAGTCGGTGCGTGCTGGTTGGTTCCGCTACCGCGTTAAGGCATTTGTGACACTGCCGCGGGGATGCTATTACTTTCACCGCTTCGGCTATACGTATCACTGACGTAGACGTGCAAAGTCGGAGTCACCCGAAGTATGTGTAAATTGCTCCAAGGCCGCACACGATAAGTCCAAATCGTGTGTGGCCAAGTGTGTCAATTGCTGAGATCTGCACAACGCTTTTTTGAATCAATGTACTGCATATCTCCTTGAGAAAGAACCTTGGCTATTCAGGGCCAGGATCGACTCTCATTCCGCGAGGCTAAGGACTTGGTCCTGGCACACCCGGTTCTGCCTGGAACGTCTTATGCCTCAATAGTTAGAAAGACACCCTCTGCTCCTGGCCCATCCAGGCCAACGAACACGGTTGTTTTGCGCCAATTTGGAGCCCTTCTGAAGGTTCTACTCAACCCGCGCGCTCTCCTGGTAAAGCTGGCGGTACAAAGGGTTCACAGCCAGCCCCGGATAAAACCAGGGCTCCGCCACCCTTTCCCTAGGGTGACAGTTTTCCGTAAGACGAAACGGCCACGCGCCTCCACCGAGTTGTTAGCCTACCAGGAGGCAACACCCCTGAAGTTGGTCACCAGGCCATCTTCCGGGGTTCCTAAAGCTGTCCCCCGAAAGAAGTACAGCAACAGATGAGTTTCGGCTTCTTTGCCCATGCCTAGTGGTGAGTTGAGTGGCTCGGAGACGCTGGATATTCGAAAAGAGGGCCCCCTGCCTCCAAAGCCGCAACGCCCGCCTCAGGTTTCGCTGCGGAGGGAGGAAAAGATCCGCATGGCAGTCCCAACCTCCCCCGATAAGTCCTCGAAGGCGACCACGCCTTCAGCGCTTTGTCTGGCCAACAGCGCCCGTGGTTCTGCCTCCGGGAAGCGTATGACCATTTAACTTCTGTTCGAAGATGGCCCCCGCGTCTGTTCGGTGCTAGGCCTAGATGGCATATTCATTGAATGGAATTGCCGTGAACTCCGGGCCAACTGAGACAGGTTGCGGAGTCTCGTCTCCTCCCATTCCCCGTTAGATATTTTTCTTCAGGAGACCATGTTAGGCGCGTGCCCCCTGCCCACCCTCCTGGGGTATAAGGGTTTTGCGAGCCCACCACCACGAGATGAGGGCCGGGCTGGGGGATGCGCGGTTTACACCCGGCATGATGTCTCCGTTCTTCTTTTTACTTTAGATACCTCCTTTCAGGTAGTGGCTGTACAGCTTCACCTAGATATGAGGTATACTATCATTTCTGCGTACATTCCACCGTCAGCTGACTTTGACGCGTGGGACTTACGCCGCTTCGTGGCACGGTTGCCAAGACCCTTTCTCTTGATTGGATATCCGAACGGCAGACATCCTCTCTGGGGCGATTACTCAATAAATCACAGGAGACTAGTCCTGGCCGATCTGATCGAGGACCTTGAGATAGTTGTCCTAAAGTTGGGTGAGTTTACGTATCACTGGCCGAAAGCCGCTTCATTTTATTGCCTTGATCTATCTTTGTGCTCTTCGGCTGCACAACCTAATTTTGATTGGGGGGTGGTCGATGATCTCTATGGTATTGATCACTTTTGCATTCAAATATAATTTTCAGGGCAACTGCAGCCTGAGAGCATACCTCAGTGCTGCTTGGCGCGTGTGCAGTGGCCTTTATTTTAGGAAATGACTGAATTTTCTATCTCAGTAGAGTAGTTTAGGTTGGTAGATGAGGCCATTGAGTTCTTCTCTGGTAACCTTATCGCCGTGGGCTTGACTACTATTTCCAGAACGTCTGGCCGTTTTGCATGCCGACCACTACCGTGGTGGTCGGCCAGGTTTGAGACTGCCCTTAAACAGAAGCGTTATGCCTACATGCGCTTTAACCGCCGCCCGAACGATTTCACTGTCGGTGAATTTCAGCGGACTAGGTTCCAGTATATTTCGAAGCACGCCCGCCGCTCTTCTTGGAGAGCATACGTCTCTTTATTTAACGGGGAGACCCTTCTAGCAGAGGTGTGGAAGCGAGTCAAAAGGATTCGGGGCAAGTTCTCGCAGGACCCCCCTCCCGTTCTCCAGGAGAATGGGACCGCACACTCATACCCCGCGTCCGTGGCGGAATCCTTAGCGATCGCTTTTTCAGCATTCTTTAGCCGGGAAGCTGCTCCGCCAGCATTCAATGCACGTCGTGATGTCGTGGAAGGCCGCCGACTGTACTTTACCTCCAAGGCGGAAAACTCTTCATCAAAAGGGTTAATCTGAGTGAGTTGCTTTCTGCTCTTGCTTCGTGCGCGGACACCTCCCATGGTGCGGACGATGTCCTGTACCCCATGCTTCGACAGCTGGGTGAGCAAGGCACGGCCTTTCTGTTATATTTGTTTAACAGGATCTGGGTGGAGGGTCTTCTCCCAGATTCCTGGCAAATCGCTACTGTCGTTGCCTTTCGCAAACCGGGAAGAGATCACTCTACTCTGACCGGTTTCCGTCCAATCTCTCTAATCTCTTGCGTATGCAAGTGGATGGGGAAATTGGTAATATTAGATTAGGCTTTTTCCTAAACAGCGGAGGCCATATGTCTTATGCACAGTGCTGCTTTTGCAATTTCCACTTTACGTCGGATGCTCTACTTCGACTGGAAAATTCCGTCTGCGAGGCTTTCCTTCGTAGACATCACTACGCCACGGTGTTTTTCGATATGGAGAAGGCCTATGATACCGCATGGCGACACGGCATCAGGGAGACTCTCCACACAATGAGGAGGAGGGGACCCTCCCATTGTTTATATTTGAATTTTTGCGAAATCGTCAATTCCGCGTAAGGGTGGGTGGAGCCCTCTCCGGCCCAATGGAGCAGGAAGAGGGCGTCCCACAGGGAAGTGTCCTCAGTGTCATACTCTTTTCTATGAGCATCAATGGCATAACCTCAGTGCTGGCGAAGATATTCTTCTTACGCTCTATGTGGAAGCCCTTTCGATCTCATTTGGTCCGGCCCAGATGCCAACTCTGGAGCTTCGAATCCGACAGACATTGAACCACGCCTCTCGCTATGCCAAAGCGCACAGGATTCGGTTTTCCTTTGCCAAGACTAAGGTGGCGCACTTCTCCCACCATTGACGGGTCCACCACGACCCAGATTTTTTTCTTAATGGGGTGCGCCTGGGAGTGGTTGATTCGCACCGTTTCCTTAGTCTTGTATTTGACCGACGCTACAACTGGGAGGCTCATCTTCGCAGCCTTTGGGTTTCTTGTACCGGCTCCATGGATATTCTCCGCGCTGTGACGTTCAGCTCTTTAAGCGCTGATAGGACTACTGCCTTATTTTTTACGGACCCTTTGTTCGTTCCAATCTCGAATACGGATGCAAATTTTATGCATCCGCAGCCGATCGTTTATTGCGGAAGGTGGACTTGATCCACCATACTTGCCTTCGCCTACGACCAGTTCCTTCTGCACTTTCCCCATTGAGAGCCTATTAGTCAATGCTGGGGAGATGCCACTCGCTCTACGCCGCGTACAGTGAATCACACGCCTGTACGCGCAAGCCCTGTGCCTCCGTCAGTCGCCAACAGCTCTCACTGCATCCACAGCTGATTTCGACGGTTCCTATGCCGCCGAGAGACGCCCGTCATACCCTAAGCCATTTGGATTTAGGGCCAGCAAACTCCTTCGAGAGCTAGGTTTAGCTCTCAAGCCGGTTGCGCGCCCGGTTCTGCCTAGGGCACTACCATGGAGGGTACCACCTTTGTCTATTTGTCGCCACGCCTCTGCTCCTAAAGCTTGTACAAAGCCGGGAGTATTGCGTTCGACCTTTTTGGAACACACCTAGTGTCACGCTGGAACCGTGCTAGTGTATACAGATGGCTCCAAGTCCGAAGAGGGGGTCGTTTTCCACGCTGTTTTCCCTCTGTTTAAAGTTATCGGGGCTCGGCCAGGCACTGCGTTTGTCTTCACGGCCGATCTGGTGGCAATACATCACCCGGTACGGGAGATTAAACTACTTGCCTGGTCCGGATACCTGATTGTGATCCATAGCGACTCACAAAGCGACCTGAGTGCTCTCGGGGCAGTAGAATTTCAGCATCCCCTGATTCCCGATATCCCTAACGCCAATTTTTTTGCGAACCGGCGGATGTCGAGATTTTCTTCTGCTGGGTTCCTGAACATGTAGGAATTGCGGGGAATGAGCACGTCGTTGAGGGCGCCAAAAAGTATGCGAGTGCGACGACTCTGCAACCAGACCAGCATTTTGCTCCTCCTCAAACTGACTAAATGTCAGGAATGCGGGCAGTTCTTCTGACTGCTTGGCAAAGAAGATGAGAGACGGTCGAAGGGAACTTAAAGTTGCGTGCCATAGCGCCGCCACTGTTCCCATGGACCTATCCCCCAATGCCGCGACGGTTTCATGTTACTTTCTCTCGTCTCCGAATCAGGCACAGTCGTGTGACGCATCGCAATTTAATGGAGCTCTCGCCTGCTCCCTACTGTGAAGACCGCATTGTCTTCCAGACTGCTTGGCACATTCTTGTTGAATATCCCAGTTTGGGCGATCTCCGCGCACTCTACCTGTCCCAGTACCGGGATGGACGGGGTAGCTACGGCATGTCCCTTGTACTCGCGACGAGTTCGTGCGCATTGACTTTTGGACTTATAAACTTTGGGGGGAGGCATTCCTTCTCCCCTTTATTTAAGTAGTTGGGATTTTGTGGCGGTTTTTGTTGTTGTTTGTTATTTTAGTAGGTTGCACGTTCCTGCGCTGGGGGAGCCGGATCTACCCCCGAAACCGGAGCTTGCTTCCTGCTTATTGTTTTATTTTTATTAGTTGTTTTATTTGTGTTTTTTTTGCATCCTCTTTTAAAGATGCCTAATATTAGGAAGTGTTAAATACGGCCACTAATGCCAAAGTAGGCACTCGCCAGATGAGCTCTAAAAAAAAAATCATTTTCATTAATGCAGCGTAAATTGTTTTGACTCCCCTTATATTTAACCTACATGAATCATAGCTTCAGACTTAGTTAAGCGGGATTGACTAAAGATAAACACTCCCTTTCCTGCTGAGATGGATTATCTTTACTTCCTTATATCTGTATCGGAGATTTTGACACCATTAGACATAGAAAAACTGACTGTGATTAACAAGATTGGATTTTTAGAGAAAGTTCTACAATCGATTTTAAAAAGAACCCTATCAAACCTGCGGGATGCCGGAAAACTTATGTCATGTGCTGAGGTATGTTATAAGTCATAAAGCATTATCGGAGACGTGTACCACTTATTCTTTAAATGTTTATTCCTCGACATTTCCATCGTTGGAATTTATGTAGATTGGTGAATCACGTAGCCCAGGGATACTATGCAAATGATCGAGAAAATAGTTCGTCCAGTAACAAAAATGTAAACTTTGAACAATTATAAGCTTATTGAAACTTGGAAAATGACTTTGACTATACTTATTATTCTGACACTCCTTCTCCCCTTAAAAATAAATTAATTTAACCTAATTTATCTAAAGTTGAGAAGCGGCTTTGCAATGCATCCTTACAGTTCGGCTTCGCCATTCATCCTTACAACAGCTTGCGCTTCGCAGGCAAACTTTCGCTCTGTGGCCTTCGGCATATTTGGCTCGTGCAAAGGATTTGTACCCTAAAACCATTTAAAAGGTTTCCAGTACATATCTCTTAATCATTTACTCTTTGTCTAATTTGTATTTTAGATCATTCTTATTTTCTAGGTCTAAAGGCAAGAAAAAATTCTGCAAATTTTATTGATTTACGAAAACCCCCCAAATTTTAGAGCTCTTTTTTCAGCAAAATCTGCTTTAAAATAGGGAAAAAAACTCAAGCCATGTCTTAATTTTAAAAAATTTTCTGAACTTTACGATTTTTAATTACTTTGGGGAAATCCTAAAACATTTTATGATCATATTTAGTTTTTCTGAACTCAGAAAGATATTTGATTAAAGCTTCTAATATACAAAAAACCAGCATAAATTTTAATAATTTCGGAAAATCTCTCTCAAACTCTCTTTTCCAATCCTTTTTCTTTTAAAAATCTCCAAAACATAAAGGTTGAGATTAGAATACAAAAATAAGTAGAGGGATTGCTGTATGCAAGTTACAGCAGACAGTAGTTGGAGAGGAATGTTTTGGAAATACTTAAGAGGGATAAGATGAGGGAAATAGACCGGGGGCTTTTTAAAAAATTTTAAGAGACCAGCTGACAACTGCCTACCCGGGAATAAGTCACCTTACTTAACGGAAAGCCTAATACTAGATAATATTAAAAAAAATAAATAATAACAAATATAAAAAAAGAACAAAGGCCAACCACAAGCTAAAACAACCAAAACAACAACTAAAACAATTAAAAGCGGTACGGCCGTAAAGACACGTAGTTCCTGGCAGATCCCCACTGACTTCAAATAGAGGATACGGCGTGGAAACAGACTCTCTCTTGCCACTTTAGCCATCCGTATAAACTGGAACGGTTTCAAGGTCACATGGATTCTGATCCAAAACAGCCGAATGCAATATTCCCGGCGCTGTAGAAGAATTGGGAGGAGAGGCGTGGCGAAAAATTGTTAAGGGTGGTACACTTCAGGGTAGTGTCTTAGGCCGAACCATGAGGGCCACCTATATAAAGCTCTCGACAGAATTTCCTAGACCTTCCTCTCTTTGCGGCATAGGCACCGTCGAGATCAGATCTGAATGCAGCGAGATCATTTGGCAATTGACGAAGGCACCGAGCTTGCGCGTAGAGGCAAATACTGCACTATACACGGCGCAGACGCTTGTTATCTACTCAGCATCGACTAGTAGACTCTCAAAGAAGGACGTGCCGAAGGCACCGTTCGCCAGGCGAAGGATGGTGCGGTGAATAAAGTGCACCTTCGGCAATAAACGTTCGGTTGCATATGCATAAAAGTCACATCCGTACTCGAGCTTTGAACGAAAAAATGATCGAGAAAATTGTAAGGCAGTAGCCCTATCAGCGTCCCATGCGCTGAACGTCACATAAAGAAGAATATCCATGGTGCGGGTAAAAGAGACTAAGACTGAGAATATGAGCCTCCTAGGTGAAGAGCTAGTAAAATAAAGGACCAAAAAAATTGTGAGAGTCCACCACTTCCTGTCTTGGCCAAGGAAAACAAAAGACTGCTTGCTTCGGTATTGTTGAGAGGCGCGGTTTAATGCATGTTGGAGTGGTCGCACCACAGTTGGCATCTGGGCCGCTCGCGCCAAAAGAGATCGAAAGGTCGTCTACGAAGAGCGGAGCGAGAACATCGCCCGGAGGCACCGTGGTGATGCTGTTGATGCGCAGTGCAAAGAGTGTGACACTTAGGACACTTACGACACTTACTTGCGGGAAACTCTTACTGATTCATTGGGCTGGAGAGGGTTTGTCCCACCTGGATGCGGAATCGACGATTCCGCAAAAATTCTGATATACAAATTGGGAGGCATCCTTTCGCCCCGATTGTGTAGAGAGTCTCCATGGTATCCTATCGCTGGCCGATATCATAGGCATTCTCCAGATCGAAGGGCATCATGGCAGCGTGTTGTATACGAGGGAATCCCTCGTAGACGGCATTTTCCTATTAGAGCATAGCATCCGACGTGGAGTGGGACTTGTGGAATCTGCATTGTCCCCAAGTGAGGTGGCCTTCACTCTTCCGAATAAGCATAATCTAACATTTACCAGTTTCTTTATCAACTTGCACACGCAAAAAAGTAGATATATTGTGCGGAAACTGGCTGGGCAAGAGTGATGTGTCCCTGGTTTGCAAAAAGCGAGCAGAGTAGCGACTCAAGAGGAATCTGGGAGGATACACTCTACTCAGATACTATTTAAAAAATCTACTAGAAAGGCAAGGGCTCTCTCACCCAGGAGTCGAAGGGTGGCGAACATAGCATTGTCGCGACCAAGAGCTGTTTCCGCGAAGGAAGCGCGAGTGGAATGCAACTCAGTAAATGTATACCCTTCGTTGAAGGGTTCTCCGTCTCTAGAAGTTAGGGCCAGTTGGCGGCTTTGCGCTACATCAAGATGGACATTGAATGCTGCTGCTGCAGCAGCATCCTGGCTATAAATAGCAAAAAAAGCAGTCTCGAAGGAGTCCGCCACGCACGCGAGGTCTGAGATACCTTAGAGGAATGGGAGTGAAGACACGTATGCCTACCAGGAATAGCAGCCGACGTGCTTCTAAATATATCGGAACTTATACCTTGCTCGACGAAATTAATCGACAGTGAAATCGTTTGGGCGGCGCTGATAGCGCATGTAGGAATAACGCTTTGTTTGCGGTCTGTTTTACACTCGGCTAATTACCAGTCCAAATTGGTCTGCGTGCAAAATGGCCAGACGTTCTAGGAATATTAGTTAGGCCCATGGCGATAAGGTTGCCGGAGAATAACTCAATGGCCTCACCTACCCACCTAAACTTCTCTACTGAGCCAAAGAAATCAGTAATTTCCTAAAATGCTGACCACCTCGCCCGCGCCACTGGTGCGGGGTATCATGCAAAAATCTACTATCCACTAACCCAAATTAACCTGTCCAACCGGATGTTACAGAGATAGATCAAGACAGGTTAATTAAGTGGTTCTCATGCAATTCTGTGTAAATTCATCCACAATTAGGACACCTATTTACAGCTCGTCGATCCCTGAGAAGATCCAGTAGTCTCACTAGAGTAGGTGTCTAACGTTCAATTCCCCACACAAGAGAAAAGGCCTTAATACCCATAACACAACGTGGCCGAAGTCGTCCCGGCATCAAAATCGGCTGACCGTGGAATGTACGCAAAATTAATCGTATACCTCCTACCAAGGTTCCGCTGCATATCTACTTTCTGAAAGGAGGTATTTAAAGCAAAGAGAAGAGCTAAGACACCATGCCGGGTCTAAATGGAGATGCTCTTACCTGGCCCCCATCCTGTGGTGGTGGAGTAGCAAAACCATTAAACCGAGGAATGTTGGTAGGGGGCACGCACACAGCACGGTCTCATGCAAAAAGATATCCAAGGGTTAACGAGAGGATACGAGCCTCCGCAGCCTCCCTCACTTGGCCTGGAGTCTGCGACAATTCCATTGAAGAAATATGTCCTCCAGGCCTAGCTCATAGGAGATGCGGGGACCTTCTTCGAAGAGAAGACCCTCATGGGAATCGCAATACGCTTCCGGGAGTCAGAACTTCGGGCACTTTTGCATGGACAATGAGCTGAAAGAACGTTCCCCTTCGAGGACTTATAGAGAGAAGGTTAGGCTCACAATGCGAGTCTT
Source organism: Ceratothoa steindachneri (assembly GCA_963969495.1). Classification (NCBI taxonomy): domain Eukaryota; kingdom Metazoa; phylum Arthropoda; class Malacostraca; order Isopoda; family Cymothoidae; genus Ceratothoa; species Ceratothoa steindachneri. The sequence continues at coordinate 11,607,804 of OZ018317.1, read as the reverse complement.
TTTCTCCCTCTGCCTAAGGCAGACGGGGTACTTCTAAGTCGAGGTTCAATCCTTTGGATAATCCACCATCTTCCGGTCACCTAGCCTAGCACTAGGTGTGGGCATAGGAGCAGAAACTCCTTTAGTGCTAGCCTCCTCTCAGGAAGCAGCTTTAGAAATCCCAAAGATGTTTACATAACCAAATTTCAGGCCGTTGCTTCCTGTGAGTCTAAGGACTTTGTGAATGCGCCAGGTCGATTTGCCGTTGGGAAAACGGTGACGGTGGTGAGAGGACTTTTTTCTTTATATTAGGTGCCCTTCTGACGACTGCTGAAATTGGCATAAGTCGCCGTACTCACTACAGACTTCGAATAGGCTATGTAAAAAAAACTAGTAAATAACAAAGATGAAAAGATCATAGACTTATAAAAAAATAAAAAACTAACGGAGAGGAGAGAAAGTCGTAGTTTTTGCTGATGTTTGGTATGAACTATTTGTGTCGCCAGCTCTACCAGAGAAGCACTCAGGGTAGGTAAAACTTGAGGCATAAGACGTTCCAGAGAGTGCGGTGGCGTGCTAGGACCAAGTCCATAACCTCACGAAAAAAGAGACGATCATGGGCCTGAACGACTAGGATTCCCTTTTTAACCAGATATGCACCATATTGCTACGAAGAATCAGGGTGCGGCCCTCCGCAATTGACACACTTGGCTACACTCCATTTAGACTTATCGTGTGCGCCCTTGGAGTAACTTACACAGACTTCGGGTAATCCTGACTTTGCATGTTTAGAGGACTGAGTGATTCGTATGGCCGAAGCGCTGACAGTAATGGCCCCTCCGCGGCAGTGGCACGAATGTCTTCACGCAGTAGCGGTACCAATAGGCACACACCGACTCAGCGAGCTTGTCACAGTCGAACTTGAAGAAGAGTGTTGAAGAGGGTCGCGATGACCTTTCCTGTTTTCTCATCACACGTTCTACCTTGACCACTCCATGATCGGCCAGCTCTAAGGTGATGTAATCTATAGAATATCCCCCGTCAGGAGCTCGGCAATTTGCCTTCATATTCGCCATGCCCAAGGGGCTCGGCTCCCCCTCCAGCCCCAGCACCCCCTCTTGCCCCAGTGCACTCTTCAGCCCCAGCTTTACCTCTTGTCCTTCTTTCTGACAGCCTGTGTTTTTACCTTGCTTCCTCACTTTCTCTACAACTTCTCCCGTAAATTTCTCTTGTCAGATTCTAATTGCACAGCGTAGACGCCGACCAGCTTCCTCTCACCCAATTATCCCAAATCGGGGCTGAGGGGGAGGGGAGAACGTTACCTCACCCCTGAGCTCCGGTTTGCGTGGTTGGATTTTATAAACCAGCTTCATCCCCACCCACACCTCCCTCACATACCTTTCTTTTTCCTTTCTCTGTCTATCAATATTACGCCGTGCCATACCGATGGGCTGCCAGGTCATTAGGCTTGAGGAGTTGCCTCAAATGGCGGCAGCTGATGTTGCCCTCCCCGTATTAACCTCCTTTTCTTTCATAACGGGATGTTAAGCAAGCACGCAGGTGGCCCCAAATCGACCGCTTCCGGTGGGATCACCTTTTGATAGGGCAGGGCCCGTCGATCCGTGCCCCGTAACGTCCTGCACCCTTGTGTAAAGAGTCTACAATGGGTCAATGTACGTACCTATCCTGTCTTCCTAGCCGGATGCCGTTTCGCGGGCGGAAAACTAGACAAATGTTACCTCGAGCATGATTCAGGATGGTTTAGAGGGTGATGGGGATGGCAACATGGAGGCCACCCCTGAGGTGGACTTTGTCCCTGAGGTGATCCAAACCAATCTGTTAGGGTCTTCCATAGATTTGAACTTGGGCTCGGTTCCAATCACTGAACCCGAGTCTGCCTATGTTTAAGGTCCTGCTCAGATCACTCGAGCTCCCTCGGCATTACAAGGTGAGGAGGGAACTCCCCCCCCCCGACTGGTGCCGCTGTGACAGCCAAGACCTTCGCCATTTACGAGAAGGATCTTGCTGAGGCCAGTACATCTGGCCTAGGGACTCCTGCTGGCGGGAGGAGATTCGGGTTCATTCAATGTCCTCCTTTCATAAAAATAAAAAAGATATAGGAAGACATAAAAGACCCGGGGCACCTCCGAGTCCGCTGATCCACGGGGACGAACGGGGCCGTTGCCGTTTCAGTACGCGACCGAGCCAAAATCGCCCCTTCCGGCTCCGGTGCTCGCCCTTGTAGAAAGTGCCAGATTAAGACGAAAGGTGAGGAGGACTGAGTCTCGATTACGTTGGCGCCCCTCATTCAGAGGTTAACTGGCGTTTTCGAACCCGCTGGTTTCAAACGCTTCCTCTTTATTTGCTCCACTGAAGACAGTATGTTGGCTAAGGGCAACATGATCCAGCAAGGAGAGCTTTAGCTTGTGTGATTGGTCGAGAGCCAAAGGTGTCCCTGAAATTGCCAGTTGCCTATTCTCCTTTTTAATCTATTAGAATCTAACACGTGACTCCTTTATTACAATTCCTTATTCTTATATATATATATATATATATATATATATATATATATATATATATATATATATATATATATATATATCATCCACCAATCTCTCCATATATAAATATACGCCGCTCTATTGGTGCCCTCTGACCCGTTTCAAGATATATTTTGTCGTCTAGTTACGTGAAATATATTTTTTCCATGTGTTGGATAACCTCCGTAAAAGTGAACTTAACGGCTCCGCCCCCATTTCAGTCACCTCGAGGAAAGTTTGAGTTATCCATTGAATTAACTTTTCTTTTCATTCTTCTTAGTACTCCATCTCTTATTAAAATTCCTCGAAATTTATTTTCACAACCGGAATAATTTCAGACCACACACCTATTAATAAAAACACATAGGATGGATAGTTTCCCTTGGACCAGTATGAATTTGGCTCTTTCAACCATTATGGCCACACCTCCTTCGTCTGTGCAAGCATGCCTCTTTTTTTCGACCTTATCAACGAGTAGCTCGCCGGCGGTAATTAGCGATCCAGGGGTTAGCAACCAGGATGTCAGCGCTCGAGGCACTAACCACCCTCCCATCATGCTTCCCGCTCTTGATAAGTCCAGCCCTATTACTTGGTTGGAGATTTGCGAAGTTCTTATTGCTTATCAACCAATATCCGACCAAGAGCGCATAATATACATCATGCAAAGAGTCCCCATGAGTATTTTTATTTTGTTTCGGGGGATATTGCTCCAAAGTGGAAGGAGGGATGTATGGAAAGATTTGAAGCATGCATTTAAGGTGGAGTTCGGAAGATCCCAGGTTGAGGATTTACGCAAGTTCTTAAGTACGCAAAAGATGGGTGACTGCCGCCCCACGCGTTTCCTCTAACACCTAAAAGAGTTAATCATAGCTTAAGGTGCGAACTGCGGGCATTTTGATCCTCTCATAACAGATCTTTATGCGTGGGATTCCCGCCACATTCTGCCACTTATTATGTTTGAGGAGCACAGCAATGTAGACCAATTGGCCGCATCTGCCGGGATTATATTTATAAATCCCTACGTTAATTTGGGGACTGTCCCACAAACCTAATCCCCAATAATCTAAACATTTCACAGGTTAGGTTATCTACGGAGTCTACAGCCAACCGGCCGGCCTCGTGTAACGCCTCTTTTCTTCCGGCGCGGGACTTAGCTGCCACGTCGGAGAGAATCGAAGGGGAGCTAAAACATCTATAACTCCAATGTGGGACCGCGCGAGAGCACAGTCACAATGGGGAACGGAACTACAGGCGCCGTTCGTCCTCTCGAAGAGGAAACCAACGAGGACATTACAGCACAAGAGGTGAGGCATGGCATTCATTCACTCATCCTACTTCCACCTATCCCTCTCCACCTTATCTTCAACATTTCGCCCTTCTCACTGTTGTACTACTCCTAGTGTTTCTTTCATCCAACCAACTAATTGGTGCTGGTACCACAACAAATATGGTGCACAAGCCTTAAAGGGATTACAGCCCTGCAGATATTTAGTACCAGTACTTCTTACTTCTACTGCTCATCCACCACTTTCATCTCCTCGACAACTAATTCACTTTTCTCAATCTGATGCTCTATTCCAACCCTAATCTTCTCATCCTAATAATTCCAATTCTACTCTAAACTGAAAACGCAAGTGACAATGGCTCTATCACCTTTTCCCTTCCTTCACCTACTAGGGTTGATCAATCGTTTCGCATTTACGACCCACTTTCTGGCTTTTCATCTATAGTAGACACTGGTGCTCAATGTAGTGTTATTCCAGCATCTCTCAACGATAAAGCTTGTTTCTACACTGATCAGGTCCTTAAAGCCGCTAATTCCTCGGATATAAGGACCTATGGAAGGCGTATCCTTCAATTGTTTTCTTAGCCTCCGCACAGTTTTTCAATGGACGTTTATTGTTGCTGGACATTGGACATAAAAAGTGACGAATATAGTAGGTGAGGGTTTTAGTAGGAGAAATAGTGGGGAAATAGGGAAAAATGATAGGAAAGCGAAAATGAAAAGTAGTATGAAAGATAGATCCCTGGTGAAAGGCTATCACTGGCTTTCTTTGCGTTTTGGTTGTTTTTTTGTTTTTTGATAGTATATAAATATACCATCCGGTAAATGCACTGGGCATTCAAGCCTTTGTAGTAGTAAATGTTATCTCTACGTAGCTTTGTAGAAGATTTTTATCTTCAATTCTGGGTATTTCACACCCAGATTTTGATTTTTATGTGTTGTTTAGTTTTGTATTGTTTTTATTATTTCTTGGCGATATTTCGCACAAAAATTTGGGGAAGTGTTTTTAGAACTAAATTCAGCAAATGCTAATTCAGTGGCTAAATTCGTTTGGCTTTGTTCATGATTTGTTGTGTTATGAATGGGGGTTATCTAGCTTTAAGTGAACCTTGGGTCGACGTCAATGTCATTCGGTAGTCTACTGCTTTTAAAACTAATTGGTCGTCTTATGTTACGTAAATTGTCAAAGTCAATGTGCTCGAGTACAAACTCGGGAGGGAGGTGCCGGTGCACCTTGTCCCAGATTTTGGTTGCTCTGAGGTGAAGCTTCACGTTTATGGGGGTCATACCCAGTTCACCATGGAGTTCACTCTGCCTTCTCCCTTCTCTCCTTCGGGTTCCCGTAATGATGTATACTGCCTTATTCTGGACCCTTTGCAGTTTAAGGACTTGGGTTTGGAAACTACGTTTATAGGGACCGGGAAGTACAGGAGTTTTGAGCGAATGCACGAATTGTAGATCTTAAGTTTGTTGGAGGTGCTCAGGTTTACGAATTTGAAAAATTCACCCAAGTCCCTCCGTGCATTCTGTGTAGTTTTCGCTACATGACTCCTATACCCACCAGTCGTAATTTGTAGTCCCAGAACCGTGCCCTCCGTGCGGTATGGGATGCGTGCACCCCCCACACGGATGTCTGCCAGTGTCCTTTTGGAATAATGGAATTACACGGAACCTTTGGGCATTGGTGGATATCTTCCATCCTCTCTCGAAAGAGTTGATGTTTTTGATTTCCACTGCCGTACTCCGTGCCATGAAATTCGCATTCCGATAAAGCCCCGTACATATCATTGTTATGTCGTCCGCAAATTGGACGTACAAGAAACCCTCAGTCAAGGGTTGGGGAAGGTCTATGGTGTATATATTATAGAGCAGGGGACTGATGCACCCGCCTTGCTGCACCCCCGCCTCGAGTTCGAACTCAGGGCCGCTATGACCTTTGATACTCAAAAACGCCCTCCACTCCATCACGTAGTCACAAAGAATCCTCTCAAGTATGGGATTGAGGCCCAGTTGTAAAATCTTATATTGTAGGCCTCTCCTCTATACTTTGTCAAAGGCCTTTTTGACATCGCGTATCACCAGATTTGCGTGGCGTTTTTCTGATTTTACTTTTGCCAACTTCTTGGTAATTACGGCTAGCGCCGTGTCTGTTCCTCGCTTTGGTCGGAAGCCATGTTTCGTTTTCGTTTCGTTTTCGTAAAAGATGGGAAATAGGTGTGAGATAGTAAGAGAGTAAAGTTAGAAAAAGTGTTTTTTAGTAAGAGAGTTGGTGTGCCAGTACGTCTGGCAATGGCTTCATTACTGCTTCTTTGTTTTAACAATCTTCGTTTGTATTCCGTGGGAGCATTCAAGCCTTTGTATTCTTGAGTCCGTCCGTTGTGACAGCAGAGATCACTTGTTTGCTAACGCTATGCATGAACTGCCTGTATGTTCGGTGTCCTTTTTGGATCTTTTAAGTTGATAGTTTTTTAGTTTTCATTTATAGTAGTCTTAACCATGATCTGATTGAAAAATGTGTCCACTGCGGATCTTTTATTTTATTTTATGTTTACTTATTCATCTTTTTTAACTTTTTATTTTTTTTTATTTTTTATTTTTTTTTTTTTATTTAATTAACGTACATGATCACATGTACTCAGTTCGTAGTTAAGCGTTCTGTTGGGGTTTTGAAATTTTCCCGGGTGTATCTTATCTGTAGAGTGGGACAGCGTCCTCCTGCGTACGCAGTTGGCTGCTGCCGAAGTCGCGTCGATAGTGACCGTGTCGGTTTCCGAAGTCGGGGAGTCTTAACTTTCGAAGAATATCTTTAGGCATGTAGGCGTTGATTTTGGACCATACATCCTTTGCTCTCTTATGCAGGGTCATGTTAAGGGGTTCGATCCCAGCAAGGTCATGCAGAACTCTCGAGGGTACGGAGTCCAATAAACTGAAGTCCAATATGTATCTCAGTGCCCTATTCTGCACTGCTTGGGCCTTCCTAAGTTGAGTTTTGCTGGCTAGGTGCATGGGAATGACGGCGTACAAGAGAACTGGCCTCACCAGGCTCATGAACAGCTTCCTCTTGTTCTTGAAGGAGAGCCTGCGAAACCGATAGAGGCACTGCAGACTCCTTTTAGCCTGAGACACCTTTTTCTCCATATGTCTGCTATACCCATTGGCCGTAACCTCGAGCCCAAGGGCCCGAGCCTTACGTGCGTATGGGTAAAACTCGTCCCTGACCAATACGTCCGCTGTCCTTCTACGTCCAATGGGGAGGACCTTGAAATTCTCGGCGTTTGTGCGAATTTTGGCCCTGCACTCGTAGGCGTTGAGGTTCTGGATCTCGCCTGCCGTTCTATTCGCTATGTCCGCTGGGTTCCGATAGTTGCTGGTTATTATATGTGTTATATCATCTGCCAGCTGAACATACAGGGCGTAGTCTTGAGCGGGTGCGGGGAGATCACTCGTGTACAACGTGTACAGAGTCGGGCTCAGGCACCCACCTTGAGGGACCCCGGTGTACATGGAGAAAGGCTGCCCTTCGTAATCATTTATACTAATGACAGCCTCTCGGTCCTCAAGGTAGTCGCACAGGAGCCTCGTGATGTTCGCCTCCATGCCTAGGCCACTGATCTTCTTCTTGAGGCCAGGTATCCACACTTTATTAAACGTCGACGATACGTCACGAAGCACCACATCGACGTTCTTGTCCTCTGATTTCGCTATAGCGATATACTCGGTCATCACGGAAAGTGCCGTTTCCGTTCCGAGCTTTTTGCGGAAGCCGTGCTGCTGCGTGTTATAGAGTCCTTCCGCATCCAAGTACCCCATCAGCCGGTCATTAATCAGTTTCTCAAACAGCTTGCCGATGAATTCAAGCAGGGATATCGGCCTGTAGCTCTTAATTTCCTCTTTAGGCTTGCCAGGTTTCGGAAGGAAAATCATCCTGGCCCTCTTAAGCGAGTCAGGGAAGTACCCAGCGTTTAGGCATGCGTTAAAGAGGTTTAGGACCGAGATGTTGAAGTCAGCGGGGCGCATTCATGAGATGGGCCTTAGTAATGCCAGAGATCCCTGGAGCCTTTTGTTTGAAGCTTTTTAGTGCTGCTTCGTACTCCTCAGCGGTAAAGGGACGGCCTTCTTCCGTCGCCCGACGAGTGACGTCCACATAGTGGTAGGGTGTCAGGGCCGGTCCGCGTTCCTCCAAGTATGCCATGACCTCTTCTTCGTATTCCATGTCAAAGTCTTCGTTCTCCTCCTCCGTGATGTTGAACTCTCTCCTCCAATGCTCTCTAAAGTCGCGCTCGATGGTCTGGTCATCAGTGACCCGCACACCGTCGATTTTGATGGTAATCCTCGACTTGGTGGGCAGAGTGCCACTTAGCCTCCTGAGCTGGGTCCAAAATTTCTTGGGGTCACTTTCGGCATCCATGCCATCAATCATGTCGTCCCAGAGAGCCCTGGATTTTTCGCTGATTAGGTGTTTAAGTTCAAGGCGAATATCCCGGAACTCCCTATGACGAATGGCCGAGTTGCCCTACACCCGGATCTCCTCGACTAGTTCCCTCAGCCTATCTTTTCGCCGGATGATGTTCGCGTCCCAACGTGGCGCTGGGAGGGTTCTAAACTCGACCCGTGGGATAGCTACTCTGTCCGCCTCAGTTAACTTCTCCATGACGGTTTCCAGGCGTCTGTCGAGATCTTCGAGCGAAGGCTCGTCGAAGCGTTCCTCCTGGTGTTCGCACAGGACTCTCCTGTACTCCTCTCAGTTCGCCTTGGGTATGCTCCTGTGAGATGGGACACTGATTTGAATGGGGGACGTTGAGATCGTGGTGACCATACTGATATGGTCTGATGGAGTATAAGGACCCGGGACTGTCGCATGGTTCAAGATGAAGTTGGCATTGGTTAGGATGATGTCAGGCGTCGTGGAGGACCTCCTGGTTAGGTACGTAGGGAAATCCGGGCCGACTCTTTGCACTACGTCCCGTTCCAAAAGGAGGCTCAGGGAGGCTCCTGATCCATTAAATGCCGAGGTATAACCGGCCTCTCTACATCTGGCATTGAGGTCGCCGATCAGGATGGCGGAGTGGTTCCTTCTAAATAAACGTAGGAAGTTGGGGATGGAGAGGTACGATCGTCTTGGGGGTTGATACCCCACCGCTATGATGAGGTCATCAATCGTCGTGCTGATCTTTACCGCAAGATACGATTCCTCCAGGTCGGAGACCTCTTTGTATTTGATGCCCTTGCGCACAGCCAATGCAACACCATCGAACCTTTCGTTGGTGTGACTGGTGGTGATGGTATTGTAATTGTGAATTCTGACGGGGTTGGAGTTTCCGTCGAGGCCGTGCTCCGATATCAGGACAATATCTGGGTCTACCTCTCTGATAATGTTGTTGTATATAAACCTTTTACCTTCCCATCCGTTTACATTGAGTGAGAAGATCTTGAGTTTGCTCACTAACCGCACGTTATAATTCATTCTCAGTTTTCTTGGAGGTTCTGTATTTTGGCCGGCTCTCCTCTTGCGGGTGATCTTACTCTACCAAATCTCTTCTTCTTAAATTGCTCTTGCGAGAGATTGAAGCAGGATTCGGACTTAGCTCGATGCTTCCATCTCTTAGTGCTGAGATTAGGTCATCCTCATCAGAGTCGCAGTCGTAGTCCCACTTATACTTGCCTCTGACCACCCCCTCAACTATCTCCTTCACTTTCGTCAAACGCGGAAGTGGAGCCGATGGTGAGGCATAAATCTTCAGGTTGAAGTCGGTGGTCTTGGGTTTGGAAGTAGACTGCGCGCTCTCCTTAGCGTTCTTGTTTTGCTGGCTTTTGTTCTTGGTCGGGGTCTCTCTCTGGGTTCGTTGGTCGACCTCCATCCTTCCGGAGAACACGGAGGCATCTCGTTTGTTAAGACGGGGGTCTCTTGATGCAGATCTGTTTCTCGGCGTCATAATGGTTTTGCTCCCTGTTTGGGTCTGGTATAGCTCGCTTGATGGGGGGTTGTCGGGAAACCACATGGGTTTCATCCCGTTTTGGGTGAGCATCTTATTCAGCTCGGTGGCGTAGCTACCGGGCTTAGCAATATTCACGAAGTGAGCATGTACAACACACATCACCAAATCCAGGTTCTTTGACGGGTCAAGCTGGAGTACCGTCTTGTCTTTCTCCTGGCTCTTGGCCGCCTGTGCATAGCTGGTGTTTGCTTTGCGGGTTTTCTCCTCTTGTATGCTCTTCTTTTTGTCCATCACCAGGCTCTTCTTCATGGGGCAGGACATCGAGAGGGTGCGGTGGGGGCCGTGACAATTGAGGCACTTTTTGTCGTTTCCATTCGGGCACTCCTTCCATGTGTGGTTAGAACCGGCGCACTCCGAGCAAACCTTTCCCTGGAACTTACAGTCCTTTGTCGCATGCTTCTCCAAGGCGTAGCACGAAAAACAGACCTGCACGGAGACGACAGTCTCCCGCTCTATGCATGAAGCAGAGACCTTAGTGCAGAACATTATCAAGTCTGCTTCGGCTGCCTTGGAAGCCATCTCGGATGTTTAGAAGGTGGCCTTGAATAGGTGTGTGTATTCACCGCCGTCTCGGTTCTTAAATTTGTACACCTCGTCCAATTTCGCCCAGCTCTGCTTCGCCTCAATCTCCGTCATTATCTCTTCGGCTGTATGCGCACCAACCCAGGGGTCCAGGCGACGGCAGATGATCGACCTGCGGGCAGACACATGGGGTGGGACTTTGGGGGCAAGACTGATCTCGTCGAGTTTGGCGCGGGATTCGACGCTGAGGAGCTTATCAACGTCCTGGGGGCCGTCGCAGATAGCCATATATCCGTATGACTGATCCACCAAACGGCAGAGTGCAACTCCGATGGAAGCAAAGATGGTCTTGAAGACCATCTCACTCGCCGGTTTTGGACATCGCTCCTTTACCCAGAGCGGGATTCTATACTCGCCCCTGGGGTCGTCCATGACGGCCCTCAAGGGGAGTTTCTTCTTGGGAAGTCTTCCAAGTCCGATGAAGTGTACCTATTACCGACTTCCCGTTCCACCTCTTTCTGCCCTACCTACTCTAAATTGTCTATAAGGGCCCACCTGCCGGTCCTGTCCACTCTGCCCCCAAATGGGGCCCCCTTCTTCGCGCCCCCTGTAGGGCTTCCTTCCGGAGCCATGTTTTGGATTATTGTGAGAGTTGTTATTCTCGAGGAACGTATTTAACATGTTGGCCAATATCTTCTCCAAGACTTTCCCTGAAAATTCTAGGAGAAATATGGGCCTGAAGTTAGCTGGACTGTCCGGTGGTTTATCGGCTTTTGGAATGAATATCATTTTCGCTACCTTCCAGTGGTCAGGGAAGTAACCCACATTTAGGCACGCGTTCATGATATTCATGAGCCCCAATAAGATATTGGAAGTCCAAATCGAAGTCATCATTCTCTTTAAGGATATCTTAAATATAGATGCCTAAAAGAGTCTGAATTCCTCTTCGATTCTTTCCACGTCAGAAATTTCAATGTCATCACGTATAAGTTTGATAGTCTTTGCTGGCTGTTCGCCTTTTAGTCGTTTAACCGTCTGCCAGAATGTACGTGAGTCAGTTCCTACGTTTATTCCGTCAATTAAATTATTCCAGAGTACATTTTGTTGGTCCCTTATAAGAGTCATTAGTTCGTCACGTATGAGTCGTGTTTGTCGGTGTGTGTTGATGTTGGGGCCAGTGAAGTTCACTTCATTGATTTGTTCATTATATTCCCTCGCGAGGGATTTCATTATAGGGGTCCATGAGGGGGCAGGGAGAGTTTTAAACTTAACTTGGGGGACGGCTTCCTTGTCGGCTTTTAATAAATTTTCATTTAATTTATCTAACTCCTTGTCAATTTCTTCTATGGAGGCATTATTTAAGGGTTCTGTGTTATAACTTTCGAGGAGTTGTTTATACTTATCCCAGTTGGCTTGAGCGTAGCTCTTTTGCTCTGGGATAGGGATTTGAATGGGGGAGGTTAACACTCTAATAAGGATAGCCTGGTGGTCGCTGGGAATAGGGGAGCCCGGCTCAATGAAGTAGTTATATGGGAACATATTGCTTGTTAGAACAATGTCTGGTTTGGTGGCTGACCTGTCAGTGATATATGTGGGAAAGTCTGGTCCAATTCTAGTCATAATGTGTCGATCGATAAGTGCCTCGAGATTCTTGCCTGCTGGGTTGGTCGACGTATAACTGGAGGCAGCGCTTCTTGCATTGAGGTCACCGGCAAAGAGAACGGTTCTGCCGTGACCACATAGCTGCAAGAAGTTGGGAAGGGGCAAATACCCCCTCCTTGGGGGTTGGTACCCCGTTGCCAGCACCAGGGGTCCTACTGCCGTACGGACCTCCACAGCAATGTAAGATTCGTCGAGTCCACTTAGTGATCTGAAGTCAAGACCTCTTTTGACAGCTATAGTGCATCTGTCAAAACGTTCTCCGCTGTGATTTTTGGTCAAGACTTCGTAGGGAAAGATTTTTATTGGGTTAGCGTCATTTATTCCATGTTCAGAAATAAATACAACGTCTGGGTCGCATTGTCTTAATATATTTCCGTATACTATCTTCTTATTTGACAACCGTCAGAGTTCAAGTGTAATATTTTTAGAGTCGTCATTTTGTAGTTCACTTGAGTTTTTTTTTTAGTGTAATATGATGTTTTTAGGACTTATTCTCTTACGAGCTTAGGTCCTTGTAGAGTGTTTGGGGGTGTTATGGTTTTTCCTGTTCGTTCTTTCCTGAATTCGCAGTCAGTTAGGGTGATAAAGGAGTCCGGAGTCAGTTTAATCAAGCCTTGGAGTAAAGCCTCCTCGACCTGCTTTTCACTGAGCTCGTCCGAGGTAAATTCCCATTTGTATCTTCCGGCTATTAAACCTTCGGATACATCTAGGGCATCTATCTCCTTAAGAAAAAGGGACCTTTCAGCAGCGAATACCTTCAAGTTAATTTTTCCCGAATGGTATGAGTACCTAGATTCCCTCTTGCAAGAAGAGGACGATCTCAGGCGTCCCTGGGGCTGCGAGGTTTTCCGTGAGCGGGGTGAACGTGCCCTCCCTCGACTCTCGCAACTCCAGTCTCCGTGACTTCGTTATTAACCTTGGTGGGTGTGTTTGCGTGGGTGGTTTTGTTTTGTTGAGTTTCTTTGGCTTGTTTCTGTTCCGTGCGTGCTTTTGCAGCCGGAATCCTGGGGTCCCTGGAGAAAGCTGGGGTTGTGGCATTGTTGGGAGTTGGGAGCTTCTGACAACCAGTCTCGCACTGGGGTTTGAGACTAATTTTCAGGATCTCCTCTGACCGTGGGTTCGGGGAGAACAACATCTTCTCCATCCCATTATGAGTTAGATCTTATTTAGCTCATCTGCAAAGCACCCCGGGGAGGAGAGATTTGCAATATGAGCATAATATATGCAACACATAATTTTGGTCGAGTTTTCGTTCTCGACATGGAGAAATGTAGGGTTCCCTTTCGACTCCGCTACCGCAGCGTTAGCAACCTTGGCGTTGGTGTTGTTGGCCTTTGTTTGCTCTTTCAGTTTTTTGATTGTGGGTTTCTTCTTAAGGATTTGTTTTTTGATAGGGCCGGCCATGGAGAGTGTCTTATGTTCCCTGGCGCAGTTAAGACACTTCATGGAGGTGCTTTTGCAGCTCCTCCAAAAGTGGTTGTCCGATGCGCAGATGGAACATAAAATAGCATTCCCTTTGGGGCAGTTTGCTGTAGTGTGCTCCTCATACTTATAGCATTTGAAGCACATTTTGAGGTCGATATACTCCTTGCGTTTGACCTGCTTGGGGCAGAACCGAACGTTGAAGAGGAGCATACCGCACTCCGTAGCCTTTATCGCCATTGCCGAATCCGTAAAAACAATCTTAAAGACATGCGGGTAGTCCTTGAACTTAAGGACTTCCGCTACTTTGGCCCAGGGGTGGTTCTTTTCAACCTCAGCATGAATTTCTTCGATGCTGTGGCTACCGACCCAAGGATCAAGGCGTCGAAGAATTTTGCTGCTGTGTGTCTTTATCTGTGGAGGCGTGTGGGGTCTGAGTTTTATTTTTTTCAGGGATTCTGCCACTTTTTGAGAGGTGAGGACTTCAAAGTCACTCTCCTTTTCGCAGATAGCCGAGTATCCGTTATGTGTATCAATTAGTCAAACTAGGGTTACCCCTAGTTCCCCGAGCGTGATGGCGAAGACCTCTCCCCGATCTGGTTTGGGGCCATCGAAGTGGGTCCTCAGCGGTATCCGCCGAGTCTCCCTCATTTATTTCTCCATTTCCGCATAGAGTCTGAAGAAATCAATTTTACGAAGACTCGGAGTGTTTGGCTATGTTCGTGTGTGTGTTTGTATGATATTTTTCACCAGTGAGAAAAGAGTAGGTCAAAGTGAGTAGTCCCTGTCCAAAACAAAAACAACCCGAGCAAAATGGCACTTTACCTTAGGTGCAGGCGCTTTTCGATAGCTTGCAGGTCTTAGGTCCACCTTAAAGGGAGTCTAATGTGGAAAAACGGAGGGGAAGGGCGGAAGCAAGTTCACCCTCGCTACCAGCGCACAAAGCGAGTGAAAATTCACTTTTTAATTGCAAAAACGCAATGTCACTTTCGAACGTAGGCTGAATCAGTACTCCTAAGCGAGCAATCACTAAACGCGCGAAATAACACTTTCACAAATCGTATGCGAAATCAAACGCAAGGATTGATTTATCTGTGCACACGTAAGAAGAGCTAGACTAACTCAGGCAAGCAAAGCAGTCTATTGTTGCTGATGTTGACGTTCCTATTTTAGACCTCGATTTTCTCTCTGCCCACGACCTATTGGTTGATTGTCGTAACCGCAAGCTTATCGATCGCACTACCTCACTCATAGTTTCGGCTTCATTTTTCCGGTCAAATAGTTCTCTCCTCTTGGTCCGTTTTCCCTCAACCGATCCCCAAATTCAGCATTTTCTACACGAATTCCCTGATCTTAGTATTCCTTCCTCGAAAGACAGGCCTATTAAACACAGCGTTGTTCACCGGATAGAGACGCCTGGAGGGCCTGTAATTTCCCGCCCCCGTAGACTAGCCCCAGATAAGCTCGCTTTAATGAAGCAAGAGTTCACCTTGGAAGCCGAAGCTGGATAGCTAGCCCCTCTACTTCTTGTGCCTCTCCGCTTTATATAGTACCCAAATCCACTCCAGGTGAGTAGAAAGCTGTATTAGATTACAGGCGACTAAAAGCCTGTACTATCCCTGATAGATATCATCTCCCCTACCTGTCTGACTTCAACTCTGCTCTCTTTGGTTGTTCAATTTTTTCCCGACTCTATCTGGTTCGTGCTTTCAACCAGATCCCTACTCACTCAGATGACATCCCAAAGACAACTATCACCACGCCATTTGGTTCCTTCGTCATGCACCGAATGCCTTATGGTCTTCGCAACAGTGATCAGAGCTACCAACGTTTTATGGATCAGGTTCTGAGAGGTCTTCCTTTCGTATTTTGCTACATGTACGACCTCCTGATACCATCTTCGTCTTTAAAGGAACATCTATCTAACCTTCGTCAGGTTTTCGCTTGACTTGAAGAGTATGGTATCGTACTCAACACTTGTAAGTGCCTATCCGGTGTGGCACAACTCTTCTTTCTTGGACATCATGTTTTTCCTGACGGAATTCGTCCTCTCGAGGATAAAGTTGCTGTTATTCGTGATTTCCCTCGACCTTCTTCACTAAAGTAGTAACTTCGTCGGTTTCGTGGGATGGTTAACTTTTACTATAGCTTTATTCCTGACGTTTCAAAAATAATGCAACGACTCTACACTCTCCTCTTAAACACCAAGAAGAACTCTCCACTGTCATGGTTTTTCGAGGCGTGCGAATCTTTTTCTCGCACTGAAGAGGTTATGGCATCCGCTGTTTAACTAGCCCATCGTTATCGAAATTTCCCGCTCTTTAGTTAGCCCTGATATTCTCGGTTGCCAATTCTCATATATATTTTATGAGAATCTAACACGTGATTCCTCTATTCTCATTCATCATTCTAATAAAGCATTGGTTGGTGAAGATCTAAGCATAACATTCCAATCAACCAGAGTGTATATATATATATATATATATATATATATATATATATATATATATATATCAGCCACCCATTTTTCCATCTATACATATACGCTGCTTTACGTGTATTGCGGAAGTTGGACTCATTCCACCACAACAGCCTTCGCCTGTTAAGACCCTATTTTTCGATGCTGTGGAGATGCCACTCGCTTTGCTTCGAGAAACAGTGCATTATTAGCCTATACTTGCGAGCTCGGCGCCTCGCTCAGTCGCCAACAGTTCTCACTGCATCCGCAGCTGATCTCGACGGTGCCTATTCCGCCAAGAGACGCCAGTCTCATATCTGGAGCACTTTAGGTTTAGGCCTAGGAAACTCATTCGCGAGCTTGGCATAGCTTTCGGGCCAGTGGACTCCGTGGTTCTGCCCAAGACGCCACCCTGGAGGGTATCACTTTTGACAAAACATCGCCACGCCTCTGCTTCTAAAGCTTCTACAGCGCCTGCAGTATTACCTTTGGCGTTTTTGAACTACACTTTGTGTCTGCCTGGAACTGTAGCATTTTATATGGATGGTACCAAGGCCCAAGAGGGGGGCAGTTTCTACGCGCGTCCCCTCTGCTTGAAGTCAGCGGGACTGTTTGCCTTACACCGATTGGTACGGCAGATAAGGCGACGTTGCAGGTGCGAAGACCGGATTGTAATTTATAGCGACTTACAAAACGCCCTAAGTGCTCTCGGGGCATTGAAATTGCCGCATATCCTGGTTCGCGATATCCATGAGGCGACGGTTTTGGTGAGCCGGAGGATGTCAAGATTATCTTCTGCTGGGTTCCTGGACATGTAGGAATTGCGGGGAATGAGCTCGCCGATAAGGGCACCAAAGAGTCCGCGAGGGCAGAACGACTAGACCAGAGTTTTGCTCTTCCTCACACCATTAAATGGCAAGAATATGTGCAGCTCTCCGGGCTGCTTGGCAAAGGAGATGGGAGACAGCCGAGGGGAATTTAAAGTTGCGTGCCATTGCACCGTGACTGTTTCCATAGAACTACCCCCAATGCCGCGAGGGTTTCAGTTTGCTTTGTATTGTCTCCGAATTGGACATACTTGTGGGACGCAGAACCATCTGATGGAGCGCTTGCCTGCACCTTACTGTGGTGACCTCTTGTTGAATGTCCCTGTTTGGGTGATCTTCACGCACGTTACCTATCGCGGTACACAGACAATCGGGGTAGCTACCACTTGTACTTTGTACTTGGGACAGTTTCGTGCACACTAACTTGTGGAGTATACGACATTCTGGAGGACTCTGGCCTTCTCCACTTTATTTGTCTGTTTTAGTTTGCATCTTCCTGCGTTGGGGGAAGGCGGGCTTACACCTGACGCCAGTGGACGCTTTCCTAGGGCATTTTGCTTTTAGTTATTTGATGTTGTTTTTATCGTTGTAGTTTGTTATTTATATATTATTGGTCTTTTAATATAGTTTTTTAGTAGGCTTTACTGAAGTACGGCGACTTATGCCCCAAGTAGGCAGTCGCCAGTTGGGCTCTTAAAATAAAATCTATGGTTTAGTCCTCGTGTTCCCTTGAGTAAACGACTCCATTCACGAAGTTCATGGTAAAGTGCCGATTACACTCAGTGGCGTGTAATCAAGTGTTAGAAGCCGTCTGAGAAGCTTGTACAGGGGCGGGTTTGGTGCTTGGCAACGAGCTCGCGTTCGGGCCCGTGGAAGATACTAGCTTCTGACATTAGGTCAAATCAGGGACATGTCCAACCTAGGGGGGTGCCTCCATGTAACCCCCCCCCCCCCCGCGCCACGAAGCATCATGCATCCCATTTGATGTTTCTTTTTTCCCAGATGATGGCTGCGAACCAGCATCCGTCGGGGTTAGAGAGGGAAGGGGGCAGGTATACTGACCCCGAGTAAGGTCAACATGCATGCAAGCAGGACATTAATAGGCAAGGGCCGACGGGCCCTGTTATCTCTTGCTCCCCTAAGGGTGTTGGTCCTATCTAACTGCTCCTGCCCGGAGTGACTTCGGCTTTAGAAGTGATGGAGTGGCCCAATGGTAACCCCCAATGAGGGGGTGCCCCCTGCACTAGTAAGCCTAGGAGAGGAATATGCCTCGTCTCCGATAGAAGAAATTTAGAGGGTCTCCTCAGAAAGCACAGTAAAAAGACCTCCTTCTCCGCCGTGGAACCGCCCGAGACTGGCTCCAACGGTGCTAAAGGGGAAGTAAAGAGGGTGTTTAAAGAATGCTCATCAGTGGGCATGGTGGTCCTTATTATTTAAGAGGGACGCAAACGCCTATGACCCCTCGCGAAGGCCCGCTCTGCAAGGGGAGAATAAGAAGCCGACAAATCCAGCTGCCACCATTAAAGATCAAACCTCCCGCTCAGTAGCCATGCACCTCATCAGCATGGCGCCTTCACCTTGCGCTGGGCGTAAAATGTTATAGAGCGTAAAAGTTGAGAGAAAGAGTATGTAAGAAAGGTGAGGGTGAAAGTAAGACAGATTGTTAAAAACCCACCACCACACCCCGGAGCTCAGGGGTGATTGGGCGTTGCCCTCCTCCCTCCAGCCCCGATCCTGGATGGTTGGGTAAGAGGAAGCCGGACTGCAAAATTAGAGACTGACCAGAGAAAGTTGTAAGAGAGGTAAGAAACCAGGGTTTCTGAAAGAAAAGGCTAAGTGGAGCCGGACGGCGCTCTGATTCCCGTCAGCACAGCGGCAGGGAAAGCATATCGCCATGACTTTTACGGGGTGAAGCCGGTGGCTATACAACGGTGCGACGGTTATGTTGTTATGTTCTTAGTAGGTACGTTTTACTGAGAGCGAAAATATTGTATTATATCTTTCTCGTTGGGTAACGTAGGTGGGGTGGGGGTGGAAAAGTCTCGACCTATGGCATACAAAGTCACACTTGAACTAATAATTGTATTTAGTTCAAACTGTTCAAAAAATTGCCTACCTAAAATATAATGTTAGGGATAATTAAATTAAATTAATATTAAATAACTTCTTAAATTTCTTTTAATTTTTATCTTTACTTCAGCTACTTTATTTACTCAATTTTATGGGATCTAATAAGTATGTATCCATATCCTAAACTTGATATAAAATTATCATTAAAATTAGAGTTGATTCTAATTTTCGTCCAAATGTCAGAACGAATTATTACTAATATTCGACCTAACATTAAAAGTTAATCGTTTTACGAGCCATTTAATTGCAAAACACCTAATTTAATTAGACGAATCTTATTGATGGTTTCGCAAGAGGTTTCTACTTCTGTATTCTTTGTCGACCTGTCCTTGTAAGGATCCTATGATTTTTGCTGGTTATATTCATTCTTTCTGTAGTTCTTCTTCTTCCTTATATTGTGGTTGGGATTTGTAATAAAAGCGTCAAATTCGCACTAGTCAATTAATAGTACTAATAATACTTTTCAGATAAGAAAAGGAAACGACCTAAGAACGGAAACCAAAGTTGTTAATGAATGAGGATACGAGTTTCATTTAGGAGCAATAGCGATATGTTTCATTTTAAAGAGCATCTCTCCTAGAATGACAGGAAGGATAGTATGGTAAAATAACTAGGAAGAAAGGCGAAGGTGCAGATTGCAAAAGATACTAAAAAAAGGAACAAGATTATATGCAATTCTCCTAAAATCTATTGTCTAGCAATCAAACCAGGGGACATTTTGGGTGAAAAGAAAGAAAGGGCTTCTGTTGAGAAGTAAGCATAATTGGTTCGGTGGTAGACATCAAATATATTTATAAAGTGAAATTCACATGACACGTAGTATAAAATGGGTGTAGTTAATAGCGCCAGGAAAGGAAAAGTGCTATCACAATACAATAAGACGCTAAGGAATATATTACGTGAACCATTAAAAGCTTAAGAATAAAATGGTGATTCAGAAACTGAGAAAATAGGAAAAACTATTTTAACAATTATATGAAACTGAATAAAGGAGTCTGAATTAGCCGTTTGTTTAGTTTTCTCTCTTTCCTCCGTTTTTAAATCTCCCATTGACTTTCTTAAGCTTTTAAGGCTTACATAATATATTCCTTAGCGTTTCACCGGGTTGTGATACCACTTTTCCTTTCTTTCCCTATTAACTAAATCCATCGTATATCACGTGTCATGTGATTTTCAAGTATTATAGAACAAAAAGTCAGTACCCCATCTTAAGAGACAAACGCTTGTCTTGTCTCTCACTCGATATAAAGCTACACTTCCTTATTCAAAAGGCTTCTTGAATCAGTCTTTGTGGGTTAAGAATCGTAGGTCAGTCGATGAGCGTCGTGATTATGATAACAATGAACACTCGGCGACACAAGTTCGAATCTAACTCCTTTTTCAGCTTCATATAGTTTCTAAAATAGTTTTCTCAGTTTCTAAATCTCCAATTTTCTTTTTTTAGCTGTAAACGGTTCACGTAATAATTTCCTCAGCGTCTTACCAAGCTGTGATACCACTTATATATATATATATATATATATATATATATATATATATATATATATATATATATATATATATATATATATATATATATATTGATTTAGGTAGTATATATTCGTCATAGCAAGTTTTGTTAAAAGCGACGGCTAATTTCGTATTAAAAACTTTCTTCTCGAGGCTCTCGATTAGTCGTTTATTCGCCCATTACCTTTAGGTTAATCACAAAATCACATGAATACGATAACCAAAAGTTTATTGGAAACTTATGGTTATAGTTTGGAGATGGGTAGCAGAAACATTTTGCGCTTTCTTACAATATTTGTATTTTACTAAGCGTTTCGATAAACTCTTATCATCTTCAGAGAGAAAGTAAAGATTTTTTTAATTTGGGAATGCATATTACGACCTCACCGGACTCCCCTCCCCCCCTTTCTCCGTCCCATCACGACTTAATAGGTAGAAAGGGGACGACCCATCCGACCTCTTCGCAGGATCTCCCTCTCCCCTAACATCGGCTATATTTTGGCCGATTGCAGGTAAGGTGGAGGCATACAAGGGTAGAGGCTTAAGATAGAAGTAGACATGGAAAGGTAAAATGTCAAATTGATGAAATATGCCTAAAGTTAATAGTTCGCTCTAGTTGGTATGCCCCCAAACGAGGGAGAGAGAGTGGGATAATTAGGCATAGCCATATTTTTTCTGGATGATGTAGGTACTTGTTTTAATCGTTCAACTGAGCTGAGATGTTATTATTCTATAATTACTCTCCTCCTGTCCGTTCTTTTTTTCATATTTCTCCGTCTATGAGCTGATAATTAATCTAAGAGGCTCTGCCTGCTATCCGTTCTCCATAAGTTTTCATATATTTGTCCTATTAATCCTCAGCTCAGCAGGGGAAAATGCATCCCAGCATACTCATTTTAAAACCATTTTCTTTATTTTTATTTTTTCTTTCTTCCTCCGTCTCCTTATTTTTTCATTGTTTCGTTAAGTGTATATTGATTTTCTTACGTTAGCCATTTATTTCTATTGTTTTCAAATATAAGATTATGCTTTTGTTGTCCACAATGTTTGTTTTGTCGTATAAGTCTTGCTGTCTTTCTTCTATCTTGGTTCAAATATTCTGTGCCATTTTCTTAGTCAGGTTCAGTGGCAGAATATTAGTATTCGGATGTAAGTCTGAAAAGCTTTTGCCTTCTCCTCGACTTGTGTCCGTTATCCTGTAGATAGTTTTATTCTTATTATCTGTGGTTTTAGTAGTCTTGATATTGGGAGTGTGTAAGCTGCTATCGGTGGATAAGATAGGACCGATTGTACCAGCGAGTGATAAAGTATATTATTTTTTTCTATTCCTCTGAGGTTTGCTTAAAGTGATATTCTGTTTACTTTCTTTATTTTTTTTTATCTTGGTCTGAATATCCTTTTGAGTTTACTCTAAGTCAAAGCAATTGTCCTTCCCGTGCAGAAATACCACCAGCAATATGTTTATATATTAGAATTTCTGGTTACGAATGAACTAACACAGAACATGGCGAAATAGGTGTACATGAAAATGTGACAGAAGTACTAACAGACATTTGAGCTGTGAAAAGGGGTCAAAAGAGATTAACGGCAGGCGTTGGTCGACTAAGCTTTCTCATTGGACTGGGTATGAAAAAGAGGTGAGCTCCTTTTCCCACGATGATTTGCGCCTTGGGAAGAATAGAGTAGACGCCCCCCCGTTGGTCTTTTCCCTCCTCTTGCACTCGGAAGTATTACCCTTCAGATTAAATTGTAGGTTTATCTTTTGTTATTTAATTACATATGTATAACTTTGAGAAGAAAATTGCCAGGTATCTGAGGCGGACAAGGGAGAGAGGGGAAAAGGGGAGTAGGGGTAATGATAGGAAGAGAGTAGGAATAGAGAATGATGGGGGAGACAGGGAGAGAAGTGAGGATAAGCAGAGATAGTAAGTTAGGGATAAGGAGAGAGATAGGGAGAGAGGTGGTAGATTTGAAGATATGAAGATAGTGAGAGAAGTGGAGATGGTGAAAGAGGCAGATAAGGAGAGAGGTTGGTATAGAGATATAGGAAGATGATTGGGAGTAGTGAGGAGTTAGGAAGAAAGAGGGATATAGGTCGAGAGCAGTAGATAGATAGGAGAGGCTGAGGAGTGAGGAAGATACAGGGGGAGAGAAAGGCGAAAGTGATGATAGGAAAAAAGATGGAAGCTAGTGCGTGAGAGAGAGGGGTAGTAGTGTGCGTGAGAGAAAGAGATAGGATAGAGGGGGGCTAGTGAAGGAAAGAGATGAGGTATGGTAAGAAAGACGGCTGGAGGTGAGATAATGTGGGGGAGAGAGATTAGATAAGAGCCACGTTGGCTTCTAATAGGGAGTAAAAATACATGGAATACCACTCCTCTTCTGATTTGGATTAATTTTGGTAGACTGGCATGGCTCCAGCGTAACGGGGTGTAATCCAATAAATACGAACGTAATAGTTCAGTTAGGGAAGAAGCTTTAGGTAGGGGAGGTGTAGTGACAAACGTTTAGAGATGATAAATTCCTAGATGCACCCTGGGAAAAACCAGCGCTGCTATCGTCGCAACACTGACATCAAGCTCTCGAAAGATTTTCCTTGTCTAACCCCCACAGCTTAGCATATTATTGGCGTCTCATGTCGCCATAGGAAACGTCGAGATCCGCCGAGGACAAAATGAAATTCAATATCAATGAGGAAAAGACGATCAACGATCGAAAAAGTTAGAAAATGTGTAAATAGAGTAGTGCGAATAGGTAGAGAGAGGGAGAAAGTAGTTGTGCCAAGTTGTCTGGCAACCTCAGTCATTTGCATTTGTATTTATCCATAGTTATTGTTTTTTTGTTTGAGCAGCATTCAAGCCTTTAAAATCTTATAGGCCTCTTGAATGTTGATTGACTCTACTTGTAATTTTACGTGTCCGTTTCGGATCTTTTATTTTATTTAATTATTTATTTTTTATTTTATTTTATTTATTTATTTATTTTGGCCCATTTCGGATCTTTTATTTTATTTATTCATTTTTTTGTCCACTTCGGATCTTCTATTTATTCATTTTTTATTATTTTTTTTTAATTATTTTTCTATTATTGTAGGTGTATACTTGGGATCATTCATAATCAATTTAATATTTTTATTTACAAGAAACAAATCATTTCTGGTTTCCATTATTCTCATCATTTAATATTGAATTGTTAATTTGAGTTGATATATGTTTTAATCTTCTGATAAGTTCTTAAATAGATCGGTTGAATTTATTGTCGAGATATTATTTGGCTGCTTTTAAATGCTTGCCTGAACCTTAGGTTCTGTACATCTACACTAGGTACTCTAATCGGATTCAACACCTCATCTGGAATATTAGCATAGATTTTTCTGGCAAATATTGCGTGCTCGTCTATTTAGGGTGGTATTTATTGGCTCAATGTCCGTCGCTTCGTGTGGTATTTTTGAAGAAATGTAGTCAAGCAGTGACGCGTTAGTAATAAACCTGATTTCCTAGTTTTAGATAACTTGAGCTTTCTTTATAACAGTTTAGCTCAGGGTATTAATGGGTAGAGCTTGGTATAAGAGGAGTGGTCTTACCAGCAGCAGATAGTTTTCTTTTGTTGCTCGTCCAGAGATATCTGAAGCGATAGATGCTCTGTAACGTTTTCACAGCAAAGGCGATCTTCTGTAGATAATGGGCCCTGTACCCGTTCGATGTTAACTTCAGGCCTAGAACTCAGCCTTCCCTCGAGTACTCATTTTGCTCATCTTGCACCAGTACGTCGGATGTTTTCTGATGGCCAATTGGTATTACTTTGAACTTTTGGACATTTCTTGGTTTTTATCTTATTCCTTTTTACAAAGTTTTTGATATTATCAATTTCTCTCCCTGTCCTGTTAGCAACGTGGTTAGGATTTTTATAAACACTGGTAATGACCTGAGTGAAATCATCTGCTAGTTGTATATACTGGGCGAGGTCTTGAACGGGATGTAGTAAATCCCCAGTATACACTGAATACAGGGTGGGACTTGGGCAGCCCCCTTGAGGTACCCCAGCTTTCAGATTAAAAGCTACACCTTCTATAACATTTATCTTTACGACTGCTTCTCTATCCTCCAGAGAGTCGCATAGAATCTTGGTTAGGTTTACATCCATGGCAATTTCACTTAGATTACTTTTCAGACCCGGTAGCCCCACCTTGTCGAATGCCGATGCCATGTCTTGAAGTACGACATCGACATTACCATTCGTAGTTTTTCCGATTGCTATTCTCCATAATTAATGCCAGAGTGGTTTCCGTACCAAATTTCCTCCGGAACCTATGTTGTTGGGAGTTATATGAGTTGTGAGTTTCCAGAAAGGTTCTCAGTCTGGTGTTAAAAAGTTTCTCTACCAATTTGCCCATAAACTCCAACAAGGAAATGGGCCTATAGCTACTGATCTCCTTCTTCGGTTTTCCAGGTTTCAGAATGAAGATCATGCGGACTCTTTTAAATTAGTCTGGAAAATAGCCAACATTGAGGCAGGCATTAAACCACTTTAGTAAACTCTCGTTGATGTTATTGGGGGCATTTAGCATATGTATTTTAGTGATGCCAGTTATGCCTGGCGCTTTTTAATGAAGCTTTTGTGGGCCCACTCGTACTCTTCGTGCGAGAATGGTCTACCTTCTTCCCGTACAATGCGGGATCTGTCCACGAAGTGATGTAGCGTAAGGTGGGCATCTAGGTCTTGGAGTCTAAGTAGAACTTCTTCTTCATACCTCTCGTCTAAGAACTCCTTATCTTCATCGCTAATACGAAAGCGGTTTTGCTAGTACAGCCTAAATTCCCTCTCAATATCATGGTCCTCTGTATATTCTACGCCGTTAACCTTGATGCTTATGCTGTTCTTAGGAGGAGTGCCTCTTAGTCTTTATTTGACCCTAAAACTTTTGGGTTCCCCTTCTGCGTCAATCTTAGTAATGATATCTTTCAACTGGTCTCTCGATATCTCAATTATGAGTTGCCTGATCTCATTCCTTATTCTCGCAGTTCCTGGTACCGTTGTGCCGTGATCCCATGCATATTTATAAAGAAAACGGTTGCTTCTAGCTGATCGATTTTCTGTTGTATGTTTTCGTCCCACGTTGGAGATGGAAAAATTTTATGTTCCATCCAGGGGATAGCCAGGTGGTCAGCTTCTAAGATCCTTGAGTTGAGATGATCTAGTTTCTCGTCAATCTCTTCTAGGGAAGCACCATCGAGTTATTCAATATGCACTTGGCGCAGATGCTTTTGGTATATTTTCCAGTTAGCTGTTGCTAGGCATCTTCGTTTAGGAATTTGTATTTTTTGGAGAAGTAGAGATGTGGGTGATCATACAAATATGATCGGACGGTATGAAGGGGGCCGGGAGAGTGACGTGGTTAAGAGAAAAGTTTCGACTTATTAACATAATGTCTGGTGTGGTCGATGATCTTACCGTTGGAATGTGGAGGAATCTGGCCCTTCTCTTTGCACAACACCTCTATCGATTAGGAGGCTCAGCGAATTACCAGCTCCGTTAAAAGTTCTCATATAGACGGCTTCCCTGCACCGGGTATTCAAATCTCCCTCTAGTATCGTTGAGGCCTCTCTCATAAAGTTGGGAATCGGGAGATACGGGCACCTGGGTGGTTGATACCCGACTTCAACCACCAGTTCGTCATATGTCATAGGGATCTTCACCGGCAAATACGATTCCTCTAAGTCCCGTATCTCTTTAAATCTAATGCCTTTTCTAATGGCAATTGCAACCCCGTCGTATCATTCCTTTGAGTGGCTAGCCATCAATACCTTGTGGTTATATATTTTTATACGCTCGATGTTGTCACATAATCCATGCTCAGAAATAAGCATGATGTCGGGATCAGCGTTTCTAATGATGTCATTGTATATTCTGCTTTTGTTCTTCCGGAAATCCGTCAACATTCAGCGAGAAGTCCTTAAGGTTCCTGATGAGTTTGTTAGAGATAGCCATGGTTAACTGATATTCGGTTGTTTAACTTTAGTCCCTTTAACCCTGGCTGGTGACCTCACCCAACCAGATATCTTCATCCTGTATTGATCCTGGTTAAGGTTAAAGCAGAATTCAGGACCTATTTTTATCTTTCATTGTTTGAAGGTGTTTAGGAGCTCTTCTTCCATAACTTCCGCATAAAAGTCCAATTTATACCTGCCTTTAATAACTCCTTCTATCAGATCATTAACATTGGCTCTCTTTGGTATGGGAGCAGATGGGGAGCCGTAGATTTTTATGCAAAGATCGTGGGTATTCCGATAGATTGGCATAGTGGAGGCAGAAGTTGATAGGTAGGTTCAACCTCATCATTTTTTGGTAGAGACTCTTCCGGTTGGTTACTGGTCTCCATCTGGGAGTCATCATTCTTGGCACGTTCTTTCTTAGGTAAACGCGGGTTGCGAAAAGTAGAACGAGGCCTTGTCTCAGGTTGTTTGAGATTCTTTAATAGAGAATGAAATAGGGCTCCTGATGGCGGGTTGTCCAGAAAACCACATCGGCTTCAGTCGATTATGTAATTCTGTCGCATAACTGCCAGGGTTCGTTATATTCGTGAAGTGTGCGTGTAATATAGACATAATAAAATCTGGTCTCATGTTCTTGTCTATTTGAATCGTGGTCTTCTTTTCAGAAACTTTTTCGCTTGTGCATGTACAGTAGTTTCTCTTCTATTTCTCTCTTCAATCAAGGTCTTCTTTTTATTCGTTATCAAGGCATTCTTTATTGGGAAAGCCATTGATAGAGTACGGTGAGAGTTACCACAATTAATGAACTACTTATTGGGGATAGTACACTCTCTCCACGTGTGGCCAGATTCTGAGCACTCAGAACATATTTTGCCTGTAGCCTGACAGTCCTTAATGGCATGCTTTTCGAGGGCATAGCAGGAGAAGCAGATCTGCAACGGCACAAAAACCTCTCGCTCAATGCAGCTGGCGGAGACTTTTGAATTAAATAGAACCAGTTCATTTTCCGCCGCCTTCGCGGCCATTTCAGTAGTTTAAAAGATTATTTTGAACACATGGGTGTGTTCTTCTCCTTCACGGTTCTTAAACTTTATTACATCATCGATTTTTGCCCAAGCTTGCCCCGCCCCAACTTCTTGTTTTTTCTCCTAAGAAGAGTGGGTACCAACGTAAGGGTCGATATGTAGGCAAATGATCGATCTCCTGGCAGATACATGTGGAGGAACACGTGGTATGAGGCCGATCTCTTCTAACTTATTTCTTAAATTTGTGTTTAGAAGGTTGTACAAATCTTGATTAGAGTCACAAAAGGCCATGTAACCATAATACTGGTCTTTAAGTCGGCAAAGAGCAATCCCAAGTGTTGAGAAGACAGTTTCAAAAACCTTCTCGCTCTTTGACATGGAACGGGACCCTTTTTTCGCCGTTAGGGTCGTCCATAACGGCCCCAACAGCGGGAGCTACTTAAACCTAAATATAATTTGGGTCACTATTTCTGCCCTACTTGTCTAAAATGTCTAACAAGGTCCTCCTATCTGTCACGACCCCTCCGCACCAGAATGGGGCCCCCTTCTTTGCGCCCCCGGCAAGGCTTCCTTCCGGAGTTAGGACACATCAGAGGCAGACGTCTTCTATAGACCTTAATGGCAGAAAGGTTATTAGAACCGAAGTTGTACTGCTGTTATGGGAACAGAAAAGATGCAAGCGAGAAACTCCAATTCATCCAAAATTCACTCGTTGGCAGGGTTTCCATCCTCGCGGGTGTGCATGCGCGCGCGCGCAGGCACGCGTATGTTCTTGGTAAAACCAGACGGTTTCTCTTGAACCCAAGCTTACATTCCTTCAAAATCGGTAAAAGTCTTCACCTAATGAAACAATGGAGAATTCCGAAATTTGTAGAAGTAGAACTTTGCTTGTAAGTAGAGGTAAAGTCTTCTTGTAGCGCAGTCCGAGGAAATGCTGATGAATTGTGCGTACAACCAATTAATACATTGTGTCCGACGTAAAGCGTGCTGTATCCTCCAATCATTGATGATGTCGCTTTTTACAGAGAATGTGCAAAAGCAGCGTTTGACAAACCGAAGCCAGTGTGGTGTATAGAGTTAACTTTCCGCGCATTACTCCTCGGCTGTGAGCGAGTAGAACTTGCATCAGCAATTTAGCTTAGGTCGATGAAAACAGCGGGAGAACTGTATTTCAGGAGCACCATTAGTGTCTCAAGTAGTGAACATCAAGAAACAAAGAATGTCCGTGGATCGTTGGTATCCTCCAATCATTGATGATGTCGCTTTTTACAGAGAATGTGCAAAAGCAGCGTTTGACAAACCGAAGCCAGTGTGGTGTATAGAGTTAACTTTCCGCTATTACTCCTTGGCTGTGAGTGAGTAGAACTCGCATCAGCAATTTAGCTTAGGTCGAAGAAAACAGCGGGAGAACTGTATTTCAGGAGCACCATTAGTGTATCAAGTATGAACATCAAGAAACAAAGAATGTCCGTGGATCGTTACAAGACACCTAAAGCTTTGAATCTGCGCATTACAGGTGAGGTGCCAGTAGAAATCAATACCCCAATAACGGTGTGACCTTACCACATATAACGAGCTAACTTCAGGGTAAATTTAGGGTTGGGGTTAAGTTATGGCTCATGGCAAAACTTCAATACCCATGTCATGGCTCCATGCGATTCAGGACTCATTGGAATTGACAATCCATGATATGGTTCTGGGCATTGGAAGAAATCGAAAATTTATCTACATAAATTCCCGCCCAAATATCTCCCGTTAGCATCAAGGTGATACTATCGATGGTCATGGAAAATAGTGTCACTAAGGACAGTTGTCTATAGGATGCCATTTTCTTGCTCTAAATGACGAGATATCTCAAAAATATCCGTACACGCAATCAACGATCTCGCTGGAGAATTGAAAGTCGCCCTCTCATCCCATATTTTACACGACCTCAATGGCATCCTATCACTCTACCGGATAATAAGGCTCCTTCAGATCAAAGAACACAGTGGCTAAATGCTGTCTACGAGGGAGTGCCTCGAGGATAGCATTTTCCTACATGAAAAGAACATCCAACCTCGAATGAAACTTACGAAAGCCGCATTGTTCACGTGATAAGTGACCTTTGCACTCGAGAAAAGAGGCTTCACAAATATCAGTTACATTTTCCATCAACTTGCGCATAAGGCACTTCAGATAAAGTGGCTAGAATCTGGCCATAAAACTGGGAAGATAGTCTCCCTTCATATCATTTTGGGTAATGCTAAAAAAAGATCATACGTTGCTCATCCAGGTAAGTCCGCCACATCGAGGTCAGTTGAAGCGAGAATGTATGAAGAAACTTTAGAATATCCCCTATTCAAGTGTAGTTACACGCACACTTACAGTCATGACGGATTTAATCTAAATAGACAATGGAGACATCAAGTTTATATAAATTGCTCACCTACCAGTCTAATCCCATTTCGCGGTGGTCAGTTTGCAAAGCCTTTATAACTTGGAATGATGGGCAGGGAAATTGTCCCTAAAGAGAAAGAAAGGGGACTTGCCTACGAAGCTCTTACGAATACGGCGAGAGTCCATGGCAAATCCATTGAGCAAAATAGCATTCCAGACCTATATTGAAGGAGCCAGCACTGACTTTCTCAAAGTGGAAACACTGGCCGAATAAATCGCTTAATGCGCTGCTTTATTCGAAGCCTTACTAGAGAATGGTTGGCTCCACGTATGATTCTTTTCCTCTTCCTGCCTCTAAACCTCATGTTGTGTTTGAAGTCTGAATCTCATTTCCTTTGGAAGGTCAAAGCTCCAGATTCAGTGAAGGAACCGAAACAAGCTTGTTGTTATTCTTCGTTTGGTAGGCAGAATATAGGATCCCGGCAGGCTTACGGACAACTACCGTCCGAGTATTTCTCTTATTTTGAGTTTAACTATTCAGTGTAGGCGCGTGCCACCTTTGAGTTTTTGAAAGGGGTCGGGTATAGGGGAGGGTCACTGGTTTAAGCCGAGGCTTGACTCTACCCTTAATACTAACATTTCTACTCTCGTGGCCCTTAGAGGGAGGCAGAAGGGGCAGAATGTTTCCTAATGGTCGCGGTGGTTCCACTGCTTTTAGGCCTGGAGGGTGTTTTATAGGCTAAGCTTTAGGAATTGGCAGTTAGTGCAGGCCGCACTAAGGCTGAAATAATTAGATCCTCATCATTCCCGGCTAGGGCTTACTTTTAAAACAAATACGAGCCATGTTGTTTTTGAAAAAGTATAGTATGGTTCACTACAACTTACAACATTGGGCTTAAAGAATTACATGATACAACTTTCTCGTGTAAAACCTGGAGTAATTAAAATAAAATTTCGAGTTGACCCACTTTTGCACGCCGAAAGAATTCATTAGTGTAGCCAAGGCGATACCAGTGGTAACATCTCTGTGATACCAATGCTAATTTCTTAGGGAAGTAGTAGTAACAAACAGCTCAATCTGGGCTGCCCTTTGGTAGCTCTTTTGCGGTATAGTTAAAAAGTTCCCTCATTTAACTAATCTTTTCACGTCGTTCATGATAGAGTTCAGGCGAGCCGTCGATTATACGAGTAGCTCTCAACATGACCACCTGGTCAGACTCAGCCTTATTCAGTAGAAGGCTCACTTCTAATAATGTGCCACCTTTTATTTGAACACCAGACAACGGCTTCGCTACTAAGATTAAAATCTGAAAAAAACAGCCATGGTTAAATTTTTATAAATTTTCTGAACTTCCCCAATTATAATCATAATCCACATCATTATCACTGACTCTTATAATTTAAGAAGGGTATTTTTTTTTAGTATCTGAATCAAAATTTCATCTTAGTTTGGTTATGACATGTTTTTATCAGTTATTTTTAATAATTTTTTTATAATATCAAAAAACAAAATGGTAAAGTTCAGAAAAAATATAACTATCGAAATTTTGTGAATTTTTTAAAACCCAAAGAATTACAAATGGTGAAGTTCGGAAAATTTATTTTTATATATCTTCTATAAATCTATATTTTAGCAACGTGATATTTTGAAAGGGGGAAAATTTAGTTTAGAGTTCCTTTTTAAAATTATTAGAATTAGCGAAGTTCAAAAAATTTAAAAAAATTTAACAATGGCTGTTTTTTATAGATTTTAAATTTTAATAAAAGTAGCGAAGCGTAAGCTTCCCCCGGAGGGAAAGAGTGGTGAAGCCATTGCCAGGTAATTTTAAAAAGAAATTCTAAACTAAAATGAGTGTCCTTCACGCCTCATAGTGTTATAGAAGAAGATATATAAAAATAAATTTTCTGAACTTCACCATTTTGTTTTTTTATATTATAAAAGAATTATTAGAAATAACTTATAAAAAACATGTCATAACAAAACTAAGATGAAATTATTATTCAAATACTAATAAAAAATAGCACATGACACAAGGAGTACAGTGATGAGGGTAATGAACGCTGTTGGCTGCTGCATGAGAGGGGAGGCGGGCTGGGAGTGTAAACTAAAGTCACAGTTGCACATCATGATGTGCATGTACTAATATTCTTTTTCTATCCTTCTCATCATACTTCTTTAAAAGTTGATGGTACTAAATGAATAAACTGAGATAACGGAATATATAACTTACCTTGCGTCACTGAAATATAGACGGTATAACCTCCCATTTTTTTTTCTTTATTTTATTATGAATAATTTTCATTATCACCTTAGGTAAAAATTCATAAGATAAATATGCAATGACATACAAAAGCGTTACCTGGCAATATTTTGAGCAACGATGCCAGATGTCTCAATAAACAATATGCAAGCCAAATAACATGAAAAAAATCACTTAAAACATATTTTCAAGGCTATTGTGCATCGGTAACGAATAAGTATTACATTATAAGTATTTCATAAAGCATAACATCGAAAACAAATGCTTAGCAACGAAGATAAATTTGCAACATTTGCATTAACAGGGTTAGGATTTCTGGATAACACTCAATATTACAGGGTAAATGATAACAAAGACTCAGTCAAGAAAATCAAGACTTCAAAAGTAAAATTCATGTCCCATACAACAGTCGGATCTGTATTCTCAGATAGAGGTATTTTCTGTTGGTACTTCCAGGAAAGAATACTATAAATAATTTTTTTTTTTTTACAATTTAGGTCAAACTCCCGCATCACAAGCCAATCACATTATTTCTTATTGATCTCCAAAGATTTTTCCTGAGTATTTCTATTAGTTCAAAGGGAATATTACGATGTCATAGGCGGCTGGGCGCTTTGGGAGACTTAAAGGAGATCATATTTCGTTAGTTTTTTCATACATGTTCCATATTTCGAAAGAGAATCGAGGATTGCATCAACCTGCGTTTTTTCCCTTCTGCCAATATAATATCACTTCACCACTTAGCTACATTTCCTGTAACCCGACAGACTAAACTTTGCTATAGATATTTTTAGAAAAATGGAAGAAACATCAGTTAATTTCTATATTAAAGAAAACCTCTTCAATGGCACTTGGCTCAGCCTTTTGCTAATCTTATAGAGTTTTAGGATTAAGCCTTATGTTGATAGTAAGGATATATGGAAAGAAAGATTTATTTATTTATTTATTTAAGGGAAACAAGAGGACAGCCGCCCAATCCTGATCGATTCTCACTGGCACTACTGATAAAACGGGGTCGCCCGAAAAAGGTCACAGGAGCTGTGGAAAACGCCCAATAAAAACAGGGAAAAGCAAAGGACTAAAGGAAGACAGCACAATACAGACAGACGCACACTTAAATTACAGGCGCACGACACACATTCTGAAAACATGGGCGGCTGAAGCAATAAAAAAATGACATGCGCCAGCCACATGGGAGGACACAAGATAAGAGATAAAACAATAAATCCAAAGAAAAATGAAAAGACAACTTAGAAAAGGGATAAAACACCACTTAGCGAAAAAATGTAAAGAGGGAGGGCGACCGAAGGGAGTCCTCTGCTAAAAGAAAGCGAAGTCGAGCAAGGGGGGCAACGCCAGAAAGGGTAGGGAAGCAAGAATTTTGATGAGAAGCAACGCGGGGAAAACTACGAAAATGTGAGCCATAGATAACTCGCCTCCGAAGAAAGGACAACAACGGGCAACTAGTAATCAACACGAAACTAAATAGCCACGGGTGAGTTGCGTGTGCCCAATTCGTAAACGGCAAAGAGCAACCCCCCACGACCGGAGTCAGGAGGGCTAGAGGACCAGGGACGGACAGAATGTTTAATAAGGGACAGCTTAGAAGGGCGATACAAATCCCACTCTCTCTGCCATAAACGAAAGATATACGCCTTTATTACGGGATAGGACTCCCTAAAAGGCAGAGGGGTCTCATCCGATACCTCGAGAGCCGCCGAATGGGCCCAGGCGATTGGCCTACGCGTTGCCTGAAACCCCAAAATGAGCAGTAGCCCAATAAAAGCCACCCTGTAACGGGAGGTAGTGCTAACCAGCTAGGAACGAATCCGTAAAACTAAAGGGTGGGTAGACGTATAAGAACGAACTGCCTCCAACGCAGGCCGAGAGTCACTAAAATCAATACAATCCGAATAATTGAGGGATAAAATCAAATTAAAAGCCAAAAGAATGGCCGTCATCTGGGTGGTAAAAACGGATGCTACAAGAAGGAGGGCATCCGAAGGGACTCCGTAGAGGACACTGCGGCTGCTCCAACACCGACGCCCGACTTAGAGCTGTCAGTATAGATGGAAAGCTCGTGCCATGAGAAATGCATATTGAAGAAACAGGCACTTTAATAGACGGGGGTTAGTAGACCCTTTCTCGAAACGCCATAAAGCAGTACATACCTCAGGATGGTGAACATTTCAATACAAAAACTGCGGGAATGGGAAGGCCAGCACCCCGAGAATAGCCTGGAAGGTGAGATGGTCCACAATACGGAGCCCCAGACGCCGGGGTCGAGGTTCCCGCCGATCAAATGATGCCGATGAAGACGAGGCACAAAGGCACTCATGGGTAGGAGACGAAGGGGACTGTTGAACACAAAATGGGGATCGTAGGCATACCTGTAGCCGTGATATCTCAAGAAAAGAACGCCACCATACACAAAAAGGCAAGGGATAGGCGAGGTGCAAAAGGCTCCACTACTACGACGGGCTTCAAGCGAACCAACAGAGTCAAGCAACTTCAAGTCCCAAGGAGACGCCGAAGAGTACAACTGGCAACCGTAGTCCAGCCAGGATTGAATAGGGGAGGAATAAAGCGACCACAAGTTGCTTCTATCATCACCCCAAGTAATGTGGGATAAAACCCGAAGTAAATCCATAGCCTACGAACAGAAATCCCTCAAGCTACGCACAAGGGGCTCCCAAGTGAGCTTGCTATCAAGCGTTAAACCAAAGAACTTAAAAAAGATGACATACTTAATTGCCGGTGCCATCCAAAAAGAGCGTAGGGGGACCAAGGACCCCACAACCCCGATAAAAACGCATAGCCTTCATTTTGATGACCGAAAAACGGAAACTCTTGGAGAAAGCACGACCCGACACGACACGACCCGACCCGACCCGACCCGACCCGACCCGACCCGACCCGACCCGACCCGACCCGACCCGACCCGACCTGACCCGACCCGACCCGACCCGACCTGACCCGGCATCAATTGTCAGCTGTAATTGACGGGCAGCAGAAGGCAAGCGGGGAGATGAACAAAAAAACTCTAAGTCATCCACGAAGAGAGAAGCCGAACCCCCTCCGGAAAGGTGTACACCAAA
The DNA here is from genome assembly GCA_963969495.1 of Ceratothoa steindachneri. NCBI lineage: Eukaryota > Metazoa > Arthropoda > Malacostraca > Isopoda > Cymothoidae > Ceratothoa > Ceratothoa steindachneri. The sequence continues at coordinate 11,572,721 of OZ018317.1, read as the reverse complement.
CTATTAATAGCAACGGCGAAACAAGTCACACTACAAACATTCTCCTCACTGAAGCAAAATGGTTAGCCAGATCCTTGCTGAGCAACTGGCCATCCGACCCAAGCGAGCTTCCGATATGCAGAGTGGGGATGGCATGACCAGCGTAGCGACCACGGATCTAAATGACTCTCTTTTAAACCAGAGTCAACGACGTGAACGAAGAGATGGAAGATACGTATTGCCGCTAAGACTCACGGCAGGTACGACGGAGGGTACTCTGGCGGATGGCATGAGCCCGGTTCCGATCAACCCAATTCGAGACGGTCGGCTTCCACCTATAACGGGAATTAGCCAGTTAAAAGGCATAAATAGCCAAGGCACAATTCCGCAATCACCAGGGAACGGTAGAGCGCCCCCTCAACAGGGCACATCTGCGGAACAAAGCGCTCAGTAGCCTCGAAAATATGGGTCGTACGATATGAGACTGCTGAATCAACGGTATCGAACGAACCCAGGGCGACAACAGTAAAAGAAGCCTCCCGGAATCCAACCCAATTTTCTCGCCTCAGATCCAAACGAGGAGGAAGGGAAAGACACGGGCTAGGAAGGGCGGCCGACAGGACGATTAGAAAGTGATCACTCCGAGAAAGGTGGCCCCGAATCGACCAACGGAAATCGAGGAAACAGTCGAGCGAACATAAGGACAAGTTTACATCACTAAAAGAATCCGTTTGGTTATGTTAAGAAGTAAGATCGCCGGAATTTAAAATACAAAGGGAATCAAATACTAAAAGGGACTAAACCAACCTGCCCCAGCCATTAGGGGCAGTATCACACCAAAACGGGTGGCGAGCATTAAAATCACTAAGTAATAAAAACTGGGTACGGAACTGAGTTGTAAACTCCGGGGGATGTACACAAAACAAACAGTTAAAAACTTGGAGATAAAAACCTCACACCAACAGCCTGCGAGGTAGTTCAGAGGGAAAGTGGTGCAGAAAATAGCGAAGAGGGAAGTAAAAGATGCACCCCCATGGGATGGGTCCCCAGCAGGGGGTGGAAGGATGGAATTAAACAGCCAGAAGTGCGAAAGCATCGGAAAGCGTGAGCGTTTCATGGTCCGGAGAGAAAGTAAGATTGAACAGAGACGGATGAGAACAAACATGTAAAGAAGATAGGACAGAAGATAAAACATGGATAGAGGGTGATAAGGGAACAGGGTCAGATTGTGAGGAAGGAACAATGTCAGAAGGAGATCAAGGAACAGGGGCAGAGGGAAAGGAATAAGATCTTGTAAGAGGCAGGGAAGACGAAACTGGGGTAGGAGGCAAAGAAGGCGGAACTAGGATAGGAGGCAAGGAAGACGGAATTGGGGTATGAGGCATCGGAGATTGAACAGAAGTATGGGGCAAGGAAGAAGAAATCCGGGTAGGAGTCAAGGAAGACGAAACCTGGTGAACCTTCGCCATCACAATGACTTAGGTGATGCCAACGAGAGAGGCCAGCGAAGACCGGGGAGGAGATGATATCAAAGCGGAGGGCGCCTCAACAACCGACTCTTGGACAAAACAAGCCTCATCAGAAGCAGCGCGTTTGGACTACGGACGAGGTGAAGACGAACCTTTACGTTTGCCCTGGGGCAAAGAAACGGAAGGAGCAGCGTGGGCCGATGCCTGGAGGAACTGCCGGATATCCTCCACTGTCTCAGCCCGGTCGGTCTCACGGTCTGCTACAGATGGAAGACCATGAAAGGAGACCAAAGGCAAAAGAGAGGGTGCAACGGAAGAACCGTGGGGAAAAACCGAAGGAAAAGTAGAGGGAGCAACAAGGAGAGAGCAAGGAGAAGACAGAAGGAGGGGGGTGATCAGGAGGAGGGGGCCGGGAACTTGCCTCCCAGAAAATGTCAGAGAAGAGACGACCGGAATGGGGGAGCTGCCCTCGCACTCTATGACGGACCTCACGGAAGGGAGTCCCGAAGAGTCAGGACTTCCTTCTCAAAAAGGAATACGGGACAAGAACGCGAAGCCGTGCTATGGAAACCTCAATAATTGGCACAACATTCATTAATCCTACAAGAGGAGCCATGGTACCCCAACGCACAGGTCACACAGCGAGGAGCTTGTCTATAATTGCTGCTCATATTGCCAAACTGGTGGCAATTATAATAATGTCTGGGGAGCTCGACATAAAGGGACACAGGGACAGGTAGATAACCAGCACAAACAATCTAGGGGAGATCCTGACGGAGGAAGGTGACGATGCGCATACTCGTAGGAACCTTAGCTGGGCCAACAGACTTTAACACCCTATAAACGTTCGTTAGCCGCTGGGACGAAAGTTTATTCTTTAGTTTTGAGCCATCATACTGGAGCAATTCTTTGGAGTGAATCACTCCTTTAACAAAAGTAAGCCGAGGGTGGGGCACAACCGAAACCGGGACTTCCGAAAGGGAGGACAAACCCCACACGGTGCCACATTGCTCTCGTTAAGATACCTGAACCACTAAATTGCCACTACCATGGGCCAACATACGGTGGGGCGCACCACAGCGGGACTCAAGCTCCTCATTCAAATTGAACATGTCCAATTTAGAAAGTAGAGACTGGGAACAGGAATTCAGCAATAAAAAAAACGAGGATAATTCAAATCGGGATCTATTTCTTCTGCAAAGGGATATAACAAACGCGGGAAAGAGGACTTACTGAGAGGCGTAGTACGAGAACCAGAAGTCTGCGAATACTGGGAGAGAATTTTTTATTATTTCTAATATGAATTAAAGTATAAAGGGGAGTGCGAACTCGTGCAGCGCAGTCACTGTCTACCCTCACGACCCCTACTTGGAGGGCCGCCCCAACCAGGAGGGTAAGCCCTTCGCCCCCTGACCCGCCAGCCTCGGAAATTTACCAGTTGGGAAAGCAAAGACCCCCGAGAGCTCGGCTCAAGGACCCACTAACCAGGCCCCCAGCCATACGGTCGTGTCCCCTAACGGACAGCTCTGATACACGGAGATCGCCAAACAAACGTAGATGGAAGGACGATGCAGGATGAAAGAGAATTGGTACAGAAAACGAAGTAGGGGTTAGCGGAAGAAGAAAAAGAATGCCAAGTTGTGGCCGGACGGAGCGCTGAGTCCCGTCAGCATGGCGGCCAGGAGAGCAAATCACCGTATCCCTTTCGGAGAAAGAAAGAGTAATAAATAGAATGTTGGTTATTTGATAAAAAACATATATACCCAAGGGATTATTTTTTTTAAACCAAAATGAACACTATAAAGTTTATAAAACCATCATGGCACTACTATCTAAGTACCATCACACAATCATTTTTCTGACTACTCCAGTAGTGTACTGTACAAAAAAAATATAATACTTCTATCATCAGATCAACTGCGGTGCAGCCAAAAAAATTTCCCATAGGTATATTTCAAATTCGGAAGGAATAATTTCGTTGAGAAAGAATTGCAGGAATAGGTTGATAGTCACTGTTTTTATGACGTCAATACGCGTCCAAAGTGAGGGACACATGGTCATTTTGCCTCGCACCTTCGAATATCCACTCTACCGAATGGGCGATTATTTGCTCTGCTGTCGCTTGAGAACATATTGTTCTTCTCTTTATTATTGCGCGCATTTCTAATAACTCGGCGTTTTTGTTTTCTGCTGATGTTCATTGATTTCGCCAGCTACTTTGCTTTAACATTTACTTTAGCCTTACATTGACTATGGCGACGCGGTATACATACATAACAAATGATATTATGCGCAAGCTCTTTTACTTTACATGAATAAAGCCATTGTAGATTAATTTAGACCAACTTCATTAGATGCGTTATCGAAGAGAGCATAAATCTACCCAAATTTAAGAAAGGCAGATGACGAACTATTTTTGAATAATTTAATGGTCACTAATAAACGTATATAGACACCGAATTTAATGATAAAGAATAATAATTAATCTAAATGTAATAATACATTAGAAACTTTGCAATATATGGGGACAGTTGTTCGGTAGCAATAATCTTACGGATAATGTTTTGGGGGGTCAAATGTCCTAGAATCCCGCAACGTGGACATCTTAAGTGGCGAGAAAGTGTTAATGGAGAACACAGATACTGCAGATGTTAAACGTCTTAGGTGTAAAAGGGAAGAGCTTGAAGGTGATTCGGGGAAAAAATGGGTAGTTTGTGCCTCTGCTCCATATATGTAGGGTTCAAACTTTATTGAGAAGGTTGAGCATGTTCTGAAAAACTGGGTGGACCTCCGGCCCCGAGTATCCCAAGGGTATTTTATTTACAGTAATTGGGCTACATATTTTCAATAAATTTCACTTCACTTAAATATATCACCTTCCTTATGAATAACATCTTATTAAATATTTTGGGCGGAAATGACCTCGCTTGCTTATGTGCTATTCTATATTTAACGATTAAAAGATACATCCGATGTATGTATTATTTTCTCAGTCTTGGCAAAGATTTTTTCAAGTCAACACCTCAGATGATACATTATTGGTTGTGTTTCAAAGCTTAAGAAGAAAACAAAAACCTTTGGTTCAGTTATGCCATTAATTTCCAATCGCATAAATTTCGCCGCAGAATACTGCTTCTCTTTAATATGTTGTTGCTTTTATTAAAGAAAGCAGGTCCAAAGTGTCTTTGAGACTTAACTTCGAGATAAAATGGGCGTGTTCATTAATTTCCTGGGTATCTATATGCTCTTGGAAAACATTCTTTTATGATCATGAAAAACATCAAGTTTGCTATGAGCAAACATTCAATACTAGATGAGCGCGTGTTTATGAAAACAGACTGTTCATGCTGCTGCTATCATATGTATGGAGTGGTATTGAGCAAAATGAAAGCTAGATACAAAACTAATTTCTTTCAAATTTGTTTTCCTAATGAATATTTTCTTAAAGTTTTCAGTCAACTTTTTTGACTTTACCCTTATCTATGTACATACATATATAGGTATTGAATAAGTAATAAATACATTCTTTGGTCATCCGAGGCGCTTTAGTTAATATTTTTCATTTAAAAATGGGCAATGGGGTAAAAAAAGGGCTTTCCATACATAAATGAAGAATAAGAGGGAAAGAGAATCTTTGTATCCTTAACCACAAGTATTGGTTGAGCACATCGTAATCCTTTATATTTCCTTACAAAGAAATTAGTCAATTCCAATTACAAACCTAAATCCGCTTGATAGAGATATGTAGGGATTAAGTCTGTTTCTCCTCTAAACTGATCCTTTTGGTCGATAAAAGGGTAAATTAATGTACGCATCTTAAATATATTGACATAGAAATGTGAAGAAACCTTCGCAGAATAATAAAATAAAGTTAGCCTTGGTATCTTTTCTACGCAGGATTGTTTTAAAGTTAACTCAATCCTGATGGTACGATACTCTCCCTTCAACTCAATCACGGCTCCTTCGTTGATGGGATTCAGTTAAAAATTTTAGTTATCATCACAAGGCCAGGCGAGCTACATTTTAAAACAATTTGTTTCTCATTTTGATAATTAAAGACATTTGAGTTTGGTTTTGTGTATAAATACACATTAATTTGCTAAACAATGGGGAACTTTGCTTTGCTACACACGAGAGGTTTTCAATAGTTTGCCGGAAGGTGCGAATTAGCAGAGGGATGAGCCCCAAAGTTCAATTCTTCTTCTAGGGGCATAAAATCTTCCGACCATTTTGTGATGTGTGAATGTAAATAGGAAGTGATTAATGTATTAACGAGGAAGAAACAACAAGTGGATAAGAGACGATTTAGGTATAATGGCTTATGTTCAAGTGGAAATAGGGACAAACATAGAATTTTGGCTGGAGTTTTAATAAAAGAGGAATAGAATAGAAGGAAAGTTTGTGGAGAGAAAATAACTATGGCATACATGATTTACCCCCCTTTTACCACTACAGCCTCAACAAAAATTCCATGTTTGTTATTATTCCAAATTTTACCTAGTTATTGTTGCTCAATTTTGGCCTCTTTTTATAATGCTGTTTTTTTTCCTCAGTAATCCAACAAATGAATTAGTCTTTGAGCATATGCGCCTATACAATGAGTAACCACCTTCACACTAAATCTGGTACTCTAAGCCGAGCAAGTGATCTAATCGAATAAACTAATCTATTGGATAGTAACTTGCAAGGCGTGGAGAAAGAGACTTCGCCAGAGAGGCAGTGTGAAAGTGGTTAGACATTTCTATACTAATCCCTTACCACATCCGCGTACATTGCAGTTTGCCTTACTTTTGTCTATAGATTAGCATCATAGTAGCAGTATGTTTAGGTGGGGCAAGAATTAGAGTTCGATTTGTGATTCTTTGCTGAGGCACATTTTCTGGGACCTTTTTGCAGCCCGCATGTAGTCCGGAAGGTCCAAGATAGCTTGTTCTTACTCCAGTTTTTTAGAGTTCGAGTCAAAATTGTAGGCGTGATCAAGGTCGCGTATTAAATGAATATCGACGGAAAGTATGATGAGAATGAAAAGGGATGTGTGCTCCCATCCAGAGATTTGCTGGCTGGGAGACAAGTATCGGGCGCTCGTCTTTTTGGAAGAGTACCACGTCACTGGTTTCTTCAGCAAGACCGGCACGTTGTGTCATTAAAGTCAAAGAAGTTACTAGTTGGGATAATTTGTACCCGCATTGTTCCTTCCCATTATCGTTATAGTTTACAATTTAGAGTGCCTTTTCTTCTGTACGAACTTGTTCCTTGTCTCGATCCCGAGCGCGACAAGTAGTCTCCTCTCTAGAATAGACGGGCAAACTAACTTTCGCAAATTTCATTTTCCTCTTACCTTATCATTCACTTTTTAAACCCCTTCTCAAACTTTATTACGAAAATATCCGCCTTTCTAAGATCTTTTTAGTTTTAAGTAAATAACTTGTTTCTGGACGCTCATAATATGCTCTCATTTATTTTAGGATCCATTCAACTCCCTGCATTATTTCCTCACGAATTGAAAGTTCTTTCGTTAGTTAAAAGGCTTCTCTTTTTTTCCCTTTAATAAGGTTTCATCCTAAATCGCGAGTGTCCTATATTATTTTTGTGAAATTATTCTGTATAAAGTTAGCTTCTTTCACAGCTTAAAAAACACCTTTTGACACATGAGTGCGTTAAATGGTTTAAAATTTTCAGGAGATTGACTCCCTTGGCGTGCTAACAGGTATCATCTTCTCCCAGACTTTTTTCGTGAATTTTATGTTCGGAAAATTTCAGTCCTATTGAATATGAGCCAAGGCTTCTTATGCATAGCTCTTACTCATCACAACAACAACAAACCACACATCCTTCGTGAAAACGTAGGCTTTGAGTAAGGTATACCTCCCAATAACCAGGTGACAAATTGGAGGTGTTCTAGGTTGCATAGCACGAGGACGATGATGGCTGGGCTAGGTTGTATGTCAATGAAGACGGGTAACGGCGCACAGTAATTGAAGGTTGCGTGCCATCGAGCTTGACTCTCCCCGTGAACCTTTTCTCTAATGCTTCGACTGGATCAAGGCGTTTTATAGCGTATCTAAATAATATACTTTGTCCGAACGCAGCTCGATCGAATGGTGCTTTTCTATGAACCATTCGACAAAGAGTGAAAGGTACCCTAGAATGGAACCGCACATTTTGGTTGAATGTTCTTGTTTCGGAGAGCTTCGTGCACGGTTCCTGCTCCAGTAGATTGACTGGCAGGTTCGCTACTGATTCTCTCTTGAGCTGTAGGCTGCTGGCTTTTGCACACTAGAAACTGATATCATAGCACTCTAAGGGACGTGGGGATTCTCCTTTATACTAGTTGACTTTTTTTAAATTAACGATAATGTGCTGATGACTGTCAGAAGAGATGCATTGATTTGTTATATGAGAGACGGTGGCTAAACATTGCTGTAAGCTGATGAAGATGATCCTATATTTCAATTTTGCATACAATTGGTTTAAATTGCCATGCCCCCAGTCGGTAAACAAACCCAATGTATTGTCACTTACTTTGTTGAGGATTTGGGTTAAAATAGCCTAGTGAAGCAGTTCATGGCGGTTATACTGGTGCTTTGGATGCAGTTACTTGCTAAGTGTAGAGCTGTTTTCACCAAGCATGAACACTGTACCATAGCAGTGAGACCCACACTGTGATAAATAAGATCTGCTGACCACAATGTCGCGTGCCCTCACTTATTCTGATTCATGACCTAACCTCGTTCAAAACTTTCAATAATTCCCGGAGTAACCTTGGGAGAACCTAGGTATAGCCACATACTTTAGCATATCATAGTAGAGAATAGCCCAGCCAAGCATAGCGTAGTATTGTCTAGCATAGCATACCCTAAAAAAGCGTAGCCTAAACTAGCCTAGTATAGCATAGCTTATCATAGCCAAGCATAGCATTGTATAACCTACCCTGTTTTAGCCTAGGATAGCCAAGCCTAGCCAAACATAAAATAGCCTAGCCTGAAATAGAATAGCCTAGCTGTGCCAGACCTAACATAGCCTAGTTTAGTATAATCTAACTAGCCTAATATAACCTAGGATATTATAGTATAGCCTAGCCTAGTATAGCCTTGCCTAGTGTATCCTAGCTTATTATAGCCTAGCTTAGCCTAACCAGGTATGGATTACCATTACTTGCCAGAGCCTAGACTAGCGTCGCGTAGAGTAGCATAGCCTAGTATAGGCAAGCTAGAATCGGCTACTATAGCCTAGCCAATATATCCTTGCATACAATAGCCTAACCTTGCCTAGCATACTATAAGCTAGCTTAGTATAGCCTATCCTAGCATAACCACAACTAACATAATATAGCTTAATATAGCCATAATATATCCTAAACTAGTATAGCATACCACAGACTAGAATAACCTTGCATAGCTTAGCCTATTATAGCGTTGGTTAGCTAGCCTATCGTAGCCTAACCTAGTATTACCTAGCATAACATAGCACGCAGAGCATCGCCCTCCCTAGCCTATTATAATTTACTCTACCATAGCATAGCATAGTATAGCCCTCTCTAACCTAGGATAGCTTAGCAAAGCTTAGCCTAGCCTAGTATAGTATAACATATCCTAGCATCAATTATCCTAGACCATTATTAGCATATGCTATCTTATTATACTCTAGTCAAGTATAGATTAGTATAGTCTAACATAGCATACTATATGCTATCGTAGCATAGCATTGTATATCCTATATTAGCATGCTATATCTTACCCTTATACATTATATTTTAGCATAGTTTAGCATAGTATAGCTTAGAAACACCTTTTCACACATGAATGTCTAGCAGAGTATAGCATATTATAGCCGATTCTAGTATAGCAGATTAAAGTATATTATAACTTAGTCTAGTCTATCAGAGTATGGCATATTATAGCCTAGTCTAGTTTAGAAGAGTATCAGCCAAATAATTAGGATGTTATTGCCAAAACAAAATAATTCATAGGCTAACCTTTGGAGGACTTTGGCAGTTATATCATTCAAAGGAGAATATGAAACAACATAAAGGTTTCAAATTTCAATAGAAGAGGCTAAGTAATTATGATGTTATTTTCAAAACAAAAAAATTCATGAGCTAACCTTGGGAGGACTTTGGCAATCATAGCAGTCAATAGAGAATGCAAAACAACATAAGGTTTTCAAATTTCGTTAGTATCGCCGAATAGTTACAATGTTATTACAAAAACAATAAAGCAAAACGGGCCGACCGACCGACACAGTGAGATGTAGAGTAGCTCGCGGCTAGACTCGCGCGCAACTAAAAATAAACGGTGCAAAAACGGTAGGAAATAAATCTATCAAACAAGTCCAGATATCTTTTTGAGAACTTCGTTCTTTTTTATGGGAATGATGATGAAAAGTAACAGTGATGGGCAAAGAAACACACGTATATAACATAGACGAGAATAAAAAGTGGAACAAAATTAAATAATATAAACCTAAATAAAGATGTTTTAAAACTAACCCCGTCAGCAAACTTTTACCCATGGCGTAGGTCAAAGTTCAAACCTTTTACTCGTACACCGTGGACGGGATTCTAACATAAAAACAGACTTCTAATTGTGCCCTGCACGGCTGTAAGCGCTTCCTAAATGGAAGGCTTAATTCATTGCGATTGGAGAAATAATTCCGATATGTCAATTTAAATTCTGTCAGATAATTTAATTCGAAATAACATTAATTTTAGCAAATGAATATTTCTAATAATATATGACAATATTCGCTAAAATTTGGGGCTTTGATCGAATATTTGACCATAATAATAGAGCTTATATTGCCAGAAGATAAAACGTTTACCTTTCCCCCATATTATTCCGTTCTAATAGTAAGGATGATAATATGGATAGCATTATGAAATTCAATTTTCCTTACCTATGAAATGTGAGAAATCTACTATTTCAATCCCATCATCTTCATCAATTGCTTTGCCATAAAGGGGTAGGTTGGTGCATATCAAAACCAGTAATGGCATGACTAACCGTAGTTCGCGACTGTGTCATCCAAAACAACCATCATTACGTATCGCGTTCGTTTATCTTCCCAGCCAGGCGATACTTATCATGACTGATGTAAGAATCTTTAGCGGGACGTGTGGATTTTTCCCTCATAATCCTTTCGTGTATTCACACTATTTTGATCTCTACGATTATTTCGTTTCCCTGCACTTCGTTCGTCTGTCTTCCTTCTTTGTCTGTCACGCGTTTAAATATCTCTCATTTGCCTCAAATCTGCAATGATAATTAATGACTGTATGAAATCTTATTTAATGACAGCACTTAAATGCAATTTTGGATCATGTGTTGCGTGGCTGTGGGTCTTTGACTGGATAGTGGCAGGTGCTTACAACTCCCTTTCACCTTACTCTGGATTAAGGGTGGTTCTTCTTTAAGACGTTACATATTTTTCCAAAAGCCGAGAGCTAAGAAATTGCATTGGGGCTTCAACTCTCTGAAACATGGAAAGAAATGATGTTCAGTTGTTGGTCCTCTCCTTCTTCATAAATCTCTTTTCTCCCTCATCACTACACTTTACCCATTGGTCTTTCTTTTCAGTTTAATGCCGAAATTAGCAAGTATGCATGGCTTAAATAAAGGATTGGTTTTCAGCGACTCTTAAAAATCGTCATTTCGCGTATGTCATTATCAGTGAATTACGCACTAACAATGTTTTACCTTCCGATTTGGCTCTTTTTTTAATATCTCTGGCTACTGCACTCTTAAAAATCTAGGGTTCACTTTTGATAAATTTAACTTTCTCTCTATGATCATTAAGAGGAATGCTGGCAAAGTTGGTTTCTTTTTTTTCAATGATCTTAGCCAAATCCGCTCAAACATTGCTTCAAGTACTTTTAAAACTGCATTACCTACTCTGACACTCTTCTCGATGGATCATATGCCCCCACTTTTCTTTACCCATCTGCAGAGGTAATGTAGAGGTATATGAGGTTAGTGTATATATTATGTATCGAGGCCTCCCTCTCGGTGGGGAGAGCCAGGAAATAATAACAAAAGACATCTGGGTTTAGCTTTGCCCCTCCGATGTTCTCCGGTAACATAGGAGAATGGTCAAAATGGTAAATTTTAGGAGACTGATTCCTGACCTCAGCTCAAAGGGTTAGGCCCTTCGAGAGTGTACTTATAAACAATCCTTTCATAAGTTCAAACTGCTGATTTCGTATTACGTGCTACCCTAAGTTCAAAATGCCGAGTAGACAAACAAACGACACAAGAAGGGAAACTCCAGTGACGTCACATCTGTGAGTCCCCCACACCCCATTTACCCCGTGGGGTTAATTGAGGTATAAAACAGGTTGACACGAGGAACTTATGCAGGCGATCAACCAGCAACAGGCTGAAGTCTGGGCCACCTGATTGAAAAGGTTGACAGCGATGTTCGACCCGATGTGTTCTGGGGACTTGTGAACAAGTTGAAAGGTCTTACAAGTAGAGAAAAGACCCGCATTAAGGAGGGCGATGACTACTTGGAAGATCAACCAGCAACAGGCTGAAGTCTGGGCCACCTGATTGAAAAGGTTGACAGCGATGTTCGACCCGATGTGTTCTGGGGACTTGTGAACAAGTTGAAAGGTCTTACAAGTAGAGAAAAGACCCGCATTAAGGAGGGCGATGACTACTTGGAAGACCCGGTGGTTTCGGAAGGAAGATTCCGCATTTCCTGGAAAAATATCTTCAAGATAACACCAGAAGAAAATGCGGAATTCGACCAGGAATTCGAAGGCCAACTGATTGAAGATCTGAATCAGAATGGGCATCGGACACTCCCACATGCCTATGTCGACGAAAGGAGAAGTTTGGCAGACCATGGCAGACCAACTACACCTAAAGAGGTCATTGTAGTCATAAAAACCTTCAAACAGAAGGCACCAGGCTGGACGGGCACCACCAGAAATAACTTGGTACATGCCCCCCAGCAGATCATTCAGGGAATCACGAACATCTACAATGCTTCCCTGAATATGGGTTACTTCCCAGACGGTTTAAAGATTGCTAAAATCATATTTATACGCAAAGGAAGGAAGCCTGATCAACTGGTGGACTACAGGCCAATATCCCTCTTGTAGATTATAGGCGAAGTTTACGAAAAGCTGCTGGCTAACAGGTTGCAAGATCAACTGACCAAGCTAGAAGCCCACAGCCCTCAGCAATACGGGTTCCGCAAGAGAAGCGGGACGGACACAGCCCTTGCCCTTATCACCGAAAAGCTTGCCTGGTGAAAAGCTGAGAAGAAATACGTAGACGTGGTGATGTGAGATGTGCAAAAGGCCTTCGATAAAATTTGGCTAAGAGGCTTACAACACAAGATCTTATGCCTCCAGCTGAACTTAATCCTGGAAAGGGTCCTCTGCGATTACATGATGCACAAAAAAGCCCGAATTTCGATCGAGAGCTACAGAGGACCCGAGTTTGAACTTGAGGCGGGTGTTCCACGAGGTGGCTGTCGGAATCCGCTGCTGTAACTTTTGTACACCTTGGACTTACCTGCTCCTGTAGGGAAGGAAGGGATGTACCTGCAGTTTGCAGACGACATCACACAAATCGTCCCCAGTGATTACAAACATGCTGGATACCAAACAAAGCAGACAGCCATTAAAATCGATAACATCAATCGATATACGAACGAAAGTGGAAGATCAAGACTACCGCTGAAAGTTTCAGCTCCTTCCAATTAACCCTCGAAGACGTGTGGATGTCTTAGTGAACGGCGAAATATACCAATACGGAAATAAACGAAAAGTCCTAGGTCTGCACTTTACATCCAAAGGATACAAAGTGCACATGCGCAACAGAATCTCCCACGCGCGCCTCCATAAAGTTGTTGGACTCACAAGAGGCAAATCCCAAGAAGTTAGTCAGTGGCCATTCTCGAGGCTTGCTAAGTCTGCCCACTGCACCTGAGGGAAACAACAAGGAATCATGGACTATGTCGCCTCTGTTCCTTGAAAAAGTCGATACGTTCCAAAACAAGAGATCTCGCACCCTAAAGGCGCCCGCTTGCTAAAGTTTTCGAGGAAAGAGGAGAGGAAGGCTCTTACGACAAGCTAAATCCCCCCAGTACGCCCTAAAACCCAGCATCGCATTCAATGGCCATCATCCCCTGGAAAACTTTCTCCATGAAGGCTATGGACATTCTTGTGATTGTATTCATATTGAGTAGTACCCACGGGTACTCCTTTGAGCTAGGCCTGGATGGCATTTACATTAAATAGAATTGCCGTGACCTCGAGGGTAACTGGGCCGAGATGGGTCGGCTCGTCAATTTCCCCTATCGTTCATCTATTTTCCTTTAGAATTCTTCGTTGGAGTGTGATTACTGCTCACATTCCAAGGGATTTATAACCCTGTTATCACGGGATGGAGATCAACCAGGTAGCTATAAAATGTACACAGGAAATGTAGTCGAGAAGAATTTCCGCAATTTAAGTACCGTATTTCAGGCAGTGGAGATACACCTGCATAACAAAAAAATTAAATTTTCGGTGTGTGATAGAACGGGTTGAGACCGCGTTAATTTCAACCACTATCGTATGTTATTTAAAACCACGATGCTACCCACGTGCATCTTCGCTTTGAAGCATGGGGCCTTATCGCAGCCACCTAAGTCAATGTTTAAACAAGGAGGTTTATCTTCCCCAGTCCGCCCCATGCGTCGACCTCGCCAGATTGAGTTAGGCTTATGGGCAGATAAGGCATTGTTCCCAGGCTCGGCTGTGCATTCCCTCGAAGCTCCCACTCCATTGCCCCCCACGCCAAGGAAATGTCCTGACTATTTATTTGGAAGCTTCGCCACTAAGATCAGATTGGAGATCCAGATTTTCGTCGCGAAACATCACTACGACCCACTCTCACCTTGTGCGCCAAGGGATCTCGACCTCGAGATTCACCATCACTTGTCCAGAAGAAGGACAATATCCCTTAAGTGTCAAGGTTCGAGCCTTCGTGAAGCCAAGTCCCCAATGCTTACCCTGTTGTTCAGAAAGAGAACAACATTAGAACAGCCAATATTCTTTTGAGCCCGTTGGCCAAGAAACGGTTCTCACCCTTTCCCCTGTTGTTCAGAAGAGAACAACGTTAGAACAGCCATTGTTCGTTTGAGCCCGTTGACAAGAAACATTTCTTCCCCCAACTCTGTTGTTTAAAAGAGAACAACGTTGAACAGCCATTGTTCTTTTGAGCCCGTTCGCCAAGAAACGGTTCTTACCCTTCCCCCCTGTTGTTCAGAAGAGAACAACATTAGAACAGCCATTGTTCTTGAGCCCGTAGACAAGAAACAGTTCTCACCCCCCCCCCCTCCTCTGTTGTTCAGAAGAGAACAACGTAGAACAGCCATTGTTCTTTTGAGCCCGTTCGCTAAGAAACGGTTCTCACCCTTCCCCCCTGTTGTTCAGAAGAGAACAACGTAGAACAGCCAATTGTTCTTCAAGACCGATCGTCAAGAAACGGTTCTCATTCCCAAGACGCCACGTCAGGATCATTTAATTCCCCCATTTTCGGCTGGAACTCGCCAGTGGACCGAAAATTCCTTCACGTCGCCTTCCTCTGCACAACAAGTATAATTACGTAAGCCGAACGTTACCTTTGAGTATTTAACCCTTTTGTCAACTCTATCCTGTGCTTTAAGTGGTATAGCGAACCATCCCCTCCCTTTAACTTTATATTTGTTTCAACTTTTTAAATCTTTTAATCCTCGGATTAGCTCGATTCCCCACGACTCTTTCCATCCTCGGTTCATGTCAATATTTTCCGTTTTGTGTGTTGTTGATACTTATTATTAATAAAACTCTATTTTATTAAAGATAGCAATATTATTATCCTTGAGCTCAGTTCCACTTCTTAAGCATATTGAAGATACATAATATCGGCCAGCCAGACATCCACGCACTCTAAAGATAATTAAAGAAGTTCCCTTAACGAATAGTTATATATGGTATATCGTCGAGAGTCCATTCTACGACATATATATATATATATATATATATATATATATATATATATATATATATATATATATATATATACTATTTAAATTTGGTTGTAAGTGTGTAAGGTTTAACGCTATATCTTTGCAAACACTGGTCTCGGTCGAGTAAAGCATAGTGTTATTCGTTATATTAATAGAGTATACTAGTTCCCTTTTGTTTTAACGATTGCTATCCCCTTTTTTGAAACTTAAGAAGCTGGAGTAGCTCAAGAAACTGTTATAATAATTTGTTTGTGTTTTTTTGTGATTTTAGTCAGTGGTTATTTAGATCGAGAAACCAAGTACGAATAGGTTAGTGCCCATATTTAGGTAGGCTAATTCTATAGAGGCATAATTCTGGTTGCAAGGAATTTTAGTTGGTTGACTATTGCGCCCCCAAGTGCAAGATGACTCAGTTCGAAATCTTTAAAGCACAAGGAGAGTCCTTGGGACCTTCCGAAGAAGAACTAATTGAGTACGTTCAAGAGGAGCAAAGAACAGAAAGAGAAAGAGAAAGAGAAAGAGAAATCCAACGAGAAGCAAGAGAAAGAGAGGAACGGGGAAGACAAACCGAGCTTCACCATCAGATTGAATTAGCTCGTGTATAAGCAGAAAGATAGTCACCCAGTTCACGTTCTGAAGCCCCCCACAATCTCCCCACAAAGTTCCCAATTTCAAGGATGGAGAGGATTTCGGAGCCTTTTTAGCCCACTGTGAAAAGATCCTCGAAATCAATAACATGGATCTGGAGTCTAAAGGTGTAGTCAGATTACTTCCCTTGTTAAATTGTAGAATTGCGCGAAATTTTTATATCTTTACCCTCTGAATGTACAATTAACTACAGCACCTTAAAAGCTGAGTTATTGGCCGCTCATAATATGACTCCCGATTTCTACCAGCAAGAATTTCGAGGAGGTCGTATTAAACCCCGACAGACGTTCCGTCAATTCGGATACATTCTTCAGAGGAATTTAAAATTTCAGTTAGAATCCTCAAAGGTTGATCCTAACTACGAGTCCTTAACCGACTTCGTGTTGCGGGATCAATTTTTGTCGTTTCTTCCGACGGAGATCCGTGCGTTCGTCAAGGATCGTTGGTGCCGGACCTTTAAAGAATGTACCGAAGAAGCGGATGTCTATGCCGCAAGCCATAATTTATACCCAAAGGAGAATCGAACTTCTCACCAATCCCCCTACAAGGAAAGAAGGAAGGATTCGCGCCCCTTTACAGGAAAGCCGACGAAGTTTCCGAGCCCCGTAAAACCCCAAAACATCTTTCCCCAAAACCAACAACGGGACTCCAAACCTCTCGTTAAGATTTCTCCTCCATCTCTCTTTTCGAAGCGACCAATCATATGCTTCACCTGTGGTGTAGAAAACCACATGAGCTGGAATTGCCCCCAAAATTTTAGGCTTTAAAGTGGACCAGCCCACCAAGTTCACCAGATTAATGCCACCCCGGCTTCCCCGGTGGTGCAGACCCAAGCCGAAATTTCTCCCCCTCCGTCAGGCCACCAGGTAAATTTTATTTTTGATAAAAGTTCACCGGGAACTTTGAAATTTGAGGAGGGCAGCGTGAACGGCTGCCGAGTATCGACTCTCGTCAGGGACACAGGATGTACGTGTTTCATCGTGTCAGACAAACTCCTCCCCCCAGTGGACTCTAACCACGAAAAAATTGTGGTGGTACATGACTACCTTCGGCGGGCGAAACAATCCCCGTCGTTAGATGTTACCTGCAGTGTCAATATTATGATGGCTGGGGTGTAGTCATTTCAGCACCCATACAATTCTGTTCCGTACTTATAGGACAGAGCCCCCAAGTAAGTTCCGACCCTGTGTCTCAGGCCGCCCTTCCTCGAGGCCGAGCTAAGACAGAAGCCCAGGAGCCCGTACCCTTCAGAACCCCGATACCTTCCGATTTCTCTGAGACCCTTAACCAGGACTTTAGGACGGCACAAAAGGAGTGTGAATTACTAACACCCTTAGGCGATAAGGCCTAAGACAAGGACATGGAGACTGTTCGTGGACCCTAAGAAAAAAAGTACCCCCAACGCACCCATGGAGATAAATTCGTAGCGCTGGACGAAACATCGGCGCTTGAAGAAGATTACCCCGCGGAGTCCCTTAATGTAATACAGACAGTGTGCATCCAACCTTATGCCGATTATCCTCCTCCTTCCCTACCAGGCGAGTCTTTTGAACCCTCTGACCTGGATATTACCGCGCAGCTGACACCACATCAAAAGAGTCAGCCACAAGAACTATTTGAATGGAGTAACCATTTAACCACCCTATTAGCTCTTTTCGAGCGACTGCGCGAAAATGGCCTCACCATTGGCCCCAGCAAATGCCATTTTGCCCACGAAACCATAAAATACTTGGGTTTCAAAATAGGACAAAGCAAGTTAGGTCCCAAAGTGGACAAGATTAAGGCAATCGCCGACATACCCCTCCCGAATACTAAGAAGCAATTAAGATCGTTCCTAGGTTCAGCTTCTTACTATCGGCGACTTGTTCCGAAATTTGCTGCAATTCCGGCGCCCCTCAGCTCGCTTCTAAAAAAGAATTCCCCCGATCGCTTACGTTGGAATGATGGCGCTGTTTCCCATTTTAATCAGCTCAAGAGTAAGCTCATTTCTGCCCCCATTTTAAAGTTGCCCAACCCGGAAAAATCCTTTGGGATTAAGACCGATGCGAGCAACGAGGGCATTGGAGGTGTACTCTCTCAATACGAGGATGACGGAACGAGTCATCCAGTTGCATATGCTAGTCGCAAATTATTACCACGCAAAAAGAGATATGCCACTATAGAGAAGGAAGCTCTCTCAATTATCTGGGTTATAGACAAATTCAAAATGTACTTGATAGGAAAAGAATTTCAGATAGGAACCGACCACAGTCCGTTAGCCTATATTAGGAAAGTGCGACACTCCAACGGCATAATCATGCGCTGGAGTTTACTCTTGCAAGAGTATCAATTTAAAATAAATTATATAAAAGTTTCCGATAACCAGGTCGCTGACGCACTCAGTAGGAATGCGTTACCGAATAGCGTAGAATAATTGTATTCATAGGATTAGTATCTCCATGTAGGTATATATCGTCTTGTACGACTTAAATTAGATTCTCTTGTAATATAATTAATTAATGTATATGTCTGAATTTTGTAACGCTCAATGTCTATTTTTTTTGTATGTATATATATTTGTGTACCGATTAATTTACGTATAACTCATTTTGTCCCGTATGTACTAATTTTATATCATTTCATTGTTCCATGCCCCTTTTTTTGATTAAGTTGTATTAAAGGTTATTTTCCCCTGTAATCGAAAGATCAAAATAATCATATGTATTGAGGTAATACTAGTTAGGTGCATGAAGGTACGGTTGGTAGAAGAAAACGAGTTCTTCACAACGGAGCTCTATCGTTGTTCCTTCTCTTTTTTTTTTCGAAGTGACAACTTCCCCCGGAATGGAGGGGTGTGAAAGAACGGGTTGAGGCCGCGTTAATTTCAACCACTATCACATGTTATTTAAAACCACGATGCTACCCACGTGCATCTTCGCTTTGAAGCCTGGGGCCTTATCGCAGCCACCTGAGTCAATGTTTAAACAAGGAGGTTTATCTTCCCCCGTCCGCCCCATGCGTCGACCTCGCCAGATTGAGTTAGCTTATGGGCAGATAAGGCATTGTTCCCAGGCTTAGCTGTGCATTCCCTCGAAGCTCCCACTCCATTGTCCCCCACGCCAATGGAATGTCCTGACTATTTATTTGGAAAATTTACCACTAAAATCAGATTGGAGATCCAGATTTTCGTCGCGAAACATCACTACGACCCACTCTCACCTTGTGCGCCAAGGGACCTTCACCTCGAGATTCACCATCACTTGTCCAGAAGAAGGACAATATCCCTTGAGTGCCAAGGTTCGAGCCTTCGTGAAGCTAAGTCCACAATGCTTCCCCTGTTGTTCAGAAAGAGAACACCATTAGAACAGCTATTGTTCTTTTGAGCCCGTTGACAAGAAACGGTTCTCACACCTCCCCCTGTTGTTCAGAAAGAGAACAACGTTAGAACAACCATTTTTCTTTTGAAGCCGTTTGCGAAGAAACGGTTCTCACCCTTTCTTCTGTTGTTTAGAAGAGAACAACGTTAGAACAGCCATTGTTCGTTCGAGCCCGTTGACAAGAAACGGTTCTCACCCCCCCATGTTGTTCAGAAGAGAACAACGTAGAACAGCCATTGTTCTTTTGAGCCCGTTTGCCAAGAAACGGTTCTTACCCTTCCCCCCTGTTGTTCAAAAGAGAACAACATTAGAAAAGCCATTGTTCTTGAGCCCGTAGACAAGAGACGGTTCTCACCCCCCTGTTGTTCAGAAGAGAACAAAGTAGAACAGCCAATTGTTCTTCAAGACCGATCGTCAAGAAACGGTTCTCATTCCCAAGACGCCTCGTCAGGATCATTTAATTTACCCCCTCCCCTTTGGCTGGAACACGCCAGTGGACCAAAAATTCCTTCACGTCGCTTTCCTCTGCACAACAAGTATAATTACGTAAGCCGAACGTTACCTTTGAGTATTTAACCCTTAAGTCAACTCTAGCCTGTGCTTTAAATGTTTTAGCGAACCATCCCCTCCCTTTAACTTTATATTTGTTTCAACTTTTTAAATCTTTTAATCCCCGGATTGGCTCGATTCCCAACGACTTTTTCTATTCTCTGTTTATGTCAATATTTTCCGTTTCGTGTGTTTTTGATAGTTATTATCAATAAAACTGTTTTTTATTAATGATAGCAATATTATTATCCTTGAGCTCAGTCCCACTTTTTAAGCATATTGAAGATACATAATATCGGCCAGCCAGACATCCACGCACTCTAAAGATAATTAAAGAAGTTCCCTCAACGAATAGTTATATATGGTATATCGTCGAGAGTCCATTCTACGACACGGTGTATTTTCCAACGTCAACTGGCCCTGATGAGGCTGACTACCGAAAAGTCGTAGCACTGCTGCCGAAGACCTTTCTTTTTTTAGGACCTCGTGTCCTAAATGGTAATGAATTCATTATTATTTTCCAAGAAACCTTTATTTTCTTGTCTCAATCTACTTCCTTGCTCTATGCTCGCACATAGGGATTTTGTGTGTGGCTTCGTCCTTAACTTTTATGGCAGTGAACAATTTCTTATACGAATATCTTTATGTTACCAGCTGGTGACTGATAAATCATCTTGGAGGTGCCTGAATCGGTCGCAGGGCCGGCATTTCATGAAATGACTTATTTTTAAATCTTAGTTGATAATTTATGTAGGATAGTGAATCTGCTGTTATTATCCAGCACTATACTTGCTTTAGTGCTGAATATTATTCTTAGAATTTCCGACGTTTTGCACGATGTCCGATTCTTTTTTGGTTGGCAGAGTGAAAGACCAGCCTCAGAACAAACTATTTCACCCTTGAGCAAGAATTAGGTTCTTTGAATCTTTTGAACCACCCTTGCCGCTTTTCTTGGAGAACATAAAGGTCTTCAATTAAATGTAAGTCACCTTTTGAAGAGGTGTGAAAGCATGTCAAAAGTATTCGGGGTAAGTTCTAGAAGGTTTCACTCAGTCCTCTAGGTTTGAAGGGACAGCAATCTAAGACCATGGGTCTGTTGTGGTGTTTTTTACGTCAGTCTTTAGTCAAGATGCTGCATCTGGCGGGATTTCGAATACTTCATGGTATATTGAAAGCACCAGGCCGTCACTTATACCTAGATGCTGGAAACACTTCAACTATCGTTTTACCTTCAGTGAGCTGCACCTTTTATTGCTTGGTGAGCAGATAACGCCCATTTTCCAAACGATATCTTGTACGCCATAGTTCGACACCTGAATGAGCGAAGCATGATATTTTTTAGTCCACTTCAACAGGACTTAAGATATCCTTCCAGTTTTCTGGTGAGTAGCTACCGTGCATTCTTTTCGCAAGCTAAGTATAGACCACTCTAACCCTGTTTGTTTGGCACCAATTTCTCTAACTTTCTAAGTGTGAAAATTGATGAAGATATTGGTCATCATATGTTTGTTTAATTCCTGGACACCGAAGGCTACTTATCTCCTGCACAGTTGAGTGTTTGCAAGTTCCACTGCATGTCGGGTTTTCTGTCCTGGCTGTAAAAGTCTTTATGAAAGGCTTTAAACGTAGACAGCGTTTTGCCACGATGTTCTTTGATCTGGAGAAGGCCTACAAAACCGAATGGCTATACTATTTAACCGCAAGGATGAGGTAAATCAACCCAATCTCTTATGAGTTTCTGCAAGATAGGCGATTATTTTCTACATTGGAGAAGCCTTTTCCGTTCCATTAGAAAAGACAGAGCACGTCTAGTACCGAAGCGTCCAGTGTCATTCCTCTTGCCGTGTACACCAAATAGATCAACTCGGTGCTGCCAAAAGATGTTAGCACTACGTTCTACCTTGATGAGCTATCAATCTCTTTTGGTATATCTCAGATGCCTTCAACATTTTCTAAACCATATCTTTCTATGAGCTTCAGCGCTCGATTTTCGGTTTTCTTTTGCCAAGAATAGAGCCGAATACTTCTGTCATTAATCCCCAGCTTCACTTCAGCCTTTACTTGTCTCTGTTACATAATTCAAGTGCTCTTTCCGTTCTGTGATGGATGATAAAGGTTTAAGGTGCTGATAGGGCTACTTCTGTACGTATTTACCAAATGCCAACTTACTGAGTTATAGAAATTTATTCATAATTTTTATCCATTATTGCAACACCCACGTTTTTAGCGGCTCCCTTGGTTTATTTCGATCTTTCTTCTAATTTGTGAGGGATATTTAAGGATTTTGGTAGAGGTGTCTGAAACATTTGGGAAGTTTTCCAATTTTTTTAGCTCATGCTTTCCACTTTCAAATTTCAATCCGCTAAAGACTGCATGTTATTTTTTACCTTTGAGGAGATGAGCGCCTCCCCCCCCCAAAAAAAGAGGCCCCTAAGGTGTACTTAGAAAATCCGAGGTTTATTCACTTTATTTTTAGCAGAACTTATGGTTTTCTCAGAACACAGTCATCGACTGGAAATAGATTCGACTTGGCCAAGTTCTGATGGTTCACCATTCGTTTTGTTTGCTTAGGTTGGTTATATTTTATGATGATTATTAGTAATTTGGATTTTCTTAATTACTTTTCATGTGGGTAAAAATAAATTTAAAACTGAGTAGCTTTCATGTTTCTGATCTGTTTGATATGCTTTTTAACGTGGCGGAAGTCTTTTTATTCCGCAAATATGAATAAAACTATTTTTTGCTTAAATAATTTATGGAAATGCATAAATTACGACATTCACCACGTTAAACATTATTAAAAACAGGAGAGAGACAGAAGCCTTGTCATGGAAAAGACATAGGCAGTGGATATATGTATATATATTCACTAAATAATTATACTGATAAATTATGCAATACAAATTATAATTACTTAAAACATAAGGTTCTCAAATTCCTTTTTTCATGGGTATAAAGAGAAATATGCAGGTAGCATTATCAGCCATGCACACCGTAATAGAGAGTGATCAAAACTCAAAGAGAAGCAACACACCGGATTCCCCTGGCAATTTTATAAGGTACTTATTTATTTGATTAAGAATGCCGGAGCTAAAATCACCCCACCCAACAGCACCTCGATTTTGAGTACGGCGTGAACTCTAGATAGCGAGTCCCTCAAAGTAACCATGAGAGAGTGATATCTTGGCCAGACAAAAATGAAGTAATCCACACTGTCATTGAATCTTAGGTGAAATGGGCAGAAGGGGCTATCAATAACACCAATCCTGTGTAGAAAACATTTGAAATAGGCCGCACCAAGCATCAATATATTTAACAGGCTAGACCTCCTCTCACTTCGGAAAGAGGTGAGGCAGGGTACAAAGTGAGTACTCACTCTTTTCAAAGGAGATAGTGATGATGTCTCTAGTTCTTGAGGCATGCTTTGCCAATTCATTACCCAGAATTCCACAGAGCCGGTATCCCTGGAGATCCATGAAACCTGGAAAAAGCTGAAAGGACTGCCGACTTGAATATACAGAGAAAAAATAGAATGGAAAGAAACTAGAGTCAGAGAAGAGAAAAGGCAGAAAGAAGACCGAGAGACAGAGATAATAGCTGTTCTTCGTAAGTGCATCCTTAAAATAAGGCGTAAGCTGTACTTTCAAAAGAGAGTGGTAGCCTGAAATCCTTAAAGAGTGGGAAAGTGCGAAGTTGTCTACGTACATGGATGCACCACAAAGATGATGGGCTTCATTATAACATAAGAAGCGGGATCCATCGGTGAAAATTAGGACATGGTCTCTGTATTTGTATTGGATTAGGTCAAAGAACAGCGGTTTGGAGGGATAAAACATATTAGCACCTGATTTATATCATTGATTGGAGACTGTCAGCTTCATGTTTGTAAACCACCTTACAAATGAGTGGAAAAAACTTCTGCAGTTATTAGAGATTTCTTGAGGACAGTCTGCCAAGACGACTATGGAACAGTTATCTGCGTAGATTAGGGAGAGGCAAAAAGGAATGCGAGGTGATTGAGAAGGTAGAGAGCAAATAGAAAGGTATTTGGACAGAGCTCTGGAAGGGATATACCACTACCAAACCCCTCTGAACCACTCTCTGTTCAGAAAAGCCTAAAGCCAGCTGAGCATTCTGCCTTTAATCCCAAGGGAGGCTACCTTGAGTAGCTGGGAGTTATAGGAAACAGAGTCAAAGAAACAGGGACCACTTTTTTAGTCCTCAGTCCCACCCTGACAACATGCTCTAATTAGAGGTAGCATCCAAGATAGAACGTTCAAATCTTAAACAACCCTTGGGGCAAGTAAAGAGGTCACTTTACTCAGCCTAACGCAGGAGACGCGCAGGAAGTATCTTTCGAAGAGTTTAAACACGTTAAGAAAGAGGAAAAATGTTCCTATAGGAGGAAGTGATCACGCTGTCTTTAACAAAATCAAGGAGAGGAATGAACACGGTTTCCTTCCCGGAATCAGGTATATTCGAAGAACTCCAGAGGTTTATAAAACACTCAGCACATGCCAAAAAGCCACATGGTGCAAATTATTTAGTATACTATTATGAACTTTGTCAGCATCCATTTTAGACATTGCTATCAACATTGAAATAACCTAGAGTAGTTCATGAAAATGGGATTGGAGGTTGAGATTCTCACTTGCGCCTGCTAGGATATTTTCCAGATCCAGCCAGTTCTGGTTTGAAGATAAGAGAGGGGGATGGAACAGAGAGATAGGAGAAGAGTTCATCCATGAAGAGATTAGGTTTTGAAGCATCAGAGAATTGAGCGGTTCTTGCTGGGTCGGAGGAGAGGAAGAAATGAGAAGGGTGACTTCTGATTTTGTGAATACCCTCTAGACTTGACAAATAGGGTTTGTGCCGGATAGTTATTCTGAGCAGAAACTGTGCCAAAATTCTCTCCTGGAGTATTGGACAGCGCGTCGGAAAATCGCTAACTGTCTGGTGCAGTTCTCTGGATCAGATCTATGAATTAGGGAATTTGCATTAACGGAATTAGCCAGGTCCCTATTCTACCTGCGGTGGGTGCGGCGAATGCATTATACATCTGCCAGTTAAGCATGGTCCACTGTGATGACCATTAAGGTATTGATGAAATCATCGTATGGCAACCCAGATGGGAGAGAGTGATCAAGCAAGAACGAGCAAGAAGTCCAGTCATTGCTCCCAAACTTCTAGCAGGGGGCTTAGATACTATTTGATACTACAGCGGCATCTGCGACTTCGACAATGAACGGAAGTTGGTCAAAGTGAAGTCCTAGTTTTAACCTTGGTTCTGGAAGACTCGCTGAACCAAAGCAAAAATTAAATTAAACTAGAGATTGAGGAATAAATATAGTGAGGGGGCTGTCCAATAGAGATTCAAACAAAGACTGACCAGTTACTTTTGGAGAACTAAGTGATTCCAATCTGCCATGAGCAGAATAAAAGTGACCGCAAAGCAAAGTAAATGCAAGTTACTGTCAGAAGTTGATCAGAATTTGTACAGAGAGTTGCTAGCAAGTGCTATAGAAGTACAATATTGAAAGTCTTCTTCAGGGGAAAGCAACATGTATGGAAATATGTTCCATGAAGTTACCTAAAATGAGGTCAGGGCATTGGGTTACAGGATAGGTTGGAATGAACTAAAATTGCGACCCCAGCATTTCTGCAACCAGTCATGTCTCTACAGTGAGTGTAATAACAGTGAAATTTGGGTGAAAGACTATTACACAGCCATATCTCGAAGAAGTAGACCACACCAGGCCTTAAACAATCCAGAAAGAAGAAGTCTCTTAGAGATTGGAGAGAGTGCTCCAGGAGTTCTCTTGTACCAAAAAGCTTAAGAAAATATGCCCAAAAGAGAGATAAGGAATTCAGGATTGAGTGGATGACCTGTGATGGAAGTGGAAGTGAGTGAGGGACATTGCGAGGAGGCAGTGAATCTTTCCCATCATTGACCTAAAATTAGATAGCAACCGTTGTTGACGCCTTTGGGGCGAGGGGGTATGTAGAGTGTAGTGATTCTCCGAGATAGTATCTTGAGTATCTAAACGTAAGAGAGACCCAGAGGAAGTAGCTTTTTTAATATATTCCAGAAAGCTCAAAGAGAGTATTGAATCTGCTAGACATTGGTTCAAAATTGGTTTTAGAGTGTCCAGAGAGGGCTTTGCAACGTGTTGTGGAAGGAGAGGATATAGAGTACGTGCTGCGAACATGAGAGAGAGGAAGAGAGAGCCAATAGAAGTATACTAGCCTCTTGGGAAGAGACCTAGTTCTCAAATCTGTCTCTCCCAATTTGCAAATGCCTTTTTGAAAAAATACAAGTCCCGTCACAATCGAAGTGTAAAAGACAATAATGCATACAGCTGGAAGAGGAAGTTTTGCAGTCTTTTCTTGAGTTGGTCCCTCCACATCTTTGTTTGGCACTTGGTAAAGTTGAGGCATGTTAGGGTGCCATGACTGACTCGCATTTGTAGTATCCAAGGAGATGGATGAAAGACCGGACACGGAGTTTAGCGTGAAATAAGTAAATGTTCTCGAGCAGGGTGTCATTCAATTTTATGCATATTCTTTTACCAATCATGCACCTTGCCCTCCGGACATTCTCTGGCAGCGGGACAGAGCTTAACGCTGACTCAAAGAGGAGGGAGCTTCTGACTTCATCCCAATCCATCGCAGAGAACAGTGGGAAGATTACCTCTGAAGAAAATCCCTCACCTTGTATAGTTATAGTTTGCAGCCCACATATTTCTTCAAATTTCATTTGCTTAGAAGACTTCGTTAGTTTCCTGACTTCAAATCTGAGGCCAAACCCCTCCCCACTATCCGGGCGCTATCTGGGATAATATTTCCATCAACTAGAGACTTCCAAAATATTTTGCGGAACTTGGGGACTATGGAGAGGTGATTGAAGCTTGTTATTTTGCTCCTATTCTTGGCAAGAAAGACTTTGTAGTACCACTGTGCGAGGTGGAATAGATTTGACAATGAGGCCTTACACATGAGCATCCTGTGAATCCTAGAAGGCTTGTAACTGGCACGCTCACAACTATGCAAATACTAATAATCTAAAAAAAAGCATAAAGGTTTTCATAAATAATAATAACTGTAACTGTTTGTGAAAATAATATGTAACAGCTCTGTAAAATAATTATGCATAGCTTTTGTAACAAAGAACCTATAACAATAGTCCATGTAAATATAAATATATGTGCTGCTTATAAAGGCCAAGGCAAGAAGAATGAATTAAAGACGTTCACACGTTAGCACATGTACACACATACACACACAGAGTAAATCGAAGTAAATAATTCCACAGTCACTATTAAAGGTTAGCTGTTCAAACAAGCTTGGTAGCAGGTGTAGAGCCGAAAACATGATAGTAGCACCTAATATTTTCTATCGGGAAACCACGAAACGCAGAGTTGTATGTTTTGGAATTCGAGATAAAATGAATCTCCATGGACACAAAAATTAACATGGCGTGGAGGAGGCTCTGCCCCCCAAAATTCAATGACTAATGGTAAACCACGCCTACGGTGTCCACCACCGTAAATACCATCTTGGATATATTGAGAGAGGACAGTCTTACTGTAGTTTCACTGTGCAAGGTGGAATAGATTTAACAATGAGACCTCACAGATGAGCATCATGTGGATCCTATGAAGACTTGTAATTGGCATGCTCACAATTATGATCATGCAAATAATCTAAAATAATTATAGTAATTTTCATAAATAATAATAAATCTTTTTATAATTAATATTCACATCTCTGTATGTGATAGAACGAGTTAATTTCAACTCCTACCCCGTATTAATTAAAAACCACGATGCTGCCCACGTGCATCTTCGATTCGAGGCTTGGAATCTTATCTCAGCTACCGGATGCCAATGTTTAAACAAGGAGGTTATCGTCCCCCCGTTCGCCCCCATACGCCGACCTCGCCAGATCGAGTTAGGCTTATGAACAGATAAGGCATTTTTCTCCGGCCCGGCTGTGCGTTCCCTCCAAGCTTTCACTCCATTTTCCCCCACGCCAAGGAGATGTTCTGGCTATTTATATGGAAACTTTACCACTAAGATCAGATTGGAGATCCAGATTTTCGTCGCGAAACATCACCACGACCCTCTCTCCCTTTGTGCGCCAAGGGACCTCGACCTCGAGATTTACCATCACTTGTCCAGAAGGAGGACAATATTCCTTGAGTGACAAAGGTTCGAGCCTTTCCGACGTCAAGTCCCCAAGGCTTCCCTCCCTGTTGTTCAAAGGAGAACAGCATTAGAACAGCCATTGTTCGTTTTGAGCCCTTCGCCAAGAAACGGTTCTCATCCCCCCCCCTGTTGTTCAAGGAGAACAGCATTAGAACAGCCATTGTTCGTTTTGAGCCCTTCGCCAAGAAACGGTTCTCACCCCCCCCCCTGTTGTTCAAGGGAGAACAGCATTAGAACAGCCATTGTTCGTTTTGAGCCCTTCGCCAAGAAACGGTTCTCATCCCCCCCTGTTGTTCAAGGGAGAACAGCATTGGAACAGCCATTGTTCGTTTTGAGCCCTTCGCCAAGAAACGGTTCTCATCCCCCCCTGTTGTTCAAGGAGAACAGCATTAGAACAGCCATTGTTCGTTTTGAGCCCTTCGCCAAGAAACGGTTCTCTTCCCCCCCTGTTGTTCAAGGGAGAACAACCTAGAACAGCCATTGTTCGTTTTGAGCCCTTCGCCAAGAAACGGTTCTCACCCCCCCTGTTGTTCAAAGGAGAACAACATTAGAATAGCCATTGTTCTTGAGCCCGTAGACAAGAGACGGTTCTCATTCCCCCCTTGTTCAGAAGAGAACAAAGTAGAACAGCCATTGTTCTTCAAGCCGTTCGTCGAGTAACGGTTCTCCTTTCCAAGACGCCTCGTCAGGATCCTTTTATCCCCCTCCTTCGGCTGGAACTCGCCAGCGGACCGAATATTCATTCAAGTACCTTCCACTGCACCCTAATGAAAAGTTACGTAAGCCAAACGTCACCTTTGGAGTATTGATCCCTTTTGTCAATTCTATCCTGTGCTTTAAATTGTTTATCGAACCATCCCATCTCTTTAACTCTATATTTGTTTTACCTTTTTTTTAATCCCTTAAATCCTTGGATTAGCCCGAGTCTCCACGACCCTTTCCATTCTGTTTATGTCAATATTTTCCGTTTTTGTGTATTGTTTATAGTTATTATTAATAAAACTCTATTTTATTAATGATAGCAATATTATTATCCTTGAGCTCAGTTCCACTTCTTAAGCATTTTGAAGATACATAATATCGGCCGCCAGACAGTAACGCACTCTAAAGATAATTAAGGAAGTTCCCTCAACGAATAGTGTTATATATAGTATCGTCGGGAGTCATTCTACGACATATATATATATACCATTGAATTTGGTATCAGGTGTGTAAGGTTTAACGCTATATCTTTGCAAACACTGGTCTCAGTCGAATAAAGCATAGTGTTATTCGTTATAATAATAGAATATAGTAGTTCCCTTTGGTTTTAACGATTGCTATCCCCTTTTTTTTTAAACTTAAGAAGCTGGAGTAGCTCAAGGAACGGTTATAATAATTTGTTTGTGTTTTTTTTTGTGATTTTAGTCAGTGGTTATTTAGAGTAAGAAACCAAGTACGAATAGGTCATTGCCCATATTTAGGTAGGCTAATTCTATAGAGGCATAATTCTTGTTGCGAGGAATTTAAGTTGGTTGACTAGTGCGCCCCCAAGTGCAAAGATGACTCAGTTTGAAATCTTTAAAGCGCAAGGAGAATCCTTGGGACTCTCCGGAAAAGAACTAATTGAGTACATTCGAGAGGAGCAAAGAAAAGAGGAAGAAAGAGAAAGGGAAAGAGTAATCCGACGAGAGGAACGTGAAAGAGAAATACAACGAGAAGAAAGAGAAAGAGAGGAACGGATAAGACAAGCTGAGCTTCAGATTGAATTAGCTCGGATTAAAGCAGAATGTCAAAGAAAAAAGGTAGAAAGAGAAAGGGAAAAAGTAATCCGACAAGAGGAACGGGAAAGAGTAATCAAACGAGAAGAACGAGAAGGAAAAATACAACGAGAAGAACGAGAAAGAGAAATCCAACGAGAAGAAAGAAGGACTGACTCACGCTCCTTCCCAGGAAAGCTGACAAAGTTTCCGAGCCCCATAAAACCCCAAAACTTCTTTCCCCAAAACCAACAACGGGACTCCAAACCTCTCGTTAAGACTTCTCCTCCATCTCTCTTCCCGAAGCGACCAACCATATGCTTCACCTGTGGTGTCGAAAACCACATGAGCTGGAATTGCCCCCAAAATTCTAGGCTTAAAAGCGGACCAGCCCACCAAGTTCACCAGATTAATGCGACCCCGGCTCCCCCGGTGGTGCAGACCCAAGCAGAAACTTCTCCCCCTCCGTCAGGCCACCAGGTAAATTTTGTTTTTGGTAAAAGTTCATCGGGAACTTTGAAATATGAGGAGGGCAGCGTGGACAGCTGTCGAGTATCGACTCTCGTCAGGGACACAGGATGTACGTGCTTCATCGTGTCCGACGAACTCCTCC
Source organism: Ceratothoa steindachneri (assembly GCA_963969495.1). Classification (NCBI taxonomy): domain Eukaryota; kingdom Metazoa; phylum Arthropoda; class Malacostraca; order Isopoda; family Cymothoidae; genus Ceratothoa; species Ceratothoa steindachneri. Next base: position 11,542,157 of record OZ018317.1, on the reverse strand, counting down.
CAGTGGTCTCTAACCACGAAAAATTTGCGGTGGTACATGACCAACTTGGGCGGGCGAACAGATTCCCCGTCGCTAGATGTTACCTGCAGTGTCAATATTATAATGGCTGGGCTGAAGTCATTGTAGCACCCATAAAATTCTGTTCCGTACTTATAGGACAGAGCCCCCAAGTAAGTTTCGACCCTGTGTTTCAGGCCGCCCTTCCTCAAGGCCGAGATAAGAAAGAAGCCCAGGAGCCCGTCCCCATCAGAACCCCGATACCGTCCGATTTCTCGGAGACCCCTAACCAGGACTTAAGGACGGCAAAAGAGGAATGTGAATCACTAACACCCTTAGGTGATAAGGCCCCAGACAAGGACACGGAGACTGTCCCTGGACCCCAAGAAATAAAGAACCCCCAACGCGCCCATGGAGATACCTTCGTAGAACTGGACGAAGCATCGGCGCTTGAAGAGGACTGCCCCGCGGAGTCCCTTAAGGTAATCCAGACAGTGTGCATCCAACCTGATGCCGAGTACCCTCCTCCTTTTCTACCAGGCGAGTCTTTGGAACCTTCTGACCTGGATAGTGACGCGCAGCTGACACCACGTCAGAAGAGTCAGCTCCAAGAACTAATTAAATGGAATCACCATTTATCCACCCTATTAGCTCTTTTAGAGCAACTGCGTGAAAATGGCCTCACCATTGGCCCCAGCAAATGCCAGTTTGCCCACGAAACCATCAAATATTTGGGTTTCAAAATAGGACAAAGCAAGTCAGGTCCCCACGAGAACAAGATTAAGGCAATCGCCGACATGCCCCTCCCGATTACAAAGAAGCCATTAAGATCGATCCTAAGATCAGCTTCTCCCTATCAGCGATTTGTTCCAAATTTCGCTGCAATTTCGGCCCCCTTATGCCCCCTTCAGGAAAAGAATTTCTCCGATCGTTTACGTTGGAATGATGTCGCTGTTTCCCATTTTAATCAGCTCAAAAGTAAGTTCAATTCTGCCCCCATTTTTAAGTTGCCCAACCCGGAAAAATCCTTTGGGGTTAAGACCGACGTGACCAACGAGGGCATTGGAGGTGTACTCCTTCAATACGTGGATGACAGAACGAGTCATCCAGTTGCATATGCTAGTCGTCTATTATTACCACGCGGGAAGAGATATGCCACTAGAGAAAAGATAGCTCTATCAATTATCTGGGTCATAGACAAATTCAAGCTGTACTTGATATGTAAAGAATTTCGAATAGGAACCGACCACCGTCCGTTAGCCTATATTAGGAATTTGAGACACTCAAACGGCCGCATCATGCGCTGGAGTTTACTCTTGCAAGAGTATCAGTTTTAAATAAAATAGATAAAAGGTTCCGATAACCAGGTCGCTGACGCCCTCAGTAGAAATGCGTTACCGAATAGCGTAGAATAATTGTATTCATAGGATTAGTATCTCCATGTAGGTATATACCGTCTTGTACGACTTAATTTAAGATTCTTTTGTAATATAATTAATTAATGTATATGTCTGAATTTTGTAACGCTCAATGTCTAATTTTTTGTATGTCTATATATTTGTTCTTATTAATTTACGTATAAATTATTTTGTCCCGTATGTACTAAGTTTATATCATTTCATTGTTCCATGCCCTTTTTTTTTCTCTGATTAAGTTGTATTAAAGGTTATTTTCCCCTGTAATCTAAAGATCAAAATAATCATATGTATTGAGGTAATACTAGTTAGATGCAGGAAGGTACGGTTGGTACAAGAAAACGAGTTCCCCACAACGGAGCTCTATCGTTGTCCCTTCTCTCTTTTTTTTGCGAAGTGACAACTTCCCCTGGAATGGAGGGGTGTGATAGAACGAGTTAATTTCAACTCCTACCCCGTATTAATTAAAAACCACGATGCTGCCCACGTGCATCTTCGATTCGAGGCTTGGAATCTTATCTCAGCTACCGGATGCCAATGTTTAAACAAGAAGGTTATCGTCCCCCCGTTCGCCCCCATACGCCGACCTCGCCAGATCGAGTTAGGCTTATGAACAGATAAGGCATTTTTCTCCGGCCCGGCTGTGCGTTCCCTCCAAGCTTTCACTCCATTTTCCCCCACGCCAAGGAGATGTCCTGGCTATTTATATGGAGACTTTACCACTAAGATCAGATTGGAGATCCAGATTTTCGTCGCGAAACATCACCACGACCCTCTCTCCCTTTGTGCGCCAAGGGACCTCGACCTCGAGATTCACCATCACTTGTCCAGAAGGAGGACAATATTCCTTGAGTGCCAAAGGTTCGAGCCTTTCCGACGTCAAGTCCCCAAGGCTTCCCCCCCTGTTGTTCAAAGGAGAACAGCATTAGAACAGCCATTGTTCGTTTTGAGCCCTTCACCAAGAAATGGTTCTCATCCCCCCTTGTTGTTCAAGGAGAACAGCATTAGAACAGCCATTGTTCGTTTTGAGCCCTTCGCCAAGAAACGGTTCTCATCCCCCCCTGTTGTTCAAGGGAGAACAGCATTAGAACAGCCATTGTTCGTTTTGAGCCCTTCGCCAAGAAACGGTTCTCATCCCCCCCTGTTGTTCAAGGGAGAACAGCATTAGAACAACCATTGTTCGTTTTGAGCCCTTCGCCAAGAAACGGTTCTCATCCCCCCCTGTTGTTCAAGGAGAACAGCATTAGAACAGCCATTGTTCGTTTTGAGCCCTTCGCCAAAAACGGTTCTCTTCCCCCCCTGTTGTTCAAGGGAGAACAACCTAGAACAGCCATTGTTCGTTTTGAGCCCTTCGCCAAGAAACGGTTCTCACCCCCCCTGTTGTTCAAAGGAGAACAACATTAGAACAGCCATTGTTCTTGAGCCCGTAGACAAGAGACGGTTCTCATTCCCCCCTTGTTCAGAAGAGAACAAAGTAGAACAGCCATTGTTCTTCAAGCCGTTCGTCGAGTAACGGTTCTCCTTTCCTAGACGCCTCGTCAGGATCCTTTTATCCCCCCCCCCTTCGGCTGGAACTCGCCAGCGGACCGAATATTCATTCAAGTACCTTTCACTGCACCCTAATGAAAAGTTACGTAAGCCAAACGTCACCTTTGGAGTATTGATCCCTTTTGTCAATTCTATCCTGTGCTTTAAATTGTTTATCGAACCATCCCATCTCTTTAACTCTATATTTGTTTTACCTTTTTTTTAATCCCTTAAATCCTTGGATTAGCCCGAGTCTCCACAACCCTTTCCATTCTGTTTATGTCAATATTTTCCGTTTTTGTGTATTGTTTATAGTTATTATTAATAAAACTCTATTTTATTAATGATAGCAATATTATTATCCTTGAGCTCAGTTCCACTTCTTAAGCATTTTGAAGATACATAATATCGGCCGCCAGACAGTAACGCACTCTAAAGATAATTAAGGAAGTTCCCTCAACGAATAGTGTTATATATAGTATCGTCGGGAGTCATTCTACGACACTGTAAAATAATAACAAATAGCTTTTTAACAAAAAATCTATAACAATAATCATGTATATGTTGCCTGTAAAGGTCAAGGCGAGAAGAAAATATTTGAGACGTTCACACTTTAGCAAACTGTGTGAATGTGCACGCACATATAAAGTAAAACGAAGTAAAGTGATTAACCAATAACGCTAAAAGGTCAGCTGTTCAAACGAACTTGGTAGTAGCTATAGAGCCGAAAACACGATAGTAGCGGCCATTATCTGCTATCGGGAAACCGCGAAACGCAAAGTCGCATTTTTTATCTTTCTTCGAACAAGTGGAGTCAGCCTCAAGTCAGCGCTCGGTTGCCATGTGGCTCTGTAACGAGATTTTCACTGTTAAACAATCTCAGGCCGGATTAGTACTTGGATGTTTCACTGCCAGGCGTGGAAAACCTCACAACTGTATTCCATTCAGAGAGCAACCCATATAACTTGTGACGTACCAATATTTTAGCCACCGCAGCCTAACGCTATCAACCACACCTACCTAATAATAATACAACCCTCCCAAAGATCCATAAATCTTAACGGACTTGAGAAGTAGCGCTGTTGTTAAGGTGTTATGTGTAGTCATTCGCTTTTCTTTTATTGGTTCTAAATGGGGTTATCATTAGTTCGCCCGAGGATGAGATTTCAGCATTGCTAGGAGCTATCATCTTTGAAGGGGAGTGGGCCTTGGCGGGTTGCCTAGGCGATGGACGAGCCTAGTAATAATAATCACCGAGTTGACCGTCACGTAGGAAAGCAACACTACTGAAGATAAATTTTCTGGTGAAACTTCAGAAGCCGTACGCCTTTTTCATGGTAATAAAAACAGTACTAATGGTGTTTTTAGGCATTGTAGTCGTCATATATGGCTTTGGTTTGGTGCGAAAAATACATATTTTGAAGATATTCCACCTTGAAGAGGTCGAAATTAAATTAAAATAAGACCACCTTGCCTTCTCTTGATGTGAAAAGAAACCAGGATTTCAGACATTGGCAACTCCGATTTCAACCTAATGCTAGGCTTTCGAATTGCTAATACTACTAGGTAATTAGAAATAGTGGGGGTGGGGTGCAACCCCCAAGTAAATAGGGGTATGGAGGCAAAGCCCCCCACATTTCGAAATAATTACCCTAGGTTTAAAAACAATTCTAAATCCTATCATTAGTTTGGAATCAAGATGGCCAATGTTTGAAATCAGGGATTCTTTACACATCATGAGAAGGTAAGGACATATTTTAATCTTATTTTCCCCTACAAGAGAGATACTTGGGTACGACAGTTTGCAACCAGAAGGAAATATTTGAGAAGCATAAGAGAGAAAATGAAGTAAATATGCTAAAAAAGACTGGCATGCTGAGGAACATGGAGACTAAGCAATCAAATAAGTTTAAATTGATAAGAGAACTGTGGAAAGGGATAGCAGTCCCAAGAAGCCCCTATGGGTATGAAGTGTGTAAAGTAACAAATGCAGAATTGGAGAGAATGGAAAAGATCCAAAATCAAGTGGCAAGAATAGCACTGAGAGGAGAAATGGGCTGGAGTAGGTATGAAGAGAGGGTGGCAAAGATGAAAGCAAATTATAAGTTGAGACTGAAAGGGATGGGAATAGAGACCTGGGCAGGCTATGTGTATGCTGCCTACGATAGGACTGAGTCGCGCAAAGAGATAATGAGAGTGGATAGAAAGTATGAATTGAAAGCAATCTGTATAAAGGGAAAGAAAACTGAATCATAAAATATTAGATGAAGGAGAAAGGTTCTGGAGAAAAGGAATAAATGGCAAGAGAAGTCTGAACTTATACAGAGGCAAAAGGGAGCCTTGCATTGAGGATATGTATGATGGGAGTTTTGCGAGCCAGCTACTATTCAAGGCACGGACTTGGAGCCTTAGAGGTAAAGGAGCGAACATATAGATGGAATGGAGTAGAGAACAGATTTGTGGGGCCTATTGGGGCAGAGAAAATCTATAGAACATTTGATTGTGGAGTGTGTGGGCCACAGTCTCGAGAGGGAGAAATTGAAAGAAGAATTGGTGATAGAGCTGAGAAGAGAAAAGTAGAAGGAAGTGGAGAGAAGGGAGGATTATGGACTGAGTGTAGTGCTAGTATTTGAGTGTTGAAAAAAGATATAGATGACAAGAGAATAGGAATAGTAAGAGCAACAAAGAAATTTTTGCAGTGTGTGGGGAAGAAGAGAAATGAATTTGGCTAATAAATTATCTCTCCTCTCCGCAGAAAACAAATGTCATATTCCGATACAAAGGGTGGCTCAAAAACCTGTAACCAAGGTTAAGTATCTTAAATATATGTACTTTCCGCACCAAACCTAAACCATATATGACTATTAGGTAAAAGTTCAATGTCTAAAGACACCATTAGTACTGTTTTCAATACTAAAATCACGGTGTTGTAGGTCTTCTGAAGTTTCACCGTTTCTTAATTATGCATAGTGTAGTTTAAGGTGTAAACGAAAATAAAGGTGATTAGGAGAGCAGTAAGTTGGGTGACCTTCCAACAGTCAAACATATCTTGTCTAATCCACATTAATCAACTCATATAATTTTATCATATCAGCAAACTGAAAAACAAAGAGAAACTACAAGTTATCATTAAACCTTTTCCAAAGAAAACGTTCGCAAAGAAAACAGCATTTATGAGGATGACGAAAGAAAACAGAAATAATAATTTAATCTATTTAAAATTTTGTCTACCATATGACATTTCTAAATATATGAGCTTATAATAATAATAAAATTGTAAATTAGCAATATATTTAAAAATTTGTATATGGTAAACCAAATTTTGGTAATACTTCAGATTCGTGGCGCACGGTAGATGGCGCTGTTAGTCGGCTACAATTTTGGGCTACAGCATATCTCTTATGACGTCAGACGGTAGCCTCAGATATGACCAATCACGGCGTTATATTGTTTTGTTGTTTTGGGGATTTGTAACTTTTAGTTTGTATTATTTACTAAATATCTGTGCCTCTGCTTGTTTATAGTTTTTTCTAAGTTAGGTAAGGTTTCTTGATGTCTTTTATTGTTGTTTTTTGTGTTTTCGTATATTTTGTATTGTTACGAACGATAACAGCTTCTTACTGGCAACGTCAGAGCTTATAACTATGACCCGTTTTGCAAAAAAAAATTTGTAGTTATGTCGTCTGCGTGCTCTACTTGTGCTTCGTCATTATTCGAATTTGGCTTTATTTTGCATAACCGCGAAAAACTTTTAGATTATCTAGAGGCTCATAAATTAATTAAGAAAACTATAAAATGCCCAAAATCCAGTGCGAATTTACATTTTTCGGAAAATTTACTGTTTCGTTGTGATAAGTTCTATTTAAACGAAAACGGTAAACATTTTGCTGGCTATCTCGCAACCGCTCTTTTCGTGAAGAAATTTTCCAGTATCAAAGAGCGATTCCACGAATTTCTGCTAGCCATAGCAGAATTATACCCACCCGCTTAAAGTTAGTATTGTTTGTCTTTAGGTTACGTTTTTTCTGCCAGTAAAAAGCTGCTCGTGGGGGAGTAAGCACTGCAGGGAGACCACCCTACGATGACCCTGAGTTTCAATCAATTGGGGGGGGTCTGGGGGGCGCAGCCCCCCAGTATATACTCATATACCAAAAAATATTACGCCGATATTGTTCACATCTGACGCTACCGTCTGACGTCATAAGAGATATGCTGTAGCCCAAAATTGTAGCCGACTAACAGCGCCATCTACCGTGCGCCACGAATCTGAAGTGTTACCCAAATTTTAAATATATTAAATTATTATTTTGTATTTGATATGGCCGTGATAGCTTGGTGTGGTGAATCTCTTGTCATAATTTTGGAATTAGATATTTTGAGCAATTATGGTCAATTGAATTGTTAAGTATTTTGTTAATGAAGTTGCGTCTAAGTTATGTGTTAAACGTTTTGTTTATCTTCCTTGTTGATATGACGATCGTGCCTGATAGAGAGTTGATTGAAGACTGCTTGGATGACCAGGGCGATGTTATAAGTACGGTGCGTAATGAGAGAAATCCGTGTTGGAAGGCATTGAATCGGATGTGTAAATTGATGTTTTTGTTAAACCTAAGTTCCTGGAAATATGATGAATTGCAACCTAAAGATATTTGAACGATATGATGCCCCTTCGATGGTTGGCTAATTTGTCTTGCAAATGAGCATTATGTGGGCAGATCTCCGGGTGTTTGGAATAGATATATTGGAGATAGAGTGGTTAAAAATTATGTGCGATACTGATTCCTCCTAGACCGATGTATATGATTAGGGTTTATGTTTAATGGATATCAGGACTCGATACTGAAGAGATACTTGCTTGCCGTATCCTCTGGACTACCCTAACTGTGGTGAATTGTGGCAATAAGTAAGGGTCTATACTAAATAAGTTTGATTTTTTTATGCCATGTGGGTGAGATCAGTTCTTCTATTCCTATTTTACTTAGTGTTATATGAAGGTTATTGTCTGTTTTAAATTGCTCCTTATTCTAAGAAACTCAAAACAGTGCAGATTGCAAAGATTTCATATAAAAACAATCTTATATTTCATTGACAACAAAGATTCCAAACTCGATTTCTGCATCATAAACAACTTGGAAAGCACAACACGATACAAGAGCGTATAATATTCAGCCTTCATAACAGCTCTCAGCCATTACGGCTAAAGAAACGAGCTCAGGTAGTAAATAACCATAGTAGCCAAAATCTCGTCAATATTAACTTCCAATAGAAAGAAAATGTGATTCTTATCAAGTAGTTCGGTTTCAATTCATTTAGAGGAACGCCCAGAACGCCCAAAACAGCCACGAACTTAAGCTATTTCATCGGAGTTTTAAGAGTTCTTTATAAAATAGAGAGGAGAGACCCATCCTAAGTACGATCAAATAAAACTAACATACTCATCTAGTAGATGACTAGATTTACTTATACCTCTATTACGAAGAGTAGCTTACTTCCTTCCCTTTACATATATAACAAGTCAACGTTCTGTAGCACCACAAATCAAGATACATCACCGTGAATACAATCACACTGTTCATACTAATTCCATACCATATTTAAGGCAACGCAATAAAACGCCACGCGTAGAACAATCACTATATCTCCGAATCAAGAGAGTTACTCACATCCTTTAAGAAAACTAAGCAAAAAATAAACAAACAAATCTATCTCTAAACATTTCTTCTCAGCAGCAGCAGCGACCGGAATAAGCGACCCTCCTAAAGTTCTTTCTTTCCTAAACCCGAGAAAACCTCGACTCTGAAATGAAATTAAATCCAAGAAGGAAAAAAGTGTCAGAAACAGACGGGACGAGCCTCTTGTCGCTCTACCACAATAAATCAAAAGAGTCGCTAGAAGGAGGGAAGTTAGGGGATCCAACCCTCCCATTTAGTCCTCTCTACCTTGTAGCCTTATACTCTATGATGAAAGAGGAGGTGATGGGAGAATAATACTGTCAATAGAGGAAAGTGTAATGATATTAAACGTGAAAACATAGGATTCTTATAAATTTGGCTTAGGTTGGCGTTGGGCTTACAATTTTAATGTATTAGTTTAGCCTCTTTTTTTTCTTCGTTCGTTTTTTACTCTTGTAATATTTTTGTAGCACAATTAGTGAAGAATAGAAAAAAGTGGAAAAGAATTCGAATGGTTGCATAAGGTTAAAAGATTGCTTGGATGTCAATATAATCTCCATGTTATTTTAATCACCGGTTCGAAATAAGAAGTAGCTGAATTAAGGGCGTCATTGGGTCAAGCAAAATGGTTATGGTTTCTCTTGTTGGTTGGGGTCTATTTTTGTCATGCTTTCATTTAACTGTTTTTAGAAATTTATTTATTTAGGCTATTTTAATCGAATTCCTAAGTTATATGAGATATAATTAACTCTTTTAAGCTTATCCATTAGATTAAAGATGTCGATGAGGGATTGTTTTTAATCGCGTGAACACGACTAAAAAAAAAATGTTACTATGTCGGTCCGTCGGTCGGTCGATCGGTTGGTAACGATTTTAATTTTTAATGACTTTTGGGGGGCAATAATATCGTAACTATTCAACCGATTCTAACATAATTTAAACCCTGATGTTGTTTTACCTTCACTTACGAATGATATAATTGTCAATGGCCTCCTAAGGTTAGTCCGGGAATTATTGAAAGTTTTGAAGGTCGTGCGGTCATATGGTCCTAATTTAGAATAATTGAGAGCACGCGACTTAGGTCTGTTGAGCTTGGTTTCTTTTTAATTTAGTCAATTTTGTTTTCTACCTTTACATTCAAAGTCAAAGGTTTTGAGATCGATACATAATTTTATTTTGTCCATGCGTTTTAAAAATTTACTGATAACAATAATTATTCCAAAAATTTAAATTATTGCAGCTTTATTTGAAAGAGAATCAATAAAAAATACTAAAAATATAACACATTCCTTTGTTGAATCAAAAATCTCAGTCTGTTCCTCTCCCTGTCAGGGGTGAGTTTCAGTCCCTCAAACTTTGCTATTCGATCGAAATGGCAAAATGATGACAAAAATTGGTTAAATAATTGATGATGTGTAACATATAATCAATTTCGTAATATTTATTTGTAAAAATAAATATTTGAATCTTTGCAATTCAATAAATGGTTCTTTCCAAAGCAAAGCGTGCAATAATGTTGCTCTCCACCAAAGTGGCTTGAAACTCAAAGAGATAGTTGATAATGATATATCACCAACGAGCTCAAACATTAAGATAATTAATAACTTTAAAAGGACTGATTCCACTCCTGTGGAAAATTCTTGTGGACGCCATGAAGTTTAAAATGAACCCTAGGATCACCTCCTAGTAAATTCCAAGCTCAACGATCGGGTTGGCTCGAAAGATAAATTGATCACCACTGGCGGAAGCTGGCGTGAACGCTACAATGCTCACTGTCGAACGTAGAATTTTCGACTAAGGTCTCAAGTACAAGCAAAAGAACCTTACTGATATATTCCTGTCTTGGAAGTAATATAAGGAATGGTCGTTTGAACTTAAGCAAAGAGTAATATTCTCTGATGAATCTCCTCTCTGCTACTTTGGCACTTCTGGAAGAACCATCGCTAACAAGAGAAAAAGGAGCGCTTTCAGAGACCTCTAGCTTGTCCATTGTGAATCATCCGGACGCTTTGATCTAAGATAACTGGAGTACTAGAGATATTGTCAAAGAACTCTCTTTTTTAAATGAAAGCGCAATATGTATGTCACAAACAAAATCAATTGCAAAATTCTTGGCTGAAAATAACTTTGAAGATTGGTTATTTTAACCCAGCAATTCACCAGATTCGAATCTGTGAGAAAATTTGTAGGTGATAATCAAACTAGTGGTAGATATAATAAGCCTTGAAATTGTGTGAAGTTGCGGGGGTTTTTGAACATAAAAAGGAGTAATATTAGTCCAGATATCATCAAAAATTTGGTCTCAAGCATGCCAAAGCCAATTGCAGTCCTGAAGTACAAGGGACATCATTGCATATATTTTCTGCGCGCATCATTTGAGTGTATTTATTACTAAAATGGGTTTGGGCTCAATATTTTTGTATATTTATATTCAAATTATGGTACACATATAGGAAAACAAAATGCAACATTTGAATAGTTGTATTAATTTTTTATATAAAATTTTATACGAGTATATCAGTTCAAAACTTCTGGCCATGACTAAATTCTTATCGGTTTGTCTATATCGACTTTCTTTTGGCTCCAGTTGGCGATTGTTTTCGGTCTATCTAGATCTGGTTATTACGTCAGACGATCATTGTTTGGGTTTCTTATCAATTTTTCTCGGTAATTTTTATTACTTCTTTTGAATGCAATCATAGAATTCGTCTCTTCATCCTGATTTCATTATGGGATGTTCTTCAATGTTTTCTTCCTTGGCTTTATGCTAATTTTCTCACGCGCTGTTCACTAATTTTCTTAGCTCTATATTTTTCATGTATTTTTAGATTTCTATTGTTATCGAAGGGTGGGGGGGATGGTGAAAGAGGGTGACTCGACCCAAAATTGAGTTGGCGAAGTCTTCATTTTTGGTGGACAGACTTACCAGGCCACTTTTACTTCGTCCTTCGAGGGATCACTGGTCACAAAGCCTACATCCTTAAGAGTGAGCACTTCATAACCAGTGACATGGCCTACTTCTTATGGCCTATTTAACGTTCAGGCTGGACTTCACAGGGGGGGGGGGACGAGAGGAGGGAGACTTAACGATCGGATGAAATAAACATCGTCTCTCGATCCTCCCCCATCTCTCTCTTTCTCTCCCTCTCTCTCTCTCTCTCTCTCTCTCTCTCTCTCTCTCTCTCTCTCTCTCTCTCTCTCTCTCTCTCTCTCTATATATATATATATATATATATATATATATATATATATATATATATATATATATATATATATATATATATATATATATATATATATATATATATATATATATATATATATATATATATATATGACCATTCCGTGGGACGGACCCAGTGAACTAATTTGTTCGTTACTTCCATCCCTTGGGCGAAGTTCCGTAATCTATGTGTACTTGATGTACCTACATATTTCTTATGTCTAAGATTAGCATAATTATAGGAAATCATTTGTTTCTTACAGTTCTTTGTAAAATTTCTCTGGTCAAAGCCTGTATTTGTTGTGACATTTATGCTGATAGTTATTCTTAGCCCACGTATGTTTGTGTGAACGCAAGACTCGTATTTGTTCAGGTGCTGAACTTTGATAGCTGTTTCCAGTTTGTGTATGTTCGTGTGTTTCCGCGCGAATCTAACGTCCGCTTGCCTCACATCTATTTATACAATTTGGCATATATGTTGTTTCATTTTCTAATTGTCTTAGGTTCTTTATTTATTGTGCTCGGCATATTTGATAAATCCACCGAGCGTCCATTTGTGGAGTTCGACGCTGGGCCTATCAAATCCTGCAATTTGGGTGCCATAGGCTTATCTATTCTACAAACCGAGCTATACATTCCTAATTTACAATAGATTTCTTTTTACACTCGCACTTCAGCTTGTTGTTTATTCTTTTGGTGTAGATGGCTTTGTTCTAGATTATATAATTGATGGGTAGATTTCCCTTTTATCTTTACAATTAAGCAAACCGTGATTAAAGAGATTTTGTATGCAAGCCTTTCCTTTACTCACATAATATTATGTTACATATTTCTGATTAAGGTAAGTACTTTACGGTATTGTATATAATTCTTTCGTCCTCTACATAAAGTGATAAAACATATACTGTACATTGAAATGATTTAATTTTGTTTGAATTCTTCCATATCTTACATGGAACTTAAAACCCCCCGAAAAGGGACACACTCTCCCAGATTGGAGAGAATGGTCCTGGAGTGCCATTGTGCTAGAATGAATGGCGCCATTATAAAGTGCAGGGTGGGATAACTTCGCAAAGAATATCTGTGTGTAGGAAAAGGGAGATGCAAAAGTTAAGAATAGAAGGGACTCCAAGATCTGTACAAAATCTTAATGAGGTATTACGAAATAATGGGGAAGATGTGAAGAGTGGCTGGATGAATTGTGACGGTATTGGGAGTGTGTTGAGGGACTGTGTCGTTCGCTGGTACGCACTTCCTAATTATCGACAAGATAATAGACAGCAGGCGTTGTGAAGGTCTGGGGATGGGGTGCAGGGGAGAGTAAAAGGGCGGAGCCGGCCAGATTTTTGCTTCCGAGAGGGGCTCTTGAGTATATGGATGTAAGAGATTCAACAGAGGGACAAAGTGGATTCTGACAGAAGTAAGGATTATTTTCTATTCCAGAAAGCGCTCAAACAGAGGACTGGATGTGTTAGAAATTTTGGCAAAATAGGTTTCATCTTTAGCTGAAGAGTTTTTGACCGTGTTGCCTAGGGGGGTGGGGGTGGATATAGGGTCCCTGCTGTGATCAGGATATAGAGCCAAAAGAAGCTATCCAGCCTTCTTAGAAGAAACCATCCTTTCAACCGTCTTTCTCAATTTGCATTGTCTCTTTAAAGACAATGCAACTCCCATCATCAACGATGTGTGAAAGAGCTCAATGCCAACAGCTGGGGATGGAAGCTTTGCAATCTTTTCTTGAGTTGTTCCTCCCACATCTTTGCCAAATGGTAGAGTTGCGGCAGGTTAGGGTGCTATGACCGAATCGCTGACATGTGTAGTATCCAAGGGGATGGATGAAAGACCGGTCGCGGAATTTTGCGTGGAATACGTATATGCTATCTCGGAGGGTGGTATTGAAGTCTATGCATATTCTTTCACCGACCATGCGCCATAACCTCCGGACTTTCTCTAGCACCGGGATAGGGCCTAAGGCTGACTCAAAGAGGAGGGAGCTCATGACCTCATCAAGCTCCATCTCATAAGGCCGCGGGAAGAGTACTCTGAAGAAAATCCCACATCTTGTTGGGCTTGAGTCGAGAGCCCCACATCTTCCTCCAAAACTTCATTTGTTTAGAAAACTTTGTTAGCCTCCTGACATCGAATCAGATGCCAAACCTCTCCTCATTATCCGAACGCTATCTGAGAGAGTGTCCTCATCACTAGAACCTACTAAAATATTTTGTAGAACTTGGGGACTAGTGATGGAGTTTAAATCTTGTTCTTTTGTGTTAATATTTGCATGAAGGGGAAGGGTAGATTTCATAGAATCTGAAGTAGTGCTGCTTTTATGTAGAAAGTCAGCCGATTTTCTTTTATTAGTTCAAAATTGAGTTAACATTAGTTCGTCCATGAAGAAACTTTTACCATTACCGAGAGTCTCGTTTTCATGGGGAGGGTGACTTGATGACTTTGCCAGGGGGATGTGCGAGCCAAATAATAATCTATAGGTTTATTGCTGAGGTAAGCCTCTTCGAGGGAAGTTTTAAGAGATTAATTTATGGTACATTGTTTCGATTTAATCACAGGTACCTATTAGAAAAACAAAAGAAATCTAGGTAAAGCTTTGTTTCAACACCTACTTTCAAATTAATTTAAATATGTGTTTTTATTATGCAGTTTTATGTGTATTTTCAGATCTGGCACTTGTTTGCCCTTGAATTTCCTAATTTTCCCATAATCGACTGAAGGTTCATAATAGGAAGAGTATGTATTTCCAGTAAAAACGATTTTCAGATCAAAATAGTACACAAAATCTGCATAAGAAAAATACATTTTCAAAATTATTTAAATTATCCACAACGAGACCTAGAACAGACCTAAACTAACCTAATTACATCAGAAAAATTTGAGGAAAAAACTCACCTCATTTGTCTTGAAATTCATGCCGACACTTGGTCAAATGGGGGCATTATAAATCCACGTGCCCTTAAACCCACTAACGGAAAATGCATAAAGGGAAAATTTTACGCCGTTTGAAATCCTTTGCAATTTTAAATCTGTAAACTAAATTCTGATCCTGTCTAAATCGACAAATACTGCAGCATGCAGAGCATGTAATATCTCGTGGGATTGCACTGTGAGCCCGATCTATTTCTAATGCCTGATAATTGGCATCAAAAACCTTCTCTTATTAGGTGGTATTGCGACCTAGCACAACCACCGCACGCCATTATACCATATGAACTGAAAACACGGACATTCGCGAATCGTCCGAAATATCAGAAAATATAACAAAAAATGTTATTTTTAATCGCCAAAGGGTGTATGCGCAGAACGCTTGCAAATATAACTAGGCCGGCCAAAACTTGAAGGGAGTAAGGTAAATGGAGCAGAAAGATTAAAATTTCGCAAAGTAAAAATATATATTTTCGAAAAGTGAATAACTACGATATTATTAAGTTCCGGACGTTAAAAATGACATCGGTGAGCATCATTTTCAAAATTAAAAACGTTTATCGTCTTTGAAAATAAAATAATCGTAATTGTGTTAAAACGAATCTTATCCGAAAATTATTTCATTACAATAGTAAATATTGTCTCTTATTTAATCAGAAGTCTCATATTACAAACATATAATATTTAATTATTTCATTTAAGTCCCCCTTGTATGGTTGCCAAATGTAACGATATATCCTAAATTCAAAGCTCTAGAACGTGTGGTGCTCGGTTTAAGTAATAGTAGGCTACTGGCACCGAACTGAAGGATTCAATAGGTACAGTGAGAAAGTAGAGGAAATGAACGTGCGGTGTCCTTATTAAATCCTAACAAACTCCACACATAGAAAATAATTTGTCTAATATGAGAATAAGGAGATGAGAATGTATATATCAATTTGCATATATGAATTTTTTATAGAAAATAGGGAATGAAAATATATATGTCAATGTGTGTAAATAGAGAAGAGGCAAGCGCGCGCGGGTCACAAAAAGTACGAACGCGCGAAACGGATATCAGGTTAAGAGAGCTTCGTCAATAAGAGGAAACACCTAAAAAAACAATTCGCGTCTTGGGATATATTTATCAAAAGACGTGAGTCTACAAAGCAGCTAGGAAAATACGGACTCTGACCAAAGGAAATTGTAACCTAGATCCGTGAATAGAGAATCCTATAATAGAGATAAAACTAATGAACTCGACGACGGAGGCTCGTCCCACGGACGAGGCTAGGCCACGCCCCATAGAAAAAACTATATAACAAGACATTAATATATTAATCGGGTTCACTCGCCTAAGTTCTGTCGCTCTAGAAGTGTCCACTCCGCGTTCAATATAAAACCTGCTTGTCGTCCGCAAAGTACTTCATGATGTGCCTATTGCCACCTTAATATGCACCAATTAAAATAAAAGTATATTTTTGGTATGTCCTTTCTCAAAGGCCTTCTTCACTTCAATCACCCTGATATATTAGATTAACCCAGCCTAAATCAGAGTACCCGTGAAGAATCATTTATGGATTAAGAAACTCACTTCACTTTTACCATAAAGTGGCTACCTATTAATTAGGTAATACCGGAACCTTCCTATGCAATGGTGAACCTTCGTTTAGACTATTAACTAGTGACCCTTGGTTTCGCCTATAATTTGGTTCTTCGTATCAACCGGACATTGAAGGTATCGAAGAAATGGACGCATCAAGCCATCGTCAGGCCGGACAAGGTGAAAGAGATTAAGTAAACGCTATCAACATCAAGCCGTCCATCTTTAATGAAACTGCAGTCGCAAGTTGATTCCAAATTGTGAGGCCCAATTTTCAATCTCCAGAATAAAAAAGGAGACTAAATTTTTTTATGAATTAGCCTCACTTCCTCTCGAGGCCGTCAATCGTCTTCCGGCAGCCATTATATCGGAACAAAATTATCAACTATTAAGGGCGGAAGTGACAGGGCTATACGAGAAGAATAAACCGAAGCTTTCCGATAAGCTAATTGCCATTATTACAGGTCGACTTTCAACCTATTTGCAATAACTACGAAGAACAGCCCTTCAGGTAGGAGTTGGAGAGGTGCTTGCGAGATACACGTTCATTAAGTCCCTCCTGGCTAAATTGCGCCCATAATTGCCACCAGAAATAACTATCCCCTGACACAATTAGAAAAACTGGGGGAGGAACTGATGACATTTAATAGAGCGCAGTCCCTTAATATAATTACTAGTATTGAGTCGATAAGCCGTAGTGCCGTTTGTGATAGAATTGCCTGAGGCTCCCGCGCCTTGCATCTATCACATATTGGTACTCATGCTTCCCACGTGTATCCTGCGAGAAGAGAGTAGCATGGCGTTCTTATCGCCCTAACATTTACCGAGTATTATCTTCCCTCGCCCCAAGTTTAATCAAGGAGGTTCAATCCCCCGTTTGCCTGCAGGCATCGATCTGGCCAGATTGAGTTAGGCTTATGGGAAGATAAGTGTGTTCGAATCGCTAGCGGGATATTCCATGGAAGTCCCCCATTGCCCATACCCCGAGGGGCTGGCTCCGGCTATTTATGCGATAGAATTTCGCATTTGAACCAGATCCCGATTATCTTCTTCGGGCATCACGCCGATCCGGTCTCCCTTGTGCACCTAGGAACTCTCTACCTTGAGAACCCCCTTATTGTTCAGAAGAGGACAATATCCTTGAGTGCCAAAGTTTGTGCACCTCGAGACGCCAAGTCAACAGGGCCCCCTTGTTGTTCAATTGTTTAGAAGAGAACAACTTTAGAACAGTCATTGTTCTTGTAGCCCGTTCGACAAGAAACGGTTCTCGTTCCCCTTATATCTCATCAGTGGTAATTCAATTTCCCCATTTTAACGTTCTTCAAGAGCCTCCAAATCTTAATCCACCGCTTAGTCAAATTTATCCTATGTTTTTTTTTCATTTCATCTGCATCTCCCATTTTAATCCCCGGTCATGTAAATATTTTCCATGTGTTATTTTTGTTAGTTTAATTAATAAAATTCTATTTTATTAATGCTTGCAATATTATTTATCCTTGGGCTCCGTTCCACTTCTTAAGTATATTGAATATAAGCCCTCTCCGGGCCTATTTATTAACGTAGAATAATACTCGGCCATCTGATTAAATTCCCGCACTCGAATATAGAATAATCCCCACAAAGAATAGATATATAGTATATTGTCGGGAGCCTTTTCTACGACACTGTTTCCAACGCGGTTCGGCCGTACGCTAATAACAAAATGAGTGATAATAATATAAATATTCAGCGGGAAGTGCGCGGTCAGTGCCCAAAGGTGCGTATATTAATAGAAATCGTCCCAGTTATATGCAAAATAATACTGATTACCGTGCGCATAATATACCAGGAGGATTGCGACCCCTCCAAAAGAACCAAACACCTGTAGTTTGCCGCTCACCACTATCCTTTGGGGCAACGCTCAATTCTGCAAACCCTGGTGCAGGTTGCCCAAGAGAGGATAGAAGGTGCATATTCAACCTTCCTCCAGGCCATCTTCGCCAGCCCTGGCGGAAAACTAGCTGAGTATGCAATTGCAAGCGCTGCAAACGAATTGCCATCTGTTTTGACCGTCGCTGCTAAAGTGCGTAATAATAAATGTGAATTTTTTATCGACACGGAGGCAAGTGTATCAATAGTTCCGGCTAAATTGGTGAAATCTGCTGAATTGTGCGAGTCCAGTATAAATATTTCAACGGCTAATGGCGGAAAAATAAAAGTGCACGGCGAGGTACACACGTACTTAGTGATCCCTAGTCTTCGCCGCTCATTTAGGTGGTCATTTGTAGTGGCAAAAACCACTTCACCGTTATTAAGAATTGACTTTCTAAGGCATTTAATCCTTTTGTGGATTGTGCGCGCGGCATACTTATAGGCGAACAAACCAAACTAGTAGCAGAAGTTAAATTATCTGGAGACCCTGCGGTAGCCTTAATTATCAATGAACTTCAGCACCTACCGCCCCATTGCAGAGGCAGATTGGAGAAATATGAGGCTCTGTACGGCCCCGCAGGCGCTCATCCATACTGTCATCGCCGCACGAGTGCCGCAAACAATCAAATCTGGTAGTACTCCACTGACTTTCGAACGGCCAAGGCCTCCTTAATAGAGAAGCTACAGGTTGCCAAAGTAACTTTCCTTTCAAATCACTATTGGAGGAGGGGGTCGTATGGCCTTCAAAATCACCATGGGCTTCGTTGATTCACATGGTGCCGAAGAATTCGCCCGGTGAGTACTTGGAGGTCGGTGATATCCGAGCGCTCAATGCGATCACAAACCAGACAGGTATCCGTTGCCTCGTTTCAAAATGTCAAGAACCACCTCTATGGAAAGAAGGATCTTTTCAAGTTTGGATCGGTATGGTGCTCATCATCAAATCCTTAGGAACCAGGCAGACATAGAGAAAACTGCAGTCACAACTTCATTTTGTTTTGAAAGTACGCAAAGCTCCTATTCGGCCTCCGAAATGCAAGCTGCGTCTTCAAACGGAAAATAAACAACCGGTTTCGAGAATTAGGGTTCGTTTATGTATATATAGACGACATCATCCTATTTTCAGACAATATGGACGACCACCTGAAGCATTTGAGGCAAGTCTTTAAAATCCTGGTCGAAAATGGTCTGAGAATATGCTCCAAGAAGTGCGACCGTCAAAGGAGGAAATCAATTTTATAGGGCAACAAATTTCGGTGGAAGGAATTTGCCCACCAGAGAAGAGAAAGGGGGAAATTGGAGACATGTTTTTACCAAAAGACTACAAGGAGTTTCCAACATAAAAGAGGCATGTTGGGATGCTACCAAAGAATGATCCTTAACTTTGCTGCGATTTCAGCTTAGGTGACCGAGCTTGTACGTAGTCGCTGACTACCTTCCAAGGAAGGTCAATTCGGTCCAAATTGACTTTCTTGACCTCTGAGCTTTGGCGGCAGCGCAGGATGACTACGAAGAAATTTCGCTCGTGAATAAAATCTTACCCCTTTCCCGAGGAAGTTTAACTTTGGTCTGAAGTAACATCAAGATACTCACGACCATTTGTCCCTATGGCGTGTAGGAGAACTATCTTCAATCAATTACATAATCTGTCATACCTTGGAATTAAGGCTTCATTTCCTCTCATCAAATCTCGATAGTTCTGGCCCAATATAGAAATTGATATCCGCTCTTGGACGAGGGGATGCCTCCCATGTCAATCTTCCAAGATTAGTCGCAACACGAAATCATGGATTCTGCCCATTAATATTTCATCCACAAGTTCGAACATGTGCATATTGATATAGTGGGACCACTCCCACCGTGGACAGTGCTGGACAATCTTACCTCTCACACAATCAGTATTTACTATCTTGCTTCGACCGATCAACAAGAAGTATTAAAGCGCTACCTATCCCATTCATAAGTGCCGCAAAGGTTGCGTTAGCTTTCCAAAATGGGTCGATTTCCAGATTTGGAGTCCCGCTTTACATATTGACCGACATAGTCTCCCAATTTGAAAAAGAACTTTCAAAGGAACCGTCGTTGGTTTTCATTGTCTACGCACCACGACATACCATCTGTCCAGGAACGAGATGGTGAAAAGGGTCCACAGGACTTTGAAGTACTACATAATGACCCGTAGACATCCGTCAATCACTACATAAACGGGGACTCCAAATCTGGTAATCCACTAGTTTACGAAAGCTTATGCAACTGTCGCAGCACTCATGACCGGGATCTGTAGCGCTTTAATTCATCTTGTTGCTCGGTCGATTTCATGATAGTAAATTCCTATTATGTGAGGGGTAGTACACGGTGGGTAGTACAGCGAATGTACACGGTGGGAGTGGTCCCACTATATCGATATGCACAGTTTCGAACCTTGAGGATGAAATATCAATGGGCAAGATCGGGGATTTCGTGTTGCGACTAATCTTGAAAAATTGACATGGGAGTCATTTTCTCCTTCAGGAGCGAATATCACTGTCTATATTGGGCCAGAAATATCAAGATTTGATGAGACGGGTGATTCTAGGGTGATTTCAAGGTATTCCATGGTGTGACAGATTATGTAATTGATTGAATACAATTCTTCTGCACGCCACAGGAACAAACGGTCGTGTGTACCTTGATGTTACTACACACCAAAGTTGAACCTCCTCGGGAGAAGGGTAAGATTTTAGTCGCGAACGAAATGTTGGTGGCACTCCCAATTGTCCTTTTAGTCATCGATATTTGCCCACTAACTCGCGATTTTCACCTTTCCCAGCAGTCACGGGGGCCACACTCTTGTGTCCATAACCTTTAGTTTCATCATCGAAGGAGACTCAAAGTATATTAAGAAATTAGCATCAACCATGGCACAAGTCGATTTCACGCAGGCATGCAAAGAGCCACTGTATTCGGTGCCCAGACCTTTTGTGCCTTCAAATATTCGTTAAGTAACTGCGTTCGCAAACCATAGGAAGCGCCAGATGATGGCTCTTTCCCGTTAATTGAGCGTGGCAACAGAGTTTGCAAATTTGAATTCCTTGACGGAAGAAAAGACATTGACGAAAACCGGCAAGATTACCTTCCTCACATAATGGTAACGTGCCAGGTGATCAGCCACGCCCTTGTAGTTGGACAGAAAACAGGAGGATGACTTGGTGCACTTTAACTCATAGAGTGAAGGGCACGGAAGAGGATGACGCCAAAAGAAGCCAACCGGACACCTCTACAGGAACTGGGGAGAGTAATGGCAGGACGGGCGTTTTCACGCGCTCCGGGAGACGAGTTACTTTTGCCAGGAATCCGTCATTCATGTATTTCTGAATATTTTTGTAGGCATTATTGTAGCGATGCATCTATTAAAAGAGGAAGAGGTATCAATATAAAAATGCCTGGCCGCCTCTATAACATACTTACGTGCCTTGTTATTTATTTGTACAGTGTCGTAATCGTAATTTGTATAACAATCTAAAAAGGGTGAGAGGCAATTGTGAAATAAATTGTATATAAGTGTATTAAATATTATTATTGTATTAGATGGCAGAACATGGAATGACTAGACCCATTTAGTACAGGTGTATGCACTTATGTAAGCGTAGAAGGCCTGTGCGTATGGTGAGAATGCTGTCAGACATTAAATATGCCAAAATATGTATTGAATATCTATTGAATATGTAATTGTTATGCGCTATTTTCTCAGTAAATCCGTTAATTGAAAGGGGACTACTCTGTTGCTCGGGTTCTTTAATAGGGAGGCTACTAGCACCAAATTGCAGTATTTAATAGGCCTAGCGAGAAACTCCGCAAAATGGACGCGCGGTAGTCTTTTTAAATCCTAACAATCTCCACACATAGAAAATAATGTCTAATATAAGAATAAGGACATAAGAATGTATATATTAAATTGCGTATATGAATTTGTATAGAAAATAAGGAATGAAAATATATATGTCAATGTGTGTAAATTGAGAGGCGGCAAGCGCGCGCGTAACACACAAAATACGAACGCGGGAAAGGGATACCAGATCAAGACACCTTGGCTAATAAGAGGAAACACCTAAACAAACAATTCGCGTTTTGTTAGAGATTTATCAGAAGACGGGAGTCTACAGAGCAGCTAGGCAAATACAGACTCTGACCAAAGGAAATTATATCCCAGATCTGTGACTAGCGAATCCTATAATAGAGATACTATTGGAATATGCACATAAATCTGAAGCACACAGCTGTTTGATATCTCCGCCCTAGGGGTGGAAACTAATGAACTCGACGACGGAGGCTCGTCCCACTGATCAGTCTAGGCTAGCCCCTTAGGAAATAAAACTGTATATATAGTCGAGCAATTCAGCAAGAGTGGACATTGTCATTTTCTTTAAGAAATATTAAAACTTTGAGGTTTAATCATTATTAAGACAAAAAGATTAATTCATTTCCATAGTAACGTTACGGAACCCGTTTAACTCGCCTAAATCTTGTTGCTCTAGGATTCAATCCTTCGAGTTGAATAGAAAACCTGCTTGTCGTCTACAAAGTACTTCATGACGTGCCACTTTCCCCTTTAATAGGCCTGTATTAAAATAAAAGTATATTATTACTACGTCCTTTCTCAAAGTCCTTCTTTATCTTGATTTTCCTGAAACCTTCGGTAACCTCAGCTTAAATCAAAGTACGCGTGATGAATCATTTAAGGAATCAGAAACTTAATTTACCTTCACTATAAATTGGCTACCTATTAATTAAGTATCACCGGAACCTTCCTATAAACAGGTGACCTTTCGTTTCGACCTATAAACGCATATTTTATTCTTATCGTCAATTGGACTCGATTTACATTAAATAAATTGATAAATTAGATTGAAATTATTATCTAGAGAATTTTACACTATTTTTTTAATTGTCTAATCCCAAATTACTATATTCCACTTTTTCGTTTCCTTTTATAAATTAATTAAAATTTTCTTCAAATACTATTAATGGAAATAAAAATTATTTGGCTAGTGGTAAAATTAAGCAAGTGATTGAGAGAATGACAATAATTTGAAGAGCTATAACTAGGCTGTTTAATTTTGATTATAATTCCTAAGAGAAGTATTTACAATGTGGGAACAGTAATCCCTTTACAGCACTTATCATTTTATTCACTTTACATGGAATATTATTTTGGTTTAAGGTGAACCCACTATAAGATTTTTTAGGACTCTGAAGTCCTCATTTTTGAGGTTTCTTTGGGTGTCTCATTCAATCTTGCAATGTAAACACCACAAATCAACGAGCGGGTGTCACTTAGGAAATCAACACCACCGAAGATAAACTCTAAATTATAAATAGTGCAATTTAAGTGGCAAACAAAAAAAGGTGAATAGAACAGAAGTTAGTCGGATTATCGTCTAATAATCAATCCTTTCTCGTCTAAATCCAAATAAATAACATATATAATTATAATCATAACAATATATTGAAAAACTAACGGAAAATACAAGTTATCATTAAAATTTTTCCGAAGAAAATAAAGACAAAGAAAATAGTTATTTGAGGCAAACTAAAGGAAATAAAATAATAATTTTGTAAATTATAAATTTTGTTTATATATCATAACAGTTTTACGGATGACAAAAGAGGTAAGGGCCTATCACAATTATCCTCCTCCGACAAACCTTCCCACAAAGTGCATCCATAGGATTGGGTGAGATCATGCATCTAGAATATACAATTTAAACCACCTAAATGAATGAGTCGAAAATATCATGGCTAGTCAAAATCCAAATCACCCATAATATACATACAATGCTAAAAAAATGAGTCCTGAATAAAAAAAGAAGAAGAAGAATCTGCACTTGAAAACATTCAAGTTTGGACTGACTACTCTATCAGGTGGCAAGTTATTCTAGTAATTTACCAGTCTGTTGGTGAAAAAATACACTCTAACATCCAACCTACACCCCTGTTTTTATATTTTCAAGTGATCACCCTTAGTCATAACCTTCCAACTCAAATAACTTGCTGAAATCTAATTTATCCATCCCAAAACAGATTTAAAAAACAGTTATATCATATCTCCCCTCACACACCTTCTTTAAAATGAGAAGATATTTAGTACCTTCAGTGTATTAAAATATTCAAGGTACATCAGTTAAGTTAGTATTTTTGTTGCCGTCCGTTGTGCTGACAGGCAGGTTGATATCATGTCTAAAATGTGCTGACCATGCTTGTATACAGTATTCTAAATGTGACCTAACATACCAGTTGCAGAGTTTAAGGTTAACCTCTTTACTTTTGTAGATAACATTCATCTTAATGTGTCCTAGAACCGTATTTTCTCTATTTTTGCATCAATGCAGTGCTACGAAAACTTCAGTGACCTATCTACTATTATACATAAGTCCTCCTCATCCCCAACTGAATTCAGCCAATGCCCATCCACTTTAAAGTTCAATTCTCTATTATCCCTTCTCATGTTAAATGCTTCGTATTTTGGGTGGGCGTGCAAGTCTATTCGCGGGCGACTCAACATGTTACTATAGCGGTCGGTCGGTCCCTGTTTTGTTTTTATTTTTTGTAATAATATTGTAACTAATTCTACGATTCTAACGAAATTTAAAACCCTTATATTGTTTGAAATTTTCTTTCGAATGATATAATTTCCAATGTCCCCCCAATTTGGCAATAACATCATAACCATTCGGCCGATTCTAACGAAATTTAAACCCTTATATTATTTTACATTCTCTTTAGAAAAAATATAATTGCAAAAGAACTCTCAAAGGTTGGCCCGGGAATTATTTGTTTTGGAAATAACATCATAACTATTTGGTCGATTCTAATGAAATTTTATCCCCTTTTGTTGTTTTACATTCTCTTTCGAGTGATATAATTGACCTGATCCTCCCAAGGTTAGCCCGGGAATGATTTTGCTTTGGCAATAAAATCATAAGTATTAGGCTGATTCTAACGAAATTTAAAACCCTAATGTTGTTTTACATTCTCTTTCGAATGATATAATTGACAAAGTCTTCCCAAGGTTAACCCGGGAATTATTTGTTTTAGTAATAACATAAAAACTATTCTGCCGATTTTAAGGAAATTTGACACCCTTATTGTTTTTTGCATTTTCTTTCGAAATATCAAAGTGAGAACACGCTACATTTTGGTTAGCACTCCTTGTTCGAAGTTAAAAGTCATCTACCACATCCCCAACCAAGCTAATAACTCAACTTCTTTGGTTGAATAAAACTTCTTTGACTACAGCTGCAAATTTAGTGTCATCAGCAAAATTTGACACTTTGCAATTATGTAATAGTCTTCCCAGGATCATTTATATAAACCGAATAATAATGGGTCTAGAGCTGATAACGTCCTCCCACCGTGACCTCAACCTATTCAGTACCACTCTCTGTTACCTGTCATTCAACCATTCACATATCCAATTCAAAACTTTTACACATATTCCAAGCATTTTTACTTTATAAACTACTCTCCTATGTGGAACTTTATTATAAGCTTTGCTAACATGTAAGTAAATTACATCAAGATTCTCGCCCTTATCTAATTGTTAAAGTTAAATAATCCATAAAATCCACTAAATTTGTTAAATACGACCCACGTCTTCTAACCCTATGCTGAACATCATTTATTATCCTACTACTCTCTAGATGGTTAGAAATTCCCTTCTTAACTATATTCTCAAGAATTTTCTAACCTATAGAAGTTAAGCTTACTTGTTTAAAGCTATTATGGTCTTCTTTACGTCCCTTCTTACAAATCGGTATTACATTTGCTATTTTCCAATCACTAGGTATTTCTCCACATTCTGGTCATCTATTATTTATCTTCTCAAGAGCTACTGCAATACTACTATATACATCTTTTTTGAGTAACCTAGAATAAATGTTGTCTGGGCCAAATGCCTTACTAGTATTTAATTAAAATCTAAGCCCTTTAATCATTTATCTCTTCCCATTAATGGTATTCAATACTATTTCTTTTCACTTAGAATTGATCAATTAAGCTATCTGGATTCTCTTTTCTAAATACTGAAGAAAAATGATCATTAGGTACCTCTACAATTTTCTTATCATATTCTTATACGACCCTTCATATTTAATAGGCCTTATTTTATCACTGCTAGATTTGTTATTGAATTTATAATAGATAGAGCATTTTCATGGATCTTTATTATTATTATTTTGAACTAAATTAATTTCTGCTACCCTTTTGCTCTTCTTAATGATCTTATTTAGCGCATTTCTGGCTGACCTATTATGATTTAGATTGTCGACATACTCTTTTCTTGTAGTCTCTTAACATACCCTTTTCTTCTTAGAAACTTTCCTAGATATCTCTTAACTTCACTACAATAGCTTCCTACATTTCTTCCTAATGGCCTTCATTGTGAGGCATTGGTCCTGGACTATGTTTAATATAGTCTTAAAAGTGTCCCACATCTCGCTTTATTCTTACCAGTGAATTCTATACCCACCTGATCTAAATTAGCAAGTTGCCTAGTTTATCATAATCGCCCCAAAGGAAATTTGGAGTTTTCGTGGAGGTTGTTGATTTTTTACCTTTTACTTACCTGATTCTCTCACTTGATGGGCTTCTCAGACCTAACCAGTTCGCGCAGGGTCCACGAAAGCCACATACTACTGATGCGGCAACCCTCAGTGTTAGAAATTACATCGCTAGGCAAATAATTTATAATGGTTGGACTGTGTATCATTGCAGCTAGTTACATGGGTAATAGAGTAGTGTTAAAATTAGCAGCACTTAATCATATGAAAATAGTAGGTCACCAAGATGGTCAGCAGGAGATCTTTTGAATGAGACCAAATCAGTAATAGACACAAGCAATCCTGGTAATGAGTTCCATACTAAACTAGACTTTACAGTAAAAAATCTTTTATGTAATTCGAGTTAACATCAGGAATGATTTACCTTAAACTGATAACCTCTAGTACCTGGATATCGAGGGCAAGAGAATAGTTCATTTGGTGTTATGGAGGATTTACCATGAAAGATTTGTCAATACTTAATAAGGTCGTGCTTAAGTAGTGTCTACCTTGAACAAAGAAGAGATCACAAAATTTTGTTTTCAGAATAGTTCATATTTTCCAACCCACGTATATTCCTGGTCCACCTGCGCTAAACTGTCTCTAGTAAGTGAAGGTCCATTATGTTACCAGTGTTCCACAGGGAAGAAGGGTATTCTAGTAGGGGCCGAATGTGTGATTTGTATAACGGTAACATAAAGGATGGGTTTTTATTCACAGTAGACCTGAGTATGTTGCAGGAAAGTCCACCAGATTTGTGAACAATATTTACTATGTGATGATGGAATTTTAATTAACAGTCAATTAGTACGTCTATATCTTTAACAGAGTCCTTGGGATAGAAGAGTTATTTAAGTAGTAAGTACTTGAAAGATTAAGTCTATCCCAAGATATGGGCTTCCTGACAAAGCGGAGTAATACACATTTCTCACCATTCGTAGTTAAACCCCTTGACTTAGAAACACTGGCTAATAGGTTAATGTCAGTCTGACAGTCATTTACGTCATTATGTATATTCCAGTGGTCTCTTACATTTATCTTTACATATAGGTTAAGGTCATCTGCAAAGAAAGTTGTTGATGAGTGCACATTTTTAGTTAAATAGTTCACATACATCAGAAAAAGTAGTGTTCTGAGGAGGAAACCCTAAGTAACGGCACTCAAAACACCCCTGATTCTTTGGTGGTGGTTTACAACAACAGAAATTTTGCGATTAAATACAAATTTTTTACCCATTTGAGTAGTTTGTTTCCTATGCCAAGTTTGTATTATTTATCAAAAAGAATGTCCTGGTTAACTACATCGAAGGATTTGGAAATATCAAAGAAAATTAAGTCAGTATTATAACCCTGGTCTAACCAGTATGTGATTTCGTTGTACGTTAGGATAAGTTGGTTTTCCTTAGAGCGACCAGATTTAAATCCAAATTGATCTGTGATTGGTATATTATTAGTTTCAACATATTCGTATATAAATTTAGTCAAAATGCGTTACATGGTTCAACATATGTAGAACTAAGGGAAACAGGTCAGTGCATTAAAGGATCATATCTTGAACCCTTATTAAAGATGGGAATCACCAGGAATTTTTTCCAAATTAGAGGGAGGGAACCACACCTAAGGGAATGTCTAAAAATAAGTAAAAGTGGGTAAGCAATGGTAGACACACAGCATTTTAGCCAAAGAGAATGAATGCTTTCTAGTCTCATGGAAGATGTTGCGTTCAGTTGACTTATAGCCAAAATAATGTAATTAAGACATATATTCAATTCAAGGATAGAGAGGTTGTGCGTCTGGTGGTGGAAGGGAGATGTGAGATTCGTAGTGGAGTAGACTGAAACCAAGGCTGCTGCAAAAAGCTATGACATAGTTGCAGGATCATTTACGACCTGACCCATCGGGGATTTTAGAGGACCCACGGACGGAGAAACAACTTTTTTGATGTGGATGTAAACATAGAATACTCTATTGTTGCTAGCAAGAAGGTCAGTAAATACATTTTAGTAGTTGGATTGACTGGTTACGGCAAAATTTCGATGTTGATAATTTGCATTGAGATAAGAAGTGAGAGCTGTTCCTGGCTCAGGGAAAATTTTACCAAATAACTCGTTTGCTCTTGTAATCCTTCCATACGTCAGCCCTATGTCGTTTAAGTGCAGCTAGCGGTTTTGAAGTAGCGGTTGATAGGCTACAAGATGGGACAAACCTATTTGAGAGGGGATCTAAAACTTAAGTGAAGCAGATGAACATCTGGTCTGGACTCATATGGTCAAGTTCAAAATCCCAGTTGACTGAGCTGAGATGGTGATTAATTGCCTTATGATTTCCATGTTGGCACGATTTAATAGCTGGGGAATGATCTGTACTATTCAAGAATTCAAACATGTGGCCACAGTTGGGGAAAGGGGAAGGACTTCAGTCTCACCTGTTCTATCGGACTCAGAAAGAAGAATTAGATCCAGTGTGTTTCCGGAGGAATAAAATGTTGGTTCCAATACTAACTGGGTGAGACCAAGTGAGGTAAAACAGTTTAAGAATTGGGAATCAGTGCAGTATATGCCTGCATTAGGAAGCACCTGAGCCCACTTGATTGAAGGAAAGTTAAAATCACATATGATAATAATTTCATTATATGGACAGAATTTATTAATAAAGTCATGTAGAAACCGGTTATCCAAAAAGGTGTTAGAAAGGGGGGGGGGGGGTCAATAGAGAGCGACAAGGTAAACATTGTTATCAATCCAATGGACAGCTAAAATATTAGGCACTTGAGTGTCCATTTCAATGTAACTTAAATTTATTTGATATATATGCAAAGACCATGCCTGACCATATTGCCTGCAGTGACCTTTCTAATTATTGAGTAATTTGGAATATTAATTATAGAAGAAGGCACTAAAGGCAACAGCCAAGTCTCACTCACACCAAATACCAAAATATTATGTTCATGCAGAAGGATAAAATATAAGTAATCTTATTCACTATTGAGTTTACGTTTACATAAGCTATGTACAGAGAGTAATAGCAGTTGATTACTCTCGCGCATTGAGCGGATAGTTTAAATGATCGTTACGTTACCGGTAGCTGCAGATCCAGGAGGAGCCTGAGAAGGAATAACAGTAGGTTGAGCTTGGGTAGTTACTTAGAAAACAGAAGGGCTCTTGTCATGTATATTACGTACTCGACCTAAAGCTACTCGAGAACCTGTAGTAATAGTAGTATTCTCAGATGACTGTATAGTGGTTAAATTTTGTATTTCGTATATGTAATAGTTCCTGCCTAAGTCTGTTGGTCATGTTTTTATGTATAAGTATCTTCTTAAAGTTGGTGTCTTTTAGTGTTTTGACCATAGTAAGCAGCAACTGCCTATCAGCATTTAGTAAGTCACCTCTGAATATACCCATATTCTGGTCAATGGTAAATATAGGGTTCAGCCTTAACTCTTGATTTAGCAAATGTCGAGCAAATCTTTGAATTTATTAGAGAAAGTTTCATGGGTCGCATTATGCAGGCCCCATATTCCGAGGCAGATTTGTTTGGGCTCCCGATCCTTCATTTATATCATCTTTCTAACAACCATTTTAGCGCACCTCATCAATAAGAGATAAGGGTCCAGCAGAAGCACCTTTATTAGTGGAGGATTCAGTAGGAGCTGACTAAGGCATAGTACCAGATGTAATTAGGTTACTCACTGTCCTCTGAAGACTCTCCATCCGCGTAGTAAGTGATTTTACAGTTGTACAGAGTGTAAGTACCATCTCAGACAACTGGTTGTACGCACCCCCATTTACAGTATCAGAACGAAAGCTGGAAACGCTGTAGGTACCTATTTGACATTGAAGACATACAAACAAGATTCTTTCATGCTCTAGCCTAATGATACCTTCAATGGACCTTTTCGAAAGCCCTAAGCACATTGCCACAGGGTGAAACCTGCTATCGCATCTGTCATAGCCTATAGACTCATTACCAACAGGAGAGTTGCATATACCACATGGAACCGAAGCAGGATAATTAGAAGGATTAAAGGTCAAGGGAAATACCGAGTTGTTTATGGGGGATGGATTGTTAGCCAGTGACGCATCATTAATGTTGGTAGCTAGAGAAGGGAAATTTATGGTAATGCCACCATGATCCCTGCCCCTGCTTCGTGAAACACCCTTAACTCAAGTCATGATCAGTATGGTATAATCCACTAGGCTACAGATTTAAAGACTTCGTTAACGTCTAAAATTTGGAGTTCAGTAAACACCATCCGTTTTCGACGGCAGTATACAAAGATGATTCTGGCTAAAAATCCCTAAGAATTCAATTCGCAACTCTATACCCAAGTTAAAACGAACCATATAATGGTCACTGTTTCTCAATACTTCCCCGCCAGTCAATTCCTGAACCTAGTTATCATCATTTGAAAAAACCATATTTAATATATTGGCACCCCTTATTGGTTTATTAACAAATTGAGTCAAAATTATCCTCAAAGCATTCCTTAAACTTAAAACTTGCTCTATCCCTTCCTATCATATTTTTTCAGTCCACATAATTTAAGTTAAGGTCACCAAGAATAACTGTATCTACTTCACATCCTTTATTATTTCCGTAGTCATTAACTGATCAATGCATTAGGTCTGTCCGGGTGGTCGGTAAAAGGCTCCCAAGTGTATTATCCTATTTTTACTGACCCTAATATCTATCCATAGTAATTCTTCTTCTTCTTGCTTTATCGAATTATTTAGATTTGAAGAAATGGTATTTCTGATATAAATAATCAACCTACCACCAGTTTTATCTCTCTTTTGAGTAATGTACATATCATAACCCCGTAGTTCAAATTCACTCGCATTGTCATTAAATATACTTAATGATATATTATTAAATTTATTTAATAATATAACTAAATAATTCCTCCTCCTTATCTATAAGACTAAGAGCATAGTTAAAAAGATAACTCAACCCTCCTATCCCTGAAGCACCTCTTCTAGCCTATATACTTACCACCAGGGCCGCTTTAAGGAGCTGCGGGGCCCGTAGCACAAGGAACAGCGGGGCCCCCACCCATATATATATATATATATATATATATATATATATATATATATATATATATATATATATATATATATTGTATCCCCGCACCCGCATTTTCCTCTTTAGAGAGGAAAAAAATTATCTGAGGAATTTAAAAGAACTGCTCGTATGGCTGGAAGAACTGAACTGAAAAAGGAGCGTTTATTTTCTACGCATTTTATTCCTTTTTAAACAACCACACTGAGTACTACTATATCATAATGCCAGACTTATTATACTATGCAGTCTGCTCTACTGAAGTTTTCTATATTTTTCTTATATATAGTAATATTATTTATAATAATAATATAAAATTCAGGAAAATGAATAATTATTGTCTTAGCCTTCTATGCCTAACGGCAAAAACTGAATTATTACTAAGTTTTTACATCCCCGCGAGGCCCCCTGAACTGCGGGGCCCGTAGCACGTGCTACATTTGCTACTAGGCTAAACCAGCACTGCCTACCACACTATATCCTCTGTATCGGTTTCCTTTCCGTGCCCCACCATGTACTCTTGTTTTTCCCTGATCACTATCAGTACCTCTTTTCTTCCCTGTAAAGACCCAATAACACTATATAACTCCTGCCACAATACCTCAATCCCAGCCCGGGTTAGATGGAGTCCATCGATTGCATACAATGGCTTATTCACATAAAACCCCTTTCAAACATCTACAAACACCAATCCCAACTCATCACATAGCCCTTTCATATATTCATTCAGTACCATATAACCTTTTTAAATATATAACATTTATAATTTTTGCTATAATAATCTCATCCGAGCAACATATTACTGAAAATATGAAAGAAAAAATTGTTATTATTAAACTATTTTCATAATTTTCCGCCGTTTTAAAGCATCGTTCAACCATGCAAGCTGGGCAAGAAAAAGTGCCTTTATATTTATTTACCAATCTGCATGAGAAATCCGTCAAATTAATAGTGTAAATTTTTTAAACTGTATTAATTATTGGAACTTTTTCTAATCTCATATTTGGCAAATGTAATAAGCCCTTCAGTAACCAATGTAGGTATCCTATTAAACAGTCAGACTTCCATTGTCTGGTACACGGATATATTTTTCCAGTAAAATCTTCTAAAAGGTTCCTTAAATAGCCTGTTTGTTGCCAAAGCTAAAGTCCACCCCTTAAACTACAACAAACTTCACTAACCAGGCTTAGTTCTCCAAGGGAGGTTGCAAGCCGTTTATCTGCAGGTATTTTCTAAGTTGTGTTTATGTTTCGCATATTGAGAATATACTTTGAACTGTGACTGGTTTCAAATCGCACCAGGGTTATACTTCACTTTCAGTTATACTAGTGTGGTTTTTGTATATGTTTACCTTTGACTGTTAAGCATAACGCAGTTGAGTCTGGGCATGGGCTACTTAGGTTTGAAGTACTACTGAGAAATTTCGTGATGCGCAGGTCAGTGTAAAGGGTAGTCCCTCGGATTCCCATGCTTGCCCTATCTCATCATAGTTTATGGTTTTTATTGCAGGTCAAACCGCTTCGAGGCTACCATTTTTGGCCTAAACTTCTGCAACCTACCAGTCTAATTTGCGTAGGGAAAGCGACTCATTCATCTCTCCCCTTTGTGTCCCACTTCCCTTTTCCCCCTTCGGAGTGAAGGATATAAATGGGGCCGTGAGCCCTTTAAAGTTATTCTGTTTTGAGGATTCTACCTGATTGCTCCGCTGAATCGTTGTCCGTCACTTACCTTGACGTTATTAATTTTTGGAGACCCATACTGGATTCTTTCGTGCAGCGAGGATTTTTGGCCATTGATTTCTGCCAGCTTTGTCACTGCCCCTCTGTCGGCTGCATCGAATTGTGCTCTTCCAGTTACGTTTCAAGTGTTCTCCTTGGGAAGCCGTTCACACTGGCACGTGAAAGTTCTCCCATTGTCACCTCGATATCTCCTCTTTGGGGAATTCTCTTATCGCGAATTCCTTCTCTCGGATCATTGGACCTTAAACTCATCATGCCCCGTGGTCTCGTCGCCGTCTGTGGGTTTCTCTTCGCCGAAGACCGCCTTCGCATTCACCCCTGTCGACTTGTGTCGAATTCTCTTATCTTCGCCGAGCCTCTTTTGCCTGGGTTCCCGGCGTTGGTCATTGCTTCACTGCTATGGTATCAGGTATTTTGGAGTATCTCGTTCTTCTTACGCCCCCTTTAAATTAATTAAGTGTTATAAGTATTATTCATGTAACATTGGGCATTCGGGTAAGGAACGTAAGACAGGCAGGTTATTCCGGGAACACCTGTCGCTAGAGTAGCAAAGCCTATTTTCATCTTCAACGGCTCGTGTCGTTTCGGCTTTAAACAATTTATCCATAGAACCCATTTTTGTATGTGCGAATATCTCTTTTGTTAAAACGACTTGTATTCATTCGATGGTATTAAGCATTGTTACTTTTATTATTGTTTGTTGACCCCATATAATTTGTTAACAGTTAATTTATTTCATTTTAATTTTGTTGTAAATAATACTGTAAATACTTTTTGTTTGTGTATTTATTTAACCCCTTGCGGATATCTCGTAATTTAGCACCGTCCTGATTAATTCTGGTGAATTTCTGGTAGGCCTTTAGATCCCTGGTCTTCTATAAATTTTATGTGTGTATTTTCTTTGGGCCGTGTGAACCGGGTTCCGTGATAGTCTTTACAGTCAGGATGGTGTTTTCTGGAAAAGAATTTTCTTTCAGAGTAGAGTTTAGGTGGTTATTTTTTTGTTAGTGTGCTTGGATGAGTGGATTCGAGATTGTGTAGCAAGATGTAGGCGAATCGATGAGTGAGATGCGGCTATATGTACTTCTTGCATGTGTGGACAATGCATTCCTAGCACTGCCCGATTGTGTTCTCCTTGAGTGTTCAGAGTGTATTCATTTTTGTGCCTCCATTTTTTGTTAAATATTACTGTTTGATGAGATCACTATAGGCATTTATTGGATTGGAAACAAAGTTCCCGCTCAACCTTTCTTGAAAGTTAATTGATTTATAAATTTATATTTATAGATATATTTGAAAGTTTATTAGTGGCCTAGTCTTTCCTCGGCCTCGTTTTAAAGTACACAGTGACTTAGAGCCTAGATAGACTAAGTCTCTATGCACTTTCAAGTGAGATTTAGGAAAGCCTAGGCTACTACACAATAATATAATTAGTCGGACACCCTAAACCTGGGGTTTCAAACTGTGGGTCCGGACCCTTCAGTGGGTCGCGCGATAAATAAAATGGGTACTGACCAGAAAGAAGGAAAGAAAAATACACAGCACTCATAAATCATCGCTCGTTTTACCGATTTCTCCCTTGGCAAGGAAGGCTTTTGATGTTTTTTCAGAATTGTTATAAGAAAATCCCCGAATAATATTTTTTGCACGACAAATTTGGTGAGTATAGGGTAATTATGAAGCTTCTGTACGATAGTTTCATGAAACAAATCTGGCAATACTGTATGGGTTCCACAAAGAAGGCACACCATTTGAAGTTTTGCGCATGTGTTGGAGTTACTTCGATAAACAAGTGATTATTGTTGTATTCTAGCAGGGAAGGATAGCTATTGACATTCATTTCCGGTATTAGTGATGATGGTTTTACCTTGGAGCATTAATGGGTAAGTAAATAAACATATTTTTTATATAACAAAGCAATTCTACTTGTGGTCAAGTTAACTGTGTTTGTTATTACTTGGGTGTTGTTTAGTGGTAAAATTTACAGAAGGTCATACCTATATTTTACAAGGGAAGTATTTGGTCAGCAACTAGTTGGTTTCGCTCAGCTGATCGCCAAAATGTTTGCGGCTTCATAATTTACCGGTGCATAAATCGATAATAAATTGGAAAATCTCACTGCTTATATATATAATTAATGAGATATTTGTAGTTTATTGGTAAACACCATGTATATTTCATCTTGTGGCTGATAAAATTGGCATTTCTACTCGTGGCCTCGTTACTCGTGAAAATACTGATCTTCTTAGCTGCACTTTTTCATTATTTAGTCATATTTCGTAAGGTTTTGTACTTATCCATTTTATATTTCAAGAGATGACTTTCTCTTTAAATATTGGTTCTTAATAAGTGGATTTAATGTTTCACTACTTTTTGTTTTCATATCTTTGCTATATATTATGTACATTTATATATTTGAGAAACAACCCTAATGATGGATCGTTATATAATCAGAAAAAGAAGAACGATGAAGGAACAGGAGAACCATCAACATTAACAGATCCGCCTACATCTGGAAATGCATCTTCCACGAAAGTTGTTAAATATAACAATCTTACCAAACATACGTTGCCTTATTTTGAGGAACCTAATAAGAAGATGATAGTAACAAGATTTTATAGCGAGGAATACTTAAGATATGGTTTTGTAAAATGGGTGGAATCTAATGGAAAAGACAGGCCTCACTCTTTGATCTGTAATGATCTTCTTGCTAATGAGAGTTTGAAAACTTCTAAACAAAAAGACACTTCGAGAAACACCACAACGAACTTTCAAATATACCTTTGGAATATTTTCAAAGAAGAAAACAAGATTTGCAGTCATTAGAAAAAGTTTATTGTGTCTTTACAACTGTTAATGAGAAAGCCTTATTTTAATCAAATCTAATTGCCTATCGTGTAGCAAAAGAGAGACTGCCGTATACATTAGCTGAAGAGGTTATTCTTCCATCGTGTTTGGATATTGTCCGCACTATGCTTGATGAAATAGTTGCCTACAAATTAGCTGTAATTCCCGTCTGTGACAATACAATATCATAGGGAATTTATTCAATTGCGGAGCTTTTAGAAGAAATGATTAGGGCAAGACTGCAAATCTGGTACAGATTTTGCAATACAGCCAGACAAAAGCACTGATATTGCAAATTGTGCTACACCGGCGATCAAGGATCTCGGGGGGCTTTTGAAGAGTACCGGAGGCTAGCCAGGAGAGTGAAGTCCAGCATAAGGGAGGCTAAGCGTACTGAGGAACTCCGAGTGACGAGACTCTGCAAGGAGAATCCCAAGGAGTTCTTCGGCTATGTAAATAGCCGTAAACCAATCCATCGTAGGATTGGGCCCTTAGTGGACGAGGAGGGTGCATTAACTCACTCAGATGCAGAAAATGCTAACCTTCTCAATGACTACTTCTCCTCAGTGTTTACTAAACAGTGTGGTTATATCCCCCAGCCAACGGATTTCTACTCCGGGAAAAAGCTGGAGGCAATGGACTTCACCGAAACAGAAATAAAGAAAAAGATCGCTGACCTAAAGACGAATAAGTCCCCTGGACCAGACGGGTTTCTACCCAAGGTGTTAAAGGAAGTGTGCGATGAAGTATCACGACATCTGTGCGCTATCTTTAACATGTCAATCCGGACCGGATGCGTTCCTAGAGACTGGCGTGAGGCGAAGGTGACTCCGATCTTCAAGAAAGGAGACCCCAGCCATCCGTCAAACTACCGACCTATCAGTCTGACTTCGATAGTCGGTAAACTCATGGAAAGCATGATGGTGGACAAAATAGCGTCGTATTTAAAGTAAAACCTGCTACTGAGGAGTTCCCAGCACGGCCTCCGAAGGCAATGGTCATGCCTGACGAACCTTGTGGAATTCTTCCACTTCGTGTTCAGTGAGCGCGATCGGGACAAGGCAGGGATGTGGTTTACTTAGACTCTCAAAAAGCCTTTGATAAGGCATCACACCGCAGCCTTCTCCGGAAAGTGCGAGCGCTGGGCATAGACGGAAAAGTAGCCGGCTGGATCGAGAACTGGCTAAGTAGCAGATGGCAACGGGTGGGGGTGAATGGACAGGCTTCTGAGTGGGTGCTTGTTACTAGTGGGGTGCCTCAAGGTTCTGTCCTGGGACCACTACTATTCATCATCTACGTCAACGACATGAACGGTGACATGGTTGCCAAGATTTCCAAATTTGCCGACGATACCAAGCTCGGTATGAACGTTGCAAAAGATGCAAATTCTGCCAGCCTGCAGGAAGATCTTGGGAAGATTGGGGAGTGGTCGGACATGTGGCAAATGCCTTTTAACGTGAACAAATGCAAAGTAATGCATATCGGCCACAGAAACCCCCAATCTCATTATACCCTTAAGGGCACTGCTCTTGAATCGAGTGACACTGAGAAGGACTTGGGTGTTACTATCACTAGCGACCTCAAGTTCTCAAAACAGTGCATTGAGGCAGAAAAGAAAGCCCAAAGGATGTTAGGCTACATAAAGTGCCAGTTTAGATACCGTAACAAGGAGATAGTACTTTTTTCTGTAAAACTCCCTCATTCGGCCGAACCTGGAGTATGCCGTACAATTTTGGAGTCCTTCGTTTCGAAAGGACATCGCAAGGTTGGAACGCGTACAAGCTAGGCACCCAAACTGATTCCCTCTATCCGACATAAAAGTTATGAGGATAGATTAAGGGAATTAAATCTGTTGTCGCTGGAAACCCGTAGACTGCGTGGTCAGCTCCTTGAAGTTTTCAAAATACTTCGAGGGCTTGACAATGTTGACTACCGGGATATTTTCACACTTAGTGAGAACAGAAGACGCAATCACGGCTTCAAACCTAAACTGAAACATTACAACCACAATCTGTGTGGATTTTTTTTCACTTACAGTATCTGCGGTATGTGGAACGCACTTCCAGTGGAAGTTGTCAACAGTGAATCTGTTGACCAGTTTAAGTCAAGACTAGACAAAGTCTTGAAAAGTGTCCGTTTAGGGACGCAAAACAATTGAGCAGCCATGTGCTCGCTCGATTGCTAGTCCAAAGTTACCCTCCTTGAATGGACCGTAAGGTCTCCTAGGGTACTTCTTTTCCTTGTTACTCCTTGTTGGAAGAATTAATAGGCTGTCAAAATTTGACATCGTATACAACTGGTGCAGACGTATTTGCTGCATCAGAAGTGTCTCGTTAGACAGTATAAATTAAACTTTAAAAACTGCAAAGGGATTACAAGTGATGGGATAGCAAATAGGGCCGGGAAAAATAGTGGTGTTATTAAAAGATTTTCAGATGCAGCTGATAACAATGCAATTTTGAATCACTCTTTTATACACGACCAAGCTTTGGTATCAAAGAGAGAATCTTAAGAAGAATCTTAAGGAAGTATTGAAAAGTGTAGTTAAGAATTTAAATTTTATCAAAGGGAGCTCATTAGAAAGCAGAATATTGGAAATATTCTGTTCAGAAATCGGATCCCAATACACCCACCTACTGTTTTACACAGAAGTTCGTTGGTTGTCCCGAGGCAAAGTACTTAACGGGGTCGATGAACTTAGAAATGAGCTTCACATATTTTTGGTAAAAAGAAATAATCCGTGTAAAACCTTTGAAGATGATATTTGGGTTACCAAAGTGGCTTATTTGACTGATATTTTTGGCATTCTACACGATTTAAACATGAAGATTCAAGGATCTTGTGGCAATATATTTCAACATATTGAATATATTGGAGGGTTTCAGAAAATGTTGAGGTTACGGCAAGAAAGACTTAAAAGTGATCATCCCACCTATACTATGTTGACAACATTGTTACAAAAAGATATCTAGGTCATTGTCAACGATGGCATATTAAGCCAATTAAGGGTATTAAAACTAGAAATTTTGTCATATCTCGGTTCCCTATCTCAAAGCTTTGATAAGTATTTCCCTGAAGAGAAATTTGATCTAGCTAAGAATAGCCTTTGGATAAAAAAAATCAATTTGCTTTCTTAAGTCCTGAATCAATAATTGAGTTAAACTTGTTACCTGAAGACGAAGTTGAATTGTTGCATCTTACATGTTCCTTCACACTTAAGAATAATTTTGAGAAATTAAATTTGTGCTAATTTTGGATTAAGAACAAGGGAATTTCCACTACCGAGTATAAAGGCTATTCTATTATTATTGCTTTTTACAACTACTTACTTATTTGAAATGAGCTTTTCAATATTAACTCGGTTAAAGACGAATGCCAGAAAAAGGCTTAACACTCCACCTGATATGCATGTAGTACCGACTTCTTGTGTTCCCAATTGGAATCAGCTGCTTTTGAACAAACACATCAATCTCATTTAATGACCTGTTATTTCTTTCAAACATTATTTACTTTAGATTTGTGTCAGAATTTCATTTTATTTTAAGTTTAATTTAACTTCAAGTAACATTTGTATTAGTAATATTCCATATAAACTGACTGACTTGACCGTCAGCGTCGCATAGATGCCTCTATTACAGTACTGTTCAAGAAACCTTGTTTGAATTGGTTTGAAAAAATGGGTTACTGCGGGTGAGAAATGGTGTCTACAACCGAACCTGGCAAGCAAACGCAGCTGGGCAGACAAAGGTGCACCTGAACATCTTCAGGCAAAGACCGACCGACATTAAAACAAGGTCTGCTGACCAAAAGTCGCGTGCTCTCACTTTATTTGATTTATGACCTTACGACCTGCAAAATTTTCAATAATTCTCAAACTAACCTTGGGAGTACCTTGAAATTTATTTAATTCGAATGATAATGTAAACCAACATAAGGTTTCAAATTCCTTAGGAATCGGCCGAATAGTTATGATGTTATTGCCAAAAATTCTTCATTTTACTTTGGAAGGACTTTGTCAATTATATCATTCGAAAAAGAATGTAAAACAACATAAGGGTTTCAAATATAGTTAGAATCAGCCGAATGGTTATGATGTTATTGCTCTAAAAATATAATTCTGGGACTAACCTTGGAAGGACTTTGGCCATTATATCATTCGAAAGAGAATGTAAAACGACATAGGGGTATATAATGTCATTAGAATCAGCCTAATAGTTATGTTGTTATTGCCAAATAATTCCTCGGCTAACCTTGGAAGACTTGGGCAATTATATCATTCGAAAGAGAATGTAAACTAACAATAGGCCTCCAAATTTTGTTAGAATCGGCCGAATAGTTACAATGTTACTAAAATAACCACAAAAAAGCAAAAAGGTGACCGACCGGCCGATATAGTGTGATGTATCGTCGCCCATGATTAAAATGCTTATGGTTTGTGTCTGGTGAGATTAGAATGAAGTGATTTATATGGAAATGTTAGAACGCAATTATTCTAGCGATGATCAATTACACAGGCAAAAAAAAGGCAACAGGTGACAGATGAAATTGCTAAGAAACAACCGTAATTGACTGATGTAAGCTTTCTTCAAAAACGCCTGACTACACGTGGAAAATCAAACCCGTGAAACTCCAGGAGCTGTGTTGGGACGGTCTCCCAGGCCTATCGTACTTGCCAGACCTGGATCCAACAAACTATCATCTATTCAGAGAACTGCATAACTCCGTGAATAGCAAAACGTTCGCAAAATTGACGAACTGAAAACTACAGTTGGAGACTTCTTTGATAGCAAACCAGTTAAATTATACAACAAAGGAA
Source organism: Ceratothoa steindachneri (assembly GCA_963969495.1). NCBI lineage: Eukaryota > Metazoa > Arthropoda > Malacostraca > Isopoda > Cymothoidae > Ceratothoa > Ceratothoa steindachneri. Next base: position 11,500,852 of record OZ018317.1, on the reverse strand, counting down.
TCCATGCTCTATTTCCTCGTTGGAAGCAGGTTCTCGAAAATAACAGTGATTACATTATTGATTGATATGTTTCTTTTGCTGCATTGGTTCGATGCAAATCATTCTGGATAAAAAGTGGGCGAGAAATTTGTTTCCAACCTGATTGGATGAGATGGAGCAGTTTGTTGTACTGTGTGCCAGACAGTAGGGAAGCCGTAAGGCTAGAAAGACAAAGAAGGGCTCGATCTCATAAAGTTCTGTACCTAATTTGTCGTCTGGGGGCAGGAAGGTGATGACTCTTCATCCTTGGCCGAGGTACTGGACTGACTTTGAGAGTCCTAACCCCTAAAGCCGAGGATAACATTCAATTGAAACTAATAGTAGGTGTCTTTAGTCTTGGTTTGAAACCACGTTGGAAATTCAGGATAGAGAATTGTAGAAATTGAGGTTACTTTTTGTAATTTTAGTGGAGAAAGACGATGGTAATGTTATTGTCAAAGGATAAATGGGTGATTTGGAGATTTCAGGGAGGTATTAAAAAAAAGATTAAATTGGGTAGAGGAGAGTGCGCCTCACTGTGGCACGGAATTTAGGATTTGATATCTCCGAGATAGCTTGTCGTGGTGTCTGTCTTGGGATAATTAACCTATCCGTAAATTAGCGAAATAATTTTTGAGATTAGGGTTAAATGAATTGTTTAATAATTTGTTGATAAAGTTGCGTTTAGATTATGTGTTAAAGGTTTTGCTCATCTTCCATGTTGCTATGACCATCCGTCCTGATAGAGAATTGATTAAACGATTCTAGGATGAAAAGGGTGATGTTACAAGTAAGGTGCTGTTTGACAGTAATGAGCAACTCCGTGAAAAAATGGCAACGTGTAGGATGTTTACATTAATTTTTTTGATAACTTCCATGGATTATGAAAGGTTGCAGACTAAGGATATAGAACGATATGATTCAGCCTCACTTGTTAGTTTTCTTGACTTGAAAATGAACATTATGTGGGCAGATTTCCATATTTTGGAATAGAGGTACTGGAAATAGAGTAGTTAGAAAATTATGTGAGGGAGCCGTTGCTCCTTGCACCTATAAATTTATGGTGTTTTTATTGTTTTCAACGGTAGGTGATAATTGAGAGTAATTTGCTTCCCCTATCGACTGGGATACCATAAATGTGCTGAATTGTGTGGTTAAATCATGGTCTATACCAAATAAATTTAGATTGTTGTTTATGCCCTATGTGGTATTGTCGAGGTTTCCCTGGGCAGACTAGCTCGGCGCTCAAAGTCTTACACAAGTACAGGCAGACAGCTGGCCACAAGCCGCTTGAATTATGTCTGGCGATTAATAAAGAGTGCGAATTACGGTTGACCGGGTTTAGATTAATGGCTTGCCAAGTTACGGTTCAAAGGATATATAAAGACAATACCCACAAATATAATTTCAATATATCTGAAAAAGGGGAAATTTTTATATATATATATATATATATATATATATATATATATATATATATATATACAAAAGGGGGAACAATTCACTTATGGTGGTTAAATGAATTAAATGATGATTAACGAGGTAATCTGGGGATGATCATACACGATCGCTTTACTTTCAAGCGCAGGCGAATTGGATGGGAAGTGGAAGACAACAGCGCATGTCTTTGAGAAGATACTTTATGGAGTCCTAACTCGGAGGACTTGAAGAAGGGTGGATTACTTCGTGATGAAGAATGAGATTTTCTCTGCTCCAGAGAGACGTATTCTCAACTCGAGACAATTCAGCTGATCGGAAGAGAGTCTCAGTCTCGAAAGACGGGAATCTTGAAAGGGTGGTGAAGATGAGAGGGCCGCATAACTATCCGGAAAGAAAGGGGCTCGATAGCTTTCCACTGAACAGAGGCCAAAGCTCAACGAAGGTAGATCTGTTGACGAGATCTTCGACGACTTACGATGACGAGTTACGGGGATTCAAGGAAAACAGACGGCAGTCTGGACGCAGTGAATGGCGGGGTTTCAATCTCCTCGAGAGATGGTAAGCTTCGGGTTAAATACCCGCGTGGCTGCTCTGCTAGACGCCTCAGGGCCTTGTGGTCCACAAAAAATTCTTGGCGCCAGTCTAAGCAAACACAATTCATGATAAGGCATCGTTCCAGACGATGAAACTTGCCTCGCGATATGAGAGTAGGGTTAATATAGCCACGCACGGCGTTATCGCAGGAAAGGGGGGATGATCGGCGTCTGAACACAAACACAGCTGGGACGGGTGATTAAGCGAGTGATGGATTCATCCTCAACTTTCTAAAATTCTCACGCTGGCTCACGTTATCTTGAAATAATGGAGGTGTATTTCCGAGGTCTTTCTCTTACGGTCGTCCTTTGAAGGCATTCCCTCACAGGTATATTAGGCATTCTATTACTACCTCGCTTCGATTTCTGCATCATAGGTAACTTTGAGAGCCCAGAGCAATAAAAGTGCGTATACTATTCAGCCTTGATAACAGAGCTATCAGCCAGTACAGCCAAAGGAACCCTCATTCAGTTATAAATAACTGAATGAGAACAAACTTCTCGTCAATAATAGCTTCTCATAAAACTAAAATGTGAGAATTATTAATAAGCAAGTATGTTATGTTGCAATTCATTTAGAAAAACTAAAAGAACACCACAACTAACCAAAAACTTAAGCTATTCCATCAAACTTCTAAGAATTCTTTATACAAATAGACGATAACCTCCTCAAAAAAATTATCCAACGCGAATACCTTACATCCTTTCCCAAAACACATAAACAAATTCAACGTTCTGTGGTAACGCAACTCAAAATAGATAAATATGATTGCAATCACCCTGTTCATACGACTAAAAAACCGTATTCAAGGCTGCACATTAAAGCGGCACACGTAGAATAATCGAATAATCATCATATCTCCAAATCGAGAGACTTACTTACCTTCAATAACACCATCCTTCAAAACAAACTGGATTGTGCGTAATTCTATGGCAGAAACTGCCGAAATTAAGAAAACCAAGCAGGAAAAAAACATAATCTCAACCTAGAAACGAATTCTGAATAGTTTACATGCGGCAATTTTGAATAACTGGTATTTTTTTTATTTTCAGGTTTAAGAAATGGATTTAGGTAGAAGTTCTTGCAAAAACAAGCCTTATGTATACACCTTTGTTCCTTACAGGAATCCAGTTCCATGTTTCATACAACGTCCTTACCATGTTTATTTTGCTAAGAAACCTCGTGAGTAGGATAATGCCTGGGCGCCACACGTAGTATATAAAACATGCACCGAATATCTGCGTCATTGGATCAAGTGCAAGAAGAGTTGTCTTACGTTTATTAGTCCAATAGTTTTGTAGGAGCCAACAAATAATGACACTGTCTGCTATTTCTGTGCTTTTAATTTAGTTGGAATTAACAAAAAGGTTCAAAGAAGATTCAAGTATTTTGATATTCTATCAGCACAACGTTCTGTAGCTCATTGTGATGAAATCTCAGTACCTGTCTTTGGAGAACTTCCTGACAATATTATAGATGAATCCTCAAGTGTTAAAGATAAACAAGAAATTCGAATTGTTTTTTGATCATGATGCTCCACATCCTTATACCAAATGACGGTAACTGTCCTAGTTCGCGATAACTCCTTATCAAAGTCCGCTGTGGAACAGTCGGCATCCAGATTGCAATAGACTTCAAGAGTACCTCCGTTTATTTTATGTAGAGCAGGACTTAGTGTACTGTTCAAATAGTGCGCAGCTTCTGCGCAAACCTGGAATGCCACAGTACCAACTCGAAGATTGAAGACTGTTCATTGAGAACAGCAAGCGATCAATGAAATGTTCTATGCTGTAAAACAGCAATCAGTTTGCCTATGTACCCCTCGGTCACTCAACTACACTGGAGAATAAGTATATGCTGGAGAAAATTCTTTATGATCAGCATGGGTGATTGATTTGTGTAAACCTGAATATAGTGAAGTTTTCGTTGGAACAGTAGTCCGTGTTCACCAAGTATCCGTGCTTTCTGTGTATGTGCGATAGTAAAGACCGAGCTCAGCTTTATACGAAGAAGATCTAACCTCTACGGAAGAAACTGGTGCCTTGCAAAGCAAAGAGCGGCCTAAACAACACTATGGTCGATAGAGACAAGAGGCTCTTCCCACCGCTGTACATCAAAATCTCCTTGATCAAACAGTTTACCAAGGCTCTGGACGAGGATAGTGGCAGCTGCCTTTACTTCTATCATGCTATTTCAGGATTGACTATGGAGAATTTGAAACCCGGCATCTTTGACGGTCCTTAACTCTTTCAGCTCCTCAGGGATCCAGAGTTTGAAAACTTAATAAAAGAAGTGGAACCAAAGGCGTGGAAGGATTTTCTATTTGTAAGAAAAAACTTTCTTAGCAGCAAGAAGGTAACGAACTACATAGAACTCGTCACCAATATTCTGATTGGTTTCAGAAACCTAGGATGTAAAATAAACATCAAAATGACTACTTATTCTCACATATAGATTAATTTTCTGAGAATTTAGTATCACGGACCGACAAAAATAGGTAGAGTTTTCATAAAGAAATGCAAGAGATGTAGACCAAATATCAGGGAATGCAGTCATGAGGGCTGATTACTGTTGGACTCTGGAGAGAAACATCCCTCCCACTGAACATTCTAGAAGTTTGAAGAAACGGAAGTGCCTGCCCTGAATTATATACAATGATGACCTAATATCTAATTTTCATGTACTTACTTTTATAAAAGTATACCAATCTATTTTTGCAACATTAATTAAAATATTGTGTTAAAAAACGATGTTTTTATGGCAAAAACTATTTTGGATGAGAGATACTATAAAAAGCCAACTGATAATTTCACAAAAATGTAATTGATTTATTTATAAGATCGGATTTTAAAATAATCGATTTAGCACAAAAATCTGACCGGATGAGAGGAAATGGATGTCATTTTCAGATTCGACTGTGCAAATTTGTCCTAATTCGCTTGAGAAACTTATACGAATTACGTAAAATTTATTTGTAATCCAGTGTAATCTATTTCGTAATATTTATTTTCCAAAATAAATGTTTGAATTTTTCAAAGAAAAACATGCGTAACCAAAGTTAGTCTGCACAAAATTAGCCCCTGATTTTAAGGATATAGTTGTGTGAGGGAATGCCCTCCAAGGACCAGCGTGAGAGAAAGCCTTTCTCGTAATACCCCTTTCAGCTATTTCGCTCTAAACCAGGTGCTACTTGGCCGGAGAAAGTTTAGAATCTTTGAGAAGGAAGCAGTACTGCGCTAAGTCATCCGACCCAGATGTATTTAAATTCGGACGCCCCTCGCCCCCCCCCTCCCTGCGCAAACGCCGAGCTCTTGACCCCATGCTTCCCAGGCATGTCTATTACCCCACGAGCGCAGCCGTACTAACCCTATCCACATATTATAAGGCAAACTCGTTATCTCGAAGTAATTTTACATCGACTGAAATCGAGAATCCATAGAGACGGCCATGCCCGGGGGCGATCTATCGGACCAACCACCTGGCTATTTAATCCTGAGTCCGCCATTCCTCGATGAGATAGAGAGTCTGCCAGTCCCTCCGTTCAGACTGTTTTGTCTATTCCTCCGCGAAGTCCCACAACCCCTCTTCGAGTCGTAGTACTTAAGATCTCACCATTAGATCTCTCTTCGTGAAGCTTTGGCCCTTGTTCTGAGAAAAGCGATCGAGCCACCTTCTTCCTGGAGAACTGTGCGGCCCCCATCATCTCGGACCCCATTCAAGACACCCGTTCCTTCGTGTATGAGACCCCCTGCCGAGCCGCAGAACCGTCTCGTATTTGAGATTCCATCTCTCTGGAGCAGAGAAAATCTCGTTCTTCAACAAGAAGTACTCAAAACCCCCATCTACGAGTCCTCCACCTTAGGACTCTCCGAAGTATTTATCCTCCCCTCAGATCACCACTACGCTTCAAGGTAAAGCGATCTTGTGTTGTAATCTATCCCCTGATTCCACCCCGTCAATCGTCACCCGCATGCACTTTTGAATTGACTTCCCGCTCAATCGTAATTAATATCTCTTCTTCGAGTTAACGTTAACTTTGCTCCTCCCGCTTAACTGTCATATTATAAATTGTCACAATCCAATTAAACATCTTTATAGAGCACTTTGTTCCCCCTTTTTTGTATAAATTTATTGCCCCATTTATTATACACAAATATATTAAAAATATATTTTAGGGGTCTTGTTCCTCATATATCCTTTGAACTGCAACTTGGCAAGCCTTTAGATAAATCCCGGTCAACCGTAAATCGCACTATGTATAATAATCAAGGAGGCGGTCCCTCACTCCTTTAATTGCCCAAAGCATATCGCAGGCGGCCTAGGGTTGACTATCTGCCCGTGCTTGTGTATGGGCCCTTGAGCTGAGCGAATCTTCACAGGCATACTTCGACAAGTTGCTAATGATATTGCTTTAAGGAAAATTATATTTAGGAACATTTGTAGAGCTCACATTGCAAGTTTTAAAGAAGTCTTATAATGTGGGAGCTTTGAACCAAAATAACATTCCGTAAATATCTCTTTTGGCATTATAATATAGATAAAGCACTTAGTCATGTTTATCCAAATTATTGTCATTCTCTCAATCACTTCCTTATTTTTATGAGTAACTAAATAATGTTTTCTTTCTGTTATTAGAAGAAACTTTAAACGAACTTAAATAAGAAACAAAAGGCCGGAATATAATAATTCTTGTTTAGTCGATCTTAATTTCGTGTAAAAGTCTATAAATAACAATTTAAATCTTATTTCCTCAAAATATTTAATATAAATCGAATAAAATTAACAAAAAAAGGATACTTGTTTAAGAGCTCTGAAATCAAAGAAAATATGACATTTGGCAACCATGCAAGGGTTAAAGAGTAAGTTATTCTTTCGTCCTAATATTAACGAAAAAAATTTATTAATTCTTGGACTATTATTATATAGCAATTGTAAGACTTTATAATTGGAGAAGAATTGGTAAAATAAATTATTGCAAGTAGCGAGAATAAATTAAATATGATCGGAACAAATTAACATATAAATTAATTAAAAGTGAATGTTAAAATACCGCATGCACGTATGCGGGGTGTTGATGTAAAACGGAAGTTTGAAGGCGATTAAAAATAAATTCATTTATCAGGAAAAGGCATTCTGAAGACCTTGTTAAAATAATGTTAATATAGATAAAAAATTAAATTCTATATCATGAGAGTAACTAATAAAATATTTAAATTAAGTATAATGTTGTAGGACAGGTTAGATTTCCTGACCTGTGCTTGCTTCCCTTTTCTCGGAAGGGGACGTGACAAGCATGCAGGGCACTCTGCGATTGGCCTTGCCCTGAGTGATGCCCTTTAAACGTAGGTTGCACTAAATCGAGGAAGAGTGACTATTTTCCTTGGCCGAATTATATTAACTAACTAGGAGGTTCTGGATATCCAACTGGATGAAACAAAATAATCTTTACGACTGTACAAACAAAAATAAAATATTGAATATAACATAGAAATAAAAAAAAACTAAATGGGAAAAAGATCCACACACATCAGCTCCAGGCAGGAGCCATGAGCACGTACACACAAGCGTGCACGACCGACAAAAGGCAAACTACCATTCCGGGTGGATCTGCCGCCCGAGGATTTTTGTACCCGAGAGAAAGGCTTGTGTTTGGGGGGAGGGATTATGAGCTTCAAGCTCAATTGCTTTTCAACGGCACGGTTGGGTTTGCATTTGGCCGATTAGTACTCGGCCTCCTTAAAGTTAGGAAGAAGAATGCCTTTTGTCTTCTAACACCCACTGCTATCCTTGAAAGAAGAGATAGAGGGAATATTACCCTGCGGAGAAGCTGAGTCAAATACAGCAGTTTGGGAGTATCCTCGTTCTTATTTCTTCTTATTAAATTTTCTTGTCTTCTTGCTCTTGGGGTAAGGGACGCCAAAAGAAAGAATTCTTCTGCGTCGCGTCCTCTTTGGCAAAATACAAATCTTACTCAGGCCAAAGCTTAACTATTTATACGGCCCGCCACAAGTGAATTTTTCCGACGTGCCGGAAGTGGATTTTACTTTATCCATAGACAGGCGCCGGGAGTTAATTTAGACCTTTACGTCATCTCACAGAACCTCTCGTTGTTGCCACTAGACTCGCTATAGGGCTTCTTATCCAACCCAAGTTATCTACAAAAAGCCGATCGTGGGTGCTTTTCGTCCTACTTGTCTCTCTCTCTATCTCTTACCTCCATTGCTCTAATCTTTAACATATTACATGATATTAAAATACCACATTCTTGTATGCTGGCCGTTTATGTATAGAGGGATATGGACTCTGTTTAAAGATGAATATTTTATCAATTATATCCATCTCACCACCGTCCAAAGTTCCTGCCCAATAAAAAATAACTAATCCAGCTTCAAGATTCCTTTTACCTTTGAGTAAATCTCTGAACACCTTTACCGAGCTTACAATCAAGCAAGAAGAGAGATTTTTACTCTTTTTGAGTCAGTTCCTTGTGAATACCAGGCATTAACAGTAGAAGCAACTCGGTAGCTGCTAAGCTGAATTTAGAATCCAATTTGGCTACCTCAAGAGTGTTACCTAAACACGGTGACAAATCACCCTTGGTAATCACACTACTCTCAAAGAGGTTTACCAGCCTACACAACCTATACATTAATGACTTTTAAAAGCTTAGTTACACTCATATGAAGAACTCTTTTGGACCCGCAAGTGCTTCAATTGAAAAGCAAAAAGGCCTTCTCGTAGGTTCCAGGTAAAAGGTCAGGGAGTCTAGCTTGCCAAGCTTGCTCAGAATTTGAAAGAAGCAGGTGTTAACGCTTCAGTGCCCACAATGAGGCGGAAGTCTTTACGACCAAGGTCTCAAGTCGAAAAGGGCTGCAAAGAAGCCTCTTTACATCAAAAAACATTACGAACAGGTTCCACTTTGGTAAGAAATAAAAAGAAAGGACTGTTGAATCATGGGTAAAGTGATATTATCTGATGAATCTCCCCTATGCTTCTTTGGAAGTTTTGAAAAATCCCTCGTTAATAAGAGAAGAGAGGAGTACTTTCTTACGTCCTATGGCGTCATCAGGATGAAGCAATCGGAAACTAAACATGTTCGGTGCTGCCTATCATCTAAGGTAACTAGAGCACTAAAGGTCTAGCCCAAGAACATTGCCATGAACTCAAAATCGTACCAAAACGTGCTTCATCAGCATCTTTGCTCAGCAGTTCACGACTGATTTGGTGCAGATAACTGTATTTTTCTCATGAAGGCACAAATATCGCAACCTAAAAGCAAGGGCAATGTTCTTGGCTGAAAATAATTTCAAACATTTGTTACCTTATCCCGGGAATTCGCCAGATTTGAGGCTAATATAGAATTTGGGGGCGATAATCAAACTAAGGTTAAATAAACAGAAACTTTTCAATAGCGAGCAGTTGCGGGTCCATTTTGAACGAAAAAGAGAGCAATATTAGTCAAGATATCATCACAAATTTGGTCTCTAGCAGGCAAATTATGTCTGACATTTATTAAAATAAAATATAACGTTTGATTAGTTACTCGTATATTAATTTTCTTAAATGAAAAAATATAGTAGTCTCCAAACTTTCTGCTTTGATTGTAGATTCTTATCGCTTTGTCAAGATCGACTTCCTTTTGGCTACAATTGTGTTTTTTATCATTGCCAAAGTCTGGTTATTACGTCAATTAATCCTTTCGGTTTTTTATTTATTTTTCCCGGTCATTTTCATTAATGCTTTATGATTCAGACATAGTTTTGGTTTCTTCTTACTAATTTGAATTAGGAATGGTCTTTGATAGTTTCTTCGTTCCCTTTTATGCTTATTTCCTCGTGTGTTTTTCATTCCTTTTCTTATCTCTATTTTCTTTTATGTTCCTTAAACGTCTATCCTTATTTGCCTATGTCTATTTGAGTTCACCTTTCAGCTTGTAGTGTATTCGTTTGGTGTGGAATACTTTTTTTCGATGTATGATTGCTTGGATTTTTCCTTTTTAAACTTCCTAAAAAGCGAGCTGAGATAAAAAAGAATATGTAGACCAATTTTTTTTTTCCTACTAACACTTTATGTTGCATGGATCTGAGTAAGCTATCTCATTGATATATAGTCGAAGTACTTCACGCTATTGTATCGCTTTCTTTTGCTCTCTACATATAGGTGTGAGAGTACTACTAGCCTGTACATTGGTATTATTTAAATCTTGTTTCAATTTGTCCTCCACTTACATTCTCCTGTATATAAATTTTTTTGTGTGATGTAATCGGCGAATTTTAGATTGAAATAGTCCTTAAACCTGGTTGGAGTGAGCAATTAGGAAAAAAGGCTGACTACAAGCCCCCAAAACTCTTTTCAAGCAATAAAATTCGCAAAAAGAAGGGGAAGGGATTTATAAGCGAAAGCCCTACAGAAATTGAAGATGAAATTTGCCGAAGGAAGACTGAAAATGATGCGAAGAGATGTCTTGGGAGATAGACTGACTCTTTCTCTCTCTATCGTGTGAGGGTGGTGTCGGCCCAAACTGACCCATTGTGCGGCGAAATGTAGGAACGAATTTGGACGAAGAAGTGGAGGGGTAGGTTGTGAGGGTATGGAACGTACATCTCACATGACGCCAGACACATGACCTTCCAAGTTCATGTGTATTCCGCGCACACATGTAGACAAAATCCTGCAAGGAGCACATGAAAGTCCCATGGCCTGTCATTTCGGTCATAACAAGACTTCTCAGCGAGTATTTATATACCTTTTTTTGGGCCCGGTGTAGCCAAAGATATATGCAGAATTCTGCAAAACGTGCGATTTGTGCCAGAAAACCACTGCAAAAGGTCGAATAGCCCCAGCTCCCCTGCAAAGAACCCCAGTGATTTCAGAGCCCTTCTCGAGAGTCGCCATCGACCTCATCGGACTAATTTATCCCCCTCCCGCCGAAGGTCATACGCATGTACTAACATTGATAGACTGCGCTACCCGATTTCCAGACGCTGTCGCTCTAAAAAGAATCGATAGTATCTCTTGCTCTGAAGCCCTTATTTCCATTTTTTCTAGAGTAGGATTTCCCAAAGAAATCTTGTCAGATAGAGGCGGCCAGTTTACCTCTGAGCTCATGGAACACGTGAACACCCTGCTCCAAATCCAACCTATTTTTACCACCCCCTTCCATCCGAGCGCGAACAAAATGTGTGAAAAGTTCAATGCGACCTTGAAAAGCGTCCTCAAGAAGCTTTGCATGGAACAACCTCAAGAATGGCACCGATATTTTCCGGTTGCGTTATTCGCATGCCGCGGAATTCCCCATAGGACCTTCGGATTTTCCCCGTTTGAGCTCCTGTACGGGAGAAACGTGCGGGGGCCCCTCAGTATTTTGAAGGAGTTATGGACAAATTCCCGTATGTGTCCAGAATTAAGGAACACTTATGCCTTCGTCCTCGAACTAAGGCAAAGATTAAAAAGGTGTTCTGACAACGCAGTCAGAAATTCTGAAATTAATATGGAAAAGTATCGGACATACTTTGATCTAAAGGCCAAACACAGAAAACTGATGCCCGGAGAGGAAGTTTTGCTCTTACTTCCAACGGACTCCCATAAACTTCTCTCCCAATGGAAAGGCCCCTACCCCGTTCAGAAAACCCACAGATCGGTCTATTACGTAATACAGACACCCGCAGGTGATAAGTTATATCACATAAGCATGCTAAAAAAGTATCATAGATGGGACTGTATAAACAATATAGTCGCCTTCGACGAAGAAAGGCTAATTGACGCCGTCCACCCAAACAACCCCCTGAATATTGTTAATTCGATTTCGTAGATTCAAGCGAAGATTGTCCCCTCCCCGTCCTCCTGTCCAAGCTGCACCCCATAAAAGAACCTTTCCCCGAGTTGGATGTAAACTCCGACCTCACCCCTGCCCAAAGGAACCAAATGATGGCGCTTTTGGAAGAATTTAGTGACGTCATTTCCGAGTCACCAGGATGCTCGACTCAGTTCGAACATGATTTTGCCCTCACTACGCTCGAACCTGTGCGATGTAAGCCCTGTCCCGTACCAGTGCATCTAAGAGACGCTTTCAATGAGGAAGTCAACAATCTTTTGCAATTAGGGATTATCGAGCCATCTACGTCCGACTACTGTTTCCCAATAGTCATGGTCCGCAAGCCAGACCAGTCCTTAAGGATGTGCGTCGATTTTTGGAAACTAAACACCGTCACCGTGTTCAACGCCGAGCCTCTTCCCCTAATTAACCAAAATTTACATCTCTTCGAAGGAGCCGCCTACATAACTGAGATAGACCTATGTAAGGCCTATTATCAGATCCCCCTAAAAGGACAGCAGCGAGGAAACTAACAGCCTTTCCTACAGACAAAGGTTTGATGGAACTCACTCGTCTTCCTTTTGGCCTAGACACTGCCTGCAGTAGCTACAACTGCACAATGCGCCGTGTAATAGACGGTTTAAAAAACGGGTTTTTTTTTTTTTGATAACGTGTATGTGGCTACACGTTCATGGAACGACCATATCTTGTCCCTCCTCGCGCTTTTAGAACGCTTAAAGCATCATGGCTTAACGATTAAACCCTCAAAATGCCATTTTTCTTATAAATCCATAGAATACCTTGGATTTAAAATAGGCGGAAATCATCTGGCCCCACAGAAAGAGAATGTAAAGGCTATTGTAAATATGCCCTTACCGCGCACCAAGAAGCAATTACGGTCTTTCCTCGGTGCCGCTTCGTTTTACCGCCGCTTCGTACCCCAATTCGCTTCTGTAGCAGCTCCTCTAAACGATCTGCTAAAAAAGAAACTCCCGAACCCCCTCCAGTGGAACCCCGACGCCAAAGCGCAATTTGAAGAGCTAGAGAAGCTAGTCTCCGCCCCGATCTTAAAACTGCCAAAATGACCAAAAAAATTTGGCGTAAGGACAGATGCCTCCCAACTGGGTATTGGCTGCGTATTACTCCAATACGACGAGGACCAAGAACTCGCTCCTATAAGCTATGCGAGTCGCCGACTGACGGCTTGCGAAAGGGCGTACGCTACGGTAGAACTGCAAGCTCTAGCGATTGTTTTTGGTATAACAAAATTTAGAATGTATCTGGTAGGTCGTCCATTCCTCATAGAGACTGATCATAGACCGTTAGCCTATTTTAAAACTTTTAAAAACCGAAACGACAGGCTAATGCGTTGGTCATTATTGCTAGCTGAGTACCGTTATGAAATCAGGTATCTGAAAAGGTCTGACAATGTACTCGCAGATAGCCTTTCGAGAAACCCAATTTCAGATAGCGATTAATAGTCAATTTTTTTTTTGTGTGTATCTCTCGAAAAAATAATTATTTCTTGCCTGTACTCTGTATGTATTTTGCTTTGTTTTATATATGTAAATTAGAGAAACTGACGTAGCAGTAGTATTTTGTAGCCACTAGATACTAAGGTAAATTCCTAACGGTTTTGATAAAATTACCGACTCAATTGTTCGATCCGAGGAAGATAATTACAAATTTCCCCGGTGAAGTTAACTTTCACATTATTCCTTATTTCATGGCAGAATAATGTTCCTCGAAATAGGTAGGTGTGTGAGGGTATGGAATGTACATACTCGCATGCCGCCAGACAATCGTGGGAACGAAAGAAATTTGTCGTTTGAGTTGAACTTCGTCTCCTCTATCTCCCCCCACCCTCCCCCGACATTCTACCACCCTCCTCCGCCTTACCCTTGACCTAAGTCGTTATCCTTGCAAACTTCTCCAACAGGCGACAGGATGTCTGACGAAAGAAGACTTATCTCACAGAGAAGCCTAAATTCTATTTGCCTTCTTTATGATACCATGGAGTTATCCAGAAGGCGCCGCGATAAAGAAATTGTCGTAAATGGAATTTCTCTCTCGATTTCACACAGTCCACGGTATAAATGACAACGCCGTTCATCCCTCGAGAGAAGTGTTCCAAACCTACTCGCGTAACCCTCACAATGAATAAGAGTCGTTGCCGTAACGTATCGACTGCCAACGCACCTCTGATTTAACTTGGTCGCTGTCTCAAAGTGTTCCTGAGGAAAATCCCACCCCGCAGAGACTGTGACTAGAAGAATACGCTCTGTTGCTCAACGTTACTTGAGAAAGAAAAAGGAACATCCAAATAGTTACTGGAAGTTACTATTTGTTAGTGTCACATCCAGTTAGGAGTGAACTAACCGGAAATGCAGTCAGCAACCCCGAACCCGTCGTCTTATCCCCCCTCTCCCCGAGAACTCGTGTTAACGCCTCCCGAACCACCCCGTCTGGACATGAGTACTCGTCTCTGGGTGCCACGAACTTATTTCAATTTAACCACTACCTAAGGCAAGGTTAATCTCTTTTGCATAAAGATGACTCAAACTACCGACAACATTCCATGATGATCTCCCAAAGAGATTCTGAATTTCCTTATCCATGAGCTTACCAAAAACCACGAGTGTCTTCCCGTCAATCAATGTCATGGGAAGGGCCATGTTCCAACGCGTAAAATGGCCAAGCCTACTTATGTACAAATGTTTATTTTATCAAATCTCTTCATGGGCTAAGGCTCAAGGATGAAGTGAAAACTCTGTGTGATATTGTATTTTTGATCTCTCTCATTAAACACAAGTTCGTGCTAAACTAATATCAGAGTTTGCTTCTCCCCAAACAGATTAAATTCAAGCTGAATGCCTTGGGTAAGTTTTAAATTCTTGGTTAGAGTCGATGCATCGCTAAGAAATCTGTCATGCTTCACTGAGTCCTACTTGCATTATGAACCACTTAAATAGGCCCAATGGTGGATTATTTACAGTTTTCTGTTTATAATTCGAATGTATTTGAATTTGTTGCTAGGACTTTACAAAATTTAACTTTCTAAAAATTGTTTTCACTTGAAAATCTAGGTATATGGCAGCGGTTAGTGGTTGTTTAGGCATTCAGCATAAAAAAATCACCCTAGTGGACCTCTTCCAACCAAGATTTAGTGTTCATTTTTAGAGCCACCAACAAGTTGTTCGTAGATGGCGGAAAGATACCAGACCACATAATTTGTTTGTATCAATTATTACATGTTATGAGTTAGTGCGGTATGAGTCTGTGAGGAGAGAATATAGATTGGTGCATCATTAATATTAATGAGGTAAATTAACGTTAGGAAGACTGCTAGCTGGTTTGGTAAAATCGATTAAAAACTGTGCATATGTTGTACCAACTACTAGAGAAAGGTGGACATGACAAAAGGGATGTTAACCTGCATCCGCGGGAAGAAATTTCCATTTACGCATCAATTAGTCAACGTCTATTAAGTCAACCATGATGTTGAAAAATAAGAAAAATCCTCTCTCACGATAGCATGAAGATCATTCCCATAACAAAATTGAAAGTGAATGAGAGTCACAGCTGCAAGTTGAGTGTTAGCCTTTGCTGTGCGGAAATGAAATTGAAGAAACGTTTGCTTCTACTGACAGAAGTGAATGAGGTGTTTATTTTCTCTGATAATAACTCCCGGTATAGTATTGATTGCTACACCGGAATCAACCAGAAAACAAATTGTATAACTTAGTCAACCTATAAAAGGCGTTTTGCTATATAGCAAGTCCCCACTCACGTCACCTAGAATTGGGGTGATGCTCAGTTTCCCTAAAAGGATTAAGGCGATGGGGATAACAAAGTCAGTCAATCTCGCCTTTATGAGATGATCAACGCCCGCAATGAACATTACGTTGACGAGATTGTGACCTTGTGGGGCATTTATTGCTGGGAAAATGGATACAAAGAAGTCAAACTTCTCTTTACGAAACGCCAACTCAGGCCTGAAAGTGTCTAGTTCACCTGAATAGGGTGACCAGAACCTGCTATGTTTAGTTTTGGTGGCGCTGCAAATAGAGCACACAAAAAAAGTTTGTTATTTACCTTAAAGCTTTGAGTCAGCAAGTCATATCATTATTCGAAAAAGTTACGTGTGTTCTTTTGGCCACCTCATACTCGGTCTTTAATAGTTACTATGAGCATGGCTGATGGAGATTGTGGTCCTTTTCTAGGACGCAGGCTGGGATAGACTTAACTCACACAGGGTAATCGAGATTGGCTTAGGTAAAGAGAGGATAGTGTGTACGAATTTGACTTGCCACTATGCATATATTAAAAAGCACGTCGAACTTATTAAGATATATTTCTGGGCCATCCCTTTGTAACGTTTATTCCTTACACAGGAATTGGAGTGTAATTACTGGTCGTTCCCATCCTTACGCTATCCGGATTTTCTTCAACCATACAGAAAAATCTACCTTTATTTTCTCCAAACCAATAAAGAGCGGTCAAACCATATTACCTAATAGTTCTGACAAGATTTTGAGGCTACCTCAACAGTTTACTAAAGACATTGAAAGACAGGCTCTCTCTGATGGATGAGAAGAAATATTAATTTCGTGCTTTATTCAGATTTACAAGAATAAAGTTACCTGCATTATTTAATATTCAAGAATCACAATAGAATGTATAAAATAACAAAGTGGTTTAGAATTAGTAAACTTATACAAAGTTTGAGGGAAAGTATAGCTGAATCATTTTAGCGCGGATAATCCGTCTTAGCGAGGAATTATTGGGATACATATCGTGTAATTCTTCATATCAGAGGAATTATATTGAACTATACTTATATTTATCATTTGCTAGCTGACTACATGTTATTGACACATGTAGTTCAGGTAATTTTATAATATTAGCAATGATGCCTAATGAGTTCTTATTGAGAATATCCGTACTTGGACTCTGACGAAAAAATGAGGATTAGGTAGCTGATGGTACAGGTGCACGGACGCGAGTGATATGAAAGGAAAACTGAATCTCGGGGAAAGACAGTCAATTGTGTGGTGGCACTCTCTGTGAGACTTAGTCGCGCAAATCCAGAAACCATGCACTTGTGAAGAATCAAAACCAGTTTCTTCTAAGCAAACTTGGAACACAATTTCTCCATTATTTTTGAGAAACTGGCTTATTTCCTTATCCAAACTGAGCAATAGGGTTACAGTTAAGGATGAAAATATACTGATAAAACTAAGTTCACTTAAGCATCTTGAGGTTAATTAGTGCTAAAAGAATGATATACTAAGTTCTAGCTCTTAGTTTTGTGAAAGCTACAAACATTCCGATTATAATTGAACGAAACAAGAGTTTTCTTCAAGCTCTCTAAAAACATTCGGAAGTTGGCATGTACACCTATAACAAGTTGCCTGTGTGAGCATGAAACTCAATACGCTGTTATCACACAGAAGTTCCTTGTTCAAGATGGATTAGTGCAGCCTTATTTAATTTAGGGTGCTATTAAAAAGAACGTCAAACTTATAAACATATATTTCTGGGCCATCCCTTTGTTATGCGGGCACCGTAAGGTTTATTCCTTCCAAAGGAATTGAAGTATAATTACCGGTCCTTCCCATCCTTACGCTATCAGGATTTTCTTCAACCAAACAGAAAAATCTAATTTATTTTCTCCAAACCAATAAAGAGAGGTCAAATCATATTATGTAATAGTTCTGGCAAGATTTGAGGCTACCTCAACAGTTTACTAAAGACATTGAAAGGAAGGCTCTCTCTGATGGATGAACACGGCTCAACAGCCGTGTTCATCTTCCCTCCTTTTAGGGTAGAAGGAAATCTCGCTTATTTCCCTTTCGCCTAGTCGATGCTCAGAAATTATCAAGGCCTATGTTTCCTTAAGCCGCGTCTGATATCCCTTAGGACGCCTTGCTGCGCACAGCCTTCTGACGATCATGGCTGTGGCTCCTTATTAAGGTGATACCTGCAAAGCCTCAGCAGATAGAGAGAGCGCGAGCTTCTTGCCGTCTCGATCGGAATAGTCTCTTCCCCGTGAAGGGGTCCCCTCGCCCTTGTGATCTCGTCAGCAGATCGTCTTCGCGTAATCCGCTCTGCTCAGAGGAAGATTACAGAAATCCAGTTTACGCCCCGGAACATTGGGTTTCTCTCGTCTCACTATATTGTTGAGACGTCCTGCCGTCCTGCAGACAAATCTTGATTTGTAATTACTTCTCCCTCGAGCCGAAGTAATCTCAACCCCCTTTGGAATCTCTCTGGACGCCTTCGCATCTGGAACCGATCGACGAAGACCTGGCCATTGGTCTTCCACCTCCGCAGTTCATCCATCAGATGTAACCAGAAGTCCGTTCCTTGTTAGTCCCACGTCTCTGTTCCCAGCCCTAAGAAGAATTCCGCTATTTTGTGTAACGCCAATAGACTGTCTAAGTCTTTCTTGTAATCAAACTTATTGGATCACTTATATATTTTTTCTTTACCTAGTTTCCTTAATTTTTGCCCGTCATAATATTTTTTGGTCGTACTAATTATTATTTAGATTTGCATATTTATCTGTGCCTTTGTTCTTATTATTATTTGTATTAAAGTATATTTTTCTAGAGTTGTTTATCTTTCGAATAACCCTTGAGACGCACTCGGCAAACGTATTCCCATTCAAAGACCAAACCCCGATAATATTGCACTCTAGATGAAAGGTATTTAGCATCCACCAATTCAATTGTACCCGAGCACAGCGCTGATAGTGGCGGCCTGGCTTACAGACGTGTGTACCCTTTTGAGATTTTGGGTCACACGCCTTCGACCCTCGACATTGCCAAACAGGCCTATTTGAACGTAGGGAAATATGGATCCAACAATAATATTGTAAGCTGATTATAGAGCCACTGTTACATGCAATTTCCTTGAGAATCCCTATTAATGTTAGTACGGATACGGATCCAGGAAATATCATAAATCTGATGACGCGTGCTTCTGAGCATAAGAGAAATGCCTGCCTATTGATTTAAGCAAAAATAAACTCTGTGAACAGATGTAGATCAGGTTATGTAAAATTATATAAGTCTTGCCAATTTTAAAAATCTTTGCCTGATATAATTTTTCTTAACTCAGTTGCACCTGATTCTCATTTTGCGAACAACAGCATGATAATAAGTGATCAGTGCTACTTACTCTAGCATTATTAGCTTGTTATTTTTGTGAACAAGCTATATTTTTTCACGTTTTCCCATTCTCTAACTTTAGAGCATTTTCGTTTTAAAATTCCATTTTCCAAACTCTTCTGGATGATGCCATGTTTTTTTTCTCTTCATCTATTGATTATATTATCAATATATTCTGTCAGGTATTCAATTTTATATATTTTTGATTTGATTTTCAAGAAAAATCGGCTTATTTCTTTATCCCAAATGAGCAATATGGTCACAAGTACGGAGGAAAATATACGAATAATACTTAGTGCACTTTAGCATTTTGAAGTTAAGTTTTAACCATTAATTTCTAAAAACTACAAATAAACCGATTATAATTGAACGAAACAAGAGTTTTCTTCAAGATGCTCCCAAGACATTTGCCAAAGAAGCGAAACAAGACAAAACATTGGACAGGCTTTCCTCAGAGTTTCCTTAAGTCAAGAAGCGCAAAGAAGATTACATCAAAAGAAGGAAGAAGATTAGAATTGCCATTAAAAGGAACAGAGATGACGTTTCTATCAGACAGCGTCTTGTTTTCTATATTGTTTTGCCTGTTTTAAAATGTTTAACAAACTCGAAGAGGATTAAAACTTGTTTAACTTTTGTTGTAACCAACAAAAATAGCTTCGTTTTTTGAAAAGAATGAGGACAAACGCAAACAACTAGAGAAAGAAATGAGTGTGATAGGGCTTAAATACAATCTGATTTGGTTTAGTTGATGAAATTTTATGCTGGATGTTATTTTTAAATCAAAAGAAAAAGAAATCGTTATAGCAATGACCATAATGTGTCGTTTGAGATCTGTGGGTATGATAATATTAACAAATACTCCGAACAACATAAAATTTGTTCGATAGAGTGGACAGGATAAAATTATAATGCCTGAAAATATGTAGCCAATCACACGAACGAACAAGAGAGGCCTTTCCTTTTGGACTACGAGTTTTATAATGACCCTTTTACATTACGTCACTAAATAGTTTGCGTGACTGGCCACTAGTTACGCCTCCAATAGCTTTAATAGTTTCCCTGAGAAAATATAGTGGCACCATCAGCTTGGCCGCAAACAAAAACGCCTCGCCTTATTAAAATAACACTAGCCACGCCACCATAGAATGAAAAGTGTTATGAGACAAGGCGATTTTCTTCCTGTAGAATGTAGTGGTGTCAACGCATTTTTACATTGAAATTAACAGAGCTCTTCTCACGTGAGGACACATTCAGCGTGGCTTGGATGCGAAATAGCTCTGTTGGTAGCGCAACTAGTGGCCGGGTAAAATTTGGGAGGCCAAAGTGGCATACCATATTTACATACACCTATGTAGTATACTATTGCCTTCTATGGAAGCTGTAATATCCAAAAACCCGACAGGTAACAATAGTGTACCCTATAGGGCATCTATAACGTCATAGTTCTAAGATGAATCCAGAAAGGGTTTTATGATCGCTAACTGGTGGTAAAATAAATATTACGTAAATTCTACCCCTCTCAACAAGGGCCGGGCTCCAATTCTTCATACTTGACAGATTGGCATTCTTATCTATATCTGACTCTTATTATCTAGTTTAGAGATCACGTCTACGATGAAAGGGAGGGATGGTGTAACTTACTACAATTACATTGTATAGAAAGGATTTTGCTACAGAGAGTAGAAACTGATGGTCCAGGGTATTTTTCTGAGAAAATCCTAAAAACGACATTCCTTTTTTTCATAATGACTGAATTGTTATCTCAGTTACCTTTATGTGCAAGGTGAAATATGAGAACTACGGCCAGTTGGTGTGTGAGTTTGGGAGAGTGACTCCCCCCAAAATGAAATGAGGGAGAGCAAATACATGGCTTTCCCCATATATGTGGGTAGTTGAAGGTGGTTCAAGACTTAAGGGGGACTTCCACGCATTTGCTCTATCAACCAAGAAATGAGTTGGAAAGAAAGTGGAGGCCAAGGACGTGTTGGCAGATTTTTATAAAAATATAGCAAGGATTTGCTACAGAGAGCGTAAAGTGATGTGTCCAGGGTATTTTTGTGAGTAGAGAACGTGAATTACATTCCTTTTTTCACAAAATGACTATAGATATAGCAAATACTTTGTTAGACCAAAGAACAAGTGTTGTTCCAGGCTATGTTTTTAGTAGATCACGGAAATTAGCATTTCTTTTTCACAAAATGACTAAACATAAGGCAGAGACTTTGTTGAAAAGACGAAAAAGTTATATTCCGGGTACTTTTGCTTGTAGATCACGATAACTAGATTCCTATTTTACAAAACGACTGTATTGTTAGTTCAGATACCTTTGTGCTAAAGGCAAAACCAATGTATTAGGTGATATGAGAAGTAGAAGGGATAAAAGGAAGATGAATGAAAGGAAAGGTTCAGCCGATGGAATTGAGTAAAGTTTTAATCAGATATTTCTCTATATTCGTAGGGGGAAATTAGTAAATAAAAAGTTAGCATTAGATTCATATTTACCCAGATTTGTTAAGTTATTTGTTGAAATATTTGATACTTGAATAAAGATTTGAAGAATTGAAAGTTAAATAACCACGCTCTCTCTCTTTGGCCAAAAAAACGAGAATGTTCTTAGGCTTTATATTATATCAAAGACAGTCTTACCCGCGAATTAGGGAATTACACACAAAAACAAACGAATTACTCATGGAATGAAAGAGCATTTTAGAGGAGGGGGTGGTTCCTCGGGACAGCGCGCGAAGACTTGTAACCATGTGAGAGAGAAGGGTTGGGTTGATTTGGAGTAGCCAACGTGGGTCAGAAAATTGACATTTGTTTTCAGTGGCGCACCTGTCTCTGGTTTCAAATTTGAATGCCTTCTAGCAATTTTAATTGGATCCCTGTTACATATGTTTTTCATATTATCATTGAGAACCGCGGGCAGGTGTTTTGGAAGACTGACCTCCTCTATCAGTGCCTCACTCTCCATACCCCACAAATGCATCGGAGTAATCTTAATCATAGAATGGTTTATGCTTGTGTGTACTAACTCTCCCCATCCCGCTTTTAAGGATGACCACCTACCTCAATGGACAAAATATTTGCCCTAGATAGAATTTCCAGCAGGCGGCACTGGGGTATTGTTGACGAACTTTTGTGGTGGTCAAGAATAGACTCCTTCTTTAGGGATTCTATGAATTTTTGGTGAACTATTGCAGGGGATAAATCCTTCCTCTGATGAGAGGCAAGCACTTTCCTACCTTGTCTGATTTGTTGGATCATAGAGGTGCTTGATAGCAGAAATATGGGTTTTCACCTGGCAGAAAACATAAGGGTTTGACAAAGAACGCTGCATATACAGACATACATCCGATAGATACCGAGAGCTGATCTATTATTAACAGAGCTTTAACTCGGAACACATATTTATCTTTAGAGCTTCACTATTCAAAACTGGGCACTGCAACATCGCAGGTTACATATACATATAGTTATGTCCAAAGGTTTTGAGACTACTATATTTTTTCATATAAGAAAATTAATAGCATTAATCAAATCTTGCATTTAATTTTACTATAATCATGTCATAATTTGAAAAAGGCTAAATATAAAATAAATTAGAGCCTAGGCCCATTTTATTAATAAATTCATTCAAATGATCGGTACTGTCAATATTTACAATGATGTCCATTGTTCTTCAGGACTGGTCTAATTTATTTTGAAAGCTGCAACTGCTTACAATTGGATAGCTTCTGTTTATCAACTTCCAGTTTGATTATCCCTCACAAATTCTCGATTGGGTTCAAATATGGTAAATTCACGAGACATAGTCCAAAATGTCAACTGGTGTTTTAAGCCAAGAAGCTTATTTCTTTTTTTCCTCTGTGGGAATATGAGAATCAAAATTTATCATGGACTGTTGGGAAAAAGTGCTGATGAGACATGTTGAGGTGCCATTTTCACTTCTTAGCATTATTCTTGGGTAAAATTGTTAGTAATCCAGCTCTTAGAGTAGAAGGAGCCCCAGACTCGGAGAGTGACCAGATGCTTCAGCGAGTGCTTGGCACAAGACTCGTGAAAGCGCTCTCCTTTTCTTCTCCAAACGAGAGATCTGCCAGAAGCTAAAGACAAGCAGAAGAGAGCTTTATCAGAGAATATCAATTTGCTCCAGTCTTCAACAGTCCATTCTTCATATTTCCTACTAAAGTGGAACCGATCCGTAAAGGCTTCATTTATTAGATGAGTGTGCCTCGCGGCTATTTTTGACTTGTGATTTTGTCGGAAAATTTCTGCTCCACTTTGCGCGCTGAAGCAACAAACCTGCCCTTTTCCGATCGTGAGCAAGCTTGACACTGAAAAAAAAAACTCTATCCTTTGGGGTCCGAGAAGACCTTTTCACAGGAGTGTACCCAGCGTTTTTATAGTTATTAATGATAGTAAATAAGGTTTTACTTGATGCAATACCATTTTCAAATATCTCCTTGATTTAAGGTGAGTTTAGTGCAAGAGCATTAAAGGTTTCACGCCGTTCTTTGGAAAGAACCATCTCTGCAATTGAAAAAGGTTCAAACATTTATTTTTCCTCGAAAATATTACGAAACAGATTATAAGTACACTACAAGTATCATTCATTTAACTCAGTGGTGGAAAAACTTTCAGTGTTTATGGCCAAATATAAATTATATAATTTTTTAGGGGGGGGGGAGGAATAATAAATATAAGGTACTAATTTGACTTCATTTCATATTCGATATTTTATGTAAGAATATTTTATAGTTAATTTGTATTAAAGCAAAGATTGAATTTGTATAATTAACAATATACAACTTAACAAGTATTAAATGATTCAACTTAACGTTATAGTAGGTTATTTTAATGGGATAGTTGCACTTGTTAAATTTATTTTAAAAATAATTGTTCACAACGATATGTTGTACCAAACATAGGAAATATCTTTACTGCATGCTTTACGAGGTATATAAAATGTTTTAAAATTGCATTGGAGGTACAAAGTAAAGTTTTGCTTTCACTGTATTATCAGAATGCAATCCGATGAACTCAATTTGGAATAAAGCAGGCACATTATCCTGAGAAACATTAAAAGTAACTTCACATATACTAAACTCAACTTCTCTTTTTTTCACATCTTAAATTCTCCTTTCAAATTTATCAAAAAGAGTGGAACATTCGGTAACGTAATCTTTTGTAGATGCTGGATTTCGTTATTGTAGTGTTGAAAATGATCCATATATTCTTAAAGTTGGAAAAGGCAATGTGCTCATCTTTTCTGGTCCTTTTAGTTTCTCATTCAACCTTTTTAAAGGGCTGGAAATGTCAGTCCAAAAGGCTTAGTTAAACATTTCCCGTTATTGGTCTATTTTTGCAATTGTGTTACCATTTATTTCCAGTTAAAGGTTAGTTTAATTTTTGAGAACATAAAATCTATTAAGTATTGAGGTTTGCTTAGTCAACGTACTTCAAAAGGGTACAATAAATCATCACATTCTGTTTCAAACTCCAATAATAGTTCTTTAAATTTTCTGCTGTTCAGTACTTTACTTTTTATAAAAGTTAACACAGTTCACTAAAATAGGGATCACATTTTTTATATTGATATTCTGTGCACCCAAATTTTCTTGCTAAATCATGCAATTACATTATTTTATTTGCATTTACATCTCTGATTTGTAATTCTTCCTTGATCAATTCGACAAGTCCTTTTTTGACCCAATAAGATTTTCATATGAAAAAATTGACCTCAATAATTGCTGTTTGATTTTCCCCCAAATGTCTTAACCTGTAGTAAGTCCACGTAAAAATTTTAAGTGTAATAGTATCTGGAATTTTCCTGTTAGAATGAATCTCGTGAATAAAATAGTTAAATAAACAGTATTATTAAGTCTAGAGTTTCATCAGCAGCTAACGAATAAAATTGAAACATTGAGATTTCGACTCTCAATGATGTTGTTATATCATCTGACATTTTCTTTAATTCGATCAGATATTGTTCTTCGTGATAAACAATACTTTTATAAGAATTTGTAATTAGTAAGCATTGTTTAATAAATTTGTCTTATGTATGTCTTCTATACTTTTGCAATTAGTTGACTGTTGTCATTGCTGCTCTATACCATCATTTGGTTTTATTACTTATAGCTAACTTAATTACTGTTCTGATAATCCTTCAATACGGCCATTAATTTTTTTGAGACGCATTTAACATTTTAATTCATCAAATGTTTTATGTTTCGTCTCATAATAACGGTCACGATTGTACCTTTTCATTGCCATAATTGATTGAGAACATATTAGACATAATGGCTTGTGTTCTATTTGAACAAAGGAAAATTAATCATTAATCCACTTATTCTTAAAAGTTACAGAATTTGTTCAATATTTTGTTCAATAGAGGTGGTTTGCAAACATTCTATAATTAAAAATTATGGAAATTATAGTATTATTTCTGCACCAGAGACATTAAATAATCATTATAACGCACACGTGTCACTTCTATGATATACTAGTGATAACTGGATCATTTGCAGTGTTGTCAGATTAAAATTATCAGTGTAACAAAAATGCAAAATCTTTGTTGAAAACGGGCTTGTGAAGTCACCCTTATGCTTTATTTACATGCTGGTAACGGACAGTGGACTAATATCGGCCATGATCAACCAATATTAATCTTAAATTATCCTTAAGGAAAGTCCAATTTTGCTTGACACTATTTTAAAAATGATAAAAAAGGGGATTTTAAAAAGAAAAAAATCCCCATAGATTTTAAAGAAATAAATAAGCATTTAAGCTTTTAAGTTATAAACCAGATTATTGGTGTAAAGGGGCGTTAAATCGCGTTAAACAATTCTCTACTAACACAAGAATGGCCCCGTTCTCTCTCCTGTTCCTTTCGCACTATAAGTAGGCGATTTAGGCTGGCCGACTACCTCATATATGGCTCTAAATCTCGTTTGTCGGTGACGCCCTTGTTAGTTTTTGCTATAGTTAAAAAAATCCCTCCTCATGCCATGTGTTCACCATGAGCGTAGAATCCGCTATACTTTCTATTAAATTTAATAATCACTTCTGCCACGATTTATCTTATTCTTTTCTCTCCTTTACCCACACTCTTATAATTTTGAAGACAACTTTGCTTTCCCTGAAGAGCGACGGTAATCTCATCTTACTCGCGATAAATAAGTGCAGAGGTTTCTGTTTTCTCTATCTATTACGGCTATATCGCGAGAAGGACTTATTCCTTAATTCGGTTCGCCTGGATGTGGTAGATTTAGATTTCTTTCCTAGGCTTGTTTTTATCTATACTTATTCCTTAATTCGGTTCACCTGGATGTGGTTGATTTAGATCCTTTTCCTAGGCCTGTTCTTATCTATACTTATTCCTTAGTTCGGTTTTTATCAATCATTATCCCTTAATTCGGTTCGCCTGGATGTGCTAGATTTAGTTCTTTTTCCTATGTTTGTTTTTATTGGGTTGAGGAATAAGTTCTTGCGGTTTTATCAAATTTATTTCTTACCAATAACAATTTTAGAAAAATTGGATTTTTAATTGATAACAATCTGCAATTTAATCCATAATGGTTTCTCCTTTGTTATTTACGACTTTTTTTCTAGTTTTTCGATGCCTCTGCAATAAAAATCTCTGGATTTTGACTCGAAGAATTCGTCTAACTAGGTTCTTAATTTCATATCAGTATTGAACGAAACACCGCGCAAATTGTTGGAGAGCGATCGGAACAGATGGAAATCCGATGGAGCCAAGTCTGGCGAATATAGAGGATGCGGCAGGATTTCACAATTAAGCGTTTGGATCGCGTCTTTTGTCATATTAGCAATGTGAGGACGAGCATTGTCATTTTGCAGAAGGAGTCCATAACGTCGATGAGGTCGTTTTTCATGAATAGCTTCGGCGAGTCGACATATTTGTTGAACGTAGAGTTTTGCATTGGCAATCTCGTTGTTCGCAGAGAGCTCATAAAGAATGATGATTTCACAATACCAAAACACACACAGCGTCATCTTTCTTAGATGAAGTCCTTGCTTTATTCGCGGAAATGGTTTTATATTGGGGCTAAGCCATTGTTTTCGATGCTTCATGTTGACATAAACACAACAATTTTCCTCGCCATTGATGATGTGGTGAAGAAATCTGTCCTTATATCCACGAGTAGCTTTGTGACGAGCAGGCAAACCTGTGGCAATCATGGAGCGTTGAAGTTTGTTGCTTTCGTCCGAAGCGTGCGGAACCTATGCACCGAGTGTTTGGACTTTCCCCATCGAATGAAAGTGATTCACTACAGTTTACTGATAACACGACAATTATACAGCCAAATCTCTAGTCGATTGACGAAGATTTTCAAGGAGAAGCTCGTTCAATCGATCTTCATCCAACTTAACGTTGCGACCATGACGTTCTTCGTCATTAAGAATGAAATGACCGTTTTTGAAACGTGAAAACCACCATTTAGCTGTCCTTTCTGATAAAGCATTTTCTCCGTACACAACACAAATATCGCGACGAGCTTTAGCTGCGTTTGCATTGTTCCCGTCTCGATTAAAAATGAATAACAACAAGTGTTGATAATGCGTCTTTCTTTCAACTTGAGATTCCATTCTCAGGGTACAGAACAAAAATTAAATTAACACAATTTTTAAATAAACCGCAATGAATTATTACTCAACTTTAAGACGTAGCCTAAGCAAAAGCCTAATAGTCTATGCTGTTAAGAGACGTAGCCTACTTACCCATTGTAAATTTTGCTCTCATTATTTATTATTGTTTCTTAATATCTGCACAAATCACGTCAACAAAACTTAAATCAACACAACCTTAAAAAAAACGCAAGAACTTATTCGTCAACCTAATATCTATACTTATTCCTTAATTTAGTTTTATCTATACTTATTCCTTATTCGTTTCACCTGGATGTGGTAGATTTAGATCTTTTTCCTAGGCTTGTTTTTATCTATACTTATTCCTTAATTCGGTTTTTATCTATACTTATTCCTTAATTCGGTTCGTCAGATGTGGTAGATTTAAATCTTTTTCCTAGGCTTGTTTTTATCTATACTTATTCCAAAAATCGGTTTTATCTATACTTATTCCTTAATTCAGTTCGCCTGGATGTGGTAGATTTAGTTCCTTTTCCTATGCTGGATTTAATCTATTATGTCAATATTCACAGCTTTGACTTATCTTGTATACGCTCCTTGATCGTCATCACTTGGGCTGTTGATAGGAGTTGTGCTCTGATTTTTTCCTGATCTTTTGTACTCTTTTATGTAGAAAACGAAAGCGAGTTTTTCAATTCTGGTGAGATATAGCTTGCTTTAAATCATTTAGACTGCATAATGTGCTTGTGTACGCAAGCCCAGGGTTTCTTATAGTTGCATTTAAGATTGTAAACTCTAAAATAATAAATAGTGATAGATTTTCAAGAGTGGTCTGATGCAATAAACTATCAGCCGGGGGAATAAAATTTGTACGATGGTAGGGGTTTCCCAGCCCTGATTTAACCCATATTTGTCATCATTTTGCCTTTTGTTTCGCATAGCAAACCTGCAGCGATTGAAACTCAACTATAAGAACAGAAACAAAGCGCTATTTTGGATTGAGTGAAGCAATGTACTCTATTTTCTTATTATTTTTGAAATGCTGATTTTTAATATACCTCGAAGAATGTAAATATTAGACTAATTATTCTAATCGCGTAAATTTTAAAAACTAATAAAAAATTTAAATGAGTATTAATCTTAAAACTTTTGTCCATGACTGTAGTTTCCATCAAAAATTTGTGGTCATAATTGACCCAGAAATGGGTAAATTCGAATTAAACTTTAGCTTGGAGGCTCCTTCTGGGCAACGGAAAACCCTAGATAGTATTGATTGAAAGGGAATTGTTATATGGAGAATATGTATTGGGCGGGTCGGTTTGTTGAAGGAATTCGATTTGTTTGAGTAGTTCGAATTATTTGAGAAATTTGATTTACTATAATCTGAGAGCAATGGTAGTTTGAGATACTTGCCGTTAGTCATTTAATAGGAGGAATAATTGAAAGAAAGATTATTCTGAAACTTTTAGTCTGATTCTACTTTCTCTAAAGCCGAATGGTAGAGGTATAATTAATAAATATTTAAAAAGTGAAGGATTATAATCGATCCTAGTCTGTAACCTGACCTCTCCTTTGAAATGAGTAAGTATTTTGCTATAAATTGTATGAGACAAAAGTTTATTGCTGGCACTTTTTTTATCAAGGAAATTTACTTGGGAATTCATACCTTCTAATAAATGGGACATGGTTTCACTCGTGTGAGCAAAGAAAGTTTTAGCCATATACTGGTCGATGAGGGCATTTTTGTCTAAGAACTCATCGTTTAAAAGTTGGAGAGCATTCTTATAAATTTCATCAGTGTTGAAATGGATTTTTACGATAGTTTCGCAAATAGTCTTTTAGATACTTTAATTCCGAAAAATTCGAAATGCTACCTTGGTAGGCGAAAAGAAGGTGAAATGACGAGAAAGTGTGAAAGTTCAGTTCTCATAGTTGCCTGAAAAGTCTTTGCAAGGAAAAGCGGGCGGAGCCGATTCAAATTTATTCTTTCCCAAGTCAGATAATATCGCCTTGAAATCAGAAGTAAGATCCAAGAGGTAGTTAGGGGAGGGGTTTTTCCTTTTCTCGAAAAAGCGTTAATATGAAAGAATACTTCTGATTTGAAATCGATCTTGAAATTTAATTTGGTTTGTAGAGAGGGATCATTATCCCACTTATAATATGGAAACGTTTGAAGGATTTTTAATCCAATAGATTTACAGAATTGAGATCTGACAGCATTTAATTTACTTTTCAAGTCTTCCGCTGAAATTTTGACGCTAATTCTCTGTTGAGTTTTTTGAAGCAAAGCGTTATTTTTTTCTGACATTTGATCGTATTTGACTAAATTTTTAGCGAGATCGAATTCTGAAATTGATGACGTATTCTCCCATGCTGGTAGGACCAAATGGATTTAGAAGTAATAGAAATAACAGGAAAATTTGGTATTAAAGAGAAAAACGATTAGGCGAGTTTCAAATGTGCAGTAGGAAAAGGTGAGAATTTCAGTTTGAAAATCATACTCAATGTATCGGTATATTATAGAAACCAAGCAAAAATATCTTATCAAGCTTTTTAGTTCAGATGCCTTTGTGTTAAATGTAAAACCAACGTATTAGGTGAGATGTGAGGTCGAAGATAGAAAAGGAAGTTGAGGTAATTTATGATTGAATGAAAATTTGAAGAATTTGAAGTTGAATATCCACGACTTCCTTTCATGGCGAAGGAACGAGAATGCTTTTACCTTGATATTTCAGCAAAGACAGTCTTACTGGTTGATTTGGAGATTACACACACTCCAGAATCAATTATCCATTGAAATGAAAGAGTACTTAAAAGGGTGAGGGTCTGGTTTCTCGGGACAGAGCGGGAAAAATTGTAACCCCGTAAGATAGGATTAGTCGGGTTGAGTTGGAGTAGGCGACGCAGGTCAGATCTACCTTTGTTACGTTTTAGGCATCTAGACGACTTGTGTCATCCACAACTAATGACGTTACTTCTATAGGATGAGAAAGGGATGTTGGGCATTTTCTCTACCACAAATGGAAAATGTAAGAACACCAGCTATATTGTGATTGGATAAAGAAGAGTGACTATATACGGGCTTCCCATCGAAGGTGGATGATGAAGGTGGTTGTAGATTTATGAATGACTCGCCCTCACTTGTTTGGCGCTTAAGATCGTAAGGAGAAGAAATGCGAGCGAAGAAAGGTGTGGACTGAATCTTATAACAATATAGCAAGGATTTTCCCATAAGCAGCATAAATGATGTTCTTTGGTATCTTTTTGAGAATATCAGGAAAATTACATTTCTTTTTCACTAGTTAGTGTATAGCAAGGATTTTGCCTGAAAGACGAAATTGTGCCTTGTCTGGGCATTTTTGTGAGTAAAGTTACATTTCTTTTTCCAAAAATGACTCTATAGCACATATTTTGTAAGGGAGATTAAAAAAGGAATTTCCAAGGAATGTTTGAGATTAGATCACAAAAATTGAATTCTTTCTTTACAAAATGACCCTACAGCAAGAATTTCGCTAGAAAGATGGTTTGGATCGATCCATCGCTACTAAATCTACCCACCCCTCCCATTCTCTTGATCTCTTGGCAATAAATATTATAATAATAATAATAACAATAAGAATTTAGCTCAAATATTAGCATGAAATTTAATGAAACGATTGCTCCAATTGATAGGTAATATAAATATAGGTTACCTGGAGTTGCTTAGTTTGTTGAGTTCATTAGAGTTTTGTAAGCTGCTGTGATGAAACGAACGTTAAGTTTTTATATTTTTAGGTTTTTAATAGAGTATCGTTTCTCAACGTTTTGGTCTCAGAACTTTTTGAACTCATGTACACTGTTGAAAATATTTGAAGACTCTAAGAGTAATTATAGATTTAGCATTTAATGAAAAGAATTGCGGATTTTGCACGGGACTTACTGTTGCATCTGCTGCTGTATTCCTTTTAATATTTCGAAGTCACTGCTCCTCGGGTAACTATATTAGCATCGGCGACAACAGAATTCTTTTCCGGGACCTAAAGTTTCCCCGTCCAACACTCTCTCCACGGAACTCAATGGCCATATATATACATACATACATATATAAATATATATATATATATATATATATATATATATATATATATATATATATATATATATATATATATATATATATATATATCTATATATATATTTATATATATATATATATATATATATATATATATATATATATATATATATATATATATATATATATATATATATATATATATATATCAATATATATATATATATATATATATATATATATATATATATCTATATATATATATATATATATTGTCATATCACGTAGGAAAAAAGATGATTGATTGGAGCTAGTACTTTCGTTATCTTAATAACATTTTCCAGCTCACAATGGTTTATGAAATAGAGAGACACTGTATTTATACAAAGCAATGTTTTGCCTATAAAATCAAATGTTCAGACATTTTAGGCCCTCTGATAAGTTTGATTTGATGAAGAAAGATATGTTTTGATCTAAAGAAAACAAACTGGAGCTAATATTTACATTTCTCTCCTTTGTGCTAGAGATTAGGAAAGATTGAAAGATATTTCTGCTTTTGACCAATTAATCTAGTGACCCATGTTAAGCCTGTGAACGGCCAAAGCATTATTTATATATCACTTATATAATGAATTTTGATGTTGTTTAATTTTTACAGAGGTATTTTTAGAAGTTTGCCTTGCATAGAATAAATAGCAATCCAAATAAGGTATACTATATATTACATTATTATCGTTCCTTGGGCTGTGTTTTATTAACATATTTTTTAATGTATAATTGTATTTAAAAGTTACATTTATATAAAGGTGTTTTAAGATTGGTACTACATGCAAGTATTTATCATGGTAAGGTAAAAATAATATGATGCAGAAAGGTTCTGTTTTCCTTAACTTGCGGTTATAGAATGTTTTTTTTAAGCTTTATACATGCAGTTTCCACCAAAATATTTAGGGTAACACAGATTGAAGGAAATCTCTTCAATTTTTTGTAAATTCTCGTCCTATATAGTCAGGACTACATATTATGAGTGCTCTAAGATACATGGAAGAAAATACTGATGTTTTAAAAATGGACATAGGATAAAGAATTTGTCGGTTTCCTGAAAATAGAAAACTTAAACCTCTCTGGTTGTCTAATTATTAAAACATCTAGGAAAGGAGTGTTATTATTTTCTTCTTTTTCTAACGTAAATTTGATTGATGGAACTAATGAATTAATAAATAAAAGAAAACTATCGAGGTAAAAATATTCCTTTTGAATTCCCAGGACATGGTTTACATAGCGGTTCCAAACAATTTGAGTGGACCAAACCGGTGGAATCAGCCTCATTCAAAATTTTCCATATATATAATCGACAATAAGGGAGATGATGGATTACCCATAGCCATGTCAAACACTTGTTTGTAGAACTTGCCATTGAAACTAAATTTACATTTTTTAATGCATAAAAAACGAGTTGAATGAATTTTTAGAGTATTTTCAACTAATTATGCTTAATCATCTTCGATATTACATCAAAACTCAGCAGGTTGTAGTAAATAATTGTAGTTCCCATGTGGAGTATCCTTTTGACAATCTTTCTGTCTGAGTTTTTATTTAGTTTCATGTGATTTCTTTTCTCATCATGCATAAATCATTTAGAGAATATTGATTGAGATTACATTATACAATAATCAATAAATATCTTTTTAAATATATCGCCAATCTCTTAGAATGTATGATGTGTATTGGTAGGAGCCAAGTTTACAATGGCGGCTAGGAATCACAAAAAAATATAATTTATCTTTCAATACTTCAACTTTCTGTCAATAAATACCTTAAGTAGTTATTTTCAAAAAAATATTTTTCAGATACCAATTTTGGAGAAACCTTTGTTTTTTAGTCGTGTGCTCGCGACTCTACAAGCTACTATACCGGTCTGTAGGTCGGTGGTAACCACTTTATTTACCGATGAGTTTTGAAATGTTTTGAAGGTTATAAGGTCATAAGTCAATAACTGAGAGCGCGTGACTTAATTCTGTTGACCTTAGTTTTAAGTCTTTCTATCCTATAAATATTTTGTTTCACGAATAAACATAGACTATTTCACCTCGCTGCTCAAAGACGTGCTTTCCCTTCAAACAAACTTCATATTCTGTATTCACTAGTGATGCTTTATACATTCTTCTCAATTGGTAACTTATAGTACTAAATACAAGAATTCTTTTTAAGTTAATAAATTTTAACTCCTCAGGAAATATTTTCTTAAAAAAGTCTGGCAAATTTTTACTCCCAGTGCCTTACTTTGTATTAAACAATTAATACTATTACAGTTTATAACCACTGCTCTAATTAATGTTACGGTCCATAGTTTACCTACAATTGCTTTTGCATGAGTAATCCGAATTTCAGAGCAATGTTCCAGCCTAAACCTGAGTGTTCCTCCTAAAATATTTATTAATTAAAATTTCTTGGATTTTAGATAGTGTTAATAGTGGGGGGAAACAAACAAGGAAGCAAAATTAAAATTCCCAATAATCAGTTAACTCAATATTAATATTTGCAGAAAAATCATTAATTCGACCAGTTATTTTTTAAAGTATGTATTTAACCATGCCATCTGTACAAGACTAGTAGTTTCTCTGTATTCCTAAGCACTTTTCCAGTCTGCGCAGTGCAATAATTTACTCTCCATGATGCTTCGGTGTTTTATTCCTTTCCATCATAGTTTAAAGAGGCGCAAAGAATGTTTGTTTTTGTTGTTTTTTCCACTTTTCAAGAACCAACCACGTCTACGTATGGAATATTTAGTTCCAATGATCCGGAAAAGTTTGGATGAAATAAAAATTAATTTGAATTAATAAAACAGAAATAAAATAGAGTTCATCATTTTATGCCTGTGTGGCGATAAATGTTGCAGCTGAAGGTTTTCAAATTGAGTTATCTAAATTGAATGTTCGTTTATATGTGTTTGAGAGATAGATATATAAACTAGAGAACTACAGAAATAGGAACCAGCAAAGACCCTAAGGTCCGCTCAAGGCCAGTCCGCTTACACATTCTAACGTTAGTGCATCATGCTCTTTATTTTGTTTTATATATATATATATATATATATATATATATATATTGTTTTAACTATTTCAACTCTACGGTACACACTTATCTACATGTGTACCCTTGACATGCAGGCTTAGCTATCCCTCAAATACACTAACATAATACGCTTTTTCGAACCGGGAGGGGGGGGGGGTGATAGGACAGTACTCTCTTCTCCCGCAGGCTTCGCCTGCTAGTGATGAAAATTATATACTTATAGGACAGACAGAAAAAGAAAAAGGGAATTCACATTTACTCCATGCATGGAGTCGTCGCTGGCATCTTTCTATTCATCATTTCATTTTAATCCTTAACTCCTTATAATATATGACGTTTTAATCTGTGCTCCTACCACGTTATATTTACGCTATTGAAGTACTCATCAAGTCGGTTTTTGAACATTCACTGACGTGCTTTCAACTACACGGTTGGGAGGGCCATTCCACGTTTGCGTGATTTTAAACGTGAAGTAATTTTGGGCTATAGTAGAGTTAAAACGCTTGTTCACTAATTTTAAACCATTTTGGCGTCTGTTGGCCCTTTCGTCCAGCTCGAACAATAGTCTGTAATGAATATTAGTAAATCCTTTTAAGATTTTCAATAATTCTATCAATTGTCTACGTGATCGTCTACTTTCAAGTGATAGTAGGTTTAATAAGCGTAGTCTATCTTCGTACGGTTTGTTTCGGATTTCAGGAATTATTTTTGTAGCCCGACGTTGCACTCTTTCTAACTGCGCTATATCCTTATTTTGGGAGGGGCACGAAAATTGGACCGCGTATTCGAGGTGTGGGCGCACGAGCAATTTGTATAGTGGCATGATTATATTTTTCAATTTGAAAGTAAAATTCCGAGCAATATATCCTAGCATTCGGTTTGCTTTTTTGCAAGCTTCTGCGCATTGCTTTGATACTTTAAGGTCCTCTGAGATTAAAATCCCTAGGTCTTTTTCTAAGTTAACGGATTCGAGAATTTGGTCTTTCATATGGTATTCTACTTTTAAGTTTTGACATCCTAAATGCATGACCTTGCATTTACCTATGTTAAATCCCATTTGCCATTTATCCGCCCATTCCACAATTATATTAAGGTCCCTTTGCATTTGCTCTACATCGGGTCTCACAAGGGCACGGCTTCCTAGCTTTGTGTCATCTGCAAATTTAGAGATCCTACTAAACACTCCATTATCCAAGCCATTAATGTACTCAATAAATAATAATAGGCCCAAAACTGACCCCTGTAATACCCCGCTGGTGACTTAGGCCCAGTCTGAACACGCGCCATTTACAACAACCCGCCGTGAACGATTTGCTAGCCAGTTTCTAATCCATTTAAGTATGCTACTCCTCACTCCAATTGCTCTAATTTTCATCAATAGCCTTTCGTGCGGGACTGTATCAAAGGCCTTTTTAAAGTCAAGGTAAATTATATCCGCCGATTTAGTTTCATCATAGATGCAAATCATGTTATGAAAGAATTCGAGTAAATTGGTTAGGCACGAGTGCCCCCGTCTAAATCCATGCTGGGAGTCTGCAATTAAATTATTTGTTTCACAATGGCTCACCAACCTATCTCTAATTATCGATTCTAAGAGTATTCAAATTACAGAAGTTAGACTGATGGGACGGAAATTAGTAGGCTTAGTTTTATCCCCTTTTTTGAATATCGGCGTAACATTAACACGCTTGAACTCTAATGGAACTAGGCCTTCCTCTATTGATCGATTGAAAATCGTGCAGAGTGGTCTTGCTAATTCATTTTGTTTTTCTTTAAGATGTGTTGGGTACACCCCATCGGGCCCGGGTGACTTCGACTTTTTCATTTTATTAATATATGAGCGAATCTCCCCTTCATTTATATTTATATTGGATAGGGTATTTTGTCTTTCAAAATTTATGTCCTCGCCTAGTGTTTCTAATTGCTTCACGTCTTCAATAGTAAAAACGCTCGAGAAGTGCTCATTTAATATTTTAGCAAATTGTTCTGGGACGTCCGTCATAACACCATCTTTACCAATTATATAGATAGATGGAGAGAGAGAGAGAGAGAGAGAGAGAGAGAGAGAGAGAGAGAGAGAGAGAGAGAGAGAGAGAGAGAGAGAGAGAGAGAGAGAGAGAGAGTGTGAGAGAGATTGGGAGATAGAGAGAAAGCGCAGAGCAGAAATTTTAAACTAAGGTAATTTATAGGGGTTGAGATAAATGGTGAGGAAAGGATTGATAATAAAGTCGGGAAAAAGTTTGTGGAATGTTAATTAGGCTCAGGTTTGGCGGGATGGTGCCAAATGACAAAATATCGGTATCCCGTGAGCCAGACTGATTTGAAAGAAAGATGTTTGATCAAAAAGGAATTAAGCAGATATAATTGTCAGTCGGAATATTTGAGCCTGGAAAGAGACTGTATACGAGAGTGTGCGTATGTATGTGTAAATAGATATATATATATATATATATATATATATATATATATATATATATATATATATATATATATATATATATATATGTATATATATATATACATATATATATATATTTATATATATATATATATATATATATATATATATATATATATATATATATATATACATATATATATATATATTTATATATACATATATATATATATATATATATATATATATATATATATATATATATATATATATATATATATATATATATATATAAAGACACGGAGAGCGAGGAAAGGAAGGAAAGTAATAAAACTGTTTCAATACAAAATCAATTATATAATTAAAATAACAAACTGGGTACCCATAACTATGAATATACGGGACAAAACTAAGAACATAAGTACCCATTGATATAATAACACATATAATGTTGAAAAGGCCATATCAAATGTGAAAATTATCGGAATGGCTTATAAAAGAGCATTCAACTATATTACTTTTTATAACCTCATTCGAGCGATAAATATATTTAGATGGTCATTCTCAGACATATGGACAAAAAACAGCACTATCATTTCCACCTTTCTCTACAAGTATTTATGTTAATTGATACGGATCTATAATTGCATGCCTGTTTTCCAAATTATTTACTCCAATATCCAAATAATTCGACCGAGTAAAGTCTACTTATTTTATTACATGTTTTGTGAACAAATAAATTCTTACTGAAAGTTTTTAAAAGACGGGAAGGTCAGTGAAGCAAGCAGAGAAGGGTAAAACCAGAATGTTTATAATATTAAAGGAAATAGTAGGAAATGTATTATAGAACGTCCTTTTGCGGACGAAAGACAATTTAAGAAAGCGATAAGGGCAACACAATTTGTTGCTGAGTTCAAGGATATTAGAGAATTCTAAATCCATATATTCAGGGCTCACAAGACATAAAGCCCATAGAAACATAGAGAAAAAAAAGAGCGTTTGACTTTGGGAGTATGCGCAGAGTAAAGTGAATATAAGAGTTTGAATTAGTGGATTTGCGAAATATGTAATTTTAAAAACCAGTCTGGGTTTAAGAATAAGATTTTAATCGGGCAAAAGTTGCGTTTGTAACTCTTTCTCTTGTAAGTCTTCTCTGACTGATCTCTTCTAATCGTCCAGCAGTAGTCTGCCGTCATGTGTCTGTCTCAGTGACCTTGGTAGCGCTCTTCCATTGCCATCAAATCCTGATGGGAGCGTTCCCCTTGTTTGTCGCTCACGGCTCCCAGATTTTCTGGGAATCAGTCGAGGTGACTATTTAGGAAATTCAGTTTCACACTCATGTTGCATCCCAGATCACAATATGCTAAATGCATATTATTAACCAAATCCTCGTAGTTATGCACTTCTTTGTTTCCCAAGAAGTTACGAACAAGGGCAGTAAATCGGAGCCAGGCTGCCTTCTCTTTTTCATCATGGTGTTCACGATCTAGAATCACTCAGAAGTCTTCGGATTTGGGGACCATAAAATACTCCTACTTTTATTTTTTCGAATAACAAATCAGGAAATGACGATACAATGTACTGAAAATAATCATTGTAAGTGCTCAACGCCTCGACATACTGCTTCATCAATCCCAGATTGAGATGAAGTGGAAGGAAAACGATCTTCTCTCCACTTACGATTGGCTCATGAACAATGTTTGGCATTCCTGCTTCCAAAGTTTCCCGAACTGGCCAATCTTTTGGGGACCAGTGTTTGTCACGGGCTCGACTGTCCCATTACAGATATAGCATGGAAAGTTTGAAAATCTCTTCTGCTAGCCAAGGAGGAAGTTGACCATCTTTAGGTGTACACATATGATCCAATTGGTTTATGGTACTTAAGTAAATCTATGAACATTCTTATGTCATCGTGAGTTTCTCGCAGATGGACAGAGTGAACGAGAGGAACTGCACCTAAGTCATTGCCATTGTGCAAAAAAGACACACTTGAGGCTACGCTTGGAGCTATCCAAAAACAGGCTCCACTCAGCAGGGCTATAGGTGCCAAGTCTTAACTCGGTAAACAGACCAGGAACATCGTGGCATTATACAAATTGTTTATCCTCAGAGAATTCCTTAAAAAATGTACTCTTCCTTGTTCGGTAATATGATACCAGTACCCACCTGTCAAGCATATGACTATCACTCAACCTAGAGGCTACAAGTTCTGCAGTTTTCTTGGAGAGCGCCTAATCACGTATCAAGTGGTTTAAATCCTCTTGATTGTAACAGTGTGGAGTTAATGACTGTTTAGCATCTGTTAATGGAAATGCTGACTCTGAATTCATTCTGTGGACGTCCATATCAGGTACATCATTTTAATCCTCGGAGGAAGCATATTTACTCAAAATCGGAACTGGTAAAGACTCAGAATAAGATACTGGCCGAATCGCCGAGGGAATGTTAGGGTAGTCAATGTTGTGCCGATTTTTCTTGCTAATCCCTTTAGTATTTAATAGACAGAAATAACAGTCCGATACATGATCCTTTAGCTCTCGTCACATCATGAGGATTCCAAAAGGAAGACCATTTCTCTTTCCTTTCGTCCACTCACGAAGATGTTCCACACAACTATGGCAAACAGCATGTGGGCCCACCTCTTATTTTGATCGCCAAGAGGAACATCAAAATATGCTTTATAAGTGCGGATCACAAAAATCGATATAATGTACCTTTGACGACCTAGCATGTAACAGCCACATATGTAGCAGAAGGTGTCTGGAAAATTAACGCAATTTCTTCTTAACAAAACCATCACTCTAACATGCCACCTGAAAGAAGGAACAATAATGTCAATATTTTGCACAATAAGACTTATTACTATCTTACTACTATGTACTGTGAAGTATTTGATTTCGTCCGGAGGGCAGATTTCGGGGAAACGAGAAAATAGAAATTACCTATAGCATGTAGGTACAAATGGATTATATATTTGAAATCAGGATGAAAAAACAAATTAAAATTGGGAGCTAAATCTAAGTCACCAGAAAATGTGATTAAAATTGTTGCCCTGTGTAATTCTTGATGTGATTTTACACTCCCTCTCCTATTTCTTCTTAGTGATTTCTTGTCTTAGAGGCGGCATTTTATATTTCTTTCATATATATATCATTGTTATATTAATTTATCTTGTAGATATCTTTGATAAGGAGTTAAACAAAGCTAGTTCGAAAGCACTTGGAAAGACCTTTTCCTGGGGGAGAATGCATGCATTGCTAACCTCACGTGCTACTCTGTGAATATTTTCTTTCACATATATATATATATATATATATATATATATATATATATATATATATATATATATATATATATATATATATATATATATATATATATATATATATATATATATATTTGTATATTTAAGTAGGAGTTTTTATTTTAGGCATGTTTCATTAAAATCCCTGTCCAACTGAGCTTTGATTAATATTTCAATTTTGCCTTTAATTTTATTATTATACTCTTTTCGCCTGGCAACGGTTATCAATAAAGGTTCCAATATTCATATTTTTTTGCAGCTGAGCTATTTGTCATGTTTCACCATTTTCTGAGCGAAATTAATTTTACACTATTTACACATTTCAAACTCGTCATTGTAGGAGTCTAAATAACACATACATTAGTGTACGCGAGATACCCCGACACAAGCTGCACGCCCCTTCTATATTCCAAATTCACCTTTCGTCTCGAAACCTCTCCGCCTTTTTCGCGCCCTTGAGACAACCAAATTCAAGACGGACGTTTAGGAAAATGTTTGCGCTAAAAGATACCTGCTTGCCGGCGAAGGGTCGAGTTTTCGCGCCGTCGTAAACTGCGCCGTGGACGAAGGTGTGAAATATTTACTCTGTCTGGTAGCAGATGAAAAGGTCTTTCACGCAGTAATACGGATTTTATAAGATTTCGGTGCTCTCTAGATTTCTACTCGTTAAGGAAATAAAAGGGGAACTTCTTCCTGGAGTCAGGCAGAAGACCTTGGACCTACGTCGAGTGTGTGGAGCTCGTTCCACAAATGAAACAGTTCGCCCGTTGTAAGAAAGAAACTTCGGCGAATTTGTGTGTTGCCTCACGGTACTTTTAGGTGCCAAACTTCTCGCAGCTTCCCCCTCGCCCCTAATTCAGAGTCTGAGGTTACAAATAACCTCCCTCTGTGGATTAGCTAGGTAATCGGTTTTGGCTACCCACTCTAGGAGCCGAATAATCGGACAGTCACTTCGAAGAAGAAGAAGTCTGATTTGAGCCACAGTTTGGCTCGCCTTCGTGATCCAGCATAGGATCAGTATATCACCAGGCTAGGATTACCTTCTCATTCGGTAACTTCGGACGGCCGGACTAAGTGCGATCATCGTCACCAGAAGAAGATATTCACTATCATTCTAAAAAATTACTTACGAACTCGAAAGGTATCGTTATAGTGAATTATCCCCTCCCCTAACTTCACCAGGTTATTCGTTAACTAGAACTCCCATCACGAGCGAATAACTTCGAGTATTAAAAGTGATTAATTTGGTGCTTAATTCAATAATATTATTCCATTCATTCTGTCAGGTGCCATTAGGACGCAAGCATCCTAGTGAGTAATTTTCAAGTCTAATCCCCACGGCATGTTGTAGACTTACTTATTCAGTGCAAAGATTAATTCTATTGATACCTATATACGCTGTTTCTTATTTCTAATTCATGTACATTAAAGATTATTTTTGTATCTGTGTGTTTATCTATTTTGGACGATCGTTTGGCAATTAATAAGCAATCCACTCGGCTTAAATCTCAATCTTACACCGGTCCAACGATGACTGGCTTTTACTGAGTGGTGACACACTCAGGGGATTATTATTTTAATTTTGATAAAAAGGGAAGCACCGCGGTTATTCTTATTCACCAGAAGTGGCTACAGTAGGTGTATTGGATACACCTTGGTGCGGTAATAAAATATATGTCCAGGAAGTGGGACTGGGATTACCCACTCACTAAACTTCGAAATTCATATATATATATATATATATATATATACTAACGTTAATCCTATGTTTAACGATCATACTATTAAGTTCATAAGAATGGGGATATAAAAAAGGGAAAAGAATTTGGAAAGGTTCTTATAAGGACACCTAGTCAATGATATTTTATGAGACTCAGCCAATTAATCTGTTAATCGTTATAAATTTCTTTGGGTTGTGGTCTGTTCGCCATTAAGCCTTTGTTTCTTTAAGGGATTAATATAGCTTCCATGATTTGAAGGCAGGTATGGTTTGTTCTCCTTTGATGTACGTGTTATCATCTAAATTTTCAATTGATAGATAGGTTCCATTTTGCATAATATATTGATTTTTGATGGCGCCGCTTTATAAATCCATTGTGAGCCTACGATATAAGGATATGGTTGTCATTCAAATGTATTTATTCCATGAATTTAGCTTACAATCTTCATGAAAACAGTTGAATAAGTTCAACACGTTGGAAACCATTACTTCTTTTGTTTTGATGTAGGCCGGCCTTTGCCTGAAGCTGTGCAGTCGCAACCTTTTTCTGTCCAGCTTCTTTTGCGTACCATGTTCAAGTGTAGACCCCATTTATCATCTGCAGTAACCACTTCGTTCAGCAAAATAAAACGATGTTTCTTACACAGTTGTGTTGTGCAGCCGTCAATGCGGCGCTGACGGTCAAAATCGATCAGTTTACGTGAAATCCATAAGTCCAGTATGATGACTTTACTCATATTATCTAAATGATGCAAAACGGTTGTAAAACTGACTCTTAACTTTCTGCCAGCTCGCGTAATATTAGAGGGGATCAGCATTGAAACAGGCGCACTAAAAGACAATTTTAAAAACTGAGGGTCGACAACTTCTTGGCTGAGCTGGAGATCGAATGGGGCCCGCTGAAACTTCTTAAACCAATCGTCGGCCTTGAGGTGACTTATTTTCTCTTTTTCAAATGCTTGGTAAATACGAAGTTGCGATTGGGCAGCGTTTAGGCCGAAATTGTAATCATTTAGTGAAAGAGTACGTTGCTGTTCACCAGAAAGTTTCATTTGATGGGCATTTTTTGAAAATATAGATATCATTTGGGGTGTCCGACTAATTACTCTGTAAGAGCCTAGGCTTTAGTAGGTCTCATTTTAAAGCGAATAGTGACCTAACCTAGCTAGGATCTGTTCACTGCGTAGTTTTAAGCGAGGCCTAGGAAAGACTAGGCCACTAGATATTAGTTTCACCCTTTAGAAACCTATAAATAAATAACCTTTTAAATAAATCTATGAATAAATAAACTTAAAAAATGATTGTGCAGGAACTTTGTTTCTAACCTAATATTTTATTAAAAGAAAATCTTTCTTATTTTGTTCGGTAGTTTATTTAACAATGTAGCATATTAAAGTTACATAATTAATTGCTATTGTCCGTAACCACGGCTATAGGTGATGTTGGGGCCTGCTGCAGCCCTTTTCGAGGTTCCCTGTTTAAGCGAGTGAAAACTACGTTGATTTTGGACCTAAGCTCCACCTCTCTGGTGGAGGACTGAGATTTGTTGGATTCTCTTTAAAACACGGCTCATACATAGTAAAGGATAGTGCAGTCTGAGGAGTTAGAAATCCTCACAGCCTACACTCTCTCCTGTTTATATGGCGTAGTGCAGATTCCTTCTCCAACACGCAAGGCCTTTCAAATGCCACCTCTTGGAATTAAGGCAACAGCACACCCTTCAGTAACTTGCTATAGTCCTCAGCGGAGATAAACATGGTATAACGTGACCCTTCCTAATGGCTCTTCATGAGTCTAGGTACATATTTGGGTCAAACACCAAGCCAACGTCTGATTTTTGA
The DNA here is from genome assembly GCA_963969495.1 of Ceratothoa steindachneri. Classification (NCBI taxonomy): domain Eukaryota; kingdom Metazoa; phylum Arthropoda; class Malacostraca; order Isopoda; family Cymothoidae; genus Ceratothoa; species Ceratothoa steindachneri. The sequence goes on along the minus strand of OZ018317.1, from coordinate 11,456,809 downwards.
GTTCACTACTTGGTCTTGGCAGAAATTCTAGTGTGAAAAAAATAAACATTTCAGGCTTTGTTAAAAAATAGCTAATGCAGTACCTCTACTGAGATATATATCAAATTGGCTTTAAACACTCGATTGCGTATATAAGAGTTATAACACATTTTAGAGGTCTGGTATTTGGGTGAATATTTCCGTCAGAAAGAAAAGAGAAGTAATGGAAATCTTAACAAAATCGATATTAACAAAGTAACAGAGCTGGGCGTTGCGACAACGAGTTGCGACTTTGCCGCACTAAGAATTTCAAAGTCATAAAGTCGAAAGTCGAAAACGTTTGGAAAAAGTCGGACTAAGCAAAGTCGCACCGCCAATTTTACGCGAATTGTGCCGCGACTTTGAATAGGAACAAAGATGACTTTTTTGAAAGAAATTGCCACGGCTGTTTTAAGCCAGTTTTAAAGCCCGATTTGGCTAAAATTCTCAAACTTGAGTTGGTAACAGCTAACTTTATTTTTATCTGATTTTTAACTTTTTTTACGATAAATTAAATTCTTCACATTATATGAGACTGACGTTACATGAAACTACCTAATCGTATCAAAAAAAGGTTTCTCACTCTGAATTGAGGAAGGTCAGCCTAGAGGAGCAGAGCCAGAATGGCCCCTGGTGTATGCCAGGCCCCTGGTGCAGGTCCTCCTCAAGGGCTATGAAAAGTGGTTTGGCCACATCTTTAAGGATGGCGACCTCCTTATGGCCATAGCCATCCACCCCAACCTCAGTCCAAAGGCCCTGGAGAGCATTGCCCCTGACAAGGTGGAGGAGATCAGGGACACGATCACCAGGGAGCTAAGGGCCGTCATCAAGCCCAGGGAGGAGGAGCAGAAGCAGCGTCAGCCTTACCAGCCAGAAGTGCAGGAACCCCAGGACTTGGACGCCCGCCTCTTCAACAACTTGTTGGCTAGAAGCCCGGCCAACCAGCAGCAGTATGTGAGGGAGGTCCTGAGGAAGTCCATGGAGGAGTGGGTGCCCTCTAAAGGCGAGCTGGCCTGGCCCTTCTTCTCTTACCAGCACAGGAAGGTATAGGTGGACTTATTCATTAAATAAAATACGCTCTTCCCCAGCTCTGCAGCTGTGGAGACGCTATTTAGCACGGCCATGGACGTCCTCAGGGCCAAGAAGTCCTCCTTGAATCACAACTTTGAAGAGCTTGTGTTCTTCAAAGGGAACATTGGCCTCCTGGAGGAGAAGATGGACCAGGAGCACATGAAGGAGGAGAAAGATGACATGTAAATATTAGTTTAGGCTGTTTTTTAACTAAAAACATTAATAAATATGTGTTTTTCTGCCATTTAAAAGCCTGTTTCTGTTATTGCGTAAAAGTTTACATCGTAATTTAACGGAGTTGCACCAAGAAAAAAAGTCGCAGATCACAAGCGGGGGGGGGGGGGCAAAAATAGAATCGCAAAGGCACAGTCGCACCTGAAAATATTAAAGTCGCGCCCAGCTATTATAATTAAGTATAACTGAACAAACAGTGACTAGATTATTTAAGCGGACTTGTGCAAATTTACATAATAACTAAATATCCGGCAAAATTTATATAACCCTGGAAAAAAATAATCAAATTGGAAGAGTCACAAATTCCAGAGGAGGCGATCAATATGGTTTTTTCCCGAGCCACACAATCCATGGGGGACTAAAAAAAGGAACACAGGACTAAATAGGATACCTCCCATGGTTCTCCTCATAGTGTCTATTTTTGCTAAGATCTTAGCTCGAACTTGGAGCGAGTGGTCATTTTACGCTGATTTGGTGTCCTGATAAAAAGAAGAAGGAGGTCGCTGACGTTATAAATAGATAGTCAAACTAGAACGACTAACTGGAATAAGGTACATGGAAAATTCCATTTAAGATATGAAAGAAGAGGAAGCCACCTCTCCGCCAAGAGAATTTTGTAGGTGCCTCTTGGAACGAGTAATGGAGGCGCCTCTTTAGTATAGTAGGAACGGTTGCAAGCCACCTCCCCGCTAGGAGAATTTTGTAGGTGCCTCTGGGAGTGGTTAAGGAAGGCGCCTTTCTAGTAGAGTGATGGGGGGGCTGAAGGGCGGCTCTGGGACAGGAACTGGTGAGGCAGAAGCCTCATTTCTAATTATGGAGAGTGGAAGAGAAACTGTATTTCCTCCTCAAGGAGGTGATAGGGTTATTTCGCGCTTCAGCGCTATTTAGGTTGGACAATCTCGCACTTGGAGGAAGCTCCCCTTTACTTGTGAGCGACCTTTGTTTAACCTTTCATTTGTCATCATATTTCAGGATTAGCCAAAGAGGAAAGTCATGATCACAGGATACTAATAGCCTCTGAATAACTTGGGAGGTAAAAGAGATATCCTCGTAGAGAGATTTAGATTTTGAGCATAACTATTCACACGAATGGGATTTCTCATCTGAGCTAGGATGTACCTAAGCAATCACATTTCCATACTCCGGGCTTTCTCCCATATAGGACAGGACCATCGTGGTCGGCTCGTTCATGAGCTGGAAGAACTTAAGATAATCGATAAAATTATAAGCACTGCCTAAGATATCGACCAGTCATCATACTTTTGGCCTCACAGAAGAAGGGGAAATCACAGTATAACCCGCCATTGGACTCTATGTATCCAGGTACGAGGCTGAATAAAGCACTTGTCAACTCGAATCTCTCTAAATAGCAAGAAATAAACGATAATAAGGTTGGCCGGGCTAATTAAAAAGTATGGGGTTTATTAGTTCTTACATCCCTATTACCTTGATATTTTGTATGAATCATAACATCCATTTTGTCCCGCTTTGGTAAACGGAAAATGGGTTGTTTCGCAACATGACAATGTAAGAGCTCAGTGCATTAAACCCTGGAAATTATAAAATCGTTCGGATGAGTTATTTCTTACATCCAACATACTTACCTGATTTAAAAATTGGGAGAATATCACTTATGTCTATTAATAGAACATTTCATAATTGGTAGAACATCAAGAAAAATAGATGTTGAATCGTTTCTTAAACGCCCTTTCGCGAGGATAAGATCTTTTTTAAACCAGCTTTTGTAAATTTACTTACAAGTTGGGCTGCAATTACCGATAATGCTTATGGGATTATTGATAAAGAGGCTAATTAAACTTCACTGGTATTTGAATTTGTTTTCTTTTTGAAAACACGTAATTACTTTTTAATCACCCTAATATAATGAAAGGCAAACATAAGCGTTTTACCCCACTTACTTTAACCGAATAGACCTTATTAATAGGAATGAGAAAGTAAAGAAAAACGAACAATAACTTTATCATAATCTAGCAAAAATTCTTTCATTAAATAATTTTAATGGTAGTTTAACGATCCTAATATTTAGAAATAAATATTTTAAATATTTATCACTCTATGTTTTTTTTTCTTTGCGAATGAGTATAGCTAGATAAATGCCATCTCAAGAAAAATAAAATATTTTTAATAAAAACTTACACTTAAACAAAAAATAACACTCCGACTAAAATATAAATATATATTAAATATTTAATTTTATTTTAACCTCTTTAGCTTAAGATGCCACAAATAAAGTCTAACTTTGAAATTACACATAAATGTCGTTGGTTTAGCTGCTTCGTCCTATTTTTTGCTACCATTGCTCTGAATACTCCGCTAGACCATCATTTTAGCGCCATTTTTCCTGATGTTAAATTTTAGATCGATATTAATATATTGTGAGAATATTTCCCTCTCGGAATGGCGAATAGACAAGGTCAATAATTATGTGCATCAGACGAATTACTTCAATTTGCTTGTATTTCATTATGTTTATTTAGAATTAAAAATCTAATATCTTGATGGTTTTTATATTTAGTCAAATATACATATTATAAGTGCGTAAAAGAAAATAATTTAAAGATGGTAGAGCCATAATTTATCTGCAGCGAGTGTGGTAAAATTTGCTAAAGGTTTTAACGTCGTATTAGAACACAAGTGGTATGGTTTAATGAAGATATTTGGAATCGCAAATTGTTCGATAACTTTATTTAATTGAGTTTAGAGACAATAAATAACAATTTAGTTTTTATAAAAAATGTCTCACTGGTAGAGACCATAGTGCTTACTTGAGCAAGAATGTTAGCAAGAGGTTGGTAAGTAGTGAGGCTGTGATTAATGTAAATGTGCGGAAGGTAAATTACCACATAATTACAGGGCAACAGGAAGGGCACGCAGCTTATCCTGCACATTTGTTAGGTCATATTCAGTGATGACCTTTTGCGACGTGAACCTGATTCTTTTTCTCTAAGTAAAATCGAAATACCAACGAGGCCATTTCATTCAAAAGGTCTCTAAGGCTAGATCTTCAAAGAAAGTGGGGAGAAGTGAGAAAGTGAAAATGTGTTGAAGATATATAGCTACAGAACCTCCTCAAGGCATTGAGAAAAACTGCGAAAGTTTCAGCCGAAAGAGCAAAAAAACGCTCCAGGTCTCAGCATCAGTAAGGGTTCCGATGCTACATATCTCACATCCTCTTTGGGCACGTAGAATGATATAGAAAGAAAGGAATAATGAGGAGTGCAGTAAAAAGAGGAAATGGCGGGACAAATACGGAAGTTTATAAACCACAACTTAGAACTAGAGCCAAGAAGGAAGGAGTGAACCTATTCTCTCCCTTTTTGACCCCAAAGACTGATCAATAGATTAAACCCTTAAATTTAGCCGCAGGCAGAAACAATAAGTAAGAAGGGGCTTGTAATAAAAAAGTGGATAAAAAAGGTGTAATGGAAATGCCTAAAGAAATAAAGCTCAGTTAATCGAAAATCACGTCACAACATAAGTTAAAAACACCATTATTTTTTCTACAGCTACTTACAGCATGAATAGAGCTGTACAACTCTAACGAATATTTAATTACAGCTGTAAATTCAAATTTTGCGTTCTATCTTCCTGTTATGAAAGACACGTGAAATATAATCTTTTGGAGACTAATATTTAATTACCTTCAAATTAACTACGCAGATTCTCTCTCCCATCTGTACAATAAATCATAAATAAGAAAATCAAGTTTGGACCCTAATTATCTATCTAAATAAGGCTCATTAAATCAGAGGCGCTACTGTCAAATCTGTTAATGAAGACCTCGCAGTTTAATAACGGAACGGGATTTATTAAACCTAAAAATTATGATGGATGTTACGCTTGAATTAAATTTGAAGATCTCCTCATTTAATTAACAAAAGGTGAAGGGAAAAATATGAACGAAGAAGAAAAGTGGAAGCCTTAAGTTGTGAGATAAGTTTCCCTGTTTTTAGGTTGGTGTTAAGGCGACATGGAAGAAGCAGCATGGATACAATGTTTCTAAGGTCCTTACTTCGGATTTTGGCTTAAGAGCTGGTATAATGGCCATATCTTTGGTATTTAATTTAAGCAATAAAGATTCACTCTTTAAAAGGTATGTAGCTACTTTTGTCCCATACATCGTTGAACAAATCTTTCGATGTGATAATGAAATAAAAATGAAGATCGGCATCGGCGAAACAATCACTAGTAACCCCAAAGCCACCACTTTTCTCCTCAACCGTTAGTAAGAGGAGAAAATTCCTGGCTACTCTTAATTTAAGACCAGATGTAGGACGTAATATTTTGATCAAACGAAAATAGCTCAGCTCTTCAACTGGAAATTGAGGAGAGTGTCCATACAAATTGATTGCTGGAGTAAAGTTAGTTTATAATAGCCATCAAAGACTGTGCGGTCCACTCCTGCTTCAAGAGCGATTTTTAGTTGCGAGTGACTCAATATCTCATTATGTTGGACGGTTGGTCCCGTTTGGCTTTTATATGTTTAGGTAATAACATTGTAACTAATCGGCCGATTCTAAATTTGAAACCTTTATGTTTTACATTCTCTTTCGAATGATATAATTCCAAGGTCCTCCCAATGTTAGCCCGGGAATTATTGAAAGGTTTGAGGGTCGTAAGGTCATCAATCAAACTAAATGAGAGCACGCGACTTTGGTTAGCAGACCTTGTTACATTAACTATCACTGTATACTATATATACTGGCAAAGATTCCAATGATTACCCACTTTGTAAGGGATTTTTTTTAAATGTAGGTTTAAATCCACATTCACTTGTCCTAATAGTAGAATTATTTTGTAAAAAAATGTACAATTAATAGTAAACAGTATTAAACGTATTTTAGTATTAAACTGTTGTCAAGTATTGTAAACATCCATGAGTTTTGTGCAGTTTCTTTTATATTTCGTTCTCTTACAGTTGTGGCTATTGCCACATACGAGTATATACACCAGCTTGTGTATTTTCTTGACGCAACCTTTAAAGCATTTCTATTTTTTTCGAGATACCAGAATTGCATGCATATTCTGACATAAGACGATGGGTTTGTACAGTGGAAGGACGATATATTTGACGTGTGTAAAGTTATTTGGACAATACCTACGAATTTGTTTTCCATTTTGCACGTATATGTACATTATTTGAAAATTTCCACTTGTTGTTGTCGCACAATCCTAAATCTTTCTCAGGGTCCAACCGACACATGGATATTTCTAAAATGCTATAGAAATTTTTTTACGGGGGCTAACCTGATTTTCTCCCTCTGAGGAGTCTGAGAAAGTGGCAGTGAACATTAATAATGGCTCTTTTACACAAAACTGGGACTAAAAACAGTATATAAGACAGCAGTGAGAACTAACTTTATCAGTTCCGAATTTTGTTACCAGACAGCAGAACATTTTGAAATGAATAATACTGAATTATATAATTAATTTTGAGATTTACCTCTATTTGATCTAAGCGGTATATATTCTATATTGTTAGATAACTCTAGCAGATACAAGTATGACTAAAAAAAATATATAAACATAAATATATGGGTCTGAAATTTGCTCGAGGGGCTTCAGCCTCCTCACTATCGCCTAGATCCGCGCCTGGTCATTTCACCTGCCTGTATTAAAGCCCATCGGACATTTAAAGTGGACAACGGATGATTTATCATTTTTTTTCTTCAAAGCAAATAAATTATCGATAGATACATATGAAAGATTTTTTCATACCAATATTTAGAATTTTTTTAATTCTTTTAAGGTCAATACATCTGTTGACAACTGCCTTCAATTCCCCCCTCCCTTCATTGAGATCCTACTTGTTGATGTGGGAAGATTTCACCAGCTCTGCGCCATGCATAGTGTATTCTGCGTTTGCACGCGCAAGCCTGGCACTCCTCGATAACAGCTCTCACTGCATCCGCACCCGATCTCGCCAGTGCTTATGCTGCCGAGAGACGCTAGTCATATCATTAGTCCTTTGAGTGTAAGGCACAGAAAATCTCGCAAGAGTTAAGAGTAGCTCTCGGCCAGTGACGCCTCTGGTTCTGCACAGGATGCCACCCTTGATAGTAGCACATTAGGCTATTTGTTGCCACGCCTATGCTGCCAAAGCGCCTGGAGTCTTATACTGTATCTTTCTTCAAGGCCAAGCTGGTTGAAGTACTCTGCTGGGTACGAGAGATAATGTATCACGCACGGTTCCGAAACAAAATTGTGACTTATAGCCACGCACACAGCACACAGAGTAGAATCTCTGAACTCCCTGGTTCAGTGGATCTGAAATGCCATGGTTGCTGTGATGGGGGCGGATGTCGATATGATCTTCTGCTGATCTCCTAACTAATTGTCTATTACAGAGAATAACGATCCAATAAAGGAGCCAAAAAGTCTGCGACAAAACCTCCGTTTTGCTCTTCCTCACACTGAGTACAAGGCAGGAATCAATTCAGACCTCCAAGCTGCTTGGAAAAGAAGATGGGAGACGGCCAATGGGAACTTAAAGTTGCGTGCTATCGCGTTGTGATTGTGCCTTTAGACCTGTGCTAAATGCCTCGAGGTTTCAGGTTTTTTGGCCGTGATCAAATTGGGCACATGCGTGGGCACTGCACAATCCAATAGAATGTTAAGTAGATTCTTGTTGAATTTTACACTCTGGGTGATCTTAGCGCACGTTATCAGTCCCGGTACCGTGACGAGCGGCGTCGCTACCACTTGTCTTTTTGCTGAGAAGGGTTCGGGCACACTGACTTGTCGGCAATCTGACTTCTTAGAGGAGGCAGGCCTCCTCCATTTTATTTTAATCTCTTTGGTGTTGGTCGCATCTTTCTGTGCCTGGAAAGGCGAGCCTACCCCTACCCCAGAGCTTTCATCATCTTTCTTCTTGCGTTTTTGCTTCTTGTTTTGTTTAGATTTTTGTTTTTAGCTTAGACTTTCTTTACTCTCGCTTAGCATTAGGCTAAAAAGTAATTTCTATTCAAATTTGATCCCGCTTAGAAAATGTACTACGTATAATTCCGTTTTATACCTTAAGCAAATATAAAGATTATACACAAAGGTTCATTGTTGTTATAATTAAAGTACATAATAAATAAAATAAGGGCCCTGAAAAGATCACTGTAGTACTCTACACGGAACTGAATTCTTAGATAATTCATTTCAATTAATTGCGAGGACTTTTTTGTGTTTTCTTCCTGTTATCCATTTCTAACGCATGAAATTCGCTTACAGGGATCCAGGAGATTTAAGCTTTATAAGCCGAGGTGGAACTTTATAAACAATAGCAAAATTCATTTATATCAGATTTAATGGTCGATATAAATCACTGTTATTGCCTCAACTAATTAGTAAGAAGAATGTTTATTTTAAATTGGTCAAAAGTTTTTGAGATGTTCGTCTGTTTTTCATTATAACGATTGATTTAATTGGCGTATTAATTGAGGAATTTAGACTAATTGACTTTTAGTTTGTAAAATAGTGGCGATTGCACTTTTGAAAATAGGAGTAAAAGCTAATATAAATATTTCTAGAAAAAAACATTCTTCTAGTGTTCTATTAAATATTTTTTCCATGGTCTAACATTGCTATTTTTTCATTTTTTAGTGACAAGTATAAATCATATATGACCATGGTGCTTTGGTAGAATTATGTTTAGCTATTCAAATCCAACATTTCCTTCTTTGATCGTTATGCTAATCAGTGTTAAAGACTAATAAAAGTCATCATTTTATCGACAAATGGAAGATCTTCTATGTTTTATTAAATAAATTCTGAGATAAAATACAATCGTCAAATATTTCAGTCTTAATTTTTGGTTGACTGATTATGTCCTTACCTGAACTTTTGCATGAACCATTGACTTTGTTTGTTGAATATTGTTTTACATATTAGTAAAAGACCTCTCTAATCATTTTGCTTTCTATGGAAGGGAAGTTTGCGTAATTTGCTTTGGTTTGTCTGACAAACTTCATGGCACAACGATTTAGTTATGCATTAGTTAAATATTTGGTAAATAAAATAGACTATATTTCCTCAATAAATTATTATGAAATATGATTTGTTTGAACAATTTGTTTATACCCTTGGCTAACATTGTTTGCAACCAGGTACACTTACTTTATATGCTTGTTTAGGAGTGTCCTAGGAAAGTTTAGACACTGTCTCATCGTGGTCTTGCTCATAATTATGGCCTTTGCAATCTAACTCATCAGAAATCTAAATCTTTCAAAATCGTCTATACTAAAAATTGGAAATCATCATGTGATTTATGATTGGATAATATTTAGCATGATTGTTAAATTGAATTGTATTGTGATTATTTTTAGCGTGAAATATTCCGAAGCGAACTTAAATTTTAAAATTTAAAATTATAGTCAAAACAAGATACATATTTTTGTGTTGGACGATCTATTCTTTATACAAGAAAGCTATCATTGATAAAATATATTAAATTTTGTCCTGTAAGGTCCGCATTGGACACATCAAGCCTATGATCATTGAAATCTCTATTTGAGCGATCTGAGACACTCAGAAATCACATTATCATTCGTGTGATTTTGAGACGAAGGCTGCCCTAAAATGCAAAAAGTTAAGCAATATATCTTAGCGCCAACTCTATCAATAGTTCCATTATATAAAGTCAATTCAACAAGATAGAGCTAATATGTCCAATAAATATTAACCCAACTACCTTTCCTGTCAATACTTTCCTTGCAAAATGTTGAAACCCAAGAGCCTTAAATTCACAGAGAATTTCTTGTTTGTCCACAATATCTGATCCTGCAAATTGCTATTAAATCAAACTTCTTTGCTGAGATATTTAATCTAAAGTCATATAGTTTGTTTTATATACTGAATGAATTTCTGCAGTATATTTTAGCAATGCAGTTATACTCTAATTCCATTCAGTACAAGTTTACGATGCCATATCCATTAGGTCTGCCAGTGTGCTGAATGAAAACAGTTGAGAGATCTGTAGAGCCTGCCAAACTACAGATCATACTCCGTTTAGAATCAATCCAACTGAGAAAACAAGCCTTGTCATTTGTAAAAATAATCACCAAATTTTAGGAAATTTACCTATTCTTCCTTGCAAAGAACTTTTAGTTATCAATATAGGAAACTTTTAGTTTTCATCATTAGCCTCCTTTATTGTGCATGAAACTTCCCGACCTAATACAAAAATATTTTTCAAGAATAAATAGACTTTAAAAATGCAAGCTCAGAGATAGACTGTTGCACCTTAGAATTTAGCTTGCGGATAGCTGTATCATTTTTAAATATGGCACCTGTCATAAAATTCATCAATTTGGTTCCGCACAATCGATCGCTGAACAGACAAACTTCATTCTCGCTCACATCTAGCAGCAAAGCTAAGAATATGTGACTGTTAATTGTGACTATCAGAATTCTCTTCTGCTGGGATTTGCGTAGACTACATGGACGCAAAAATCAAAGGACACTTTAGACGGAGTAGATGCATGATCTGATAACTATTTGTGCTCTCATCCTGTTGAGATTAAATTGCAGTTTGAATCCTTGATAATCATTGCATCCAGTTTACAGAAAGTTGGCAATCTCCTTTTTATGGCAAGGAAGTTATACTACAAGCTTTAGTCAGCTGATGAGGCAACGACACTGAGTTTAACATTCCTGGAATTGAGTTAAATAAATTCTGTTGGTTTATGTATCATAAACTCCTCTCTGTGGTGCCAAATTAGTTGTTATTTCGGAAGGTAATTAATTCATGCTTGATGGAGAAAGTGAGAAAACAAAAGAAAACAACAAAAAAACGCATCTCTGGGAGAAGAGAGAAAATCTGATCAAGTTTTAAGCTTTAAATGGACGAATTTTAAGCTACTATTGACCTGAAGGGAAAAACCGTGCAAAACTCTATGAAATGATTTTTTGATGTTGAACTAACCGAAACAAGGAAGATTAAATTGTGAAGAGGAGAAAAATAAATAATAAGTATTACTACGATGTATTATGGAAGAAAAACTATATATCAACGTTTTAAAAAAACGCAATTCAATCAAGATAGTTTTACCATATGAGCAATATGTTATGGCTCATGATAATTAGGTAACAACAACCTTAAATAGGCCGAACCTTATCCAAATCTAGTAGTAACAAATACAAAAAAAGAATAAACCAGTCATAAAATATTATATATTTAATTAACTTAGGCGAACCTGAACCTAATTTTCACAACAAAACAAACGTTTGACAATGACTCACATTACACTGACCATATAATCAATCGTCTTTGGGGAGAGCTTTCAGAAGCAGACTTTTCACAAGCTAAAAAAGTGGTAGAAGAAGATTACGACACCAATAAAATTTATTATACGGTAAAGCAAACATCATTTTGGATTTAAGCTTTTGTGATAGAACGGTCTGAGGCCGCTTCCATTCAGCCGCTATCACATGTTTAGAAACACATTGGTACTCCCGTGCATCTGCGAGAGAAAGCAGAGCGCGTTATCGCCACCTTAGCCAATATTTAATCAAGGAGGTTCATTCCCCCGTTTCGCCTCCATAGGTCGATCTTGCCAGATTGAGTTAGGCTTATGGGCAGATAAGGTATTTTCCTAGGCGCGACTGGGGCATTCCCCCAAAGCCTCCAACTGAAATGTCCCCTACGTCAAGGGGATGGTTCGACTATTTATATCATAGCTTTCCCGATTGAAGCAGATCAGATCAGATCCAGATTATCTTCGCGAGGCATCACGCCGATCCGGTCTCCCTTGTGCACCATAGGAGCTCTCTACCTCGAGATCCACCATTATTGTCCAGAAGAGGACAATACCCCTTGAGTGCCAAGGTTCGTGCCTTCGAGACGCCAAGTCCACAAGGCCCCCTTGTTGTTCAGAAAGAGAACAACGTTAGAACAGCCATTGTTCTTTAAGCCCGTTCGTCAAGATACGATTCTCATTCCCAAGACATCACGTCAGGATAATTTAATTCCCCCCTTTGTAACGTTCTTCAAGAGAGCGCTTGGTTTCAACAATAACCTCCATTGTTAATCTAGAACATCCTCGATTTGCTGTCACAAAGATCGCTCGTACCTCCGAGCCCCACTTTGCTCTCATTCTTAGAAGATAGTCCTTTCCCTTCGCTAAGGACAACCCCCCGAAGAACCCTTCTACTGGAAATCGCCAGTGGACCGAAGATTCCTTTGCATCGTCTTCCTCTGCACAACAACTTTGTAATTACGTAAGCTGAGCATTACCTTTAATTACCTAACCTTTTGTCAACGCTACCCTGTGCTTTAAATGGTTTAGCGAACCATCCCCCCCCCCTTTAATTTTTATTTGTTTACCTTTTTAAATCTCTCCAAATCTTAATCCTCGGATTAGTCAGATTTTCCCACGACCCTTTTCATTCTCCGTTTATGTAAACATTTTCTTTTTGTGTGTTGTTGATAGTTTAATTAATAAAACTCTATTTTATTAATGATAGCCATATTATTATCCTTGAGCTCAGTTCCACTTCTTAAGCATATTGAAGATAAATAACCTCGGTCAATCAGATTACCACGCACTCGAAATATTAGAATAATTCCCTCAACGAATAGTTATATATGATATATCGTTGAAAGCCTATTCTACGACAGCTTTCTATTAGTGTCTCTGAAATGACTACCGGATATATTTTGATGTAGATTTAAAATTTTATCATTTTCTCTATCTAAGTATCACGGGTCACGTGAATCTAGATTCAGGATTAATATTTGAGAATTAAATCGACTCTCACCTTCGATCCACATATTCACTACTGCTCTTTTATATCTCCACGCATCTCAGTGCATCGAGCGAGGGAAGAATTCTAATTGGATTCAAAAGGTAGTTGCACTCGTATTTGTTCAAGATCACTTGACTCAGTATTTTACATTCAACTTCAGGGAATAGTCAACTCACTGCGAATTTCAACTGTAAGATTTTGAAGGAAAAGATTTTTATCATTCTATTAAGGAGAAGTGATACACAGTGACAGAATCTTCATACAAAAAATTACCTTTTCTTGCCAACTCTTGGGACTCTTTTATTATTGTTGGAAGCCAAAAGTCTTTTACGCGAACATTCTCGTCCATTTTTTCCGCGAGGACTGAGGAAACAAATGCCCAGCCTGTAGAACTTATATGACCTCTATATATATTATGTCGATCAAATTTGACATTGGATGGTATTACAGCATGCCCTGCAGGAATCCTGTAAACACGAACTGTGAGATTGGAGGTACTGAACTTGATTGTGTCCGCAGATTGGAATGCTGTCTCGAATTGTCTCATGATATAACCAAATAGTGTCGACTCACGTAGTTGAACAAATGGAATGTGTAAGTGGATTGTATCACCGGATACATCCATAATTTGAAAACTTATATTTACACGATAATCACCATCTCGGATCTATTGGAGATTTCATATAGGTCGTGAAGGCTCACGCACTACTCTACCAACACCAGCTTCTTCTGGATTCTCCACGATTACATGATATATAATAATAAGATTTTCATATCTGTTTTCTCTTATTAGCGTAATTTTTGCACAGGAACGATTTTCTTTCGGCTGTTCTTTTGATAATCTAAAAATGGGGAAAAATAATATATATATAATTATCTGAAAGAAGTTTACGTATTCATTATACAGAAGGAAAGCATTAGTGACAAATACGTACTTGGACTCCACACCAGCGATCCCTTCGCTAGATAAAAGATTGGATAAAGAGGAGTGAGTTACAAGGAGTTACAAGGCAAAAAAGTACCCTTGGAGACCTTACGGTCCATTCAAAGAGGGTACCTTTAGACTAGCAATCGAGTAGGCACATGGCTGCTCAATTGTTTTGCGTCTCTAAACGGCCACTTTTCAAGACTTTGTCTAGTCTTGACTTGAACTGGTCAGCAGATTCATTGTTGACAACTTCCACTGGAAGTGCATTCCACTCACCGCAAATACTGTAGGTGAAAGAATTTCCTACACAGATTGATGTTGTAACGCTTCAGTTCAAGTTTGAAGCCGTGATTGCGTGTTCTGTTCTCACTCAGTGTGAAAATATCCCGGTAGTCAACATTGTCGATCCCTCGAAGTATTTTGAAAACTTCGATAAGCTGACCACGCTGTCTACGGGTTTCCAGCGAGAACAGATCTAATTCCCTTAGTGTATCCTCATAACTTTTATGTTGGATAGAGGGAATGAGTTTGGTTGCCCTAGCTTGTACGTGTTCCAACCTTGCGATGTCCTTTCGAAATGAAGGACTCTAAAATTGTACGGCATACTCCAGGTGCGGCCGAACGAGGGAGTTGTACAGACAAAGTACTATCTCATTGTTACGGTATCCAAACTGGCGCTTTATTTAGCCTAACATCCTTTGGGCTTTCTTCTCTGCCTCGATGCACTGTTTCGAGAACTTGAGGTCACTAGTGATAGTTACACCCAAGTCCTTCTCAGTGTCACTCGATTCAAAAGCAGTAACTTTAAGGATATACTGAGATTGGGGGTTTCTGTGGCCGATATGCATCACTTTGCATTTGTTCACGTTAAAAGGAACTTACCACGTGTCCGACCACTCCCCAATCTTCCTAAGATCTTGCTGCAGGCGGGCATGACTTCCATCCTTTGCAACGTTCATACTAAGCTTGGTATCGTCGGCAAATTTTGAAATCTTAGCAGCCATGTCACTGTCCATGTCGTTGACGTAGATGATGAATACTAGTGGTCCCAGGACAGAACCTTGAAGCACCCCGCTAGTAACGGGCATACACTCAGAAGCCTGTCCATTCACCACCACCCGTTGCCGTCTGCCGCTTAGCCAGTTCTCGATCCAGCCGGCTACTTTTCCGTCTATGCCCAGCGCTCGCACTTTCTGGAGAAGGCGGCGGTGTGGTACGTTATAAAAGGCTTTCTGAAAGTCTAAGTACACCACATTTACCGCCTTGTCCTGATCGTGCTCACTGAACACGAAGTAAACATCTTTTCTGATGGTCTATAAAGAAAGAAAACATCTTGAATATAGTTATCTAAAAGATGTGGGCTCATTCATTATAAAAAAGCAAAGCATGAGTGGAGGAGGTATGAAAAAATTTTTTTTTTGAGAGAGGTTTGGCTTATAGTTATACGAAAGAAGCTGTATCATTCATTGTACATAAGAAAAGTATGTCTGAAGGAAGTGTGAAAAAATTGAAATTTATGTCCCCATGTACTTCCTCGATCATTGGGCCGACGTATAGCGGAAAACCCCACTTTCCTATATCGTATACTCAAAAATAGAGATAAGATGTTTACTCAGCGTGTTGATAGAATCATCTAGTGTTATATTGTGTGTCAGAAAGATTATGAAGAATCTAAAAACGAAGGGATGTTTCATGGAGGGGTGTATGCTGTTTCATCTCTAGATGGAAATAATCATACACTCCTTATTTTAGATGACTTAACTCTTTTTGATAGATAAAAATATATCAGAGATATTTACAGTTACTTCCCACCATAAGAATATCTCTATAATCCTAGTGGCTCAAAATCCCTTTAATAAAAATTCTTATGTGCGCGATATAGCCTTAGATTGTCACGATTTAGTTTTATTTAACCAGAGGAGAGACATCTCCCAGATAAATATATTTGCTTGACAAATAATGCCTGGTTAACTTAAGAGCTTCATGAAGATATATAAAGAATCAGTATCAAAACCTTATGGCTACTTGCTCTGCGACTTCAGTCCGAGTAACACTGTACGATTTATTTTACGGACGGGTATATTTCTAAACGAAATCGAAAACGTGTGTTTTAGAATGAACCATAAAATGAAAAGATACGTGTATCTCTTTCATTCGTTCCCTACACTTTCTATAAAGATGAAAAAATCAATCATAGGATGCATAGATAGTGATTTTGTCAAGTATGCATGTGAAATCTGTCTTAATCTAATAAAAGGTAATGTTCTGATGGCAGCATCGCAAAAACAAAATATATCACGATTTAAACGATTGATACGTATGCTAGCTCAGAAAATAATAAATCAACGTGGAGGATCGTTCTACCAATCTTATTCTCTGTTATAACACCTCTTTTCTCCAACCTTCTAAGATGAATAAATTTATTCTTCATTCAGAAAAAGAGAGAGAGAGCTACCCTCAAACTTAATACCATCTCAAGAAAGACTTATTTTTGGAGAGAGAATTGACTACTATACTCAATAATTCACACATAATACCAGATAAACGTATTATACTTTATCAGAACACGTTGGAACATTATTTAAAACAGTATGATAAGGTTGTAAACTCACCTCCCGCTACTGTTAACTAGAATAATAGGGATCAAATAAACGAATATGCAGATGAAGTACTAGGAACACTGGAGCCTAATGTTCGTGAAAGAAATAAAATAATTTATCAGACATTAAAAAATACAGAAGGATTCAGTTGAGATAATAATGGAGTGATTACAATCTCCAAATTCACACGAATACTTACGCGTAAGAAGCTATGTCTCGATTTCAGGTGAAGCCAATTATACAACAAGAATATAAAATTAATATATTCAGCCTTTGGAACATTCCTAGAACAAAATTCGGTTATGTTATGCTACAGTGATCTTAGATAATTCCTATGGAAGAACACGATATAACAATAAACTATTCCTTAGTGAGGATTAGTTGTGGCTAGTGTCTGCTTCATTCCACAGGTTTAAACAGGAAAATTTCCCTTATGTTGATCGTTTGATGAAGGACTACCGTGTAAAGCAGTAAAAGTGTGTAGTGGAGGCAAGCCCTAGCAGTCTATTTCCTAGTATCCATTTCGGTAGTTACTGGAAAAGGGATGAAGAGTTCATTCCGACACGATTTAAAAATGCGCTGTACAATGAGTATGAAGTCAACACTTTGCTAAAACTTGAAGACAAGTTTCATCAAAGTTTTAGTCAAATGAAATGCTTACAGAATGTGGTTGATGTCTGTTATCTTACATTCAACGATGGACTTTATTAATGGCGAAAACGTAAACCCACCATCACAGAAGTTGAGTATATAAAAAAATATATCGTTTGATGAGTTCCACTGTTTTCTCAACAAGAGGGGGAACAGTATCGAACTTGTGAAAGAATTTGTCCTCAGGGATCTTCACGACTACATCTCCATTACGTGTAAAGAAAATTTAATAGAATATCTATTTATCAATCAGTCTCACTATGAAAGTCCAGATGGTGGAGTGTCACCAGTCTGTGTCATCAAGACTTACAAGAAGAAAGTTCAAGTTTACCCAAGATAGAAATAATATTTTATCATAGCACAATTCTTTAACAAATATGTTTATTCAAATACTGGATCATATATAAAAATCTTCTGATATTAATTTTAAAAAATATAAGGTTAGATTAAAAATAAACATTGATCATTTTTACCCCTTACATATCGAATACCTATTTCTCGATTCGATTAATCCAGCTCTTTTGATTCAGGGAATCAGTAAATGTATACGAAGTAATAAGGTTGCGAACATCAATGAAAGTCTAATTGAAATTATGTATTTTAATCTAGATGTAAAATAAAATTAGATCTTAAGATAAGATGTCTTTTCATTGAATAGTAATAGAAGAGTGTAGACTAGTCAGATAGTTGGTAGAAATGAACCGTCGATTGTTACGCTTATATATATCCCCGAGTCTACCAACATCTTTCGGTGGAGTAAATCGACTACACCAATCTGTAAAAAAGATCGCCAAAAGATCTAATGTGGAAAGCTTACTCCCGGGTTTGGATAGCTATACATTACATAAACCCGTTTGAAAAAGATTCAAGACCAAACACATAAAAGCGCAAGGCTCTAACGAGATCTGGCAACTAGATTTAACTGTGATATCCAAATATTAAAGTTTTAATTATGGTGTACGATACACACTCTTTGTAATTGACGTATATTCTAGATATTTCTGGTTAATTCCCTTAAAGCAGAAGGCGGACCAGGTAGTGTCAAATGCTGTAAGAAATCTCATGGAAGAATCCGGATGGATTTCAGGTTATATATGTTCTGATGATGGAGGAGAGTTTAAAGGAGATAAGCTGAAACGTTTATTAAGCGAATTTAATATCGGCATTTATCATGTTTACTCTCTAAACAAAGCTAGTCTTGTAGATGGTGTACAAAGAACAATAAAAGAAAGACTTTTCAGATACTTTACTTTTAATAATACCTGAAAATTCATCGACGTATTAGATGATTTTGCAAAGGATTATAATAATTCTAGACATAGAATGATTGGGAACACACCGTTCAAAGTTATACACGATGTTGCTATACCGAAGCAGAAAGCTGAAGGTAAATAAAAGAGGTTTCTATATAAGATCGGTGATTATGTTCGAATATCACACGTTTCCAGTAAATTTAAAAAAGGTTACGAAATAGGGCGAATGAGGAAATCTACAAGATATATAAAATTTCAAATGTATTAGCCCCGTATTATATTGAAGATTTAAAAGGAGAACATTTTGAAGGTGGGGTTTATGAAGAAGAACTACAAAAATGAAAATTTGACTTTCGTAAGATATATGTAGTGGAGAGGATAGTTAAAGCGAAAGGGCATGGAAAAAACAAGCTATATTTAGTAAACTGGAGAGGGTATCCAGAATCGTTTAACTCATATATCAAGGCATGTGATATCACCCTAAAATCTTGAGCAAATACATTCCTAAAATTATATTTAGGTGAGAGATTTGGAAGGTTTTATATCAGTTGTGAAGATGGAGCCAGAGAGTTTTTATGTGACCCTTCCTTCTTCGTCCTCCCTGGATGTTTGCCCTGAAAATATCTGATCTGACTATAGATCGAGTTGCACAAATCCATAATAACAAATTACAGGGAGTATGAAGTAGGTCTTTTTGAGTTTTAATTTACAGGGAATATCTATAATCTTACTAAGTCTACACACGCAAATCAGAGTCTATCGGAAAATCGCGGAAGTAAACAACTATGCTTTAAATACTATATTGGCAAGAGGAAAGATAACAAAAATAAAATAAATTGACTGTGCTTATGATGAGATATGGATAGACGCCGGATATTACAAAAATGAAAAAGCACTCATAGAGAAAATGAATCTGAAAATGAAACAGAAATTATCATCTCAAGATTTAATGTTTCAATCTGACAGAAAGCAACGGAAAATGCCTACTGATTATATATTAATGCTCACTTCAGGTTCATTGCTCATTGTGAAAAGGAAAGAAAATCTATTAATTCATCTGTAAAAAGAATTTTCCACTATAATGAAAAGATCTATCAGATACGATATCCCCAAATTAAATCATTGTATAGCGTTCAATATAGATTTTACTGCTCTTATATCTCATCCGAGATCATGTTACATTTACTCTAACCTTGTAGGCTATCAGTTAGTAAGCGGAACAAAGTCGAGGCTGATGAGAATTATTTATCTTTCTTTCAATGATGGATCATTCAGTATAACTTTTGTTAATCCACACTATCTTAATCTAAGCTCTGGGGACTTGAGATTAATTTATATTTATATAAGAACGGTTGAAGGGGAAAAATGTCCATTTTTGGGGGGTCATTTGATCATAAAACTATACATTAAGAGTAAACATTAAACGATAATTAAAAATGTTGAATAAACCACGCGTGTTTAAAGGGTTAAGAGCCTAGAGGTGATTTTTTTCTTATTTATTTAAAGGGCTATCTGGTGACTAAGCCTAGAGGGGACATGGTCTTGGATCTTTCTTCTCTTTCCTATTCAGAAATGCAGCACCATATCCAAAGAGTGGTGCTCATTATCTAGGAAAGAAGGCTATTTCAACCGGTTTCGATAGTGTTCAGGATATTGTGCATGGAAAGAGTGCGAAGCAAGCTCTGAGAGACCAGCTAGGAAGGATAAAAATAATATAACTAAAGATACTAGACAGTATATTAGAAGAAAATTAAAATCTGAGAGGGATAATGAGAGGAAATCAGAAAAAATAGATGTAATAAATAGGCGAAAATCGATGAATCAGAAGTTGAAGAATAGAAGAAAGTTGAAAATAGATGATGATGATGAGGCTAGGGATTTTTTTTCTCATAATCTAAACCATCAGACATTCAATAGATGTTCTCATTAAGATATCAATGGCTGTAAATCTTACACGTGTAAAATGAATGTGCCTAATCCAACAAGTGATATCTGTTCAAAGACAGAACTCGATTTTTTTACTGTTCCACCAACCAAAACTTCCATCGTTGAGAGCAATTATCAGTCTTACTCTTCCCTCAGCAATATCTCTTCCGAACTGACACCCGTTGAATATTACTCGTAAGTATCTGGTAACTGAAGGAATTATGTAGGCCCTAGTGTGGTTTATCTTTATATTAAAGCAAGAATTGTGAAGTCAAACGGAAGCCAACTTCTAGATGGGGAAAATGTTGATATTTATTTAAATGAAACATCTGTAAATTCGATTGGAAATAATTACCCCTTCTGTGCATATTTAGAGACCCTGTTGAACTATACTGAAGAAGAAAAATCTACTTTTCTTTCCACTGCAGGATATTACTCTAGTAAAGAAAGTATAGAAAAAAAATATAGCAGATCTCAGAAGAAACTAATTGATGTATATGGAAAATTACACGCTGATTTCTCCTCACAACATAAGCTGTTAATTAATGGAGTCTCAATAAAGATAAAGTTATCAAGAGTATTTTCTTTACATTAAAAAGTCCGTCTTTCAGCATCAGCTTATCTAGAGATTAAAAATAGGTTGCTTAAATCAAACGCTAAGAACCCTATCACACAAGTTCGCATGCGAAACTTAACAATTGTTAGTGGAATATCAAAAGGAGTGTGGTTAATATCTTCATGGGTCGAATACCTACAAGCATAGTTATAGGAATGGTTGATCATTCTGCATTTTCTGGTAGTTTTGATGCATCACCATTTGAATTTAAACCTTATAATGTGAATCGCATCACTATCTATATAAACGGAAAGGAAATTGGAAGAGCATTTTTATTAGACTATTCGGACGACAGATCCAGTTGCGTCAAGGACTTTTTGCTCGTTATATAACGGTATAAGGTGTATTGGAGGTGGACAGAGAATTGGACTTACGTATGAACAATTTATAAAGAGTAAAAATATTTATTGTATTAACATAAATCAGGACAAGAGTACTACTTGTCTTAGAGAATGCGCTAATCCTTTATGAGGAAGAATAGCATAACGCTCCCAAGTTTTTCCCACCTCCCTTTCTGGTGGCTGGGTTATCAAACCTTCCCCTTCCGGACCGATATCTGATGGTCTCCCTCCGGACGAAACCGCCGGCCATTTCAACTAACTACCGAGTCCCTTCCTCGACTAGTTATCGATCGATGGGAGCCCATCTTCGCTTTCGATGGTTGTCGTAAGTTTATAAAGGACGAAATGGAGTAGCTTGACATCTAATCTACTTCCGGCGCCCTGAGAACCTCCCCCGAGTTTCGAGTATAAAAGATGAATTCTTTTAACCCTCAGTAGTAGAGCTTGCACAGCGTCTGGTGGGGCAGGAATTGCCATCTATCTCGTTGTAGTGGTAAATCGTTGAATCACCAAGTCTTCAGAGAGGAGAGCGGTCCCAGTTTAGGAGGCTCCTTATCCCGTTGGTCTGCAAGTTAGTGCGGACCCAAGCTCGTACTCACGTTCAGAGCCGAAGCTACAAACAGCCTCACTCTGGATTCCTTAGCGAGAAAACTACTTCCGGGCTTTTCTCCGTGACCTTACGCGTCGATAGGTCACCTTGCCCATCCCCCTCACAGAGGTACACAAGCTTCCATGGAGTTTTCGAGCGTGAGGTCCTCTTTAACATGACACTCTCGTCACCGCCTTCTTTCAGCAGAATCGTGACTGAAATGTAGGATCAATACGGTCCCTGGAGAACCTACCTCATCGTCTCCACCCCTTATCTCACCACCTTCACTCACCAGCGCCACCCGAGCATCAGGCTCCAAGGTAACTCTTCCCTTTCGCATTCCCAACTTCACCGCAAAGCTTACCAACATTACAAGTGTATAGGGATTTAAATAGTGAATAGCTATTTACAAACCAAGTGAGATATCCGAGATTTACCCATTAATTTATCTCTCGAAGAACCTTATTTGTATATATATTTATTTTTCTTGTTTAATATTCATTAAAACTTTATTTTCATATTGTTGTGTATCTAACTTCCTTTAGGTCGCTTGCTGGCAACAGATTATTCCAATCCCTCCGTAGCCAATCTCTAAGCACTCTTAGCCAACAATAAACCCATTCATGGCACGGGCCGAACGAAGTATAAGGAGTAGTACGACTACTCCTCAGCATTTTGGATAAATGGATATATATATATATATATATATATATATATATATATATATATATATATATATATATATATATATATGAATCAGGTAAAATTCCATCCCCACCCTCGGCCTATTCCTCGACACTATACAACAGAGAACATTATCAGTACAGTTACAGTTTAAATCTCCATTAATAGAACCCGTCTCCCTTGTTATATATGCAGACTTTTAGTCTGTTATTTACATAGTAAGTCTAGGAATGTATTGGTTTATTCTTAATAAAATGAATGCAGTAGAAATAGAAGAACTATTGTATCGAGATAAAACTACAAAACGAGTTTTTCATTGATGTTTTGCAAAAAACACTGATCTATCTTACTTTTTAAACTGCCAGCAACTTAATAATTAATCTAGGCAGCAACCATAGACCTGGTTCTCAATGGATCGCTTTGTTTGTTAGCAAAAAAAGTATGTATTATTTTGGCAGCCTATCTCTAGGGTTCCAGAATGATGTTCATATTCGTAAAAACTTTGTAAAAATCAATACATTTATTATCTTCAATCTATTTAGAGTTCAAAGTTACTTTTCAAACTCATGTTGTTTGTTTTGTGTCTATTTCATTCAACAAATGACAAACGGTTAATTATATCCATCTTTTATTGAGCATTTTGATTTATATAATGATCAAAGAAACGAAGAAATCGTCGTAAAGGATACTTTTAATAGAATGTAAAGAAAAAAAATGGATCCTGTACACTCAATAAAATTAATTGTGTATCGTATTGACAAATTGTATATATATATATATATATATATATATATATATATATATATATATATATATATATATATATATATATAATGAAAAACTCACAAAGTATCACGTGAGGGTAGCAAATGAATTCAAAGTCTTGCAGGAAAAAATGAAATGGTATTTCCAAGTACTTTCAAACTTGATTAAGTTGCTTATCAAGGATAACCACAAGAAATACTATTATATTAGAGGTATATATACGAAAGAAAAGTATGAAAGACCGCCTCATAAGCAAGAAATGATTGGTGATTTCTTCTTTTTGAGGCGGTCTTTAATACTTTTCTTTCGTATATATACCTCCCTTTGGCCTGCTTTGTTTTTAGCACTAGGGAACAGTATGTGTTGTCTTCATCATGCTCCTCGTGCTATTTTATTATTTAATTCATCTCCTCTTTCTTTCTGTGTTTTTTTCAATGATTTTATGGCTCTTTTTTCATTTATTTTGTTTAATGTCATTTTTTCGTTTCGTTGTGTAAATCTTTGTTTTTTTTTCTCTAGTCGTCGTGTATATTCTATATATTTTGCATTCTTATTAGATTGCTTCTTAAAACCGTATACATGATAATTGTTGGATATATCAAAGTTGGTTGGATCATTTCTTGGTAAATCTTTCACTTATTTTTCAAATTAAGATATTTCAATTTGTAAAGTAGAGTTAGCATGCTTCGTGCCCTGTTTATTCTATCGGTAATGTGTTTCTTGTAACCGTTTTTTGTAATAGTTGAACCTAAAATCTTGCATTTTCCGTTATACCTGTATCACACTCCGTTTAAATAAACGTTGGATAGCCTTTTGCATTTCTTTGCTATAATTTTAAATTTATCTTCGTTGGTTTTGATTTTCCATTTTCTTTCGTAATCGTTCAGGTTTTTCATTTCTGCGGGCGTTATTCTGGCCTGCATCTCTAGGCTCCGATAAATTCAGAGAATTAATTGAGTGAAATCATCCGCGTATTGTATGTTCCCACAGCCCTCCCTACTGGGTGGGTAAATGACCAAAGTATACACAGAATATAGCGAAGGACTTAAATAACCTCCCTGAGCGAGGTTTTCATTAAGCTTGAATCTTTCACCTTGGTAATTCCCCGTGTCTCTCTAAACTTTAAATGATGTAAGTGGGTAGGTGTGGATAGGGGACAAAGAAAGGGTGTAGGGACAGATACAGCTGAAATTAGACAAGTAGCGCTTAGAGAAAGAAGTGTGGTATGGTGTAAAGAGTTATTAAGTGCCTAGTGATATTTTCTTGTTTTGTGGTTCTTTTGTTATCTTTAGGATAGTTTATATTATTATGGCGTTCAAACCATTTGTCTTCTATAAAATTAATGTTTTGGAATTTGTTATGTGCATTGCTGTTGTAGTAAAAAATTACTTTAATCATTTTAGTATTATGCTTAGTGTCTTGGTTTTTTTTTGTATATCTTATAGTGAGTGTGTATAGTGTCTTTTGTATTTTCTTTAAAGTCTTCTTCGTTATAGTTGGGTCTCCATCCGTAAATTTGCTGTCGATCTTCGATGAATTCTTCTAGAAATTGGTGAGGTTTCGTAATTAGGTTTTCTTTTCTTGATTGGTTTTATTGCAAATGGTTTAGGTAAAAACCATTCTTATTCTCATTCGTAGAACGGCACTTCTGCCCCGCAGATAAATGCCCAGCCGAGCTCAGAAATCTAGCGCGACTTATACTTCTTCTTTTCTGGTTAATCATTTGACGATATCATGGTTCAATTCTCGACTAACTAGTTCCTGCATATTCCTTGTACGTTCTTCTATGAAAAGGTTAATAGGACTTAACCCCACCTCCTGGTGCAGCTCTTCCTGGCGTCTTCTTGCTGGC
The DNA here is from genome assembly GCA_963969495.1 of Ceratothoa steindachneri. Lineage (NCBI taxonomy): Eukaryota > Metazoa > Arthropoda > Malacostraca > Isopoda > Cymothoidae > Ceratothoa > Ceratothoa steindachneri. The sequence goes on along the minus strand of OZ018317.1, from coordinate 11,431,527 downwards.
ATGAGTGTTTACATACATTTGTTCTGCACTACTTGTAGTTTCCTCTTTTGTATCTTCGAGAGACACGAGAGGACGGAAATGGGGTATAGAGGTGTCACGGAGATTTTTGAACATTTATAGAGTTCTGACTGCAGCTGTGGCCTTGGTGATTCTTTTATGGACGTGCTCCCTATACCCGGTTGAAGTAATCTTCATTCCGAGTACATTGCACTCCGTTGTGTAAGGATAGCGTTTATACCCAAGCCTGACATCGTATAGTAGTCTTCTGCCTATGGAGACTACTTTGAACCTTTTCTGGTTCGTGCGGATTTTTCACCGAGCCTCGTAGGTGTTAAGGTTTTCACTTTCTGTTGCTGTAATACGAGCTTGCCAAGCCAGAGTCCTTCATTGACAAGTGATTATTTGGGTGAAATCATAGGCGAATTGAATGTTAAGACAAGTGTGCCTCACAAAGGCTGAGACATCAGCAGTGTAAATCAAGTAAAGAGTGGGGTACAGGCACCTCCATTTTGGAGGCCCGCAGTGAGCAGAAATTTTGGTCAGTCCGTTCAACCTAAACTGATATACGCCGCTCTTTCCATGACATAGTCACAGAAAGTTCTTTCTAAGTTATTAATTAGGCCCAGTCGTAAGATGTTGTACTGCATTCCCCGCTGCCCCACCTTATAAAACGCTCTTGATACATCCCGACAAAGAAATGTCTACGTAACTTCTTTCCCGTTTTGCTTGGGCTAGCTTTTCCGTGATGACATTAATCACCATCTCTGTACTTCGCTTCCTCATAAACTTGAATTGGTATGGGTTGTAGAGGGAGTTATTCTCCCCGTGTGTCTTACGTCATACGTCTTGAAAAAGATAGAAAAACAAAAGTATATGTAGATTCGAAGTAGAATGGATAGAGTTTGTTAGGTAAAAGTGGGGAAAATGAAAGGTTTGAGTGTTGTGCATAGGTGCTGAGTTACCAACCATCTCTTGAGATGCTTTTTTCGAATTGTTTCTTTTTCTTTAGTTGTTAAGTAGTTGAAGAGGCCTCCAAGCTTCTATTATATTTGTGTTTGTTATCTGTTAATATTCGTGTCTTTCGCAGTTATGCTTTCTTCTTTATAATTTTAACACTGTACCGCTTATCTAAATATCGGTTCAGGTTGTTTAAGTGGTTTCCCACTTCGGAAGTTCCTCTGTTTGTTCTTCTATGTTCTAGAGGAATGTCTATAGCTCACTTTCTCTCTTTGTCTATTATCTCGTCAAGTCTTTCCCGCACTCTAATTGCTCTGATGTGTAGGACTATATTAATTGGATTCATCTTGACCTTACGATGTAAATTCGCTTGTCTCCGATGTTCTATTCTTCTATTGTTTGTAATAAGTAATACCCCACTATTTTGGACTCTTTGGAGTTTGACCATGTTTGTTTTGTATAGCTTGTTTATTGGTACTCTTGGATACAGGAATAAATATTTGCATAAGGAATTGTCTATCTTGGTTTTTTTTGCCCCTATTTAAGTTCTTTAATTGGTATAATTTTGCTAGGCGTGATTTCGAAAGATTCAATCTTTCTTTCGCATGTTTGTTATAATCCTTCTTTGCTTTTTTCATGCCAAAAACTTTTCCCTCGGCATGTTATCTGTATTCTTCGTCATCACCACTATTCTAGACGTTTTATTCCTCCCCATAGGTATTATTGTAAATTTTTCGGTGTTAGTACGTATTTTCCACTTTTTTCATAATCATATATATTTGTGATCTCTGCCGTGGACATTCTAGCGATTGTTAGCGGATGTTTATAAGGGCTATTAGTTATTATAGTTATATCATCCGCAAACTTTAAATAAGTTGTTGATGGAAACAACGGATCTGGTAGGTCCCTTGTGTATATTCTGTATAGAGTAGGACTCAAACATCCACCTTGAGGGACTCCCTGCTTTAAGTAAAATTCTGGTCCTTGGTGGTCTCCTATTTCTATAAGGGCCATCCTGTCTGTAACATAGTCACATAGGACTTTTGTCATGATTGATGATAGGGCTAGCCTCTTTATTTTGAAATTCAGCTCGATTCTCCACACTTTGTCAAAAGTTTGCTTTACATCTCTTAATATAAAACCTGAGTAACTTTTGCTGTACTTTGCTTTAGCCAAAGTTTACACAAGGAGGGCAAATGCCGTATCTGTGCCTCTCCCCTTCCTGACACCATACTGGCATTGTGGAATTAGATCGTTCTCATCTAGATGTTCAACCAGTCTTCTATTTATTAATTTTTCCAGGATTTTCGCTAGCACTTCTAAGAGTATTATTGGTCTAGAGTTACCTGGTTCAGATGGAGATTTGAGAGGTTTAGGCCCCAGAAATAATTTTACCGCTTTTTATGGTATCGAGAAAATACCCCGGACTTATTGTTGCATGAAAAAGGCCTACTAATTTCCTTAGGAAAATATCTGGTGCCTTTATCAGGTTTTATCTTGTTATGCCTGTTTTGCCAGAAGCTCTCTGTTTTGTAGCTTTAATTGTTGCTTTTAGTTTTTCTAGCGTTATTGTCTCGAAAACTTGCACTTCAAGAGACCTTGCAGAAGCTACATGATTTGGTGTTATTTCGTGCTTGTTTTCCTATAGTTCCTGTACTATCCAATCTTCATGATCTCTATCAACGTCTTCATTCTATTTGGTCGTAATGCCGAAGACATTGTTACAGTGTTCCCTAAACATGTTTTCTAGTGGCTCTGGCCCCTTAATTTCTATTTCATTAAGTTTGAGAGTTATATTAGTTTTCGGTTTTAATTTCCCTCTTGCTAAATTTATTTTCTGCCAGAACTTGGTTGCGTTTAATTCTGAGTCAATCGACTCCACGAGGCGAGCCCATCTAGCTACTCTCGCTCTGGTTGCTATCGATAGTATTTCATCCTTTATTATTTCTAAACTCTCTGTGTCAGCCCTTGTGGGGCCATACTGTTAGATCTTTTCTCAAAGTGTCTTATATTCCTTTTCTAGTGCAGCAGTTTGGGCCGTGCGTTTAGGGTAGGAAATTGTCCTATATGCTGTTTCGGCACGTAGTTTTTGTCCGCATTGACAAGTGTTCTTAATAGATTTTCAGTCGAGGTCGTCTATATCTTCTAACGTTGCCTCGCTTAAGTCGGATTGCTGATAGTTAGCGAGTTCTTCTGTGTAGCCTTGCCAGTCTTTATCCTTATAGCTAATCCTTATCGGACATTTTATCTGGATCGGGTCCGGTGACAGAGTTATTATAACCATCTCATGGTCACTGGAAGACGGAGATCCTTTCCCAATCAAATAGTTAAATCTAAATGCTAGTGATACTAGTACTATAACTGGCTTGGTTGCATTTCTTTGCTCGATAAATGTTGGGAAGTCCGAATCGCTTCTCAATCTGATCTTTCCAATTTTATGTTTCTTGTAGCGCTAAGTTTGCCCTTAAAAATTTCCCGCGCCATGATAGGCCAGTTTTTGTAATATTATGTTCACGTAGAAAGACTGAATATAGTGTAGCAATTTGTGAATAATTCCATTTCTGTCCCTTCCCTGAAGATGATCTAACACGGCCGAAAAACGTCTAAGAATAAAGAATATCATTCGAGGATGTTTTTTCTCGCCTAGAAGACCTTGTTATAAAACTTGTAATCAATATAAATAAAATACAAGATAAAATTAATAACGCTGGCACAGCTGTAGACTTAAATAATATATATATATATATATATATATATATATATATATATATATATATATATAACCACTGGTAAAAATAAAGGCAAGCTTTTGACTCCACGAAACAGTATTATAAGCCTCTTTTCTCTATTTTAATTAGACTTCCTCTTATCTGAAGCCGTCTCTAAATTCAGATAAGGAGACTTGTCATTACTTTCTAACTTCGCTTTCTTTATTTATTTTAATGAGTAGCTATAAAGGGACAATTAAATTTATACCGATGTCTAATTACTGAAAATATTACAGAAAAGTTCAATACATGTCATAATTAAGACGAAATTCATAAAGAAAGAGGTGTAGGTATGAAAATAAGTTAAAAATAATGTATAGTCAATACCAGTTAAATTTTAAAGGTTATCATCCTCATTTTTCTTCACTAGAAATTAATTCTCCCATTATCCAAGAGAGTTTTCTTGACTCTCACCATCTATTAATATTATTTTCACTATTGTAATTCGCATTAAAAACTATAATGGAACGCCTAGACGGAAAATAAATATGAATTAGCTAAAGAATACTGACGCTGGGTGCAGGAACAGTAAGACAACGTGAATATGAACAGTTTAGACTGACAAACTTGGTGAAAGAATAAGAGAGCGTTGCGAGAGTGAAGACGAGTTCTGACTCAGTTCGAAGGCCAGAGCATTGCGAACGAGAGTTATGTAGAAATGCTGAAGTATAAGACCGAAGATAGTGTGAACCAAGCCTTTAATTGACAGTCCTATTCAGTCGATGAATGGATCGAATAAGTGATGGCATGTCTCACTATAATTTCTATCATAGACACCCACCTGGGAAGGAACGTATTAAGAATTAAAATTACTATATACAAATAAAATAGGATTACTACAAATGTATACACAAATGAATACCAACATAAACTTGTAAAATAGGCACGAGCATGAAAAGTTTATAATTATTTCCATAATACACACTGCTCATGTCTGCCAACATATGTGACCCTTCTCACTTGCAATTCATATAAAAACAAGGATAAAGGACGTTTGCGGTTTTTTAACCACATCTTTATATCTACTCTATTGACATTTACTATCAACATTTTGCCTGTATGAGAGAAGTAACTTAAATGTATGATTTTGGTAGTAGATTTGGGTAAATATATTTTACTAGGGCAAATAATCTAGTAAAAACAAGCGAACTTTTAGTTAAAAAAAGAATTGGAATATCTGCTCCTTGCTCCACGATAAAGCTTTAATATCGGAATGAGCGAAGTTTAGTTATGAACAAGGGGAAGTCTTACTGGCTTCCAATACCAAATATTGTTATTTAATTTGGTATAACTCAAACAATGAAAGAATTGACTCCTTATTTTTATGTTAATAAAGTCCAACAACCTTCTTAGCAAACTTTGTTGAGAGTTTTTTTTAATTTATCACGGAAACATAAGAACAAGTTCAAACTTCTCTAGAGACATGGGCAATTGACTGGTAGCGTGCGATAGCAAAGAAGAAGAAGCAAAGAATTCACATTATATATTAATATATTTGTAAAATTAGAGATATGAACTCTAACCTCATTCATATATCTGAATGACCGAAACAAAGCTGACACTAATAATGACTTATAACTTAAGCAACGGTGCCCCCAGGCCGCATACGTTGGAAAAGCATGGAAAACAATTGGACCGGAAGTCGCTTAAAGAGAATATCGAAATCTTAGCACACGCCCCAAACCAAAAACAATTGCTTATATTAGAGGCTATATACATAAAGTAAAAGCAGCCGAAACTAAATATTCAAACAAATTCGCAATTCATCTTGCCTTCCTACCCCCCGCCTGCCCCTAATAATAAACCCTCCCCATCATAATCCTGTGACCATTATAGAATCTCAACCGTTTAAAGAAATTCCATTTCCTATAAATGTGTTCGTATAAATGTTAACACAAATAACCACATATATAAAGTTTCTCTATCTCGTTGCGTGGATCATCGATCATGTCTGGTCGTGGCAAAGGAAAAAAAGATAAGGGAATGTTCTGAAGACGACTAGCTAGCCAGACATTTCCCATTTGCTCGTGTAACGGGAAGCTCTTTTTCCCACAATAAGAAGGAAGAAGACCACAAAAAAGGGAGTACCGCTATCTGATGGGGCCCCTTAAGGTCTGCCCCTGACCAAATAGAAGCAGAGGAATTCGTACCAATCGAGGGCTGCTTCAGGTGTTTCGCCGTGAAAAATCACCCAACAAGAGAGTGCAAGGTAGAAGATATCACCTACTCCAAATACTCAAAGGCCGGGCACGGGTGGAAAGAATGCTCATCAGAGAGGCTCAAGTGCATTAACTGCGGCGGAGACCACAATACCATGACTATGAGGTGCCCTGCCCGCAGAGAAGCGATTCGGCTCGAAAAGAAGAAAAGGAGAGAAAGGCAAATCATACGGCGAAGCTGCAGCCGCTGGAAACTTTAGCATGGAAAGAATAGCAGCACCGAAGCTGGTAATGAAAAGTGATGGCAGGGAGTTAATGACCATGGTCATTTTTCCCACTTGACAAAAAGGGCAACCCCGAAACTTTTTCGGAGGAACTCTACCGACTCCTGCAGAAGAACAGGAGAATTAAAAAGCCTTGGTTTCCGCCCAACCATGCCTTACAAGACATACTTAAAAATCAGTTTGCTGACCTGCCCGAATAAAAAAAAAAGGACCTGAAGGAAAAATTGATACCTGCAGAGGAGGACAATTCTAAAGAAGAAAATCCCGATTTAATCACCCAAAAGGAACGGCAAATAGGAAAGAAGAAAAAGAAAACCGAAGGAGAAGTCAGAAACTCCCCAACTACGGAGGAAGAAGAGGACGAAACCAGGGGACAATGAAGGTTGCACCAGCGCTCAGCCACGTTACAGCCCTCATCACGTTAAGCCAGGCCTGCGTCCCTTTCCTCAGGTGGGTGACATGGTTCGTAAAAGATAACCGCCTGTCCACCCACACCCCAAAGTACTGGTAGGAGTCGGTCTAGGCTAGCCTGACTCCCTGGACGCGCAGCTGCTGGCCACAGGAATATAAGTCTTGATGGCCATGGCCGGGACTTCTCTGCCGAGATCTTAAGCCCCAGCTCTTTGCACTTGGCAGTGATGAGGTGGAAACCCTCTTGAGCCCGAGCGAGTTTGTCGCCACGCCCGGTCACAAACAGGGCCAGGTCGTCAGCGTAGCTGAGAAGGATGGATCCTTCCCGATAGGGGAGCGTTACCAGCTGCTCCATCAGCACGTTGAAGACGAACGGGCTGAGGATGCCGCCCTAGGGCGTCCCGTTCTCGAAGGTCAGGTAGTGAGGCTTGTGACCCTGGAACTTCACACGGGCCCGGTGCTGGTGAATGTAGACCTGGAGCCAGCCGATCAGTCTCCCTCGGATGCCCTTCCTCACAAAGGAAGCTAGTATGGCGCGGGGGCTGGCCAGCTCGAAAGCCTTCTCGAGGTCAGGAAAGACTACGATAGTGGGCAAGTTGTTGGCGTAATCCAGGAGGGTGATGAAGCAGTCCACCGTGCTCACTCCCCTGGTGTAGCCGAACATGTAGGGGTGAAGGCTCCCCACGCTCCACTGTAAGCGACTCAGCACCATCCTCTCCGCTGTTTTTTAAGTGCAGCTTCGGAGGAAGATTGGCATGAATGTGGTGGTGTCCTTCGGCTTGGAGATGGGCTGGATGTCTGCGTCCTTCCAGAAGGGCGGCAAACGGCCTGCCAGCCACGACGCGTTGACAAGGGCCAGCAGCGCGGCGTCCCCAGCGGGCCCAGCTCGTCATAGCATGGAGTCTCGCACTCCCTCGGCTCCCACCGTTGTGTCACACCAACGCTTCACCCTGGCCAACTCCTCGAGCGTGAAGGGCTGCCCCGTTGCGTGCGGCTTGTCCCGTGCCTTCCTTACCTCCCCGTCGCGCTGTGAGTGTAGCTGCTGCTGGAGGTGGTGGGAGTGGGGAGGGAGCTGCTCACTGGAACTCTTCGCAGCTGGATTAGGGAGGTGTGTTGGCTGAAAGAGGCGCACCACTCCAGCCACTTTGCCTCTCTGGCGCTCAGGGACACCTGCCACGCGCGGGCCACCACGTCCTGCAGGAGCCGCAGGTTGGTGGCGGTCGGGCGCTTCTCGTACACCTCATGTGGACGTTGACACGGTGCTCGTGCTCCTGGACCTTCTCGTTATAAAATCATCAGTCAGGGAGCCGGCGGCGGTTCGACGCTGTCCTGGGCATGGCTGCGTCTGCTGCACTCTCTATGGCCGCCGTGAGGTCACTCTCCTGTTGGAGCAGGTCCATGGGCGGCACGTATGTGGACCATCACTCGTCCATGGCGGCTTGGAACTTGGCCCAATCCGCCCTCCTGACGTTTTATTGCAGCAGCGGGAGAAGAGGAACTGGCAGGGCCATAATGAGAGAAGTGAGGGGCCAGTAGTGCTCGCTGGTGAGGATGGGGTGGACCTGCCAAGTGGCGCCGGGCTGTAGGTCACCCGACACCAGCGTAAGGTCGAGCCACCCCCCATGGACGTGCGTGGCTTCCCCGCTGTTGAGGAGGCGAACATGCGGGACTTCTTCAAGCCCAGTCGTGTTGGTGCGTGACATAGAGTGCAGCACGGGCTGGTGGGCGTTGAAGTGCACTGCTACAAGGAGGCCATAATGGGATGCGAGGTAGAGCAGTTTCCCTGCCTCCAGCAGGTGCCGCTGGCTCCTGTATACGTTGTATACTGTGAGAGGGAGGAGACCAACCTGCAGCCTCAGTGCCAGGACCTCCACGCCGTCCCCACAGTGCACGTATGCAGCGATCCTCTTGTGCGGAATGGTGTTTCGTATGAGGGCTGCACAGCCACGCCCATTTCCGTCGCTGGGCGGAAGCGAGTGGAGGGTGTAGCCTGCAACACGCCACTCAAAGCCGGCCGGCGTGAGCGTCTCCTGCAGGACAACCAGGTCCAGGTCCTCCTGGAAGACGGCTTGCAGCACCTGGTGTTTCTTAGGGCGGAGGCCCTGCACATTCCACTGAAGCACCCTCAGCGTGGGCGCTCCACCCAGCCCCCGCGCTCGCGCGTGGGCTGGGTGGGCGGGGCTATCACTCCTCGCCTCCATCTTGGTTGTGGGCGTGCGGTGGGTGGAGAGGGTGTTGGGTGGGACCCCTCAGCGTTGTAGATGATGGTGGGGGCTGGAGGGCACCCCCTGTGACGGAGGTGAGCACCTCTTCACGGAGGAGTGCGTCGAGGTCCTGCTCGGTGGGGGCTGTGGTTCTCTGCCGGCGGTCGAGCAGCTTCTTCACAAGCCGTACCACACACGTAAAGATGACGTCCACAATGGCTCTGCCCTCCTCATGTAGTCCCTCACCGTATTCTGGGGGTCCACGTCGAGACCCTGTCGGTGGTTGGGCATTTTGTAGCACCGTGGACTGCCACTCGTCTGGGCGGGCGTGGTGGGCCCGACGACTGTCTCCCTCCCTCCTATGTGGCTTGGGTTCCAAGGAGGTTGGGGGCTGGTACCTCCTTTCGCTAACCGCCCCTCCACCTCCCCGACCTTACCTTTGCTAGACTGTTGAGGGGCGGGTGGGAGGCCCACGCCGGCCTGTTTGGTGTTGGTGCGGGGACAATGCGCCGGCCGTCTTGTTGATGGGGGGGCCTACGTGGTTCCCCCTGCTGCTGCTGCCTTTGTTGCTGGGGGAGGCACGTGGTTCCCTCTGCTGCTGCTGCTGCCAGTGTACCTGTGGCATCCTCCTCATGCGCTTGGGGCACTCCACGTTCCACACGTGGTGCCTCTTGGTGCCGTTGGGGCATCGTGCCGTGGTGACCTCGCTGGCCTTGTGGCCACCGATGCATTGCTCCGTCGGGTGCACTTGGCTACTCACGCCGCACCTGACGGGGTGTGGCACGTGGCCTGCAGGTGCCCGAAGCGCTGGCACTTGTAGCACCTCACAGGCTCACCCTGTTAGGGGCGCTGGGCGTAGCGATCCCAGCTGCTCAGGTCCAGCTTGGGGATGGCGGCCTCTCGTACACTAGCAAGATTTGCCTCATGGAGTTCTTGTCTCTGTGCACCCGGAGCCGTGTTGCTGAGAGCACGTGGGGGTGGGCCTCGACAGCCTGGAGGGGAAAATTATTGGGGTAGCGCTCCAGCATCACCTTGTTCCTAATCACGCTGGGGTCGACCAGGATCACTCGGTCCCCCTCCACGGCAAGGCAGCGCAGCAGGGCCTCCAACCCATTGTCCTTTGGGTTGAGGACGTATTCACTGGTGAGAGGGGCGAATGTTTATCCGCAAGCCAGGGTATGCGGTCTCCATCTCCGTCACCGTCTGGTAGGCACTGGTGGTGTTCTCCTGGTGCACCAGTTTGAACTTAGTCCGGGGGCCTCGTCAGAAATGAGAGACTGTTACCCTGCCTGCCTCATTCTCCTGCTGGGCCTCCTCGGTCCGGAGGCTCTCGTCGATGACGAGGCGACCGCTTTCATCGCTCGGAGCCTCCTCTGCCTGTGAGAACTCCGGCTCCAGGCTTCGGGCGGTCCTCTTCGGCGTGGAGGTCTCCGCCGGTGGCTACGCGCGCCGACCCTTGCGCTGAACAAGTCACTGCCTTTTGCTCACCACGTGTTCACAGCGCGATCTTCCGTTTGTATACATGAATCCTCAGGTTTTACTCCTTATTTTGCTCTCTGAATTGTTTAAAAATGTCCCAAATTAGGCTTTCGCTTTTGCCTTGGCCGAATTCACTGGATTTAGGCTAAAAAAAAAAAAATAGTGTATCATGGAGAACTAACACAACACATCTATCCCGCATGGATGGAATCTAAACGGACACTGATATTTACTTTAATATATTATACATTTATATAAATATAAGAAAATATATGTAATATATTAATATTATAAACCTGAACTGACTAAACCTAACCAATGAGTAGGTTAGTTTAAGTTATTTGAGTTTATAAGTTAGGTTAGGTTACTTTAGTCTAATTAAGGGTAATTTAGTTAATTTAGTAGGTTACTTTAGTTCGATTTAATTTAGGCTAGTGATTTATTTAAGTAAATGGCTTAGCCTAAGTAATTTAAGGGCAAATATAGTTGACTTTATTCGCAATAATCCCCAAAAGTCATCCAAAACTACCTTTATCAAGTTACATTTATGCCGTAACATTATTCGCCTGTTTAAAAAATGCGCAGAGGTAGCTTTAAGAAGTGATATTTTTTTCTGTTTCATTAACAGCCTGTCTGGTGTAAGTATTATTAGCACTTTTCCACCTTTAAGTTAGACCTGGATTTCAGCCAGCGGCCCGACCTCATCAAACAAAACGGTGCCTAAGCATTTTTAGTCGCGTGCGAGTCTAGTCGTGGGCGACTCTACTCGCATATCTCCCTATGTCTGTCGGTCTCCGATTTGCTTTTTATGATAATAACATTATAACTATTCGCCGATTCTAACGAAATTTGAAACCATTATGTTGTTTTACATTATATTTCGAATGATAAAACTGCTAAAGTTCTTCCAAGGTTAGCAGGGGAATTATTTTGCAATAACTTCATAATTATTCGGCCAATTCTAACGAAATTTGAAACCCTTATGTTGTTTGACATTCTCTTTCGAGTGCTATAATTTTCAAGGTCCTCCCAAGGTTAGCCCAGGAATTATTTTGTTTAGGTTATAACATCATAACTATTCGTACAAGTCTAAGGAAGTTTGAAACCCTTATGTTGTTTTACATTCCCTTTCGAATGATATATTTGTTAAAGTCCTCCAAAGGTTAGCCGGGGAATTATTTTGCAATAACATCATAACTATTCGGCTGGTTCTAACGAAATTTGAAACGCTTATATTGTTTTACATTTTTTTTCTAATAGTATAATTGCAAAGGTCCGCCTAAAGTTAGTCCAAGGATTATTGAAAGTTTTGAAGGTTTTAAGAGGTCATAAATCAGAATAAGTCAGAGCACGCGACTTTTGGTCAGCAGACTTTGTTTCTTTAACCAAACCTCTCAGACAAATAAAATAAATGGTTACATATAGTATATGCACTCTCCGTACTTTTTAAAAAATATAATTAAATATAACAATCTGTTAAATTACCCTTTCCTATTCGCCCATTTATTATAAACAATCATCTGTACATATATTTTATTTGTACTATGATTTTGTGACTTAAAGAAAATATTATATAACATGAAAAAGATACTATGTACGATGCTCAAAATTAAAATCTTGGAGGAGGAGAGGCTTTAAAAGCAAGAAAGTGCAAGACAAGTAAGGAAATCTGACCGAGGGAATTTTATTAGTTATCACCTTTGGATCACTGCTCGTATTGGAATGAGTTTTCCAGTCTTTACTGTCTCAACAAACGTTAATTTTTTTAAAGTCTTAGTCGCCTCTCGCCTTTTATTACTTCCTAAGCAAGGATTACGCAATATTAGTCAAATTTTCCTTACTGGATGTCCTTAATACCACGGGTAATCAAACAAGAAAGGAAAAATCAATGTAAAAAATCGTAAGAAAATTTTAACTGCGATTTATTGTTTTTTTCACTTTGTTAGAAAAAAAGAGATGCAAAGCTTCACATCGGAAAATCCCACCTCAAGCAAAACTCTCAAATATTCTCACCTCTACTCCAATCAAATGAAGTTGCTTTCCATGGAAAAATCTGCACATTGTCTCATCTCTGCGTCAATCAGCTGTTGTGTCATCCATATATTTAGTTATTCGTAAATGTATGAACATAGATATGAACAAAGTTACTGTTGGACACGTTGATTATTAAACACTCCATGCTTCCACTTGTATGATAATAAAATAATACTTTTATTGACCGGTTGAGCATATCCTATAACACTAGTTTCTAGATTAGTGGTCTTCAATTTGGCAGAACTTAATTCCATCGATTTATAATGTATAAATAATTGTTAAGCACGACGTAAATATGAAAGCTGATAAAACCTTTAAATTCCTACAAGGAAAGGCCAATGAAACGGATGTGGTTACAAGGCATTAACGTCTATCCTTGTTTTTCACGTCGTCTTAAGAAATCTGTCTCCCTTACATACCTAGCAGTATAATTGTGCTAATTTTAGACTATTAAAATTTTTTATTTTGTATGTTTTTATTTTATTGACCCTTTAATCTCCAAATTATTTTTATATCGCACAAATTGAAAACATAAAAGTTGTCTCTTGTTAGGGTCACTCATATTTCGAGTAAAATATCATATCTTGGCATAAAAGGTGGATAAAAGACTTAAATCTTTTCTAATGGTCTGGATCAAAATTTTTATTAAACTTACATTTAACTAAATCCTACTGAATTTCACGCAAAGCTATTCTGAATCATGCTAAGCTTTAGGCGAAAATTGAAGGCTTACACCAAAATTCATATATAGAAGAAGGAAAAAAAAAACTCTAAGAGCAAAACTACTCATTTTTAATATATTGTCATAAAATGAAAATTTAAATAAGTTAGCGTTCAAATATTTAGTATAGAATAGGAGGAACGATGATGATTTTAACTTGGCCTTCTATCAACTATACTGAAACATTGGAGATTTTTTTTAAGTAAATCATAACCGATAATTTTGTGTTGTCTTGTGTCCAAAAAGTTTTCAAGTGTTTCAGTAAAATTGATACAATATCGTAATAAAACCTTCATCATCTTTGGTCTTGTTCCTCTTTTTCTTGGTGTCGACCAGATGCTCTGCAAATATGATGGGTGTTCTCTTTCATCAACACTGACAAAGCTCCAATTTAAGAAGCGGACGTAAACAATGAAATGATTCCCTGTTCGCAAGTGGCCCCATTTCAAACAAACCAAATTATTGCATGTATATCACAAACGGAATATAAGCAGTACATGAAAATGTCTTTGGTAATCAAATGGAATATATTACTGGAAAAGAAAATCCTTTATTAATAAATTCAACCCCTGTTCTCTCACATACCCAACAGTAAAAAATAAAAAATCATATTAAACTTTTAGATTAAAACGATGACACTTGCTAATCTAGAAAAATCTTCTTTAGTTAAATTCATATTTTTACAGTACTAACACAGATAGTCTCTTTCCAAATTCACCCGTAGAAAGAAACTCTATTTCTCTAATTATGCTACCATCACTTTCCAACAAAATTTAAAGGAAGCATCGTAAATAGCCTACTTCATCAAGAATGTTTAACACAACATTCAAATATTTGGTATGGCTAGTCCTCAGAATAAACAAAAAACAGGCTCTATATAGGATTTGTATTGATACAAGTCATAATGTCACTCGTCTTCACCGATTCTACTAACCACTCTCACTGAGACTACCACTTAAGAACTGTGCACGAGAGTTGTATACACCTTCATCAAGGTGAGAATATTGATGTAATCTTTCATTTAGCATACGGGCGAAATTGCTTCTTCACTCTTTCCCAAGCGTTTAATCCAGTTTTGGTTAAAAATATTGTAAATTACTTCTTATAAGTGAGAAAGAAAGAAATATATCGTAGTAAAAAGGGCTTATTTAATATGAAAAAATCAATATTATACCCTCAATATATATTTATTATGATGAACTGTGTTACGGGTATATGCTATAGAAGAGACATAGTTGCCCCTTGACCTTTTTCCAATCATTAATTTGTTACGTATTTGCCATGACTTTTTAAGTTCCCCATCGACTAAATAGCGCGACTTCACTCCAAACAGTTCGTTGACGTCACCAAGATATCAGAGAAAAGGGAATACACCTGGGGATTTGGAAGAGAAAGGGTTAGGTTCGCTTCGCTCACCAGTTTATACGGCCGAGGGAAATAACGAGAGACTTAGGAGCGGGGTTTTTAACCTCGGTGGGTTGGTGGGTAGATCCCTTATAGCCTTTCAGCGAAGTCACTCCAAAAAGTAACCCAATATAGAGACCTCGCTCTTAATGTGACAAAATGACGTGATCGGCATTTGTGTTGCAATAATACTGACTGAAAGATTAATTTTGAGGAGACCCTCGCTCAAAATAAATGCCGAAATACCTTCGAAGCTGCTCACGTGCGTCTTGACAACAGATAAGTCTTGAAGTCTGCAGGATAAAGTTTTCGAATAGTATATGGCATAATAAGGCCTTCCATGGAAACGTCAGTCTTAAATTTTCCTCCATATAAATACATTAACCCTCGTTCACTCCCCTCAAGTTGGAAGAAGGGAACAACATTTAAATTCACATTCCCGGATTCCTCAATTAACGGTTGGCATTTCTTCACCCGTTCTCTTACCACTGTCGTTGGCTTTTCCTTTACTGGCATCGCACGTAGTGACCTTTTAATTCATAATGTTCTTACCATTCAGCTGGCAGAAAAACCCTTTTTAAAGTTCCTGTAATTATAATTAATTATTCCTTAAAATAAAGTTACATGTTATATAAGAGATTATTTGCAATCAGAAAAGAAAACGAAAGAGGACATACACAGAAAGAAGAAAGGAAGATATATGAATAATAAGGGTGAAAACGTTAACGATGCGGGTAATTGTGGTCTTAGTTCTCGTCAGCCATACGAGTGAGGAGAGTTCTAGTTCTTTGCCAAGTAGTATGGCTGTAGAACGATTAAAGCCGTAAAAATATTAATAAAAAGTCAAACATTAATAGTAAATCTACTTTGACTTTGATTTTTGTACTTATTTATAATATTAGAGATTTCATAATTTTAAGCAATTTAAATTTTATATATCTCTTTATTATGTTTCTTCTTTCTCGTAGAATAAATTGTTTGCGTTGTATGGCCTGTTTCGTCCTACAACATAAAATTTGCCTCGTTTAATTGTGAGTGATATTGTTTTATTATTCCCTCGATTAAAGTAACCTACATGTATTGTCACATTTTATTTTCAAGTTCAATTTTCCATTATGTCCCATAATTCAACGTCCCCGAATCGAAATTGCCAAACTTCTTAATAATACACCACAAATTCAAACTTCCCCGACTGAACCTTCGACATATCGCCAGGAATCGAAATTTATGGATGGTTTTCGTTGGCTTTGGGGATGTTAGCCCAAATGGCTGTCAGGAATAACGGATTCTCAATTTTATGTGTCGATGAGTCACTCTCGTTTGCATGTTATTTGAATCCAATCTTCAATTATCAAAGGCTTCTCTTTCTTTTCTCCTTCAACTCTTACGCTAAAAAAATGCAATTATTTGAGCACTTTAGTGCTCTTTCACTCTTATCCAAGTATCTATCAGAATCCTGTGTACAAAATCGCATACAGGAAGATGTTCTCTATTGATACATGTATGTATGAATTTCTCCATTTACCTCTTCAATCGTCAGTCTTTCGCTGTGATGAGAACACGTTCACATCCATCACACTTCTCCCTGTTAAGGTAAGACAGGTTTTAAGGCGTTTTTGGCCATTTTTGATGAAACTAGGAGGCCAAATGGTCGAACTTTTTTCATGGATTTGTTGCATTCTGGAAGAGAGAGAAAGGAATGAATTTGGTTTGGAACTTCAGTTCTCTTTTTTTATGAGGATAACTAAATGAAAATCTTAGATTTTTGAAGAGAAATAGGATGCAAATTATATTTATATACTATATAAAATTATACTGTATAAAATTATTTTAATAGTGTTTTGAGGTTGTACAACTCTTTTACTGTTTTGAAATTCTATTTAAATGCTGCGGTGTTCACAAGAATAGAAACAATGAATAAAAGACTATGGATCTTATTAGAAAAATATTTGAAATTTTTACTGAAAGTGAGAAGTGATATAGTATCTAGGTACTTATAAAAATTCTAATTTGCATAAAATAATATATATTATGTTTCACTTTATGTGTTATAATTGTTGTTCTGAAACAAGAACCAAGGAATGGAAAAATTCTGGAGATAGTTTTTATTTTTTACATCAGCAGTTTGCTGTTGACCGTGAAGAATTGAATAAAACAACTGATTTCTCTTCTCAAGAAAGAAACAATATAAATGTAATTTGGGTCTCAAATTTTAGGATCAAGAAACGGGATGGGACTCTCATATATTTTGTCAGTTCCACGTCTTCACTCTCGGCCTGAGTCAAATACACTAGTCGTGGCCTCTCATCTGGTTATCAATTCTCTGGAAGTAGCCAAAAGCCCTAACTCTGTATCATACTTCTGTTTAAAATACATCACAGGTAAGATGATTTCCTCGTTTCATCTTATATTGATTAAAAGTCTCACACAAGACACCATTTTGTAGAAATTCTGCATTATAATAAAATTAACACCTATGATCTAAAAAGCATATCTATCTTTTTCTTCTACCTGTCTTAACCGGAAGGGTAGGGAAGCTATTGCTTACACAGATTTTGCTGATCGTCACCCTTTTGGACATTCCAATATATATCTATTAATCACCTTCCAACATTAATACCCTGCCATAACACTGACAACTCAGATGAACCGCAATAAAAAAATGAGTTTTCTAAGCTACAAAGTAAGTCTAACGAAAAGACAAATTTCATTAAATAATATAAACTAAATGACTTGGTTCGTAATCTTTAAATCATTAAACATCGAAGTGAACTAACTACTTGTCCTCTGCAAGCATGAACTCTTTAAAATCTTTCAACTTAGCCATGAAAAAATCAATGGAGGTTGTTTAGTTCTGGATCTCTTTATAGCATTAAAACAGTTCTGCCTTTTCTCCAGTTGCATATTTATTTGTTTTAGGATAATCATGCAAAACTTTTTCTTAAATTATCTATCATATAAATACAATGACCATGAATGGCCAGTTTATCCAGAGAAAAAGGTTTTTGCCATTATTAAATGATTCTAAACTGGCAATACGAAGTATGACAATCCTATGTACTATGACCGCCGTGCAATATCACAACATTACACCTAGAAGAGGAAAGGTAATGAGTTAATACAGAGATCCTCTACTGCTGAATCTCACGTTCTCACCTAGGAACACAACTCTCACAACAAAAAGAAGGTATCTGTTGGTATCAGCAGACTTTTATAAGTCTAACCGGTGCTCTCCCCGATGCAACAAAAAAAAACGAACTTCGGGAAACTTCAAGGGGGGCCAATGATGAAAGACGTATCGTCTCTCTCTCCCTAAGGTCCCTGCCTCCACATTGACGTTCTCATCGGAGAAAGACATTTTTTTGCTAGAGAACAAAACAGTCATTTCGAGAATTCCTGCAACAGACGATTACAATGATATTCAACAGGAGAACCACGTCCAAAGGAAAACACCCCAGGATCACCTATACGAACATTTGGTGAACAAGCACTTAATCGCTCTTTGGGATTAGGAAGGGATTCCTCATAAAGTCCCACTGTGATTTTTTAATAGATTATAAAATTCATGTGTGGTGAACGGCTTAAATAAAATGAAAATCCGTATAATTATTTAGAATACAATTTTTGCTATTATATCTTTCTCAATTTAAAGTGACTCTCCAGTTCTTTACCTCCTCAATCAATATATGAAATCATATAAGTACAACAGCGGATACAATACTTCCAGTGCGCCTAATATACTTCCTGCTTATTATCATTATAGAGCGACGATTGACTAGTCCACTAAACTGTTTGACACATTCCTATTGAGTGTCCCAGTCTATGGATTCATCGCGAAATTGACGTGTTCTGGTAGCTCAAGGAGCAGAGACGTTGCCGTCTCTTGTAAACATAACGGGTTTTAAGATAATATGACATAATTCAACGGAGGAGAAAGCCACAACTGCCTTTCAGGGGTCATTGAAGTCAACTACAACCAAGAAGCTTCATCTATAAGATTGTGTCTGAACTTCTTAAGAAGGTATCACCATCATAGCTTGTCAGAAAGTAAATCATGCATCTACTACTTAAAAAGTCATCAACATGCAATACACATATCAATAATATAATTTATACACAAATTAATATTACAATATCAAATTTGCCCCAATACAACTTAAAAAACATGATAACTTACCATCCCTAGTAAACTAAAACTCTGTTGGTGAAAAAAATACGTTTTCACATCCAACCTACCGTCTAACTCAAAGAACTTGTTAAAACCAACTTATTTACTTCCGAAGAAATTATAAATGGCTTAATCATATCATTTCTCACACACCTTTCACCTTTTAAATGAGAAAATATTTAACACCCTTAACCTATTTACGCGTCTAAATTTATTTGGCTCCACTTTACTTTTATTCTTAAAAATTGCCACTATATTGGTTATTTTCCAATCATTTAGTATTTCTCCAAACTCCATTGATTAAGTATATATCTACTCAATAGCTACTGCAAGACTTTCTACACCTTTGTAGTAACCAAAATGAAGGTCATCTGGGCCAGATGCCTTACAAGTATTCAAATCAATTATAAGCCCTTTAATGAACTTATAATCTACAGTAATGGTATTCAACACCTCATCCCCTCACCTAGACGTATCACAAAGTAAACTGTTAGGATACTCTTCTGTAAATACCTTAAGAAAAATTAGTATTAAGTACCTCTACTTTTTCCTCATGAGATTCTTTCATAACCACTTCATAATTAATAGGCATTATTCTATCTCTGCATGAATTTTATTGATATTATAATAGTCAAACTATTTTCATGGATCTTTATTATTATTTTGAGCTAAACTAATTTCTGCTGTCCTTTTGCTTTTCGTAATTATTTTGTTTAATTCATTCCTAGTGACCCTATAATAATTCAGTCGTACCATTCGCCTGCAATCTTTTGTATGCTCTCATCGTCTTATAAATTTTCCTAGCTACCTCATAATTCCAACATAATGGCTTTCTACATTTCTTGGCCTAGACTACATTTAATATAGTCATGAAATTATTCTCCATCTTGCACTATTGGTAGCCCTCGTTGGTATATTAAAAAATTAACTAAAAATATTATTCTCAGAACATTCTATAAGGTTTTCACTTGCTCTATCCTTTCCTTCCACACAGCTTAAAATAATGTTACCTTGAAGAACTATCTGCTTGACATACTTTACTTTTTCCTTTATCATTTTTTCATCAACAGTCTGTCCAGGTGGTCTGTAAAAGGATGCTGAGCGTAGTATCCTCTTTTTAATGATTCTAATATCTCTCCACAGTGGCTGAAATTCTTGTTTTATTGAATTATTTAGATTTGAAGCAAGGCTATTTCTAATGTAAATAATTATCCCACCACCGGTCTTACTTTTCCTTTGACTGGTGTACATATCATATCCCTGTAAATTAATATATGCTCACATTGTAATTGAATAGAATTTCACTAACCCATGATTCTGTTACACATACTATATCTATATTTTCATCAATAATATAACTACATAACTTGTCTTCTTATTTCTAAGACTAGGAGCATTGGTATAAAGACAATTCAGCCCTCATGTCACTGAAGCACATCTTTTACCCTGAATACCACGAGATTTTTTCCTTACCCCTACCCTACCCTCTCAGCGTCGGTACGATCGTTGCACGATGCATCAATTCCAACACTACATCCATTCTGGGAAGTACACTTGTGACAAAACCTTTAATTCGGCTTTCTTTCACCTTTACAATCAACCTCTTATACTTCTCACGTACATAACATGCATCTACTCTCCCTAACAACATCCCCTCCTACATGTGAAATCATGACAGCATCTCTTGCACAGCTAGGCAAAAACCACTCATACTTGTCAGTCAGATTACTTACTCCAGTTCATGGCAAGCAAAATCTCAAGCCCATTTTATATCTAGCACAAAAATCACACTTCACAAGCACATGGGTCAAATTCATAAAACCTCGAGTGAAGAGAAAATTCCTAATAGAGTTTTAACTTTTTAAATGTTAATCTTAAGGGTTTAAGTTAAAACCCATCCTCATACCACAATTAAAATACTGAACATTTTGAAGGGCTCAGGCCCTTTGACTCGCGACCACATCATGGCTTAGCGAGGACATATCTATCTATCCGTCCATGCATGCGAGGTACCACGTGGTTTATAATGTTCTAAATAGGCATTACAAACCACGAGGTTTAGATATGACCGAATTCACGCGATTCACTTTGTTCCGCCAGTTGTAAAGAAGGTTACTTGTTCCAAAAAAAATGAATTATTCAACGGAAAGAATAGCAGTTTCTCATGTACATTTTAAATATAAATAAAGGAAACTCACTTGTCGCGTTGTGAATCCCACCTAAACATCGCAAAACATACAATTAACTGTCATAGAGTAGTAGTCTTCGTCAATTTCTTCAATAGCTATTTACGGGTCCTCAATTTTGATTTTGCTTGTTTATTCAAGACTCGACGTTGTCACCGCAAAAAATTAAAATTAATTCAATGTTGTTTCAGCACCAATATGCAAGAAATTCATGTGCATGGTTGAGGAATGAAGTGTAGACTAATTTTATATTAAATTATTTTCGAACATACTAGAATGTTAGTAGATGTTTAGACTAATACGAAATAAAAAAATATATATATGTTACAGAATGATATAACTACTATTAAAATTTCTTACCATTTGCGTCGATGACAGAGAGAAGTCTAGGTATAAGCTGAGCACAAGTGGCACGCAGGATTTCAACTGAAATTTTCCCTCGTCTTTTTTCCCAGTGTGTCCATTTAAAATTTGATTCTTTGAAGATATTTGACACATGTAGTCTGCTCAAGCATCTATCACACTCAAAAGTTCATAGGGTTTAAATTTGGTGAATTGAGAGCCCAAATTTCCTAAGCCCCAAACCCCTTAAAATTTGCCTGGAATTTTGTTTTGAACGTTTTTACTTGTCTGTGAGATTGTTTCATTTTGTTGAATGGTTACATTTGCTACTGGGCATCTTCCTAGATGATAATTTTCTCCTTCAATATCTTCAAATACATAATGATTGATCTTTAACCCCATTCAATGAAAATGAGAGATTTTTTTTGGACAATTGAATTTACGACAGCCTACATCTTTACCCAATCTGTCTTGTCTCGCAAAGATATATCAACTATTGAGCGTAACGAAATTTATATTTTGTGCCCAAACACGATCATTCTGTGTTCGTGTGGCCTGGACAGTGTAAGTTAGGTGCCAATAGAGGAACAGCTTTGATATTTCGACTTTCTTCCTTTGGGGAGGGTATAAAAGCAGATATCCTTTAGATATCTTGAATAACTAAGTTTAAGTTCATCTTTCAGCGAATTATACTTGGTCACATCGTTTACTTTATCTGTGTTAAAGAACAACCTCTGCCATCCTATCAATTTATCGAAGACCAAGAGCTATGGTATCGCGCCATGGATGACGTCACTTACTGTTCGAACATTCGAGAATGTTCGACTCCTGACCACGTTGTGAAAGTATTTTCCAATCTTGCGATCTCGTCCCATGCCTTCCTCCCCCCGGGTGACGAGGTGTGAAAAAGCAGCTCTGTCTCGCCCTTGCTGTTAAATGATGAATCGACTCCGCCTCCGGATTAAGATGTCTGGTCCTTGTGACTCCTTTCTGCAAACTCTACCTTCCCCTCCAGAATCGGGCATATAAATACTCGCGTTATTCTGTATTTCGAAGAGTCAGCCCGCACCTCAAGGCCATCCTTATCGTCTCGTCCCTTGAGCGTTCGTCAGACGGCAGTTTTCTTCAGTTGTGATTCTACCCAAGTCAATTGGTAGCTTCTGCGAACGGCAAGCCTTTGAATTTGCGCAATAGTCTCCCTTTGTTTAATTGAACCGAAGAAAATCTCCATCGATTACCTTTAAGGAAAAAGAAGTTTCGTCTTTCAGTGGAACTACGAGAATTCCCACATTCTCCGTCGAATATCATAACTGAAGTTTAGCTATCTTAATCTGAAGGTAGGTTCGGATCGTGCCCCACCTGCCTCATTCGGATCGCGCCCCTGTTGCCTCATCGGATCGTTCCCCACTTTCCTCATCGCAAGAAGCACCTTCCTCGAAGTCATCGACCCGTAAGGTTGAAACCCCCCTCTATTACACTAGCCAACAAATTTTAACTAAATCTCTGCTACTTAAGGGTAGCAGAGATATAGTTATCTTCCTCTTCAGGAGATAAATCATCTTCTTTAACATCACTAGCTGATGGAGGAACTGGGATTGCCATTTCATATTATGGAGGACTGGTTTTATATGTGTAGCTGACTTACAATCTGGATATACAATTTTTGACTTGTTCTTATTTGAGAAGAAGTAGCAATCAAAAAGATGATCTATTGGATCAGGACACACCATTTGTACAGCAAAAGGCACACCCTTCCAATTGCCATTTAACCACTGTGTGAGCCCCGTATAACACACAGTACAATATTTATAAGGTGCCCAGGGCTTGTCTTGGTCACCAACTTTACAACCAAACTAATAATTGTATGCAGTTTTCACTCGTTTAGATAAAGTTATCCGCTCGTTACTTGGAGTATATCTTCCACAGATATAACAAAAGTTGTTTGGGCTATTTATACACCCTCGCCGATTCATGTTTTCAACTCAGTTTGTATATATCCTGTTAAATACTTTTGTACAATCTTATTTCATTTACAAATGAATTGTGAGATAAATCTGAAAGAAAATTGCAATTAATCACTCTATGTAAATAATGTTTCAACGCCATTACTATAATGGCTAAATTTTACAACTTGATTATGCATGAGTGTAACACAGGAACCAAACACACACAACACATCCTCTTCACATGGTAGCTGAACCAACCGTGCTCATATGTGTAACTAAAGAGTATGTGTGTAACTCAGGGGCCATACGTGCTAGAACAATTCTGATTACAGATTTAGAATCAACATACTCGCTTTAGTATAAAATACAAGCTAATACCCAAGTAGCAAAATCATTGTTGACTAGTGTTATTAGTATTGTCAAGTTCTTCCTTTTGATCTGAGCCTAGTTACATTAACCAATTAATTGCATTTGAGAATCCCTCCTCCTAAAAATTATTAAGAGACTTTTTCAATTTAAATAATTCTTTTCTGTCCATTATTACTCTTATTTTATTGTTTGTTGATTCATCTTTAACTAATCTTGAACGATAGTCTCGGCCTATTCAAGAAAATCCCACCAACCATTTATGTACTCTATTTGATTATGAAGGATTTGAAACCCAACGACTTAAGTGGGACCTCCTAGTCGGTCGTTAATCCCTGTGAACAGTTCTTCAAAGGTTCACGTTGCAGTAGGCGATTAATTCACCCGCCACATAATATAGGAGTACATAGTGTATGGTATAGAGTGGTTGTACCACGACAATCTGTTCTTGATCAGAGTTAGGGTTCTCATTGATCTGGGCAGTGTGGTGCTTGCTTTTGGAAGAACCCTGACCGCTTTATTAGCACGTTTGATACGGTTAAAATCCTCATATCTGCCCAGAATTGGTTTAACATTTTAAAAATATTACTTGCTATCTTTCTTCTCTACTCAGATAAACGAGTGCTTGATATTTTCCAGTTCTATTTGTAAACAGATTTGTTATGAATTTACAATTTTATTCACAAAATTCCATAGCTCCTCTGAGAACCTGCAAAAAATTAATTATTATATTGTTGTATATTTAAAATAATTTAAAAAAAAAGACTAAATGCATCGTTTTTTGACCCTGTAATACTGCCAAAAAATTGCCTGTTCCCCTCAAAAATATTATGAAGCTCAGTTGAACATGAGATATTTCCAATTACAATACCGCCCCAAAATACCAGAAAGCCTGCATTTTCAATAACTTTTCCAGGGAAGTATTTAAGGTTTCCTAAATTGGTGTACGACAATCTACTTGTATAAAATACTTATAACTAAAATATATTTATATTTTTATAAATAAAACAAAGTTTATCAACAGATAAGCAATTTACCCGCCAAAATGAAGAGAGCTCGAGTTTCATTCACTTTACTTGCATTTTCAGCAGTTCTCGACTTGCCTTTTTACTACGACGTTGACGGGATCCAAGATTGGCTTTCTCATTAATCCGTCTTCAACAGTGGTCATCACATGAACTTATTCTTGTGATCCTGTGCTCTGCTTTGCACTGCACTTCCTGAAGTTGGATGATGTGTGACTTGAGGATGAGGCTTGTAGATATTGCTGGATAGAAGAGTACTGATCTCGCTAGACTGAGATACAGAGCTCTTTTATTTTTCATTGAGAAGTTTTAAAATCTAAGAAGGGATTATAGCCAACTAAAGGCACTTCCGAAACATGAAGTCTCGTGGACCTTACACTCTCCATAATAGAATAAATGGCCCAGTATATGGTAGTTACTCTTATAATTGAACTTAGGCAATCGCCTTAGTTCTAATTGATTATAATTTTCCATCTCTTCTCATTTCTTTTGTATAATTAATCTCTCGAGAGATAAGTCTCGAGTAATTTTTATATTGAACTGTAGTCGAGATAATATTTTCAATTCAGCATTTATTGATATGCGATTACCGAGTCAAGGAAGCCTTTGTTCGTGAGGTTGTTGAAGTGTGAATTGTCTTATCATTCAGGACATGTAGAATCCTCTCAAGCAAATGGCAATAATTTTAGCGCTGCCATAAAGGTCACTCATAAAATGAGTCTGTTGAGAGTCGACGAGGACGTCGAGAAAATGACTTCTACAGTGGCGCTTTATCATTGTTTTGAATGAAATAAGAACTCCAAAATCAACGCAGGGTATTTTCACAATCGATTAGGGCTATATGGAGGTTTATAAATTCTTTGATCTTGGCGTGATTGTTTCTCTCAAATGTATACAGGTGCTATTATTATTATCCTCTCCTGAATTTTTCAACTGTGTAATCTGATGTTGAAAGAAGCGTTTGCTTTGCTATTGATTTTTCTGCCAAGAATGGTGGAATTAAGGTAACATTCTGCCTGATATTTTCCGTTCTTTATCTTATAAAGATGTTGGGTGTTTCGATTTTTAGTACTTGATTAGGTAACAAACTTATCTTCCATTCCTTTTCGAATGTGTTATCGTTGTCGATCACGATGGCTGTCGCCCGTGCCTGAATTTCCATATGGCTGTATTGACTGACTATTAATTGACTCATCTTCTAAGCGAATTTAATAATTTGGCATTCACTCATTCTATCTGGTGGTATATCCGTTGTATAGATCAAATACAGCGTAGGGCCGAAGCAGCTCTCTAAAGGAGTCCAGCTTCCAATTTGAATTCCTTAGTATATTTAAATTTGTTTACTCCACTACAGCTCTTCTATATGTAGGATATTCACAGAGAATCGTCGCTAAGTTAATGCTCATTTTGAGATTTTAAATTTTGTGTTGCATCCCCCTCACCCAAACTTTCGCAATCTGCCCCCAAAAGATTTGATCATATGTTCGGATAGCGAGTATAAAGGACATTGCTGGAAAATATAAGAGAGTCAGAATACGATAGGCATAAACTCCAAAGCGAGGCAGAGAACTATGGCCATGACATGCCCGAAGAGAACGGAAATTATAACAAAAAAAGTTTAAAATGAATAAAAAAAACGAGAAAAGGAAAACAATGAGTTAAGCCTATACCGCAAAGCCGACGACAAAGAGGCAGGCACTCAATTACGTGCATACTCCAGTCGCATGATTTGATAATTGCCAATCCAGAATCTTACTCAATCAAATAATAACAATATTTTTATGGATATCGATCTTGAGCAAATAAAGTTCCAAATGTCAACTCTTTTGCAGTTTTTAATGTCACAATTACCGAAAAAACGATAAATGCTGTACTTTAAGTGATGCTAGACAATAAAAAACAAACTCAAACCGAGGAACAACACGAGGAAAAACAGAAAGCGATGAAACAGAATCAGATGATAGCACAGATGACCCGAACTAGTAAACCAACAACACAACAAAGTGCGATATTCAGAAGACAAAAATATTTAAATCAAGTACAGTGGCGGCAACAAAAAAAGTGACATGTGACAATTCGGGGAAAATGAAACAGAAAAATGTAACTTACATATTTTATTATGAATATTTCATGAAAGTTAATACTTGGTCATGTTGCCCTTGCACTTGATGACCATTCTGAGTCGATTGGGCATTGATTCAGCGAGGTTTGCGAAGTAGGTGGGGTCGATCGTAACCCAGATCTTCTTCAGTGATTCTATCAGGTCCTTGATGCTGCCGGATGCTGTCTCTTGAACTTTGGATTTCATCAGATTCCAAGCATTCTCAATAGGATTTAGGTCCGGGGAATTACCAGGCCACTCCAAAACACTAATATTATTATCATTGAAGAACCTTTTTACTAACTGGGACCTGTGAGCAGGGGCACCATCATGCATGAAAAATTCACACCGATGAATTTCCCAAAATGGCAGCATGTGCTGCTTCAAAACTTCGAGATAGTTAGTCCCCCTCATGGTTACATTCTTGGGAAGGAAGTACAGACCTCCTCTGCCCTTGTTTCCACTAAAGGCACCCCACACCATCACACTATCAGGGTGCTTCACAGTTTTCACGGTATATTTTGGGTCATACCGAGACACATTGCTGGGACGACGCACGATCTTTGACTCTCCTCTGACCAGCCTAAAGGTGCTCTCATCACTGAACATCACCTTCTTCCAATGGGCAGCTGTCCATTGTTTATAGGTCTTGCAAAAATTGAGCCTTTTCATCTTCATAGCCTTGGTAAGAAGTGGCTTCTTGGCAGCGCGGCGAGCCGGTAGGCCTAAGTCCTTCTGTAAGCGATGACGGATGGTCCTGAGGGCGACGTTCTGGAGAAGGTC
This sequence comes from Ceratothoa steindachneri, assembly GCA_963969495.1. NCBI lineage: Eukaryota > Metazoa > Arthropoda > Malacostraca > Isopoda > Cymothoidae > Ceratothoa > Ceratothoa steindachneri. The sequence goes on along the minus strand of OZ018317.1, from coordinate 11,404,189 downwards.
TGGGTGTTTTTTCTTGATTGAAGCGGAGGTTACAGAAGGGTCTGACATCACTTCACGCCTTAGGATATTATCAGTCCTTGGAGATGTCTTCCTAGCTGCACCAGTGCCCTCCTTCCTCTTTGGTATGGTACCTGGTGGCAATAACTCAGCTGCCCGTTTTAGGCGATAAATCGTATTTCTTGAGGTTCCTAAATCTGCTGCTACATCAATAAAAGACTTTCCCTGCTCTAATAGGGTCAAGGCACGGCTTTTCTCTGTCATAGAAAGCTTTTTCCGCCCCATTGTATCCACTTGCACAGAAGTTATAGCACGTCAAATGTAGGCACGAATGCAGGAAATCAGCACGCTGGAGCGTTGTACACCAAAACCTCACTGTACGAGCTCAAACGAGACAGTGAGTTCCAATAAAGCGCAGTTCTGTTGTCTTAGCTCAGGAGAGTCATCCACTCGTGGCATAAGCCCCGCCCCTTTTCATTGGCTTGTTGGCAAGTAAAATCGTGAAAGCGATTTTATGTATCGATTTCTATTGCCAATATTCAATGTCACTTTTTTTGTTGCCGCCACTGTAGAGACAATTCATCGATGAAAAAACATCTCCAACCTCTAGTACCTCAACGAGCAGAGGGAGAACGGAAAATATCTCCAGGAAGAAGGTAAACGGAAAACACAATAAAATGGTAGAGAATGCTGTCAAAAAGATACCTGTAAAAAATAAAAGGAATTAATTGGGAAAAAGAAAATTACAAATATTTAAACCAAACTCAATTGAATGTAAGGATATATACACGAGACTTCGAAAGGATTTAAAATGACGGAGCTATGACAACTTCAAAAACGGACCTAAACGACAGAACCAAACAAGGACTAACTGAAACTTATCTTACAATAGTAATAAAGATGAAATCATAATAATTACAACTAGATACCAACCAACAAAGAGAAACTATTTGAAAATAACTATCTTCACAAACATAGGTATTTAATAAAAGGTGTCATGATATTTTTAATTGACAATTGACGCAATTTGCATAGAAGTAAGATATATGCCAAAGAATATAACAGGAACACACTCCAAACCATGATACTTCGTGAAATTTGTCAAAAATTAGGACTGAACTTTTTAAGTATATCACAGGTGCTAAAAAATAACAAATATATGTCTGAGAAACTCCAACCTCCCATTCCACATCGACTGATTGACATAAACTGTAATGACCCGACGGGTATACTATTAACTATTAACCATCAGCCAATTCAGATCTCGAGGTATAAATTAAAAGATAAATTTAGACACTAAATATCTAAACAGCAAATCGAAGCAAATTTAGAGAATTCTTCAAGTAATGGAATAAACGGATTAAGAGATAAAACCAAAGAGGAAGTTTAGAAAAATACCTTGCTTTGAATGGAGAACTGAAATAATATGCAAATAAGAAAAACTAAAAGAATTAGCGCAAATAATAAGAAGAAATGGAGCAACATGAGAACAATCCGACGAGTTAATAGAAAAGAAGAGAAAATTTAACTCTTTTCAGAGATAAACAAAGGAGAAATGAGATGAAATCATACAAACAATAGTTGAGGAAACAAAACCAGATGAATTATGGAAAAAATTCACTAAATAAAAAATAGGTCAGCAAAAGAGAAAATTAAAATCCAAGACGCAAGAGACAACATCATCTAGACAAAACAGAGATTGATAGAATATTTCAAGAACATTGAAAAAGAGTATTTAAACATCAGAATAAATAGCATAGATGAATAATTGCGAACAAAATTTGCAAAATATAACACGACAACTTTAGAATTGTTCCATTATTAGGATTAACGAATACTGTTTGTAGGAATCAGCTTACGAAAGATACAGTGGATCCAAAATAGAGCATTTTTATTAATAAAAAATAAGAGAGGAGCAGAGCACAGAAGCCAAGAAAATTGCATAGTGAAGTAAAGATGAAACCATTAAAAACTTATAGAAAAAAGAGATAAAAAAACAATTGAAAAGCCACACGAGGATTTGGCAAAAGAAATTCTCAATCAGATAGGGAACATAGAAGGAGTAGGTCTAACTAGTCTTTTCAAAAGTAATGCAGCGATAATGGAACGAAAAGCGGCAGAAATATTTAATTAAATACGAAAATATAAATATGGAAAAACAGAGCAAAAGTAAAACTGAATTTTAATGAATTTATTCCAAAATCGAAAATCAATCGAACTATGACCCAATTAGAAAATTAGGACAACCCTAAAATTACCTATACATAATAAATGAAAAACAACGAGTCAAATAATACCGGAACCGAATAACTTAGGAAGCAAGTAAAGTATAAAGCAAAGTTAGACCCAGAAAGAAACAACTTAAATAAAATGCCGCAAACATGTAAGGATTTTTGATGGTAACAACTAGTATATTAATAACTAAATAATAGAGAATTGAAATTAAAATGCATTAATTTCCAAAAAGTAAATACAAAATAGAGCGCAATCAGCAATAGTATGTTACAAATACTGAAAACTGTTGTAATGGCAGAACAAATACTCACAACATTCCAACACAAAAGACAGAAATTAAATATCTAAAAATACAACAATATCTAAATTTAAACCCATATATATTAATTTTAATTCATATACCTCATTAAATTGTCAGAGATTGTTCTCATACCCACGAAATCTAACAACCCTTAGCAAGCATTTTACTTCTTTAAATTCCAGCCTGATAATTTCCCCTTTGAATTACATTCCCAGGCGTACAAAAGACATGAGGGACAGGTAGAGTAAAATACGTATAGAAAGTAGATAGGAAATGATATACACCGTAGTTCGGATCTCACTTTACGTGGTTGGTCAACTGAGCACCCAGGTCACCTATTTACCTCCTACTTTACTTCTATCTCTTTTACTGTGCAACGTTTTTCTTTCCAACTCTCATTCTCACATTTCCAAAGCTTTCCACTCTGTGTCTGTTGAGGTTCTGATGAAAAAAGTTTGAATGACTACAAGGGACTGCCAGACTTCCTCTACCACCACCGACACTGTCCTGATAACTTCATTGTGTGCCAGAGCATGGTCTGGTGAGGGTTTGTAATTGGTTTATTTTCGTTCGCTTTAGTTTCATTTCATTTTAGATTCGAGAGAGATTCAGTCAGTTTCGCTGTTGTAGAAATTTTCGAGTAAAAGAGGAAAGGTTCCAACTAAACGCAAATTGATTTTATTTTCTTTCATAGTGTACTATACTACCCAACTATTTTTCCTACTACATAGACTTCGCCAGGGATAACAAAATAAATAATTAATACTGAAACACCTTCATGATCATGACTGCTTAAACCCATTCCTTCCTTTGGACGATGAAAGAAGACAAAACTCTTCTTAATATTTCACATGGTATAGGATCGGAATTACTCCTTTGTATTTCATAAGCTCACCTAGCAAATACCGCCAAGCAAGGAAGATTCAGAGATTTTCTGATCCTACTACTCGCAATATTCGGCATAATGAAAATATGGACTCAACGAGCCCACCGTCGGCAGATATACTTAGGATGGATTTCGTCCAAAATAAAAGAGGACACTCTCACAATGGAACAGATAAGGAAAGATTAAAGTAAAATACAACAAATAAAATTGAAAACAGCCAAACACAATTAGGTAAAACAAAAGAAAATCAACAAAGATCTACGCAAGCGATGCCACTACCAAGGAAACTAAAATAGACACTCGAAGGGGCATAAATGTGCTTAGAAATGAGAACATGAACACAAGAGATTAAACTACTTCTTCCAGAGTGATGATTTAGGACCTATCCATGGGATGTACCAACCTTAACAAAGTCAACTTTCAACCAAGCTGAAAATGAGAAATTTAAACCTAAGGTAAAATTTCGATCAGAACCACTAGGAAGACCACACCTAATTAAGTTTGGTAGATAAAGAATTCACCTAAACCAAAATAAGTTAACCATGGCGCTATAGGATTAAAAGCGAGAGGTTGGTACAAAACTAGAAATGTTGCAACTAGACACGAATGAATTGATCGGGAATGCGACCATTTTCTTTCTTCTCGGAACATGGAAGTTACGAAGAAAATGAAATAATAATCTTTTACTTAACTACTCTACCAAACATTCCACTGTAAAAAAAACGGCAGCATGGTATAGCAAGCAAAAGAGGCATCCAATATAAGGAAGTCAGAAATATCAATGAATCATATTTAACAGCAAAAATAAACTAGAATTATCATCGCTAATGGTATGTACAGACTAACAAACTCCAAAAAGGATTTTAGCCGATGCACAATTTTATTAGAATATTTGGTCAAGGTCATCGAACGATATTCATTACTGAATTACAAGCACGGTGGTAAGCAAGCGGCTACAGAAGAACAAATAATGCTGTGGTTCGATTGCTGCTCGATTGGAGATTCCTCTTGTGTCTGCTGTCCAGCTAAATTGCCCATCAATATTTTCAAACGTAATCTGCTCCTGCTAGCTAAAGAAAATAAATCTGTCATCCAAAAGGAACACTATTATAGTAACACTTTGTATTGTTAATAGCAATGATGGAATGATGAAATAACAAAGTTCAACAAAAGAATAAAGAGGGCATACTAAACGATAGAGAGAAGGGAACAACATAGAAAGAGCTAAAAAATTAAGGGAAATGAAATTCTTAATGAGAGAGCAACAGGAAAAAGATGGAGTGACCTTATTCGAAACTAAGAAACGAAATAAAAACCGGCATCTAATAAACATAGATAAACAACTTCAGGGACAAAAATACAAGTACAAAATGACAACGGACACTTAATTCTGGAATAATAATAAATAGCAATTCTATGGGCATGTACTGGTTGTCTGATTTCATGAAAACACCTAGTGAAGATGAATACTGCCTTCACAAAAGATAAGAAATAGTACATGAGTATTTGTGTCTTAAAGTAAACAAAATAATCTCATTTCGAGAACCAGGTCAGTAAAGAACTAGTCGGTTCAGATGCAAAAACAACAGAAGAGGAAATTCCACCTGTTTCAGCAACCCAGAGAGCTCGCTCTCTGATTGTCGATCAATTTGATATTACTTCAGGTTATACAGGCCAGTTAAAGGTGCAGGAGAGTTTTTCCAATTTATTATTTCTACCATAACTCCAATTCTACCTCTCTACCTCCTGTAACATGCGGGGTGGTTGAGCCCTCTCGCCATCAAAAGCAGATAAAAAGCAAACCTTTTTTGCTCCTAGTTGGTAAAGAGAATAAACCAGCCCTTCGAAATGAGAACAATTATAATAACATTTTAGTCTAAACCAAACTCGCCCTGTAAGGTTAATCAACGCCGTTAACGACTACTTAGCCGTGTGCCACACTCAAATAGATGACCAAACACTGTTTTTAACAGAAAACTTCAACACCCTGAAGAAAATCGTTCTGTCCCCAAGAATTTCCCTCCAGTTAAAAGGTATCCCCTTTTCCCCTGTGGCAAGGAAGACCCTTGAGTTTGTGAACAGTCAAATGAACTATTGGATAAAAAACTATAAGGAAATCCTCGTGTTAAAATTAAGGAAGCATTATAATTGCCCCTGGAGTTCCCCCTGGTATCTGCATAAAGACCGACATGTACAAAAGTTATGAGGTTACTATCATCTAACAGAGAGCAGAATTACTATACCGATATACAAATGAGATTTGCCTGCAACCATATCGAGGCTCAGAATTGAGCGATCATATAAGGATAGATTATACCTCTGAAAAGAAGAAGTTGCTGCAATACGGGCGATCACACCAGAGGTTCTCGTGTGCAAAAGAGAAAAGAAATGCTGGTGCTCTAGAAAATATAGTCCAAATATTCAGTTAAAAAAGAAGAAAGACCGTACACAGGAAAGAAAAGGCAACAATTAAGTAGTGGAAGACAAATCAATTAAAATGAAGATTGCCTACAACACCCGCCTAGAAATTCTAAGAAGCAAAATTACCAGGATTTTCAAAAGTTCGGTTACACTTAGATTTTGATCTCTCGATAGGCTAAGATGTGTGATAGAGAAATTTCTGTCAAAAATCTTATTTTTTTACTTTTCCAGCATGTGACATTAAAACTTCTTTTCCATTGTGTACATTTGCTTAAAGATACTTTGTCTTTGTAAGAAAATTTAAAAGAATATTTTTTGAAATTTCCATAATTCATTTCTTAATACAGACTTTCATTTTACACGAAATATACATCTCTTGTGGTGTGTCAGTCAACACTAATACATGTTTATTACTTCGGAAGAAAAGTAGCATGTAATGCTTCATGCAGTTAGAATGATTGATTCCCACATGCAAGAAAATGATTGTTAAATTTGGAGGCGGCAGCGTTTTGTTGTAAAGCATGTTACCAGACGCTGGAGATGATCAGCTCGAAGGGAATAGGAACCACTGCAACATGTAAGGAGTGGCTTCAGGAACATGATGGAAACAATTCTCTCTGAACATCCAAATTACTTGTTTGTTATCCATCACGACAATGCTCCATTGCCACACAGCCAAGTCGATGAATATGTTCTTAGATGTTGAATATATCAACGTTATGAGCTTGTCTTCACAAACCTCTTTTGTAAATCCGATAGAAAATTGATTGGGCATACTCATTGGGGAAGTGTTGGCTTGGAAATCAAAGAATGTTGAAATCTTTGCCAAAGTTGGGAAAAACAATTGAATAAAATCACGTTCGAAAAATTTGACTTATGGTTGAAATCCTTCGGCCTATAATGTGCCCAAGTTATTTTGAACAAGAAGCATCATTATTCTCATTAATATTTTTTAGATTTTCTCTAATATAATTAATATGTTTCTTTGTATTACAACATCGTTCTCTTGAAGATAAACATCCTTTTGGGGAAATAAATATCACGAGGACAAACAGACGCTAGTTTGTTTATACAGCATCAACTGTTACGCTTCACATAGGCCAAGACTCTCCCCCCTCTCCTTCTTTCCACTGCCCTAAAGATCCTTCGAGCGTAGCTCGCAAAGAAGGATTTCAGTCAGCAGATTTTTTAGTCCATTAATATAAATATAGGAGGGTGTGAAAGCCTTTAGAATGGAAATCTTTCTGCCTAATCCTTCGTTGGCAGAAAATCTACGAACAGAATCGAAGGTCCCTCCGATTATTTGTCTATTTTCGCCAAATAGACGAAATCTCACTTTTCCCCAGCATAAACCTGAAGGATCTCTCCTAAACTCCCTCATCTCCTCTCGCCTTCCTCTAGGAAATAATCAACGTATATATAGTTCAATCTTGAGAAATGAAAAGGGTGAATCCGCGTAGCAATCGAGAGAAGCAGTCAAGTCCCTGAGTCAAACAGGGAATCAAGAAGACAGCTGGAACCGAGCTGGATTTTCACTCCCGATGCCGTTCTTTTGGTCGCTTAGAAAAGTAGAGCATTGGTATCGAAATCCACTCTCATACGATTCTCGTCCAGAGAAATCACTTATCTCAGTTTTCTGAATAAAAATAGAGATACCCCTCACCATTGAGGAATACCAACGTGAATTCCCACCTGAGAAAAGATTCACCTCTTGGTCAAGTCTCATCATCGAGAAGCCCGTATTTATAACACAGGGATCGGAATAACTTCCGTCCATCCAAGATCCCCTCACTTAAATCTTCAAGTCAAGATGTCTCGCCTTACATCACCACCTCCTTGGGATAAGTTTCAGCTGTTTTTCCTGAATAAACTCGCCACGCTTCTCTTTAACCCATTGAGAAGAATCAGCTGTTTTCTCAGCCATTCCCACGTCTGCGAGGAAGGCTCCAGTCCAACTCTCCTCTAATCAACTCATCGAGGAGGTTCTCATTCAAGGCCATCCCACTGCTGACTCCCACTTAGTTAAAGGTAAAAGGAATCCAAAACTTATTTATGTTTGTTAGTTACCATTCCGTGCGAAAGTGATTTTTGAGTCGACCATCGCGTATTACTCATTGGTAGTATTAATTTTTATTAGATCCTCTTATTATAGCATTAGAATATATATAGTTTTAATATTTCATTTTTCTATGTAATTAAAAGTAGATTTTTGTCCGAGTTGTTTAATTAGATTCTCAAACGCCGCGAATGGCACAAGATATATTAGGTTGAGGAATAGGTTCTTGCGGTTTTTTAATGTTGTATTGATTTAAGTTTTGTTGACGTGATTTGTGCACATATTAAGAAAAAATAATAAATAATGAGAAAAAAATTTGGCGAAGGTTAGGCTACGTCTCTTAACAGCGTAGAATATTAGGCTTTTGCTTAGGCTACGTCTTGAAGTTGAGTAATAAGTCATTGCAGTTTATTTATTTAAATTTTGTTCTGTACCCTCCAAATGGAATGTCAAGTTGAAAGAAAGGCGCATTTTTGACAATAATTGTTATTCATTTTCAATCGAGACGAGGACAACGCAAACGCAGCCAAAGCTCGTCACGATATTTGTCCTGTGTACGGAGAAAATGCTTTATCAGAAAGGACAGCTCAATGGTGGTCTTTTACATTTCAAAAACGGTCATTTCAATCTTAAAGACGAAGAACGTTCTGGTTGCATAATTAAGTTTGATAAAGATCGATTGAACAACCTTCTTCATGGGAATCCTTGTCAATCGACTAGAGAATTGGCTGTACAATTGGCGTGTGATTAGAAAACTGTAGTGAATCAGCTTCATTCGATGGGAAGAGCTCAAAAACTCGGTGCACGCTTTGAGAGAAAGCAACAAACTTCAATGCTCCACCCACGATTGTCGCAGGTTTGCTTGCTTGTCACAAGGCTACTCATGGATATAAGGACAGATATCTTCACCATCATCACTAGCGACGAAAAGTGGTGTATTTATGTCAACATGAAGCATCGAAAACAATGGCTTAGCCCCAATAAAAAACCACTTCCGCGATTAAAGCAAGGACTTCATCCACGAAAGACGATGCTGTGTGTGTGGTGGGATTGTGAAAGGATTATTCTTGATAAGCTCCTTGCGAACAATTTAGAATGTCAATGCATAACTCTACGTTCAACAAATGTATTGACTCGCCGAAGCTATTCCTGAATAGCGACTTCATCGACGTTATGGAGTCCTTCTACAACACGACATTGCTCGTTCTCACATTGCCAATATGACAAAAGACGCCATCTAAACGCTTAATTGTGAAATCCTGCCACATCCTCCATATTCGCCAGACTTAGCTCCATCGGATTTCCATCTGTTCCGATCGCTCTCCAACAATTTGCGCGGCGTTTCGTTCACTACTGATGTGGAATTAAGAACCTGGTTAGACGAATTCTTCGAGTCCAAATCCAGAGATTTTTATTGCAGAGGCATCGAAAAACTAGTTGAACGTTGAGAAGAAGTCCTAAATAATAACGGATAATACATTATTGATTAAATTGCATATTTTCATCATTTAAAAATGATGTTTTTCTAAAATTGCTAATGGTAATGAATAAATTTGATAAAAACGCAAGAACATATTCCTTAACCCAATATAATAATACGAATCCTCCCTAGTTAAAGAATCAAATTAAGTTAGAGCACTCTTAGAGGAAAGGTGAACGGAGTAACTCATGTATGGAACAAACGTACATACGTACTCGGCCCTAAACCACGACAATCGATATTCAAAAGCATTAATTTTCTGCTAACTTTTTCATCTGCATTCTATATAAAGAAACTTGGGCAAAAACAGAGGCAAATCTTAAAGAGGATTCTATACATTTTTCGATAAGAATTAAAGGTGAATTTTCCCCAAAATGTATATTTGGCTATATGGTTTCGTAATTTTGGCCCCCACTATATCATAAAATAGAAAATGTAAACTGAACTGATTTCGCAAACCATAAACTTATCTGGCTTGCCTAAGTTAGAACTATGCCAAATACGTCTTTTTTAAATTCAGGAGCTGGAGAAGAGTAAAATGGAACTCGGAAGTCGATAATATTATAATTACAACTGCTATTATAGCCATTTAGTGTAAATCAAGATTATGGCTAACTTATTTAAGATAAAATACAAGGATTTTCCATTACTACAATCTGAAATTAATATTTACTTTTAGCGAGTTATCCTTGAGGATGATTCGTAGCAAATCATTATACTACCTATGCAAGGCAAGAAGCATTTTTAACTCTATGCTAATTAAGGAAATACCATTGTTCGTACCTCAATGGCTACACATGGAGTCATTTGAGTTCTTGCATGAAGTTCTCGGAAAAATGTCTGCAAGCGCATTTCAATCTCGCAATCACCTTCAATGAAAATATTAACCACTACACAGTGAAGAAAATTTCACATTCTCACAATTGTGTTGAAAGAGCCAGACACACTCTTCCCCGCCTACTTTTATCTCTATCTCCACTTCATCCTCCTTCTCCCGTTTATTATTCATAACATTCCACTTTTCTCCTAATGGGATTCTTATCCTTACGTTGTCATAACTTTAAAACAATGATTGACTAAGTTCGACTCCCTCCCTTGCTCCTGTGGTCTAAGGTCTGTTTGAGAAAGCTGCCACTCATAGCTTGTTTAAACTATGACCATCAGTAGAAGGAACATAATTTGAGGCGCCTTGGGAAGAAGGTTCTATGATTATCTTACTGTGTAACTCAGCCTTATAATCTCTCCGGGAGATGGACGAAGTTGCCACATTTGGTATGGTCTCAAAAACCATACTTTAGGGGCATAGCCAAGACCACAATCGTCATACAACATTTTTTGTATATGCTTGAAGCAGTTTCTCCTCTTACACCAGTCGCCAGATAGCCCATTAATTAAAAAAAAAAAAAAACCTCTTACACCATTGATCCACGGTATTTTCAAAAGGTCTAACAAGATTCACACCGCTAGTTTAGTCCTACATCTAATATCTCATCAATGACAGTAACTCCACAGTTGTTTATAGGCCTAATGATAAGGATATCTCATAAAGATCCTATAAAACAGATAATCTCCACAGGCAAACATAATCAGGTTATCAGGAATTAGCGAGCAAGAAAACACAAAAAAAGAGGATAGATAAAATAAGTTTAGCGGTTCCCACGAAGAACCACAAAAATAGACCACTTGGAAGGAGCGAAGAGGGTTACACTGAGAAGATTAAGGTCGTAAATAACCGAGGCAAACAAACCCTTGACCTGATTAACGCTAAAATGGACGCTGATTATTGCGACTACGGGAGCAATAGAATGGATTTATAGCAGTTTGTGACTGGGAAAAATACTTGAATACCCATCTTAACAAGGAAGCTAAAGAAAATTAGACTCGCCCACAGAACGCGACTGTCCGTCATACTAAAAGATCTATACTCGGTAATAGATTTGAGCTTAGAGTATGAACACACTCAGCAGAAGATATAAATTGGAAATAGAATCCAACCAAAGATCGGCAAAAATCATAGAAGTTGTAAATTTCAAAGAGCAAACAGGAGAATAACACATCCACCTGTTCAAATTCGTTTAGTGATAACATAAATTGCCAAAATGCAACAGAATCTGGATTTCTTGCATTCCCTACAACAATTGCTCCTGAAAAAATAGAAAGAGAAGTCTTATCTATAAGTAAGTTGACTTTATATAAAGGTAAATTGAAATTGGATTTTGATAACGAATAGAATAAAAGAGAAATAAATAATGCCTTGGAAAAGGGCTTATTCACATTATAACAGAATCATTTAACAACCTGAACAATGCTTAATTTATGAAAAAGTTTTCTGGCCAAGCAAGACGGCATAATAGGACGGAGACAGCTAAAAAGGTAAAGCGAATAAAAAATGCAACCATAAAACAAATTGAACGTAAAATGAAAGGCCGAAACAAAATTGAGAGATTTGACCTAATTATCAACTGTTGGAAGCCAAAATGACTAATATATACCATTACAATGAAGAAAGTAGACCCCGAATATCTTTATATCCGAAAAAGATATAGACTTACAAAAACAGTATATAAAAACACGAAATTATACTAAAAAATGATATGATCTAACGGAAATGGGAAGTAGAAAGAGCCTCGCATTCTCCATAATGAATATGTAGAAGAATCGTACATCGGACTAGGAAATGATCAAAGGTCCCTGATAATTGCAGAGGGATAGCAACCCCATAGGAGACCATATATTCCTCCCCTTAACTTCTTTAAAATCTTCCGCCCCATCGAACTTCAGCTTTCCTTCTCGGGGACCTAAATCCGAGTGGCAGGAAAAAAACAGGGGAATCAAGCGTCCCAAGCGGCGCTGATTATTAGAAGAAACGTGGTGCAAAAAGACAGTTCTGATCCCCCCAAATATTTAACAGAGAGATCCTCAACTAAACCAGACATCATCTAACAAACCCAAACTTTAAACACAATTACCATCTAACGTCAAGTCTCAGCAACTCATCAAATTATTTGCGATTTATTAATACACTATCTAAATTCATCGTCATTATTAAAATACCACAAAAACCTGAACAAATATGACTCCGTTACATACAAATATGGTCTCAGCAGCTTTGATTTAGAAACGCTAAACAACCCACGCCAAAGAGAAATATATGACCATTGTAAGGAAAAGGTACGGCAAGAAGAATACCCCATTCATTTGTTTCCTAAATTTCTTTCCTCTCTATGTCTCCGAAGTATAGCTCCACGTAAAGTAATCTTTGATTCCAAGGAGAAAAATAAAAGAAAAAAGAATTTGAATATCCGGCAGCTGCCTCACGGGTGCAGTTAATTAAATTGGGCGCCAAAAGCTTCAACCTCGCCGAGGAAGCGCTAATCTCCGTAGTCGCGAAACTGCTAGCCGAAAGTTTCCCACCCATATCGTAAAGGCTATTAAGACTTGGCTCAGGCAACAGACGCTAATCCATCTGGCCGCCGGAAGCGGCCAGCCAGCCATCTGAGTCTGACAACGAGGAGAAACCAAAAAGATGGCCGTCATATAAATACCCTGGGTTTTCGAATATCGGCAGATTGAGTTTGAGAACCCCTCGCCTTCGGTTCAGATCGTGAGGCTGTTTCCGCAAGTTCCTGGTATTCGCTTATACTCTGTTTAGAGCAAGCCTCGAATTGTTTTATCCTCGAAGGATTGGCCGAGATTCCTCTCGTCTCATCTGGAACCACCCCTCAAGGATCTGCAGTTTCCCGTATGAGACTTCGCGCCGAGCCGCGTCAGAGTCTACATTTTTGGAGGTTGCATTTCTCTGGAGCAGAAGTGCCATCGTCTGTCTTCTAGGAGGATCGTAAACTCGTCTTCTGGTTCTTCCCCTTCATCTACCGTCAGGATATTCAGCCGAGAATCACAACCATTGTCCGTCTCCATTTTCCTCACGCTGACTCGCTAAAGGATTCCCCTTCCTCGAGGTTAACCCATTAAGGTAAAACGATCCTTGCTTTTATCTCCCGTTAATCGACCCACTGTCCGAAATAAAAATATTCCCTCTGTATAACTGATTTATAGTATCCCATTTAAAAGCTGATTAACAAGTAATTAACGTTACCCGATTGCCAATTAATCTATATCTTGTCAGAATTGTCCTTATATACATTACCTATATTTCCCATATGTATATATATATTTTAACTAGTGACTCATTCGAATTATATTTAGGGTTTCACTCTTGTAATATACCCTTTAACTGAAACTTGGTAAACTCATTAACGCTATCGGCCCCTGTAGTAAATCGCACTCTTATGCCTCGTAATCAACGGATTACTCTTCCGAAGTGAACGTACTTGTACGTAGTGAAGGACTCATACGTACATTAGAGGATATTTGTATATATAACTGTATATATATATATATATATATATATATATATATATATATATATATATATATATACATATTTTCAGGGCTTTTTTCTCTTTCCTCTCAACCAATATATATATATATATATATATATATATATATATATATATATATATATATAGACGTACTGTCTGGGGAGGTGACCTATTCCTCGACAATCATCTTAAAAAGAAAACCAAGGGTATTTTAAGCAGATAACATCTACAGCCTCACCTCCAAACTACAGAACAATCCCAGCACCGACCTAGGGCGAAGATATAAAAGAAAGATGATTAAAAATGAAGCAAAGTTCAGAAAAATAAACAGATATAGGAGTAATAGGGAACGGTACATACCTCTAAGAAATTTCAGAATATAGAGAGAACTGTTTCTAAATAAGGCAAATATAGAACGAAATAATTACCAGGAGGGATATCACGACCAATCTCTAAGCTTCTGCTGTCAATGCCAACAATCAGAGAATTCGAAACCAGCGGAAAGTCTATTATAAGAGGAGACGATAAAATAACCAATCACAAAGAAATTGAAAAAACGGTTCCAAAGACACTAGACAGTTTTTTCCACCACTTCGGAAGAAAAGCAACCCCTTATAGATGATTAAGAACAAAATGTAATCTGATACCTCTAAAAAATAGAGGCTGAGCTAACACCTCACTTCATATACTTTGGTTTAATACACTGTTCACCACTTAGATTATGCTCAATATTTGAACGAAATTTCACCTAGGGTTCATGGTTGAACGAAAATACATCTTTAGCCTCATAGGTTCACCAAAATAGGTGAGAGAGAAGTGAGTGCCAAATACTTTTAATGAAGAAAGCGAAAAGAAGAATGATCCTATGTGGCTTTCAACTCATAAGGTAAACAAAACTCTACAAGATTCTATGTTTTTTCTGCCATACTAGTTTAGTAATTAAAGGGCTGAACTAAAAATATAAGAAATTTTATTAAAGAAATGAAATGATTGGTAAAATACGGTAAATTATTCTCTCATATAGGTATTTCTTCAATAACCTCACAAAAATACGAATGTTAAAAGAATTATTTACCTTGATCAAAATTAATAATAAAATAACTAGCAGTAGAATCCCAAATATTCCCAAAGTGCTCAACATCTCCTTTTTCTGGTTCAAACGAGCTCTCTTGATAAGTACTTCTTGTACCAGGGTGTGATCGACCAATTCGAGTTTGCTAATCCCAATAGCTACGCCCGCCATAGGCAGGGTGTGGCGATTATACTGCCTAGTGAAAGGAGCACCTCAAGAAAAGGAAGAGATCGTACCTTAGTGCCTGGTTTAGATAACGTCTCGCCCTGAATGAGGGATTGTGTAGTCGTCCCTAAATTAAAAAGCAAGAAACAAGAATAAACAGTGTTTGATTAACTCAGTGCACAACGGATGTGCAAGGTTACCAATACTAGTATTAATTCTTCTGGTTGGAAAAATGTTGAGTGGCATCTAGTAGACCGTGATTCCGATCTTTCCAACATTCAAGGGTGGATACGAGCTGTTCGGAAGTTGCAGAGTGGGGCAACCCTGAGTGTGATGATTTAGAGTACATGAGGAAGAGTTGGATCACACTGAAGAGCCAAGTGTCATTCTAGCTTGCGATAGACTGATGGGGTTATGGAAAGATCCCTAAAAGAGGCGGATCGGTTGGAATTTGCCAAAATGCCAGGCGTGCATCGAACGTATTTTGGCAACGACGAAGTTTCATCCGACCTCGTATGTGTTTATTTTTATTTCCAGCTCGTCTGAGCTATAAAGTCAAAATCATGCGCTGCAGCAGAGAATCCAGGGTCCCATGAGTATGCCGGGTAGATGTATGGCCTCCGATGGTCCCCCTCCCAAGTGCAATCGCTACATTCGTAGTGATTTTGTAATTTCCTTTCTTTACTTCGACGAAGGCTGAGGTCCAAATGACGGCATCCACATCAAAGCGAGGAATATAGCTCCACTGCCACTATTGAAAAGGGGATTTAATAGCTTTCACTCATTCAGGCTAAACCTTTTCAAAAGGGGTATTTCGCATCCCGTTCAGGGTGCCACCCTTTCCTTGAACAACACGCGCGTGCAAAGAAATGCCCTTAAGTTTACACCGAAGAGAGTGCAAGCCTGGTTAGAGCATCGCATCGTTAACTTAATTTAAAATCTCACAATTAGCTACACATGGATGAAGGTTGCCGGAATGGTCGAGTTTTCCTGTTGGAAAGGTGTCCCCCGGAGATAGCTGAACTTGATGAAAGCATTGTAGTACTGTTTCCTACCACCAAATTCATGGATGCTTGGAAATATGGAGGGGGCTGGGGGCTAACCGTAATCTCTGCGGTCGGCATAGCTTTGGTTGATTTTAGGGAGACGAAGGTTTGAAACCTCTTATGCCCATTGATTTTCCCTTACCATTGGTATTTATTCAGCGCTCTTCTTTTTCCTTGCCACTGCACTAACCACTAGACGACCATTAACCCCCTCGCAAAAAGGATGCTTCAAATCAACCTATAAGAACAGCTTGTAGGTAAGACCCTATATGTTGAAGAAAAAAGCATTAATGAGAGTCACACGGGTTTGGTAAATAAACGTGAAATCACTATAACACGTCACAAAGTAAAGGATCAATAATCCGGTGAAAATAAGGAAAGATGACATAAAACATGCTTCTATGTCGATGAGGAAGAAAGAAGAAAGAGATAATAATTGAAATAAAATAATATAAGCTCTTTTACCCGTTATAGAGGACCGTCGATTAACAAAGGAAATAATATTAGGCCCCTGAACACATGTCAGCTGGTTTACTTTATTCCATCTTGAGCGACGGGATGCTTTCTGCTCGATTGGTGCCAAAATTGTTGCGCGAAGATCGGCTGGGAAGAGAACAATTCTTTCACTGTAAATTTTGAATTAGCCGAATAAAGATCCCGAAGGTCTTTTGCAAAGCACTGTAACCGGAGGTGACTCTTAGATCTATTGATATGATCCGGAAAACAAATATATATACTCTGTAAGTTCCTACTAGCTTGTCTCGAACAACTCAACCTAGAAATCACTCCTCCTCCTCCTTGAGGACGATTGGTGAATGCTACTCACTAAGACTATTGCTAATATAGCCTCTTTCCCAACTATCCGTCCCATCTTGAGTGACTCTTGATTCTTAAGTGAAGTAACGTTGATTATGTCAGTATTCATGTATGTCTGGGCCCATAACAGTCATTATTTACGGAGCGTTTTTGGCTTTAGTTGACAAAAATATTCTGAGAGCCTTATCACTTTTTTCTCCCGTAACAAATGGAGCCTCAGCAGCTTTAAAATGTCTTTGCTGCTTGCAAAATTAATTTTTCATCTATGTGTATTAATGAAATTTTAAAATAATCAATATTCTTGAAATGCAGCCCCAAAATCACTAAATATAAAGTTTAATGAAATTACTTCTACAATTTGACACTGACTCTTAATTATCTGGTGAGACATTTGCTGTTTTTTTCTGAAATATAAAAAAGGTATCGAGTTATAGTTACTGAAAAGGCTAACCGCATGTTACCTAATATATCAATTCTATTTCTTAATTTTGAATTCATGTTTAATAATGAAGAGAAACATAAAACAGCATTACTTCATCGCCCTAAGTTAAGGTACTATCAGCTCACCCAAACTGTTTGACACTTAAGTCATCGTTTTCGAATTCATATTTCTTCTTAACTCTTTATGGAAGTCAAGAAATCATCCTTTGCCGGAAATTCCTCACTTCTCGTAAATATATCAAACAATAAAGGGTTCTAACTCCAAATGGATTCCATATTATTTCAACAATATCCGAGTCGTAACGTTGAAATTTGGTATTTATCACTCCCAAACGGCTCGTGATTTCGTGAACTATTTCCAAAGATAATATTTTTCCATCTCTACTTAGAATATCTTACACGTTAGAAAGTTTGTCAGTTTTCTGCTTTTAACATGGTAACTACTCCAAATAATCTATTTCCTTGTAAATAAAACAAACTTTTCCCTGGCTTGAGTAATATTCATGTACTTTTCATATATTGATTTGTTCAAATCATGAAGGAGACCAACAATATCTGAAAAATATCTCAAGATAACCAAAAAATTTTTGATTTTCATAACGCATTGAAGGAGACGAATGTTGATGTATGAATAATTCATGAATTTCACCTGAAGATTTAATCAACTTACTTAGCCTTGGTAAAGTAAAACACAACATTCTTCTCTAAACTCATTCTAGAATATTTGAAAGATCTGATGGTTTAGTGATCTTGCATGAATAAAACTTACTTTTGTACAGCAATTACAATCATTGATTCAAGTTTTTTTAACAATGGTCTGGACACCAAAACTTGAAGAGGTAGAGCACAATATGTAATCAACACATGCGGAGTTTTCTCCTTGACAAAAGAAATGAATCCGGGTTTCTTTCCAATTATATCGAGAGATTCATCCGTAAATTAGACCTAAACATATTACATGATATTATGACAAGCTTTTCCAAGTCTTATATATACATACTTGCACCAATATGTACAAAGCATTAAAGGGCCTAAAATATATGCTAAATATCCTAGGATGAAAAAAAGGTTTGATCTTACAAAAATTTTGGAAACAGTAATATGTGATGCTTGAGGAATTCCAGAATTTCACCGAAAGATCTTTTGCAGTTGCAAAATACTTCTACTACCCAACGAAAGTACATCTTTGTGGCACAGTGGAAGAATGTTCTGCTTCAATTTAATCCCAGAATCTCTGAAACAGCTAATGATTTAGTGAACGTCCTCTAATAAATGTTAGTTTGTGCAAGTATTCCCATTATTTTGGGAGGGGAGGGGGGTTTAGACAATATTTTGAACGTTAAAGCTTAGCAATGTAGAACACGGTGTGTAAACCTCACATGTGTAGCTTTCTCGTCGATGAAACCACTGAATCCAGATACCATGCTACTTATGACCGGAGATCACACTTAAAAGTGGCCCAATCAAATCCCATGATAAGTCATTGAGATCAAAGAATAATTCTATCAACTCAAACACATCATCTGCTTTGGTTGCTGTTTTTAATAGATCACAAATAAAGTTATTTTGTGCTGTTTTTATCAACATAGCTTAAACAATCGCCATTGATTGCGGCCTGAAACGTCAATTGATTCATCGAGCTGCCTGCTGATATTTTCAAAACTGTTTTTATCCTCACTGAAAAGTTAGGTTGCTATATCTTAACTAATATATTTAATTATCTTAATGCAATAAGAAATTCCAAATTCATGAAGATAACAGAGATCACTCTGTTCTAAACAAGTGATAAATGGTCGCCAGCCGTTTAACAGGAGCAACCTTTAACACCAACCAACATTGCCTAAGAACCTTCGAATTTTTATATATCAAACACTACAAACCTACACTCAATGAAGTGTTAAGTGCAATATCTTTATTAATTAACTAATTTTAAATACAGTTTGTTAGTTTTTTTTTAACAAACTAAGCATCACTGTAACCTATAAATACTAGCCCCTTGTTAAACCCACCATTCACTCTCTAGGATGGATCCACTTTAGTAAGTACCCAAATTTGCCGTTTTTATATTAAATGTTTTTTAACTCATAGAGTGTTTACAAAATTAAAAAAAAGTTTAAATTCATTATTTTCAATTAATTTCTGTCAAAAACTATACATTTTTTAACCAATATTTTGAGTCAGTTTTAAAGCAAATTTAACTGTTGCCAAGTCATATTTAATTTTTTTTTAACTTATACTACATTTTATTGATATTTTATAATTTGTCACCTTTTAAAATAATGTCTTGTTGGCCTTCTTAAGTTTTCTTCATATGTATTAACTTTGTAAACTTATTCTAGCCTGAAGATGAAAATTTGTAGTTTTTGAAACGTTGTGAAAAATTAAAAGATGCTGTATCCGTTTCTCATGGCTCTGAGATTTATCCTCAATATTATATATATATATATATATATATATATATATATATATATATATATATATATATATATATATATATATATATATATATATATATATATATATATATATATATATATATATATATATATATATATATATATATATATATATATATATATATAGTAGGAATATGAAGACATATGCGATGGTTTTGAACATTTAATTTTCCGGACGTTTCGGTCATTGACGATGACCATCATCAGCGAATTCTAAATACCAAAAATTATTTTTAGAAGAATAACTAAACACAGGAATCAAATTAGTGAAAATCTATTAGAAATTCATGTAATATCTTAAAAAAAAAATAAATAAATAAATAAATAAATAACTAAATTAAATAATAATCCCACGAGTTTTTTAAATGTGCATAATAAACATGACTTAAATGACTATCGAAATACAAAAAATTATAAACTATAGCAATAAAGTCGAAAGACATGAAGAAATCGCTTAATAAGACAGAAAAAAGATTAAATAATCCCATGAGCAACAAATATGAATAGTAAACATGAATCAAGCGTAATACAAAAAAAAAAAAAAAATCACTATAAAACACAGCAAGAGAATTATATGGGCAGGGCGAACAATCGAAAATAAGTTAGATCAGGGGGAATGTAATCCAAGCGGATATTTATAAATGGAGCGAAGCAAGTAGTTCAATTTAGTTAAATTTTAAGTGATTGAACATCAAATAATATGACTAGACTAAGGCACGAAAGTTTAAATAGTAAATAATCAATAATGGAGGGTTCAAAAGGACGACTAAAACAATAAATTTAGGAAAAGTCAATAATAAACCAGATCGTTAGATATTAATGGGACAAACTTAAATAGAAATAAAAATTTATCTGCACGAGTACTGACCTTATAACGGTTAAGCTGGGAGTAACAACTGATAGTATGGACAAAATTAGGCAAAAAGAAAACTATTAAGGGGGATGTGGTTGGTTGTACATTTGTCTATATAGTGAATAATTTAAGGGATGATGAATAATCATTGAGTTCCGGGTTAATTTGTTTGATATTTAAGAGATTCAAGAATTTTTAAACTTAGAGAAGAGGAGGCAGAAGAGAGTATACTAAAGGAATCAGGGTCGAGCGGGTGGTTATGTTTTAGTCAATGTTCTCGTATAGAGGAGTGTTCGGGTTTGGAGATGGGAATGTTGGTTCTGTATGATACTCCGTTATGCTTAGCGATCCTACATCTTAATTGTAGACTTGTTTTATAGTAATTTTTTTTTTTTTTGTATTACGCTTGATTCATGTTTACTATTCATATTTGTTGCTCATGGGATTATTTAATCTTTTTTCTGTCTTATTAATCGATTTCTTCATGTCTTTCGACTTTATTGCTATAGTTTATAATTTTTTGTATTTCGATAGTCATTTAAGTCAAGTTTATTATGCACATTTAAAAAACTCGTGGGATTATTATTTAATTTAGTTATTTATTTATTTTTTTTTTTTTAAGATATTACATCAATTTCTAATAGATTTTCACTAATTTGATTTATGTGTTTAGTTATTCTTCTAAATATAATTTTTGGTATTTAGAATTCGCTGATGATGGTCATCGTCAATGACCGAAACGTCCGGAAAATTAAATGTTCAAAACCATCGCATATGTCTTCATATTCCTACTACGAATAAGGTTCCCAAGGAACGACTCCATCACTAATATATATATATATATATATATATATATATATGTATATACATATACACTCCTATATATCTGGTGAAGTTAGCATAACGCAATAAATTACACAGTTCACTGCTTATTGCTCCATGAGGGATGCCCAAGTATAATCTCGTGAGGTCAATGATAGATGAAAAATGTGCAAAGACCTCTGGCCATGGAATGTCTCTCTTTGCGAATTCTTGCACAAATCTATTCTGGTTCTGCATCCTATGCGATAGGCAGCTGGTTTGAAGGTCAGTTACGTGGTGTAGGCTAATGATTTTTCTTATATATAAATATATATATATATATATATATATATATATATATATATATATATATATATATATATATATATATGCAAATTTTGTTGAAGACCATGGTATATTTCGCGTTGATCAATTTCCTTTGTAAACTTTCTATTTTTTACTGTCTTTTTTAGTCCATCTTGTAGATGGTAGATAAATTGTCCTATGTTCATATCTCTTTTTTTAAATAAATGCGTTTGGTAAAAAACAAACGTAAATTGTTGAGCTTTCGATCTATTTGATCATCTTCGGAGAATCTCTCAGGTATTCTTTCCTCATTTACCGATGATTCATGGTTGAGTCTAAATCAGGTTGAATAAAAAGAATTTGAGTTTCATTTTGATGTGCTAGGTGGTGAAATGTGTGGTAGGTTTGATAGGGGTGAAGAGGTTTTTGAGTTTTATTGCTCTGGTTGCGAGGGCATCGCTTTCGTTGCACTTCCCTATTCTTCATCTTAATTCGTTGGCTTTTTTGCTTCCAGTTTTCCCACTGTTGGCATGTTTATCCGGCAAATCCGGTCTGAATCTTCCTTTTATATAAATATATTTATTTATTTTATTTATTCCTCCGTTGTAGCTGTCTAGCCTTTCAAGATTATTTTTTCTAACTTTATTTAGGTTAATTTTATTTTGGTCGGAATTTTGCCTCTTTTGTTTTAATTTCGTCTATTATTATTTTTATTTCCCCTTCTTTTTGTGGGCATTTTGCTTCTTTTATTTATTTTTTTATTCTTAAATTAGTTTAATACTTTTTATTTTATTTTCTTTTGATCGGCACTTCGCCTCTTTTGTTTATTTTTTTATTTTAAAATAGTTTTTATTTTTTTCACTTCTTTTTCTATTTATGGGCTCTTCCCCTCTTTTGTTTAGCTTTATTTTGTTTTATTTATTTTGTTTATTTCTCGCTTATTTACACCTTTTTATGGGCTTTTTGCCTCTATTTATTGCTTGCCCTTTATTTAATTATTATTTATTATATGAGGTTTTATTTTTGTGATTCATTGATTTTTTTTAGTCTATACTAGGTGTTTTTTCTTGGTTTTCTCTTGTCTTATGTTCGTATTTCTCGATCTTGGTTATTTAAAAATCAGGTTTAATGCCTCAGCCGCGCAATTTCTTCCTCTTGGGAATGATGCTGACCTTGCAACTTTGTGTCGCTTCTGCTGCGTGATTGCAATGTTGAGGTTGTCGAGTGTTTGTATAATTGTTTGCTGTATCTTTTTCCAAGTCCTTCTCCCTATCCTTTGAACTTCCGTATTCATTGGATTAAGCCCTTCTCTTGAGTGCAGGTCTGTTTGCCTAATACGGTCGTTTCTTCTTGCTCCAGCTGCTAGCAGGGTGGCTTTATTTTGAACTCTTTTTTTGTACAACTTGCCATCTGCGTTATCACTTCCGGGTACATCAGGACAGAACGTACTAAGGCAGTGTATAGCTTCTTCTTGTTTGGAGAGTTAACGTATCGAAACATGTATAGTTTCCGAAGCTGCCTTCTTAGCTAGGGAGACTCTGGTGTTGATGTGGGTTTTGTACCCAGAGTTCGTGAACCGTAAACCCAGGACGTTATTCTTTTCCAAATACGGGTATAGGTCATCATTTACGATGACGTCATCTATTTTCCGGCGGTTGATTGGGATTATTGGGAAATTTTAGCCATTGGTTTTATTTCGGCAGCTGTATCGCTTGCTTGAACTTCGGCGTTCCTCTAGTAGCTATGGGCGATTTGTGTGCTGTTATCTGCAAATGGCAGATACATCGTCTCATCCCGCACTGGAGCAGGAAGGTCTAATGTGTACACGGGGAACAGCAACGGACTCAGACAGCTACCTTGTGGAACTCCCGCCTTTAGCTCGAATTTGGGTCTTGAAAAGCCCTCGATGGAGATTTGGGCTTTTCTCTCCATGATATACTCTCAGAGGACCCTTTCCACGAGTGGGATGATCTGGAGGGTCAAGAACTAAAATTGGAGACCCCTCAGCCAAACCTTATTGAAGGCCTTATGTACACCGCACAGCCCAACGTCTACGTATTTCCTCTCGGCTTTGCATTGGGCTATTTTATCCGTTAGGAGGCGAAGGCCGTTTCCGTTCCTCGCCTCTTTCGGAACCCGTGCTGGTGGGGGTTGTGAGCTCCCAGTTAGGCTAGTTAGTCTTGAAGCCAGCTTGCTAGGAGTTTTTCTTAGATTTTAGCCACGAACTAGAGAAGAGAGATTGTCCTGAGTTTTTCCAGTTGATCTGGAGGCTTATAAGCCTTGTGTATAAAGTTGATTTTGGCCACGTTTTGATCGTCGAGGAAGTAGCCAGTGTTTACGGAAGCGTTAAAGATGTTGGTGATTCCCTGAATGATTTGCTGTGGGGCATTTACCAGATTGTTTTTGGTGATGCCCTTCCAGCCTGGTCCCTTTTGTTTGAAGGATTTCACAGTGGCCATTACGTCCTTTGCTGTAATTGGATACCATGGTCAACCATCTCTCTTCCAATGTATGCATGCATGCGTGGTGGTTGAATGCGTGCGGTGTATTATCTGTTCAGATCGTCAATCAGACCGCCCTCGAATTCCTGGTCGAACTTTTCGTTGTCTTATTCGGTGATAGCGAAGATTTTCTCCCAGTATGCTCTGATCTTCCCTAAAGAACCGCCGGATCCTCTTTACATCTCCCGTCCTCTTTGATCTGATCCTTTTCCTTTCTTTGCTAACTCTCAGTTTCCTAATTTGGTTCCAGAATTTGGGCGGGCTCAGCTCACTGTCTATTCAGGCTATATTACTGTCCCAGATCTCAGCACGTTGAAGTTAATTGCTTCTTTAAGTTTGGAGCTTAGCCGGCGTAGCAGCGAGTTTCTTTACCAGCTTGGACATTTAGATCTAATCTTCTCGTACATTTCTCTATGCATATGTGCGTTCCTCTTCATTTCCTCTCTCCATTTGGGCTGAGGTATCGTTTTGTATTCTGTATTGGGAACGCACTCGCGGTCAGCTTCGATCATAGAAGTCGTTTCTCTTTCTAGTACTTCGTCGATCTCCTTCAATGTAGCCTTGCTCAGGTCAGCGTATTGTTGAAGAAGAGTCTTGTAACGGTTCCACTTGGTGGGGGCGTAGTTCTTACGAGGCGTGACTGGCAGCTGGATGGATCGGTGCGAGTGAAATTGTGGTTAATATCGCATTTAGTCGATGAGAGTTGTTGGGCTCAGCCTACTATGGTAGTTGAAGGGGTAGCATCCACTTATCATGATAATGTCAGATTTGGTGGCTGATCTGCTAGTGATGTGGTTTAGGAAATCCGGCACTATCCTCTGGATGTTTATCCTGTCCATTATCACTTTCGGCCTTTTTCGTTGGTTCTATCATAGTCCGCCATTCGGCATCTGGCATTGAGGTCGCCCCCTAAGAATGGCATTCTTCGGTGCCCGAAAAGTGTGCAGAAGATTGTGGTGGGTAGATAAGCTCCGCAAGGGGGGTGATAAAGTGTAGCTATCGTGAGGTTCCCCACAAATGTGGGAAGTTGTATCGCCACAAAGGATTCGTCCAATTTTGGGAGACCTTAGTATGTGAGGCTCCCTCTGACAGCTACTGCAGCACCATAGAACCTTTACTCTGAGTGATTCTTTATGAGCACTCTGTATCCTGGTATTTTGAGTTGACCTCTTGTGATTTTTTGCCCTCCGTTACAAATGCATGGCTAAACGCCTTAAAATGGGTGGTGGTTATCATGCGAACATATTTTGAGTTATTATAGAGCTTGCAGGCTTCATGGGGGTAGTTAAACTCTTAAACTATGTTGGTTGACCTTAGATTCGAGGACTTTTTGCAGCTGTTCTTTGTCATAAGGAGATTGTTAACTGTTGTCTTTAATAGTATATAATAAGTTGAAATTTGCCCATTTGATTCTTACCCTTGGTGTTACACTTAACAATCTCCTTGATTTTTTTCCCGTCTATTTTATAGGCCGTAGATATCTGATTTCTCTAATACACTTTGATGTTATTTACTGCTTCCTGATTACTTTTCCTTTTAGTGTATCTTTGAATTGCATA
Source organism: Ceratothoa steindachneri (assembly GCA_963969495.1). NCBI lineage: Eukaryota > Metazoa > Arthropoda > Malacostraca > Isopoda > Cymothoidae > Ceratothoa > Ceratothoa steindachneri. The sequence goes on along the minus strand of OZ018317.1, from coordinate 11,378,415 downwards.
CTAAAAATTGATTAAAGTAGTTTTCAATTATACTGTTCGAAAAACCGTTGTTCACGAGGGTTTATTTTACGTAAGAAATCTCTTGATGGAAAGTTCCCACGTGGACCAGCATTTGTATACTCGGCGGATGTATGAGCCAATTACACTTTTTACACACCGTTCAGGACATTCACCATACCCGTTGATGGATCTTCCCATGTCCGTATCTTTTATATATACTTTTGTGATCGAGCTTCCATTGATGTTAGGTACCACAGCGTTCATAAAAGGGAGTTTATTTCTCTTGCTCAATTCATAACTGAATTTTAACACTGAGTTCATCTCAAATTTTTGTTTGTTGTTCCTCAGATATTCTTCGTTTTGGAAGTTGATGTAAATGTCGTCTACGCTAAAGCGAGGAGGAATAAATATCCCCTCAATACATTTTCTTTTCATTCAACCTGATTCAGAGTTCACCATACATCATTGTTAAAGGAGGAAAGAATACCTAAAGACGCTCCGAAGATGATCAAATAGGTCGAAAGCTCAACAATTTACGAGTAAGTTCGGTTTTTATCAAACGCATTTATTATAAAGAGATGTGAACAGAAGACAAGTTATCTACCATCTATAAGTTGGACTAAAAAGGAGAGTAAGAAAAATAATAAGTTGCCAAAGGAAATTGATCAAGAATATACCATGGTCTTCACAAAAATTTGAATCCGAGAAAGACTGCCAACCATCTGCACTAATATTTGTATATATATATATATATATATATATATATATATACAGGTGTAGCAAAAAAAAGGAAACCTACTTTTAAATCAATATATCTCTGAAAGTATTAAAACATACATTGTAGAAGTCTAAGTACCTCCATGTATTAGTGCATAAATAAATACACCGAGACAGCTGTGTGTCTCCCCAATTATTCCAAATTCACCTTTTTGCATCGAATCTCCCTCACCCTTTTTCGCGCCGTCATAAACCCGAGGTTGGATACGAGGAAAGCTCGGATAGCGGCAGGGCGTAAATATTTCGCATGTCCTGTCAGCAGACAAAGGGTCTTTCGCGAGACGATAAGGATTTTATGAGAATCCGGTGCTCTCTCTCGATTTTGGCTCTTGAGGGAAATAAAAGGGAAAATTCTCTCTGGAGTCAGGCAGAAGATCTTGGGACTAGGTTGTGTCTGGAGCTAGTCCCACAAAGGAAACAGTTCGCCCGTGCAAAGAAGAAACTTCAGGGAATTGGTCGTTGCAGTCACGGTACTTGTAGGTGCTAAACTTCTCGCAGTCAGAGTCAGAAGTTACACAGGACCTCCCTCTGTGGATTACAGTAGACGCAGCTAGGTAATCATTTTGGCTACCAACTCCAGGTGCCTATAATCGAAACGGACACTTCGAGGAGAAGAATTCCGATTTGAGTCACCGTTTGACTCGCCTTCGCGATCCGGCCTAGGATCATAACATCAGGACACCAGTCTAGGATTACCCCTACATTTGTTAATCTAGGACGAACGGGCTGAGGGTGAACATCGTTAGAAGAAGAAGACATTTACCGTCATCCTCCAAATACTTACGAACTCCAAGGTATCGTTAAAGGGAACTAATCCCTCCCCTAACTTCATCAGTTTAATCGTTAACTAGAATTTCCATCACAAGCTCCTAACCTCGATTATTACAAGTGATTACTTCTGTGCTTAATTCCATAATATTATTCAATTCATTCTGTCGGGTGAAATTAAGACGCAAGCATCCTAGTACGTAGATTTCAAGTGTATCCCCACAACTTTATATAGACTTACCTATTCAGTGCAAAGACTAATCCTATTTTTACCTATATACGCTATTTCCTATTTCTAATTCATGTATATTAAAGATTATTTTTGTATCTGTGTGTTTAACTATTTTGGACGATCCTTTTGCAATTGAAAAGCAATCCCCTCGGCTTAATTCTTATTATTACATAAGTCCACCCATGACTGGCTGTTATTGAGTGAGAACACATTCAGGGGATCATTATCTTAACTTTGATCAGAAAGGAAGCACCGGGGTTATTCTTATTCACTGGAAGTGGCTACGGTAGCTGTATTTGCTGCACTTCACCCCCCCTTTACCTTGGTGCTGGATTATTATATATGCCGATGAAGTGGGACTTGGATTACTCACTCACTAACCCTCGAAGGAAATAGTTTCTAAAAATTAATTTTGTTTGTCTATCTTTTGTGCATCAATTTTGAAAATTCTATGGACTTACATCCATAATTGTAAATTCTGCAATGAAGTAGATGAAAGACATAAAATGTGTGCCTGCGCAAGCAGGTAAAATACAGAATCAAACTTCAAATAAACATATTCCAAAACCATTTCGTAGAAGGGAGCAGAAAAAGAATACAATTGTCTAAAGCCTAGGCTTAGCCTAGCTTTAGCCTACTAGGCTTAGTAAAATTATTAGCCTAGTTCCTGCTAAGACGTTGTTGGAGAATAGCCACCAGTCAATTTAAGCCTCCATTTTTATTCATTCTTCAAGCACCCTAAAATGCAACTTACAAGTAAACAACGAACTTTTGGAGTCACAAATTATTTAAGGACTGGAAGCTTTAAACAAGTTTAACAACTTTTTGAACAATGCTTTGTGGATAGAGTTTCCCTAACCCCCCCAAAAAACATCTGGACAAATGTTTATAAATAGAAGACTGAAGGAACAAGTTTAAATTTAAACAAAAATCGATCGGGTCGCAGGAGAACGGACACAAGAAAACATTAATTTTGTTCAAGAAAAGCTTATTCAGAATCCAAGAATATCAATCGGAAAGAATGGTTTGAACATCAGTAAGGATAGGTTTCATCGAACCATTAAATGCGATTTGAAATGGTATCCTTACAAAATGCATGTAAGGCAAGAACTCTTTGAACTAGATTTACCTCGCCACCTGGAAAGAAATGTTCGCTTCTTGGAAAACATTGTGATCGGCGATGAAGCTGCATTTCATATGAATGAAAGAGTCAACAATCATAACATTCGCCAATATGCGCCACAAAACAATCCTCTATATTTTAACTTTGATATAGGCATATCCAGGCAAAAGGTTTCTGTGTGGGTTGGAATGTGTGAAAACGGAAGTATTGTGGGCAGTTTTTTCTACGACTAACTGGACTGGAGATGGATACCTGAACCTAATTACAGAAATGATAGTTTTTGAAATGCGTCAAATTTATGGAAATAGATTTAATAGGCTGTGGTGGATTCAAGATGGTGCTCCAGCACATAGAACTCGTGCTGTGCAGGAATTGCTGAGGGGCATTTTTAATACTCGCATTATTGCATTGAACCATCCAACTGAGTGGCTACCCAAATCTACGGACTTGACAACTTGCGATTTTTTCTGTGGGGCCATTTCAAGGGTAAAGTGTACTTTACTCCACCAGATAACACACGATTTGAAGCGAAGAATTAGAAATGAACTTAATTTACTAAAATAAAATGAGGATTTAGTTAAAATAATTATGGTAGAAATGCGAAGAAGTATGCAAGTATGTGTTTAAAGAAATGAAAGCCATACCGAAGGTAACGGATATTAGCCTCTTACATTATAAATAATAAGTAACTATGTTTTTGTAATCAATATTAGAAATTAAATGGTTTTGAAATATGTCAACTTGAAGTTTGATTCTGTATTTTACCTGCTTTCGCAAGCACACCTTTTATGTCTTTCATCTACTTCATTGCAGAATTTACAATTATAGATGTAAGTTTATAAAGTTTTCAACATAGATGTAAAAACGATAGACAAACAAATGTAAGTTTGTAGAAACTATCTAGCTTTAATACTTTCTGAGATATATTCAGTTAAATGTCGGTTTCCTTTTTTTTGCGACACCCTCTATAAATATATATATATATATATATATATATATATATATATATATATATATATATATATAATATATATATATATAAATCGAATATAAGTTTGTATTACAAATCATTATTTAGTACTTTATTTTCGAATAAATAGCTCATCATCAAAAATAGTCTCAAATTAGAAAATTAAAAACATACCTAAGAATTAAATAAAATTTTAAAGATAACTTAGGCCAATTTTGACAGAAACTTGGGTGAATCATTTAAAGAAAATGAAAATATTACGAAAATAAACATTAAAAGTGAATTACAAACATCCAGACAAATCTTCCTATATAAATGGTGACAATTTTTGAAAAAGTCTAATGAAAAACATTCACTCACATTAAACAATTAAGGTCAAGTTTAATCTAGAAGAGGCAAAAGGAAGTTTAAATTCTAAATTATCTTAGTCTGACCTTTAAGGATAGAAAATGATTAGCAATGACTTAGGCAACAATATCAGAATTTGGTTGGGATATAGAGGAACTTCTTGATATGGTGAGCTACATAGACATCCTTTTAGTTCTGACAGGCCTAGTGCATCCATTGTTGCAAACACTATTCTCCACTGGGGTCACCATCTATCATAAAGATAATTCCCCCATTCATACCTTTTATTCGTTAAAAACTGGTTAAAACTACACCAAAATAACATTCAATTTTTAATTGGATTGTCCTCTAAATCGCTAGATCTTATTATAATCGAGCATTTCTTGTGTTAATTGGAGCAGCAGCTCTAGAACCGATTCCCTCCACTAGCGTCACTGACTGAGATGGAGCCAGTTTCTGATTAATGTTTTGCAATTCCTTTAGAGATAAGATACTGTCAACTCTATATTAAAACTACAAATTATTAGTAATTTAGTTTCCAATAATTTTCCGAACCCCGCTATATATATCTATAAATGACCTAATAAGATTTGATTTTATAACGTATTCGAAACTAATTTTAAAGTTTTACTTGACATTTATATGCTCAGTTTTCAATGGCTGCTATAATAACATTAGTTTTTACTATTGGTCTTAATAAGTTGTTATAGACTGACATGAATTACTTCTCCCGATTCAGTGAAAAAGAGCTAATTATTAGCCAAGTAATATTATACTACTACTTGTTTAACCTTGAATCTCAAATAAAATAATCAATTTATTACTACAGTTTGTCTTGTCAGTGTCACTTACACAATCCCTTGCGTCCAACTGATTGTAACTGGTGTATATCAAATTCTCGCCCAGGTAATCTATAGGTTTTGTTTCATATAAACGAGAATATTTCATTTTCATCTTAATACAATTATTAATACAATTTTGAATAGGATTTTTAGTCAAAGAAAAAAAGTGTGTTCCATTATTCTTAGAAAAAATCAAAATCTCTGCAAGTTTTCAGGTCGAGCATTGTCAATGGATTAGCAATATATTAAAATATAAACATACGAAACAAATATTATGCTATTCATAGTGTAACCCCTAACAGCCTAATCAAATCATTTTGGGTTTATTTTCATACATATATCTCCTTTTATATATGTATATGCCTTTCTTCCAACATTTTGTCCTTATTTATTCACATGAATTTGTATACAGTCACTTAGATTTTCATTAATGGTGAGTTTCCCATACAAAATCCTGAGGTCTTAAATTCCTTTGTTGGAAGAGAGGGGTGTTGATATTTTGTTTCGCGGTGCTTCTTTATTCAGGGCCATAAATGCAGCGTCATTTCCATGATTAAATCTCAAAGCAGCCCTCGTATTGCCCTTTATCCTTTTAATGCTATTTTATCCTTGCAGAGCTCGAGAATCCCCTCAAGTACCTCCTCCCCTCACAAGCCCTGAAAAGATCTCTTATGAGGGCATTTCTCCCCTTCAATTACTCCCTACGCACGCGTATGTAACAGTCATGTTTTGCCTCTGCGTTTTAGTTCCGGGGTAAATGTATATATGTGTATTTATATGTTTGTTCGTATTGATTTTGGCAGTATTGATATTTCGGTCGATATTTATAGTGCCCCTATCGTTAGTTTTCTCTTAATTGATACTCTCTATTGATAGGTTTGCCGATATTGATACTTCATTTAATAGGAATAATTTAGTATTTATAATTTAGCTGTATTTATATTTTGGCTATATTGATATTTTCCCCAATAATAGTAGTATGCGGATTGATATTTCTGTATACATTGATATTTTTGTCGATATTTTCATTTCTATCCGTATTGATAATATTGATATCGATATTTTATATGTATTAAATATCTCTTTTGGGCTTTGCGTCGAATGTGGGTTGATTTTTATTTCTTTTTGCAATAAATATGTGAGTTTCTACAGTTTTTCTGTAGGTCTTATATCCGTCTTTTTATTTAGGCCAATGGGGGTCTAGAATTTTTTTATCTCTATCGTTTCTTTAATCTGTTTTATATCTCTTGGCCACTTCCCTGGCCTTTTTTGTCCTCTCTCTGTACATTTTTATTTTTCTTATCCTTATGTTCTTCTAGTTATGGAAAAAAATTATTTTCTTCCCGTCTATTATCCTTATGAACATTATCTATCTTTAGCTCTGTCTTCTAATCTCTTTCGGATCTATTTAGAGCTGATCTTGCTATAGCTTAAGATCGAGTGTCTATGTATGTTGTCACTATGTTTGTATCGCCTTATTTGTTCATTCCTTCTCTCTCTCTTCCACTGTCTCTCTCGCTCCAAAGGGCTCAGAAATAAGAAATAAGTTCACCCTTGAGGGTTTTATGGAGGAAATAGATCAAGGGTTGGTTTAGCCTAGAACAAGAGGAGAAGGTCTCAAGGGTAAAATACAATGAAGGGGTGGAAAAGTACTAAAAGTAACGGAGGTGTACTGCTGGAAAACTAAATTTGAGTCAAGAGAGGGATCGACCGTTTTGAGATAGGAGATAATGATTAATGGGGCAGTAAAAAAACGTAAGGGAATCAAAAATAGAAGAGCAAACAGATATAAAGGAATGAAAATGATGGCTAAACAGGGCCATGTAGAATAATAGGGATTTGAACAAGGGAGCGATGGAAGTAATTGCGTATAAAAGAAGATAATATATAAGGCTGAAAATAACATACATACAGTGGGTCAAATAAATAATTGTAACGCTCTAGAATAGATAGACTTGAAGATATATTCTACAAATTGGAATATCAGAAAGCCACAAAACTTTGAACAAAAATAGGCTGCCCTAATTTGCAACGGATACCATAAACTCAATGGACTAACACTAAACTTTTAAATAGGAACAATAACTTGGCATAAATGAAGTTAATAAGTATTCGTAACTAGAAATGAAACCTCTCCTTGTATTTAGTAGCCTGGCCAGAACAGCTTCTAAACTCCTCCTGTATCACGAAACTAGATTCTTGCATAAATTATTCAGGATTTTCCCCCATTCTTCGATACAGATATCCTCTAGCTCTCCAAGATTTGAAGGCTGCCTCTCACCTACTTTAATCTTCAACTCTTTGCAAAGACTTTCTATGGGATTCAAGTCAGGAGACTGGCTAGGCCACTCGAAGACTGTGACACAGTGCCTGTTGAGCCATTCAGACGTTTGCCGTCATGTGTGTTTAGGGTCGTTGTTCTGATTTTTCTGGCGGAGTTGAAAAGATGATTTTATAAAATTTCGCAGTATTTCTGGGAATTCATCGTTCCTTTTATGATGGGAAGATCTTCTGCATTGGCAGATGAAAAGCAACCCAAATCATGATGCCACCTCCCCCAAACTTCACCGTTGGTATGGTGTTCTCCGGCTTGTAGGCAGTGTTCAATTCCCGCCAAACCATATGATTATTATTATTCCCAAATAATTCAATTTTTTCTCATCCGACCACAAAATTTTGTCAAAATAATTATCTTCTTTGTTTATCATTACTGTAGAAAACTGCTTACGAGTACAAAGGTGCTTCTTCTTTAGAAGAGGGGTCTTCCTCGAACGGCGCCTGCGTAGTCCTTTCCTGAGCAGTGTATTCGTCACTGCGTGCCGTGTGACGTTGACCCCAACGGACGCCATTTCTTGTACTAAAACTTTCCTAGATATTCTGAGATCCTTCTTCACAGTTCTGTCCATACGAGTGCTCGCCCGAGGGGCTATTTTCCTTGGAGCACCTGTAGCGTGCGAGAAGTTCAGGCGAACGGCTTAAATGCTTTGCTTGAATGAGTCTTTTTTGGGGCTTTATTTATTTTTCTTTTCGCCCCTTTCCTACTCAAAGCTATCTACACACCTATCCTTAGTTTGTTGGTGACTGCACCTTGTTCCTTCCACTTCTTGATTATTGACTGCACCGAACTTACAGGGAAACTTAACTGCTTCGAAATCTTCCTGTATCCTTTATCTACCTCATGCTCCTTCAGAAACTGGCGTCGTAGTTAAAGAAAGTGTTCTTTTACCTTCGGCAAGCTGATGGTCTGGAGAGATGTCACACGTCGCTTGCTTGTGGCGGAATGATCACTTGCAACATCGACTGCAAGCAGATTGTAAGTTCTCTTACTTGTTCTAGAATAATCTAGAAGCATTTCTAATCACAGAATTTGCGAGAAGTTTCTTATGAAATACAAATAGATCAATGTTGCTTATATATATATGTTACAAATACTTATTTACACTATTTTTATAAACTTAGCATTAGTTCATTAATATTATAGTATTTTTCGTTGGAAATTAATGCAGACAATATGTTTTCAAGGTTTTGGTTCATTCTGATAATCCTATATGTAGAATAATTCTTAAACTCTACTTTCTCTGGAGCGTTACGAAAACTTATTTGTCCCACTGTATATACATAAATTGAATTTATCTTTTTTAATAACTATAACGTATAAACAGTAATTTTAAATAAATCATATAAAATAACATAATTTAGAATAAGATTATTGACTAAATGAATTTCAGAACTCGACTCACTAAAATTAGATTCATATAGGGTGGTGTTAAAGTCCTTAATCACTTTCAAATTTGAATAACTTTTGAGCAATGTATATATGGTAGAATGAATCTGTGAAAAAAATAAGTGATAAATGATTTTACCTTTTAAAAGATTTATTGTGGAGGTTCCTAATTTTAAATATCTACTGAATTATCAGACCGTTATTCGATTCTCAAATTCTCGGGAAACATTTTTTAGCTGATTTTCAGTTAATCCTGATCACTTTAGTTATCCTAGCTTCCAAGTAATCTATACATCGAGGCTAAGCTAATAAAGAGTAGTAAAATAGGTGCTAATAAAATTTAGTCAAACGAACTTAATCGGATTAATGTAGAGTTAAAGGGATTAATTAGTTCTTGTCTTCGACCCATTTGTTAGGAAACTTTCGATTCAGAAATTAATTCAGAGCAAAGTGACACAGTGCACCATATTGCTTAATCTCTATCTTTTATCAATTCTAATCTGATAATTAAAGTAAGAAAGCACCAGCAGTTTGGCTTTCAAAAAGGAGGAAGCGTATGATGCATTGTTTTCATGTAATTAAAATCCATGTGGCTTGTGAGTGCCCCAAATGCGGTAGTTGTGCAAGTTGACTTTGATATCATTGTGAAATGTTGGAGAGAGCTAAGCGTACATGATAATACTTTTGTGCCAAAACTTGATACACTTGAATTTTATAAATTCAATGTAAATTTTCGTTTGTAAAAACATAGAGGAGGTTAATTCTGGCATACTCAAATTTAAGGCTGCCCAATTTATTGTTGCATCGAACTGTTCACAAAGTATTGTGCCACGAATGGTATAATTCCCTTATTTATAATTGGTTTTACTCATAGAACATTTATGAGGTGAATCTTCATGATAATGGATTCTGGACAGGCAGGTTAATAATATAAATTGGATTACAAAAACATGATTTAATTTTAAATATAAGGGGATTTTTAGCACATCTTCTTTTGCCTATCAGTTTCCTTTTCGTATACTCGTCTGGAATGCATTTACTTGAAATTTAGGGGTAGTTTTTTGTATTTTAACTTCATTCGTCAATCGGATAATTAAAATCAGTGACTAGACTGGAAGACCTTTACTTTACTAGTAAATCTAGCCTAAGAGAAAAATATATTGGATACCATATCAGATAACTCATTAACTAAGCGAATTATTCACCTACGATTTTAGGTGGTAGTGTTGTTGTATATTAGCTGCACATGCATACTAATCATTGGAGAACACTAAATAATGCTAGTCTATTATATATCATGCCTAAGCCTTTGAAATAGCAGAAAACCCCATGACTTAACATCAGAGAAACCAAACATTGTTTATTTTATGCTCATCTTACAAATAATCAATCAAGTGTAGGTTTAAAATACACGCATCTGCTATTAGTATTGATCAATGGGAGTCTGAGGGTGAGTGACAAGGATGCATAGATCTCGAAAAGGTGGTTCAGTGTAGTTTTCGTAAATTAGGCTCTGTGTAATGGGACTCAACCCACATGCTACTAAGCGCCAAAAGGGAGTCATTGAATTTGTGAGCGTCAAAGGCCACCCAATTAAAAATGTAGAGGGATTTGCTCATGGGGGTGGGGGATTTTGTGTAAAGGTTTTAATTCTTAATGTGGTTTCAAAAGGTAAAAGAGGGCTGTGTGTGGTATCATGGGTTTCGTAACGGTATTTAAAGACCTTTAAAGGCTTGGTTGAAATTCGGTTAGGGTGACGGGAGACTATTTTGATCCCCCTGTTAAGTTTGTTCTGATTCCAAAGGTTTATATAGATTCTGCTTTAGGGTTGGGTTCCGAAAGGTGCCTTGGTTACCTCGAGGTTGAAGGAAAGGACTCAAAGGGAAAGCGACGATAAATACGTTTTTATTCTTGAAAATAGCGTCTATCTTATTAGGCTTGTCAAAATATATAGAGTTCTGTGCGGCAAAATGTAAGTTTTTACTAATGTTGGGGTAGCTGAGGCAAGGTGACAGGACTTAGGAGCGAGGGACGGACCCATGATGACAGTAATACTAAACGGACGAAGCAGGTGCCTTTATTTGAGTTTATCCGGCTAAATGATTTAACTGATATCTCTTTGATTGCACTTAAAGCCCTCCTTCATTTATTTTGACTTTCCTGCTTAAGGGGCCGTGACCTCGTTTCTCTTCTCAAAGCGCGGGGCGCAGCTAACGATAGGAAACTCACTTTTTAGCCTCTGCGCCGACCGTTGGGCGGAGTTCAGAGGTGTTTGCGATCCTCAAGTATCTGTACACATTCTTAGACCGGGCTGACAGATCCTATAAATAGCCGTCTGTTTATTTTTCTTTAGCACTTTCACGAAAACTCGACCGACCAAGCCATATCTCACTCTTTATTTTTTCTGCTTCCTTAATTATCAAGCATCGCTATCTTTCCGTCCCGCAGCTGTTCCTTTGTCCATGTATGTGTGTGTGTGGTGTAGCTGCGTGGGAACCAGTTATTTGTTCGCCTTTCCTATGTATTTCTTATAAATATACAGCTATGATATAAGTATTTCCCTAATTTTACAATGGTTTATTACTTTTTACATGTTCTATTATCTAATTAGTGAATGTGTGTGTTTAATCTTAGGATTTCATAGATCCATTGAGCACGCATTTATAGGAGTTCTTTACTGGGCCTATCTATCCAGCAATATGGGTGCCAGAGGCAGGCCTACTTTACTTGTACCCTGGGCGCCACAGAAGACTCCCTTTCGAGATATGGTGTAAGTTATATAAATACTTACTAAGTAATTACTTAGGTAGACATTTTGTCGTATTAACAATACTACATTCTTACAGGGGTTTAAAATTCATTAAAATACATATATATTTTTTACCGAACAATACGGGCCTATTAAATAGCTTCTATAATTATGCTATATTCCACAATTAAAATATATATTTATATAATTTACTAACAATCGGGTCATTTAACTACCACCTAGAATTACACAAGTTGCAATTATGATATATGAAGTATATACACTTTAGGACGCAGAAAAGTTACAAAATATCGAGGCGTACGGAAATTTTTGACTCTTCCTTTATATTATAATAAACTGTGGTAATGCAATGACCTTAACCGGATTGAAAAATAGAGGAATGCTGTGTCTCTGGCAAACGTAACTCGTCTCCCAGAGCGCGTGAAGAAGTCCGGCTTGTCGTTGTAGACCCTGGTGCCGTTACAAGGCTTTATAGAATTCCCATGAGACTCATTTGTCAGGCAAAATGGTGCAACCTATTATGCATTTCAACGCACTCTTGTCTTATTACTCTTACTCACATGGACGAAACTATATTGTTATTTTACCACAATGTTTTATCTATTATCGTCTCAGTATTATTTTACATGGGCAAACGCAATACATTATTATCTTACAAATATGATATAAATATATATATATATATATATACATATATATATATATATATGTATATGTCTCTCAAAGTCTCTCCTTGTACCCAAGGAGGTGCATTTTGTCCCTCACAAACACCAAGTGTTCAAAGTTGATGTTGCTTAGGCTGGACCTCTTTGCCAGCGAAATGTCTCCTGTTGAGCTAAACAGCCCCTCCACAGCAGCTGATCTGGGAAGAGGACTATTGTATTTTTTAAGGAGGTCCAGTCATGCGTCACTGTAGTTGGTGGGGAAAAGCATTGCTTCCAAGAAATCCAGCAACTAGCTAGAATGAGGCCAGTTCCAGTGGCTGGGGCAAACAGTTCCTTGCTGTCGTCTCTCACTTTTTGTGGAGAGCTTCCCGCCTGAAATTAAACTACATAATCTTGCAGGGTAGTGAATTTCGTCTTTGTTGTTTCCATTGACAACGTTTGAAAACGCTTCGAACAAATAAATCGTTTCGTAACGCTCTGAACGCAGGAACGCTTTAAAATTTAGGGCAGTGCGTTCCTGCGTTCTTGCCTTTCTAAAAAGGGAGTTCATACGTACGAAGGAACGCACTAAAGAAACGCACTTTCCCAGCCCTGGAGGTTTCATTATTAAACCTATTGTTCCTTGCAATGGGCACTTACAAAACTTGCGTGCGTATCACACTAACTTGCTTTCAATTCACCCTAAAAATATTGCGCAAACGTCCTTTTATTTTTTAATTAATATGTGAAACAACTATGTGCACCTTACTTTCCATAATAATTTACTAGCCTTGCACATTTTACTTCGGTCTACCAAAACCGATATTCTTTCTACATCATCGGACATTTACTGTTGTCCTCCTTAAAAAAATTGATTATCACTGGAACACTTTCTACGTTTCTTATCATCATCACTAACTCTATAATTTAAGAAAGGGATTTCTTTGAGTATTTGAATAATAATTTTATCTTAGTTTTGTTATGACTTAGGTTTTTATCAAAGTTATTTCTAATAATTCTTTTATAATATCAAAAAACAAAATGATGGAGTTCAGAAATAAATATGTATAAGTATCGAAATTTTGTGAAATTTTTAAAACCCCAAGAACTACAAAGGTGAAGTTCAGAAAATTTATAAAAATTTAAACATGGCTGCCTTTTTCAGATTTAAAATTTAAATCTTAGTCGCGAAGCGCAAGCTTCCCCGGTAGGGGGTTAATAAATTATTTAAAAACTGTACCCGAACGTATGGCGTGAGTGTGTGTGTGTTTACCTTTCTCTAGTGTTTCCTGTAGAAGTGAGGTGCGTAGAAAATGCTTCCTTCTGCAGCGTTCCTTCGAAAGAGTTGCCTAATGATGATAAAGCTTGCAAAAACGGTTTTTTTATAGGCTCACGGTAGGCTTGATGGCATCCTCGTTGGTTACTTCCGTATTCCCTCACCTTGCTTAGAGTCGGTCAGATGAGGCCATTTTCTTTATACCTTCGCTGTCCGGCCGAAAATGCTCACCAGTTTATGGGGGGGGGGGGGTAAAGGGTTTATTTGTTAATAAGGTTTTGAAAGGTAAATATGGGGCTGCGTGGTCTTATGAGCTCAGGTAACGGTATTTATAGATGTGTAAAGGCTTTTTCGGTTGGCGTGACGGGTGACTAAATTTTGATCCCCCTGTCCAGTTTGCTCTGACACCAAAGCTTTACGTAGATTCTCCTACTAGGCTGGGTCCCAGAAACTCCCTTGGTTACTCAGGGTTAAAGGAAAGGACACAAAGGGAAAGTGACGATAAATAGTTCTTTATTCTTGAAAATACCGTCTACCTTATTAGGCGTAGCGAAATAAATCGAGTTTTGTGTGATGGTATGTAAGTTTTTACTAATGTTGGGGCAGCTAAGGCAAGGTAACAGGACTTAGGAGCGAAAGACAGACCTATGATGCCACTAATACTAAACAGACAAGGCAGGTGCCTTTACTTGAGTCTAACCGGCTGAGTGATTTAACTGATCTCCCTTTGACTGCCCATAAGGTCCTCCTTCGTTTAATTATAACTCTCCTGCTTAAGGGAGCGTAACCTATTTTCTCTTCTCAAAGCACGGAGCGGAGCTCACGATAGGAAACTCACTTGTAAGCCTCTTCGCCGACTGTCACGCGAGGTTCAGAGGTGTTTGTGATCCTCGAGTATCTGTGCACATTCTTAGATTGGGCTGGCAGATCCTATCAAGAAATGACTGTTCATTTTTCCTTTAATACTTTCACGAAAGCGCGACAAGCCAAAGCATATCTATCTCTATATTTGCTCGTTTTTCTTACTTATAAATCATCGGTATCTTCCCGTCCTGTAGCTGTTCCTTTGTGTATATATATATATGTGTGTGTGTGTGTGTGGTGTAGCCGCGTAGGAAGTAGGAACCAGTTATTTGCTCGCCTTTCTTGTTTATTTTTAATAAATGTTGTTAGGATATAAGTATTTATAAATTTCTACAATGGTTTAATATTTATTACATGACCTATTACCTAATTAGTTAATGTGTGTATTTAATTTTAGGATTTCATAGATCCATTGATTACCCATTTGTGGGAGTTTCTCACTAGGCCAATCTCTCCTTCAGTATGGATGCCACATGCCAACATTTCTTGCACTCTGGGCGCCACAAGCTGGTATATCTACACCTAATGATATATAGGTTTCCCTGTAATGGTAAAAATCTAATTCTTCAAGAAATTCACGCCAGAATTACTTATTAAATATTGTTCTCTTTAAGAGAAGCAATCATCTTCTCCTGAAATAACTATTTGCATTGAAATGCATAGCATGAACATATGGGAAGTAGTAGCAAGCAAGAATCTTTTGGTCGCTTCTACCTAAAACCTTACCCAGCTCTAGTGGGCAAGAAGTCACAAACACCAAACAGTGGACCCTTGCGACCTCTAGATGCGCAATCTAGTCGGAACAATCACTTTTCTGCCCCTCTGTCAATGATACACGGCTCATGCTCATCGTAAAGCTCATGAGCCCTTCAAGGAAGACTGCAGGCAGGAAGACGTTCAAGCTGAACAGGCTCTCCGATGGAGTGGGAGTGTTTAAATTATGCCGAAACTTGTCCTTTGTTTAGAGTGACAAACAATTTAGTCCAGTAGGCCAACATCGAGCCACTAGACGACCAAATTTTGCACATTGACCTTAATTATAACGCGGAGTGTTACAATCAATTCCATGTTTGCTTTGATTAAAACTCTCAAGTTAACTTGACTGGCATGATGAATATATAGTTTAGCCTAAAAATGCATTTATTGATCTCGTTGTGAATAAATAATGTATCTATCCTACTAATATAAACAAAAATCGTGAATGAGACAAAAATATATTGATATTATTCTAAATTTATTCCCATTATCCATTTGTCCTCAATTACACTTAAGGGGGCTTTGGGAAATAAGCCGCTTGGCTATGGGCTATTCATATCCTGTCTGTGTTTCCATTGGAAGGATTTTGTTCTTTAGAGTATTTTCCAAATCGCCCTATCAAATTCCAGATAGAGGGTCGAAGAGTTGAGGAGATTAATATATGCATATATATCCTCTATAACCCAGAGGGAGGATGTGGATGGTATATTATCGCTTAGGGTGGTGACGTGAAAAGAAAAGAGTGCTCTATTTCAGAGATTCAACCCGCATCTATTAACTCACTTTCTTTAACAGATAGAAGAGTTGATATTATTTTATTCCGTTTGCTATTTCTCTGTTCCTTCTCTCTTAATCTGTGTATTAACCTTGTATGGTCTAGTAATAAGACGAAAAAGCTTATGTATCTTCTTATATATATATATATATATATATATATATATTAAAATAGCTCACAAAGTGCACGTGAGTCAAAGTTATGCAGATAGACCCACAAAGAAAAGGTGGAAAACGATTCCGAACGCTTTCGTCTTTATTCTTAAAGACTTTTTCAAGGAATGAACAGCAGGCTGGGTATACATTGCCTTAAATAGTTAAAAGGGGTATCAGACTACCCACTTCTGAACCTTAATTTGGGGATACAAAATCCTGAAACAACTTTATTTGAGATTTTATGTGTTTAAAGTTAATAGGGTCTAGCAAATTTCAACCTTAGCCCTGGTTTGTTCAAAGGTTGGTAGTCTAATCCCCCCTTTTCACTATTTAAGGCAATGTATGTTTAGTTTCCTGATCATTCCTTGAAAAGGTCTTTAAGAATAAAGACGAACGCACTCAGAATCGTTTTTCACTTACACTTATTGGGTGTATCTGCATATACATATATATATATATATATATATATATATATATATATATACATATATATATATATATATATATATATATATATATATATATATATATATATATATATATATATATATATATATATATATATATATATATATATAGGTGATTTTGTCATTAAAATTTCATTTGCTTTCAAATACGTGTCAACTATAAAAACATTCTAGTTCACAATGAATTGGAATTTAGCTAAAAAAATTTCGCTCGAATCATTCAATTAAAAGGAACCTTATTGAATGTTCATGCATAAGCCAATTTAATAACTTTAACATTTCCCCTAGCCTTTTTTAAAATTGATGTTGTTATGAAAAAACTCATTCTTAAAGAAATTAGTGTCGACCTATGTTCCTTATTTTTAGGGGAGGCAATTTTCATTTTTATGGGCACCCGATTTGTCACTTTAATTATTGTATTGTTTTGTATTAACATTATTTAATTTCTCTTCCTCTCTCCTTGCCCCTCTCATCTACGTATCTGCCTACTTCTCGTTTCTCTCCTAATCTCCCTCTTTATACTCTCGCTTTATGCGTTAATCATTTTAACCCTTTTGGATCTGTTCTTGACTCTTTTTGCCTCTCCGTTTAACCTTGCTACCTGTTATAGCTAAATTTTAATGTTGACTTACCCGTCCCTCTCTTCCTTCCTCATTGGTGATTTCTTGTCTTAGAAGTGGTCTTTTATCTTTTACTAGCTTATATATACCTTTATTATATTATTTTTCTCTTGTAGTTATCCTAGAGAATCAAATGAATAAAGTTCGAAAGTACTTGGAAGCACCTTTTCATTTTTTCTGCAGGACATTGAATTCATTGCGAACCTCACATGCTACGTTGTAAGTTATTAATTTCATATATATATATATATATATATATATATATATATAGATATATATATATATTATCAGATTACGAGGGCGGTTGAAGTTATTCTATTATAATTCATTAATATATCCGGCTTGTAACTTGCACAAAGAGCTTATGAATATTTATGGTATCCGAAATCGGATTATATTTTTAATTTCGCTCCTCCTCTGCCTAAGGCAGAAAGCTTTGATTGATTAATTGTTCAAAATATGATGCAGATGCTGTCTTTCTAATTGGAAAGCAAATGAAGTTGCTGAGAATTGTAGGGTAAGGCCCTTATGGAGAAATAGGTCAAGTGAATATATATTTTGTTTCAAAGGAAGCAAAAATGCATATGTCTTTGGGATAAATCATCTTTAGAAATGAAAACTATTAGGAATAATGAAAGCAATTAATGTTGTTAATACATACGTCTATATCTTAGTTAGCGATATTCTGAATAATAATAATAAAATTACTTTTGTGTTGATATATTTACCTGAAGAAAAATATAAAAGCACATTATTATTAATTTACACCATTTACTTGTACAAAATGACGCAGTTATGTGCGCTAACCAAAATATTCGCAACCTAGATTTTCTAAAGGAAATAACGGGGAATTCTGCAACGTTAAAGAACTCATAAATGATAACTTCGTGCTTCAAATGGTAGACAAGTTGAAATTTTGCTATACATATGTAATAGTAAGCCAATTACAAATTGCATCAGGCCCCTTTAGCATGTCAATTGTGGTTTTGGTATTATTTGAACCACGAGGTGAATATTTTGTATGAATAACATTTTGTGACTGTTTTTGTAGTCGCTGAGATATATCTTCACCCTGTGATAAAAGATATAAGAACTTTAGTCATATATTGACAGTTGAAAATGAGATATTTTTATTAAGAAAATGCACATTTCTCAATCGCTGGGTTGAGAGAAAATTTCTTTTATTGTCCTTACTCAGTTGAAATTAGAACTTTTAAAGCAGCTAGTAATATTTTCACAAAGTCTATTAGTGAAGGAATATAGTTTATAAGGAGTTCAGTGATGCGAATGCAACCTCAATTTTCAAAATGGTCATAAAAGTTGGTCCTGAAAATTATATTCCCTTTTCACTTACTTCGAGACTTGTCAAACTCTTCGAGTCGAGTTTAAGAGTTAGGATCGTGGAACATCTGAAAGTAAAAAAATCACGACAGTGCTTTGTAAACGGATGCTCATATGTCACTAATTTTCATGATCTTTATAAGAAATGATGACAAAGATAAACATGAAGATGCAGATCATCTCGATTTTAAAAAGGTTTTTGACACTATTCAACAACATATACTTAATAAGGTTAAAATCTCACATAATAGGAAGATGCATAATAAAATGAATTATAATCCGCTTGGAAATCGTAGGAAGAGTTCTGTTGCCAACGGAAATTATTTATCACGGGCATGATTCAATAGTCGCATTTCCCGGTGATCTTTTCTCTGATCTTTGCTTTTTTCAGTATAGATAAACGATCTGAGACAAATTTATTGTGTAAAATTAAAGAAAAATACTGATGACACCAAATTGAGGACTAGATCAAAATATCAAAGTGATAGTGAAAACTTCCAAAAAAGATTATCTAATAGTAAATTGGTCGCAAAGATGACACATACATATTGACTTGGCCCAGTGTAAGGTGTAGGTAGTCAATTTTGAACACAGTAAACAGAGAGAAAGATTTCCGTGCCTCTATCAACAAAGATCTAACATTTCCGAACCATTGTACTGTAGCGCCAATAAAGGCCAATAAGGTTCTAAGGTACATAAGAAGACGTCAATTTGCGTTTATATCGTAAATATATAATTCCCAAATATAAATTCCCAATTATATAAAACACTCGTAATAACTATATTGGAGGTTGCAGTATAATTCTGGTTTGTATGAATGTGAACCATCTGTGTGATATTTATAACTCGTTCATCGTCGAGAAACGAAATTGATTTGGGAGTTTAGAAAGAGATCGTACGAAGAAAGGATGAGGAACCTCAATTTACTTTAACTGAAATCTCCGTATCAGTGCGACAACCAATTGAAGTATACATAGACCTAAACTGGTTTATTAATATAAATTAGGACTCAATATTTAAGATAGATAACCAAGTGCCAACTAGAAATACCGGTTTGATACTAGTAAATAAAAAGATTTATCACTTTGAAAGCACAAAAATTTATCTTCTTTGGAAATTAGACAGACTTGGAATGGCCCCTTTAAGAATAACATTGAAAGCAATACATTAATTAGTTTAAGAATTGCAGTGAAAAATTTTGTAATCAAACATTATCGTATCGATAAATGATTTATGTACATAATTCTTTGTTCA
This sequence comes from Ceratothoa steindachneri, assembly GCA_963969495.1. NCBI lineage: Eukaryota > Metazoa > Arthropoda > Malacostraca > Isopoda > Cymothoidae > Ceratothoa > Ceratothoa steindachneri. The sequence goes on along the minus strand of OZ018317.1, from coordinate 11,358,709 downwards.
TATCCGATCTTCCCATTTTCTCTCTATTGTCACTGACTACTAAACCTATCCATTCTTTTTTGAACTAGTCTTGAGTGAACTTTATGGTCTTTGCTATTATGTAGTACTTCCATAGTTAATCTTATTTCTACACATGTAAATTTTACTCATTCAATGGCTACTCATTGTTTACCAAAGAACGATGACCCAATTACTTGGATGATTTCTTCATATCAACATATGATAAATTACATAAAGTGTTCTCTTTGAGGCGTTTTTTTAATTATTTCGGAGAAAATTGAGTGAAAATTAGGATAGTAAATTTAGATTTTTGAAAGCTGTTTTGACTGATTTGCACTAAACAATGACACTCCAAATGTTCTAAATTTGTTTATGATTGTTGATACTGAAAGTTTGCTTATTCAGGCTCTAGGCCTAATGGTTCTTTAATCCACTGATGTAAAGCAATTAGCCCTGAGCCTATAATGATATAACAATGACGACTGCGAGCACTATGGAAAACTGACTTTCTGATTTCGTATAATTTCTTTTTATTTCTTTAAATTACCTTATTAAGATATTAATGACTGCGTAAGTTATATGATGGCGCAGACTAATAGGTCAGTCAAAAGCTACTGGTAGCGAAGTACAGTGGCGGCAACAAAAAAAGTGACATTTAATATTGGCAACAGAAATCGATACACAAAATCGTTTTCACGATTTTACTTGCCAACTAGCCAATGAAAAGGTGCGGGGCTTATGCCGCAAGTGGACGACTCTCCTGAGCTAAGACAAGAGAACTGCGCTTTACTGGAACTCAGTGTCTCGTTTGAGCTCGTACAGTTAGGCTTTAGTGTATGGCACTCCAGCGTGCTGATTTCCTGCATTCGTGCCTACATTTGACGTGCTATAACTTCTGTGCAAATGGATACAATGGGGCGGAAAAAGCTTTCTTTGACAGAGAAAAGCCGTGCCTTGACCCTATTAGAGCATGGAAAGTCTTTTATTGATGTAGCAGCAGATTTAGGAACCTCAAAAAATACGATTCATCGCCTAAAACGGGCAGCTGAGTTATTGCCACCAGGTACCATACCAAAGATGAAGGAGGGCATTGGTGCAGCTAGGAAGACATCTCCAAGGACTGATAATATCCTAAGGCGTGAAGTGATGTCAGACCCTTCTGTAACCTCCGCTTCAATCAAGAAAAAACACCCAGACCTCCTCCAGAACGTCGCCCTCAGGACCATCCGTCATTGCTTACAGAAGGACTTATGCCTACCGGCTCGCCGCGCTGCCAAGAAGCCACTTCTTACCAAGTCTATGAAGATGAAAAGGCTCAATTTGTGCAAGACCTATAAACATTGGACAGCTGCCCATTGGAAGAAGGTTATGTTCAGTGATTAAAACACCTTTAGGCTGGTCAGAGGAGAGTCAAAGATTGTGCGTCGTCCCAGCAATGTGTCTCGGTATAAACCAAAATATACCGTGAAAACTGTGAAGCACCCTGATAGTGTGATGGTGTGTGGTGCCTTTAGTGGAAACAAGGGCAGAGGGGTCTGTACTTCCTTCCTAAGAATGTAACCATGAGGATGACTAACTATCTGGAAGTTTTGAGGCAGCACATGCTGCCATTTTGGGAAATTCATCAGTGTGAATTTTTCATGCATGATGGTGCCCCTGCTCACAGGTCCCAGTTAGTGAAAAGGTTCTTCAATGATAATAATATTAGTGTTTTGGAGTGGCCTGGTAATTCCCCGGACCTAAATCCTATTAAGAATGCTTGGAATCTGATGAAAACCAAAGTTCAAGAGCCAGCACTCGGCAGCATCAAGGATCTGATAGAATCACTGAAGAAGATCTGGGTTACGATCGACCCCACCTACTTCGCAAACCTCGCTGAATCAATGCTTAATCTACTCAGGATGATCATCAAGTGCAAGGGCAACATGACCAAGTATTAACTTTCATGAAATATTCATAATAAAATATGTAAGTTACATTTTTCTGTTTCATTTTCTCTGAATTGTCACATGTCACTTTTTTTGTTGCCGCCACTGTATGTTGTAAAAAATAATCAATAGCGAATTCTTATGTTTAGGCCTTTATTTTAATAATGAGAATATTGAAGTTTATAAAATAATAATATGAGTAAAACCTGATTTACTGCATTGATTTAATAGGTAACCGCAGAGTAGATACCATTCCTATTTGAACTCCTTTACCAGATTTGCAAGCATCGAAAGTACTTTTAGAAGTTTATGAACTCTCATAGGGTGATAATAGCCATATAAATTAAAGTTATCGGTAATAATTTACGAGGGGTGGTCATTGAGTTTTGCGAATCGGTAGGGCAAATCAGAGGAAGGGGGATGGCTGTTTGTGGGGGTGTTAGGACAAGTTATGACAAGTCAGGACCTGCAGCCGCACGCTTCTGCCTCCTCTATTTTAGAAGCAGTAGCTGATCACAGACGTCAGTCACAAATTTTTCAACAATGGAGAAGGTTGAGCACCGCGCAGTGATCAAATTTTTGACCAAGGAAGGCAAGAATGCAAAAGAGATCCATGAACGCATGGTTGCAGTGTACACCGACACCGCCCCTTCCTATGCAACCATTGCTCGCTGGAATAGGGAGTTCCACCATAGTCGTGAGTCCCTTGAAGATGACCCCACTCCAGGACGCCCATCAGACGTGACCAACGAAGACAATGTGGCCCGTGTGGAGAGGATGATCCTCGAAAATCGACGGGTGAAGGTCGAAGAAATCGAGTGAGAACTTGGAATATCACATGTAAGTGTTATCAACATCATCCACGACAATTTGGCCATGACCAAGGTCTCTGCCCATTGGGTCCCTAGAAACCTCACGCCCCATGATCTACTTCAACGTCGTCAAAGTCCACAAGGCCAGAGTTGCACAAGCTGACCTGAGGGAGTGCGGATTCGAGGAGCTCTACCATCCCCCCTACAGTCCAGATCTGGCCCCTAGCGACTACTTTTTATTCCGCCAGCTCAAGGCTGCACTGCGTGGACGCCGGTTTGGGACGATGAAGATGTCCAGCTCGCCGTCTAGGAGTGGATTGAACAGCAGTCGGGAGATTTCTGGTTGTTGGGAATTCGAAGCCTCAGGGACAAGTGGCGGAAGTGCATTGAAGTCGAAGATAGTTATATTGAAAAATAATAAAACGCTTTTCCTCATATCTCGTTTCCTTATATCCGAATTGCAAAACTTATTGACCACCCCTCGTATCTACCAGCCGGAAACTGGGTCGTTCATATAATAGCTCATTGATCTAGGTACAAAGAGCTATATTAAAATAGGGTTGCATTCATGGAATATGAAACCACTTTTATATGTGTGTCTGGTAGTTGTCCAAATTTGGAGGAATCGTATAACCTAGAGTATTCACACGAATCTTATCTATCATTTTTTTTTCTAACTATAATAAAACAAAAGCAAATTCTATTTTCAAGCCTTAAAAAAGTGCATATTTGTCAAGTAAACAAACAAATGACGTGGCAATTCCAATTTCCTCTTCGCTTGAGGCAATTCTCTCTGGCAAGGAAAATGCATTAGTTCGTTTTCACCTGAAAATTGCCCATCGCACAAAGGTGAGGGTGATATTATTTTAGATAAAGCGGTAAATATTTGATGGAGGTTCCAACCTGCTTTTAAGGGCGCAAGTGGAAATTTTATTTTTTTTTAGCATTTTAACGGGTAAATAGACTAATAATAATAAAACTTGAAATATCTAAAGGACTAATATTATAAAAGTGATAATAGTAAGTTGAGGAAGTAAATGCGTTTATTGATAAAATATTCAATTTTCAAAGACAGAAGTCATAGGAGTGTTTTTAACCGCGGCGAAGCGCCAGGTCTAGGCGTCGCTTTTTTTTTTAAAGGAGTAAATTTCCATTTTACCCATTTAGGCCAAGAAATGACCTAATACACGACCATGGGACATATGGCTTTACAGCCTAAGGAATTCAAATCTGCCATCAGATTTGGCGATGGGTGGCGCCATCTACTGGCAGTAGCCTTATTTAGCCATTTAGCAATTCAAAGGCACTTGTAAGTGACTTGAACCAAGGGAAACCATCAATGCAATAACCATTTATCATGTTAACAAAAAAAGCCGCCTATCATTGTAGGGTCTTTCCTTCTTGTTTGCGTAAATCATGAATATAACATCCGTCTTCTTCTGAGACCCTCCAGTTTCTCGTAAATCACCCTCTTACTTACGAAAATACATTGATAGTTTAGTAGGGATTAAATTCAAACAGGATTGGGCCGAAACTGAAAACCCTAAAAGTTATAAACAAATTTTTTATAATTTTAATGTGGTTTTCCTAAAATATTTGTAAACCTAAACTTAACGCTTAAATGCAAAAATTCTACAGTCAGTTTCTGTTGTATATGTAGATCAGTTGCATTAAGATATTTCTGCGTCGAAATCTGTGGTAACTCTTTATACTTTTGTAACTTGCTATAAATGCTTCCAATTTTTATTTTTTTATTTAATATTTTGTGCTGTTACTTTTTATATTATTTTTCACATACTACTGTACAGTGTCTTTTCTTTACAGATAACAGAGCTAAAATGACTAGGGAATGCAAAAATTCCCCAGACAGTTTCTGTTGTATTAGGTTGAGGAATAAGTTCTTGCCTTTTTTTTAACGTTTTGTTGATTTAAGTTTTGTTGTCTTGAAGTTGAGTAATAAGTCATTGCGGTTTATTTAAAAGTTGTGTTAATTTAATTTTTGTTCTGTACCCTCAAAATGGAATGTCAAGTTGAAAGAAAGGCGCATTTTCGACACTTGTTGTTATTCATTTTCAATCGAGACGGGAAAAATGCAAACGCATCCAAAGCTCATCTCGATATTTGTGCTGTGTACAGATAAAATGCTTTATCAGAAAGGACAGCTCAATGGTGGTTTTCACGTTTCAAAAGCGGGTATTTCAATCTTAATGACGAAGAACGTTCTGGTCGTCATATTGAGATGGATGAGGATCGATTGAACGACCTCCTTCATGAAAATCCTCGTCAATCGACTAGACAATTGTCTGTACAATTGGCGTGTGATCAGAAAACTGTAGTGAATCACCTTCATTCGATGGGAAAAGTTAAAAACTCGGTGCATGACTTCTGCACGCTTTGAGCGAAAGAAACAAACTTCAATCCTCGACGATTGCCGCAGGTTTGCTTGCTCTTCACAAGGCTTCTCGTGGATATAAGGACATATTTCTTCACCGCATCATCAATGGAGACGAAAGATGGTGTGTTTATGTCAACATGAACCATCGAAAACAATGGCTTAGCCCCAATTAAAAACCATTTCTGCGATTAAAGCAAGTACTTCATCCACGAAAAACGATGCTGTGTGTGTGTGATGGGATTGTGAAGGCACCATTCTTTATAAGCTCCTTGCGAACAACGATATTGTCAATGCAGAACTCTACGTTCAACAAATGTATCGACTCGCCGAAGCTATTCGTGAAAATCGACCTCATCAATGTTATGGAGTCCTTCTGCAAACACGACAATGCTCGTCCTCACATTGCCAATATGACAAAAGGCGCCATCCAGACGCTTAATTTGGAAATCCTGCCGCATCCTCCATATTCGCGAGACTTGTCTCCATCGGATTTCCATCTGTTTCGATCGCTCTCCAACAATTTGCACGGCGTTTCGTTCAATACTGATGTGGAATTAAGAACCTGGTTAGACAAATTCTTCAAGTCAAAATCCAGAGATTTTTATTGTAGAGGCATCGAAAAACTAGTTGTACGTTGGGAAAAAGTCGTAAATAACAACGGAGAAAACATTATTGATTAAATTGCATATTGTTATCAATTAAAAATGAAGTTTTTCTAAAATTGCCAATTGTAATGAATAAATTTAATAAGCCGCAAAAACTTATTCTCCAACCCATTATATGTGGGTCAGTTGCATTAAGAGAATACAAGAGACACTTGAATAAACATGTGAAGAAACTTTATGAACTGGACGATGGCCACCTCACATATGTTGTGTAAGATGTTCGAATTCTCTTTCTGCCTGGATAAAAGGCAAAGGGCCTGACCTCGAGCTTTCTCTGGAGGGTGCCAAAGGACCATTGAATGGATTGATACTTCCGCTTAACAGATATAAGATGTGAGTATTCCAGGTGTTTTCTTTCCTGGTCTTTAATATATTTTCATGAGTTGTATCAATTTAAAAGATAAAATACATACTATGTTATACTTTTACTGTTTCTGCAAGTACTCATATCCAATTTTACTGTGATTTTATTTTATTTCACTGCAGGTCGCAACAGAAACTACCCTCTAAACTACCTCGAACAACTCAGACGATTCAAAATCTCAAGATACACCATATATGGCATAGCTTGAATCAGACAAGCAAACACACCTATCACTCAAACAGAACTCATTAATCTTGTTCGTGATCTAACACTAACTAACGCACAGAGTGAACTCTTGGCCTTGTGTCTGCAACAATAGAAACTGTTTAATGAACATGCTCGAATTACAGTATTTAGAAGCGTTCCTCAGATTTACAGCAATTCTTCACATTTGAAAGCACCTTGACTCATTGTAATTATTTCAGGGGCCTATTCAATGCCCTTGAGCTGACTTATGAGCCAAATGAGTGGAGGTTATTCAAGGATGCAGCCATTTACAGCATAAAAGCGGTTCTGTTGCACATTAGTAACACCATGCCTTCACTTCTCGTGGCTCACTTAGTTATTTAAATAGAGACACATGAGAACCTTGCCTTTACACTAGACCGCATAAGTGACAACGAGCATGAGTGGCAAATATGTGTAGACTTTGAGTATTAGACCTACTTAATGGGTTACAAACTGGATGCACCAAGTTTATTTGCTTTCTCTGTAAGTGAGATAGTAGGACCATATCAGAACATTATGAACGCTCAGAATGTTTACGTCGGGAAACTATGAGGCCCAAATGCCATAATGTAATTCATGAGCCACTAAATGAGAAGTAGAAAATTATTTTGCCATCAGTAGATATAAAACTAAGCCTAATGAAGCAATTTACCAAATCACTGCAACATAGCAAGCCATGTTTCCTTTCCCTCATTGCGATCTTCCCTAAAATAAGCGATGCCATAATTAAAGAAGGCATATTCGTAGGCCCTCATATTTGTCAACTAATGAGGACTTCGGGACGGCAATGCATAAAACTGAGCTATCGGCCTGGCATGCATTCAGAAATGTATGCAAAGGACTTCTGGAAAAGCACCAAGGGGCCCAGTGAGAGCGTATAGTGTAGAGTCTAATCAAGTGCTACCAAGATCTCGAATGCAATATGTTACTGATGATACACTTTCTTCATTCACATCTGTAATTTTTCCCAGAGAATGCAGGAGATGTGAGTAATGAACATGAAGAGAGGTTCCATAAAACTATAGCGTCAATGGAAATTAGGTATAATGGAAAATGGAGCCCTGCTATGCAGGCTGACTTCTACTGGAACCTGAAGTGTAACACTTCTGAGACATCTTAGAAACGAAGAAGTAAACACTAAAATGTAGGTTGATACATTTTATAATGTTCACAAACATGCTCATTTATTATATATTCATTAATTAATTACAAAAGATACATTTAATCTAACTTTGGGACTGAAATACATTTATGGTATCGTGGAAATCGGTATCACTTGCATATTTATTAAATCGGCAATTTACAATAAAATGTGACGTGGTGTGAGATTTTTGTTATCAAATCCGAATTCAGCACACTGAACTTCATAAATAAATGTACATGAGATCCATGTCTTTTTTGTGACACCCAAATTTGTCGTATAATGTGCTTTTTAGTATTCGTTCACAAAATTCATAATCCTCTTTCCTAAATTAAATAAGAGAAGAAATTTAAATTCTAAATTTCACTCCTTACAAGGATATTTACTGTCCTTGTTTAACCGTGCTGTCAAATTTGATGGCAATATTTAATCAATTATTGTTATTATTATGCAAGAAAACATCATTTTATGAATGTTATGTTTAGTTCCTTTTTTTGTTTCAGTAGCAAATTTGGGATGCTGCAAACGAAGATCACATTAGGTTTCCTATACGCACAAGAATATAGATAAAATACCATTGATTTTGTATACCCACAAACATCTACATAAACTCTTTAAAGTACAATATTTATTGTTATACAAACTTGTTTATATAACAAATTGCAGTAATAATAATAAACTATTTTATAACATGCAGGAAAAATACTGCAACAAAATTGAAATAACTAAGGTGGATCATTAAATCAAAAAACAGCTGATCTCAGAAGTCAACATTGGCCCCTCTCGTGTGATCTGTACTGTCATCGCAAACTAAATCTCATACTTAATAACATATAATGGCCTTATCTGATCCTGACTAATATAATTTCTACTTCAACTCATTCTCATAATGGTACCTTCCACTCAGTTCTTTGGATGAATTCCAAATGGAAGTGCAAATAGTATAGCCGCAGTGATAGTTTGCATACCATAGTGTTGTAGCTCTTCAATAAGAGTCTAATAATTATGAATTTTGTTGTTGCCATGAAATTCATTGAAAATGTTATTAATCCTCCCAAGGTCTTTTTTCAACCTCTGTCCCTCTCATTTACACACTTCCAGATTAAAGAATCTGCCTCAATTGTGGCCTAACTAATTCACCAGCACCAATTTGGCGTCGGAAAACTTCAGAAATATTGCTCATATTATCTCGAAGACTTCACAATTAGGATTTAATGCTGTAAGGAATTGATTTATCAGTCCCAGTAAAATGTGGAGTAGATGTAGTAGGATTTTTTAGACTGGCACAAGAGTAATTTGCTTCCATTACATTGTGGGTACCCACCCAGTTACAGGCTTGACCTTTCGTGCCATTCTCGCTTCATTTAATTAGTTGCTGTTTTCTTATATCCCACGGGGTTACAAAAAGCAAGGTTTCTGAGTGTATCCACCTATAAAATCCGATGAAGACACCAAACTCAGAAATATTTAACCTAACATAATTAGTATCATTAATATCCCCCTAGTTTTTTCCTCAGCGGTTGAGAAATGACCTAGTAGTTCACTCCTATGTTCTCCCTTACCTCGATTACCTACCTCCCCATTCAAGTACCTTGAGAAAATGATATTTGAAAATGCACCCTCGTAATCTTGTCGTCAAAAATACCTCAAATATTCAAGTAATAATTATAATTAATATAATAAATTTTTAATGAATTTGGACTAGTAAAATTATTGTTAATTGATTTGAACATTTTATCTCAAACTGGCGAAAGAACCTTTTATCCATTTTTATACATTCTTTCCATATGACTCATCGTAAACACAAGAGAGTTGTGAAATACCTATTTTTCATGCGGGTAATTTAAAATAATGCTTTAAATATTTATTTATTCATTGTTTACTGACGTTTTCTTATTTCTTAGAGATAACACCTTCAGCGTGTGATTGGATAATGTTCACCTCATCTATCTTTTATTTACATACGAAAAATGGACGTTGAATATATTATATTTTCGGATTTTAGTAGTAGAAATCTGTCACAAAAGATTAGTATAGTCAAAGACTTAAAACCAGTGGAATAGAATTAAAAAATATGTAAATAAGAGCAAAATATTGACCAGATTTAAACAATTACGATTAAAATAGGGTCAAATGCTTATAAAATAAAAACATATTTCAGAAGGTATAGAATGTTTAAATATGATAAGTAAAACTAAATAAAAGATCTAAAAGTTACAATGGGTGCATTATAAAAAGGAAATCTAAAAGGAATTCCAATTATAAACCAAATATATAAATTATGCCATAATTATCCTGCTTTTATAATTATTTATCGCTTCTTTTTTTAATTAAAATATGTTAATCTTACATTAGTGTTTGATCTTTTACGTCTTTATAAGTGATTTTGAAGCTTTTGTGGTGTGTCACTCCTTTTGAAGATATTCGTGAATCCTTTTGGGGTTTAATCGAATTTACTTTGCGGGAATTATTACGGTAATGAATAGAGGAATAATGACATGATTATAGAATGTCAGAATATTAAATAGATACTGGTAGATAAATAGATGTTCATACAAGTAACCTAAATAGAGTAAAATTTTCCTTCTAACGAAATGAAACTATCACTAGTACTACACAAATTCCTTTGACCCCTGCATCATATAGTCTTATAGGCGCCAAAACTGCATAAATACTTTCCACATTTAACCCTTTTGTGGAGCTTGGGCTGGCCTAGTGCCAATCTTGTACGATGTGTAATGTATTACACCTGGTACATGGAGAAGCAGCACGTCCTCAGGGCCTGAGTGGAAATTGGGAAGGCCTGATCACTGGGTGACTTGGACTCTTAGATGCCGGCTGTTTAAGCTCCTGTTTTCCCTCTTTACACAAAATATAACTGAATTCTCTACGAAGAGCCAGTCTTTAATTCTTCTGTATTGGATTAAAGACCCACAGAGGTGCCCCATATCTAGTTTGGTACACATGATACCTGACGGAACTACACATCCTTTCAGCTCAACGTAGTGCCAATGTATGATAATAAAATGTTGATCACCAGCTCTACTCCTAACTGGAGCCAGCTGTCTATTCATCTTTAAAAATTACACTTGTCAAAAGCCATCCAAATTTCTCTCGTACTATCGATAAAGGTTTGGGTGGCTCTGGGTTCCAACCTACCGCGAGAACCGAAAGCCCGATGGTTCGAGGAGATATTATTTAGGAGTTTTTTCGGGTTGTTGATTCTGTTCCACGCTACCATTGCTAATACCTATGAGGTAGCTACGCCTGTACCATCATCTTTGGTTGATTGGGCAAAATGAGTGACATTATGTCAGGTTAGAGGTTAAGGTCCATCTTCTCTCGAATAATCTCTTAGTAAAGAGAGAGTTCTTCCATCTTGTTTGCCTGGAGGTTCGGGGGATTCTCACAAATCTCCTTTCTGTTTTTACTAAGCTAGAACAAGGCCTAAACAGATAATTCAATACAGGATAATATTTTACTATTGATCCTGATTCGCAAATAACTTACCTAAATGAATATTTGTTCTTTTCTTTGTGTCAGGTGACTAGGACTGGAAACGGAGGGTTGAATTCCTTAAAGGAAAAATATTTATGTGTAAAGAAAGACGAACGGAGGTGTTTAGAGAAAGAAGCATAAATATAATGCCTAGGACAGAGCCTTCTAAGCCCAGGCCCCTTTATTTACCATATGTCAGAATGTTGCTTCACATTTCCTAACTTATATTCTAAATAATAATAATTGTTATATTAGGAGAAAAAAAAATGCCCGCACAATGTATTTGTAAAAGTTTATTTATTTATAGGTTTATGCAGGTTCTACTGATTAATGTATAGTGGCCTATTCTTTCCTAGGCCTCGCTTGAAAGTGGTCAGTGACTTAGAGTCTAGATCAGTATTTTTCCAACTTTTTTAACCCATACCCCACGTCAGATTCTTAAAATTTGCTATGCCCTCCCTGATGCAAGAAATTAAATATAAGCTGTTTGTAAAGTTTATTACATTAATAAATCCTTCGAAAAATCCTTCAAACAAAATAATATATTAAAAACATCAGACCATTGAAAGAAAATAAAATCTACTATCAGTAGAAATATAAAAATAAAACACAATATATCAAGCTTAACTAAATAATCAATTTCAGGAAATGCTTGTGCTTGATGTTTAGCGCAATGTGCATTTATTCGAGGCATGAAATTTGTTAGTTTTAACCGTAAATCTCCTAGTTTTTAGACGCAAGCGACTCTAAATCTCACTATGGCGACGGTCGGTCGGTCCTCGATTAGGCTTCTTTTTTTTGGTTTTGATAATAACATTGTAACAATTCAGCCGATTCTAACGAAATTTTAAAGTCTTCGGTTGTTTTATATTCTCTTTCGCATAATAAAATTGCCAAGGTCCTTCCAAGATTAGGCCGGAATTATATTGTTCTGGCGAAAACATCATAAATATTCAGGCGATTCTAACGAAATTTGAGACCCTTATGTTGTTTTACATTCTCTTGCGAATGATATAATTCCCAAAGTATTCCAAGCGGAGCCGAGGAACTATTTGGCAATAACTTCATAACTCTTCGGCCGATTCAAACCATATTCGAAACCGTTACGTTGTATTACATTTTCTTTCGAATGATATAATTGTCAATGTCCTATCAAGGTTAGTCCGGGAACTATTGAAAGTTTTGAAGGTCGTACAGTCATAAATCAGAATAAGTGTGAGCATGCGACTTTTGGTCAGCAGACCTTGTTTGATATCAAGTTAATTTCTTTTTTTGTCAGTAACAAGACAGTCACAGTACTCAAACCACATTCTACCAAATATGAAGACAGAAATGGCAATAGTAGTTTTCTTGCTAAACTTGTTTCATTTGGGTATTTCGTCTCGTTCTCGTTACAGAGCCACATTATACTCCTTTTGACTTGCAAGAGATTTTGAACAGAATCATCAATTTTTATTTATGACAGCTCTTCTTGATACTGCATCGCTATATCAGAGAGGTACACTAGGAATGGTTATTATTCAAGCTAGGAAATTATTTATTTAGGGTCGAAATATTTCTACTCAAAATCACATACTAATGTTTTCAAATGATTAACAATAAAATGTTTACATTTTTTGGCTGAAATATTTTTCTGTGATGTAACAAAAAGGTTTGATTTTGAATCTGACCGCTGACATTGTTTTGGCCACTAAATTTTCTCGATATATCTTACATAGGCCAATAACAGAGCTTCACTGTTGAAAAAGTTGGTTCATTCATCTGTAATGAGAATTTCTTATATTTCAGTTTTTCAACAAGTTGTACTTCAACATCTGCACTCATTTCATCTATTCTGGTGCAAACTGTATTATTGCTGAGGGGCATATTTTTAACATCTTTATCATCTTTTTGCGGAACTGTTTCGATAAACATTGATTTTGCTGGTTTAATTAAATCCTCGCCAATAGTATGATTTCGCAATATAGAGAGAAATTTCATACCTGGCGTCAAAAATACGATTATTGGCTTGGTTCGTGCAGAAAAATAAATTAATGTTGATCTTTTTGCGAACTTTACTTTTAGAATTTTGAATTACTCTAAGGATGAATTAATGTGAATTTTATGCTTAGCGTTGAGATGTGGTTCTAAACGACTTCTTTTCATTGATTCGTTGGTTAAACATTGTTGTCATAATAGGCAAAAAGGAAATCGTTCATCATGAGCCACAGGTATAAATCCAAACTTCAAGTATTCTTCCGAATACTGACGAACCCTCTTTGGAGTTTTACTACTCATTTCATACATATGGATGCTATCTGAAAAGAAAATGAATGAATTTGATTAAATATTAGTAACTTATGATACAAATCAATAAATGTTTTGTTTGTTTGGGCTGTTGTGCATAAGTATAGTTGTCAGATATGAACATTAGAAATATGGGACGCTCTTAAGAACTTTCTACCCAGGCGAGAAAAAGCCGTAGAAAACGTCATGATCTTGAAAAAATAAAAAAACGCTTTCCAATTTGGCCTAAAATATATACTCAATATACAGTAAATACTTGAAAAAAACATGTTAAACAGTTTTTGTTAGATTCACCTCACAAAGATTAATATGCAAAAGCCATTGCCGAAAAAGGTAATAAAAAATCCCGCCGTACATTCGTCCCTAAAAAAGGGTGAATCATTGCTGCAAAGTTGTACACTGCAAAGCGAGACGACGAGCATGGGACTGTCATATTGTCGCATAGGCTATGCAAGAGACAGGATGAGTTGCACAAGTGAGATTATGGGAGTTTAAGGCACTGATGATACAAAAAGTTGTATATATTTAACAATTTAACAGAAGAAACCGAAAATCTTTTAGAAACTAAAATTTCAAATTTGCTCCTTTAAATTGTGAAATTGCCCCCCAATGGGGCGTGCGCTCCACGTTTGGAATCACTAATCTAGATATATTAGTTCACTATACACTTTCAAGCGAGTCCTAGGAAAGCCTAAGACACTACATTGTGATTAGTCCGACACCCTATCTGATATTTAAAGTTAAAAAATTACCAATTTATGAAATTTTCTTGTAAACAGCGAGCAAGGTAGTCATTTGCTCTATGATTACAACTCCGACCTAAATGCTGCACAATTGCAAGCTATTATCGAACACGCATTTAGATAAGACACAAGAAGTCATCACGCAGCCAATGATTGGTTTAAGATGTTTAAGCGTAGGCAATTGATCTCCAAGATTTGCTAAGAAATGTTCCACCCTCACTTTTTGAAAATGATAGTTTGTGCGCCTGTGTCAAATCTTATTCCACAATTGACATCAAGCGAACTGGCTGAAAGGTTTAGCCTCAGCCATACAGTCATTTTGTATTATTTAGATGAAATAGGGAAATTCAAAAAACTGGTTTTATGAATTCCACGTATGCTGAACGACTTCAACCGTCAGTGCCGCTTAGACGCCTCCTTGGCACTACTGTCCAAGAAACGTCGTTTTGATTGGCTGAACAAAGTGGCTAATGCAAATGACAATTAGTGTCAACACTCGAGCATGGAACGCCAAAGAAGCTGAACAGACAAAGGTGCACCTAAACAACTTCAGGCAAAGGCCGACCAACATCAAAAGAAGCGAATAGTTTGTCGCTTGTGGGATGGTGAAGGGAGAGATATATTGGTTTATGTTGGAACGGTATCCGTCTATCGACGATTAATCTTGCAGTCACCAACTACAGAGGTGGTAGATTCAATTGCTCAGAAACGACCAGAATTTACTGAATGGATGATTCTTTATGATAACACTCGACCACACGATTCAAATCATACCCATTTAAAACTACTGGAGCTTGGTGGGAAGTCTCCCACATCCACCCTACTCGCCTGGCCTGATGACAACAGACTACCATCTATTCCAACGGCAGAACTTCTTGAATGGCAAAACGTTTGCAAATGATGAGGATCTGAAAACTGCAACTGGAGACTTATATGATAAAAACCAGTTGAATTTTATAACAACGCCTTCCATGATCTATCCCGTCGTTGAAAGCAAGTGCTGCATTATTTTGTTGTAAATCATAATCAATAAAAGTTGTCCAATAACTTTGTTTCCATCGTAATAAATGGAATATTATCCTAAATTAAAGTGAAATAGTTACCATTAATTATAAATTAATTCTTGGCATTCAATATACAATGTGTATAAAGGAGTTTGTAGAAAATGCGATATTTCATTAACTTGGGTTTGCTAATCTGCGTTGCTAATTCTTTCTTTGAAGCCATAAAATTTCCTTCTGGTTAAGGAGCCATGACGCACAAATTTAGAATGGGTGTATTGTGCAAAATTTAGTATAAATCTACATATTAACGAGTGATTGCATATCTTCAGGTTCAGTCCTTTACCCAGCTTTGTGAAGAATTATTTAATCTAGTAATTACCTCCATTTGATTGCTATTGATTTTTCATTTTTTATTACTAAAGACCAAGTATCAAAACTCAAATCAACGTTTGATGTTTCGAATTGCATAAATCTAGCGTATCTTTTAATGTGATGACAAGTCTTCCTGCCACTATACACCCAGCATACACTCTCCACCCACCTACCAGTAACTTCAACCCCCCTATGGCTTTGGATATCCGAGACAGCCTTTACCAATGCAAATCTCATCAAATCACTTTCATTCCTACCATTCAACTAAAACTTTAAGGATTTTGCTCTCTTCGACTCTTTATGATACAATTCCATTCTGTGAATTTACTGTTGAAAGTCTTTTTTAATAAACATCAACTTGCAAAATCCTAACTTTAAGAAGAAACGCGAGGCATTTCAAAGATATATTCATCCACGTAGATGTAAAAATAAACGAAGATAAACAAAATAATTTTCCCTAAAGAAGCACTAAATGATATTTCCTTCCAACACCTGAATCTCAAATAACCTCTCATAATTGCGAATCCTACAGAAAAATCGCAATCTACCTCCCACTCCGCCCAAACTAATAATAATAAACACATTTAGACAATATTCCATTAAGAAGATTCGAAAAATTTAATTTAGGAAATAATAGCGCACTGGACAAATGAAATAATGTAAAATAATTTCGAATCAACCCATAGAAGCCTATATTTCTCACATAATCTATTGTTAAATACTTATTTAGCTTAATCATCTTCAGGAAAGGATCTTCGCAGCCTTCAAAGAAATAACTATAAAAGTAAATGATAATTATGAATAAGAGTGGCGCCCCCTATTTAGACTATTAAAACCTGTAACACTTTTTCTTATGATTGTAATAGTCTCATGGAGTAATCTTCCGATGGCGGAGAGGTTTTATCACCTCTTATAAAGTCATTTAATTACAATATTTCAACCCAATTCTGCAACTCAAGTATTTTCCACGACGCCATCTTGAATCCTCATTTGACACCTATTTTACTCTCCCGTGTTTGTTTTTGATGATAATTCGAGAAAATCCCCACTACGATTTTTTGGGGGCATAAAATGTGTTTGTCTGACGTTTTTAGGCTTACCATTGAGTTACTTTTACATTTACGTGGGTATAGCTACCAGAAAAAGGAAGCAATTTTCGGCGCAAATAAGCGATTTTTAGAGACAAAGACGATAAATCGCTAAACTAACCCCACCCTAACTCGTCATAAAAAGGATAGGTCAGGAAAAGATAGGTTAGGCAAAGTAAAGTTAGGTTTGGTTAAATTAGGTAAGGTTCGGAAAGGTTAACGATTTGATTATCGTTGGCTCCGCAATTCGCTTATTTTTGCCGAAAATTGGTTTCGTTTCGCGGTAACTGTTCTCATATATATGTGAAGATAAATCGACGGAAAGCCATAAAGCGTCATAGAAATACATTTTATTGACCAAAATAGCGGGAGGGATCTTCTGCGAATTTTCCGGAAACGCACGAGCGAGCCTAATTTTGTCCGACTTTCTAACAAAGACTAAATTGCGTGCGTGAGCGTTACCATTCGTGTAGAGGAAATATTGTCTTTCAGCATCAGTTTAAAATATTGTCTTTTTGTGACTTTGTGAGATAGACCCTCTCAAATATCGAAATCTTACCCATAGAACACTATTAAACGATACGAAAAGATATGACAGGCTTTAATAGCCTAGAACGCGTGAAAACTACCAATTAACGTTAAAAACAAACGAATGAACCTAAATTAGGCACCTCATGAAAATTCAAGATGGCCTCGTGAAAAATTATCGAGTTGCAAAATTGCGTTGAAATATTGTCATTTTCGGACTTAAAAAAAGGGGCTGAATCCTTTTCGCCATCTAAAGCACTATTACAATGTTAAGAAGCAGTATGACAAGTTTAGTAGTCTAAAACGGGTGCGCCACTCTAATTTAAAATTAATAAATAAATTATTTAATTGGACACGTGCCTAAATAGACCCTGAACTTCACTGAAACCATCATACTATTCATTTGAACATTCAATATATATTTGAAAATTTACAAAGTTTACTTGTCTCAATTTGAATTTTTTCTACGCTGAAGCTCTTACACATGAGTTTCGTGAATAAGATTACTAGTTGTTGAAATAACATTTGAACACACCAAGAACCCTGCTCTCATTCTCTAGAGGCGACCAAGTATCCTCTGCTCACGGCATCCTGCAGCTAGGTTCGGGAACCAAAAGAATCAATTTTTGATTACTCTGGCTATTGTGCAGAATTTCTACCCTATTTAACGACACCAAGCTCTACGATCTAGAAGGATAACAAGACAAAAAGGTAAATTATTGGGTTCAACAAATTAAGAAGGAAAATAAAAATGAATTATAGAATTGATAATTGATTACAAAACCTCCTAAAACGGTAGAATAAACACCAAATACTAGTACCCATGTAGGTATTTTTTATACAGTGAGACACCCCTATTCATAACATAAATAGTAGCAATATACAAGAGATTAATATAATTCGCAATAAAGATATTAAATAAGAATACTTAATATTAATCGATGCCAACGCACACACAACAGCTCACACCTACGAAGAGTGAAAGGTTTTCTTAAACCATTATTGGAGACGTGATATGCTAAAAGTGGAGAATAAAGACGTAGTATGTAGTATGTCAGTGTAATTAATGACAGATGACATAAATAAATGTTAAAACATAGTAATCGAATTTGCAGGAGAAACAAATCGTAAAATTATAAAATCATATTTTTTCAAATAAGGCCAAACAGAAGATATGGTTAGATTAAATAAATGAAAGAGAAAATGAGATATAAAAAAATGCAAATAGGAAGTTTTCTTCACATAGCATCAGATAACACCAAAGAGAGCAGTGAGAGTGACCATAGATTACCCAGGAAAAAAAACAATATGGATTTAAAACAAGGGAGAACCAAAGATACGACCTTGAAAAAAAACCCCCACAGAAAATGGACTTTTAAGATTCAACTAAGATATTATAGCTTCAGGTTTGCGTAGGCGAATAAGTTCAATGAAATTATTAATAAATTAACACAATTCTCAGTAGAAAACTGAACTAAAAATAAAGAAGAAAATAATACTTTGGTTACATTTGCCAAATCACAGAGGAAAAGTCTGCTAAACAAAAATAAGTGAAGCTAAGTAAATGTTTTTGGAAGAAATGCGAAGAATGTAATGGAATCGAATAAATACAGAAAAGATAGAATATAAGCGTTTAATAGGTTTATTACAAACAAGTAATGCAGAATATGTTAGAAAAATCTTGTGACAAAAACGAGTGTAAACAACATTTATCTATACAGAAGATTTTTCAGAAACCAAATTAAACCACATAAACAGAGGAAAAATCATTGAAATTTGGAGGATTCTGTGAGAAAATATATATGTTGGGAACCATACAATAAATGACAATGTCTAGAAAATTGAAAGGGAATAATACCATTATATGGAGGGAGATCGCGTCATGCTGATATACTTGCATCAAAAGGATATTTCCAATAGCATAGTCGAAAGTTTTCATTGTAATTATCTTTTTTAATCAACCAGGAAGTATATCAAATTAGAGATGGATTAGTTGCTTATCTTAAAACCAGGCAATAGCTTCGACACTTCTCTTAGGGGGGAGGTTGCGCTTCGCTACTAAGATTAAAATATAAAATCTCCAAAAAGCAGCCATGGTTAAATATTTATAAATTTTCTAGACTTCGCCAATTATAATCATGATCATCATCGCAAACTCTTTAATTTAAGAAGGGGATTTTTTGAGTATTTGAATAATAATTTCATCTTAGTTTGGTTATAACTTATGTTTTTTTATCAAAGTTACTTCTAATATTTCTTTATAATATCCAAAAACAAAATGGAGAAGTTCAAAAATAAATATAAGTATCGAAATTTTGTGAATTTTTTAAAACCCAAAGAATTACAAATGGTGAAGTTCAGAAATTTATTTTTATATATCTTCTATAACTCTATATTTTATCAACGTGATATTTTGAAAGAGGGAAAATTTAGTTTGTAGTTCCCTTTTAAAATTATTATAATTGACGAAGCTCAGACTATTTATAAAAATATAATTATGGCTGCTCTTTTAGATTTTAAATTTTAATCTTAGTAGTGAACCGCAAGCTCCCCTAGTAGGGGGAGTGGCGAAGCCATTGCCTGGTAATTTTAAAAAGGAACTCTAAACTAAATTTTCCCTCTTTCAAAATATCACGTTGCTAAAATTTATTTATAGATATAGGATAGGAGATATATAAAAATAAATTTTCCGAATTTCATGATTTTTAATTCTTTGGTTTTAAAAAATTCACAAAATTGCGATACTTATATTTATTTCTGAACTTTAATAAAAAAAAACATAAGCAATAAATAACCAAACTAAGATGAAATTACAATTCAAATACTCAAAAAATTCCCCTTCTTAAATTATAGAGTTAGTCAAGTGATGATGATGATGATAATGATGTTGATAAACATTTATTGCCAAATACATATATCCAACACTCGACTGAAATCAGTCACAAGAATAAATAGGCTTCACTAACTGCTCTGACAAAATCATTTATTCAGAAATTCTAGATTTTCAAAGATATATAAAAAAAAAAGTTCATTGTCGAAAATTTATTAGATATTTAACAGGACTTTGGCCCTTTAAAATTGCTATTTTACTCTTTAGTAAAATATTAACGGAATACTATTAGCATTACAAAATAGCATAAGAATAATTATATGTTAATAATCACAAAGGAACAGAAACTCAACCGATATAGGCAAAGGCAAATTTGTCTTTCTCAGCTATTCTAAAATATTCATAAATTCCAATGGTTTTTATACCCATAGAATTGTGTTGAAAATGTAGAAGATACATAATTTATGAACTGTTTTTCACTGAGAGAAGACAAAGGAGCCCAAAACAACAAAATCCTAGCAGAAGACAATCAAAAATGTAATTTTTAAAGAGCGGCAACTATATTTTTCCCTTTCATTATATTTTAGGAGGCAAATTTTTGGAAGCGTTTGACTTTGTTATGCTGTTTTTTTTTAGTTAGAGTGTGACTTTATATGTTATTATAATTTTATTAAAATATTTAGCATAACAAAGCTTTCTGAAATAGTAAGCTATTATTCGATGTTTTGGGTCCTTTAAATGATATTATCCAAAAACTATTAAACGTAAGGTTAGTTTTCCGTATATTTGTAGAATTTATAATATTTCTTTCAAATTTTTCGGAAAAAAATTAGGATTATCGAATGGTTAGGAATGAAAAAAGTTAAATACAAATCTTGAAAGTCAGTAGATGCATTAATATTAAGGCATGGCTGATTTTGTATATTCTTTCGTATATAAAATTAAATCCAGAGAAAATAAGAATAGATCCGAGAATTGTTTTTTCCACATATCAAAAGAATTCCCCTAAAAGATTTTTCTTCCATTTTGGCCTAGAAAATAAGCCTAGCTCTAAAAAAAAAGAGACCAAGAGTAAATTATTAAGAGATATCTACTGGAAACCTATTAATTTTTTTAGACCAAAACTCTAATTCCAAAGCCAGATGGAGAAAGCTAGATGGAAAAGATTAAAAGTGTTAAGAAGAATTGCACATTTAAAAAGTTATAATAAAACGTACCTAGTTTTTACATGTTATATATATTTTGAGGTCAATTTGACCTGTCAGTTGATAATGTTACTTCTAGAAACTTCAATTTATTACAAGCTTGAACAGATTATCATTAAAAGTTATAAACACATAAGATATGCGTCTAGCCAGCTACGGGTTATACTTAGTTGCGGTTTTACGCCCTAATAAGTCGAGGGATGAACATTATTGTTCAATTGATAACCTTTAGCATTATTTACTACGATGCGATTGGTAGAAGTGCTCTGTTTAGTATTGGTACTACTTCCGCATCAGGGAAATATGGATATCATATCTTTCCTACTAGTTACTTTGGCGAAAGCGTGATAAATGTTTTGCTCAAATGAGAGAGAAGAGTTTAATTTGCAGTGTGAATGATAACGGAGTTGGTTGTATCTGTCAGCTCGTATTAGGGAACCGCCACTGAGGCGAAGCAAGTCTCAGCACAAATGCTGACAGCTTCTACCGCGTACATCATCAAACACATAGAGTAAATCCCACCACCATTGTCTTTTTCTTGTTAATTCGAACAAACTTCATACTACTTTTTCATCCCGGAATCATCAGAAGGGTTTTTCATATCCACACTTTCCCAGAACGGGTAGCTCTTCCTTGTTCCACGAGCGGTCTCTGCTTCCTGTGGATGTGGGGGTGAAATGACCACTATATTTGTCTTCACCTTTCCTTCAATCGCATAACAACACCTGCTACTAACGAGATTTTCACTGATTCTCTTCTTGATGTTTATGCGAATTTACTTAACCTTTCCGACATCTTCTACGAGTGACAATTGACGGGGGCCGCAAATATATAACCAATATAACAGAAGTTCCATCTCTCTCTTCTCTGCAAATTTTGTTTCCTCTTTATTTGGCTTTTGGCCAACCTATTCTTATACTCCTCTGCAAGAAAGTCAACTCACGGCCGTTGGTCATTTAATCCCATTATTTTAAAATAATGACAATCAAAGGATTTTTAAAAACAAACTATTTGCAGTTAGAGTTCATGATGAAATATTCTGCAATATGTTCTGCCATGTCAAATATCAAATTTCATTGCAAATTAAATGGAAAATATAGGTTATTCTTACCTCAATAACTTTCGAAACGACTTATAAGAATGTGGGAATTATGTGGCCCTTCCGCTTGTCCATCTCTTTTATGAAACTTTCCAAATGTGGTGTTCCGCCTGTCCAACTGTTCTATGAACCTTGCTAAAGTTGGCCTTGAGCTTATCAAGCTGATATTTAAAGCTTTTTCTCCTTTGTCGATTAAGTTTTAAGAATTTTCACTATATAGACCAAAGGTTTCACTACATGATCGAACCATTTGGTTACTATTTTCGTTCTATCATTGTGGTCCTCTTTCCCTCTTATCGTCTGCTGAAATCCACAATTAATCAGCTCTGAATTCGACAATCAATATCTACTAGAGAAATTCTCTGGAGATACAATTGCCTTCTTGAGTCTATTGTAGGCTTCCTTGAAATAGATATTTAATAATGCAGAGAATACACAAATTACAACAACAAATGTTTAAAGTCAATATTTCTAAATAATTATCATCTCAAAACCATAATTGTATCTCATTTATTTCCCACCGTTTAATGGAGTAGATCAATTGTTTGGCTTTACTATTATGTTTAGTTGACTTCAATTACTCCACATTATTTTCCTCACTTGCACTTCTTACTGAAATCGTGAAAATACACTGTTTAGATTTTTGCATTTTCTATGAGAAATATAAGGTGACGATTAAAAATGCCATTCTCATTCTTCTCTTGTTATTAGCGGCCCATCTCTTTCCATCAAGTTCCTCCTTTTGGTCTACGGTGATTTAGAAGCATTCTTGAATATTTTCATTTTGCTCCTCTATATTTATAATATTGAACTCTACATATATTAACCCTTTCTTTTACTTCCACACTTATTTTAAATATATTTTTCCAAATTTCTCAAAATATTTGGGCGATATCTATGTACATTAGCCGTTTTAATTTCACCTGCTTTGTTTTCTTTTGCTACCCGGGTCATAACACTATTTATCAATTACTCTTTATAAAGACCACTATGTGTCATCTCACAAGGGAGCCTTACCGGCATAAGTGGGCGCGATAACGAAAAAATGTATCAAGAAAACCGTTAGGTGATAACCGATAAATCGATAAATCAAAAATTATAATACAATATTGATTATTGACTATATATAGCAGAATTTTATAATACAATTGCAAGAATATTTAAATACTGTTTCTTAGTTTCTTATTTGGTGAGGCTCTCCTTCATATCCTTATAGGTTTTGAGGATCCTTCTCCCAGCTCGTACCTACCTATTCATCGGTGATACCGATGAATCGATAACGCGGGTTATCGGATAACCGATAACCCGATATCGTTATCGCGATAACGCCCACCTATGCTTACCGGATCCTTTCATTCATCCGTCATCTTTCCTTCCTTACAGGAATATTAAGAGGAAGATAAAATCTACTACATTCATGCACACAAATCAGGATGATGCATTCTTTACCGCAACAAACGGAGACAAACCATGAAAGAAGAGGAACATCGAGGGAATCCCTCTCCTGTTAAGGGATACCAAACCGAAGAAGAGGCTTCCTTTAAGGACATTCCTAGGATTTGCTAAATCCTATTCATTAAGATATTGGTGGCACTTTTAACATTAAGTCACCTTTGGGAATTGCTATATTACTTATACCCGGAGTATAAGAATGTAGATGTTATCATATCGAACAACAAACATCAGGCACTCAAGAACATTGGATTATAAACAAGGAACTCTCTTCCCCGCCCCCACGGTCACAATTAATGGAATACAGGAGGATTATTTGCAGGAAGTTCGAAGGATGGGTAGGAAAACAAAAGAAAGGTAAAATATAGGAAGAAATTCAGCGATATCACAGCCCTACAATGACCTAGTAGGTTACTAAATTAAATAATGATACCGTGTTGTTATTGAGACTTTAGAAAATATCGAGATTGACAAAAATAAAAGAATAAAGGTATCCTTGCCTTCAACATGTACTCGTATATTCATTTGAAAACATCGAGAAAGATATCTTCCATAATATATAAATGCGCTTAGTATGCTACAAGAAGGAAGAACATAAGTCCTTCAATTGCTCAAACAGGAAGAAAATTTTATTTACTGAGTGCGACATGGAAAGCAAACACTACAACGAATTCGACTCAAACAAATGCCTAAATCGCAAAGGTAAATATCGCACTATCACCATTAATTGCTTAGAAATAAACAAGAAAAACAATGACACAAGTTATGGGAGCACAGAATAGAAATCGATGCTCACCTGAGAGAACAATTGGTATATATAGACGGTAAGCAAATTCAGTGACTAGTAAGTGCGTGGCAAGAACATGTGTCAAACATACGCAACCCTGACATGAACGAAAAGGTACTGAATGTTTTTTTTAAGGTTAAAGACTTGCCTACAGTTAAACCACCTAAAGACCCCAAATCCTCAAAAATCTTCTGAATGAAAATCATACATGGCAACTGTTTAGCCATCGGAGAACAAAGAATTGAGATCAGAATTCAAAAAGGCGCTGTAGAAGAAACAGAAGGAGAGGAAGATTCGGATGTTAATAAATCCGAAACAGACGAAAAGACAAAACAGAAGAATGGAAACAAGCGCTACAAAGAGCAAAGCAAAGAATACACTAAACAAAAATTGAGAAAACTGAGGAGAATAAAACAATTATGGAGATAAAAATAAAATGATCCCCAACAGCGCATCGAGAAGTCATAGATAGAGTATATATTTTGTATGCCCATAAATAATTTGCGGATACTAAGTATTAACACCTGGTTAGACCGGAAAAAAGAGTCCAATATGGCAAAACATCCCCCACTCACGCGTTGCAGATATCATCCTGATTTTCGAACAGGCCATTAACACAAATTGAGAAGGAATGAAAATCTGGAACTAAGAATGATACAAGAAGAGGCCATAATGGTAAAAAGAGGATAATTTCTCAACAAATAAGTGGATTAGAAGAATCTTATTTAGCAACAGAGGTCGAGATGGACCGGAGGCTACCCACGATCGTCAAGGTGAGTTAAACGCAAGATGTAAAATGGCTATTTACCGAGATGTCACTTGGATAGGAAAATGTCTGAATACGCTGATAAACAGGAATATCTTCCAAGGCCTAAGTAATGACTTGCAACTTTTCTCCGAGGAAAAACGGCCACCAAGTCAAATTTAAGGTCGGCAAACTTCCTTATCTCTTATATCTATTTTATGGAACCATTTCAAATCCTTTTTAGTGATCATATCGGTGTTTTAATGACCATCAACAGAAATCAGATAAAAAATACATCACCACAGAGAAAGAACAACAATAGGGCGATGGAAGAAATTACGAGCCTCTACTGCAAGATTGCACGCTATGAGATCTTGAGGAGGCAACCACTCGAAGAGTTTGACAAGGAAATCCAGCAGTTGAATTAAAAAACAAACTTCAACTTGACGAAGAATCAATACGCAAAACCACTGACAGAAGAATTTCTAACTATAAATGGACAGAATGAACGGTTTACTTTTTGAATTAGAAAGAATATATCGGAGATAAATGGAAATTGGCCCTTTCCGCAATATGACTACAAATAACAAGGATTATAGAGGGAATGAGTCAACTAATACTTAACAGTAATGGGAAAGATGGGAAAAGGTAAATAAAGAACTTGAAATTGAGACCTCGCCCAGATAATTCTGGCAAAAATTAAGAAGAATTTAACGGATCACGGACAAGAAAGAAAATATAAATAGAAGATGCGGAAAGAGAGATTACAACGGAAGAAGACGAAATAGAAGAAATATTAAAACAGCACTATGAAAAGATATAAATAATTGAGGAAGATAATCCTGATATCGATATACATAGAGTTTAAAAATAGTTTAAGAAATAAGCTAAATGAAATTATAGAAAGAACATCTAAACCAACAAGTTGAACATTGAGGAGAGGCACTGAAGATAGATTACTATGAATAATCTTCAAGACTCTCTCTATTCATTAAAAAAGACAGCGCTACCATTGCGGCCTAACCAAGTTGAACTATTTCAACAAATAAAAATCCGCTGTACGGGTATTTTGTGCTAGGTCTGATGAGCTTGTTCTCTTCACTTACAAAATTAAGAAAGTGTGGCAGAGAAAAAGGCTTTTTATTTCACACTTTCAAAATTGATGTTCAAGAAAAAAATCATTTCACAAAATTTTGAAAAAATGACCAGAAGGGCAGACACAGCCAGACACACACACACACACACACTGACACACGACAGGGTTATTATAATATGAAGCGCTACAATGCATCCTAAATTGGATGCTAAGCATTTTCAATGGCTGCAGGAACACAGGGTTTTTCCCAGATTAATCCAAAGCAGCCAGAATGATATTCATTAGCAAAATAGGGAAAATCCCTGAAAGGAAAAGAGAGCTGAAATCTTTGAGAAAATCTTATACATGAGGTTCATTGGAAAATTAAAGGAGATTTCACTGTTTAACGACTAAGACTACGCTTGAGGAAAGATATATATAGCTCTTGTAATAGTAAAACTGGTTTACCCAACCTCTATATTCCACTGCACAACTAAAGTGCAAGAAACGGCAAACTCTTAGCAAGGATAAAACGATTCTCATTTGTCTTCCCTTATATGAACTAACTCATCCTGCATTGTATAAAACTTGTAGCAGATATCTTCATGCATAAATCATCTGATGGTGGAATGTGAAACAGAAATACTTTCCAAGGGATCTTATTGACTTTCCATGTAGTTCTTGAATTTTTCCTGTACACTCTACACATCTTCTTGAGCTCTGATGGGATTAGTATCCTCTGATATGTTTTACATTTTGCTTCTGATTTTAGATCCCTCTCAGAAGCTTCACGTTCTTTTCTAACTTTGGCAACTTTCAGAAAGCGAGCAATTTCTGTACCATTATGTTGATTTTCCATAGCAACGATTAGAGCGTGAATTTTCATTTGCTTCGTCACTTTATTGTTATTCATTAAACTTTACAACAAAGATAAATAAAATAAATGTAAATAAGCTTTTCTAAGAGTTTTGTTTGCGTAAATCACAAATATAACATCTGTCTCCATTTACAACCATCCATTTTCTCGTAAATTACAATCTTACTTATGTTAAATAAACTGATGGTTCAGTAGGGATTAAATGCAAACAGGATTGGGGCGAAACTGACAACTCTAAAAGCTATTAACGGATTTTGATATAATTTTAATGGGTGTTCCTAAGGTATTCGTAAACTTAATCTATGAAATTTATAAAAGTATATCCAATATCTCTGTAGTTATATGGGTCTTAATCCGTGGTAAGTCTTATGCAACGCTTGATAATTTTGTAACTTACTATAAATGTTTCCTATTTAAAACTTTTTTATTTAATATTTGTAGCTGTTACTATTTATATTATTTTTCACATAGTACAGTGTTTTTTCTTTCCATGAGATAGAACTAAAATGCCTAGAAAATGCAAAAATTATCCAGAGAGTTACTGTTGTATTTGTCGATCAGTTACATAAAGACAATAAAAGAGACAGTTGACTAAACATGTGAAGAAACTCTATAAGCTGTAATTTGGATGTGAAATGGGTGCCAGAATAAACGCTGGACACTTCACATAGGTTGTATCAAATGTAAAACTTCTCTTTCGGCCTGGGTGAATGGCAAAGGGTCTGGATTCATCTTTGGTGTACTAATGGTCTAGAGGGAGCCAAAAGACCATTGACCGGATTGTAACTCCTGCTTAACAGATATTGAGAGTAGGTATTCAATGTGTTTTTTTCCTTGTCTTTAATATATTTGCAAAAGATTTATAAATTAATAAGATCAAAATACATAATATGTTGTACTTCCACAATTCCTACAAGTGATCATAGCCCGTAATATCTATTTTTGTCTGACTTTATTTTATTTAACTGAAGGTCGCAACGGAAAAGGCATGAAATCTATCATGTATCCAGATATTGAGTCTGCTATTCGCCTAGTTCGGTATTCAAGTGCTATTCCTGTACCACAGCTGCCCTCTGAGCTACCATGCAATGACACGAGCAACTCAGATGACTCAGAATCTCAAAATACACCATATGTGGCATAGCTTGAATCTGACAAGAAACACACCTCATCACCCATCCGGAATTCAATGATCTAGTTCGTGATCTAACACTTATTACGCAACAGAGTGATCTCCTGGCCTCACATCTGCAAAGATGGAACATGTTGGAGGAACATGATCGAATTGCAGTATTTAAAAAGTGTTCTCCACATCTACAGCCATTCTTCGCTTTTGAAAACAACTTGACCTATTGTATTTATATATGAGGCCAATTGTATGCCCTTTAGCCGACCTATTTGACAAATGATTGGAGATTCTGTTGCCCATTGGGAACACCATGCTTTTCGTTCCAATTGCTCACTCATTTTAAGAGAGCCATGTGAGAACCTTGCTTTAATTCTAGACCACATAATTTAGAAGGAGCATGAGTGGCAAATTTTAGTAGTAGCCCGATTTATTGGGCTACCAACTGGATACACCAATTGTTTGTGGTTTCTCTGCAAGCGGAACAGTAGGGCCAGATCAGAAAATGATGTACGCTCAGAATGGTCTCCTCGGAAAACTATGACGCCTGGATGACATAATATAATTCATGATCTACTAGTTAAGAAGGAGAAAATCATTTTCCCACTACTGAATGTGAAACTAGGCCTAAGGAAGCAATTTATTAAAATAATGCTACATAACTAGCCATGATTTCAGTACCTCAAAGTGATCTTCGCTAAAATAAGTGATGCCAAGATTAAAGAAGGAGACATATTCGTAGGCCCTAGGATTCGTCAACTTACAGATGATAATGACTTTGGGGCGAGAATGGATCAAACTGAACTAGCGGCCTGGCATGCATTCAAAGTGTATACAAATGACTTCTGGGAAAGTACCAAAGGACTTAGGGAGAGCGTTTAGTAGAGATCCTAATCGACTGAAATGTATCAAAGATCTCAGGTGCAAAATGTCACTGAATATATACTCATTCTATTCTCATCTATCCTTCTTCCCAGAGAATGCATGAAATGTGAGTAATGAACATGGAGAGAGGTTCCATCAAAATATAGCATCAATGGAAAAGAGGTATAGGAGAAAATAGAGCCCTGCTATGCTGGCTGACTTCAGTTGGAACCTGAAGTGTGACAGACCTGAGACTTCTTACAAACGAAGAAGTAAATACTAAAATGTAAGTTAATACATTATATAATGCTTACAAACATGCTTTTCATTATATATTCATGAATTAATTAAAATGAATACATTTAATCTGAATTTAAGAGCGAACTAAAATTATGGTATTGTAGAAATGGTATCAATTGCATAATTATTAAATCGGCAATTTACAAGAAAATGTTACGTGATGGGAAATCTTTGTTACCAAATTCGAATTCAGCACACTCAACTTTATAATGAAATACACTTGAGAATATCTATGTATATTTGCTGACACTGAAATTTGTTGTACGGTGTTATTAGTCTTTAAAAGAAATTTAAAATGAAATCTATTCAAAGTGATGTGCTCAAAATACTGACCCGTCCTGATGTTAAATATACCAAGAATATACGATATTATTGAACAAAAGTATAAGATTTTCATCGACATCCTTATTTGACGACCTCTAAACTTAGCTTGTTTTTCTGTTCATGTATCACATTGAGAAGGAAGTGGACGCACAATATAACAACGCAGAATATTTTTTTATAATGCACATCGGACGACAGCCATCAAGGATGCAGGTCACTGTAAAACTAAACAAAAAGATAAAGCGTTTGCCATAAAGGGCGATACTTTTGTGTTTTGAAGTCTGAAGCCATGTTTTTATCATGCTTGCTATCTATCTTCACTACGATTAATAGTTTTTTGTTAGTTCTTTAGAAAAATGAGTTCGCTGCGTCATGGATCAGTTTACAAGTGAGCAGCGTATTCTCATAGTAAAGAAATTTTACCAAAACAAAGAAAGCTGAAGGCAAACAGTTCCAATACTTCGTACCATTTTAGGGAGAAATGACGCCCCCAGCGAGTCTACGGTTCGCAGAATAATAAAGAAATTTAAAACAATTGGTTCATTTGCAAGAGCTAATCGTCTGGGCGAAATCTTTTTTGTCGGACAGTGCAATAAATTGCTGTTGTGCGTGACTATCACTTTGAGACTGGGAAAATCGATTCACCGACGTTCACAGCAATTGGATATCTCGATCACTTCATTATACACAATTCTGCATAAAGATCTCTATATGAAAGAGTACAAACTTCAACTTGCGCAGCATTTCAACCACCTGACAGAAGCAATTTGCTGACTGGGTTGTGGGGAAAGTTGCAGCCGACGACAATTTTGAAATAAACTAATCTTTAGTGACGTGGCCCACTTTCACTTCAGTGGATTAGTCAATAAATTGAACTGCCAAATTTGGGGAAATTAAAATTCTCGAATAATTAAAGAGCGTGAAATGCATCCACTGAAAGCGACTGTGTGGTATGGATTTTGGACAGGTGGAGTGGTTCGACCGTTCTTTATTGAAGAGAATGAGGGAAATGCAGTTGCCATTAATGAACATTAACGAGACATGATATCGACTCACTTCTATCCGAACTTGGAAGATACGGAGATTGTAAACCCCTACTTTCAGCAGGTTTGAGCAACCTGCCACACTTCATGCCAAACACTTGCATTACTCCAAGAAAAATATCTGCAACAAGTGATATCGTTGCATGCTAACCAGGAATGGCCACCAAGGTCCTGCGATCCTACCTCTTGTGATTTCTTCTTATAGGGTATGTGAAATCACAAGTTGGGACAACAAACCACGCACAATTCTTGAACTCAAGGCTGAAATCAGGCGTATGATTGGAAGGCATCAAAACATACATCTGTGATAGAGTTATCGGAAATTTAGAGAAGCTCATAAATGTATGCAGACTCAGGGCAGGTGGATATATGGCCGACATTGTGTTTTATACTATCGTAGAATACCTTGTGGAATGTAATGTACTTCTTTGTTGAAGTATGCTTTGATCTAAGAGTGCTAATTTTGTTAGTTTTTAAGAAAGAGCTGCTTCAAACACGTAAGAATATAGAGAAACGCACATGAATTATCCCCAAAATAAACATATATTTTAAATTTAACAATTACTACACAAAAAACAGGAACAACAAAAATACTAAGAATTTAAAATAAACAATAATTACTTCAATTTTTTAAGTAAGGTTTTTTAACTTGACCTTCTATTATTGGCTAACTCGCTACTAATTTCAATATACAAGAAATAGGCTAATTGTCTCTACTGGAGTTTAAATACCTTGGTTGCTCTGGCGACGGGTTTGAGTTTGACCTTAAACTCAATGAGCCCAGACACCACAGGAATCTGGTGGGTCCTTTGACGCGTGCTTCAAACAGATTGTTGGAGCTGGACTGGATAACTTGGCAGTCTCCAGGTACTTTGGCGAGTGTAGCAGATGGGGGTCTACACGATATTCAATGGGTGGGTCTTCAAGAGCGAGAACAATCACGGTGCTTTAGGAGGCACCAGGGTAGGCGGGGTCTCTGGCGAGAGTAAGTTGAACTTGGTTCTTAAACCAAGTTAACTTAGAGTTCGGTGTGACCACCGGGTAACAGGCTCGAGGGGGGGCTTTTTCTCCTTCTTTACGTAATTTTTCATGGACGAGGACTATCCCTGGGCTTTAAGATCCACCCGGATAGTGTTGGGGAGGGGTTTCTTTGACGAGAATCAGTTGAACTTGGTTCCTCAACCAAGTTAACTTAGAGTTTGGTATGCTCACCGGGTAACGGGCTCTATGGGGAGCATTTTCCTTCTTTTTTTTGTAATTCCTCAAGGGCGAGGATTTTCTCTGGGCTTTAGGATGCACCAGGATAAGAGGAGTCTCTCTGACGAGAGTAAGTTGAACTTGACCAAGTTACTTAACGTTCGGTTTGAAAACCAGGGACTAGCTCGAAGATGAACTGCTTCTTAGCCCCGTTGGTAGCCATGCCTCTCTTGAAGGGGACTTCGTAGCCTGGCGACTCACGTATTCTACCACGTTTTTCCCATGTGTTTGTTTGTTATACCTCGTCACCCCTGTGGGGTAGGGGTAGGAGGGGGGGGGGGGCTTGTGGACAGGCAGCAGGAGGGTTCTTATTCCAACTGTTTTCCTTAGCAAGTCTTACCTCGGCTCCCGCTGGCCTTCAAGATTGAAAGGAATGCGTCTTCAATTTCTTACTTAAAGTGAAATTGAATATACTCACGTAGGGAAGATCTTGCAGTTGCAAACCGTTCATCTTTTCATAGAGACGAGTGGCGAGGGGCTGTGGTTACGAGTTTGACCCACGGTGCCAGGCCCAGATGTTTTTGCGGTCACCTTCCCGTGTCTCAACTGGAAGAGAACTGGAGAGTAACAATTCCCCTACATATATGAATACCCCAGAAATAACTCATTAGAAATATAGAGAATATAACCATGTCTATAAAAATCTGTCTTAATTATTCACCTTTAAAATTCCATACCCTTTTATGAAACACCCTTTATTAAAGACTAAAGATCAAAGCCAACTAAAATAAAAGGAAAAAGAAATAAAACAAAAGCATGAGAAGATGGCCTGCATCTCTCTGTCGCTGGAGCATGCGTCCATCACTAAAGAGAGTCAAATAACGTACGAGACCATCCTCCTCCAAAAAGTCGATGAGTTTACAATACTGTGTGCACGAACCATTCCCGATTATAAAGGGGCAAGCGCTACCGATCCTGCTCGTCGCGATACCTGAAAACTGCGAGGCATTGGAGTCATCTGTGTACACTGGCCCAACTCCAGCTTAAAACCAATGTGCTTTAAAAAGGTCGGAAGCAAACTCACGGCCCTCTGGAGTCATTTAAGCAGAGGCATGGCAACAAATAGTGAAAGGTAGTACTTTCCAAGGTGGCGTTCTTGGCCAAACCAAGAGCACCACCCGCATGAGAGATTCAACGAGCTCGGGAAGTAGTTTCATAGCAGTAAACCAAAAGACTGGCTGCAGAAGTGCCCTGTAGAGGAAGTGCATCATAAAGCTTCTCGGATGGCCAGGCGGACATATACATTAAAGTCTTCCCCCCTTGTGGAGAAAGCCCGAGAATCGAGCCACATGAGGAGACTCATGGGAATGTTAGCCGGCGAATAACGGTCTAAATGCCTACCCTGTTTTATCTCCCCGCCGCATAGATAGTTAGAGCGACCATCTGTGTTAAGGTAACCACCAAAAGCCCTTAAACGGCGCTCAAAAGATTTAATTACCTACGAGATCCCTTAACAAGCCGACTTGGGCACCTCGGTGCCAACCTACTCACTTTTCGCTCTCCCAGATGCGGCCTCACCACTCGCTCTCCCCTCTGCGGCCTCGCCCGTTTCCCCTTAGATGGGGCGGTCGTCCGCCTATAAAAAAAACCCCTGAAGGAAAGAGAAGACATTATTATTTGGTGAGAATTATAGAGGATCAGTTCGAGAAGATCGATCCTTCTCTCCAGTGCCGAATTAACATAGAACGTTAAGTTTGGTATCGATGCCATACCAAAGAATCCTTTACAGACTTAGAAGAAGTCCGACTGGAGAAATAAAAACCCGCTCACACTCGAGTGACTCTTACAGCGCAAGCTCCGTAAGAGTGAGAGGAGAAGAACCAAGCTCCAACGAGGTTCCATTTGTTAAGTAAGGTAGAAATCCCCTCGTTTACCCAAAACTTATTTGGGTAACCGCCGTTAAAGGCTAGGATACGAATTGGCTTCAAGAGTATCCAGAAGAGGACTCTTTGTTCAACCTAAGGGATTTAATCGAGAAATCGGCCAACTGCTTAGGGAGAAGAGAAATGTGTACCGGCAATCGAAGA
Source organism: Ceratothoa steindachneri (assembly GCA_963969495.1). Taxonomy (NCBI): domain Eukaryota; kingdom Metazoa; phylum Arthropoda; class Malacostraca; order Isopoda; family Cymothoidae; genus Ceratothoa; species Ceratothoa steindachneri. The sequence goes on along the minus strand of OZ018317.1, from coordinate 11,324,646 downwards.
TCTCGGGTGACTTTGACGAATACCGGAGGCTAGCCAGGAGAGTGAAGTCCAGCATAAGGGCGGCTAAGCGGTCTGAGGAATTTCGAGTGGCGAGACTCTGTAAAGAGAATCCCAAGGAGTTTTTTGGATATGTGAACAGCCGTAAACCAATCCGTCGAACGATTGGCCCTTTGAGGAATGAGGAGGGGACATTAAAGCATTCAGATGCATAAAATGCTAACCTCCTCAACGACTACTTCTCTTTAGTGTTTACTAAAGAGTGTGGTCCCATTCCCCAGCCGACGGATTCCTACTCGGGGGAAAAGCTGGAGGCAATGGACTTCACCGAAGGAGAAATAAAGAAAAAGATCGCTGACCTAAAGACGAATAAGTCCCCTGGACCGGACGGGTTTCTACCTAAAGTGTTGAAGGAAGTGTGCGATGAAGTATCACGACATCTGTGCGCTATCTTTAACATGTCAATCCGGACCGGATGCGTTCCTAGAGACTGGCGTGAGGCAGAGGTGACTCCTATCATCAAGAAAGGAGACCGTAACCAACCGTCGAACTACTGACCTATCAGTCTGACTTCGATAGTCGGTAAACTCATGGAAAGCATCATAGTGGACAAAGTGACGTCGTATTTAGAGTCAAACCTGCTACTGAGGAGTTCCCAGCACGGCTTCCGAAAGCAACGGTCATGCCTGACGAACCTTGAGGAATTCTTCCACTTCGTTTTCAGTGAGCACGATTGGGACAAGACGGTGGATGGGGTCTACCTAGACTTTCAGAAAGCCTTTGATAAGGTACCACACCGCCACCTTCTCCGGAAAGTGCGAGCGCTTGGCATAGACGGAAAGGTAGCCGGCTGGATCGAGAACTGGCTAAGTGGCAGACGGCAACGGGTGGTGGTAAATGGACAGTCTTCCGAGGGGGTGCCCGTTACTAGCGGGGTGCCTCAAGGTTCTGTCCTGGGACCACTACTATTCATCATCTACGTCAACGACATGGACGGTGACATGGTTGCCAAGATTTCCAAATTAGCCGACGATACCAAGCTTGGTATGAACGTTGCAAAGGATGGAAATACTGCCCGCCTGCAGGAAGATCTTAGGAAGATTGGGGAGTGGTCGGACACGTGGCAAATGCCTTTTAACGTGGGGAAATGCAAAGTGATGCATATCGGCCACAGAAACTCTTAATCTCAGTATATCCTTAAGGGCACTGCTATGGAATCCACCGACACTGAGAAGGACTTGGGTGTAACAATCACTAGTGACCTCAAGTTCTCAAAACAGTGCATTGAGGCGGAGAAAAAGGCCCAAAGGATGCTAGGCTATATTGAGCGCCAGTTTGGTTATCGGAACCAGGAGATTGTACTGTGCCTGTACAACTCACTTGTCCGACCGCACCTGGAGTATGCCGTACAATTTTGGAGTCCTTCATTGCGAAAGGACATCGCGAGATTGGAACGCGTACAAGCCAGGGCAACCAAGCTGATTCTCTCTATCCGACATAAAAGTTATGAGGATAGACTAAGGGAATTAGATCTGTTCTCGCTGGAAACCCGGAGACTGCGTGGTCAGCTCATCGAAGTTTTCAAAATACTTCGAGGGTTCGACAATGTTGACTACCGGGATATTTTCACACTGAGTGAGAACAGAACGCGCAATCATGGCTTTAAACTTGAACTGAAGCGTTACAACCGCAATCTGTGTGGAAATTTTTTCACCTACAGTATCTGCGGTAAGTGGAACGCACTTCCAGTGGAAGTTGTCAACAGTGAATCTGTTGACCAGTTCAAGTCAAGACTAGACAAGGTCTTGAAAAGTGGCCGTTTAGGGACGCAAAACAATTGAGCAGCCTTGTGCCCGCTCGATTGCAAGTCCAATGGTAACCTCTTTGAATGGACCGTAAGGTCTCCTAGGGTACCTTATTTCCTTGTTGTTACTCCTTGTTGTAACTCTCCCCGTCTTTTAAAAGTAAAAGTAGGCAAAGTTGCAATAAGAAGTTGGGATCGCCCCCCTCCTTACCTCCTTCCTATCTCGAAGAAAGTCTACCATCCGCATCTCCAACTCTCCGAAGCGCGAGAAAAGCTCCCCAGAGACATCTGGCAACCCCTGATCCCTTCTGTCATGTAAGTTAGAAAGAACATTTATCTTCGTATTGCGTTAGTATGAGTTTATTACTTTACATGATTTAACGTAAGTAGAAACAATTGTGCGTGAAACCCGTCATATTTACTAGTAGAAGAGTTTAATTTAATTTGATGTATAACGCTAATTTGAAAAGGTCGCGATAAAATAACTAATCGACAATTAGTTTGTTTACGTGGAGCCTATTTGTTTATTTTTGTCATGAATAGATATTGTAATAGGCCCAGTTGCCAACAGATTTAGCCTCGGTTAGCTTAGGATGAGGATATAAATGTGTTTACTGTTTTTTGTAGTTAATTGTTAAATTTTAAAATATATGTTTATTTTGGGATAATTCCTGGGCGTTCCACTAAATCCTTACGTTTTTGAGACGGCTCTTCCTTAATAATGGATTAAACGCTGTGACACTCTTTCAGCAATAAAGTACTTAAAACGTCAACTCAGCCAATAGTGAAGTATTGTTGTCCTGCATAATTCATAGGGTCCGACCGGCTTCCTTAAAACAACAAAAATAGAATTCTTCGACAGAAGTATACCTTGACATGCCCTAACTTACTCTTGGCCAAAAAACCCCTAAACTTCTCGGTTTTGGCATATTAAGATATGCGCTTAAATGTTCAGTGCTCTAAATTTGGCATCTGGACAGCACCAAAAGAGATCGAAAGGTTGTCTTCGTAGAGTGTAGCATGAACCTCTTGCCGCAGCACTTAGGTAATACCTTCGTTATACAGGGCAAAGAATGTGACTCTTAGGACAATTCCTTACGGGACGCCCTCTTCCGGCCAATTTGTGCCGGAGAGGAATTCCCCTACCCGTCCGCAGAATCAACATCTGGCAGGAATTTTGAATAAAAATTTGGTAAGCGTCATTCATCTTATCGTCTTTTCTCGATAATACCTTATCATAGCATTAAAATCTCAATGGCTTTGACTGTCTACAAAAGAAGGCTAAGCTGATGTAATTTCCAAAGTGAAGTGGGTTTAGTGGAACTTGCGGAATCTATACTGTGCAGACGACAGGTGGCATCAGCTTTCCCGGAAGAAGGCTAATCTAACATTTACCTATTTCTCCATGAACTAGAACACACAGGAGGTTAGAGAAATTATGCAAGGGTAGATTGATCTATCTTTTTTAGCATTTCACTATGAGTTTGGGAGGATACACTCTGTCCAGTCACTATTGAATAAATACAGGAAAAATGCCATACTTCCATCGACTATGTAGGTTTCGAAACATGCCAAACGTGATATCGTTCGCAACATAGGCGGTGTCCAACAATGAAAAGAAAGTGGAACGTAACTTACTCAAGGTAAACCTGTAGTTGAAGTGGTTTCACAATCAGTCTTAGGCCTTCAGCGACATCATGGCTTTCAATAAATACTTGCAGAGAGGCATCTTGGTTGAAGAATGTGGAGAATGAGATCGCAAAAGTATCCGCCACGGATGCGGGTCCCAAGATAGCGGTCCTCATCACCTAAAAAAGGCAGAGTATCCTGAGAGAACTTGCCCTTAATCCTTTTTACTCGCTGTTACACTTCTGCATAAGGGATATTCCCTTTAAGTGAAGATACGTAATCTCGCCTAAAAGAGCAGCGAGCGTGCTTCGAAATTCATCGAGAGTGAAATCGTCCAGGTGGCGCTTATATTCCATGTAGTATTATCGCTTCTGTCTAAGCGCCTTGGTACACTCGGCCCACCACATAGGAAGTGGAGGCATGGAAAACGGCCTCATCAACTGAGCTAAATTCGTCGACTGAGGCTGATAAATCACTCATTTTCTAAAATCGGGACTTTCCCGGGCACTCCAGCCACCACCGAGGCTTTTTATCAGCCGGTAGTGGCCCAGAAAATAATAGTTAAATGGAAAAATGGTCATATGTTGAAGCTCATTGAGCACCTCACACCCTAAATCAGTAAGTACATCTGGAGAGCAAAGTGATAAATTGAGCTGGGAAACTGAAGCGATTCTCTGAAGGTGCGCGGCCGTTTTCCCTTACGGGAGCCAGTGAAGCGATGGGAGAGGGGGAAGCTTCCTTTAGGCCGTGGGCTCCGCAAAGGAAGCCCTCCAAAGAGGGACACTCAGAATAGTTCCAAAGAGGAACGGAAGCGACCGTGCCGCTAAACTTGGAGGGACCTGGAGCAACGGGGGTCTTATTCACAATTGAAGCATAGGACGTCACAGTTGACGCTGGGTGCAACAGAACCAAGTTCTATTATCGCAGAAAATGAGTCTTTCTGCAGTCTGGACGAACGGCTCGGGGTTCTTGGAAATGAAACGAGCTACATTGCTTCGAGGAAGGTGAGTGTGGCTCGCCACAATTTATATCGGGGTGTTCAATGAGTTTTCAGCCTAACATACAAGGAAGGGAGACATGAGCCCGCCGCAGCGGGATCCCGTTCAGACATGTTCCAACAATAATGCACAGGCCGGCATCCTCCAGCGCATTTTGTTCAGTTTAACGGTGACTTTTACTGAGCGAGGATGCTGCCTTCCGGCAAAATGAGGATGCCCTTGACCCGCATCCTTTTGTCATGTTCCATTTTACGCTTAATAAAACTTACTATACATATTTAAAATAGATATGTCCTTAAACATCTCTAAGAGTTAACTTTAATATAATTTTCCCTACATCATCATCACTAACTCTATAATTTAAGATGGGGATTTTTTTGAGTATTCGAATAATAATTTCATCTTAGTTTGGTTATGACTTATGTTTTTATCAAAGTTCAGAAATAAATATAAAATCGAAATTTGGGGAATTTTTTAAAAACCCCCAAATTACAAATAATGAAGTTTAAAAAATTTATTTTTATATATCTTCTTCTATAACTATATTTTAGCAATGTGATATTTTGAAAGGGGGGAAATTTAGTTTAGAGTTCATTTATAAGATTATTATAATTGGCGCAGTTCAGAAAGATTATAAAAATTTAACCATGGCTGCTTTTTTTTTTAGATTTTAAATTTTAATCTTAATAGCGAAGCGCAAGCTGCCCCCTCGAAGCCATTGCCTTGTTTCCATATAAAACAATTTGGTTTGCTTCAAAAACCAATTAATCATTTGGATTTCTGAAAAATAAATATTTAAGAATATTGCCTAATTCTATGAAAAATAAAGCGAGGGTATTTCGAGAGATTACCAGCAACGTAAATTCATAATTATGCCTCTATAAAAAATAGGTTGTCACCATCCCTAGATTGGTAGCTTATTTTAAGCAAAATAAAATTTTAGTGAGTTAGGTGGGGGTTTGGAGTTGGTTAATATTTTTAGTTTGTCTTTAAGTTACAGTTGGTTAATTTCTGTGGATTCGTTTAGTTTGTTTTCTCAAGTTTTGTAAGATTATTGGCATTGTTTTTCCCGCTAGAAAAGAACTAAACGGATGCCTTTTCTCGCTTGTTTTCCGCCGCATAGAATTAAACTTCAGTTCAAACTTATTTATTTATGTGTCGGCCTTGAACAGTGGTTCTGGCGTTCTCGCGTCAATATTAGTCTTTACGCTGTTGAATTATAAAAAAAGCTGCTTAAATAACCTACTACCCTTAACATATTACACTTTAGTATTATTAGCGTCATACCTAAATGTGATGCTAATTATTGTCGTAGAAAATGGATATTTCGTGAATCGGTGCGACTAATCTCTTTTACTTCGAGTCTTATGACGTCATAACCACAAGGCTAGTAGCGGCAAATACTACTTCGATGTGTCGAAAAATACTACATTTAAGGGATAAGTTCAAAAATAGTGCTTCATTGGCGAATAAATAGTAAAACAAAATTCAAGAAAGTAAAGTTTTCAAAAACGTTGAGTCGTTAATTTGTAGAATTAGTAATTCGATACTAATATTTGGCAAAATCCTTATTATAATTATACCAGGCAATGGCTTCGCCACTTCCCCCAACCAACAGCGGGAGCTTGCGCTTTGCTACTAAAATTAAAATTAAAAATCTAAATAAAAGCAGCCACGGTTAAATTTTTATAAACTTTCTGAACTGCGCTAATTATAATAATTTTTAAAAGGAACTCTAAACTAAATTTCCCCCCTTTCAAAATATCACGTTGCTAAAATATAGAGTTATAGAAGAATAGAAGATATATAAAAATAAATTTTAGGAACTTCACCATTTGCAATTCTTTGAATTTTAAAAAATTCCCCGAATTTCGATACTTAGATTTATTTCTGAACTTCACTATTTTGTTTTTGATATTATAAAAGAATTATTAGAAATAACTTTGATAAAAAACATAAGTCGTAACCAAACTAAGATGAAACTATTATTCAAATACTCAAAAAAATCCCCTTCCTAAATTATAGAGTTAGTGATGATGATGATGATGAATGCCAAATCACATTGTCATACTTGATAAATGGCATAAAGCATCTTTTCGGATCATTAACGACCCTTAGTCATTTGAAGCGGATAGACAGTATCTAAGCCCGGTCCCCTCGAGCTTGCTTATATTTGATTAACCCTTGATATTAATACTGATATATTTATACTGAAGTAATCTTAGACTATCTTTTATTCTCTAAGAGGCGCTAATGTCGTTTTTCATTTTCCTTCGATCTTTAATCAAATATTATGATCCAGCTTTTCCGTAAAATATCAAATACTATTCTTCCTCTGCTTCTTCACGTGTTGAGCAAATATTTTAAATCAACTTTAGAATAAAATACAATAAAATAATGATTCTGAAAAATAGAAAGGGATTTTCAATTTCTGGTATATTCATATCTGATATTTTTATTCTGAACTGCTCTTTTTAATCAATCGAATTCCTTTTAGTTCGTACCTTTAAGGGTTCTTTTGATTTTGAATGTACACTTTTATTGTTATTTTTGATAAATTTCATCACAAGAGAGACTATTTTTCTTTCCAGGTTAACCATCCATAAATGCCCTACAGTAGTGTGCAGATGTGTTTGAAGTTCATTTGCTCCTAAAAGAAATTTGAATAAATAGGTAGTGAGTGTACTCTTTGCATCCTAAAACATTGGTTATAAATGTGCTATGCTATTCAAATCCGTGCTAAACCATGGACATTTTACATAAATTCTGGTAATTGTTTTCTAACTTCTTTCCAAATTCCTGTTATTTATATTTGCCACTGATTGTTTAAGTTTCTAGATTTATCTTCTAATAACTTAAATACACTTACGAGTATATGCCACATCTTTTATGTTTCAAAAAGTTTGGTGTTGTAGATAGAGTTTAATGCAACATTTTATGTTCAAGTTTCCTGCGCTATCCTTTCCCTGTCTTTTCCCTTTCATTCTTTCATTGCTAAATGAACCTCCCCTTATTGATTACGTATTTCCTATGCTTAACTATATAATAAAACAGGCAAAAACTTTAGAAAAGCGTGTGAACGACCTTTATTTAAACACGATACAGAAATCTCGTTATATATAACTTTTACTCAGAAGATCGGAGACGTCATTAACAATCAAAAGAATAGTCAACCCCCTTTAATCGTGTCTTTTCCAGATATAAAATCCAATTTGATTAATATCCTGTTTAGAAGCAGATGGTATAATTGAGAAGTTTCGCTATTATGTCGAGAAAACATTCCCATAACTCATCTTACCCTACAATAATTGGACTCCGTCGCTGCTCGAACTGTTTTGTTTTCCGACTTCATAACGTGGGAGATGAAGTAGGTGAATAATTTAACAAGTTTAATGACATGGCTTCTCCTTGGTCTTCAGTTTATTAAAGAAGAGGATTAGCAAATATCGTAGTTATACTCGAATATTTATGCTAAATTTTAATTAATAGTGTATTACAGATAATCTTGGAAGATAAACTTTAGAATAGTATTTGATTAAAATATTATTATTATCCTGTTGTCTTACTGTGTGTGGCTGGGTGTGCTTAGAAGAATGTAAATGTTTTATTATTTCTTGTTTAAGAGTTAGGGCTGCATTCTAACATTCAATTTTAATTATCCCTCTGACAAATTTTAGTAAACTGGTTCTCTACGAGGTATAAATTAAAGAAACTAGGAGGGTGTGAAAAGATGAAGAAAATTTTATTTTCAGATCAAAGACAAGAGAATAGTAAATGGTGTAATTTAACGAAGGCACATACATTTAGTGATGAATGATGATTTAACAAAGGTAAATAGGTTTTATAGCTTATGGAAGTATGCCATGAAAAGTGCTTTGAAACTTGCCGCAAAAGCGGTAAAATTGAATACAGAATATTAAATTCGCAAAAATTGTATAACTTTTAATAATGATCAAAGAGTCAAAATTGTAATTTGATTAATTTTCTAAAATAACAAATATAAAAACTTTTAAAACTTTTAAAACAATAAATTTGAACAAAGTATCTCAAAACTGTGAATTTAGAGCCTCTTTCCATTAACATGAAAAGTCGTATGGGCGGAGTTGGAAAATAGGAATCTTAGAAGAAATAAAGATAACAAAAGGAAAGTTAAATGAAGATAACTAATAACTTGAAATCACTTTTATAAATTGAATATAGAAAAAATAATAACTCGATAATATCTTGGATAACAGGAATTCCATTGATATGAATACCAATAATTAAATGTAGAGAAGTATAATTCAGTTATGCTTTGAGGTGAGATAACTACTACTTCAACGATTATCATATAATTACTTGGTAGAAAAAATAAGTAGAAATAATTATATATCACATTTTAATTTTAGGTTTAGCACTCCCATTCTGATAATAATGTCTAATCGCCTCGACCGATAAATAATTGAACTGATAAAATAATTGTATTAGTTCCAGAACTGCCATCGATAGCCGAGGGTTATTGGGTACATTTACTGAATAATAATGCACTCATGAATCCCCAAAGCTACAGGCTAGCCGATGAAAATATTTGCCTTTTTCTAAGTTAATCCAAAACTGATTGACTAGTGGCTGGTTGAGGTCCAAATTCATGTCAGCAGTCTGGTAACTATATTACCCCTCAGTTTGGATCCGATGTTAAAGTGTATGTATCCAGTGAGATTTACTCCCAAAAAACAACCGCGAAAAATTGTTGAAACCATGACCAAGACCACAAATTTAAAAACACAGATTTGCCTTCCTTGAAATCTCCGATTTGAAAAGAATAGATAAAACTTGGTTCATCCCTGGAGAAAAAGCCTCTAGCAAGCCTCGTTACAAAAATCGACCTTGCAGGCTCATTACCGTTATTGTGTGTAGCACTCCTAGTTTAAAGCCATAATGGGTGCAGCTTCACATACTAGAGGTATACTATTAGGGCTTAATCGTCTTTACGCCAAACGATGGAGGATTGTATGGGTATTCTTCCTGCCCCACATAAAGAGTACGATAAGTAATTTGCCACCTAAACACTATAAGCCTAAATAACCCAGATAGATCGTTTATCATGTAATCGTATATTTACCAAAATTACAAGGATTGTATTATTCATTTTATTTAATGAAATCGCCGTTGGCATCACTTACGGCCTCCAGGCAGTGTCGGACCTTATTTGAGGCTTTCTCGACGGTGGCCCTGTTTAAGTAGATGAAAAATGGTTATCCCGGACATAAGCTCCACAATCGTGATGCGCGGGGACATAATGATCTCATTTTTGAAGATTCGGAAATAGGGCGAGTGAAAGCAGCTACTTCTGAAATACTCGTATATGTTAGTTGCTTGCTCTTGCCTTTCAAATGAATGGCTACCTGGGGAATGGTATCAACATAATGTGCTACCTTTGTATCCATCAAGTGGTTGAAGAATTTGTTTCATGGAAGAATAATTTTTCATCGATCAAGGTTTTCTCGACCAATCAGATCACCAAGTTGTCTCCTCTGGTTCTTTTTCCGAAGTTTGATCAAAGAAAATACTACACAAAGTGCCTTTATATATCAAGCTGAATAATAGTGTTAGAGAAAGCATCGCTTCTATTAGGTTAAGGAATAAGTTCTTGCGTTTTTTTTAATGTTGTGTTGATTTGAGTTTTGTTGACGTGATTTGTGCACATATTAAGAAACAATAATAAATACTGAGAGCAAAATTTGAAAATGTTAGGGTACGTATCTTAACAGCGTAGACTATTAGGCTTTTGCTTAGACTACGTCTTGAAGTTGAGTAATAAGTCATGGCGGTATATTTAAAAGCTGTGTTAATTTAATTTTGTTCTGTACCCTCAAAATGGAAGGTCAAGTTGAAAGAAAGGCGCATTTTCGACACTTGTTATTATTCATTTTCAATCGAGACTGGAACAATGCAAACGCAGCCAAAGCTCGTCGCGATATTTGTGTTGTGTACGGAGAAAATGCTTTATCAGAAAGGACAGCTCAATGGTGGTTTTCACGTTACAAAAACGGTCATTTCAATCTTAATGACGAAGAACGTTCTGGTTGCCCCATTAAGTGGGCTGAAGATAGATTGAACGACCTTTTTCATGAAAGTCCTCGTCGATCGACTAGAGAATTTGCTGTACAATTGGCGTGTGATCAGAAAACTGTAGTGAATCACCTTCATTCGATGGGGAAAGTTCAAAAACTCGGTTCATGGGTTCCGCACGCTTTGAGCGAAAGCAACAAACTTCAACGCTCCACGATTGCCGCAGGTTTGCTTGCTCGTCACAAGGCTACTCATGGATATAAGGACAGATTTCTTTATCGTATCATCACTGGCGACGAAAAGTGGTGTGTATATGTCAACATAAACCATCAAAAACAAGGGCTTAGCCCCAATAAAAAACACTTCTGCGATTAAATCAAGGACTTCATACACAAAAGACGATGCTGTGTGTGTGGTGGGATTATGAAGGCATCATTCTTTATGAGCGCCTTGTGAACAACGAGATTATTGATGCAGAAATCTACGTTCAACAAATGTCTCGACTCGCCGAAGCTATTCGTGAAAATCGACCTCATCGACGTTATGGAGTCCTTCTGCAACACGACAATGCTCCTCCTCACATTGCCAATAAGAAAAAAGACGCCATCCAAACGCTTAATTAGGAAATCCTGCCGTATCCTCCATATTCGCCAGACTTGGCTCCATCGGATTTCCATCTGTTCTGATCGCTCTCCGATAATTTGCGTGGCGTTTCGTTCAACACTGATGTGGAATTAAGAATCTGGTTAGACGAATTCTTCGAGTCAAAATTCAGAGATTTTTAATGCAGAGGCATCGAAAAATTAGTGGAACGTTGGCAAGAAGTCGTAAATAACAACGGAGAATACATTATTGATTAAATTGCATATTGTTATCAATTAAAAAGGAAGTTTTTCCTAAAATTGTTAATGGTAATGAGTAAATTTGATAAAACCACAAGAACTTATTCCTCAACCCAATATAAGGCTGGATATTTTGACAAAATGCAAATGAAAATTGTGATTCTAGTTTCAATAAATATGCAGAGTGCAAACAAGTGTTTTAAAGCAATTTTTACAAATTTGACTTTATAATTTGCCTTTACAAGTAGTTTTATTTCAGCCTTGTGACTTTAATCAATAATGATATATCGCCGCTCAATTCCAGACACGTTCTAACTGCTCTCCATTTATAAGCAAATTTGGTGAATGGAAAATAGATGGATAATTATATCTGATTTTATGGAAAATGTGCTAACAAAATTTTCAAATTACCCTTGTTGCAATCCTCATATTTTATATAAATTAAATTTTATTGAAGCATTTTATGCTATTGGAACATTTTGACAAGTAAATTATAGATATCTACTTTAAATATATCGAAAAATTGGCAATTTTGTTAAAAGTAAGTATAAGGTTATCATCGGCAGACTTATCAGCCCGCAAAATGCTTCAAATTACCGCAAATTTAGTTTGTGTTTTCTGTTCATCTCTTCCCAAGCAAGAGGAATGGACGCACAATTTACAAACGCAGAATTACACATCGTTTGCGTTAGATTAAAAAGCTATCTGCCATATGCAGCTGATATACTAAATTAGCAACTTTTATCCTAGTCTAGATTAAAACTTAAATCAGCAAAAAGCAGTTACCACGAAGAAAGGAATAAAGCCAAGCATCAGTTGACAAGTCTCCTAAATTAAAATTTCATCTGATCTTTAGCGTATTCTTTTGACATTTGCCATTTCATAGCCCAAAAGTGAAAACATAAATTTAAATCTTTGCAAAATATATAAATATGTCTGTTAATTCAAAATTGGAATTGAATTAGCTCACAATTCAATTTCTAGGCCAGGTTTGTAAACCAAACCCTACTGCTTTGTGGTCTATTAAATTTGATGTTCAGTTCTATTCAAAACGTTAGTACAGGAACCAAAGTATAAATTTTCTTGAAAAACTGGTTTAATTTAGATAGTACATGAAAAGAGCTCTATAGCCTCCTCTGCCGAACTGAAGTCTTCGCTGAGGTACAAAGCGCTTTAATTACTAAAAGGCGGACAACCGTGGCGGAGGTAAAGACAATAGAAATGGTTTCTCGTGCCGCAGCATCGCTTCAAAGGATTTTGAACAGGAAAGTTATCGCTCCATGAAGGACGTCAGTCACCCTGCATCCAAAGTTTGCTTGTTTGCCTGAAAGACAGGAAGAAGTAAAAAGAAGCAGTTTTAGATAGGAATGAGGTAAGACATCCATAGTAGAGTACCAAACTTTCAGATCCAAAGAGGAAAGAAAGGACCACGGCAGCCATGTTACAACTATGCCTAGAATGGGAGCATTCCCATATCGGATGTACATTACTCAGTGCTTTTCCATGTGGAAGGTGATCTGCTGGACGAGCGATCAGTCACCTATGGGACGAAGCTAAATCGGAATTTCTCCACATCTTCAGCAGAAGCAACGCAGCAACTATTTTGGGTTCGTCCGCAAACTTGGCGATTTTACTAGCCAATCTTTCATTAAGTTCATTGAGGTAACCTTTAGATGATGGATAGAAGGGCGTTGAACTAATAGACTGATGCCTGGACGTAAAATACAACCCTCTGACAAATTTCAGACTAACAATTCCTAACCCAGTTAACTCCTTAACTCTAATTTCTAACAAGCGTATCTTTGCCATTAGCTTCTTGCGGAGTTACTTTTTAAAGGCCTTCTGAAAGTCTAGATAAAGTATGTTTACGTAATAACTTGAGTAGAATAGTCAGATAAGTCTGCTTTTAATCAAACATATATTGAGAGTCACTAAGCAAAGTTATTTGACAGTAGATTTTCCGTTATTTGGACTGCTAAAATTCCCTCGAGTACTTTTCCTACTATTTGTAAATACAGGCGCCCTTTGCATCTGTATTTGCCCTCTTGGTGTGAGCTTCTTTATTACTGGTTTGAGTAAAGTTAGCCTATTGGCACTCAAACGGCACGTCTCTGTTATCGAACGATGTGCTTAAGATCTCTGTTAGAGGTGGGTCTAGCTCATATATGTATTACCACTTTCAACCCACTTTGCCAAAGGCCATCTGGTCACCACGACTTGGACGCATTTAAATTTTCATACCTAGTTACAGCCTTTTCGAAAGCTATATTCAATTCTTCTAGAATTTTGGTGTCTTTTCAAAACTAGTAATGGATACAGTAATGTCGTCAATACCGGACGAAAATAAACATTAAGGATTTTGTTAACTTTAAGGTTCAAGATTTTCATGATCCGATCACAGTGTTTCAGTGGGGAGATATGCTAGAGTATTTCCTTTAGACTATTCTCATAAGCGAAAACATCTTTAGGTTTTCTTTGGAAATACGCCACTTGACCTCTTTGTTACACTTTCCCTTCCGAACAAGAGCCTGCATTCGAAGACAGAAGGTAGTAGAGACATCCAGATCGCACATTCAACTTCGTGTGCGTCGTTTTCCTACCTCTGATTGCTTTTTTTGATTTCGCTACTCTGCCATTTAAGATGGGGTTGGGGATTTAATAGAAGTCAGCTGAAGAGATTTGGCCTGCCAATCAATAGAGCAAGTGTTGATAACTTGCCTCATGCTTTTAGCCCCTTTGCCTCCGAGTGTGAAAGGCTTCGAGAGCGCAACCCAAGTTTGCTGAAGTCGTCAGACTGATGTTAAACTCTTTCGTTCTAACTTCTTTCTGCTCTTGGGTGGGGACTTTGAGAAAGAATGTATCTGTAGTATGTATCACAACTCCGTACACTTGGGTTCTTAGTCGCATTGCATCACCATCAATGGTTCCTATTTCTCGTTCTTCCTTATATTCCTCAACTCTTTCTGATATAAGACGTTTTCATCAATGCCTCATACTTTGCGATGTTTATACTGGTAAACTTCTCATCGACTCTGGTTTTATACATATTAACTGATGAGTTTTTATTTATGCGGTGAGGTAGACTATTCCACGTCGATGTGATTAGAAAATTGAAGATTATTTGGGCTACAGCCGAGCTTATGTGCTTATCTACCAATTTTAAACCATTTAGGGTGTGTTGTCCCTATTATCCATTACTAACATTAGTTTATATTTAATATTTGTCAATCGTTTCAAGATTTTAAATACTTCGATAAATTGCCAGCGTTGTCGTCTAATTGCAAGCAAGGAAACGTTTAAGAAATGAAGTATCTCTTCCTACGGGATATTTATAAACCCGGGAATTAGTTTAGTATCCCTAAGTTGCACTCATTCTAGCTGCGCTTCATCTTTGTTGGGCTAGGGAGACCAAAATTGAATTGCATATTTGAAGTGAGGTCGAGCGAGCGATTTATATACAAGTTGAATTATATCGTTCGTCTTAAAAGTAAATTACGGGCAATATATTAAAGCATTTGGTTTGCTATTATTATTGGTAGCTTGGACGCATTGTTTTGATGGTTGGAAGTCTTTGGAAGCTTAACACCCTACGTTTCTTTAATTGTTAACGGATTTGATCATTTTGTCAGTCATATAGTATTCGTCCTAAAAATGTTAAATTTCTTCGGCTATTTATCCAACACTCACTTATATTATCAACGTTTCTGAATTTCTGCCCCATTGTATCCTAAGAGGCATGCTTCTTAACTCTCTGAGAGAGATAAAGAGACTGTGTATGTTTCTGTTCCATTTTAAGAGACTAAATCCACTCTTTCAAGCTTCGAGAAGAAAATTACGCCTTCCTCTCGAGCAGTATTCAATCTATTTTGGAATCAAATGACATAGTCGCCCCAAACCACTTATATATCTTCAGCCTCGAGCGCCACTCCTTGGACCCGATATCTCTATTGTTTGTAAATTTTACACGCAAAGAAGCTTTGCTTTACTCCAAGCGTTATCGCTAACTTTAACATTTGGTGAATTGTATATCTATATATTCCTACAATTAAAGAAGTTTAACAGTGCCTAAAGTGGAGTGATATTTTTAATTTAGTAATAATAAATTGATAATTATCATTACTAATATTAGTTGAAGTCACTAGCTACATCTTTTATGTTTTTAATTACGAATTTGCTGTGTATATACATATTGCTCTAAATCCCCAAAACTTTCCTTTCACGACGAATATTTTCGATTCACATATAAATCGAAAAAAAAGCTCCTACTGGCTTAATAATTTGTTGCCAGAAGTACCCTAAATACATTGTGAGGGAATTCCACGTGGAATCTCTTGTTCAGAACGGAACCTCCATGCGCTGTACAAGGCTTGGTTAGGCTTAAATTGGTAAGCCTAACCCCCACCCCCTTCCACAAGCGGTAGCCTTTACGCGGGCTAGAATAGCCCCTGCAAGAAGATTTGAGACCATTCGAGAATAGAGCTGTTTTCCGCTACCCCCACCCCTGGGGGAGAACCTCGGAAATAAATAGTGGTCGACTCCCATGAGGAGACACAGAGTTGAAAAAGCGGGCCCTGACCCCATGAAATTTTTTTCTAGTTCCAAGTCAGGTGCTATCAACAAAGCAAAGTGACAGTTGAACTATTTTTGTGTATTGGAATTAGCCCCAGCTGGTGAGGTAATTCCATTTAACGATCGTTACCGAGTGATTTTTATGACTTCTCTCGTCAACTCCTGTCGAAGCCCTCCTCGTACGCCCCTCGTTTTCAGGTGGCCGAAATACTCTCCCCTGGACCGGACGTTTCCCACCCCCCTTTTTGGGAGAACCGTCATCACGTTAACATCCCGCTCAAAAGCTTCAAGCGGCCTTGTCTCACGTGCAGAAGACATCCGTGAAGCCTTACCGTGACGTCTCACCCTTAATCTTTTGTAAGCCAACCCCTCTCCCCCTCCAGTAACCCATTTGCGTTAATTCCCCCCATTTGAATAGTCTTCTCCCGTAACACCTTAAGTTTTAACTTCATAGTCTGATTCATAACTACAATTCCCCCCTCTTCCTTCATCTGATGTATTTTTTGCCCATCATTTCTCTTATTATTTTTATGTAAATAAAATTATATTTTTGTACATGCCTTTTTAAATAACCTTGAGCTTTGCCATTGCCTATAATATACCTGACCTCGTTGCACTCTCATCTAGTTGTTTCGCCCGTCGAAACTCGTGGCGTTCCGTCCCTTTTGTCGGTTCGCCTTGAAGTTATCGGTCCCTCTCCCCCATAGATATAATATGGTATTGATATAAAATAATGTTATACCACAACATATATATTTATTAATATGCATATTATATAATCATGGTTTCAAGTGTGTTTGGGGTTTTTACGAACCCGTGTCATTTTAATTTCGACATTAGAAGTTTCCTTGTTATTCATGTACATCCCTTTTATTTTAATTTTTGTATTGTACTGGCAGAAGGCAAGTTCAATTTATTTGAAAAGCAGTGGAACTTAATCTATTTAGATTTTGTGTTGGACCCCAGGTAATTAATTTTTTTAATTGTGTTTGAATTTTGGAGACTCTCCTGGTTATTAATCCAAAAGAGTTAAGGTCTTTGGTGTCCTAATTCCGGTAGGACCATTTACATTTTTTTTTTCGCCTAGAAACAGCAGAGGTAGGTAGCTGTATCATAATTTGTGGTTTGTGTGAACAAGGCCTTCACGAATATTCAAGTATTCGTTTCGCGTGGGTAGTGTCCTAAATCGTTCGCGTGTCAGTGTTACCTCAGTTAACCGCGTAACAATGTCATCCTTCGAAAAAATTAAGAGTCAGGGTGAAATGTTAGGTCTTTCGGGCAAAGACCTGCTAAATTACGTTGAGGAAGAAGAGAGGAACGAACGGGCAGAGCGAAGGGAGATGGAGATGGAAAAGAACAAAATGGAGATGGAGAACAAAATGGAGATGGAGAATAACAAAATGGAGATGGAGAAGAACAAAATGCAAGAGAACAGACTGAAGATGGAGATGGAAGAACGTTAACAAATTAGGCAGCATGAGCTGGAAATGAGCCGAAATCAAATGGATTCACAGTCCATCGGTTCCCGCGCTGAAATTCCCCAAACTCTTCTTCAGTACATCTTCCCGCTTTTAATGATGAAGAGGACTTTCGGTCATTTTTGAACCATTTTGAGAGAATCTTTCAGATCAATAGATGGGATCTCGAAAATGATGGCGTCGTTCGCTTAATTCCCCTCCTAAATGCCAAGTTAAGGGATATCTTCGTATCCCTTCCCCCGGAAGCAACTTTGGGCTATTCCACGTTAAATTCTGAATTGCTAGCCGCTGTTCATATGAATAGCGAATTCTACCGCTCCCGATTCCGCCAGGAAAGGATCCGCCCTGGCCAAACATTTCGACAATACGGGTACATCTTCCAAAGACACACTCAGCGTTGGCTGGATGCGTGCAAGATTCCCCAGGTCTACGATTTCCTTCTGGACTTCTTCCTTAGGGATCAGCTTTTAGCTGCCGTGGCTCCCGAAATTTTCGCCTTCAGTAAGGATAAACGTTGCGTCACTTTCAAGGAGTGCTTGGAAGAGGCCGATGTCTACGCGGGTAGTCACGATTTTTCCTCTAAGGATGTTAAAAGGCTCCCCAATCGCCCCCTAAAACTAAATTTCATGGCCCTAAGACTCCCCCTAAATTGGTTCCAAGATTTACCAAAATTCCTAGTCGCTCGAAGCCAAGAAACTTCCATTCATTTGAACACCGAGACGTTAAGCCCCTAGTTTCTTCTCGCCAGTTGTGCCGTACCAAAAGAACCCGATCGTATGCTACAGCTGCGGAGTTCCCGGCCAGTACCGCACGAACTGTCCTCCAAACTCCCGATTCGCAAATTCGCAGTCCCACCAAGTGCACCAAGTCTGGGCCGCCCCTGATCCTCCTCCATCACCTCAGGAGACTCCCGATCCTCCCTCGCCCGCCAAAGACCCGGTCCATCAGGTAAACTTTCTCTTTGATGAGAACAACCCTGGTGTATTGAAGTTCGAGAACGGAACTGTGAAAGGTCGCCGAGTATCCACCCTCGTCCGTAACACTGGGTGCACCTGTATTATAGTGTCCGAGAACCTACTACCCCCCCTCTCTGTTGGCCCCGACCACGAGAAATTTGCGGTGGTCCACGACTACCTTAGCCGGGTCAGTCGTTTCCCAGTAATTCGTTGTTACATCGAGTATGACTATATGTCCAGTTGGGCCGAAGTGGTAAGTGCCCTAATCCAGTTTTGCTCCGTTTTGTTTGGTCAGAACCCCGTAATCCACGACCATCCCGTAGCCCAGCCCGTGATTACCCGTACACAGGCAGCCCTGGAATCCCGTGCACCTGTTCCCCTGGAAATCCCTAGTGACCCGGAGTTCCAATCCCTCCGGAGCGACAAGTTTTCCCGCGCCCAGAAGGAGCGCGCAACTCTCCCTCCCCTTTAAGAGAAAACTAAAGCCCTTGAGCGTGAGTCCACCCAAGGTAACAAACGAGTGTCGTATCTCGTGAAGAAGGACTTCTTGAGAGGTATAAGACCTAATTGGACCTTAAGTCACGAGAACGAAAATTCAAGCCTGGGGCGGAGGTGCTAAGGCTACTTCCCACGGAAGGCAACAAACTCCTTAGCCTGTGAAAGGGACCCTACCCTGTCTTCGAGGCTAAAGGGACCTGTGGATTACCTCATCCATACTCCAGCCGGAGAGAAGGTTTTCCACAAGAATTGTATATATATATATTATCTTATTAATGTTCCTAATTATGATTTTTTGGGGGGGTTCCACTAAATTGATTAGTTTTTACTCGCATATTTATGCATCCATTTAATTGTATTTTTAGGGGGGGTTCCACTGAAATGTTGCCAATGTTCTCCTGTGATTTTTGTTTGTTTAAAATTGTACTAGTTAAATTCTCTAGAATTGACCTGTGTCACATACTGGGGTCAGGTGACATGCCCAGATTCTTCAACCCAAGTCGGAAAAATCACTCGGTGGCTGGGGCTAATTCCAATACACAAAAATAGTTCAGCTATCACTTTGCTTTGTTGTTGTGAGTTTCAACAATATCTACTCTTTTTAATTCTATTTCTCAAAATTGTTTAAAAGTCCTATAAGTTAGGGCTGCTCAGAGATGAGAGATGTATCCTCGACTGTGTTTCGGCAGATTGGAAAGGATTTTTTTATCAAATCTATTGAGTTACGCAATCAACATTTTAAAAAACTTTGCTACTAGGAAGGAATCTTAGAGGTGTCCAATCTATTATTATTATCATGGCTCCACGGCAGCGACTTCAATTTTGTCGCTTTTGTGCTAAATCTGCAAGATTGATACACAAATGGCTGCTTTTTTCTTTGAGAATGCAAACGTTCTTTGAGAGATTCACACTATCAAAAGATAACAGCCACTTCGAACGACATTGCAAGATTGGAAGAGAAAAGTTGAGCATCCACCACTTGATTTAAAAAAAAAGGTTCTGGTACCACCTTTACCAATAAAACTGGCAAAGGTAACGAACTTTTTAAGTCATGGGAAAAACAAAGTATTTTTCAGTTTCTATATTTCAAATTATGCTACATAGGTGATACACAGATAGAAGAAGGTCTTTTTGTATCTGGCTTCATATTATTAAATTTATCTGTGATAATGAGTTTTGTCGTCCAAGACGTGACATAGAGAAGAAAGGGTAGTAAACCTTCAAGTTGGTTATAACAAGCTTTATTAGAAATCATATTTTCCACAATTATAATGAGTTTACTCAAAATATTTCAAAGTATATAAATACATAGGGATGCAACATGTCACTTTAGATATATTTGATCTCTTACATCTTATTTCTTCCACACAGAATACGGGAAGTTAGTTACCAGCAGGGTTGCTAATTTCACCTAAATATTTATAGTTAGGCACACCATTAAAAACACAATAATTCTTATGTATGTCGTGGTATGATATTATATTATATCAATACCATATTATATCTATAGAGGGGAAGGGACCCATAACTTCAATGCGAACGGACAAAAGGGACGGAACGCCACGAGTTTCAACGGGCGAAACAACTAGATAAGAGTGCAACGTGGTCAGGTATATTATGGGCAATGACAAAACTCAAGGTTATTCAAAGAGGCATGTACAAAAATATAATTTTATTTACATAAAAATAATAAGAGAAATTATGGGCAAATATTACATCAGATGAAGGAAGAGGGGGGAATTGTAGTTATGAATCAGACTATGAAGTTAAAACTTAAGGTGTTACGGGAGGAGACTATTCAAATAAGGGAAGTTAACGCAAATGGGTTACTAGAGGGGGAGAGGGGTTGGCTTACAGAATATTCCGGGTGAGACGTCACGGTAAGGCTTCACAGATTTCTTCTGCACGTGAGGTGCAGCCGCTCGAAGCTTCTGAGCGGGATGTTAAAGTGATGACGGTTCTCTCAAAAAAGTGTGTGTGGGGGGGGGGGTAACGTCCATTGCAGGGGAAAGTATTTCGGCCACCCGGGAACAAGGGGCGAACGAGGAGGGCTTCGACAGGAGTTGACGAGAGAAGTCGGATAAATCACTCGGTGGCTGGGGCTAATTCCAATACACAAAAATAGTTCAGCTATCACTTTGCTTTGTTGTTAGCACCTGACTTGGAACTAGGGAAATTTTGGGGGGGTCCAGGCGAGACACCTCAACTCTGTGTCTCATCATGGGAGTCGAGCACTATTTATGTCCAGGCTCTCCCCGGGGGAATTCAAATGCGATTGCTAGACGTTTATATGTGGTCTAATAATTATTGTTTTTATAAAGTGTTCCGCTAATTCTGGGAGATGCGAAAAACTTATTCCTTAAATTTCCTTGAAGAAGGAACATGCATGAATGCCAAATGTCGACATATTTTGTGAAACTCGATAGCTAACTTAATTAACCTAAGAGTATTGTGACTGTGAATGTGGGAAGCTGAAGAATGAATGGAAGGTTATATACGTATATGACAGATGGGGACATTAGGATTATAAGGGCATTAAGAGGTGTGTAGCTTCTTTGTAAAAACTTCATCTTATGTTTCTGTCTGCTTCAGTCTGCTTTGTAAAGGACGATTAGTCAAAAGGCCTCGCAGATCTCCCATGTTCTATTTTTCTTCTTGGCTGTTGACTTTTTTAATAAATTCATCGCCTTCCATATTTTTGTGATTCAGTTATACATATATATATATATATATTTATATATATATATATATATATATATATATATATATATATATATATATATATATATTTATTTCGAGATCTTTTCTTTTGAACAAACAGGATTTTTTATATAGGCTTAAAATAAAAAATGAACAAATTATTACAGTAGTAAAAAACTTTTAAAATAAAAATATTGAAGAAAGTAATATTTAAAATTAGCCTTATTTAAACTATTTTACTGTTTTTTGATGTTTGATAGTTTTCTCTCGATCGTTATTTATAGGATCGGTGTTTTTTTCTGTTTCTCTTAGTTGACAGCTAAAGGTGATTGGCAAAGTTTCCTGCAAATAAACTTTATGAAAGGAAATAATGAGTTATTTTCACATTTACTTTACCTGTTATTGAGTAAAATAAAGTGTTTATATATATATATATATATATATATAAATATATATATATATATATATATATATATATATATATATATATATATATATATATATATATATATATATATATGTATATATATATATATATGGAGATTCGCTGTGAAGCTAACAATTACAGTGAGGGAAATAACTATTCGTACACGTTCAAAATTTACTTTTAATAGCTTCTAATGAACTTGCTCTTCAATGTTCGCCGTAAGCTATCTATTGGGTTTAAATCTGGCGACTGACTATTTCACTTTAAAACGCTTATATTGTTTTTACAGAACCATTCACGAGCAACTTGTTCAGTATACTTTGGATCATTGTCTTGTGGAAAGATCCATCCCTCTATAATTCTAAGCTTCTCTACAGAAACGAACAGATTTTCTTCTACAATATCTCTGTGAATGGCCGAATTCATAGTCCCATCTATGATGTGGATATTGCCGGTACCCTTAGATGAGTAACACCCAAACACCATGATGCTATCTTCCTCAAACCTTAGGGTAGGGATGGTGTTCCTAGGGTTGTAGGCACTGACGTCTTTTCTCCAGACAAGACGGCCATCGTTACGGCCAAAGAACTCTATTTTTGTCTCCTCTGACCACCGGAGATTATTTTAGAAGTCAAAATGTTTCTCCAAATGCTCACGAGCGAATTTTAACCTTGCCACTCTGTGTCTCCTTAGCAGCAGAGGTGTCTTTCTTGGCCTGCCAGAATTAAAATCATGTCGGATAAATTCATTGCTGATGGTTCACTTTGCGACTGACGTTTTGCGGCAACTAGGACGTCTTGCATTTTCTTACGGGTCGTCATAGGAGCAGCTCTCACCTTCTGTGTATTACAAAAGAATCTTTAGGGTAAATCTTCCCATGAGCAACTGAACATTAGAGATTGTCGATGGTTCTTACCCTATTCCACCATCAGAATGCCAAAGCCAATGGTGCTGAAAGGTATTTTCAGCTGCTCGGATATCTTCCGGTAGCTCAGTCCATCAGTATGGAACTTCAGAATCGCCCATTTCTAGTGATTGGAGAGTTATTTCGCTATTATAACATCTTTACGGCAACAACGTAGAGTGTTGAATGCCATTTCAATCATTCCTGAGCTCTTGTTAACTGTTGTACATATTATTGGAACCCTTTAGAAGCTTCTTTGCACCGTTAGAGCGAATAGCGTGTCTCTCATGTGCTTTTAATTTGAATTTGGTTAGGTTTATGTTTCTATACGAATACATTTTCACCCTTGTCTTTATTAATTTCAATGTTATTGAATATCATTTTTGTTTCATGCCTTTTTCTACTGTGTAAATTTCATGAAGTTTGATCGGTTCAAGTTTACTAAAATTTTATTTTGAGGGCGTACGAATACTTATTTCACCCCACTGTAATATCGAGGAGGAAATCCTATCTTAAAGATGAAGAAGTTATTCGGCATAAAAGCTTTTTTAGATTTTTCCGGTTTTATTATTTTACTAATTAATTAAACCTATTTTAAAGATTATCAAAGAAGAAGTAAGAGGCTAAGTAAATATGAATTCCGAAAAGTGAAAGGAAACAGGGCATATGTTGCAATAATTTCCATAGATCAGCTAAATTCAAAATATCTCTTATTTTCTCTTTAGAACCATTCTTCCCTCCACTCTATCGAACAATTAGAGATGAAAATAAATACTATACTTATTTTTATGTTTCAGAGAACAATCTAAAATCATATTTCAAAAGACACAACCAACCAACCCTTACATTTTAAGGCCAATTCGAAAAGAAACTGCAAATTAAGTATTATTTTTAGGCGCGTGAAAACCTAGTCGCGGGTGATTACATCTCACTATGTCGGTCGGTCCCCGTTTTACTTTTTTTATGTAATAACATTGTAATTAAAAGGCTGATTCTAACTAAATTTGACCGCTTATGTTATTTTGCATTCTCTCTCGAATGACATAATATCCAAAGTCCACCCAAGGTTAGCCCGGGAATTATTTTGTTTTGGCAATAACATCATAACTATTCTGCCGATTCTAACGAAATTTAAAACCCTTATGTTGTTTTACATTCTCTTTCGTATGATAGAATTGCCCAGGTCATCCCAAGATAACTCTGGGAGCTATTGAAATTTTAAAGGTCGTAAGGTCATAAATCAGAATAAATGAGAGCACGTGACTCTTTGGTCAGCAGACCTTGTTTATATATAAAAATGATTTCAAGTAGAATACTCATTGAGATTCGGTTTAGGATATATAATATATAGTGGTTTCCAAGTTCCTTGCTATTTTAGGTTATAATTGGTTGTTTAACATTATATAGTTATCGATAGAAATGAAAGTTTGTATTTTATATTGGACCATAATCAAATATATTTAACAAGTGTTTACTCTTCACCAACTTCTGCCCAAATTCACCCCAAACCTATTTTCACGAGCCTTAACACTGCCAATGATATAAGTTGCTCTAGTAAAACATACATGAGATGGCTGAAGTTGTCAGGAGGGATACGATCTTTAAGCGAAAATCTTCCCTTCAGAGTTTCTGTTTAAAAAATAATATTTTGATTTATCTATGTAAAAAAATCTTAATGATAATAATAAGTTTTGTTCACACAAAATTATAAGGTAAACACATTTCTCATATGAGAAAATGTAAAAGCATTTTGGTAACATTTAAATGGAAATAGGAATTTGAATATGCTTATTTGAAAAATGCATTAAAATTGTCATAAAGGTGAGATGGAAATTAATTATTTTCGAATTATTCTTTTCAAGAAAACAAACTCGTTATGCATTGAGGTTAAAAGGAACCTCTATGTAGCAATGTTTAAATCGCAAGGATAGTATACTTTAAGTTACAGAAAGAAATTTATGTCAAATCTGGCAAGCCTGAAGTCAAACCTGAACAAATTTGGGAAGTAATCCATATTCTAATCATCAGTTTTAAAGCTGCGGTCCAATGGCACCCAATAGCAGCTGATATGAATCTTCTAAGTTAGGTGGATCTTCTAGCACTGTTTTAATCTAAGTATCCTTTCTGCAGTGGCTACCATGGTCCTTGATATATACTTTTTCTTCTTCTCTCTGTTCATGACCTTTGTGGCTCGTCCGCTTACTAAATGATGAGAGTCAAAAGGTTAATTTGATTTGCCAGGTCCTTTCTCTATATTGTGATGAGAGAGCGAGTAAGGCATCTTGCAAGTAAATCTGCATAAGCGAGGTCACAGTCATTAGGTGTTTGTTGATCAATAGTGATAACTGCTTCCCTGTTAATTAAATAACTAAGAAGAATTCCTCGTGGAAATGAGACTCAATTTGCATATATAGCATTTGATCCAGACTTCATTGATAGTTTTTTTTACATCCCTAAAAAAATTTACAATGTTCCAATTTTGAGCCATTCTGTTTTAATATACATTTGTGTATGTTGATTAGCAGAGGTCATCTAGGTTTGAATTGTTTCAGATACTTGCACTAATGTACATCTCTCATTTTTTTCCTGCAGGTTGATGTATTACGAAGTATTTAGCAGCAATTAGATACTAATACTCCGTTTTCCTAACATGATTCTTTTGGAGAGGAGCTACGCCAGAAGTGCCCCCTATTTCTGGAAACATATTGAGTGAACAGTAGGATGACCCGATTTAAGATTCGAAGCAGCTTTACTTGGCCTCTTTGCCACATGTTCATGAATGTCAGTATTTGCGGCTTGCTCCGGTTCTAATGATAATAAAACCTGTATGAAAAGTCTTTTCTACGCTGCATCTGAGTCATCAATATGCACGTTATCGACAGTTATTCCTAACTAATTAACTAAGGTTGCGTTATACCACTTGGAACCATCTTATAAATTTTATTGGTAAAACTCTCTCTCCAGCCGTGAAATGAAGCGATTGTATACATTTTAAGGTGCGGGAGTTTAACTAAAATTTAGGATTAACAAGATCTTTTCTAGTAACGCACCTTCTGATATTAAGAGCAACTGCGAGAATTTTTTCACAGCATGAGCAGCAGATCTATAGCAAAAAAGAGCATTATAAGCGTTTTGAATCCGACTAATCAAGATTGCTTTTAGAGTCGGACCTTGATTCCCTTTCCCAATGGCTCCAATTAGCCATTAGTCAAAGGTGAACAAAGTAGGGGTGTAACGTGATAAATAGTATTAGTATTACCAACGTCTTTAAATTACTGTGAGGTTAGACAGAAAGCATTGAAAGACACAATCGCCTTGCATAATAATACCGTTGTATGATAATAAAAGGTGATCACCATCTCTACACATTAGTAGACCAGCATATCTCTACTTTTTATTACATACGCGGTTCCAAACTTACTCTTCATGACTTTCATCCTACAGAATGTCTGGCTTCTAGGCGCCCTTTCCTAATCCTATGGGTTTTTAGCCGAGTGCCAGTGAAATCGATAAGTCCATACCTCCTGGGAAGGCAGAAATCTTAAAGGCAAAGTCAAATATTAGGAACGGGATGTGGTGGGCCGTCGACTCAGACCACTTTCTTTCAGTACACATATAAAAATGCTACGTCGGCACGACTCTTATGTTCAAAGCTTGATGAAAATTTTGCATAAATGGTAGGATGGGTGGTCAAAACAATTCAACGCTCGACCGTGGAATGAGTATATTTAAATAATTACATTCTGGACTTTTCGGATCCTAGGAGTCTTATCCCTTAACCTACAAAGGCATCTGGAAGTCATAGTACAAAATCTTCAAGCATTTATTCTTTAAAAAACTAAGCATTAATGGAAATTAAGGTGGGTGATCGGATATGCAAAGAGATCCACCTCCAAATGAAACCTTGGCCTCGCTGTGTGTTGTGTAGGACGAAGTAACACGGGACGGCCGTTCTACCAATGTAAGGGCTCCCTTGTCACCATTTGCATATGGCATAAAGGCTTTCCCTTTGCCATCTTTGGAAACGCCCTCGGAGGGCTCCACCTCAGAAAAATAGGTGCTTCTCTTTTGATTTCCACGTTTTCACTCTCTTCGATTGCTTTCAGGCACCCTAGGGTTACTCCACCGACGTCAGACCCACATTCTCTATCACAGGATAGTACCAAGAAAACACAGGCAGGTGTCCGAAAATCAACCGCTCTTAGTGTGAGCGGTCCCGGATCCGTCGATCGGTACACCCTGCACTCCTGAACTCCGGCATCTGGAGTTTAATAAAGGGGATCGGCGTGCTTAGCACCTTTTCTTTCCAAATGGAGGGGGGCTCGCCGGATTGAGATCCGTTACTGTATGTCTTGTGCGAAAAAGAAATGGCCACATAGAAACTTCTTTGAGCTGGATATAATCCCAAAAGTGACCCAGCAACAGATTACAAGATCATCCATGGGGGAAAACCTGAGTTAGCTGCAAAGCACCGAACATGAATCAGCCCTTATGCAAGCTTCCTTTTAGTTACCTCAGGTTCCAGAGGAATCACAAGCAAAGGAAGAGAAAAATCTTGCTGAGACCGGTCCTTCCAGCAGAAAAGACCCTTCCGGGGAGTAGAGAGAAGCCGTTGCATTCCACACCCTCTTGTCATAAAAAGAAAAGAAATAAGAAAAAGTCGAAGAGGACCAAGGGCTCCTCTCTTTTCGCGGAGGCTTCAGAGACGGACGGGTCCGCTGCCGCCTCGGAAAGCGACCAGGCCAAGAACGGCTCATACAGCCGCGAGGCAGCATCGGGCGGAGAGAACCAGACAAAGACTAAAGAGGCAAGTTCGAAAAAGCGAACACTCAATTACTTCGGGATCACTCATTCAAAGATTACCTGTCGTTCTTTAGCCTACTGGCTTCAAACGCTTTCTGGTTATTAGCTACAAGGTTGGCAGCATGTTGGCCAGAAGCAACATGATCCATCAAAGAGAACCAGAAGCTTGCTTGATTTGGAAAGAGACGAAGATGATCCAATTCTTCGACGAAATCGTTCTGATAAATGCATCGGACCCTTCTGCGTCAGCCATTATTAGTGACCTTTGGTCATTATTCGAGATAAACCTACAAATAGACGAGTAATCTCCCGACCGGAGGGGAGGGAAGATTAAGACGGCGTGGAGGTCGCCTTCAATCTCAGCCTCATGCTTCGGTGTGAAATTCTCAGTGACCTGGCGGATAGTCCAAAAAAGGTAAAGTTGGAGGGGGAGGGAGGGAGTACCAGCTCGCTTTCTCTCCCGAAGTAATATCTTAGGAAGTGGAGAAATACTACTATTTTAGAGGGTCTATCTACACTCATCCCTATCCAAAGCAAATTTGGGGCGACAAAAATATCTACAACTAACTTCATCAGGAGGAAAACTTATAAAGCTACAACTTTAAGGTTTACAAGCATAGGAGAAAAATAACATATAACACTACACAGTATTTACATATGTGTAACCACAGAGATCTTAATCTATACCTACGCACACACAATATCAAGGGTGGCTTCTGAAGAAAGCGAAGTGAATATGTCACGAAGACGAGGGTTCAGGAGTGTAGGTAGCCGGGTGACACTATCTGATTCTAAGTCCCAATTTTTTACTTCGAAGATCTTCTCGAATTGTATTAAATAAGAGCAAAACGCTTCTCCATCCTTGTTTGCGGAGAGTTTTAGTGATGGCACTTGAGCTTGTTCATTTCGAGATACTACGGAGTTTATCTTGAGTTGTTCATGGCCTATCTCTCTCTTGTGCTGCCTAATTCTCCCTATCTCTTTTGCTTTACTCTGCGCTTTTCTTGCTCTCTCTTCTGCTTCGCTCTGTACTTTTCTTTCTTCAGCTACTGCTTTTGCTACTCTCTGTGCTTTTCTTTCCGCACGTTCCTTACGTTCCTCTTCGTGGACGTAAGCGATTAAATCTTTACAGATAAACCTAGGATCTGCCCTTGCTTAGGAAAGCGATCGAATGAAGACATCTCGGATATACTACTTTCGACCTTTGCAAACGAAAAAGCTACCAGAAGTTTTGAAGCTTTACCCAAAACAAATATAAATTCTACTAACGACAAAATTGTAAAAAATTCCTAGTCAAAATCTGGAGAACTCACAACAAAAACTATCGAGAGAATGTGACTCACAACACAAAAAAATGGCGGTTACTATTACCGCTTAGCTAGTATCCTCTTTTAAGGAACAATGAAAACTGTGGACACACCACACAGGAATGGGCTTAAAAAAAGGTTGTTACTCGTTAATCAAAGAGTAAGTTGTCCTAATAAATTGGTGTTCGGATTTTCTTGGTAATTCAGCTGCTATTAATTGAACTTAGTCATTCAAAATCAGGTTGCGAGAATTCTTAGAAAGACCCAAAGCCTAACGCCAAATTATATAAAGATATATATATATATATATATATATATATATATTTTATATATATATATATATATATATATATATATATATATATATATATATATATATATATATATATCTTTATGTCGTAGTATGGCCAAGTGTACGGGAATATACACACACAGGCTCTAAGGTAGGCTAAGCAAATGTTCTTTTTCTAAGAGTGTGATTTGAATAGTTAGCTGCAGCACCGTGACCAAGGAATATTCCAAACAAAACGAGATAAGTAGATTTTAATACACACTAAATAAAATGTACACAATAAATATGGATATATAAGTACATGAATAAGAGGGAATTAGGTTCCGAATACTAATTACATAACCAGGGTTATTAAATGGTTATAATGGGAGATTTAGGGTAGTGAGCGATTTAGTTCTGTTGAACCTCGAGAGTAAACCCGAGCGAACTTATAGGGGGGGCGGGGGGGTCTCCGTGACCTTGTTTACTCACGGGTGTAAGGTGTAGCCATAATCTCAAAGAGGGCGATGCTACTTTCTCCAAACTCTGATTTATTGAGATGCGGGCCTCTTGTCCTCAAAAAAGTCACCGATCGAACTTCGAAGGGAAAGGCGGCTGGTGGGAGAGATGACTTCCCCAAACTGGGGTTTAGCGAGCTATTGGGCCTCTTGTCCTCAAGAGGTCACCAGATGAACTTCGGAGGACGGCTTCTCCAGTCCTTGCCTCAAGAGACTCTTCTCCCTGACCCGAAGATACAAGTGTGTTGTTTAGCATTTTCGTGGGCTGCGGCCGTCACTAAACACTTCTCAGGTGAGAGCGTTTTGAATAGAACTTCCGTTCAGGAGGGCGTCGGCTAACCGAATCTGTGGGTAATCTTTGAGATGGTGTATATACGATGTGCGGTTAAAAGGTTTTGCCTCTGAGGCTTCAAATTCCCGACAACCAGAAATCTCCCGACTGCTGTTCAATCTACTCCTGGATGGCAAGCTGGACAGCTTCATCGTCCCCAAACCAGGGTCAACGCAGTGCAGCCTTGAGCTGGCGAAATAAAATGTAGTCATTAGGGGCCAGATCTGGACTGTAGGGGGAATGATTGAGCTCCATGAAACGGCACCGCACAAAGCAGCTAGTGGAACTCTGGCCTTGTAGACTTCGACGACGTTGAAGTCGATCATGATGCGTGAGGTTTCTTGGGACCCAAAGGGCAGAGACCTTAATCATGGTCAAATTGTCGTGGATAATGTTGAGAACACTTCCATCAGATATTCCAAGTTCTCGCTCGATTTTTTCGACCTTTCCCAATCGATTTTCGAGGATTATCTTCTCCACACGAGCCTCATTGTCCTCGTTCGTCACGTCTGACGGGCGTCCTGGACCGGTGTCATCTTCAAGGGACTCACGACCATGGCAGAACTCCTTATTCCAACAAGCAATGGTTGCATAGGAAGGGGCGGTGTCGGTATACACTGCAACCATGTGTTCATGGATCTCTTTTGCATTCTTGCCTTCCTTGGTCAAAAATTTGATCGCTGCGCGATGCTCAACCTTCTCCATTGTTAAAAAATTTGTGACTGACGATCTGGAAGTTTGCATCAGCTATAAGTTGATGCAGCTGTAGGCAGAAGAATATGCCTTCATTAATCTTGGCATCACTTATTTCAGGGAAGATCGCTTTGAGGTACTGGAAACATTGCTTGTAATGTTGCAGTGCTTTAGTAAGTTGCTTCATTAGTCCTAGTTTTATATGCACTGGTGATAATAAGAGTTTTTCCTTCTTAACAAGTGTCGCTTGAATTACATTATGACATTGAGGCGTCATGGGTTCCCTAGGTGACCATTCTGAGCGTACATAATGTTGTGATCTGGCCCTACGCTTCCACTTGCAAGGAAAGCACATAAACTTGCTGTATCCAGTTCTTAGCTCATTAAATAGGGCTACAACTTTCAGGTCCGCACATATTAGCCACTTATGTTCCTTGTAAATTATGCGGTCTAGAATTAAAGCAAGATTTCATATTTCTATCATAAAATGACTGAGTCAACAACTGGAACCGAAGGCATGGTATTCCCAATGCGGAATAGAACCGCTTTTATTCAGTAAAGGGATGCATCTATGAATAACGTCCAATCATTTAGCTTTTCGGTCAGCTCAAAAGTATTAAATAGACCACTGATATCATTACACTAGGTCAAGTTGGTTTAAAAAGCAAAGAATTACTGTAGATCTGCAGAAGGCTTCATAAATACTGTAGTTGAAGCATTTTCATCCACAAAGTTCCATTTTTGCAGACTTGAGGCCAGGAGTTCACTTTGTACCTCTGTAATTGTTAGATCACAAACTAGATCATTGAGATCCGGATGGGTGATGAGGTGTGGTTTCTTGTGCGATTCAAGCTCTGTCACATATTAGTATCTTTAAATTCTGAATCGTCTGAGCAGCTCGTGTTATCACTTGGTAGTTGAGAGAGAGCGGCTGTGGTAAAGGAATAGAACTTGAATGTCAAACTGGGTGAAAAACAGACTGAAGATCTAGATACATGATATATTTTTTGCCTTTTGTCTTGCGATCTGCAGAA
The DNA here is from genome assembly GCA_963969495.1 of Ceratothoa steindachneri. Lineage (NCBI taxonomy): Eukaryota > Metazoa > Arthropoda > Malacostraca > Isopoda > Cymothoidae > Ceratothoa > Ceratothoa steindachneri. The sequence goes on along the minus strand of OZ018317.1, from coordinate 11,292,836 downwards.
AATGAAAAAAATTAGACTAAAAATGGATAATACTGGCTGTGATCACTTGCAGAAATAGTAGAAGTTCAACGTATTATGTATTTTGATATTTTTAATTGATGCAGCTCTCGAAAAATATATTAAAGAAGAGAAAAGAAAACCAATTGAATACCAAGCTTTAATATATATTAAACCGAAGTATCAATCCGTTGAATGATCCTTTGGCTCCCTCCAGACCATTGGTACACCAAACATGAGGCTAGGCCCTTTGCCTTTTTCCCAGGCAAAAAGGTAACTTGTACACCTGACACAACATATGTGAGGTGTCCAACGTTTGTTATGGTCACCCCCTTTACATCTAAAGTACAGTTCATACAGTTTCTTCATATGTTTAGTCAACTGTATCTTGCATTATCTTAATGTAACTGATCCACAAATATAATTTTGCATTCTCTAGGCATTTTAGTTCTTTCTCCTGTAAAAAAAAACCACTGCAGTATGTGAAAAATAATATAAATAGTAACAGCAACAAATATTAAATGTAAACTTAAAATAGGAAACATTTATTGTAAGTTACAAAATTATCAAGCTTTACGTAAGAGTTACGACGGATTTAGACTTATATAACTGAAAGAATATTGAGTATACTTGTAGGGGTGCGAAGATGTATAAGAGAAAAACTTCCTTCCAAAAGCTAGAATATAAATAGCCCATTAAATTACCAAGTCAGAACGGACTTCGCCGTAGTGTGACGGCAGAGTGCTGGCCTCTGGGTTCAAAAAACCCGCAATCGATCCCCAAGTCCACAATTTTTACGAAGAAAATTCTCGAAGAAAACGGAAACTACGAAAAACGCTTTAAGGACAACTCAAGAAGACTCAAGATAAAGGGATCGCCTCCAGAAGAAAACGGAACTCAACGAAAATGACTTCAAGGGCTAACTCATCTCAACTCATCAAGAAATCATCACGTCATCAAGAAGCAAGAAGAACTCATCCCGTCATCAAGAATTAAGAAGAACTCATCACTTGATCAAGAATTTGGAAGGAATCATCACACCAAGATAAATGTAAGTTATTATGAAGATATATTAAGAAAAGAATTACCAAGATCAAGAATTAGCCCAGCCAATAAGTATAACAATAGTCAGATAAACGGAAGACAATGTTTGAAGGGGCACCTACAGTCAAGAAGAAATAAATAGAGGCGAATATAGAAATCTCCAAGATGGATAAATGATAAATAAGAAAAGTCATAATAAAGGTTTCCCCCCCCCCCCATATACTTCATAGGTTAGGTTGAAATACATGTTACTTAGGAAAACCTCATAAAAATGATATCAAAATCCGTCTATAACTTTTAGAGTTGTCAATTTAGCTCCAATCCTGTTTGCATCATTGTATTTTTAAATCCCTTTCAATCGCACAGTTGGTCTTGTCATCGGTATTTTATAAAATATATCTGGCCACTGCATTTAACAAACACATCTTGATGATCATTCTAGAAAATAGAGAACAACTAATACTTCTGAGCGATTAGACTCTACTAGTTCTGGTATATTATAATATTTTATGTGCAACATATTTAATGGTATTGACAATTTAATTGTTCATCCGGATGATTCATTATTATTATTATCACCTACTAGTAAGCCTCATCATAATACATTGACTAAAGTTCTCTTGTCACTTTAAGAGACGGGGATTAGACCTAAAATCAATAAAAGTTCATTGTTCACTGATAATGTAAATCAAAATACGACATAGACTGCTGAATTAAGGTGTATAATTAAACTCAGAATCAGTGCGTGTAATCTTAGACGCATCTGTCCCTCTTATTATTAAACAAATACATACAAGCTTTTCCTAGCCTATGTACTTATTAAAAATTGTTCATTCAAAACGTCCTTAATGAATTTTCTACTTTGTAAATATTGGTTTTGAAAACTGTAAAGGGCCCTTCTAAAATAGTAGTATTTCGCCACCTCATAAGATATTACTTTGTGAGAAAAAGCGACCCGTTACTGCCCCCCCCTCTCTCTCCAACTCCATCATTTTTCAACGTTCTGCCAGGTCTGAGAATTACAAACCGAAGGCATAACGCTGAGATTGAAGGCTACCACTCCGCAGTCTTAATATTCCCTAAAAGTCAGGTCGGGAGATTAACCGTCTATTTGTAGGTTTGCCTCTAACAACTTTTATGGCTTCAGCCGCTGGTCGTCCTGTCAGACCCGCTGACGTCGTTCTCTTACACTTTCTCGCAAGGACACGCTGGGATGTCCCAGCCTATAATAAAGGTTGAGAAGGCCACTCTCTCTTTTTGGAGAAATCCGGGTATACGAGGGGCAGTTAATAAGTTTTACGAATCGGTAGGGCAAAACAGAGGAAGGGTGTTTGTGGGGGTGTTAGGACAAGTTGTGACAAGTCAGGACCTGCAGCCGCACGCTCCTGCCTCGTCTATTTAAGAATACTAAGCTACTTGCTTGGCATGCATTTAAAGATGTATGCAAACTACTTCTGAGAAAGCAAAAAAGGGACCCAGCGAGAGCGTTTTTTGGAGAGCCAAATCAAGTGCTACCAAGATCTCGGACGCAATCTGCCACTGAATATTCACTTTATTCATTATCTTTTGTCCTTCTCCCCAAAGCATGCAGGAGCTGTGAGCGATGAACATGGAAAGAGGTTCCATCAAACTATAGCGTCAATGAAAAACACGTATAAGAGAAAATAGAGCCACGATATGCTGGCTAACTTCTGCTGGAACCTGAACCGTAACATATGTACCTGCAACGTCTTACAAACGAACGAAGAAGCAAATACTAAAATGTAGGTTAATACATTATACAAAGCTAAAAAACATGCTGATTTATTATTCATTTAGGAATTAATTACAATGGCCACATTTAATCTGACTTTGGAACGAAATACATTTAGGGTATCCTGGAAATCGGTATAAATTGCATAATTATTAAATCCACAATTTACAAGAAAATCTTACGCTATGGTAAAGTTTTAGTAGCAAATCCGAATTAATTGAAAAACAGAATGCACATGAATTTGTTTTTTTCTTGACACTGAAGTTTGTTGTATAATGGTATCATCTTCAGGTTGAAAAAAATGATTTCCCATATAACACACTATTTATTCTTTGTTTTGTTAGACGGAGTAGTTATCAGTGGTGTATAGCGATAAATGTGATTAGTCTGTAATTCAGAAGATATATTACCAACAAAAATTACGTCTGGAGATCAAAAGCTTTTTCTATTCTTTGCCAAGTAATTTGCAGCGACCTATGCCGAACACACAGCACCCACTTTACAAATATGGTTACCCTTCTAGAGTGACTTTACAAAACTAATGACACTTCCTATAGTGACAGTTTGTTTTAACGACCCTGGCTTCTGTCCTTAGAAGGATGACAAGAAACATTAGCAACGATATTAATCACTTTTTTCTTGATGATTCTGGTCCTATAGGTTAGGGATTTGATCAATTTACCAGGTAATATCCCAGGACAATATGCCAAAATTGGCATTTTAATTTTATCGGATTTAATACACATAAACATTTTGCCTAAAAAAATTAAATGAAATATAATCGCAAAATATTTAATTATGTGCGTCGTATGTTTCTTGTAAAATTGTATAAGCATCTGTATAATGAAAGAAACGATGACCCCACCCCCCAAAAAATAAATAAACCTTTACGAAAGAAAATGTTTTATAACGAGATAACGTGATTTTTGCAAATTAGTTTCGTAATATTTTTCAAAACGTTTCAGATAAAACGAGTTAATTAAAATATAATTATTTATATATATTTTCTAAATTATCCGATAGGCTTGTATGATGCCAAAAGGCTTTGCTGTGCGGTGGTGCCAAGTTTCTACTAATATTTTTCTTCACATAATAGATTGAAAAATATATTATAGTTAAGAAAATTAAAGCCAATTATTAATGGGATATTTTTTGTGGTATTCTTGACTATTGATTGAATATATATAAAGAGAAATATATAAAGATAAATATGTTGGGAAAAGGCAAAATTTCTGAAATTTGGTATCCTTGTTTTGAAAATAAAGCATATCAAAATGTTACGTGGAATACCGCAATAACAAAAACAATTCATTTAGTATAATTGATTTCTTTTGTAAACGTCCCAACGTTCCTTCTCTCGTCAAAGGATTTTATTTTATGTTGTCACTCTCTGAATGAAATTCAACGTAATGTGTGACATGACTAGTTGCGGTAATTGAAAAAATAAGCCAAGTATATTGTAAAACTCCTAATCTATGCAAGTTCTAATAACATGTATTTTTTGGTCTATAGTTACCTTAGATATATAGCCTGTATCCATATTAAAGCCTACACGCATTAGGTTTTAATAAAAAATACATCTTTATATGTGAATGTAAATAAACTTAATAAAACATTTTTGGATGTAGATACGTTGTAACTAAAATTAGATAGAAAAGTTACAAGATTATTGAAACCGTACATCATTGGACAAGCGTGTAATTCATCATATAAGACTATCGAATTTAAAAATGTATTTATCGTTCCCTAATAGCGCCTCTTTATTTATAGGTACATTACAAATATGTCCTAAATGGTCATTAAGTTCCAAAGAATTTTCAAGGGGGTTACACAATATCGTATTCGAACGAATCTTAGAGAATAGCTAAGCATACATAAGGACCACATGTTTGGAAAATAGCAACACCATAACCCCTCTTTCCGATTATTCATTAATGTAATTCAAAAATGGTTTGAGACTTTATTTTGCCCTGTTCAGTTTGTGTATTTGATGCAGGATCAAACATTCATCATTCTGTTTGAGATGAAGATAATGATGGGGTATAGATAATTGCAGAATGATTCCTTTCTCTTTCAGTTTGCCAATTTTGCTCTCTCTTACATATCCTTCAATCTGGTAAATAATATTCTGACAGATCGAATAGGATTTAATAGAAATTTTGCTGCATTTTTGTCATAAATGGTTCCTTTTCATGTATAAACAAAACTGATAGTTCCTTTTCCTTCACCCTACTGTTTTAGCTGAATCTTAGCACTCGGCTTTCTTTGAAAGACAGGCGGATTTGTCTTCATTTGATGAGACTATTCACAAAACACTTCTCTAAGTTGTATTATTGTTTTATTTTTAGTCAGCTTAATTTGATTATCTCTTCCCAGCCCATTATTTTTAGTAATAACAAAAAAATATAGTCATATAGATTAATTTTTACATTTCTATCAATTTTGTACTTTTCTTTACTGAATTCTTAGTCACCTCAATTCATTCAAGGTAAATTTAAAACAGAACTTTCACCGTAAATCGTCGTAGATTTTTTAAACTAACCCAAAACAGAACGCGTAAATTCTTAATATAAGAGCAACAAATGTCAACAGAGTTAAAAAAAAACAAACAAACAATGAATTCAAACAATGAAGGAACCGAAGAGACAATTTAGATTGAGCTGTAAAGAGAAACGACGGTAAAATAGTCAAAGTTGGAATGTTTTATTGATTTTAGGAGGTTTCATTTCATGGGAGAGCTCGCATTGGATAGGAGTGGCAGCAGAAGTTCCTGACAGGAAACTCTCCGATAATTCATTCACATTTCCACCAAAAAATGGCGGATTTATATAGTGAATTCTTTTATATTATTACATTGTAAATAAAAAAAAGGAGAAATATAATCCCTTAGAAAAATCAAATGTTGCAATTTACCAACTGTATTGAAGACAATAGGGTGAATAGAAAATAGTACTATTAAGGAAGTGCGAGGCATTGTAGAGAGTGAGAGAAGAAAGGATGAAAAGAAAGTATGAGAAAGAAGCTAAAGAGAAATAGGGAGATTATAGTAAGAGGCGGGTAAAGTTGGCACATTTGCAGTTAATGGACAAAATAATGAAAATATGTGTATAGTTATGTACTTCATAATAAATGGCTTAATTAAAATTAAATCAATAAATGATAGGAAAATGTTTAATGTACAAAACTGTACTGGAAAACAGAAAATTACCTTATTTTATGTTCCATAAGAATATATTTCGAACGTTGTCTCCCTTTCCTCAGAAATATGGGACATTAAAAATCATAAAATTGATAACAAGATATCAAAAGGAGAAGTGAGGTAAATATCTAATTGATAGCGAGATATCAAAAGGAGACGTGAAGTCAATATCTAATTGTTAGCGAGATATCAAAAGGAGACGTGAGGTCAATATCTAATTGATAGCGAGATATCAAAAGGAGACCTGAGGTCAATATTTAATTGATAGCGAGATATCAAAAGGAGACGTGAGGTCAGTATCTAATTGATAGTGAGATATCAAAAGGAAACGTGAGGTTAATATTTAATTGATAGTGAGATATCAAAAGGAGACCTGAGGTCAATATCTACACTTGAATTTATTTCAAAATTTCGTAAGCAAAGAGACCTTGCTTCAACACTATCTCCCCCCCGCCCCCTTTTATTTACAATTGCTTGCAAGAGGTATATTACGACAGATAGCTATGATTAACGCCAAATAATAAACCCAATATTATGTACTCAATATTTTTATTTAGATATTTATAGAAAGTATCCAGTGAATCTAAAATGTAAAAACTAATGTAAAAACTTTTATTTATGTACTGAATTCCGGTTTGGGTAATGTAGAGAATCCCTCCAGGGAATTTTAATTCCTTCTCTTTGCTTTTTAGCATTAAGCTTAAAATGGAATCTGTGGTGATATAAGGAGGGGTCTTAAATCTTTTCTGCTTCATATATAATATACAGACAGTAATGCATTCTAGGTATATATATATATATATATATATATATATATATATATATATATATATATATATATATATATAAATATGTATGGGTAAAAATCACAAAAGGTAACACGTGGATAAGTATAAATATTTGGTTATACCACATAGGGAAAAAGAAATCAAACTTATCAGAGGTCATAAAATATCTGACCTTATTGGTAAAACATTGCTCTATATAAATACGGTGTCTCTCTATTTTATAAGCCATTGTGAGTTTGAAAATGTTAAAATAACACTAGCTCCAATCAATGCTTCTTTTTAATTATGTGATATAACCAAATATATATAAATATATGGTTAAATTGCGAATGTTGTACCTAACTAAAATCTTCTTCAAGCCCTAAGAATAAGCTCTTCCTACAGTCACGAAAGGATATCGCATAAGCCAGCATTTCTAACAAAAGTTTACGTATCAATTAGCTATTTTAATTGTTATCTCTGATTCGATGAGAATGGGAAAATCAATTAATCCATTTTTTTCGAAAACAGGAATAACATATAATATCTAATTGATACGCTTCTTACGAGGGGTTGAGTAAGAGCTTAGTGAGCTACAACATGCTCATTTTTACCGCATAATTTCATTTTCCCCATTGCAAATAATTCACGATATAAATATATATAAATATAAATATATATGTGAGAATGGATGGGGAGAAAGAAAAGTCCAGACACTACACAGAGCTCTTTATTGGCGTTTCGCCTCTTGGCTTGGCTGTGTAGTGTCTGGACTTTTCTTTCTCCCCATCCATTCTCACCTATACGTCGAGTCTTTCATGCATAAATATATATATATATATGGATCGGCATTCATATTGGATTATACGTAATCTTTTTTTTTAATTTTAAGAGCTCATCTGGCGGCTGCCTACTTGGGCCTTAGTCGTCGTATTCCACATTGACTAATATTAAGCATCTTTAAAAGAGGATGCTAAAAGAAAACAAAGCAAAAAGGCAATAAGCAGGAAGCAGGCTCCGGCGTTGGGGGGAGGTTCGCCTCTCCCCCGGCGCAGGACGTGCGAACTACTAAGATAACAAAAAAACAACAAAAAACAAAAACAAAGCCCAACTAGTTAAACAAAAGGGAGAAGTGTTGCCTACCCCAACAGTCTATAAGTCCACCAGTCAATGTGCACGTACTCGTACTGACTACAAGGGACAAGCGGTAGGGAACCCTCCTATCCTGCTATCTGGATAAGTAACGTGCGCGGAGATTGCCAGACTTGGACATTCAACAAGAATGTGCCGAACAGTCTGGGGGACAACGCACTCTTCACACTAGGGCGCTGGCGAACGCTTCATTAGATAGTAATGCGTCCCGCCAGTGTGGCAAATTCAGAGACGGTAGAAAGCAACCGGAAGCCTTCGCGTCATTTGGGGGGTCGGTTCATGGGAACAGTTTTTGGCGCAATGGCACCCAACTTTAAGTTCCTTTCGACCGTCTGTCTCCCATTTTTTTGGCCAAGCAGCCCGAATAGCTGCCCATATTCCTGCCATCTAGTCGGGGTGAGGAAGAGCAAAACGCCAGTCCGTTCGCAGAGTCCTTGTATACTATTTGACGCCCTCATCGGCGCGCTCATTCCCCGCAATTCCTACATGTCCAGGATCCCAGCAGAAGATAATTTTGACATCTGCCCAGCTTGCCAAAATCGTGGGGTCACGGATATCGCGAACCAGGGGATGCAGAGATTCCAATGACCCGAGAGCAATCAGGGCGCCTTGGAATCACTATAGATCACAATCCGGTCTCCGAACCGGGCACGTTGCGTAATCTCCCGCACAAGGTGGTGTATTGCTACCAGCACGGCCGTGAAGACAGACGCAGCGCCTAGCAAAGCCCCGCTGATTTCAAACAGAGGTGATACGGAGCGAAAGCCGACATCCGCCTGGGACTTGGAGTTATCTGTATACACTGGCACAGTTCCAGCGTGACGCGAGGTGTGCTCTTAAAAGGTCGAACGCAATACTGCCGGCGCTGTACGAGCTTTAGGAGCATAGTTGTGGCGAAAAATAGCCATAGGTGGTACCTTCCCTTGTGGTGTCCTGGGCAGAACCAGGGAAACTACCGGGCTGAGGGCTATTCTTAGCTGTCGAAGGAGTTTCTCAGCCCTAAACCCAAAGGGATTAGAGTATAACGGGCGTCTCTTAGGGGCATAGGCACCGTCAAAATCAGTTGGGAATCCAGCGAGAGCTAGCTGTTGGCGACTGAGGGAGGTATCGAGATCGCGCATACAGGCCAATAAAGCACTATGCACGGCGTAGAGCAAGTGGTATCTCCTCAGTATCGAATAGTAGGCTCTCAATGGGGAAAGTGGGAAAAGCACCGGTCGTCAAGCGAAGGCCGGTGTGGTGGATCGAGTCCACCTTCCGCTTTACGCCCTCGGTTGCGGGTGCATAAAACTCACGTCCGTAGTCGAGCTTCGAACGAACAAAGGATCGATAAAAAAGTAAGGCATTAGCCCTATCAGTCCGCCAAGTGCTGAACGTCACGGAAGGGAGAATATCCATGCCACTGGTACAAGAGACCCTAAGGCTGCAAATATGCGCCTCCCATGTGAGGCGTCGGTCAAATATAAGACCAATGAAACGGTGCGATTCAACCACCTCCAGGCGCACCCCATTAAGAAACAAGTCTGGGTAAGGGTGGAGCCTGGGATAGCGGCAGAAGTGCACCACGTTATTCTTAGCTAAGGAAATCCGAAATTTGCGCGTTTTATCATAGCGAGAGATGTGGTTCAATGCATATTGTAGTCGATGCTACACAGTTGGCATCTGGGCCGCGCTAAAGGGAGATCAAAAGGTCTTCCACGTAGAGCCTTGCGAAAAAATCTTCCGGCAGCATCGAGGTGATGCCGTTGATGCTTAGGGCAAAGAATGTGACAAAGAGGACACCTCTTTGTGGGACATCCTCTTCCTGCTCCATTGGGCCAGAAAGAGCCCCTACCCCACCCCTAGGCAGAATCGACGATCTCGCAAAAATTCAAATAGACAGATTGGGAGGCGTCACCTTGCCATGATACCGTATCACCATGGGGCCCTATAGGCTTTCTCCAGTTAAAAAAACACTGGGGCGTAGTGCTGTCTACTAAGGTAGGCCTCGCAGACGGCATTTTCCAGTCGGGCAGAGCATCCCACGTGGAGTGGAACTTGCGTAAGCCGCACTGTGCAGAAGACAGATGGCCTCCGTTGTCCAGGAAAAAGGTTAATCTAACAATGGTCAATTTCTGCATCAACTTGCATACGTAAGACTTTAGAGAGATTGGGCGAAAACCGGCGGGAGTAGAGTTATCTCTTTCCAGTTTACGAAAGTCGAGCAGAGTAGCGATTCGCTAGGAAATCGGGAGAAGACCCTCCACCCAGATCCTGTTGGACAAATCTAACAGAAAGGCCATGCATGGCCTACGGGACATCGTCCGAACCATGGGCGGTGTACGTGCACAAAGCAAGAGCGGAACGCAACTCACTCAGGGTAAAGCTGTTGTTGAAGGATTCTCCGCCTCTGGAGGTAAAGTCCAGCCGGCGGCCTTCCGTGACATCACGACGTGCAATGAATGATGGCGAAGCAGCATCCGGGCTAAAAATTGCAGAGAAAGCGGTCGCCAAGGATTCCGCTACGGATGCTGGGTGCGAGATTGCGGTCCTATTCTCCCGGAGAACGGGAAGGGGTCTTGCGAGAACTTGCCCCGAATCCTTTGGACTCTCTTCCACACCTATTCTAGAGGGATCTTCTCGTTAAGTGAAGACACGTATGTCCGCCAAGAAAAGCGACGGATGTGCTTTGAAATATACTGGAACCTACCCCTAGCCCGACTAAACTACCGATAAAAAAATCGTTTGGGCTGCGGTTATAGCGCATGGAGGCATAGAGCTTCTGCTTGAGGGCTGTCTCGCACTCGGCTGACCACCACGGGACTGGTCGTCATGCAAAACGGCCAGACCTTTTAGGAATATTAGTTAGGCCCGCGTTGATGAGGTTGCCAGAGAGAAACTCAACGGCCTCAACCACAGACGTAAAATCCTCGACTGAGATAAAGAATTGAATCATTTCCTGAAATGCATACCACCGCGCTCCCGCCAAGCACCACCGGAGCGGGCTCTCGGGTGGGACCAGCCCAGAAAAAGATCACTACTATGGAGGTCATAGACTACTCCCCAAACAAAATCAGGCTGTGCATCCGGAGAGCACAGAGATAGTTCGAGGAAGTAAAATGAAGCGGTTCTCGGGCAGTGATGCGTAAACTCATCTACATTTATGACACCCATCTCAAGCTCGTCGATCAGGTCAGGAAGGATTAACCCCGGGGAGTGTTTGATTAGTCTCCCGAGACGGGTTTGTCTACTGTTTAGATCTCCAAGCAAGAGAAAGGGCCTCCAAAACTGTGTCATGACGCAGCAGAAGTCCCCCTCGTCACAGTCAGCTGGCGGTGAAATGTACGCGGAAATAACAGTATACCTGCTATCAATGTTTAGCTGCACAGCTACTGAATGAAAGGAGGTATCTAGAGCAAAGAAAAGAACGGAGACATCACTCTGGGTGTAAATCGCACATCCTCCCGCCCGGCCCCCATCCTGTGGTGGTGGGGTCGCAAAACTCATATACTACGGGAGGGTGTGCAAGGAGCATGCGCCCAGCTTGGTCTCCTGAAAAAAGATAGCTAACGGAGAAGTGGAGAAGACTAGCCTCCACAGCTTTTCCTAGTTAGCTCGGAGTCCGCGGCAATTCCATTGAAGGAATATGTCTTACAGGGCTAGCTCGGAGGAGATGCTTGGGCTTTCTTCGAAGAGAAGGCACTCATGGGAATGGCCGTACGCTTCCCGGAGGCAGAATATCAGGCCTGTTGGCTGGACAATGCGCTAAATGAGGTGTCGCATTTGAGGACTTATTGAGGAAGATTGGGCTGCCCATGCGAGTCTTTCCCTCACTCCGCCTCGAAACCTTACGGGAGCATTTTTGCTTCGGAGGCGGGCTTTGTTTTGGAGGATTCACCGTCTACGCGTTACCCAGCCCACCACTGGGCGTGACCGAAGGAGCCAAAGCTCCATTGTTGCTGTCCTCCTTTCGAGGACAGCTTGCAGAACTCCGGAAGATGGCCTGGCAACCAACTTCAGGGGTGTTACCTCCGGTGAGTCTAACGAATAGGTAGAGGCGCATGGCCGTTTTGCCTTTATGGGAAACGGTCACTCTAAGGGGACGGGCGAGAGCCTTGATTTTAACCGGGGATGGATGTGGACCCTTTGTGCCGCGAGCTTTACGAGGGGAGCGCCTGGGGTGGCTAGAACCTGCAGAATGGTTTCAAATGGGCGCGGAAACAACCATACTCGTAGTCCTGGAGGGGCCATGAGCAGAGGGTTTCTTTTTAAACATTGAGGCATAGGACGTCCCAGGTAGCGCCGGGCGTGCAAGGACCAATTTCTTAGCTGAGTCTAAATGGCCAGGATTTCCTTCTCAGGGAGATACGCACCACAATGCTTTGAAGAAGTGGGGTGCGGCTCTCCGCAATTGACACATTTGGTAGGGGCTCTGCACCCGGGGGAGCAGAGGGGCTGGATGCGCCGATCTTGGCTTGGTCGCTTACTGAAGTGACGGCAGACCCATCCGTCTCCGCATCTACCGCGAATGGAGAGGACCCTCGAGTCTTTAAGGTCTTTTCTTGTTTTTTTATCTTTTTAGGAGAGGAGGGCGGGAAATGAACCCGCTTCTCCCCTCCGCCGGCAGGAACCCCCAGGCCGGATGGACCGGCCTCGGCAAGGTCCTTTTTCGAGATAGAAAAGGACCAGGTGCCGTCATTTATTGCAACCCCTCCCGCCTGGTAACCTGACAACCCTTGTGCATGGCGGCTCTACCTTAGGCACGGCGTAAAAAAATAGATAGTAAAGTTAGCAGGAAAAGCAATGTGAGGTAGGTATAGGTGGGGATGAAGCAGGTTGTTAAAAATTTACCATTCCACACCGGAGCTCAGGGGTTAGGGAACATTGTCCCCTCCCACCTCAGCCCCGATACGGGATAGTTGGCTGAGAAGAAGGTCAGCATCTACCCTGAGAAATTAGAGGCACACCAGACAAAGTTGTGGGAGAGGTTGTCTGAGTGAATGAGAAGAGGCTAAGCTGGGGCTGCACGGGACGCTGAGGTCGTCAGCACGGCGGCCACGATGGGAAATCGTCGCGCCCTTTACGGGGTGGATTATACGAAATAAATCTTCACTGCTGCTTCTGACTCAATAAAAGTGTCAAGGCACCTTTAAATAAAAGGATTATGCATTATCTCTTAAATCACTAGGACTTAATATCAATGTGTTCAAATTACACTTTTAATCAATAAACTGAAACTAACCATCTCATTTAATATCGTTAAGGTGTTATAAGCAAGTTTTGTTTGGGGAATGTATGCATTTCTATTAATTTACCCTCCAAAATTATTAAAGAAAATTAGGCTCCGTTTTAATCTACTTAGTATTTAATTCTAAAACTGGATCAATTTGGTGACACAACGTTCTACCTTTTTTCTCTTTTTAGTTCATCATTTACAAATATCGACGCCAGGAAAAAAACTGTAGGTTCAAAGTGTAGACGAAAAAAAAACTAGGGTCAAAGTGTAGACGAACAAAAAACACTAGGGTCAAAGTGTAGACGAACGAAAGAGTTATCAAAAACATATTATTTCCAATGTTTAATAATGAAAATTGGGTGAATACTTTCTTTGCTAGTCCTCTTTAAATTGTCAATACTACAATGTTAAACTTCAAGTCATTTGCTTCGACGTAATACAATTTCTTTTCTGAAGGATTTATGAGTCAATCTCACAATACTGGCCATCTTGGTGAGAAAAAAGATGCTACTAGGAGAATAAGGCATAGGACCAACAAGATCGAGGTGAATGGCGTCAAAACATGAAAAATAAGAAGAAAAGGAGTCTTTTGAATTAAGTGAGCAGAAATTTAAAGGGTGTTCCAAAAAAAACAACTCTACTATTTAAATGTAAATTCCTCGGTACCAGTTACAGCTGTAATATTAATAGTGGCGCTGGTTCGCCAATCTGGCTTTATGCTGGCTGATCCCGACCTGAAAATGAAATATATATATAAAGGTTAGCCTGACAATCGCTTGTGAGCCCGAGAGCACCAGGGGCCAGATTCTTTGGAACAGAGAGATTATGTGAGTTTCTAAGAAGGGAGAGGAAAGAAAGCAGTGTTGTAATTGCTTGATGAGAAGTGTAAGATCTACCCACCCGAATACAGGGCTGAGCACAGCGCGTCTTCCAATTGGTAACCAGATCTTTTCGTGCGTGCGCTGACGTTTGTGTCCGCTCTTGCCGGGATCAAACCCTGTACCACGACGTCTGCAGACCAACGCTGTACCCACTCGGCTAGCAGGAGCTCTTAGTTACGGCTCTAAGCAAACTTCGTAAGTTTCCAATTTAATTCTAACATAAGTCAGTAGAATTAGTTTGAAAGAATTGTAGTCCCTAAATAATGTATGGAAGCCCTTTACCTTATACCTATTTTACTTGTTCGAGATTATCAAGTTTACGAGAAGAGAAGTATATGTTTTTGTCCCAAATTCTAAAACTTTTCCAAATCATAATTCTATAAAAAATACGATCACCGCTTTTTTTAGAATATTTTTCGAAACTAGAGGTAATAAACGTCGGACCCAAATAATAGGCATAGGTCAACGAGAACTGCAGAACATTGCACGACAATCCCTAATTGATGCAATCCTGGAGTGAGACCACCAATGGAACTTACACCTCCTTGCTGTTACATGGACATCTAGAAAAGAGTGGGACCGTGCTATAAAATTCCGACATCATGCAAAAGCCTTCCTCTCCTCTATCTTGATCCCTCATTACAACTTCATAGACAGCGCGGCACCAATTAATTGTGGTAACGTTGAAAGTGCTAACAACAAAGGTTGTAGGATTAAAGATTTCTCTTTTACTCTATCAAATGCAAAGAAAAATGAACTTGAAACGGTCTTTTGCGCTCCTGAGTCCAAAGCTTAGACAAGACTGAGAGGCATTTATAAATGGACAAAAAAATGGCCATGATGTTTTTTAGGCCTTAATGATAAGAGAATGACTGGACCAGTGCATTAACATTGGAGGAGATTCCCAAAAGATAAAGCAATATAAAATATTGTTGCCGGAAAATAATAACTATTGAAACGCCTTGAAACTAACAATTTGATCATGTTCACTACTCAAAATTTAAAAAAAAGACATGCATCCATGTTGACGCTCATTGTGCAAAAATTCACTATTATAAGTCTGTGAAGATTTCTTTACCTGAAAAATCTAAGGATAAAACTATTAAATCTATCAGTCATAGAATGAACATTGATGGGAATATTATCAGGATGCCATCTTGTAACAAATTGTACCTGCCTTAGGCGGAAATATACCTGAAAGCTAATGACCACTGTTTAATCAAGAAAGAGAACTACCATCTAGAAGTTTTTATACTAAGCTGATCAAAATTTAATACTGTCATTAAGAGATGAAAAGGTCTACCCTAACGTGTTTCTTCTTTTAAGTGAAATTTGGAGGCTTGAAAAATTTAAGAAAATGAGTAAATTGCAAATGGTAAATATTTCTAGGTGTAGAACCGGACTCAAAGCTCTCGTGAATCAGGACTGAGGCAAAATTAAATCTATTTTTCAAACATGAACTTCTTTCTGATGTAGGCTTATAATTTCTAGCGGCAATTACAGAAATTTAAGATTATAGCGTTTTGTCTTGACCAACCTATATATCTTTTAATGTAAAACACAATTATTACAGGAAATTAAACAGTGAACTAATCTATTTAGTTCACTTAGGATTTTCAATCATCATCATACTTTATCCAATGACTCTCGTATTCATTCGTATCCTAGATAATCTTCATAGGAAATGAAGATACGTACAATATTTGTCAATATATATAAAAAGTGTAATGGTCCTAAAACAGATAATTGTAAGACAAAATTGTTAATATTTGTCTTTGACAAAGGGTGCTCAGAAAGAGTAAAAATAGAATTACTGATTTAGAAGTTCTAATGAATAAGGTTTATTTTTTCTCATAGTGCAGTCTTAGTGATGGGGTTTGCATGCGCGCACGAGAGAATATATATATACAGTATATATATATATATATATATATATATATATATATATATATATATATATATATATATATATAATTATATATATGATTTGAACTTTGTGACGAAAGATTTAACACTAGGATGTCACAGCACTTTCTCCCTACGAGGTAACGATAAACTTAATAAAAATGCTAAATGCTTTTAATATATAGTAGTTTATATTTTTTACATTTACTATTATAGTTTATCTTCCATTATTTTCCCTATTGACTTGTTGTTCCGTATTTCTGTAATTCTATAATATTAATCCAAGTGAAGTCGAGATTTAAGGATAGAAATTAATCTATCTACTACTGATAGAATGAAATTGAGAAATTTATTGGCTAATGGTTATCTCAGATATGACCGCTGTAATATATGGTAATATATAAAATAACTAGTTTTTGGTACACCTGGAAAGGTTAAAAGAAAGGACTGGAAGCATTATGTGATTGGCTAATTTTGTGTGGGAGAAACATTTTTATTCAGCTCAAGATGTGCACAAGTGTAGGAAGCTCAAAAGAAGAAAAGAGAGTTGATTCAGAAGTTAATAGGATTGATCACCCTCTGATGCGAAAGTACATGATAGAATTTTTTTAGTTATGAAAGTAGCTGTCTCTCGCCATATTTGAGTATAGGAATGTATGGTTTAAATTTAAATTGTTTGGTGAGTGAATAATAAGGCTGTTGGAAGACAGCAACAGCAGTTGATGAGTAAAATATAGAAGCGAATGCGAGAATTCCTAGAAGCAGCAAATAGAAATGGTGCGAAGATGAGGTTGGAGAAATTTGAACAAGTTTATAGAAGTCAGAGTAGGTGTGGTGAATAGGATAGCTGTTTGAAATAATATGGAGTAATACAATAGTATGTTGATGAATTAACAGATTATACGAAATGTTTGAAATTGAAAAAAAAACAGAGGCATGCATTCATTAACGTCATAATGCAGCTGAGTAGGTCAGTGAGGTAGAAATTAACTCAGACAAGGAACCAAAGAGAGAATTAAAGGAAATGATTATTCCGAGAAAGAACACACCTAAGTTCTAATTCCAGGATACGAACTCTAGTACGTTAAATTTTATTTACTTCGCTTAAGAACAAAACTTGCGTAAGCATTTGTCACTGTAGCAACGAAAAAGTGTTAGTAACGGGGTATCGGAAATTTGAGAAGGTGGTCTAAGTCAAAGGGTAATGGCCCCTAGAATTTACTAAAAAGCCACCAACACATCTCTAGCATCCGTAGAAATTTTGAGGCACAGTGTATTGCTCAAGTTATGCACGAGCACAGATATAAACTATGCAAATCTAGAGCGTTCGACGAAACCTCCACTTTAGTGTGATAAAGATTTACTCGATCAGGTATTAGGTATTCACTTGATATTAAAGTGTCAAGATGGAAAGGCTACATTTTAATGCTGTTAAAAACCAATACTGAAAATGAACGACTTTGATCACAGATTGGACTACTGTGAAGAGCTTTAATCAGTGTCGGACGAAGACGGAGAGTTTGTCTTCAAAATCATGTGCTCTGATGAAGCTAATTTCAAACTGAATGACAGTAAATCGACACAACTGCCTTTATTAGTCATTGATATAGGCACAATAAAATTTACCAGGATTAATATTATTTTGTGATTTATTATTCAAGCGTTTGAATTGATCATTTGTATATAATGTGACGGTTACCAGTCGCGCAAATCTCGACATGCTGAGGACAGAAAAAAAGAAGCATTTCTGGCACTGTTTGTAAACTACCTTTACTTTCAACAAGATGACTGCCCCTCATTTTTATTGTGATTTATTAAGGTACTTCGATGAAACCTTAACGATTTCTTGGAAAGGACGAAGAGGAAGCATTGAGTCTCCTCAACATTTAGCCGACATGGCACGATTTGATTTTTACTTATGGGGCTACCTAAACGATGCAATTTATGGAACAAGACCTACAACGCTCGAACCCCTAAAAAATGTAATTATGAAAAAGTGCTGGACCATCACAACATCCATATTATCTAATGTCTGTGAATTAGCTGGTCGAGGCATACAGAAGTGTATTCAAGCTGCTGGAGAACAATTTGAGCATTTGGTTTAGTTAATTAAATTTTATATACAAACAACTCTATATAGCATTTTAATCATTTAGATCGCTAATTTTCCTTTCAGTGGTGAGTGCTATAAAAATATATATTTTTAGTCGCGGGAGACTATATATCACTATGTCGGTCGGTCGGTCCTTCGGTCCGTCTGTCCACATTTTGCTTTTTTTTTTGTTTTGGTAATAATATTGTAACTAATCGGCCAGTTCTGAGGAAATTTAAAACCCTTATATTGTTTAACATTTTCTTTCACATAATACAATTGGTAAGGTTCTTCCAAGGTTAGCTCGGGCATTATTTTGGGGGGGCAATAACATTATAACTATTTGGCCAATTCTAACAAAATTTGAAACTCTTATTTATGTTGTTTTACATTCTCTCTCGAATAATATAATTGCCAAACTCCTCTTCATAACTATTCGGCCGATTCTAAAGGAAATTGGAAACCCTTATCTTTTTTTATATTCGCTTTTAAAATATATAATTGCCAAGATCTTCCGAAGAAGTGTAAGGGAATTATTAAAAGTTTGGAAGGCTGTAAGGTCATAACCAGAATAAGTGAGAGCACGCGACTTTGCTCAGAAGACCTTGTTTTGTTTTTTCAAATGATCGAAGATTTGCTATAAAAAAGAGGGTACTTTTAAAGAATGGAGATGTTTATAAAAACCTAATTAAAGTATTTTTATTATCTAATCAATGTGATCTGAAATACAAAGTAAATATGATTGACTATGTTGATATAAAGCTAATGTATATTTTAGGGAGAAAATATAAGAGCTGTGAAGTTGTTTCACTTTAAAATACCCTTCAAAGGGGTAAGAAATCTTTAATGGAGGATGCAATAGCAAACGTGCAAATACAGTCAAAGACTAGTATATTTTTTCCTATAATAAAATTTATATAACTAATCAAAGGTTGCGTTTAGTATGTTGTATCATAATTTGAAGGTGAAATATTTAATAAATGTAGTCTAAATCAATTTTATTAAAAAAATACAGGGCGGCTTTAATTGGATTTGGTAAGTTGGAGAGAAAATTTGTGATATAATCTTGACTGATATTGCTCCATTTTTGTTTACTGTACACCCAACTGCTCGCAATCGGTTGGCTTCCGTTTATTGACCTCCATTTTGAATAATGCCCACAAGTTCTCTATTGGGTTGAAATCTGGCAAATTTTCGCGGCAATATGCCAAAGGTTCGATGCGTTTTTCAGTCTAGAACTTTATTATTTCTTTTGCTTTGTGTAAAGATCTGCCTTCGTGCCTCAAATAGGTAGCATTCTCAAATTGGTCATGAACATTTGAAAAATGAGCTGAGGAAGCACATTTTGTGCCATTTTGAGTCCAAGGCTGTTCTTTGGTAAAATTGTTAGTGCCCCAGTTACTATAGATGAAAATCAGCCACCGAGATTAAAAGTGTACGGATGATCAACATGGCCACGACACAGGACTCGTGAAAGCGCTCCCTTTTTATTTTAACGGTGGCTAATCGAGAAGCTCAAAACAAGAAAAGAAGAGCTTCATCAGAGAATATGCTTCACCCGATTCTTCAACAGTCCATTCTTTATATTTCCTCTAACAGTGCTCTTATACATAAGGTTCTTTGAGTTAGAGGGTTTTTCTTAGCCCTTCTTGCCATTTCTTGAGGCCCTTCTCGAAAAGCCTCAGCCTCATTGTACGCACTGAAGCGTTAACATACCCCTCTTACCAATAGTGAACAAGCTTTGCACGAGAGGCAGCCCGACTCTTGATCTGTAACCTTACCTAAGACGAACTTGGCATTCATTTGAGACTCTTGGGGCTTCAGATGACTTCATCACAGGCTGTAATCTGTCTTTTTAAAGGCATAAATACTCCTTGATGTAATACCTTTAGCAAATACGAGTATCTCTTTGCATTTCCGTCTTGGTGGCAAACTAACAATGGTTGAACGCTTTTATTTGGAAAGAACCATTTCTAAAATTAAAAAATATTCAAACATTTATTTTAACCCAAATTATTACGAAATACATTATAATTACAATACATCATTTGTTAACCCTTTTTTTATCAACTTAACCTTTTGATCGAGTAGAAAAGCTACAAAGACTGAAACTGATTTCCAGGTCCAGAGGGTGATTTAGATTTAGCAAACGGATGCAGTTTTTTTCTTATTATTTTTTAAATTGTTACTTTATAATAAACTTAGAATAATTTAAATATTAAAATAATTATTACTATGGCCTAAATTATAAAAAAAAAATGAAAATCTAAAAGGATATATTAGTTTCGAACATTTGGCCATGATTATATATGGTGGATCTGGATGTCGTATTGTAGGGATTTTGAAATTAGAACAGTATCTTAAAAGTGTAGTATGGTAGTTATAGGACTTCTTTATAAGGAGAAAAGAAAAAAAAGACGAATGCTAGTCTAGATGAAAATTAGTCTTTGGGGTCTTATAGGCAAGATGTAAGGAAAGATTGATTAATTTAAGTGGACAATTTCGGGACGACATTGGGCGTGAAAATAATAAATAGAGTAGTGACAAATCGAAGAGTGTTATACTCATGGTGTGTAGAGAAATGTGTTACTGACATGGAAGAAAAATGGAGGGAAATAGTATTGTGAAAAGAATAGAGGAGGGTTCGTGTCTTGTTGTAAGGAGATGTGGAAGAGTGAATAAATGTTAGGTTGATTATGAGAATGTAGGTTTGAAAGAGAAATTGATGACTGAAGATCAACTCTATGATATTTACTATGGTAACTATACATAGAAGGGGAGGAGGAGGAGTGCGCTACAAGCATTATGACTGGGATGTATATGTCGAAGACGGCCAATTGTACAAGGATATGCGCTCACAGGCTCTAAGGGAAGCTAAGCAAGGCAACAACTGTTATTGCTCTAAGAGTGCAATTTGAATAGATAGCTGCAGCTACGTGAGCAAGGAATATTCCAAACACAACGAGAAAAATATATTTTAATACACACTAAATAAAAGGCACAACAATAAATATGGATATATATATGTACATGAATAAGACACAATTAGGTTTCGAATACTAATTAGATAACCAGGGTTATTGAATTGTTATAATGGGATATTTAGGGCAGTGAGTGATTTAGTTCTTTTGAACCTCGAGAGTAAAGGGGCAAATTTGGGGGGAGGTCTTGGTGACCTTGCTTGCTCACGGGGGTAGCCTAAAACCAGCGGCAGGGGGAACTAACTTATCGAAACTCGTGTTTTGCGAGATGCGGGCCTCTTGTCCTTAAGAGATCACTGGACGAACTTCAAAGGTGGGAGGGGAAAGGTTTTCTCCAAACTCGGCTCGAGCGAGCTATCGGGCCTTTTTTCCTTAAGAGATCACCGGTCGAACTTCGAAAAGGGGGAGAGATGACTTCTCCACACTCGGCTTGAGCGAGCTATCGGGTCTCTTGTCCTCAAGAGGTCACCAGAAGAAGTTTGGAGGACGGCTTCTCCAATCCTTGATCCCAAGGCTGTTGAGAAAGGCTGACTTTTCGTCACGAGACTCTTTTCCCTGACCAGAAGATAAGGGTGTGATGTCCAGCTGTTCCGTGGCTTGCGACTGTCACTCACTTCTCAGGAGAGAGCTTCGTTGAATCGAACTCCTTTCGGGGAAGTGTCGTCTAACCAAATCTGTCTGTAATCCTTGGGAGGGTGCATATATACCCGGAGTTCTCAAAGCAGGAAGAGAGAGAGGCCTTCTTGAACCCGCGTTATCAGCCGTGAGAACCGAGCGTCTCCTTGTGGGAAAACGTAAGACGCAGGGATCAGCGGCTGGAGCCATTAAAGTTATTTGCGGTGAACCAACAAAATAGATAAGTAATCTCCGGACCTGAAAGGGCTGGGGAGGGAAGATCGAGATGGTAGGGTGGTAGCCTACAATTTCAGCGTCATTCCTTGGTGTGAATTTTGCAGTGACCAGGCGGCAAGTGCAAAAAGGGTAAAGTCGAAGGGGTGGTGGAGTAACGGTTCACTTTTTCTCCAGAAATAATATCTTAATAAGTGTGAAAATAATATTCTAGAGGATCCCTCTAGAGTATACATAATTGGAATTTGTACTCAGTGTGGTAATAAAGTGTAAGTGGAGTTGATGTGGTCTGTCTCTACTTAAGTCGCCAGATAGCCCCTTAATTAAAAAAAAAAATCTGTCTCTACTTACACCGATTATGTTGAGGTAGTTGCTTTATATTGTATTGCTTTAATATATGTAATTTCCTTTATCTACAGACCATATACCACAGTTAAGACCCCCATGAAATTAATTTTACTAGAAACTTTAGGCCATAATCTCAATTTTTTAATATTAAACCTTGTATTTTCTATTTTTGTTTCATTTTTTTATCCTCCAAATTTAAATTAAGAGGTTAACTTTTACTATGATTTGTCTAATTAATGCGATTTGTCTAAGATTTTTACATTTTCAAGGTTCATAACTCTGGTTTGCGTCAAAATGTACCTTAGGTTTTCTGTAGTATTTCTAAATACAATTACCTCTTAAATCCGAATATGGCATCCCTTTTTCTCTATCAGGTCCAGTTTTTGCGATACAGGGGGTGATAATAATTTTATAGTTTATAAATTTCCTTTATTATATCAAATTTCAATAGTTGTGGCACTACTGTATTCGCAATAAATTTTGTGTACATTTTAATTAATTATTTTAATAAGTTTATATTTTTGCAGGTTAGAAATTGCTTAACATAATAATAATAATAATAGTAGTTAAGTTAAAACTGAACAGAAAATGTCAGAATAGCTCCGACAGATTTTTCTATGTTTGCGGCAAAGTGACTTTTTCCGAGCAGCAATGTACAATCTCTCCTGTAATTAATTTTTGTATCATGCATGTTTTGGAGTGAGGCTAGGAGATCAAGATAAAAGTTTTGCACCACATATCTGCTGCAAGGGATGTTACATAAGTTTAAGACGTTGGAGTTAGGGCGAACAGAAATCTCTCTCTTTTGGTGTTCCCATAGTGTGGAGAGAAGGCAAGGACTGCACTACAGACTACAATTTTTGCATGACAAATCTTAAACTTGAGCATTGTATCAAGTATTTAAGCTTTCTTTATTCCTTCTGCCATCAAACCCGTACCCCATGGTCCAGAAATTCCTATACCTTCTCCCCCTGAACATATAGAGGTTCATGAAGAGATTAATATAAAAGTTGATCAAGATTATGACACATCTGAGTCTTATCAGGTTTCCACACATGATATGGTCGCAAGACCATTCACTCAAGTTCAATTAAATGACCTGACCAGCGATCTGAGTCTTTCAAAGGATAATGCACAACTTCTTGGCTCTCGACTTTTGGAAAGTAATCTTCTCGCAAAAAAAACAACATTTTTAGTACAGAATTAGACAACAAGAGGTTTGAAGATTTTTTTACAGCATTCTTCCAGGTCTTTATGATACTGCGCAAATATTAAAGGACTTGTTGAGGCCCTGGGGATTGCCTGCAACCCTTAAAATGGAGACTTTTCATAGATTCGTCCAGTAGAACTTTAAAAGCTGTGTTACTGAATATTGGTAACAAGAGAGCTTCCGTTTCTGTATGCCATTCAATCCAACTTACTGAAAGTTATGAAAATATAAAAAAACTTGCTGGATGCAATAAATTACTCTACCCACAATGGGAGGATATCTGGTTACTTAAAGTTAAGATAATTTTATACTTGGTGTAGGGGAATCATCACTTCCCCCCCCCCCCCCGTCTCATCCCGTTCACTCTTGGTGCAGTCCCAAGGCGGTTACCGCAAAGACATCTGGCCCAGGCATCGGCGAGTCAAAAGCGTAACCGCAGCGTGGCACAATTCGGTGCCATGAAAGACCCTAAAGGTCAAAATGTAAGATCTCCCCCAGGAGAGTGAGATCCAGTTTCACGTCAAATAAAAAATTGGAGACGTGTTTCTCTCAATCTTGAAGGCTAACGAGGAGCAGATGTTTGACTTCGTGGGAAAAACCGTTAGCCAAAAAAACTCTCCTGGGGCCGTCCTCAAGCCGCTCTCCCCCTCCCTTACCACTTTCCCAGTGGGGTGACGAGGTATAAATGATGAACTCTGAGGAAAATCTAGGTAGTATACTTCAGTCTCTAGGTGACGAAGTCTTCGGATCAAACCGAACTACCGAGACTGGAGAGGTAGTGTACTTGGCTCGCCAGACCAAGAAGTACCCTGCAAGAGAGGCAGGGCTACCTACCTTAAGGGGCTAAGAAGAAGCTCATCATCGAGCTAGTCCCGGGTTATCAAACCAAACGATAAGTTAACTTTGTTAAGTTCAACTTACTCTCACCAGAGAGACTCTTCATATCCTGGTGCACCTTAAACGCCAGAGGTATTCCTCGTCCTTGAGGAATTAAGAAAATAAGAAGGAAAAGGCTCCCCCCTCGAGCCCGGTACTCGGTGGCCACACCGATCTCCTAAGTTAACTTGGTAAGGAACCAAGTTCTACTTATTCTCGTCAGAGAAATCCCCCTCCGTTATACTAGCCCTTGAAGAAGACTAGAACTAAGAAGAAGCTCATCCTCGAGCTAGTTCCTTGGTTACCAAACCGAACTTTGAGTAACTTATTCTTGTCAGAGAACCCCCCCCCCTCCTCCTCGATCGTCGCCCTTGACGAAAACACTCCCCAAGTTCAGTCCTCGTCCATGAGGAAATAAGTAACGAAGGAGAAAAGCTCCTCCTCGAGCTCGTTACTCGGTGGTCACACCGCACTCCAAGTTAACTTGATTTAAGAACCAAGTTCGACTCACTCTCGCCAGAGAGACCACAACTGCCTATGTGTTGCATAAATCACCGTATTTGTTCTCGTCCTTGAAGAACCCCTCCCCCCCGGAAAAACGTGTGGACCCCCCAGCTGCCACCCGCGTCAAAACAACCGTGTGATTTCGCCCAGCTACATCTGGCAAGATGGCACGCGTCGTGAGTCAATAACATTTCTGAGGCCCTTTAAAATCCAGATGAGTCCGTAAGCCTAATTCTTATATTATTGTTGTGTGTAGAGAAATCAACCAATTTTTCTGGGTAAACTAATTGAATTAATTCTTGTTTATGATACTATTCAGAGTATTGCTGTAGTAAAGGCTTAGATATTGTGTATTCAATGGTTAAAGTTAAAATATAAGTTTATTTTGGGATTATTTTGCGTTCCTTTCTATATCCTTACCTGTTTCCAACGGATCTATTCTTTAAGATATCCATATTATAACTCTAAGTACTCTTAGAATAGAACAAAAAGGGGGGGCATTCTACGACATAAATAAAAGTGGTGTCAGGTGTGGGGTTGTTATTAGAAAGAACACACCAGTGTCTAATTAAGAAAGAGCCAACACGAAAAGGAATATCATATCGGGAATAAGAGAATAATTGACGAGACGAAAATTGGTAGAGTTAGGGGTGGTGACAATCTAAAGGTAATTGGTAGGTGAAGTGGTAAATTTGTTGTCAGGAGTGGTATTTCAATCAACATATTGTGTTGCAAATCAGTGTTGTTTTTTTTATATCCTTACGTGTTTCCGGACGGCTCTGTTCGTTACGATATTCAGATATCAAAATATATTAGACACTCTTAGCACTCTTAGAATAGAAAAAAAAGGGAAGGAATTCTACGACACTTGGCATTTCTTAGCTCTTTGATATAAACATTTTCATTTTATATTGTTAACACTTGTATACACCTTTTGGTCAACTTACATTTTACAAGAATGCAAATCTGGAAATCATGAGTCATTTGAGTTATATTTTTTGTTGAAGTGTGTCCCTTTAGGTTAATGCATCCTTTTGGTTAATGGGGAACTTATCCTAATTAAAAAGGTATACAACATAACTCAATAAACTCAAAATAAGATGAACATGTATCCAATTAGTTACAATACAATGATTTAATGCATCGGCATACAGGATTCTTCAGTACACATTATTATTCTTATTGTTTTAAGAAATATAACTTTGAATTTGTTTTTAGAAATATTACACTTTAAATTTACATACCCTGCTAAATCTCTTTTTAGGTAGTGTCTCTTATACATGGGATGTAAACAGGCTACACGAAGCATCCCTATTTCCTATGTTTATGTGACAGTCGTGCAGATAGTATGTACTATGAGAAGAAGGATTGGCATCCACCAGAAGCATTTAGAATTATATCAAACAATGTGATAGCTCAACCTTTAGTGCCTCCTCACAAAATACTGCTTCCTCCAGTGCATATAAAGCTTGGCATAATGAAAAATTATGTCAAAACCCTTAATATAAGAAACCAAGCTTTTAAATTTCTTCTTCAAAAATTCCACAAACCAGTGACGCTAAGCTACATGCGGAAATTTTTTATGGACTTCAGATCCAGAACTTGCTGAGAGATCAGCAGTTTGAGGCATCAATGACGGACATAGAAAAAGGTTCCTGAAAAGCTTTCAAAGCTCTAGTTAACAATTTTCTAGGCAATAAAAGAAGCTCAAAATATGTTCCCCTGGTCAATCAGCTCCTAACAAGTCTCAAACATTTGGGAGCTCGAATGTCTATAAAGATACCCTTTTTACAGTTCCATATGGATTATTTTCCCGACAACTATGGGGATTACAATGAAGAACAGGGGCAAAGATTCCACCCATACATAAAAACAATGGAATCCTGGTACCAAGCTAAATGGGACGTAGCATGTTTTCTGGCTACTCTTGGTGTTTAAGCGTGATGCATCAGATGAGAGGCGCAAACGAAAATCGTCAAGGGCGTCTTTTCTTGGAAATTTGAATTATTTTCTTTATTATGTTGCCCTCCTATTTTTTTGTTTTATTAAAAGGATTACAGTTTACATAAGTTTATTCCTGTTTCTATGAAATAGCAATAATAATGAATTATTAGATAGACAAAGGTTTTTGAAATTTAATTTTCAGGAAAAAGGAGCTAATCGAAATGAAAGGGGCGTATGCTGTACTGCAAAAATCAGGCCTGATTGAATAAAAGTACATACATTTTTGAGCTCAGGAGGTTTGATTCATTAAGAAACCACAAAAAAATCTTAAGGAACATAAAACATTTTTCAAACGTAGGCCTGTTTAATTATCTTGTTTTGGAATAGAAGAAGGATTGGTCAAAACATGTCCAAATGGATCGAAAACACGCCAGAATTAAATGGGATTAGATCACAGTAATGAGATACATATGTAGATGATTTAGGGCGGGAGCAAAGTAATTTGTTGATAAGGGAATGATGGAAATTAATGCGATTGGTTTAAAGAAGGATGGTAACGATGAGTTGTTTGAGATGCGTCTATAGTTACTTAATATCATCATAGATGGTTTGCAGAAAGAATTATTTATTCTTTATTTATTAAGCTAAAACCAACAACAGCCACTCTTCTAAAAAAATAATTAGAAGGTGCTCCGTAAACAAAGTAGTGATGCTAGATAATAGAGTAAATGTAGGAAAGATAAAAAAACATGAGTAGATGAGTAGAAAACTGATGCGATAAAGAAGGGAAGGTAAATAATTATTCTTAACTTGTTTGCTTCCCTCTAGTAGCGAGGAAAACACCTCTTACTGGGGTTTGGTCAAGATAAAGAGAAGTAGAAAAACGAGCGAAGAAGAAGTTGAGTTTTTCATTTTTTCCTATCTAATTTTCCTTTTCGCTCATTAACTGAGCCACTATGAAGTTAAGGAAGGTTGCTCACTTGATGAGCGTCGTGGTTGTGATAGCAAAGAGCGCTTAAGCACACAGGTCCGAATCAAAATCCTTCATTTACTTTAATATAGCGGTTAAAATAGTTTGCCCTATTTCTCCGTTTCTAAAAATCCTATTTTCTTTCTTAAAATTTCTATGGTTCAGGTAATCTACTACACAGACTTTGCTGGTTTGCGATACTAGTCTTTCTTTCCTTGGGCTAATAAATACAAATATATATATATATATATATTTATATATATATATATATATATATATATATATATATATATATATATATATATATATATATACATATATATATATATATATATATATATATATATATATTCTTTTTGGGGTAATTTAAAATTAGGAGAACCCTTAGCTAGGAAGTTATTCAGAACATTATTATACAATAATAGTTATAAAATTAAGTTAAAACATAAGAAATATTGGTAAATTCTGATTTTAGAAAACATTTTATTACTTATACATATATCTTATGATGTACCTACGCCTCTTTCGCTACGTTCAAGTACGTTCACTTCGCAAGAGTAATACGTTGATTACGAGGTATAAGAGCGCGATTTAATACAGAGGCCGTTAGCGTTTAATGAGTTTACCAAGTTGCAGTTCAAAGGTATTGTCACACATGTAATATCTGATAGTTTACATTTTTTTTCTGACGAGGGCTATGACGTAATATCATAGGACCTTCGTTACATTAATTGAGGCTGACACGTCATCCTAAAACTTCTAGAATTTTGGTTCGCTTTGATTGACCAGTTCCCTCCTAGTTATTTAATTGAATATTTAAATTGGATTAAGAATTATTGCGATTTTGTTATGAAAGAAAGTTATTTTATATTTAGGGTCGAGAATTTTTATTATATGTTGATATAGCATTGGAGTTTAAAACGATCCATATTTATTATTGTTCCGTGGAATTTGATGTCGATGCCTTCATTCTTCATAGAAGACAGAGCATTTTTTCGTGCTTGGAGAAGAAAGTTGTGCTCAGTTTTCGAATTAATTTGATTTAGAGTAAACTAGTTCATACTTTAAAATAATTAGTCAAACTTTCACTTTCTAATACTATTAATGTGATATAAATATAGATATCATTTTTGGGTTTGCGGTACATCTGTAAGTATTTATTTATTGGTTTGAGGGAAAGATATACGACTATTTAGAATTAATAGGTAATCGTAGCTGCCCGTGAGATTAAGGTTAACAATTAAGTTTCATTATTTTGGGAAATACTATTTCGTTCTTCTATTCTTGGCTATAAGCATTTTGGTTTAAAGAATCTGGGCATGTCACCTGACCCCAGTTTGTGACAGGTATATTTGAAGAGTGAAAACCAAAATATAATTTTAATAAGTCACTAGTTAACATATATATACATACGAGAAATATGGGTAATATAAATAATGACAGTTCTGACAGAATATAGATTAATTGGCAATCGGGTAACGTTAATTATTCGTTAATCAGCTTTTAAATGGGATACTAATAATCAGTTATACAGAAGCAATATTTATATGTCAATAAATGGGTCAATTAACATGAGATACAAGCAAGGTTCGTTTTACCTTAATGGAGTCACCTCGAGGAAGGGGATTTCTTTAGTGAGTTGGCGCAGGAAAATGGAGACGGACAAATGGACGTGACTCTTGGCCGAATATCCTGACGGTGACGAGGATGAAGGGGAAGGGGGGGGGGGCGGAAAGAAGACGAGTTTATGATCCTCCTTGAAGACGGACGATGGACCGTCTGCTCCAGAAAAGTGCAACCTCCAAAACTCGAGACTCTGACGCGGCTCGGTGTGAAATCTCACACGGAAAACTGGAAATCCTTGAGGGAAGAGGTGGGGGGCGAGAGGAATCGCGGCCAATCCTTAGGGGACGAAAACGATTCGAGGCTTGCCCTGAACAGAGTAAGCCTTCACAAAAGACATGGTTCTGCCTGCCTGGTGAGATCCACCCTTGATGGTATAACCTTGGAGAAACATACACACCATCTGAACCGAAGACGACGGGCTCTCAAACTCAATCCTCCGATTTCGAAAGCCCAGGGTATTTATATGACGGCTATTTTTTTGGTTTCTCATCGTTGGCAGACTCAGACGACTGGCTGACCACTTGCGGCGGCCAGATGGATTACCGTTATTCGCCTTACTCAAGTCTTAATGATCTTTACGATGTGGGCGGTAAACTTTCGGCTAGCAGTTTATCGACTACGGAGATTAGCGCTTCCTCGACAAGGTAAATCTTTAAACACGCCCAACTTAATTAACTGCAGCTGTTAGGCGGCTGACAGATATTCAAATTCTTTCTTTTTTTATCTTTGGATTAAGAAATTACTCCAAGTGGAGTTATACTTAGGAGATCGAGAGAGGGAAGCAATTCATGAAGCAAATGAAGGGGGTATTCTTCTTAGCGTCCCTTTCCCTTACAGAGAGCCAACGCTAAATAATGAAATTATTTCCAGATTCCATTGTACATTTCTTCAGTCATTCTTTATTCTACTACGTCCATTATTTTAACTTCTGCTAAGCAGCAACAACCCCATAGCATGAGTGAACAAACATCTAGTTTGACTATAGAGCTTGAATTCTTTAGCCCGTAAGCTTCACACATTTCTTTCCATACCCTGCTTATTGAATTTCGAAGAAAAGTTCTATTTTCGTTTCATCTGCACAATTGATTTTCCGGGAAAGTTACATGTTTATTTAAAGGTGCATTTCAAACTCAAAGCGAGCTCTACAGTAGGCCATTTATTTAGGTGCGAAAAGAAAGAATTCCTGACGACCCAACATTCTACTTGCATTTTTGCAAACTTAAGACTTTCCTTTTCTTAGATGATCTTGCATCTCTCTAATATTAATCTGTCGGTAATGACATACAATTCTAGTAATTTTTTAATATGCATTTTTCGTTGACGTCAGAGGGCGATCTGAAATTACCAGATGATGAATTGAATTACAAGACGTAATGAATTTAGAAGTACTTTAAGCTGTACAAAGATCATTGTGTAGCGTAGGCGACTCTTATGGAGCTATAGAATGCGTTCACGAATCTCCTGACTCATTTATTTGTTGTTCTTCATAATGAAGATGTTGACGGTACGAATATCTTATAAGCAATGACGTAGTAGCCTTATACTATGATGAAACAAACCTTGCATTTAGTTTAGAAAATTCTAGATAATCGTGGACAAATTAAGATTAGTTTTTAATGAACCATTTTGCATATGTAACTTAATTATATTCATTTATATAAATGTGTTTTTGGTTTTGCTATTTCAATATTGTCCTTATATAGTTTTATTTCTTAACCAACTTTGCTTTTCTAACCCAATCAAGATTCTGGGGCGATTTTTAAACTGGCAGTTGATAAACATTATCCACAGATTGCGAACAGTTATTTGTGCTTAATGAATAAAATATGAGCAATATGCGTCAATATATTAGCCGTAATTTATGTTTAGCATGTAAAATAGAACTGAAGTGGTCTTGAAGAGCAAATTAATTAAATTGGCTTGGATTATAATTTTCTTTATATATTTCATTTGTAATTACATAATAAAACAAAATTAAACGTTTGATTAGCTATATTAATTTTCTTATATTAAAAAATCTAACACTCTCAAAACTTTAGCCCATGACTGTATATACTCAAAATTAAGAGAGCAATCTCAGATTTTATATATCAAAGCATATATCAGATATTATGGAAATATACAGTCTTTATGTAATTTCAATATATTATAATTTAGATATAACATACATATTACCTCAGTTATTTGTTTACTGTTGGTTTTGCTCAGCTGTGTTAAAATGGGATGAGTTTGCACATATTTCTTTAGTCCCTACAATTATATTTTTGATATTTATGACTAAAATAAAAAAGATAAAAGGATCATGAAAATTTAACTTTGTTGTTAATTTCTTTTCTACTGTTTTACATTTATTGGAGGAAATATATTGTTTTAAATTTTAAATAAAAATGCTTTCAGCTTAGCAATAGATAAAATAAATCATACTTTATCTCATGGAGCCAAATCACTTAACGATCTGCTTTGTTAAACACTTGTTCCAGCAATTTTTAATATGTTGTGTGAATAGAAGGTTAGATAACCCTTACAACATATTTGCCTCGAGTGTGAAATTTTTTTGTCTCTCATTCAGATTCTTCGTTTGAATACTTTATGTACAGTTACGGGAAATCTCATTTTTTCCCTTAGAATTTTTTTCTTTGCTATTCATTTATGAGGCCCTTTCGAATAATAATATTTGCTGATATTGCAGCGGGCAACTTTATACAGGACATTCGTATATTTTTTCTAATTATTTATTACTAAAACTCGATTGTAGAATAAATCGTTACAGAATAAATTTCTTTAAGACCAGATCCTCATTTGAGGAAACGCAAATTCAGAATGATGGATGTCTCCGCTTTCCAGTGAACGCAAAACTTTTCCCTCTTAGAATCATTACTATTATATTTACTTTTTTATATTATAAAGTTGATTTATATACACATTCACCCTAATCTTCTATTAAAACATTAATAAAAAATTCGAAGTCACTTTTCTCCACCGAAACAATAGCAATGTTATGTTGTCACTTACTAACGCGGCCAAAATGCACTGTCCTAGTACGTATATACTTTTATTATATTTATTTGAGCCGAATTTAGACTTTAAGATTTTAATATTTTCACTAATGCCGTTTATAGATAGGACAAACACCTGAGTTTGAGCACACTTTTGACACGAAAGAAGCACCTGTCAAAACACCGTGCTTCATAAAACAGTTAATAAAGGCTGTTTCGTATATTTAAAATGCTTTAATAATATCCATTGATAAAATATGCATGTAAACGCATTAACATTTTGCCTGGAAGAAAATTGTATCCATTCGTTTCTTAAAACTGATTCAGCTTTGCGCGTATCTTAAAACTTATTAATTTACCTAACTGTACATGCATAAACGTGCGCTTCCTTCTGGAGGTTTTAGGCCAGAGCAAATGGGAAGTACATATGATACGAAGGGCAGGCAATAAGTTTTGCGAATCGGTAGGGCAAAACAGAGGGAGGGGGATGGCTTTTTGTGGGAGTGTTAGGACCAGTTATGACAAGTCAGGGTCGACGGGTCAAGGTCGAAGAAATCGACCGAGAACTTGGAATATCACATGGAAGTGTTATCAACATCATCCACGACAATTTGGCCATGCTACGGTCTCTGCCCTTGGGTCCCTAGAAACCTCACCCCCATGATCGACTTCAAAGTCGTCAAAGTCCACAAGGCCAGAGTTGCACAAGCTGCCCTGCGCGAGTGAAAATTCAATTAGCTCAACCATCCCCCTTACAGTCCAGATATGGCCCCTAGCGACTACTTTTTATCTCGCCAGCTCAAGGCTGCACTGCTTGGACGCCGGTTTGGGAACGATGAAGATGTCTAGCTCGCCGTCCAGGAGTGGATTAAACAGCAGTCGGGAATTCGAAGTCTCAGGGACAAGTGGCGCAAGTGCATTGAAGTCGAGGGTAGTTATATTGAAAAATAATAAAATGCTTTTTCTCATATCTCGTTTTCTTATATCCGAATTGCAAATCTTATTGACCGTCCCTTGTATGTTCGTCTGGCATTTAGAGAATAATGGCAGGTGTTCAAAACGAAGCCATTAGGAGATTTTTATGATTTTTTTTATAAAAAATATCACTAAATATTTTAACAACTTCCCAAACCAAACAAATTATGTTATAAAGGTTGGCATAAGTAATTTTCACATTTGAGCTCATCTTTATATACAAGTGATATTAACAACAATAAAAATGGGGAAAGTAATTCTTCTTAATACAATGGAATCGATTAGCAAATACAATTTACTTATTTTATTTATTAACTTATAACCTTTTCGATTCGTCCTCTGTATAATTTAGTTAAATTTTTCTATTTTTCTTATTTCTAATATAATTAATCCTACATAAACATCTATTAATGTAATAATCATATTTCTCAACGATAACAGTTTTTAATTGCCATGGGCTAAAAACTGCCCTAGAGTCTTTTAAAGAATGCAAAGAAGCAGCGTCTCTTCTGCAAGAGGGTTTTGGAAGAAACGATCGTAAACGATCGTAAAGTAAGGAAAGTGAAAAACTGTCAAGAGCAAATACGAATGTACAACAGTTGAAATGTTAGGTAGTAGGTGGGCGCAACACATTCGTGCTTTTACCCCTCTTTTTATTAAATAAGTTCCCTTTTCACCAAACAGAAGTGAATGGAGAATTTTGGGGGGGAATGCCAAATAATTGTTGAGATGTGCAGACACTCAAATTTTTACCCATAAGTCTTCAATTAGAAGCATGAAACAAAACCCATTTTTACAGATATTTTGGTTTCCGTATTAACTTTGGGTCAACTTTTCGCATAAATTTTCCTTTACATTCCTGAAAAATAGCCTCAGGACAAGATAAATTTAATATATACTCTCAAAAGCTCCACCAATTTTTTATTCTTTATTTTTATTTTTTGAGACTGATAATGAAGATCTGCTGCAGAGAGTGTGAAAAATAATCTAATGTCCTTATCGCTCTTGTGTTTGTTCTTTTCGATTAAAAAGAGTGTAACCTTGAATTTAAAGCTTTAAACAAGAAAATTTTCGAAAATAGACTGATAAAACACGTTAAATGATGGCGTCGAAAAAAAGAAGGGAATTATGCTTACTTATTGGAGGCAGAATTTATTTCACATAAATTGATAAAAATCTACTTACGATAGCATAAACATGTAACTTTAAGCACAGGGCACACAATAAAGGCAAGTTTATCTTTACAGGTCGCAATGTTTATAACAATTGAGAAACTTCTTAATCGTGCGGAAGATTCTTCCATCAAAATCAAAATACATTACTTAATTATAACATTACTATTAATATTGTTAGGATGTTAATAATTGGTAGCATCATTCAGTAATATTTTCCAAGTATTTTAGATTTTCTTCACATCAGCAAACTAGTACTGTTCCATTTAATTCTGATTTCTCAGCTGCTCCTTACTATTTCTACACACAAAGTACGAAGTAAATCCTATCGCAGACTCATTCATACCATTGTTTCTCTTTCTGCCTTGAACCTATTTCCCAAAGAGTAAATATGGTAAATATGGAATACACAGTCACCCACTTCAGTGGAATTTAATGACTCCATTTTTAGCTCCAGTCCGAAGGAGCTAAGCAGTGCATACAAATAATGAAGATTAGAGCGCTTAACACCCTCTGGCAATCGCATTTGGATTTCAACCGTAAGTTGATTATTTCGAAATGGAAGCCCCGCCCCCATACCCACTTTTAATAGTGGGGGATTTCACCTGCCAGTCACCTGCTATTTGTAATCAACTAGTAGTATATATAATTCGAAAGCCAAGCACTAGCTTCAAATTTGAAGGCGATTTCTAGACGTGCTTCTTGACTTCAGACATAATAGTAACTGCCCCAAATGTTAATTAAATTAATCATATTTCCCTCAATATTGATTAATATAAGAGGTCCATACCATATTTTAATTAAGGAAAAAATTGCTTCAAATTTTAGGCGAAAAGTTGATGCAAAGTTATTACGGATACCAAAATATCTGTAAAAATGAGTTTTGTTTCACGATTCTTATTGAAGACTTAGGGTTAAAAATTGAATGTCTGCACATCTCAACTTTTTTCTGGGCATTTGATAGAATATAATGCGATTCCAATTGATAATGTGACTGTATTCCATATTTAGCCAAAATGTTAATACTTTAGGTTTTTAAAGAATTTAAGCTATTTTCCACTTTTAATTACACATTGCTGGATTTGATTATAGAAAACATGAGTAACCTGCCTTTTTTAAAGTTTTAACCACTCTTTTCCTACCCTGAACTAAACTAACCGAGCCGATCCTTAATTAGGTTGGTTTGGTTAAATTAAGTAAGGTTAAGTTATAATTCGGTCGAAAATCCTTGGGATGCCTTATCCAGGCAAGATCACTTTTAACTCTATTCTCATCTCTTTCACGCACTTTATAACGTTGTTTAAACATTCCATTTATTATTTTTACCACACCGGTATCTCAAATTATGTTTATTTTCTTATAGTGAATTCGATGGTAGCATTCATCTTAAAACACTGTTTATATGGCATTAAATCAAACAGAAGTTCACAGCTATTACGTCCTTTATTTCTTTGTCAAACTTCGCAAATATATTTAAATACTTTATATGCAAAAAGGCGTAAGCATCGATGTAGTATATTTACTCCTTCACCTTAAAATAGGCTATTATAATTACAGTATCCACAAACATTTTTACGAATAAACATAAAATGTATGGGAATGAGCTACTTGCTGAATACTTGATGTGTCCATTATGTCTGAGCAATAAGAACAACAAAGTATTTAGACACATATATGTGTATAAAGTAAGAAAGTGCTCTAATATTTAAGTATTCTTTAATAAATATATCAAAATGTTTCCACTTCCGTCTCTGGCAACAACATCGGAGAAAATATCTTTTCCAGTTTTCAGACCCTTTCATTTAGTTGGTGCCGATTCGAGTTATGAGTTGTCAGTATCCCTTTGGCTCTTGTAGAGAGAGAATGGGTGCTGCGGTTCCTCCGTAGTTTCCGAGACTTCTGTTTTTATCCTTCGATAATTTTGCGGTTACAGTGAGAACTCAATTCAAATAAGTGAGGCAAACAATCTTTTGCATTAAAATTGTTATGCAAGGCCAGACGAAATTCATTTAATTTCTTAATTTTTATATTAATATATTTTGGTCATTTTACTTGGCGTCTGATAAATAGAGGGTTGTGACCAAATTTATTTAACTGGTTTGTGAATTATTTATAAAAGAACAAATATGTTATACAAACTTTTGAAGTGAGGGAAATATAAGGCCACTTATGCTTATTATTTAAAGTTCTCAGGTTATCATGAAATATAAAATGGATTGGACGAGAAAAATTTATTTTAAGATTTGCTTGCTTTATTTCATTGTTATCATCAAGGATGTAAGCAGCGATCCCAACTTGGATATAGAGAATACCCATAAATCCCCCTTTAAGAAGAAAAGGGTTGAAATTTTGCTTGACAAATGGGATGATGAGAATGCAAAGTTGGTTAAAAACAATCATATCAAAACAGAGAGTGAGATTGCAGCAGTTTTCTTCGGGGTTGCTTACGGAGCCCCTACTCCTGATCCTCTTAAAAGTACAACAATTTCCAACCACTTAAACTCCGCCGATGTGACAAAAACCCTCGAAGAAGGATTTTCAGTGATGCAAAAAAGCAAGTTTCTTGAAAACTCTTCAACCAACGTTAATTTAGACGTCAAATCCGACAAGCCCCCAAAATCAGATCTTAGAGAAACAAGTGGAAAAAGAGTTTCCAATCCCCCCAAATTTGATGAAGTTTTAAAAAAAGATGAGCAGTCCACAACTTCTTACGATGAACCTTATTTAAACAAGTCGCTGGAAGATACGCACCAAGATAGAGAAGGTCTTCATATGTGGGTGAGAATTTCCAATCAATTGGGAATTGTTTGGTCTCTACATCTCCATGTATTTGAGTTTCTTTTCTGTTTTGTAGCAGCTGTTGCATCTGTGTGTGTCTTATCACTAGGGTGCTCCCAAACTAAAAGTCTCAGCAAGTTGATATCGCTGTTATTTACTTTAATAATGATAGTGGCGTGTATTAGAGCCACACAGTTATTTATAGATCCTTATGGTGTATACAATTATCTTCCGAAAGTAATATCAAATATAATGCAACATATTCTCCCGCCTTCCATCGTAACCATTCTCTCCCTTTTCTTATTCCTTTTGACAAATAATACTTGCGTAAAATTAATTCTTTTGCCCAAAGGAGCTTTATTTGGTATTAGTTTTTGTTTTACGGTAAACGTAGTAATAATGGATACCATCGCTCATTTTATGGAAATCTCGGAGGTTTTAACTATAATCGACTCTGTGGTAATAGGATTGGTAGCAAGTTGGGGCGTAGTTTTATGCCTTGGATTTGTGGTGGTAATTTTAAAAATTGAAAAAATGACTTCGAAACAAAATCACAAGAATAAACGGATTAACGATACCTGCTCAGCAAATTCTTATCCGCATTACATAAAAACAGCCTCTAGATTTGGAGCAGCTGCGGGATTTGCCCAGCTTCTTATATCTGGATTGATTGTCTACACTTTAGCTGGACCAAAAGATCCTCCTGGAACATCTTATCTCCTTACGTGGGCTTGGTGGCTGCATCACACTTTAGCTCGACTTCTTGAAGTCATATTATGTCTTTGCGTGACCATCGGGGCAGCTTTCATGGCATTCCACAACCGCAGTTTTACAAAGAGTCCATTTATCTTCCCGCTATTGAGAATATGCTGTAAAACTAAAGCCTCAGGGGTACATCCAAGCAAAGTTCCGGCGAGACAACCGTTGGATATCTTTACAATACCAAAGCCCGATAATGAATCGGTGGATTATGTCACCTCTGACTTTCAATTGGTCTGGACACAAAATAGAGCACAGTCATCTCAAAGTTTTGCAGCGAATTTTAACAGTAACAGAAAACCTTTAAACCATGGCAGTCTTAAAAGAACTAATTCTTATGATAAGTCTTTTAGTGCTACTCTTCCATATAAAACGAAAATCCACACGCAGGCAGAGTTTTGCAAACCAATTAACGAAGAAACCATTCAAGTAAAGAGAAAACCGTTTAAGGAAACGCAGAATGTTGTTGTCACTAACTATAACTACCTAAATGATGTTCAACAGATTTCTCTTCCAAGCAAGACAAAATCGTCAGACATGTCACTCACTGCTATAGACCAGCCACCTAAACACTGCCAGACATTCCATTCTGAGGCACCCGATCTAGCAAACTCTTTATATTGGTCCCCATGCTCAGTAACATCAATTTCAGATTGTCAACCCTCCTTTAATCTTGCCTCAAGGACTTCTCACTCCTTTGATCAGATCTCAGAATCAAACACAGTGTCGCCGTCTGAATTTCGTATTGATTACCTGACCGATATTTCTTCTTCTGTTGACGGAGCATCAATAGGATCGGAGATAAATTCTCCCCTTGGGTTAGTCGGAGTTGGAAGGTGGCACCCAGCCCATACGCTGCCTTTCAGAACGTTTAGGACTGATCATTTACAGGATAGTAAATCGATTGCAAAAGATATAATGTCAAGGTCGGAAACCAATACGCCATTATTGGAGCCAGAATTAAATTATCCTTCTGGGTGAATAATTTTTAATGGGCCAATAGAATTCTAAACATTTATTATGATATATATGAATATATAAACATTACAGTAGCCCATTATAGTGTTAATCATAAATGGCGTAGTTGTTGATTTCTCGAAAAATCATTTAAAACATCCAGAGAAGTGGCAACGAATGGTGCTGACTATGAAAGTATAAATAATGAAAGACGATCGTGTTACTTGTGTTGTTGAACTAAAACGAATGACACAAAAGTTATTAACTTGATTACATTAGTCATATTTCCTATGAACTTTTACCAAAGATTATTAAAATACAACTTCGGTAGGCATGTAAAGGAATAAGAGTAAAAACTCAAATCTCAATTATAAACTTAACGTTTTTTTATATATTCGTAAATATATTAAATATTAATTTAGAATTTAGTCAAATGAAAAAGCATGTTAATACACAATACACATTATTAATACGTGCATTATTTATCTATGCATAATAACTTTCTAGTATTGGTTTTAAGATATATATATATATATATATATATATATATATATATATATAATATGTCTATAATACTGGCATCGCATTTTTTTTTCAAGTATGTATCAGATTTAGAGAATAAAAACATTACATTTTTGACTCATAATATAAGCCTTTTTTTGATAACTGCTAAGAAATTTCTAGGCATCCTTTTTTCTACCGAAACCAAATAATTTTTCCAAAATTTAAGTAAACATTCCCATAGGGTTAGATATTATGCAATTAGAAGACTGGAGTGGCCAATTTACGATTGCAACCTCTCCTTCTTTTTTAATCAACATTTTATTACAGGAAAAACTTGACGTGTTATTAGTTTATTTATCCTTATCCAAAATAAAATTTTACCGATAAGGCAGTCTGCAGGTCCAATAATATAATGTTGAAACATTAAATATTAACTATGTTACCCTTATTTATTTTATATTTCATAAAGATCTTAGGCTAAAACCACCAGCAAAAGAGCTCCTAACTATCACACTAATTCCGCTTTGCTTCTTTGTAGGTAAAATAAAGTATGAAGCCATTCGCTCACATTTCTCTTCCTAACTGACCCTTGATGTTTGGAACAAAAATTAAAACTTAAACTCATGGTAAAAATAATCCTTTTTTACTCATCTATATACAATTTTTGATGTTTTATACCCTAAGTTAAACGTATTTCACTGCTTCCACTCGAAAGAAAAATCACTTTCTCAGCCTTCTCTCCACTAATTTGGTCTTTTTGGACCATTTTCTGCTAATCTAAACTCGTGGTCGCTTTCCACATATTACCGACCGGTATTTTAAGTTTTCCTTGTCTTTTATATATAATATTTCTTCCTTGCAAAAAATAAAGATGCTTTACCTTTGTAAAATGAAGGTCGAGCACTTGGGACAGATATTGATGAAGGCAGAAGTTGATTTTGAAGTTGTAGAATCATAGAGGATTTAAAATATCGTGATGGTGGTTAGGGAAAATGAATGTGAATTAAATATGGTAAATATTATTATACCTTTCCTCTTTGTGATATTAACCATAAAACTTTGGTGAAATCTTTTAGTATTTACTTTGCAGAAATGAAATAGTAATTTCTGTTTTAGATAAACTGATATTTGGAGAAATGTAAAAATTAAGGATAAAACATAACTTTCGCTTTTCTTTCAAAATAATTTACAATGAACTAATTGAGACAATTTTAATAAAACATTACGTATATTCTTTCTTTTTTTGAAATTTGAGAGATGCCAGTATTTATGTCCTGTATATATATATATATAAATATATATATATATATATATATATATATATATATATATATATATATATATATATATATATATATATATATATATATATATATTTTTTTTGAAGGTCCAAAGAAATGAAAACTAGTAACACAACTCGGAAAAACGCAAAGGAAATTATTATTACGTGAACCATTAAAGCTTAAGAGAGAAAATGGGAGATATAGTAACATTAAAAAGAGCGGAATACTATTTTAATTGGTTAAAATAGTATGCCCCAATTTTAGTTTTCATTTCTTTGGGCCTCTAAAATATATTTATTATATATTATGTGTCATGTCATTTTCAATTATTATTATTATTATATATATATATATATATATATATATATATATATATATATATATATATATATATATATATATATAATTTTGGAAGATTAAGATCAAGGATCAAGGTGAGTTTAAATGTAATACATTTATTTTCATGTTCTCAACGCTTTGGTAGTATACATTCTATATTTTCTGTTATTTTTTTAGCCCTAATTCTTTTATCGTGTTTATAACTATTCTGATCATGCTAATTGAGCGTTCTGTAAACTTTTCTAAGTAAATATAAATGGTAATGTGTCTTCTCCTGTTCGATTTATAGACAATATGACTTTAAAATTATGTAGAATGTATAATAAATTAAAAATAACTTCTGCTTCCTTTTCTTAAGTTCATTCAAAATTATTGAATACATTCATTTCATTTTAAGAGAAAACCTTTGCCCTATGTTGAAATGTCTTACGATTATGTTAGGGTATAGTGTTCAGTCCTTTCCCTAAGTGTCGCATTTATTGTTTGCTCGATAGGAAGGTGCAAATATTTATAATACTAGTCCACCTCTTTCGTATTAATTCCAGCACGTATTAGCCATGCGTGCCTATAGTTAACTTCTAAGACCGTATATCTCTGTATATGTATACGTAGTGTCTATAATGTATATACTGCAATCTTTCCTTAATAAAGAAAAAGAAAGCAACCTATATTTCTACATAAACATTTATCTATAATTATATCACTATGGCTAAGGTAGAATCTTATACGTTAGAATCTTATAGATTATCTGATCTGTTTGTTAAAAGAGGGTGAAGTATCGATTGAAAAGATTATTCGTTGATTGCTCAATTAGAAAATACCAAAACGTATTCATATGTAAATTCAGTGTATGTTACAATATCATCCAATCGTGTATTAATTTCTAATGTATAAAAAGCTGGTAACGTTATAATAGCCTAATTAATAGGCTGTTTAAGTATGAAATGTATTACATATTTATATATCTCATGGTATTGTATTCATGTGTGAATATAACCCATTTGAGAGTAGTAAGAGTAACAAATAGGGTTTCCCTTGAACTAATAGTATTTATCGCACGGAATAATTTCCATTCAATTTACTTTGATTCACCCAATTGTGCTTCCGCTGAGAGAGCTCTTACCGTAAACCTAAATTAATGAAAATATCTTCATAGAAAAATAGATCTTGTAACTGGAAATTCAATTTTTACCTTAAGAGGTGGATGCTTAAGAGGTGTGTATTAAACAATAGAGGCTATTCCATAGTCATTTTTTACTCAGATCTTATTTGTTCAGATTTTTTACGGCCAATTAAATTTAATGTAATATGAAAATGATTTAGAAAATACACCATTCTCCTGAGTATAAATTACTCCTCTTACTCACATATAAGTCAAGAAAGTCAGGATGGTTTGAAGTTAAATAGATTCATAAACATTTGACCTATGGTCAAGTAACTCTTCGGATAACATGTTTTCCTGATTGTAGACTGACTGTAATTGTTCGATTAAGAAAAATATAGATAATATATTTATAGATGTTCTATCTTTTGCATATAAAAAGGTTATTTATAAGTGTATTTTACTAATTAATAATGTATTATGCAAATTTATTGGACCTACAAAATGGAGTATTATAATGGTAGATTAAAAAAGGTCAAATATAGTCTTAACTAAAAAAGAGCCACGCGTGGACAAAAAATACTTTATACTTATGCATCTCTGAGACTCCCTAATGAATTTAATCTCCTGTTTCTTTTATTTACTCTGAGGATTTTTCTGTTTTATATTAGTGTAGAAAATGATGTGTGTATTCTATTTAGAGAGAAACATTCGTCCCTACGTATAGAGCTAGCAAAATATTTGAAATGATATGCAGTTGCTAGACAGAGTTAGGGTATTAAAATTAAGTTCACATCCAAATATTATGAAATATTTTGATTTAAAAAGGAATATATGCATTTCCCTTTTTAATATGAGCATTATATATATATATATAAAATATATATATATATATATATATATATATATATATATATATATATATATATATATATGTATGTCCATTTATTTGTCCTGTAGGAATATAAAATACACTTGCTCTAAATTTCGTCTAATTTCTTCTAAATTTTCTAATTATATATATTTACGA
Source organism: Ceratothoa steindachneri (assembly GCA_963969495.1). Classification (NCBI taxonomy): domain Eukaryota; kingdom Metazoa; phylum Arthropoda; class Malacostraca; order Isopoda; family Cymothoidae; genus Ceratothoa; species Ceratothoa steindachneri. The sequence continues at coordinate 11,249,628 of OZ018317.1, read as the reverse complement.
ATATAATTAGAAAAGTCTATTAGATATGTAACACTGCTTGAAAATTCTATGACACTGTGATAAATATTTTTGTATTATATTATAGAAAATAAACCTCAATAATATCAGTATTATTCATAATCCTCTATTCTAATTGGTTTTATCAAAGGCAATTCATCTCAGATTACACTTGAGATGTTTAATTTATTTATTATAGTCCTTTAGTAAATATAAAAATACGAAAGAAGATAATCCACTAGAAAATAATATAGGAGCAATTAAAGAATAAATATTCAAAGAGAAAGAAAAATACTGTAATATTTCATACAATTGTAAATCATGAGAAGATATATAAGCATCAAAAAAGAATTTTATATTTTTTTCTTCAAAAGATTTCTGATCTCACTTAAATGGTGCTAGGGAGCATATATTATAGACAGAATTAGCTATATTTTTCCAAGAAGATTCTTTTGAGGTGACGAGATGCAAACTCCTTTGCGCATCAACACGTCTTTCTCACTGAAATCAAGAAACCAAAGGTAAATTGATCGTAGAACCCCCCAAATATGAAATATAGCTTAATAATGATAGTTATAGTTTGTCAGGTAATGTCTGCCAAATAAAGAAAGAGAAAAAGGTTGAGGGGTGATGCCATCACCAGCAGACTATTAAGTGTATGGATAGCGCATATCATAACTACCTTCGTAAGGTCGGCTGCATTCACCAGAAGTGTTTCGTTCAAGAAGGTGGTTACCTTCAGTTTTCTACCAATTTTCCCATGAAGAGGTTCATGATGCTGAAGGAACATGTGTTCCATTCGAACAAATATCAAGAAATCGCTTGAAGCAGGCAGGGCTCTAGACTCCGAATAACATATAAATGAGGAGCCCTGGCGTTTCCGATACTTGGCTTAGCTAATTTTTGTTGTTGAATTTTGGGACTAACCCTCAACATACAATGACGCTCCAAGGTCGGCCATACTAATTTGACATGGTCTACCGCCAAAGTTGCGGGTGACCAGTCCGCTCCCAGAGCACCTCTTCCCGAGAAAAAAGGACCTTTATTTTTCTTCCTTTTTTTCTTCGGTGAGTAGGTAAGGGATGGAGTGAGCTTAAATCCATTATCGAAGGGCAACCTAAACTGGCCGGGCTGAGCTCTGGCTTATCCTTCTCCGAACTGGGGAAGCAGTTGGCTATCTTGTGGTCTCACGCGAGAGACAAAGACCCTCATCTCATTCTGGTCTTCAGAGACATCAGCACCCTCAGGGGTCGAGGAGCCCTTGTCGGGACTCCAAAATCCTAGCGCATAACAACGTGCTATTTTTCGTTGAGGCTGGTATACTGAACTCCATCGGAAATAGTTGCAGTAGAGGAATTCCGTTTCCAATAAGATCACTCGTCTAGGGTCTCAGAATTAGAGGGAAAGGGTCTAGTGAGCTTTACCTCCGCTTTCGCCCAGGCAGCGGTGAACTAGGTCTGGTAACCAAAATCGCCTACTCTCACTTATTCTGATTTATGACTTTACGTTCTACAAACCTTCAAATAATTCCTAAACTAACCTTGGGAGGACCTTGGCAATTATAGCATTCAAAAGTGAATGTAAAGCAACATAAAGGGTTAAAATTTCGTTAGAATCAGCTAAAGAGTTACAATGTTATTACCAAAACAAAAAGAAGACAAAATTGGTACCGACGGACCGATTCGAGCGCCTGACTAAAAAATGTAGTCCATAAACGAATCTAATAAAGGAGTTGAATGATAACCCCATTCATCCGTAAACATGTGAAAAGCGGCAAACCCCTCTCTGCTTGGAGAGTCTTGGAGCGGCCCCTGTGAAAGCATAAGGGAGAAGGAAGAGTCTGTCTTCTTTATAGAGTTTGAGCTGCGCTTGGACAGATCCAAAGATGGTACTCTGGAAACCCCTATACTGCACTCGTGTGAATAGAAGGGAGACCTTTTACCGATCAAAGAAGCGCCTCCATTTACATTTGTATTCATAACTCTATTTCACTCATTTAAAACCAAGATTACAGTAGAAAAAAGAAAAATGCTGCATGAAAGGTAGATATTATGACCTCCCAATGCCTCGGTAGGTTAAGGGAAAAGTCAGTAAAGAATCAGAAATTTTCTTAATCTGATAATTTTTAAATAATCTGCCTGCTGGAATGAGATAAAGTGGGAGTTGACAACCCGACCCACCGTAACAGCGACTTTGTCCTGGGGACTTTATCCATAAAGGATGATACCGGAGTAGCCACCTGATATTTGAACGGGAAGCCGTTAATTGATTAACGACACAACACGCCCATTACCTAATACCTTCTCTACCCAGCGACCTTTCGGCCCTCGAAGCAGTTAGGAATCTCGTAAAAAGTCCTACACTAGGCTGGGTTATGGTAGGAAGACAAGAATGCGCAGACCCACCCAAACATCTCTTGATAGTAAGAGAAAATTTGCAAGGGGTGGACAATGGTATGTATTAATGGGATGTAGAAATAGACGGGTCCCATATATAGCGAACTCTACAATCATTTTTTGAGAATGTAATAAAATGAGCGAATTAACTTGCATTGTAGCCTCGCTACCTCTCTTTTGTGAGGCTGGCTAACCTCATGAATATCACTATATCCACACGACAAGCTCATAGATCCATTAGTGAGGTGATGTAGTAACATTTTTATGCTACCTAATTAAATAGAAAGAAGTAAAATTCTTTATAAGATTTAAACTAGGTGAGACACAAAACCTCTTACTAATCTGCGAATTCTCTACTCTTTGGTTGGAACTCATACTATAAAACGTAATATGATCAAAGTTTATTCAATTTTATCATTTATAAGAAGAACTTTGTTTAAAGTGAGGACGAAAATCCAGGGGAACCAAAAAGAAGAAATAGAGCTGAGACTGAAATTTGACACGGAGAAATCCAGAAAGTACATTTGTGTTAATCCTTAAATTATAACTCAAAATAGTTAATACACATAAACTTGATGAAGTGTATTATACAATCTCCAAAGTAGAGCAAATAAAACCAAGATTAGAAGTTGTTTCGTTGATCTGTTTAAAATGAAATAGCTTTGAAGCATCTCCCATCAGCATTAAACTGCACAATAAAACGTAGGATGAGCATAACGATAAATTTAGGATGCCAATGAGTTTGTTCATAACTGCATCATTAATATATAAAACATTTTTTTTCAGGTAGAAGGAAATTGAATTGTTTGATTGTTGTGAGACAAGAAACGAGATTCCTTAAAGGATTTCATTAAAGGATTGCTCATTTTGGTCATTTTCTTCAACATCACCAAAAGCAATAACCGAGTGAACAATTTTAAATGTAGGAAGAGTACTACTTAAAAGCGAGGATAAATAAATGGAATTGAATAAGGCATATATAATCTGGAAATAAAAATAAATACCCGAACTTTTATCCGTTTGGTACAGAGCTCAGTGACCATTGGCTTTCAACTCAAAACTTCATTGGTCATGAAAAACAAACTAGAAATCATCGTTTAGCTAAAGTTTATCTGCCATGCAATAAGGTTCACAGAACATCCATTATATGTCACTTTATTCCTTTTCTTGCGCGATTTTTTCCTTCCGACCAGTGGATCATTACTCTTTTTACAAACCTTTGCAAAAAGATTCAAACCAAGTTTTTCTTTGAAACCCATCCCAAATTCTGTTACTACGCAGAATATCCTGCACGTTTGAGAATAAATTTTTGTTTCTCCATTTAACATGTATCTACTCATCAAAATACATTTTCCACCACTTAAATTATTAACAGAGTAGCTGGAAAAGTATTTACTCTTTCTGTTATTTAAAGCGGATTCTAAATCTCTTCCTTAATATCATCATACCTCATCTAATTAACAGCCAATGTTTTCACCAAGAACTTTGTCTCACATTGTAGGTTTGAGTAGTCATTTTCCTATATATTCTATTTACTTTAGTAGAAAAGTCGCAAACTATTGCTATACATTTAAAAAACTACACTAGATCTTCATTTCTTCTTTCACAGGAGAGTTATGCCTTATTTATTTAGCATGTACTAAGAAACTCCTATGCTTATTTACTAGCTTGATTGTATTGGGGTTGGAGTAGTCAGCTTCGACTGCATCTTGTGTAATGTGATAGTTCAAGTTGTTTATTTTTATGTAAACGTTTGATTCTCTCTATCGGCTTTATGTCCGTGACGTCTGAGTAGGCTGTGGTTATACAGCTGAACTAAGACCCTGAGAAATCATAGAAATCTTTCTCTCTGTATTTGGTGAAGAGATATCAGCCATATCGGATTCATTGTTTAAATGGACGTTAAATTATAAGGATTTTGAGATTTAATGCAGCCTGGTTTCTCTAGATTGTTTTATTAGTCATGATGTGGAGGAATCGTTTGAATAATATTAGTTACCCCTCCGCCCTCCTGAGATAGTATTGCTGGAAGAGAAAGCGAGTTACCTCCCCCACCCTTCCGACCTCTTCCTCTTTCGACCGGCCGCCAAGTTCCCGTGAAATTCACACCAAAGCTTGCTCCTGGTCGTCTCAACCTTCCCTCCCCCCTTCGGTTCGGGAGACTGCTTTGTATCCTCGCTGTGAACCGCGTTTATGGCCCTCGCCGCTGTCGCCCGTCTAGCTGCTAATCCCAGCCGTTAACACTTCCTCGTAAGAAGGCGCTCGGTTCATCACGCCCGATAACGAAGGTTAAGAAGGTCTGAATCTCTCTCTGTGTTTCGAATTGCTCCGAGTATAAATGCCCCTGCTCCAGGATGAGGGACATATTTGGTTAGACGTGACTTTCCCGAACGGAGTGCAATTCAACGAACTCTCTCCCAAGAAGAGTTAGTGACGGTCGCAAGCCACGGAAGAGCTGGACATCACTCCCGTATCTTCAGGTCTGGGAGAAGAGTCTCGTGAGCCAACGTTAGCCTTTTTCAGCCGCCTTCGGATCCAGGATTGGAGAAGCCATCCTCCAAAGTTCTTCTGTTGACCTCTTACGACAAGAGGCCCATAAGCTCGCTAAAGCCGAGTGTGGAGAAGTCATCCCTCCTCCCCCTTCAAAGTTCATTTGGTGACCTCCTGATGACAAGAGGCCCGCATCTCGCAAACGTAATTCGAGAAGAGTATCCCCACCCGCTGTTGGTTCTGTGGCTACCCCTCGTGAGTAATAAAGGTCACCAAGGACTCCACCTAGTTGCCCCACCTTATCCTCGAGTTTCAAAAGAAGTAAAACATTCATTACCCTCAATCTCCCATTATAACCATTCCTTAACTACGGTTATCTAATTAGTATTCAGAGCTTAAGTCCGTCTCATTTATGTACCATAAATATACCTAATTATTATTGTCCCATTTTATTACGTGTGTATTAAAAGTCTATTTTTGTCATTGTGTTTGTTGATTCCTTGGTTACGCAACTGCCGCTATCTACTTAAATCGCACTCTAAGAAACAATAACAGTTGTCGCCTTGCTTGGCCTCCCTTAGAGCCTGTGTACGCATATTCACGTACACTTGGCCAAACCTCGGCACACGATAAGCGAACAGATACTGATGGTGATGACTTTGGACAATATAATTACATAGCGAATGTGTTATGTGAATTGTATCAATGTTTCACGGGCTCAAGATAAACAAAATCTTATGATCAATTTCTTCCTTAAACCTAAAACCAGGGTATTATTTTGTTCCTTAAAATGGCTGTTAAAGCTCTGACTATTTGTTTATGGATCAATTGTAGGAAAGTGGGATGTTGAGATTAGTAAAGGTGTCGCAAGTGAGAGATACTTATTTTAATAAAAACATTAATTCATGCAAGTGATGATTATGTAGATCTTTCACTAAAAAAATATTTGATGGAATTACTCCAATTAATTTGCCATATCGAAGTCTTGCAAGAATGGAAATATTCATCAGAAACTGAGACAAAGTAGAGGAAAATACGAATTCACTAGGGAAAGTTTGATTTGTGCCATTTTTACAATAAAATAGAAACATTTATTGGAATTTCTTCCTCTCCAGCCACTTTACAGGATTATTTCAAAACTTCTTGAAATGTCTGCGACCAATATTCAGGGAAATATCAATTTTATTGGAATTGGAATTCAAAAGCTAAGTTTGCTTTTCACTGGGTTAAATTTTTTTTTATATCTGTAACTTTGTCTCACTTCGAGTCCTAATAAAATATCTTTTATTAAATTACGCCCCTATTTGAATTTGTTTACATCTTACATTAAAACTATATTTTACCTAAATGATCAGAGTGTTTCACTTGTAATATTAAATAAAAATGAATGACATCAAATCGTTCCTAAGTCATATTATTACATTTTGTTTGTAATTTTAAACACTTGCACTCTTATACATACTGGTCCACTTGAATTGAAATATTTTCTCTAGAACCTAAAAGAAACCGATTAAGAGAAGGGTGTGAACAGTTCTTTAAATTTCCATTCCTTTTACCTATTACAAGATTGATCTTATGGGTATTTTACTTCAAAATTTATTTATTTATAAAGAATACTTTCTTTCTCTTCAGTAATTAGGTGCAAGAAGGTACGCAGGAATATTTAATCGTTTATCTGGCGAATGCCACCAAGGGTTTAAGCCCCCGTATATAACAATTTTAACCTATCAGTAGCATAGTATAAAGTTGACACTAAAACTACAGACACACACATAGAAAGAAAAGAGAGAACTAACAACAAAAGCAAACGAAAACTTTCCAAAACAGCCAAAATTAAGCAAACAGGAAACGAAACAAAGGTGAGAGGACCGCGCCAACAACAAAGATTCAAATAAAATGGAAGAGACCAGCGTCCTCCTGAAAGTCCATGTTTCCACATCTCTGTTTATTACAAAGCTGTCCCGGGTGATGTGACAAATGGTACAGAGCCGGTTCGTCCTAGTATTGGCATATGTACGATGCAAAAAGTTTCCCCACACATTCAAAAAGAATGTGGCAAACAGTATGAGAGACGATGCAATCGTCACAGTATGGTGCAGGAGAGCGCTCTATCAATAGTCGGTGTGTCTAAATAGTGTCCCTATTCAAGACCACAAAAAACCCCTGAAGACTTCGAGGTATTGTAAAACCGACGCGGCAGGATGGTACGCAATACATTAAGTTTCCATTGACAGTCTCCCATCTTATTTGCCCGGCATCTCGGAGGGCTGACCTGATTGCTTTTAAGTAGTAAATGTGAGTAAGAGTGAAAGGCTGGATTGTCCTAACTCTAAAACCGAAAAAAGTAGGGTGTAAATGGCGTCTTTTAGTGGCAGACGCGCCGTTGAGATCGGCCTCAAATGCAATGAGAGCAGTGAGCGAATAAGAGAGACGCCGGACCCGTGTGCACAACACAAGCATATAATGCATTTTGAACGGCGCAGGACAAATGCTATCTCCCTGCTATGGACAAGCTGGGTCTCATTAAAGGGAAAAAACCGATATTCAGATGTAGAAAAATTTGGTGAATCGCGTCTACCTTCCGCAATTCAAGTTAGGCCTCAGAAATGTAAAACTCGCATCTGTATTCAAGCTTTGAGCGAACAAAGAAACAATATAACAGCAGAGCAGAAGCCTTATCAACACACCAACTGATGAACATCATGGGACAAAAAATGCCTATGGCGTGGGTATAAGTGACCCTAAGGCTCTGAATATGGCATCCATGGTGAGGCATCGGTCAAAAGCAAAACCAAGAAGATGGTTCGATTCAACCATTTCCAAGTGATCCCTATTTAGTAACAAGACAGAAAGAAGAGCATGACCTTAATTTTGGCCCAGGAAAACTGAAACCTATGACCAATGGCATAGGTAGATATGTGGTTGGATTTAAGTTGGAGTCAATGCTCTAAAGTTGGCATCTGAGCCACGCCAAAAGTTATTGAATGGTCGTCTACGAAGAGCGTAGCTAGAAAATATTACGGCCGCACCAAGAGATGGACCAGAGATGGATCCCTGCACCCGTACCTGGAATCAGCGATCTCATTAAACTTAACTTGGAAATTAGGAGGCATCCCCTCGCCTCCATCGTCTTCAGGGGCTTTAACACACTGTAGCAACTTGAGTTATAATATGCCTTTTTACATAAAAAACACTGGCCTAATCCTTTCTGCGAAAGATGGTATAGCAGATGGCATTTTACAGCCGGATCAGAGCATCTTAATTGGAGTTTAATTGCTGTAAGCTGCACCGCACATAAGACAGATGGCCTTCACTGTCCAGGAAAAGAGATTATCTAAAACTTACTTATTACTAATTCATATTTTACACGAAGGAGGTTAAACAAATTAGGCGGAAACCACTAGAGTTAGAGGGATCTACCAAAGGTTTAGAATTATCGAACACAGTAGCTATTCGCCAGGAGACTGAGTGGACACTCTCTCTCTCCAAACCCTGTTGAACAAGTCTTTCACAAACGCCATGCCTCACTCACCCAGGTATTAACGTATAAGATACTGACAACGCCTGGGCCAGTAGCGGTGTAGCAAATTGGAGAGGGACGCATCTCACTTAGAAAACACCTTTCGGTGAATAGTTCTCTCCCGTTGGACCTAAAGTTTAGTCTGCGGCATTCTACGTGCACATGACATTCAATAAATGCTGGCGGAGGCACATCTATGTTATAGGAGGTGGAGAAAGTGGTCAGAAATGAAAGCGATACGTTCGCCGGGCTCGATATTGTGTTCATTTCTCCAGGAGTATTGTGGGGGCTGGAGGAAACCTGCGAGAACTTATCCCAAATCACTTTGCCTCGCTTGTGCACCTATATAAGACAGCTCTGCCGTTAAATAAAGGACTACTAGATAAAACGGGTGGCGGACTTTTAAAGATATTTAAACCTAGCCCTGGCACGACGAAATTCAGGTAGAGTGTAATCGTTTGGAGGTGCTTATAGGGCATGACCGTAGAATAGGGTCAAGTTAACTCTTTCTGTATTTCTCAGCAGAAAGCGATGACAGCTATGCGCGTGGGATATTTATAATACAAGCAGAGTGAAAATTAACGGAATGTGGGTTGACCAAATAGTCGACTATCTTAGAGGTTCCGGGACAATAGAAAAACGGGTACAAAAATAACTTTAATAATATGCAAATTAATATTTGTTTACAAGGTTAAGAGGTGTTTAAAACAAGATATATACACATTAGAGGTACACGAGTGTCAGCAGTTAAATGAGGGGAGACTTAGTGGGGACGGTTGCTGTACAAACAAACGAACAATATTGACCGAGGGTCGCTCGGAGGACCTTGAGCGTATACGAAGCAGACGATGGAGGCTTACACTGGGGGAAGGTAGTAGAGAGAGCACTTGCACACCAGAGTTGCGCGTTGCTGTTACCTAGGAGATTTGCTCCGAGTGAGTAATCCTTGCCTTGGAGCAAAGTTCAAATAATAGTCCCTTAACAATGACTATTACGGGATAAAATTAGATCTTGTTTTCGTGGTAGAACGTGAATCGAGACTGAGCGCGTAGCGTTCGAGGAGCGGGTAAAATTAATACGGGGTACACTCACGCAAATTAATTGGAGGTACCCGGAGCTCGAGATGTTCTGAAAGAATTTTGCAGATTCCAACGGGCGGCAAATAGCGGGGGGCAGGCAGAGGATACTGACGGCGAGGTCAGGCGGTAGATACTCCCTTCCATCTCTGGCGGCGGATGATTTATAGTATGGTCAAATGTAGTTCTCCCCCCTCCATCCGAAGGGGAGGGTTTCAGTGTCTGACGCATCGGCAGACGAGAGTAGTATCACCCATTTAGCACGGTCACGAGAAGTTTCCTAAGTCGTCGAAGCGAAACATTGTCCGACTCTCGATGGGACCTTTAGGGCTCTCAAACTTGTCGCGGCTTTCTTCGATGGAGGGCTTTCACACCACCACGGCGTCTCATGATTTTGCACTTCTATTGGCGCAGATAAAAAGGGGCTACCAGGTGTCTGTTGTGTCTCTCTTCGTTTAAGGAGCAGCAGCGCGCATATTCCTCTCTCTCTCTCTCTCTCATCTCTGAGGGCACATAGGCTTATTGCTTGTTACTGTAGGCCGTCTCACACTAGGCCGACCACCAAGGAAGCGGAAGGCAGGCAAAACACCCAGACGTTGTATTGATACTATTTAGGCCTAAAGCGATCAGGATGTCGGATAATAACACAACAGCCTCATCAACAGAATTAAACTTCTCGTCAGAGGCGGTTTCTAATGCGGCGGCTACTCACAGAATGATAGTTGAAGGGAAAGGTGATCACTACTATTCAGGTTATTGACCACCTGCTAACCGAAATTAAGCTGTGCAGCTGAAGAGCTGAGGAGCAGAGGATCAGATTTAGAAAGGGAAAAAAGCTGTTCTAAGGCTTTGGTCTGCAAATTCATCTACAATTAGGAGACATAAATCAAGCTCGTTGATTTGTAGAGGAAAGGGTTGGACAAACCTGCAATGATGCAAAGAAATTCCCATCGCCAGAGTCAGGTCACAGTGAATTGCACACAATAATAACAATATACCTCGTATCTAGGTATAAATAGTGCATCCACTTACCCGGTCCTTATCCCATCGAGGTGGGATAGAAAAAACTGTATAACCCTTGAGGTTTTTTAAGACGCTCGCGTACAGTATGCTCTGCACTACCAACATAGCTAATGGACAACGGAAGGAGACGAGCGTCCGCAGCTTCTTTCAGGAATATGCCTTCCAAACTTAGCCCGGAGAAATTGTGTGGCCACTCTTCGAGTTGGAAAGCCTCACGGGAATGGTCGTAGACTTCCTAGGGGCAGACCATCAAGGCACTGAAGCCTTACTGGACTTAGAAGTGGAGGTTAGGCTCCCTGTGCGAGTTTTTGCCTCCATTCGTCTCGTAATATTTGGCGTGCTGGACAGCATTGGAGGAGGTGGTTCAGATTTTGGAGGGTTTTGCGCCTAGATGTCGTACGGTCCAGCCATTGCTGAGGGCCTAGAAGGCAAAATTCACTTGGTTTTCTCCTTTCAAGAAACAGCCTTATGAGTCCGTAAATACGGTCTCACGGTATCCTAAATGACTGTTACCTCTTGTCAGTCTAACGACTCGGTGGAAGCAAGCGGCAGTCTCCTCTTCCGGAAAATGGTTATGCAGGGAAACGGTTACAACCTCCATCTCTGAGAGATAGGCGCCATTTTGTTTCGAAGAAACAGGGGATGGCTATCCGCAAATTTACACACTTCAAAGTACTAGAGTCGGGCTTATCGTGTACGGTCTTAGAGCAATTCACGCAAAATTTGGGAAAACCCCCTTTGTCGTATAGACGATAATAATAATAATAAGTATTTATAATGCGCCCTTCAGGGCTGTTAGCCCTCACATAGCGCAGGTTGTGTAGCGAGTGTAGAGAAAGTTTACAGGGAAGAGAAGGCAATTCTGAGAGATGAGTCTTCACGAGACGTTTAAAAGTAGCAAGGGAGGAAAAGGATCGGACTTCATCAGGAAGAGCATTCGAGAGCCTAGAATCACAAACTGAGAAGAAAAGGTCACCCATCGACCAGAGGACAGAACAAGGAGTGTTCAGAATGGCAGCAAGGTTAGACTGGACTGCCTGAGGAGTTTGACAACGGGAGAGGGAGGAACATAGATAAGATGAAGCCTCAAGGTTTAGGTCCTTGTAGGTGATGAGAAGAATTTTATAGTGGCTACGGAAGCGAATAAGTAACCAGGGTAGCTTCTGTAACAGAGGCATCGAAGGAAAGAACTGGGGCCAGCGAAGGAAGAGCCGGGCAGCATAATTTTGAACTAGTTGTAAGGGGAGAAGTGACGAAGAAGGGATATTCACAAGGAGAGAATTGCAGTAGTCTAAGCGTGAGGTGAAGAAGGCATGAATAGCAGTCTCAAGGCTTCGTCGATCAAAATGGGATCAAACACGTGAAAAGTTGCGGATGAAACCGAGGGAAAAATTACATATACGATGGATGTGCGGTTTAAACGAGAGTTGCTCGTCGAAAATAACACCAAGATGACTGACGGAATCAGAGAAGGCGACATTGGTTTCCCCAAGGTTAAAGGAGATGAAAAGAGCTTTCGATTTCTCCACCATTGAAACGGTACCAACATGGAGAACTTCAGTTTTATCGTGGTTAGGTTAGAGAAAGTTGACAGACAGACATTGATTTATTGAGGCGTAGGCTGAAAGGAGATTAGTAATTGATTGAGCGAATGACACAAGGGATGACGAACGGTATATCTGAGTGTCATCAGCATAGAAGTGGAAGGACAGGTCCAAATCCCCCAAAAGGGAGCCAAGTGGAATTAAGTAGATGCGAAAAAGAAGGCGACCAAGGACTGAGCCCTGAGGCATCCCAAAATGAATGGGCACGTGTTCAGAGAAGAGGTTATCGAGAGCGACCGACTGATGGGCAGGAGGAGAGGTATGAGCGAAACCAAACAAATGCAGTGCCTGAGAGACCAAGGAAGGATCTGAAGACGATCAAGGAAGACAATGTGATCGATGGTGTCGGAAGCAGAGGAGAGGTCTAGGAGGACTAGAATAGACGTACAACCCCTATCAACAACTCTACGTAAACCATCTAAGACATTAAGAAGGGTGGTTTAAGCGGAGTGCTTTGCTTTGAACCCCAATTGGTACGTTTCATCGATTTGCAGTTAAAAAGATGGTCATTAAGGCGAGATAAAATCACTCTCTCGAGGATATTAGAGAGGAATATAAGCTGTGATTTAGGGCGATAGCTAGATGGTTCAGAGGCGTTAAGGTGTGTTTTTAAAGGATAGGGCGAATTGAGGCATGGCTGAAGGAAAAGGGAACCACTCCTGTGGCAAGAGAAGTGTTAAAGTGATGAAGAATCAGTGAGAGGACAGCAGGGAGAATTTGGTGGAGGAGTTTAGGTAGAAAGACGTCATTAGGGGATCCAGATTTGTTAGAGCGTGAGAACAGGGTATTTACTTCCTCAGAGGATTCCCGAGTCAGGATGTTAAGCAGCAATGAATTATGGTCGGGGAGAACAGCATATGCTTATTCAAACAACTGGGGTAGTATGGCGCGAAGGGAAATAATTTATCAGAGGAAAATTTAGAAATATTAGAGGGGGGTTGATGGGAGGAGAGGTGAAGCAAATAGGGCTAAGCGAAGAAAGACGACAGAGGAGGCGAAAAATAGTTCGAGGGTCATTCTTGCTCTCAGACAAATGTTTGCATGAAAGAGCCTCACGCGCTGATTTTAATTTAGAAGAATAAGTTGAAATAGCAAGGCAATAGGCAAGTGAGAGGGAGGTCGTTTCTATGGTGAATCAAGGAGCGCGGTGATGGCGGTTTAAAGAAGGAGTGATAAGTGGGGCGTGCACGTCAAGGCAGGCAAGTAAGGATTGGTGCAGTAAGTTTAAGGTTAGGTGAAGCAGTAGTATCAATAGGAGGTAGGGCAGAAACAACATCGTTAAAGGCACAAGTAGTATTAATTGACGATAGTCGCCAGAAAGGAGTAGGATCTCGGGACAAGCAAGTAGGTAGGTGGTCTAGAATATAGAATTTAAAATTGACAAAGAAGTGGTCGGAAATCGTATTAAAAAGGTCAGTTACTGTTATATTAGATATATGGAGGTTCGAGATGACTAATTCAAGCGTATTACTATGTATATGTGTTGGGGATGACACATGTGTAAGAGAGAAGAGGTCAATGATGTCATTTAATGCGCGAAAAGTCATTCTGGCTAGGAAGGTTGAAGTCACTGAGAATAAGGAGAGAACCGGTAGAGGATAGGTCGGATAGTAGGTTACTGAAATCCTCGAGAAATAAAGCCAGAGACGAGCTGGGAGGGCGGTAAAGGGCCACCGTTGCGGTGGCATGATTAGCGGCTACGCAGCGTGGTCATGGTAGCAATACCAAGCGGTATACACCTTGTTTGGCAGTATGCGACGATAGAACGTGAGGAATAGTGTAAGGGTGGGCTTTGATCCCCCTTCCCCTGCTTTCTCATCACACGTTCGACATTGACCGTTACTTGGTGTCCGGTTTCTTCGTGATATTTTCTAAGTAGTCCACAAGTTCCCTCGCATAAACCACTCCTTTACTAAATTCATGGTAAAGCGTAAAGCGTAAAGCGTAGTGTCACATTCATATTCGAACCATTAAGTGTCAGAACAGGAGTAATAATACTCGCCTCGAAAGTGTCTGCTGCTTTTACAAGAAGCCTCCCGTTTGATAAACAGGTAAGTTTCGGCTTTCTACCATTCCATTTAGCTAATGGTATCATCTGATGAATTCTAAAGCATTAATCAAACACGTAGCGGTCAGTGAAGCCAATAACTAAAAAGGGTTTAGAGCCATTTGGCTTAGAACGCTACTTTAGTCTCTCAATGCGGGGGGCTGACGTCATCGTGGCTCCGCTCGCCACACTTGCGACGTTAATTTTATTTTTTGGATTTTTTTTTCGCCGGAGACTGACCCTAACAGGAAGTGCAACTCTTGACCTGGTCGCTTACAGAAACGGAGGTGGACATGTCCCTCCCTGGAGCTCCCGTTGAAAAAGAGAGACCCTAGTTCACTTGATTCTCTTTTTGCTCTTTCGCTTCTTTTTGGGAAAGTAGAGATTATGTGAACCCGCTTCTCTGTATCTCATGGAAAAGGCACCCAAGCCTGGCCAGACCCGCTTCAGTTATGTTCCTTGACAGGAGGGAGAATACTATTTCCCGACAAAAGACTAGCAAACGGCAGAGTTAGTGTCTCTTCTTTTCATTAGTCAAGGGGCCATATCTGCCAAGGGAAAAAAATTGCTTAAGGACGTACTCAGCTTTGGTGTTATATGGTACAGAACCCAGGTTCGTTTCAGAGGAGGCAAGCCTCTTGACTTGCTATGGTAATTGGGGAGACTGAGAAAGAAAGGGGACCCCAAATAAATATGGAGATAGCCTGGAGTCAGGTCGCAAAAAGAGAGTACGGGGCATACCCCGAACCTCTCTGTAGATGAGAGGGTAAGACACTTTTTCCGATAGGAAACTCTTTGACAGTTCCCTGAGGAAGTATAGAGGGGCTCGAAACTAGGCTGGAGTTAGCAGAATGCAACTCCCTGAAAGAAAGTAATGGGAAAGCCAACGAAGCCGTAGGTACTGGAAAGAGCAAACATCCCCGATGGAGGAAAATTTTGGAGGGGCACCTGAGACAGCACATGTGTGCTTGGGCAAATTCCTAGAAGAAGTGAAGATATCGGGAGCAGCTTCAAAAGGGATGGAGGGGAAATTCCTGTATCAGTCGTTAGCGGTCACAGGGAAGCCACTCCACCAAGATTAATTGAAGAAATCAGGTTCACCTTTCTTGCCCACCACAGCACTACTTCATCCATAACAAGGGATCGGTCGAGTTGGGCTTCTTGGGTACCCGGGGCTGTTAGTAGGTTGGAATGGCAGATTCTGCTTGGTGACAGATAAGCCAGAGCAATTGTTCAGGAACGCCAGTAGATAAATAAAACGAATAATGATAGAGTATTAAGAATAACCGAGAGCACGTATCAAAGGACACAGAGTGAGCTCCCCTCTCTGTCGGGTCTATTCTCGCGGGCACTGACGTCTGGAGGAAGTGCTGCTTCTCTAACTACAATATAAATAGGGTAGCTACAAGGTGGGGACGGTATTCGTTCGCATGATGACTCACTCTGAATAAGAAAATGTTTATATCTCTTGAGAAATCATCGTCAAATTTTGGTGAATGTGTCTTCATAACATTTTCTGTTGATTACACCCGTTGAACCCGCCTGTGGCATTGCAGGTGACCTTAAACCAGTCACAGTGCTTCATCAATATGTAACTATGCCTCGGTAATTCTATCCCTTAGGTCGATTTATGTATTGCAATTTGTTTTTATGATCTCTCATTCGATCTCGCAACAGATAAAAAAGGAAGGGGTTGCAGCCAGGCAAGTTTGGATGCCAAATGTAAGGTTTTGTTTGATCAAAGAAACTTTCCTACAGGCAAGCTAGGTCTTTCGGCTGATGGGCCAGGAGAAAATGTCTTGCTACCACACTTATGGCCTCACTAAGGGAACCTATTCCATCCATGGCTTCATTAATTTTCTCAGACCATGGATGTAGCCGTCGACGTTCAGCCTGAGGAACTCAGGGAAGAAGTGGTATTTCCGGTTGTTATCTTTGCTGCTGATGACGCTAAGGACAATGATTGTCGCTGGAAATTTCATCTGTATGACTCTGAATACGTCCTTTGGCACAAAAGAAAGCCATCTGTCGTTATTGGAGTTGATTTTCTGGTCATAGCAGAAATTCATCTATTTAAAGAAGAACCGCATCATGTCTGGACCTAACGAATGTTTTAACTTGTTTATTAGATTCTTGGTGTGTTGGTTTTGAATTACCTGCAATAATTTGGGCAGAACTTCTCCCTTTCTTATCTTTTAAGAAATGTAGCGAATGCCCTTATGCACCACCAGCCTAATGAGGTTTTCATACACACCATACTACCTTGCAATAAGATGCATCTACTTTGTGGGATCGTTGTTAATGCTCTCCTGGAATTCAGTGAGAAATTCAGGCTCTCTGATGGCATCATTTTGTCGAGCATGGGTTAACCTCTCGGCTGTCAGTCCTCAGTTGAATTACTAATTTTCTAGCTCCTTTCTGACTATTCCTACCATCATTCTGCTGACTTTGTGTAAGGCTAAAATCTCCGTGTTTGTCCTTCTGGCCCGGATCACAAATTGAAGTGGTTACAAAATTTCCATAGTTAATTTTTCCCTAAAAAATAAAGCAAAATTGGTTATTGTTTTATTAAGTTCAAGACTGGCAACGAACGTACAAAGAAATATTGGTAAAATTAGCAGTTGAAAATTGTGAGAGAATATGTTCCCTCCCTAAACCTGCAGCGCACTTAGAGTTTGTGGTCGTCTTTCTTCTCCAGGTTTCATTTGTATTAAGCGTTTAGTACTGAAATATAACATCGAACATCTTGTAGGCAGACTAAGGGAATCGCCTGGAAACCTTTTTGTAGTTTTACATAGTTCAGACAACTAAGGGCCTAGACATTATAATTAAACATCATTAGTACATTTGTCAGAATGGACAAACTTCAAATGAACCTGAGATCTCTCACTCTATCTTAAACTATTAAATAGGTTTGTCCAATGACAAGTATTTTATTTATTTGACTAATAATGTTATTGAAAGAAATTAACTGATATGTGACTCTAAAATATTTAGACTATGCAAGAATAACAGGTTCCCTTACTGATAGATGATACAAATACGAGCAGTTCAACATATTGCCCAAAATCTTGTGGTAGATTTAAGCACATATACGAATATTTACAACATTAGGTTTAATGAAAGTAACCTTCCGCCGCACTTTTAGGCAACTTTAAAAAAAAATACTAATTATATACAAAAATAATATAAAGTTACTAAATTTTCTAAGCACAAAAATGATAACTAAGGTTTGGTTATAATAACAAAATGATGCATCGGGTAGTAAATGAGATAAGCCAAACAGACGACAATTGAATATTGCATAAAAGACAGACATATTGAAGTTGTGTCCTTGAGCGTTTTTATGCCCACCACCCACTTTTAATATTTTTGTGCGAAACCCATTTTTCCTCCCCACCCCTTCAAAATTTCAATTTCAACAAACATTAGACATTATGTATAATGTAATATATACATATACTATAAGTAAAATATCTCATTGTGTATACCATTTAATAAACGTAATAGATTTTGCACCAATTTTGGTTTATTTTGCAAAACTGTAAAGCTGTTAAATTTTACATAATTCGATCAGTTTTCTCATCACCTACTGAGAAGCTTATTTCGGTTTGAAGGAAGATCACTTTCATAAACAAATAAAAGGCGTGGATGAGTTAATTTGGCCACACCAAATTCACTCAATAGGTATTCATACAAAAGAAAGTTAAGAAGGGCAATAATGTACAAAATCGGACTAAAAGTGCAAGAAGAGACGAGGTGATTAGGTAATGGATAAAAATACAGGAGCAGATAAATTTATTTATTTATTTATTCCATACTAATCCAATGTACAGTAAAAATATATTAAATTTTAAATCTTAATGCCAAGTTACTATAAGTACTTATACATACAGGATTATTTATGGGCCCAAAATAAGTCAGTGACTTTTAGGGCAAAAACTTAAGACTAAGCATAAAATTATCAAGACTAAAAATCACTTCATGTTTATACAAATATAAACAACTTAATATTCATTTGAGAACCTAACCATTGTAATGATTGCAAATAACGAATAATTATATAATTTAAATTTAGAGATAAATTAAAAAACTATTTTATTTCCAGCGATTCTTTCAAGAGGTATGTAGTTAACATAGTCAACAGTCTTATATAAATAATAACATATTTATAATGTATAAATTAAAGTAGTAGTACACAGTATAATAGTGTACGGTAACAAATATATGCACAATAACAAAAGCTGAATAGATATTTAGTAAGCCGAAATTATATTGTTTTTAAGAGCTTTTTGAATTGAGCTAAATTGGTTTGGGATTTGATATTGTCGTCCATGCAATTCCATATTTTGATAGATTTGTACAGAAAGCTACATTGTGATTTTGATTTTGAATACAAGGGTGAAATAAATTTTGTTCTATTGCGGGTTTAGTGATTATGGGTATTATCAGCTGTTTGTAACATATTAAATATATAGCTATTATAGGAACACTTTATTGTTTTGTAAAGGAATAAGGATGTTTGAAAAACAAAGAGATCATTTAATTTTAGAATTCTGGATTCCTTAAAATAACGATTAGTGTGCTCATTGTAGTCAAGTTAATGGCTGGCCCCGAATTGCTTTTTTCTGTAATATGACTAATTTATTGAGATAATTTTGATATTTTCCATACCAACTCTCTATGCCATATGTCAAGTAAGGTTGCACCATTGTCATATATAAAGAGTGGAGAATAGATTTAGGAAGAAACTTATTTAATTTATTTAATATTCCAATCGATTTTGATAGTTTTGTTGAGATATGCGTAATATGTTGTTTAAAACTCAGATTTTTGTCAATAGAGATGCCTAGGAATTTGATATGAGTAGTTTCATAGATTATTCCGTCGCCCATTTTAATAGGGGGCAAATCAATAGATTTTTTGTAAGAGACAGGAATATATTTGGTTTTATCAACATTTATTCATAGTTTATAAACATTAAGCCACCTGAAGACATTTTCCGAGTTCTTTATTTATTGTAGATGCAATGTTGCTTGGTTTGTAATATCGCAAGGGAGTTGATAAGGCACTATCATCCGCGAATAATATAAATTTAAATTTAGAAGATGATTTAAAAATATCATTAATATAGATTAAAAATAACAGTGGCCCTAGCACGGAGCCTTGTGGGACCCCAGTCGTAATATTAAAATGGGATGAGTCATGACCATTGACGGAGACAAATTGCTTTCTTTCAGTTAAATATGATTTGAACCAATTTTGACAGTTGCCTCTAATTCCGTACATAGCTAATTTTGACAGTAGAATATTATGGTTGACACAATCGAAAGCTTTTTTAAAATCGAGAAAAATTGAGAATACAATGGGGCCCTTTTCTATGTTATCATATAAATATTGAAGCTGGTTAATTATCGCGTTAATCGTTGATTTCTGACGTCTAAAACCATATTGGTGTTTATACAACAGTGAATTAGATTCCAGAAATTTATAAAGTTTATTAAATGCTATTTTTTCAAATATTTTACTGAACATTGTAAGACATGAAATAGGGCGGTAATTGCTGACGTTTGTGGTTTCTCCGGCCTTTGGTAACGGTGTTACCCGAGCAACTTTTAATATACTTGGGAATATACCCTGCGTAAATGATTTATTGATTATTGATGCTAGAATTGGAGCAACTATATCGGAGATGTATTTTAAAATTTTAGTGGAGATTGAATTAATACCTGATTTTTTATTTTTTAGTGAACTAATGATTTTTTTTTATATCGGCTACGCTTACAGGAGAAAAGAATAGGGAATTTGGTACATTAATCTCATTAAAATACGAAAGAAAAGATTTATCGACTATTTTGCAGGAGTCTGAGATTTTTTTACCTACGTTGACAAAAAATTTATTAAAATCATTCGCTTTTTCATTATTGTCATCAACTGGTTTACCATCAATGATAATTTGTTTAATTTGGTTTGTTCCTTTTGTAATTTCAGGTTTTATCACAGAATTGATTAATTTCCAAGTTTGTTTTATATGGTTTTTCGTTTGATTAAATCGTTCATGGTAATAATTTTTCTTGCCTATTTTAATTTGGTTAGTAACTTGATTCCGAAAATTTTTATATGTGTGTTCTGGAATTTGACTAAGCTTATAAAGACAAAAGTATTTTTGACGTTTTTTGATGTTATTTATAATTGCGTTTGTTATCCAAGGTTTTGTTTTGTGTTTATATGATATGGTTTTAGATTTTAGAGGACAATTAAGTTTAAAAGCATCGTCTAGCCTTGAAATTAACTCTTCGGTAGCAGAATCGATGTCATTTATATAGGAAATTTCATATAGATTCTGATTTAGAACATAGTTATAGAAGTTTGATAAGGTATTTTCGTTAATTATGCGGTAGATTATTGTACGGTTTTGATGAATATTGTTCGAGTTGAAAAAAGACTTTTGGATCATGAATATAGGAAGATCGTCCGATATGTCACAAAGGAGAATACCGGAAGAGTAATTTTCGGGGTGAACTCTGAAAATATTGTCAATTAGTGATGCTGAGTTTTGGGTTATTCTTGTCAATTTTGTTATAATTGGAAGTAAGGAATGAGAATAAAAAGTATTGAGGAAGGACTGAGTTGATGCGTGGTTTTCAAAGTTTAATAGATCAAAGTTAAAATCTCCTGTAATTATTATGTCGTCATAGTTTGTAACATTGAAGTAATTGATTAATTCAGTAATCTTATCTATAAACATCTTTGGGTCACCAGAAGGGGGTCTATATACGGTTCCAATGATTATTGTTTTACCATTTGATTTTACTTCAAAAAATAAAGTTTCTATATAGTTATAGGAAATACTAATTTCGTCAACTTTTTTAGTATTGAGTCTGTCAGATATATACACGCTTATACCTCCCCCTATCTTGTTTACGTCTCGTAGTGAATGAAAAGAGCTATAGTTTGGGACACTGATAAGGTGTTTATTATTATTTGTTAGCCAGCTCTCGGTGAATGCCAAAACGGAAAATTTATAATTAAGTGTTGACAAAAATATTGAAAATTCATCAAAGTTTGCGTGCAAAGATCGAATGTTAAGATTTAAAATGGACAGGTCTGTTTTTTCAAATGAAAATGTAGTGTTAAATTTATCACAATTGTAGTATTGGTTTCTTACGTTATCTTCTTTAAATTTGGATATAATTCATCAAAATGGTTTATGTCTGGATCGATATTATTGAAGTGATCGAGTTGTTCAAACATAAAGGAATTTAAAAATTAAAAATTTAAAGGTTACAAATTGAAATTACGTATAAAATATCTAGAAACAGTTAAAATACTGTTTTTATGATAACTTTAATAAGAGAAAAAGGAATAAAGTATGTAATACAATTGAAATAAAAGTAAGTGAATGCTAGGTCAAAACATGTTTTTTTGGTTTTGTTTTTTTTCATCTAAAACAGTAATATCGCCGAATGTATTATTACTGATCGTTCCAGAGATTCTCAGCATTAAAGTCTGCAAGCGTCGAATTGAGGTGTTCCGACAGAAATTTTTGGAGGGAAGCTCGGGTATTGATAACTATACGTAGGTCACGGCGACCAGAGGGTGATGGCAGGAAGACGTTGATGAATCCATCTCTGAGAAGATATCACGCTTCAGATCACTTCTGCGCAACTTCACAATTATGTTTCTTTTGTCGGGACCTTGTACTTTTGGTTTGGGACCTAGACAATGAGCAACAGAGATGTCAGCTTCTTGCATTTGTATGTGGCAGTTATCTTTAATAAGTTGCGGATGATATTGCTGCAGTTTTCATTATTGGTAGCGTCAGGTATATTGCCGGAGAATATAATCGTATCTCGTCTTTCATAAGCGTCGGAAGAATCAACCTTTTCTTCTAATTTTTCGATTTTTGATCTCATTTCTTCATTAGATTTTTCGAGAGAGATGATTTTTTGTTCTTTTTTAGGAAAAGATGATTCAAAAACTTAAAGAGAACGTTCATAATGTCTTTGGCATCAACTGATAGCGTAGATGAGGAAATATGGGTCTGCAGTTCATTAAAATTAACTGGTTCGTTTAATTCAGTTGTTCCTCTTGTAATTGGAGTATTTTTTCTTTGTTTGCCTTCCTGAGAGTAGGAGGAGCCATTCTATCTAAGGATGAATGGATAAATCTGAAAACAGTGTTTATGTACTATGGGAGTTTGTTTAATTACTGGGAGAAACAGTAATGTTTAATTGTTAAAATTTTTACTTTGAAGGTTGTTAGGTTTTGATTGATGAGTGATTGTTTTAATTTATTAATTCAAAGAGTGAAGAGATTAGTTAAACAAGATGGATGTGGCAGCGCTGCACTTCTAATCACTTAGTTGAGTTTAGGCCTAATGGCTTTCAAACAGACTCAGTGGGAAGATGGGAATTTTCGACGTAATGCGGTAATATCACTTTATATGTCCAAATAAATTAACTTACATACGTAGATTTATAATTTCTAGTATTCAATGCAGTTTAAAAACACTAGTATTCACTTTTATTCGATAAATAAGCAATATCACTGTTTGTTGATGAAAACAAAGATCAATAAAGGAAACAACTCAGAAAATCTTAAAATCGCAAAAGAAAAATATACTTAAAGGAGGAAACACAGATACGGGGAAAATTGACAAGTAGAAAAAAATCGAAAGAAAAAAGTAATATAAGGAAAAGAAGTAACCTGGGAAGAAGAAAATAGCAAAATGAGAAAAAAGAGACATAGAAAAGCCAGAATAAGGCTACACTAGTTACGGAAAGAAAAAGATTAGACTTAAGAATAGACATAAAAAAGAAAAAAAAGGCATAAATTTAGAGGATAAGATCGGAAAACAAAAGAATAAACCAGAGAAAATACAGCACTCAGAGTCAAGAACTCTAACAAAGCAAGGAATTACAAGCACCAAAACAGAATCACTAAAAAGACTAGTCGTCCTGTATCATATCGGGTAAATAATAAGGAATAAATGGGAAGAATAAAGTCAATTAAAAATACAGGAGCAAATAGACAAAAACGGTCCGTAGCCGAAAAATGTGGCCAACAAATGCCTGCAAAAACGAAAATGGTATCAGGGTATAAAATAACACTATGTAACAAAATTGGACCTTTTGTTAGTTTCTGGGTTAAAATTGTTATTTCTCGTTGCTCGTAACTTAAGTAAAACAAACAATGGTAGTATATTATTAATTTTGGAAAAAATCGACAATTTATAGTAGGCTGTAGGCTCTAATTATTTCTAAAGTATGGTAGAAAATTGTAATTATGAGTATAAAAAAGCCTTTGAATGTTGTAAAGTGATATTTAATTGAGGGAAACCTTCTAAGACATTATTTGATTTAACGAGAAATTTCTAGAATTTATTAGACTTTCATGAGGTTCAATAATGTTCCAGAACTTGCCAGAATACACCTCCTGGAAACATTTAGAACATTCTGGCATAATCCGGAATAATACTTCACAAATATATATGCAGGGATTCACAGATATCCTACGATAGTGAACACATCAGAAGATAAATGGCATCGAGAGGCTGCAATCATACTCCAAATGCATTATCCTATATCTGTAGACAGTTCTTCAAAACATGACCAAAAAGGTTCTTTGTCATAGCATCTATGACAATGTATGAAATTTACCACGAAAACTTTAGCATGCTAGTTGAGGACCAAGACAAACCTTGGGTACACCTCATTTAGCTAGGGAACACTGCAAGAAAAATGGGCGGGTAGGAAATTTGTTGTAAATAGTAAAATATGAATTTTCACAAGTATTTAAGTTATTATGTTTGTTGTAATCTAAAAGGGTAATCAAGTATATTTTTTACGATTACAGGATTATGGAGATTGGAAAGAAGAGACATGAAGTTCGAAATTTCCAGAATTTAGCATTAACCCAAGGACAGGTCAAGCAACTGCTATTTCCTTCTGTATAGTGGACCCTTCCAAACATCAAAGTGGCAAGAATGCACCTGCTATTTCCTATCCCTATCTTCCATACTCTATTGCATCAGTACCATGAGGTGATGATATTCCTATACCTATCTATCCAGAAAGGAGTAAGCTAGTCTCAGAAGAAAGCAACAAATCAAAAACTGAAAAGATCAGTGAAGATGATAATTAAAGTGTAAGGGATATGGCTGTGGAGAGGAATCCATACTACCCAAACCTAAACGACCTAAGTGACCTTGTAACAGATGTTGGCTTGTCAATATTAAAGTAGAGAAATTGGTTTCCAGGGACAACTAGTGCGAATGCTAGATTTAAATCTAATTGGGAAATGCTACTGTAAAGATGTATCTGGTCGGTTTAGTACAATTGGATTTGTATCTAATTCAGATGAGTGGAAGATTTTCATTACAGCTACTCAAGAAGCATTAAAGCTGCACTTCTCCAGACTTGGGAAGGCATCCATCTATTCCTTTGTCTCATTCAGTATATCTCAATGAGAACTACAACAGATTCAATCGTTTGCTACCTGCTTTAAATTATAGGGATATGGTTGGGAAGTGATTGGAGGCTTCAAATTGGTAGCTTTTTATTTGTCTCAAAAGAGGCTTTAACATCTTTCCATGTCATCTCTAACTTCGGGACAATAAGGATACCACATCAGATTACCACAAAAAGCCAAAAGTCGTAGGGCATCAATTTTTTGGTTGAAAGCATAATTTCCTGCAAGAGAAATTGCTAGTCTAAAAAGTAGTTGTTCTTTCCATTGCACATAAAAGTATATCTCTTAATAAAAACTCTTAATAAAGAGTCTGCAGCCTTAAAGTACATTAAATTTTCTTTCCTAAATTCTTTGCGGTAAAGCTGAATGCTCTGCTCTTTGTTGGATGACAAATCATAACTATTTTATTGTTCAGGACTTGGTGAAAAGGTTACCTAAAAGGAAGAGGGAAGCATATAAGTGTTTAGTTTCGGTGTGTCAGGCTTTTTGGGCAACCACAAGACTGACAATTATGTGGAGCTGGTTGAGAAAATAGTAAAAAGCTATAGCTGAATTGGCTGCAGGATATCCCTGAAGGGGCATATCATTGATGTCTACCTTGAAAAGTTCAAAGAGATTATGGGTACATACTCAGATAAGCAAGGGAACGTTTACATCAACATACGAGTATACTGAACTTTGAACATAGATACCAAGGATTATACTAAGAAAACATAATAAGAGACGGCATTTTCGGGGCTTGTCGGGTGTGATTAACCTTTTAAATGAAGATTGAGGAGAACTGCTCACTTCTAACATTTTGAGTTGTTTTTGTATATTTCTTGTAGAATCTTCAATAAAATTGTATAAATTTAACTTTGTGTTTTTGTTTTTAGCCCTACAATGGCTGAAAACATTTTTACCTAGTTTTATTAAATATTTTATCATATAAGCCACAAAGGCAAAGTTTAAAACAAATAATGTCTATTTTCTATTGTTTAACAAAAAAAGAAGTTGGAAAATAATGCACACCCAGACACAAAAAGTGTGTTACATTGTGTAATGTTACGAATAAATAAATAAATGGACATAACCAGAAATTTGCGACATAATGGTTATGGAGCCATGAAAACAAATTGATCGGGTATTTAGGATTTCATATGTCGCCCCCCATTCAATCCTTTTTGATTTTTTTTATCTTCAAATCCAAAGGAATACGGTCCTTTTTATTTAGGCAATGGTTGGATAAGATAATCACTAGTCGAAAACATACAGGGAAATATACATAATGAAAATGATATCGGGTAAACCAATTATCTCCTACAGTAGAGATCATTATAGCAATAAACTCCTTTAATCCATTAAAGCTTGGACTGATTTTTGAAAATGAATGTCTCGACAAGCCTATATTTAGACAGAAAGTAAATAATACTGTTTAAAGAGGTAAAAAGGCTAGTATTACTAACAATAAATCTTCCATAACCTTACCACAGATAATTCAAGGTTTTCAAAATGGATGTACGATAACCTACAAGCATAAACTAGGTTGGATAAATGCTATGCAAATTTCGATTTAGAAATTTCGATTTAAAAGACTATAAGGAATTTATTCGATAAATTGATGTTTTAAAAATAAGTCAACAACAGCAGAAACAAAGTATGATGTGCTGAATCCAAAAATCACATTGGGTTTGCTAAATCAGGTCAACTCTCTATCAAGCCAAACAGTGCTTAATCTTTCACTTTAGATAGCAAGCCACTCTCGGACCTACATACAACGTCTTTAAGGTATCCAGTATTGGATTTAATTTCCTGCATGACTGCCTTTTTTAGAGAAAATATATCAGATATTTAAAAAATACTAAACAGAAAAATTCTGAGTTCGCTTAAAACTGTGCACTGTATGGAGACTCTTCAAGTTAAGGAGGCTATTTTGAAAGCGGGTGAGAAGAGAAATGATGACAGGAACAAAAGTGATAATAAAAGGCTCTGTAATGCATTTGAATTATTTGCTGCCAATGTAGGGCACCGTTAAGCATTCAGGGAAACTTTTACCAAACCTCGTCTGGAATTAATCGTGGTCGTCACAAAAATGCAGTTTTTTGAGGCATTGACTTAAGCTTTAAATACCTTGAGGAAAATTGACCTGAATGCGTTTTCTTTCAGTGAAAACTTTGAGGGATATAAAGGTGATCTACTAAATGAGTAAACAATACATTATGAGCTAAAGCAAAAATATGGAGAAGACAGAAATCGTCTAATCTGTTTTCGCCACACATGGATAAAATTCTGGCGGATGCTTGGTATGAAAAACAAAGAAGTAATGTTAAGAAAAGAAGAGCGGCTTCGGATTGCTAGAACAACCGCAAATATAATAGTTGAAGATATGAGGTCAAAAATATATGAAACAGATCAATATCCCTCCCTAGATTAATTCTGGACTGAGTGGAATCTTTTATATCAGGTACCATCGAGTGCCTCATTAAAAGCATTGTTTTAAAAAACAAGAAATGAGGTAAAAAATAATTTTAAAAAAGCGTACAGCAATTTCACTTTGCAACATCGAGACAGAATGCTTCAAAGTTACTCTTTTACACACTTTGTTTTCCACAATGCTTATATAAACAACTGTACCAATGATATGATCAACACTTTCCGCAGTTTGGGACGGATTCAGTGTGTCACTCCTTTACTCAATAATCCTACTTTGCTTTAGCTTGTCAAAAGATTAAAAAAAATTAACTCTGCAGCCACTATTGAACATTTTGGTTATGTCATGATCAGAGCCCTTGATAGTAAACGTACATAAGATTTCTTGGGTTTACAGTCACAAATTTAGTAAATAGATAGCCAATATCTACATACCACTCTCTCAGTATCAGAAATAGAACTCCAGTGGGTGTAAGGAAAATGATCAAAGACTGATTGTCCAGCTTCGCATGCTTACACGGTGAAATGCGCTGCAAATCTGCAATATCATGAGGATCAGTAAAAAAATTAGGATTCATGTGGTGTTTCTTAGATTTCAGGAGAGTAGTATGTAGATGCCACAAAAGCTTGTATATTAAAAGACAAGGAAAATCTTTAGTTGGTTGTGGAGTGGTTTAAATCTCATTTGCTATTTCCAGACTTGGATGGCATTACGTCTCTCAGTAGAGGATAACAAAAGATGTACAAACTAATCCATAATACTTTTGAGGTTGAAATTTGTTAAATTTGAAACATTGTTGGTACGACTATGCAGAAGTCAAGTTTTAAAGAAAGAAAGGAGTCAAACACCTGAAACATTTAAAACAGGAATACGAATAAGAGGTGTTGCATGTTCAGTCGATCCTAAGATGTTACTCAGAAGAATCTCATTTACCAATAGATCTCCAAAACTATATAAATAGAACTTCCATTATAAACAAGGTCTATATCTCATGTCACTCCTTGATGAATCAGGAATACGTATAACCTAGAAATTAATTCTGTAAGTATTTTCACCTTCCAGTGATGGTGAAATTGTTGGAGATACAATTTATTTTGTTGATGGATGATTTCTTCTCCATCGAGGTTTTTTGCATTAGGTAGAGTTCTTATAACATATAATGAACACGTATGCTAAGTATGTAAAGAAGCACTACAAGAAAACTGCTATTATTTTCTTTCGTGAGTATTCAGAAAATCTAGAGAACAAAAGTAGAAAATGTGCTGAACTTGCTCATCGATTAATATGTCCAACCAGAGACATCATGTTTGATGAAACTATGTCGGCATCAACTAGTCAAGAATGTTTTTTTAGAAATGAGAGAAGTAAGAGCAATTTATCACAACGGTGGACACTAAATTCATCAGGGAGAATTTTATTATAATTTAAACTACTGAAGCTCAAGAAAAACTGATTGATAATAGTGTTATTTAACAGTCCACCAAGAGTGAATTAGTAACAAATTTTGGGGAAGATTTAGATCTTTTGATAGTCCTCGGCTTTTTAGCTGGATCATATAAAACATAAATTTCTTAAAATAAGACAGAAGGTATTTGTGGTGCTTTATCGCCGTCTTCCCCCAGTTTGATAAAGCTGTCCCGCTCCCAGGTGGCAGCCTTGTCCATCTTCCCCCTCTTGGGGTAGAAGTGACTCTCTCAAAATTCCCGTTCGCCTCGTCGATGCCCCAAATTATCAAAGTGTAGGTTTGCTTAGGCCGCGTCCGATATCTCCTTGGGACGCTCTCGCGCGCACAGCCAACTCTCGACCATGGCTGTGGCTCCTATTTATGGTGATGTCTACAAATCCTCAGGAAATAAAAAGTTAGTATCTGTCTCTAGTGAAGTGGACCCTCCACCTTGTGATCTCCTCAGCAGATCGTCTTTGTTTAATCTGTCTTGATCAGAGAAAGATTACGGAAACGCGTTTAACCCCTGAAGATTGTCCTGGGTTTCTCTTGTCTCACTACATTGGTTGAGACTTCCAGCGCTCCCGCAGACGAATCTCGATTTTGTGATTACTTCTTCCTAGAGCCGAGGAAGTCTTAACCCCCTTCGGAGTCTCTCTGGACGCCTTCGCATCGAGACCCCATCGACGAAGACCAGGCCATTGGTCTTTCACATCCCCAGTTCATCCTCTAGAAGTAACCAGGAGTCTTTTCCTCCTCGTAAGTCCCTCCTCTTCGTTCCCAGTCCTAAGAAGAATTCCCAATTTGGTGTAACGCCAATATATTTGCTAAATCTTTTATTTAATCGAACTTATTGAATTACTTATATATTTTCACGCTCTAGTTTCCTTAATTTTGACTGTTATAATATTCTTTTGTTGTACTGATTATTATTTACATTTTTATATTTATCTGTCCCCTCGTTCTTATTATTTGTATTTAAGTTTATTTTTGCATAGGTTTTTATATTTCGAATAACCCTTGAGACGAACCCGGCCAACCTATTCCCTTTTGAAGAGCAAAACCTAATAGTATCGCACTGTAAGTAGAAGGTCTTTACTTTATTCCCAATTCAATTGTACCCGATCGCAGCGCCGATAGTGGCTGCTCGTTGTACAGTAGTGTGCACCTTTAGAGACTTTTTGGTCACACGCCTTCTTCCCTCGACAGCTATAGAGTAAACAAACACTAAACACCACCCACCATGAAATATAGAACAGTATGTAAGGACAACAATCTTTTCTTGCAATCATTTAGTATGTCTCATACTCCTCCAGATTTTTACAGACAAGGCAAACTTACTTCATAAAACTGCTTATTATGGATAAAGAAGTTCAAGAATTGGTTGCTGTGTTAAAAAAGTACCTGCTGATTTAAAAAGAGGTTATTGAAGCTGGAAAAGCTTTTATTCTTTAGCTGGATGGGAATAATAAAGCTGATCCCCTTTTGACTCCATATATTAATATTTTGTCAACTCACTGCGTAAACGTAAAGTTCCTTTGCTTCTTTGCCTCGTACAAACAATGTTGCTTGGTTTCATTCATTACATACCAAGTTCAGACATGGTTGGGAAATAACTTGTCACCTATACAATTTGGCTTATATGCAAGTGCAAACGGACTGGCCATAATCATCACAGATAATGAACCTGCTCTTTCAGAGTTGCTCAACATTATATCATAAAAATGTCTCAAAGTTTTAACGAACAAAAGTGTAGATGTAGAAAAGAGGTGTTTAAACGCTTTCTGATTAGTGTTTTATACAAGGGTTGTCATATTCAAACTCTGACATAAATAATGACAAAAAAGACTGGTAAAATCAAATTGATATGATGTTAGAAAACTTGCTAATTCTAGAATCAGAAACAAGTCATTAAAAGGTATAGACAGAAGTTGCTTGTACACTTACCTTTATTGTCAAATGGAGATGACCCTAATGTACAAATATAAGATCTATGTTGTGGTAAAACCACTCTAAACTATACACTACTCCAATATTAATCCCCTTCTGCAACGCGAACCGTTGAAGGACTGTTCGCAGGGATTAACGATCGAGTAGGAGGCCACATTAAGGCTTCGGTTTCAGATCCTTAATAGTCCAACAGAGTGCAGAAATGTTTGACGAGATTTACTTGAATAGGCCCAGAGTATCGTTCAAGGTTAGTTAAAGATGAAACAACAAAAATATAATTTTATTTACAAAGATTAAAATAAGAATAATAGCTTAGCTGAACTTAGGGAAGTCCATCGAGGTCGATGATGATAATAATAATAATAATAATAATAATAATAATAATAATAATAATAATAATAATAAGTATTTTGTAATGCGCTCTTCAAGGCCTGAGGCCTTCCAAGAGTGCACGTTGTGCTGAGATTAGAATGGAAATTCAATGGAAATTCAAGAGGGGGGAGAAGGCAATACTGAAAAGATACGTTTTCCGGAGACGCTTAAATGTGTTGAGAGAGGGAGAAGACCTGATTCAGCAGGAAGAGCATTCCAAAACTAATGGGCCCAGATTAAGAAGGTGCAGTCCCCCATTGAGCAGAGGGATGAACGAGGAATATTCAAAAGAGATGCATGTGATGACCGAAGGGCCCGAGGGACATGGCGTGGCGAGAGGGCAGAAGAGAGGTAAGACGGGGCCTTGTTGTTTAGGGCCTTAAATGTGAAAGAAGTATCTTGAAGTGAGTACGGGATCTGAGAGGAAGCCAGTGCAGTTCATGCAGCAAGGGTTTCGAGGGAGAGAAGCGAGGGCAACGGAGGAGAAGCCAGGCGACATAGTTCTGTACAAGTTGAAGGAGGATGGCAGATTCACAAGCAGAGAGTTACAGTAGTCAAGGCGTGAGGTAATGAAGGCATAAACAGCAGTCTCAAGACTTTGGCAATCAAAGCGAGAGCAAGTGCGAGAGAAGTTACAAAGGAAACATAGAGAGGATTTGCTGACATTGCGGATATGAGGCTTAAAGGAGAGATGCTCATCAAAAGCAACACCCAGATTCCTAACGCAGTCAGAGAAAATGATAGTATTACCGCCCAGAGTAAGCGAGGGAAAGAGAGATTTAGATTTTTTGACATGGGCAGGGGTGCCGACGAGGCGGACCTCAGTTTTAGAGTAATTAAGCCTGAGGAATTTGGTAGAGAGCCAGTCAGAAATGAAGGAGTAGGATGCCAGGAGGTCAGTGATAGAGTAGGCAAGAGACGTGGGGGATGAGGAAAAGAAAATTTGAGTGTCATCAGCATATAGGTGGAAGGATAGACCGAGATTACGGAGAAGGGAACTAAGAGGGAGAAAGTAGATACGAAATAGTAGAGGACCAAGGACAGAGCCTTGTGGCACTTCAAAGCGAATTGGGGTAGAGTCGGATGAAACGTCGTCAATCACAACGGATTGGGTACGAGACGAGAGGTAAGAGCGGAACCAGTCAAGCACGGTTCCTGATATGCCGAGGAAAGAGTGGAGACGATCAAGTAGGACAGGATGGTCAATAGTATCAAAGGCAGAGAAGAGGTTGAGTAGAACGAGGATGGCGGCACAACCCCTGTCCACGGCTCTTCGTAAGCAATCGGACACATTAAGAAGGGAGGTTTCTGTGGAGTGACCTGACTTGAAACCAGATTGATAGGTTTCATCAATGTTACAGGCCACCATGTGACTGTTGATGCGTGAAGCAACCACTCTCTCCAGAACCTTAGAGAGGAAAGGAAGTTGCGAAATCGGGAAATAATTGGAAGGGTCAGTGGGGTTCAGTTGAGGCTTTTTAAGAATCCGACGGATGTGGGCACGTTTGAAGGACTAGAGAACAAGACCAGTTGCAAGTGAAGTGTTGAACAGGTGAAGTAGCGTTCAGAGGATAACAGGCAAAATTTTAAATAACAGTTTAGGCGGAAAAATGTCCTTTGGGGAGCCCGATTTCTTAGAAAGCGAGAGCAGGGCTGTAAGCTCCAACGCGGTCACAGCCGAAAAAACAATAAGCGGCTGAGGCGGGAAGTCTGGGAGAATGGCACGAGGCGGGACAGAAGGCTGAGGGAGGGAGGCACGGAGGTTAGTGACCTTATCTGCAAAGAAATTCGAGAGAGTAGCAGGGCTAATGGGTGGGGAGACCTGAGCTGGGGAAGTAAGACGAGAGAGCAGGCGGAAGACGGTACGGGGATAATTTCTATTATCAGTAAGCAGATTACGTGAGTAGGCTTCACGAGCAGATTTTAATTTCGCCACGTAGGAAGCTGTCGCAAGTCGGAACGCCAGCGAGAGAGGGGTCGTGTCTTGCCCTGTGGTGCGAGCCTTTCTAAGGACTCTTTCATAGGCACGCATGGACTACCTAGCACGGAGGAGTTCCATAGAGTACCAAGGGGCACGGTGACCACGCGAGTTTAAAGGGGGAACAAGGGGAGAGTGGGCATCAAGACAAGTGAGAAGGGGTTGCTCCAAAGACGAGAGAATCTGGTCAGGAGAGGCAGAAGCATCAATGGGAGGAAGTTTGGAGACCACATCATTAGATAGGCAGGGAATATCAATCTAGGCAAGTTGACGGAAAGGCTTAGGATTATGAGACAGCTGGAGAGGTATATGGAATGGGATAGAGAAGTTGAAGTTAATAAGGAAGTGATCAAATATAGCATTGGACAAATTTGTAGTCGTCAGGTTGGAAATAAGACACTCAGAGATTACAAGGTCTAAAATGTTACCGTGAGAGTGGATAGGGCAAGAAACGTGTTGGGTGAGCGAGATGAGGTCAAGGATTTCAGAAAAGGCTTTGAAATTAGGATTGTGGCGAGGAAGGTTGAAATCACCGAGGATTAGCAGAGAACCAGTGGGGGAGAGGCCAGCGAGGAGGTTACTAAATTCATAAAAAAAAACTCGAGGGAGGAGCTGGGGGGGCGGTAGAGGATTAAGATAGTTAGAGAGGTGGTGGAATCAGAGACATTGATGAGCACCTCAAAAGTAAGAAGAGGGGGAGAGGGCAGATTATTCAGAGGGAAGGAGGCACTGTGAATGAGAGCAACTTCACCACCATGAGAGTTACGGGAGGTATGGGAGCGGACGTAACCACAAGGGGTAGCGAGATTTAAACAGCAAGAAGAAGGGGCAAGGAGAGTGACTCGAGTGTTAATGAGTAGGTCATGAATGTAGTCAGCCTTCTTCGAGAGGCTTCTGACATTGAGGAGAGACGCTGAGAGAACGGGTGAAAGTGCAGGTGAAGAAGAATCAGGGCTAAGTGGAGGGGGCTTGATTCAAGTAAAAAAATTTGCTAAGAGCAGGAGCTAAACGCAAACCACGTTTAGTCTGGCAGCGGAAACGAGAAATTTCCAATGCATTAATGTGAGTAAGGGTGTTTTGAGAAACACTGGTAGCAGTTGGGTGACGGTTGTCCTCGGGTGGTTTCCGACCTTGGCCAGGGTCGGTTTGCTGACGACATCAAACCTGCACTAGATCTAAACGAGTAAGAAGGCGTGATCGCTTCAGGCCCGTATCTTAACCAAGGGGAGAAGAATCCTGGTGGCAGGAGAGGACTCAAAACGACCAGGCTTCATCCTTGGCTGCAGGGGACTGCGGAGACACTGTTCTGCTGGTGCTCGCCTATAGTCGCCCCCAGTCCTGATTTTATTATCGAGGTTATCCTTCCCCTAGCCTTCACCTAAATAGGTAGACCTACAAGGCAGCAAAGAGGTTGTTAGGGACTGCCGAATCTTCGGTCTGTCGAAAGTCGCTAGCGCCTGCTCCCACTGCGTGATCCACATTTGCCTACAACCCGACGCATGAAAATCCTTCGTTAGGTGTTACTATGGTTTGTGTGATATAACTAGATTACTTTTGTTGAGCACCAATGGTTCTTACATTATTTTTTTATTAAAAAATGTTTTTCATTCATACTTGGCTAATTGTTGAGCAAACAACCTTAATCAGTACAGAGCGTTCATGAGTAAATATTTTTCCATGTGTTCAAGAGTCGAAAATTAGAGAACGTTCGAACAGGAAATGACGTCGTCCACGGCGTGATAGCAATAGCACAAGGTCTCCGATAAATAAAGGGGATGGGGGCTTAGAGGTTGTTCTTTTACATTTGCCTTTATACATTTGGTTCGTCACAATTTTCTAATCT
The DNA here is from genome assembly GCA_963969495.1 of Ceratothoa steindachneri. Lineage (NCBI taxonomy): Eukaryota > Metazoa > Arthropoda > Malacostraca > Isopoda > Cymothoidae > Ceratothoa > Ceratothoa steindachneri. Next base: position 11,215,005 of record OZ018317.1, on the reverse strand, counting down.
ATTCATTTACGAGTAGTAAGCTTTGTTTATTTGAAAAAAAATCCTAATTACTAAATTTAATGGCCGAATTAATTGCACTTAGAGACTGAGAATAAAGGCAAGTATATGTTGAGACCAAATTGGTACTTTCGAGGGGCAGTCAATAAGTTTTGCAATTAGGATATAAGGAAACGAGATATGAGGAAAAGTGTTTTATTATTTTCCAATATAACTACCCTCGACTTCAATGCACTTGCGCCACTAGTCCCTGAGGCTTCGAATTCCCGACAACCAGAAATCTCCCGACTGCTGTTCAATCCACTCCTGGACGGCGAGCTGGACATCTTCATCATCCCCAAAACAGCGTCTACGAAGTGCAGCCTTGAGCTGGCGGAATGAAAAGTAGTCACTAGGGGCCAGATCTGGACTGTAGGGTGGATGGTAGTGCTCCTTGAATCCGCACTCCCTCAGGTCAGCTTGTGCAACTCTGGCCTTGTGGACTTTGACTACGTTGAAGTCGATCATGGCGCTTGAGGTTTCTAGGGACCCAACGGGCAGAGATCTTGGTCATGGCCAAATTGTCGTGGATGATGTTCATAACACTTCCATGTGATATTCCAAGTTTTCGCTCGATTTCTTCGACCTTGACCCGTCGATTTTCGAGGATCATCCTCTCCACACGGGCAACATTGTCCTCGTTGGTCACGTCTGACGGGTGTCCTGGACGGGGTTTATCTTCAAGGGACTCACGACCATGGCGGAACTCCCTATTCCAGCGAGCAATGGTTGCATAGGAAGGGGTGGTGTTGGTGTACACTGCACTGCAACCATGCGTTCATGGATCTCTTTTGCATTCCTACCTTCTTTGGTTAAAAATTTGATCACTGCGCAGTGCTCAACCTTGTCTATTGTTGAAAGATTTGTTACTGACGATCTGCGATCAGCTACTGCTTCTTAAATAGACGATGCAGGTTCATGCGGATGCAGGTCCTGACTTGTCATAACTTGTCCTAACACCCCCACAAACAGCCATCCCCCTTCCTCTTTTTTGCCCTACCGATTCGCAAAATTTATTGACCGCCCCTCGTATTTACTTTAAGAAATTTGATTGAAATATCGTTGCCACTCTTCCCTGAATCCCTAATAATACAGGGTGTCCATAACGTTTCTTTACAATTTAAAAAAAATTATTACAAAGGCAATTGATAACATATCTTATTCAGACTTGTACTATTGTACTCAGTGCATATCAAAAGTTTTTTTACCTCATTTATTACACTTTGAAAACCACTAAGTTCAATATAACAAATATGATTAAGTTATCTTATCAATTGTCTTTTTAATAATTTTTTTAAATTGTAAAGAGACTTTATGGAAACCCTGTATATTGTTAATTTTGAAAGTTTCTGCATAGATATTCTCATTTCTCCCTTAAAAATTGATTAAATAAATGCGCTTTTGTACTATCTAGGGTTCTTCGATACAATGGCATCTGTACTCGGTATTATATTACTGCCTATCTGAGCGGAAACAGCGCCCATGTATAGAGCGAACTTTTATCACAATGCGAATTGTAACTCACCTAAAATTTGCATATTAGAAGTTAAACCCCTATCATTTTTTTACTACACGAATTAAGTGACTCTCTTTCCAATTGTTCCCGACTTAGTCAAAATCTTTGTTTGGATGCAAATTGATTTCTGGTTAATATTGAAGTTCCTGTCGCATTCATTGTTTCAAATATTATATAACATAATTTTTAGTCGCCTGCGAGTCTGTCGGTTGGTCCCCTTTTTGCTTGTATTTTTTTGTAATAAAATTGTAACAATTGGGCCGATTCTAACGAAATTTGAAAGCCTTATGTTGTTTTACATTCTCTTTCGAATGATAAAATGGCCAAAGTCCTCCCAAGGATAGCCCATTAATTAATTTGTTTGCCAAAATCATCATGACTATTCAGCCGATTCTAACGAAATTTGAAACCTTTATGTTGTTTTACATTCTCTTTCGAATGATATAATTGCCAAAAGCCTCCCAAGATAGCCCGGGAATTATTTTGTTTTGTCAATAACATAATAACTATTCGGCCGATACTATACTAGATTAGACTAGGCTATAATATGATATACTCTGCTAGGCAAGCCTAGAATATGTTATACTATGCTAGGGTAAGATAGGCTAGGCTATAATATTATAAGATATAATGTACAAAGGTAAGATATAATTTGCTAATTTAGGCTCTTAAATGCTATGCTAGGATAGCATAAAGTATGTTAGGCTAGACAATACTAAGCTATGCTTGACTAGGGTATAATAGTATAGTATAGGCTATACTTGTCTATGATAGTTAATGCTATGCTAGGTTATACTATGCTTGGCTAGGCTAAGCTATACTAGGCTAGGCATGGCTATACTCTGCTATGCTGGGGCCGGCTAAATTATACTAGGCTAGGTATGACTATGCTCTGATCTGCTAGGTTATGCTAGTTAATACTATGTTAGGCTACGATAGGCTATGCTATAATAGGCTAAGCTATCCAGGTTTATTCTACTCTAGGGTATGGTATGCTATACTAATTAACAATATACTAGGCTAGTCTATAATATGATACCCTTGGCTATATTATGTTAGGTGTGGTTATGCTAGGATAGGCTATATGAAGCTAGCCTATAGTAGGCTAGGCTATCGTATACAAGGATATATTTGCTAGGCTATATTATCCTATTCTAGTTTGGCTATACTAGGCTAGGCTACTGTAGGCGACAGATGCTAAACTAAGATCTGGCATGTAATGCTAAGCCATACATAGTTAGGCTCGGTTAGGTTATAGTACGCTAGGCTACACTAGGCAATGCTACGCCAGGCAAGGCTAGAGTAGGCTAACCTAAGCTAGGCTTTACATAATATGCTGGGTTAGACTAGGGTCTACTAAGCTAGGCTATACTAAGATACGATAGGCTAGGCTATACTAAGCTAACTGAAGATAAAGTAGGCTATACAATTTTAGGTTGTACTAGGCTAGCTTTATTATATTAGGCTAAGCTAGGTTAGGCCCGGGATAGCTAGGCTATTCTATTTTAGGCTAGGCTATCCTATGTTTGGCTAGAATTGGCTATACTAGACTAAAACAAGATAGGTTATACTATGCTATGCTTGGCTATGATATGCTATGCTATGCTAGGCAAGTTTAGGCTAGCCTATGCTATGCTAGAGCATGTGGCCATATTATGCTATTTGAGGCTATGCTAGACTATGCTATGCTATACTATTCTGCGTTATGCTATGCTATGCTATGCTATGCTATACTATACTATGTTATGTTATACTATATTATACTATGTTGTGCTATATTATGCAATGGTTTGCTATTCTATACTATCATATGCAATAATATTAAATAATATACTATGCTCTAATCTGGTATGGTATATTATGCTGTACTATGGAATACTGTGCTATTAGTGTGTGTGTCACTCTTTTCAACTTTCTAATTACACAAATGAGGGGTGCTCAAAATTTGCAGCCCTATTTATGAATTCTAAATTTATTTTTCTATTTTAATATAATTTGAGTTCTACTCTGTTAGCTACTTAAAAGTTTTGACTTATTTTTGTCATCTTGGGGAAATAAATGACTATCATTATATTAATTAGCAGGCAACGAGTTCGCCACTCCCCCCTACGGGGGAGTTTTCGCTTCGCTACTAAGATTAAAATTTAAAATAAAAACAATAGCAGCCATGGTTAAATTATGGTTAGATTTTTATAAATTTTCTGAACTTTGCCAATTATAATCATCACTAACTATAATTTAAGAAGAGGATTCTTTTGAGTATTTGAATAATAATTTCATCTTAGGTTTGGTTATGACTTATGTTTTTTATCAAAGTTATTTCTAATAATTCTTTTATAATATCAAAAAACAAAATGGCAAAGTTCAGAAATAAATATAAGTATCGAAATTTTGTGAATTTTTTAAAACCCAAAGAATTATAAATAGTGAAGTTCAGAAAATTTAACCATGGCTGCTTTTTCATATATTTGAAATTTTAATCTTAGTAGCAAAGCGCAAGCTTCCCTGTAAGGAAAAGGGGGAGTGATGAAGCCATTACGTCTTACGTCTTACGTCTTGAAAAAGGGAGAAAAGTAAAGTGGATAGTCGGAGTATAGTGGATAGGGTAGTTAGGATATAGTGGTGAAGCGGAATGAGTAAGAGTTAGGGTAAGTTGCTGGGTGACCAGCCATCTCTTTGGTTCTTGATCCTTATTATTTTACTTTATCTTTCGATTGAGTGTTTTGGGCTCTCGCGCCTCTGTCTTTCTTCTCTGTTCTACGTCTCTTGTTTCTTATCTTCGTGCGGATTTTACTTTTGACGATGTTGTTCCTGTGGTTCCGCATCCTTACCTTGCAGTAAATCTTGGGGGCGGTTTCTCTCTCGAGTCTGGCCTACCGCTCCTGAAATTGCCACGGTTTTTCAATCTGTACTCTTGTGGAATTTGAACTGCTCTCTTTTCTTCGTCTGACATCATAAGGTTCAGCCTGTCCCACACCTTTACCGCTCTTCTGTGTAGGGACACATTTGTGCTTGGAAGCTCGATCTCGTTGTGGAGGTCTCTTAGTCTTCTAAGTTCTCGTCTTCTTGTTTTTGTTATGATGTATACCACTGAGTTCTGCACTTGTTGTAATTTGATTGCGCTCTAAACTAAATTTCCCCACTTTCGGAATATCACGTTTCTAAAATATAGTTATAGAAAATATATAAAAATATATTTTCTGAACTTCCCCATTTGTAATACTTTGGGTTTTAAAAGATTCACAAAATTTCCATACTTTTATTTATTTCTCAACTTCACCATTTTGATTTTGATATTATAAAAGAATTATTAGAAATAACTTTGATAAAAAAACATAAATTATAACTAAACTAAGATGAAATTATTATTGAAATACTCCAAAAAATTCCCCTTCCTAAATTATAGAGTTAGTGTTGATGATTATCTCTATTTCGCTTCTTTTTTTCTTAATTGACTATGTGAACCATATCCAACAGTGTACTGAAGATTACGTCGCCTTCGGTACTACCAGTCTACCAGTGAGATTGACCTTCAATTGCTTTTAAAATTAAGACATGACTGGCGACATTCACACATTTCAACGCTTGAATTGAAAATAGCCGAGTTTTTGAAATCTCAACTCCTAACTATGGTTGACGTTCTGAAATGTGGATGTGAGAAACTACCCAGCACCCAAACTTACAAAGGATATTTACCCTAGAGTGCTTGAAAAGTAGAAATGAGCAAGTTGTTCTTTTCTAGGCATGCTGTAAATTTAAGAGTCACAATCTTAAACAGATCCCCCCAAAACAAGCCAAAAACATATCCATGGGGAGAGGAAAGCTACAGGCCTAGGACACTTTCATTACAAAAATAGACAACCTGATAATATCCTCAGGTACAAGTGTAAAATTGTTTTTTGCTAGGAATTTGGCTGCCGTGGTTGTAAAGACGAAACTCAAATTAATTTAAATCCCTTTGAAGGAACTTGCTTTCATTAAAGATCAATTTGAAATGATTACTTGTTTTGGACCTCATCAGGTATGCTTTCGAGATTAACTTGAGTAAAGTAGACAAGTCAATATGTAAAGGTGACAAGAAGGTGAAGGAAAAAGTGTTGCTTCCTATAAGTAAGCCAATGTTTCAATGCCATGAGAATGAAATAATTTTCTCTCCTAAAGAAAATCGAGAACAAATAGCTGATTCTCAAGATAGAATCGATTGAATTTAGGAAGTGACATTAAAAATACCAACTACATCTTCAAATTACATTAAAAAGCAACCTAGGAAGTATTTTGGTGGAACGGAATAACATCATAACTATTCGCATGATTTTAACGAAATTTGAAAATTTTATATTATTTTACATTCTCTTTCAAATAATATAATTGCCAAAATGCTCCCAGAGTTAGGCCGGGAATTATTTTGTTTTGGAAATAACATCATAATTATTCGGCCTATTCTAACGAAATTTGGAACTCTCTTTCGAATGAAAGAATTGCCAATGTCCTTGCCAAGTTTACTTTGGCAATTTTTTGAAGTTTTGAAGTTTGTAAGGTCAGAAATCAGATTAAGTGAGGGCACGCGACCTTTTAGTCAGCATACCTTGTTTTATTAGATTAAAATTTGAAAGCTTACCTTGCAATTAGCGTCACCAAAATTTTCCTTATCATTGCTAATAGAATCAATCATGCCCAGCTTGAGGAATGTCTTGAAGCCAATCTCTGCATTGAGCTATATTAGATCTGCCATTTAAGTTTGACGTGGCAAAGTTATAATGATGTCACAAAAAAGACAGGTTAGTCCAGATCAGACGTTTACATATATCGAGGGGAAGTACTTTTTGGTTTGAGATCATAACAATTACAGGGTTTTGCAAAGATTTGCTATTAAATACGAAACTTTTGTCAACAAATCAGTAGGTTCGATTATAACTACATTAGTAGAGAGTGGTTTATTTCAATACTCATTACTGCTTATTTACTTTGGCAATCTGATCTGAAACACCTACAAAATATGGTCTTCCTATGTAATTTATATAATTGTCCTCAGCAAAACGTAATGTTGCACGCCTGTCTCTTACTACCCAAAATGCTGATAATTAGCAATAAACACTTGTTTCACATAATAATTGTTTCACTAATTGCGAGTGAGCAGACAGCACATCTTTTATTTGACCGGTATCACTACAGCGTTTATTTTTGTTGGTATAATAATTAAATATTTCCTTTTATGACAACAAATAAAATAAATTAGTTTAAATAATCATCTGAAATCTGAATAAAATATAGCAGAAATTGTATTATTGTTAGCTTTGAAGAACGACCTTTCTAAAATTTTCAGAACCTTGAGGTTCACAAATGCCAACGCTTTGCTGATTCAATCCGAAAACTCATCCAGAAAATTACTGTGTTAGCTGAAATGAAAATAAGTAACAAGCAAAGGCATTCTCAATTAGTAAAGTAAAAATGAATGTAGTTAAAAGAATTAAGAAAGACGGTGGGTGTATTTAAATGAAGAGTCAGAGAAAAAATTTTCAAAAGAAAAGGATAAATTTCCAGCTTAAGTGTTATTGCTCCTTGAAGCTAACCAATAAGTACATAGAATCGCTGCATTAAGCACGTTTACGCTACGTCGATTTAAACCATTTAAAAGAGAGCAAATATCAAAGAAAAAAATAAATTTGCAGAAAAAGTTTCAATATTACAATTTCTTTCACAAGTTCTGGAAATGAGTAGTGAATACAGTAAATTAATAGGGAGAGTCAGTGAATAGCTCATTTATAACGTGAAGTTATGTATATATAAAAATAACTTAGATTAATCTATTTGAAAGAATTTGCAATTTTAATGTCGAAACGCATAATTCACTTTCTAATGAACTCGACTGTTTTGAATGCGTCAAAGTTTTCGAAACGATGATAAAGGAAAATGCGTGCAAAAGTAAAAAAGATGAAAAATTCCTAGAAAATAAAGTGTTAGGAAATACTGACTAAGATAAAAATCAATTTTTCTTAATTCAATAGGAAAGTGAAACGAAATAATAGCAACAGAGGTAGCTGCTAGGCCGGTTATATTTTCCTTTTAAAATAATGAAGGTTATTTGGAAAAAAAACACGAATCCGAATGCTGATCTTTTTATTTTAGACATCACTCTTCACTTGTGACGCTATATGGAGTTCTGTGAACAAAGGCTCTTATAGTATTTCTTGTATAAAAGGAAATTCGCTTTAGTAAATAAGACCCAATTGAGGTTTTCTGATTAATTCCTTGCACACTAGATCAACTTTAATAAGAATTAAATGAATACTGCTTATAGAATTGAGTGCTGTTGCTACTTCTACATCACCCAATATAGACACGAAACAATGAAATTGATAATAGTGAATAGACAAAGGAAAAAAATCAGTAATAAAAAAGAAATAATTTCATGATTTAAGAACTAAGTAGAGTGACAGCCTTTGAATAAGACACCTCAATCACCTAAAAAGGTTCATCCTGAAATAACAAATAGTTAGGTATCTAAAGACAAGCAACTTAGTGATCCTATTTTTAGAGGAATCACATAATCCAGAGATTTGGACTTATTGAAAAGGAAAGAAAATCCTGATCAAAGTAAAATAAAGTAACAAGAAAAGAAAAACGGCATACATTTAACAATATCCGTTCTAAATTTCTATTTATTTATATTATTCAAATTATAATAAATAATCTCCTTAATTTGAATTTAATGTGAATTATTAAAATAGAAACTTGAATACGAATCAGTGACTTGCCATAATTTTCCTAGATAAGAGAGAGAACAAATAAATATAAATAATATAATTTTACCGCACATATTTTGGTCAATAATTAAAGAATGGAGCATAAAAAATATGAAGAACAAGGTCTGCTGACCAAAAAGACGCGTGTTCTTACTTATTCTGATTTATGACTTTACGACGTTCAAAAATCTCTATAATTCTAAGACTAACCTTAGGAGAACCTTTTTCAATTATATAATTTGAAAGAGAATGTAAAACAACATAAGGGTTTCAAATTTCGTTAGAATCGGCAGAATAGTTATGATGTTATTGCCAAAGCTAAATGATTCATGGGCTAACCTTGGGAAGAATTTGGCAATTATATCATTCGTAAGAGAATTTAAAACAACACAGGGGTTCCAAATATCATTAGAATCGGCCGAATATTTATAAAGTTATTACATAAACAAAAAAAGAAAAAACGGGGACCGACCGACCAACATAGTATGATGCAGAGTCACCCGCGACTAGACTCGCACGCGCCTGAAAACCAACATCTAAGTAAATGCAAATTAGGGACACAAGGATTAAGAGGATTGAAGTTAAAACGTACATTTGTGGCATGGTTCTAGGACAAAATCGCCTTAGGAGAAAAAGTCCATTTATGTCACCCTCCCCCACTCAAGTACAAAATAAAAGAATATAAAAAAATAAGTTATAAATAAAATATTTTAAATTTTTTCCTCGTTAGCCATTTTGACAATTTACGTATTTAAATTTCAAAATAATCTACTTCAGTATAATTTCCCTACAAATTTAACTTACTTAATGCTTTCTCCTTTAAAAGATAGAGTTTATAATGACTAATAAAAGACCAGCCTAATTTTTGCATAAAGGCTCTATTTATATGAAGCAGAATTATTTGGAGATGATTGAACATATTATGAATGTGAACGCTGGATATCTAAAGCCACATGTAAAGCAAAATGGAAAGAATTAAATAAGAAATTAAAGGAAAGTTGTACTAACTCATCCGTGACCCATTCTGCCAGGATCTAAAACTACAAAGGCGTTTCAAGAATTTAATTCAGAAAGGGGCAAACCAAAGAAACAAGACAACAAATGCTCACCCAAGCGTGCCATGATTGACGGAAAAAGTGGCAACAAATCTCCTGAGGGCTCTTCATTATATTGGCCGAGATGTTAGACGCTGTATACAAGGAAGGAGAATAATTTACGTCCTCAATCTTCTGCTAAATGTCATGTTATACCTGAAAATTAGATTGTAACTATTCACGGAGGGAATTATCTGTTGCATTATTCGTCGACGGAAGGTAAATGACTTTTAAATCTTTAAAGCTTGTAAAAGTCTATAATCTTTGACCATCTCCTCATATTGGTTCCTTAAAGCAATATTCAAAGTAGTTCAAAAATGTTAAATCAACCCTATATAATTCATGCCTAAAAGATAATCACATACAACGCTGAATATATTCAATTTTACTGGATAAAACCCAAACCACTTTCCACACATTGATACAAAATATATAAAGAAATATTTAATTAACTTTTGAAAGCGCATTGATTGACTTTAAAAAACTATGCTCAATTGTTTACTATGCATCCTTCATGAGAAATAAATAGATAGAAAGATGCTCTGACAATCTTTTCTATATATTTATAGGATTTCATAAAAAAATATCAAGAAAATGATTTTAAACTAAAATTGAAGATGGTAGCTGCTTTTCCCTAAATAACTTCAGAGGATGTTATAGTGGCTTTTGAGCACCTATGTGACCTTATACCACTACAATTAATGCAAATTCTCGCTCAATTTAAGGACAATACTACTGGAAGGTCATATGAATGACAAGAACGAGTGCAGGATCTTAATAGATCTATCCTGTATATGCAAGAACTAATGCAAAGCTCACAGGGACCAACATTTATGGCGAAAGCTGAAAGATTCGCTTTGCTTCTTTTACTCTGAATCCGAATATACTTGTTTTTAAGTTTTATTGACCTCGAAATTAATTATAAATTTTTGCTTGTCTCGATTATTTGATGGCTTGTCGACAGAACTACTATTAAAAGATTATAAAGTTCTGGTAGTTAAATTTGTAAAAATAGTTCAAGACTCAGAGTAATGGATCTTAACATAAATTCTTATTATTTTAAGATAATCTGGCAACTTTTAACTTTACTTTGAGTTATTAAGGAAAATATTTCTAATAAATGTAACCATTTCTTGAATTTTTTTAACTAGTTAATTAAATATATTGATTTAACTTATTCTCAATGTCCTACGGGAATTTTGTCCATGGGTGGAGAATATGTACAAGAGAACTGTTGTTCGGGGATGGAATTTGTTTTCATAACCCTATGGCATTCCTTTAACCTTTCTTGCAAGGTGATACATAGATTTAACGCCTTTAGTTATGCTCGTCGTTAAGTGGGATTAAATAATTTTTAGCGACATTTATAAACGTGAAAATTTAGAGTAAAACCTTGCAGAATTTAAACAAAGAGAAACCCTCTACATTGTTTTCCTTATAATTAGCAGGAGTTATTTGTAGTTCGAATGAAAAAATAATTCGTGCAATCCAGGTTTAATGGCCCTTATTGTTATGCATATAATTCGAACTGGGAGGACCAGGGTTCAAGAACTATAATAATAAGCCTAAATCAAAAAGAAATAATAAAAAATCGGAAGAAAGATGAGATAAAAAGACAGAAATCACAAAAACAAAGGCTAAAATGAAAAAGGAGATAATAGAGTTCATAATATCAGTAAAACAGTGTTGGACTTAATTTTCATATATATTTATGAGGCCAAGCTAAAAACATCAGAAAATCTGTCGCCTACGAGCTTTAAAACGATCTCCATAAAACACTCAAATAATCCTATTGTTTGTGAGGTTAAAGAATAACCATATTTATATTTAGAGCTGGATTATACCCATATTGCTATTACAAACTAGTTAATACCCAGACATCTATTATTCATTTTGGGCAAAGTCATTCCTATATACAAAATTTAAGGAATACCCTTACCTATAAGTACTTCTGGATTGTCTGTGTAACATCAATCGCTGTGCTTTCACCTGGAAATAACCCATCAGTGTAGGTTGTGCAATTAATTTCCAATAACTGTTTGCAGACCTGGCCGATCCCATTAATTCTATTTTCTTGCCTGAGAATACCCATATTTGTATCTGAGGCTGCAGTAAACCAAACTTATATGTTAGAATGGAAAAGTTTCTCACCTTTATGTGATGTTGGAGAAGCCTCATATTGGATAAGGATCTGGCAATAGCTCTCATACTCAGACACTAGTAAAGGATAATAAACTTATGTCAAACATATCACCCCTCACTTATCAGTATTCAAATCAATTTCACCTCTTTGCATCTTCGCAATCGTGGAAGTTTGAATTACCTACGACCGTGGATTGTATGTATTCCGAAGTTATTTACCGCGGACAACTCACTGCATGTGTGGAATTCCTATGAGTGGGAAATTCGTCTATTTACAAATACGTTCACACTGTTCGAAAAAACACACAGATGCTTATTACCTATGACACCAAATGAGATCACGTACACTATGGGATACTGAACCTCTTATCCTGTGCACATGATTAATTATTTTTAAGCTTTCAGATATTTGATGTCTTTTTCCCCCTGTTTTCAGTACTCATCTTTACATGTTTAGCTTTCTTGTTTTATAATCACGTTTTTACTTACCTGATGGTTAATTTCCTCCATTTCTTTTCTACTTCACCAGGCCCAACTGATTGAGTATTATTTCCTTGAAACTGTTTTACCTAATATCAGATTCTTTCTACCGTCAAGTCTCCACCTACTTCCTGAGTCAACTCCACTTCCATGAATTTTCCATATTTTCTAGCTTTGGTGAATCCCTACACTGTTGTGTTATAAACCATCCTTGCAAAAATATAAAAATATTACCTGTATTACCTAGTTTAGAATAATATTTATGAGATATAGGGCTTTTCTCTCAAACTAAAATAGGAAAGCTTTTTTGGGGACTCCCAGAGCACACATCACGATTCTTCCTTACTTACCGACCACACATCTCATTACCTTTGATCTCTCTCTGGCGGCCCTCTAACCTGCCGCTCCGTGCATATTAATAATGTTGTTTCCATTTGTGCCTTTAAAATTTGTAAGGAATATGCGCTCTCTGGCGTTCGACCGCTCTGGCTTTTTGTTCATCCAGACGCCCTTTCAGCTATGAATGTTGCAATAGATACTTGGACATCTATGTTCTGATAGCTACAGAGTGAGATAGTAGCGATGGCTTAATCGCTGTTTCCAATACTGCTTTCACTTTCATTCCTATCAAATTTCCAACATCTTCGAATTTCCTCTTACGTCCAAAGTTTTGAAGCCTTCTTTCAAAAGTGATCTGTTTACAGACTATCTAGTTCCACACCAGACATTTATTTCACTAATGTGCTTAATATCTAAATCCAACCTTTTCTTCACCCATGACGTCAACCTAACCTAACCCCCTCATATCTCCGGCTTTTAAATCTCTTCTAGGTATCAGCCCTCTGAAAATTACCTACTCACCAATACCAAGAAATGGAAATATACTTAATCTTTTACGTTTCCCTTATCAATTGAGAGCAAGACCTTAATTGCCACATCATCGGAGATTTACCATTTACAAACACTTTATTATCCACTTCAGTTCAATTCTTACCCTTGCCACCAACATTTGCATATCTCCTGCCAACAATTCTCGTCATTATAAGCTTTTCACCATCAACCAGGCCTGAATATGGCTGAGTCCTTCCTCCCTCCTTAACCAATTGAATTTTAATTCCTCTACAATTAACCTCATTGAGTCCCTTTAACTTTCATTCCCGGAGCCTCTTCTCCTATCCCGATGTCTGCTAGGCCCATGATGCATTTCTCTTTCGTTGTCAGCGTGGCTCTTGGATGACCTATAATATACAGAGAGCTATAAAGCATAGCTCGAACTACGAGAAGACTGGTATGAGAGACTTTCCTTGCGGTATCTTCCCTAAGAAAAAGGTTGATGACAATTTTTAAAATTATTCCCCTGTAACGAACGAGCACATTTTCGCCATCACCTATGCTAAATTGCCGAACTATTCGCTACTCTCAGATCTCGTTATTTTTCAACTCCTAGAAATGCTCATAAAAGACAGTTTTTCATCACAAGTTCTCCTCCAACTTTGAAAAGATCCTCTAATCTGGCATAAACTCAGTGGTTAGCCCTTAATCTGCTAGAGTTAAATAAACTAGCATCATATTTATTAAGCTTATGCTGGTTAACTTTCCTTTCTATTATAATGTGATATCCTGCCAGTGTTTCATAATGTCAATAATACTCACCTTAATTATCGTCGGCATGAATTCTTTGGTCTTTAGGTTGGAATAATTTTCCAGGATAGACAGAAAGAATTTATGGTATTTATTTCAGAATACAAAAGTGTAGCTCCCAAACCAAGAGCATTATAATTTGATAATATTCCACGCTGGCCAGCTATCTTAGATTTAATGACCCATCTTGGTTCAGGGATATGTGTTTCAGGAAAAAATAATGATTGAATGTAAAAAAACGCTGGGAAATTGATTCAGCGGGCATTTTTTTACTCATGTCAAAAATGGTCGTTAGTATTTTTGACCTAGAATTTGGCCTCTTTCTACTATTAATACGTTTAGAGACGTTATATAAGCACTCTGAATGCTCGTGACGGTGAAGAGTGCCATCAAATAATTCGTATCGATATTTCCGAAGAATTGAAAGACTGCATAGATGAAGGGTTGATTATTTGATTGTGTGATTGAGATATGAATAACTGGACGAAAAGTGAGTTAATGAATTTGTTTATGTTAGGTATGATAGGGGAGGGATTTCTGAACGGCAGGCTTGTGGCTTTCTGTGTAGGAATGAACTCCGACTTGACTAGAAGGGATAATACATAGTACCTGATCACTAGGATGATTCAATTTGTCAAAGGAAAAATGAATGGTGGTTATGACATAAATCAGTTATAAAGTAGTGAAAGGGTTTGCGAAGATGTGTAGTGGCATCGCTGCTTACTAATTCACTTTGTGAGAAAGACTTTTGGTTATATGGTAAAACTATACTAAAAAATAAAAAACTAGATAGGATTGAATATATACAACTCACTAATTATTAAAAAAATCAAAATTAAAACAAAATATTTACTAGAATTCTCATGAAAATTATATTGAAAACAACTCACAATAAATGTGAAAGAACGCCTAAAAATTGGTGCATAGAAAATAACAACATTAAAGGATAAACGAACAGATAAAAATAAAAAAAATAAAATAAATCATGATAGTGGTATGAAAGTTTCGTAAAGAGTAATTACGCTTTGCAGTATAAGTTTGAATACGTGTCCCTGCTTTTAGCGTTTTATTTGTGCTATGTTGTTGGGATAATAGTGGTAATGATAGGTCAAGGAAACAAGAACATTTTCCAACTAGATTAAATTATATATCATGCCATTTATTTCCATATCGGCATTTATTAGCTCATAATTTTTGTGCCAAAATCCTTTAAGAAAAATGATTTTACGATCTGTGCTCAGATTTAGTGCTGAAAAATGATGAAGTCCGATTCTTCAAGAGCATCTTAAAGAAATCATAAGTAGTTTTTGATCATGTCTGGTTCTAGCAAAGGGGGAAAAGTGATGACCAAGTTCTGAAAACTTCTCTTGCCAGACAATAAATATTGTTGAGCGAGATTTTTCTTCACACTGTTAGAAGAGAGCGGCCAACAAGGGTAGTAGTCCCTTTACCCGAAGGGGCCCCATGGAGCCGGCACCTCTCGAGAACAGACGGGTTCACATCCGCCCAATATCCTCATCATGAGTTTTATAGACACTCCGAACGGATATGCTGCTATTTGCTACTCGATTGAGGACGTGGAGCAGCTTCTCTCTGAAAAGGTTAAGATGGCACGTCATTAGATGGAGCTTAAAGCATTAGTACTTCAAGAGATCTTCATTCGCTGAACCCATATCCTCAGACGGCTCGATCCCTTCTTCACAGATAATTCCTGCGACGAAATTAAGGAAGAGCTGACAAGGCAGCAGAAGTAGGCGAGAATAACCAAGGTTGAAAATTTCGGAAAAGACCATGGCATAGTCAAGCTCCTCGTCAAGAGTATCAACAAGGCGGACAGGGCCAAGAAGGAGGGCCTCCTAGGCCCTCCTATATGAATGGTCATTGGCTGAATTCATTTGAGGATGAAACTGACATAGACGTAGTAGTTTATAGGCCATTGAAGTTTTCGAAGTATGTATTGGGGCAAAAACTTGAGCAAATAGGGTGCTAGGGTACATTAAAAGAAATGCTAGGCTACAAGAGTAAAGCGGTTATCCTCAAACTCTACAACTGGTATTTCAGGCCCCATTTAAATTACTATATATAAGCATGGTTATGACATTTTAGACATGAAATCAACTTGTTAGACTAAATACAAAGGAGGGAAAAAAAATAATACCTTCCTGAAGCACCTTGACTATGAAGATAGAATGAGGATACTAAATATATTCTCATTTGAAAGATGGTTTGTAAGGGAAGATATGATTGAGGTTTCTAAAATCTGTTCTGTGATGGTTAAGCAAGATTTTGGCAGGTTATTTGAGTTGGAAGGTCCAAATTAGCCTATGGGTCACCACTTGAAAATTAAAACAACAGAGGTGCAGGTTGGTGTTAGAAAATATCTTTTCACCAACAGAGTGGTAGATTATTGGAAAAGTTTGCCCCCTGCGACACTAGACAGTCCAAACTTGAATGTTTTCAAGCGCACATGACGATTATATGGGCAGGAGGGGATATCATTTTTTTGTGGGGGAGGAGATTCTGGACTCATTCATGTGGATGCAGTTTTTTATTATTGTATATTATGGGTGATTGAATTTGGACGAGCCTTGACGGTGATGCTTTATTTTATGCATTCCTGTGGATGGTTTATTTGTATATTGTAGATGCATGATCTGGCACAAGCCTATGGATGGATTTTGTGTGCGTGTTTTGACGGATGCGGATGACCTTTTATAGGCCTTTGTGGCTTTTTCATCCGTTAAATTATATTACGTTATAGAAACATTGAATTTATTCACGAGACTAGTTTTGATATGAAGTTGACCATACTTTCTTCAGTCGTATACTGAGAATGGAATGTATACAAAAGTCACTACACAGCCTCAAAATCAGGACAAGAGTAAAAAAGGGAGGAAAACGTCATGAATCAGGAAGTGTGCTTCTGAGATCATTAGCTATACTATTTACGATTAGGTTCAGGGAATAGAAGCTACATGGAATTGACTGTCAGAAAGATTGAATTTGGGAATTTCTCCTATCAGTATCGATTGTAGAATTTTTATTTTACGAAAATATTTACAATTGTATATTATTTGAGTTTTCGAATATAATCTCTTTGGTGGTTGTAATTGTTATTGTAATTAAAAATAATGGATGTAGTACCGCCTCACCTGACATCACCCCTATGTTCATATATTAGTTGTTTAATGCTCTCCCAGTCCTTCCTACATAGAACGAGGGACAGTTAATGGATGTAGAAGGGATTTGATATACACCTGCTTCATTTGGGTAATCCATAGTCTTAGTCGATGGTAAAGATTTGAGGATGGAGAAAGGGTATTTCAACGTGGCTCAACCTGGAGAAATAACTCTGTTTACTCCTTTGAGGAAGGGAAGAAATGGGAGAGGTAGACAATGCGTGCTACTTTCTTTGTTTATTTCGTTGGGGCGGTAGCAAATAGATTAAGCTTTAGACAAACTCTAAATGGTGAATTTGAGGGATTAATTTAATTCAAGGAATGTGCCTATGGTATTTATGTAATATCGTCTTCAAAAAAGCAAGGATCACATATTCTAAGGGCTCTCAAGAACATAACTGGCGCAGCAACTTTGTTTAATGCTAACATCATGATTTGAAAAGAAGTGGATGTAAGCGAAAAAAGTCATTGTTTTACGATACACAGTGAAGCTAATTTGGCCAATGACCTTTACAATCTTGACATCGAGAATAGCTATACAATTTTCTTTTTCCCATTCTACTTTAAAATTGATGGTGGGATGAAGGTTTTTAAGAAAATATGCAAATTGTCGAATGAATTTAAACTGTTTATAGGCCAAATCGATATAACATCGTTTTCATACCTAAACCAGACAAAATTTCAATGTGATTAACAGAGGGAAGTAAGTTAAAGGTTATGTAATATGGTCAATAAGAGATTGTCCATATTTTTGACGCAAGAAACCCATTTTAGTAATGAATACATTGTCAATAACACATATTTTTACAAGATTTATAATTTTTATTTTGCCTTGTGGAAAGTTTAATATCATATTGTCTAATACCTTACATAGAACATCAAGGGCTTCATTAAGCGGAACATTAATGAAGAGTCTATCTACATCAAATCTAACTAGGCGGTTAATTACCCTGTTAATAGTTATAGATTTTTCAATGTAATCAGAGAAATGGATTATGTGTGAAGGAGAGGTCAATCCGACGTCGTCAGCGAGAAGAAAGGCTAACTACTTCGAGAGTTTGTATGCGCAGAGTCAATATACGATATAATAGGTCAGAGTGGCGTTCCTGTTGTAGTTTTTGGCAGACCATACATACGGGAAAGTGATAGGTTGGAAGGTTGAAAACGATGAGGAAGGTCTGGGTGGATCGTATAAGCAATTTTGTGAGAGATATGTTAAAGATCTCAGTTTTATTATTCAATGGGTTGGAAAATAATTTCTCTTAAATGTATCATTGAGGAAAAATGCTGTAATTCTTCAGTATAAAAATTTTTGTGTAACAAAACAATTTGGTTAGTTTTATCGGATTTTGTTACCACAATATTTTTGTTAGAATTAAGTAATTTAAGGGAAGTTATAAGGCGCCTATGGATCTCCATATTTTTTGTTTTCCTGATTTTGAGGCTGTGAGTGACTTCTGTGATAGAAGCCTCCTCTCTTTGTGATAGAAGCCTCCTCTCTGGGTAGTTTTAAGAATAGATTAGATGAATATATGGATGAAGCTGCTAGATGGGACTGACTTTTTTTATGTACATATGTATATATTTTTCTAAGGAGTGGGGAGATTATATTTTGCGGTTGCATGAATGGACATAATCCTCTGGATGCATTTTATGTATATTATAGATTAGATCTGACGAACTCCTGTAAAGGGTGACAATGTTGATGACTTTTCTCTGGTAAGAAATCTTTTGTGTGTTGACTGGAACAGGAGCTGCCAAGTGTAGGCCATGAATGGTCTTTTGCCGTCTCCTTCTTTTCTTATGTTCTTATGTTCTTATGTATTCATTTCATTCTCAGTATACTACTGAAGAGAGTATGGTAAACTTTACATAGAAACTAGTCTCTTTTCGTGAATAAATTCTCTACGCCTATACAGTAGTTTCAAAATCCTATATATATATATATATATATATATATATATATATATAGGGAAATCAATAACCACCATAATAACAGATGCCTCGGTCGGGTACCTTAATGTCCTGACGCTAGGAGATGTAATCTAATTACTTACCCCCCTCCCTCACCTCGACTCGCTGGCCACCAGACGTCTACTCCAACCACGAAAAGTACGATTGAACAAATTTCTGTGCCAGCGAGCATAACAATAATAAGGGGAGGAGACCAGGTGTAATAACAATGTTTAAACAGGCACTATTTTCTTAAGATTTGGGATCTAGTTTCGCGTAATAGACAAAAATATAGGAGCTGCGACCAAAAGCCAGGGGATGCCTTTAGGGCTAAGGGAAAGACGCTCTGAGAAGGGTCGTCAGAAGAGAGAGGTTTAATAAAAAAGCCCTCATCCCCCATTTCCCCCACCCCCAGTGGGTCAGCGAAGTATATATGCGGATAACTGGAGAAGAAGAAGGAGATCGAGTGAGAGATCGACATGACGAAGTTCGGCCGCAGTGCCCGGCAATCAAAGAAAGGAACAAAGAAGCTCATTCTGAGCCAGTTTCTGGTTGTCACACCAAAACTAGCCCCTTTGTATCGAGGATCACTCTCATAAATCTCTCTTAAGAGAAATTCCCTATCTCGGTTTTCAACAAAAAACAAAGATAGTGTTCGCCATTTAGGAATACCCCAAAATGAACTCCTTCAAACCCCCCCATTCGTCAAAGGATTTACTTTTTGCTCATCGCTCGTCAGTGCGAAGCATCTCAAGATTTACCCGAAGATTAAAAAAAGCATACCTTCACGGGCCCGTTGCTTAAATCATCTGTCTAAGACAATGTGCTTAACGCCTTCCGTCACACTCACCGAAATCACCTGTTGCTCCTAGTCCGTCTCCTCGCCAGACAAACGGCTGGGCGTCTGCGAACAAGCCCACGCGCCTAACCGCAAACCATTTCCCTGTCTACATAAAGTCCAAGTTCTAGGTCATTCTTCAGCCGGATTCACGTGTGTTTTTTTTTAAAGTTGGAGAAATTCAATTATTTTTGCGTGTCAATTAGCGTCCAATATTAAAGTGAGCTTGAGGGTCAACCATTACTTTATATTCATTTGGGACAAATTAGTAATTCTAACATAGACTCTTCTAATCATAGATGTATAGTTTGTTTTTAATAGTTCACTTTTTATGTTATAATTAAAAAATATATTTTAGTTATAAGCATTTAATTCAATCTTCGAAACGCTGCACTAGAAATTCTCCAAGATTAAATAATATAAAGTAATATAACACTCTTAGAGAAAACTAAATAAAGGAGTTATTGAAGTACGTAACAAACCTTACGTACACCCCACTCGGCCCTTACAATACAACGACAATATATATATATATATATATATATATATATATATATATATATATATATATTAATATATATATATATATATATATATATATATATATATATATATATATATATATATATATATATATCAAGGAAAGTTTTCTTGAAAGCGAGAGCTAATTTTGTATCAATACCTTTCTTTCCAATCTTCTCTATTTGTGGTATATTCGCCTTTCTTCTTTTTACAACTCATGGATAAAAATTCCGAAGTTCATTTAAAAGTGAAGCTTTTGATCTTAAGGAATTTATTAATAAATAAAAGCACTTTTCTCCAATATTTTATTACACTAACGCATTTTGATACACCATATATCATCATCAAAATCAAAGTAGATAAATGATACAAGAAATGGGTTTATATATTACAATATGTGCTTACATAATTAGTAACAAATAAAAAGGAAACATGTAAGCGAAATAAATCTCATTAGGGCATGGGTGGACAAGTCAAAGCTGGGGAACTTCCAGCCGACCTGTACTAGCCGGAGGTTAAGCTCCTTTCCCATGGTGATTAGCAACTTGAGGCGAATAGGAAAAGCACGCGCTATTGCTTGACTCTGTTCTCTTGCACTTGGAATAATGTCGTGGAAATTGATTTGTATTGTTAAACTTGGTTTCTTTTCTTAAATACTCGTATATATATATATATATATATATATATATATATATATATATATATATATATATATATATATATATATATATCCAGCAAATCGCAAGAAACAGAAAAACAAGATAATTATTTCTTCAAAAAAGGTTATTAATTAGAAAAAATTCCATACAGTGGTGAGATTCGAACCAAGCACACTAAAGCAGCGACCAACCGCTTTGATCTCAATTAAACCGCTCCTTAGACTACTAAGGCACGCTTCGCAAGGTCAATCGAGAATATGAAAGAGAGAGAAATTAATGATGAATTCCAAGGTTGAATGAGAATTGAGGAAACAGGCGTGGAATATAAAATGTATAAATCTTTCCTGACCGCGAAAGAATGATAAAATGAATCCAGCAAACCGCAAGAAACAGCAAAACAGGAGAATCTTTATTCGGAAAAAGTTATTTACTAATTCGCCAAAATTCGGTATAGGGGTGGGATTCGAACCAAACACACTGAAGCAGCTTGTTTCTTCGATAGATTTTTTGTCTTCCGCGTATCCGAGTGGCGTAAGAGGCGGTTTAATTGAATATAAAGACACCCGGAGATTACACTAATCATTTATTGTCCGGACGTTTCGGACCTTTGCTAGGACCATCTTCACCGACTGTATCGACTAATGAAAAGGGGAAGAAATATTAACGAAATCTTCCACGTCTTTCCAAACTTTTACTATTTCGCATTGCATTATCTTCAGACTCAGAAGATGAACTTTGAATAATATATGGAGTATACTTCTCCTCACTGGTGTGAGATAAATTATCAGCTTCAGAGTCAGATTGAGGAATTGTTCTCAAAACATTTCTAATTTCACCCTGAAAAAAATTATTTTTTTAGACATGTTTGCACCACGACAGTAGAGCAAGCAATGACTAAGAAGCTGTCACGTAACCGTTTGTATCAGCGTTGACGCGTTTCAACGGAAGAGCGTAGGGAGTCCTACACTAGGGGACTCCCTCAAAGTTTTTCTGTTCAATGCGAGGTCAATCAGGAATAAGTTTCTTGAGCTCCGTGGCCTCGTAGTAACAGAGGAACCTGAGATGGTGGCCATAACGGAGTCGTGGATAAAAACCTCAAGCCGAGATTTTGAAGGTGAATTTACGATTCCCGGTTACCAGCTCTTCCTGAAAGATAGGCTAGACAGAGAGGGTGGCGGTGTGATGTTGTATGTCAAGGATACTCTCCACTCGACGGATTGCAACATCGTATCCGACCATGAACTACTAGGTGTTGACCTAGAGATAGGTCCTGCCAAATACAGGACCCTGGTGCTTTATAGACCTCCTGCCCAACTCGTTGAAAAGGACAGAGATCTGTACCAGCTACTAGGAGAACTTGTCGAAGACAGAGTGTGTATCGTTATGGATGATTTCAACACACAAGTTGACTGGGAAACCAGAGAACCCTGTGGCGAGAACGCACTACTCCTAGAGTTCACGAACAACGAGTTCCTTACTCAATGGGTGAGAGAGCCAACGAGAGGAGACAATATCCTCGACTTGGTTTTCTCCTCTGAGGATGACATCGTTGAGGACCTCTCTGTTGGCGAAGAGCTCGGTGGCAGTGACCACCGACTAATTAGATTTGTAGTCAAAGTCCCCAAGGCAGAGCCTGCAACTAGTAAATCAAGGAAACTTGATTTGAGAAGAGCAGACTTTGCAGGTCTACACGCGGGACTGACTGATGTGAGGCTAGAAGAGTGCGATGCTGTTGAAGACTCTTGGAACAGTTTCAAAACCACATTCATGAGTCTTCAATCGCGCGTTATTCCTCTGAAATGCCCCCGTCGGTCTTCTGTTCAACCAAAGTGGTTTAATCGAAAAATCAGGCAACTGCTTAGGGAGAAGAGAAATGTGTACCGGCAATCGAAGATCTCGGGTGAATTTGACGAATACCGGAGGCTAGCTAGGAGAGTGAAGTCCAGTATAAGGGCGGCTAAGCGGTCTGAGGAACTCCGAGTGGCGAGACTCTGTAAAGAGAATCCCAAGGAGTTTTTTGGATATGTGAACAGCCGTAAACCAATCCGTCGAACGATTGGCCCTTTGAAGAATGAGGAGGGGACATTAAAGCATTCAGATGCATAAAATGCTAACCTCCTCAACGACTACTTCTCTTCAGTGTTTACTGAAGAGTGTGGTCCCATTCCCCAGCCGACGGATTCCTACTCAGGAGAAAAGCTGGAGGCAATGGACTTCACCGAAGGAGAAATAAAGAAAAAGATCGCTGACCTAAAGAAGAATAAGTCCCCTGGACCGGACGGGTTTCTACCTAAAGTGTTGAAGGAAGTGTGCGATGAAGTATCACGACATCTGTGCGCTATATTCAGCCTGTCAATCCGGACCAAATGCGTTCCTAGAGACTGGCGTGAGGCGGAGGTGACTCCTATCTTCAAGAAAGGAGACCGTAACCAACCGTCGAACTACCGACCTATCAGTCTGACTTCGATAGTCGGTAAACTCATGGAAAGCATCATGGTGGACAAAGTGACGTCGTATTTAGAGTCAAACCTGCTACTGAGGAGTTCCCAGCACGGCTTCCGAAGGCAACGGTCATGCCTGACGAACCTTGTGGAATTCTTCCACTTCGTTTTCAGTGAGCACGATCGGGACAAGGCGGTGGATGTGGTCTACCTAGACTTTCAGAAAGCCTTTGATAAGGTACCACACCGCCGCCTTCTCCGGAAAGTGCTAGCTCTTGGCATAGACGGAAAGGTAGCCGGCTGGATCGAGAACTGGCTAAGTGGCAGACGGCAACGGGTGGTGGTGAATGGACAGTCTTCTGAGTGGGTGCCCGTTACTAGCGGGGTGACACAAGGTTCTGTCCTGGGACCACTACTATTCATCATCTACGTCAACGACATGGACGGTGACATGGTTGCGAAGATTTCTAAATTTGCCGACGATACCAAGCTTGGTATGAACGTTGCAAAGGATGGAAATACTGCCCGCCTGCAGGAAGATCTTGGGAAGATTGGGGAGTGGTCGGACACGTGGCAAATGCCTTTTAACGTGGGCAAATGCAAAGTGATGCATATCGGCCACAGAAACCCCCAATCTCAGTATATCCTTAAGGGCACTGCTATTGAATCCACCGACACTGAGAAGGACTTGGGTGTTACTATCACTAGTGACCTCAAGTTCTCGAAACAGTGCATTGAGGCGGAGAAAAAGGCCCAAAGGATGCTAGGCTATATTAAGCGCCAGTTTGGTTATCGGAACCAGGAGATTTTACTGTGCCTGTACAACTCACTTGTCCGACCGCTGGAGTATGCCGTACAATTTTGGAGTCCTTCATTGCGAAAGGACATCGCAAGATTGGAACGCGTACAAGCCAGTGCAACCAAGCTGATTCCCTCTATCCGACATAAAAGTTATGAGGATAGACTAAGGGAATTAGATCTGTTCTCGCTGGAAACCCGTAGACTGCGTGGTCAGCTCATCGAAGTTTTCAAAATACTTCGAGGGTTCGACAATGTTGACTACCGGGATATTTTCACACTGAGTGAGAACAGAACGCGCAATCACGGCTTCAAACTTGAACTGAAGCGTTACAACCGCAATCTGTGTGGAAATTTTTTCACCTACAGTATCTGCGGTAAGGGGAACGCACTTCCAGTGGAAGTTGTCAACAGTGAATCTGTTAACCAGTTCAAGTCAAGACTGAACAAGGTCTTGAAAAGTGACCGTTTAGGGACGCAAAACAATTGAGCAGCCTTGTGCCCGCTCGATTGTAAGTCCAATGGTACCCTCTTTGAATGGACCGTAAGGTCTCCTAGGGTACCTTCTTTCCTTGTTGTTACTCCTTGTTGTAAGTCTCTGTACCGTAAAAAACACGCGGTCAAATTGACCGCTCGGTCGTTTCAGGTATAGCATGTCAAATAACAAAAGCTATTTGAGTAATTTTTTAAATATTTTAGCTCAATACACTTCATCATATATCAGGAAAAGTCAGTTAATCTCAATTTTGTTGAGGAAAAAATATAGGAGATACGTGCATTTAAAAATTAAAATGCGGTCAAATTAACCGCAAAAACGTTCTAGTGTTAATCTATAGAAGTTTGATGATAGATAAGGATACCATGATTTATGCCCTCAGGATAGTATTTAGGTGAGAGGGGGGACTTGAGACAGGCCTAGCCTTACACACTTGACAAAGGCACAAAGTTACAGATGGCAATGGGATTCCTCGATCACCTGCCTGATGCTCTTGCTGCAGGAGAATTACGGGGAGTTGTGGAAGGATGAAGGCAAACATCTTGCAGAAGTTGATTTAATAAACGTGACGTTACACGAAAGAGCAAAAGTAATATGGAGACAAATATATTCATACGTCCCGAATCGAATACTGAAAGATATTAGATTAACAGATTTTGAATTCCAGTACGGACACTATCAAAGAGGATTTTATAGCAGCCAACTGCGTTCGCAAGAGGATTTTGAACCAATCTATAGATAAGAACAAAATGGGAAAACATAATTTCAAAAGCAGGACAACCAGTATAAAGAATATAAATATAACTGTATGCATATGTCCATTTATATGCACACATGAATTAATCTGCGAAAAAATATATATACGTCGTGGATAAAATAGATAAAGAGGAAAATAAGATAAAACAAATAAATAAATAAATAAAAAGATCAGAATTGGACAAGAAACAGAATAAATTCCATATTGAAAAAAGAAAACAGAATAAAACGCAATAACATTGACATAAAGAATAATGTTTCACGTGAAAAAATTGCCAGCCGTACTGGAACACATAGTTTTCTACTAAGATAACACTTTTTTCTACCTAAGCCCTCTCCTACTATAATACACCCATTCTTTTCTATCTTAGCACTTCTATGAACTTTGAGCTTCGATACATCTAATCGTGTCTAAGTATCAGATAAATCTTATTTTAGAAGACCCCTTAAAACATGCAGATAACAAAAAATCGAGTATTTGTTTTCACAAACTTAATTAAGACTGGCAATATTAAACGAGTGCAAGATTGATTCGCCCACCGTTTTCCTGATATGCATCTAAAATGCACCTTTGCTATTTTGAAAAATGTCCGGAAGTACCAACAAGAAGGAAAATGCTTAAATTTGACCAAATGTACTTCGTTTGGGCCGTAGAATAATCATAAGAACAGCAGAAAATATGGAAAATGTTTGGATGGTATTTCTTCAAAGTCTAAACGTATGAATCAATAAGAATAGTTTTTAAATGTTTGGTTAACATTTACCTTTATTATTAAGCCCAAGTTAAAATAAATGCACTCTAAGACGCATGTAAGGCACTAATGTGTTGAAACTGATTTTCCTCGTCGTTTATTATATTTAAAATGGTTTCTCCATAAACCTGCTCGTTTTAGGACAACATTGTAATTTGTTGCTATTCAGCCTTTTTCACGAATCGTAAAGTAAGTTTCCATCAGAATCAAAACTCTGAACCGCTAAACACTCACCCAGAGTTCAACTGCGTGAGTCGTATTTGTCGGCAGAACTATGGCCAAGGAAATGGCCATCTCCTTGGCACATTTATTTACGACAACAATTTCACTGATAATGTCGACCTGAACTTGATCAAAGATTGATTCATCTCAGTATTATTCGGTATTTAGAGCAATCAATTAAATAGAATTTTATACATTTAAGATGGAGTTCTAGCTCATAGAAAGCTTGCTGTAAGAGAAAGATATAATTTTATTTAGCAATTGCTTTGCCCTACTAAATCATGCAAATGATTTTTCCCCAACATCACAAGACTTATCACCGTGTGAATTCTTCTTATGGGGTCATCTAAATAGAATAGTATATTCTACTCCCCGCAAAACATAAACTAGTTAAAAGATAGTACCAGACGTGAAGTGAATTTCCTTAAGGGAAATCAAAAGTTGGTGAAAGAAATTGTGCAATCAATGGGATAAAAGGATCAAATCTGCTTGGAAAGAAATTGACCACATATTGAAGGAAAATGTTCTTATAAAAGTAAAAAATACATTTGTATAACTCAATTGTAGAGGTATTTCGCCTGGATAGATAAATTTGTTAATTTGCAACTTAAGATTCTCATAATTTCACTTCCTTGCGGAAGCAATTTGTTTTTCTCCACACAAACTATTTTTTGAAATCATATCATAGGAGGAAATTAATTTTAAATTACACAATCAAAAGATATATTGTTCTTAGATATAACCAATTTTAGAGGAAATTTTTTTATCACTCTCTCTCTCTTTATATATATATATATATATATATATATATATATATATATATATATATATATATATATATATATATATATATATATATATATATATATAAGAAAACGAAAGTTTTAGCGCTACCACTAAAACAAGAAATTGAAAATAGATAAAGGGAAAGAGGGATTAAGCGGCAGAAAGGCATCGAAATTCATGAGGTGCAGGGAGCCAGGTCAAGCCAAAGAGCTGCAGAGGTAAAAAACATAGTACGCGCATTAATGGAATTATCCCAGCACCTGCCCTTAGAGCCTTTATCCATTTTTAGATTTCAAAATCACCGAGTTGATAAGGCCTCAGGTGGTCACGTTTGTAAGAATCCAAGGTCGCGGCCGGCTGCCATCTTTGAAAGGAGTATCGCTTTAACTTTAAAACTATTTGGAATAGAAAGTCATATAATATGTCTAAAATCACTAATTTGGATCTCAGGAATCCATTTCTGAACTTAGTTTTTCTCTCCGGGAGCCTCTAATCCATAAATTCAATATGGCCGCCACTAACGGTTGCGCAAATGCCGTGGTATTTAAAAGAATTACCAAATAATGTGAAGTATTTGCAAGTGCTAGTTTTAATATTAATGAAATGGTTTCGATTGCTTATGCATAACTATTCTTTTGTTTCTTTTTTCAAGTAAGATGTATTTAAAAGCTGCACAGTCATCGTCGGAGAAGAAGCTATCGTCGGAGGAGCAGCCAGTTAATATCG
Source organism: Ceratothoa steindachneri (assembly GCA_963969495.1). NCBI lineage: Eukaryota > Metazoa > Arthropoda > Malacostraca > Isopoda > Cymothoidae > Ceratothoa > Ceratothoa steindachneri. The sequence continues at coordinate 11,187,225 of OZ018317.1, read as the reverse complement.
AGCATTATATACCGACACGATGATAAAGCTTTCCTTAAACAACTGACCAGCAAACCCAGAGGACGTTCCAATGTGAATTGGGCAGCCAAAATCAGAGACGATATTGTGACGAAAGGATTATGTAGAATTAGCGCTATTAGTGGTGGTGTAGGTAGTGAAACTTTTAAGTACCACATTAATAATTAATAAATGTTACATAACATACACACTTAAAACTCAATTGGAATTAATTGAAGAAAGGCAGAAAAACAAAACTATAACAGTGAAGCCGAGAAAACAGATCCATCCACCACTGGGATTACTTCACGACCGTCACGAAGACAGTCTATTCAGAGCCCACCCCCAAGTGCCAATGAAGACCCAAGAATATTAATGAGCACTGTATGCGGATGTGCATCATATAAAAAGAATACAGATAAATTCAGAATCAGTTTTAGTGAGTCGGTAGTAGAATTAGTTACAGCAGCTTGTCATCTTCAAGATGAAGTCTATACAGGAATTGCTGACCTTATACGGGACACTACAGAGAATACATTGTCAGCTATGCTGGCTACTGAACTGTAATTTCATCCAATATGTATAAGGTTATACCACAGACAATATCAGAGTGACATTGACGAACCAGATGAAAGAAGCCATACGTGTAACATAAAAAAGCGGTTATTCCAGCGAGCACTTCCATATATTGCTACATAGTTGAGTACGAAGGAAATGTACTCAAAGAAAGATTTGCAAGAATTTACGACTAGCCTATTAAAGGAAGGAGAGAAGCTGGATAGTGGGTTCAGAATTCGTGATTCAAAACTATGGAAAATCTGTAACAATAGCACCAAGTAAGTGGGTGGATGAATGAGATATTGTATTTTCATCCAGTATTACTTATGCTGACTTAGAATTTAAGTTGAGTAATATGAACATTGTCAAAGAAGCTGCAGTGCAGTTATGAACGGCGCTGAGAGAAGTTGACTTTGGACTAAATGACAGTTTTCGTGATAGTGCAGATCTAAAACAGTCTTGGGAAAATACAATCATGCCTAACTCACTCATTGCTTTCTTTTCTGCAATATTTACCGCTCCAAAATATAAGTTGTCTAGGTCACCTGTGATTGATTTGAATGAGTTAGAGCAGGAGGTTAAAAGCAGTAAACCAAGGGAAGGTAGCAATAGTAATGTTACCATATATGATGTTAGAGATGGTGATGAGAGTGATATTAATGGTAACAATGTTAGTAAAGGTGAAAATATTGATGAAGACCAGAAAGGTTCACTTACAATTTCTGATAGTAAGAATATACGCACGCACTTTCTTTATCAAATCATTGTTATATGTTGCACAATGGTACACACGCAACACCGTTGCATACAATGCTAGGTCATACTGTATTTGCTTGTGATCGGAGTAAGACTTTGATAACAACTCTTAATCATAAAAGAGTATTTAATAGTTACAATGCAGTGAAAGAAAGATAGAGATCTTCTCATGGCGTATACTGTAGATGCAGTGTGCTAATACCAAGTATATTCACAAAAACTGACTTTACAATGAGAGGGATGGACAATTCAAACTATGCTGATAGGTTATCTCTTTCAGGTACATTAGGATCAAATTATGCAGTAAGTGTGTGGCATCTTTCAGAATGCAACACTAACAAACCCTCTACAGAAACTGCTAGTATTAGCCATTGGATTTGCTCCTAATCAGCCATGATTGCAGACGACCTTAGAGTGCCAAGAAGTTGCTTTGTATAACGAGCCGATGGTAAGACTCTCTCTTCCATACGGCATGCTTCTTTATCCAGAGAATTCATACATTGATATTCTTGATATGTATTCAGATCACCAGAGACCTCTGAGAGAGATTATTATAGGAATACTTCGTCTAGGTTTAGCGACTCTACAGTCTCAAACTCCAATATTGCACACACACTAGTATCTTCAGCTCTTGTGCACTTAATGAGAGTTGTTTTTCTACCTGTGATCCCGAAACCTATAACAGATCAAGCAGTAGTTCGACAAGTTTTGACAAACTTTGAGAACATACGGAAGCAACTCAATCAGCCATCATTTGCAATCTGGTGCGATGAAGCTGTTTTTGCATTCGCCTTCGATCTTGTGATATCTGAGCCAGAATTGTTTGATAAGTTGTTTCCTCGCATGGGACCATTTCATTGGGAACTTATTTTGTTGAAGTGCCAAGGTAGATTTCTACGAGGTTCCAGAATTGATGATGCTTCAGTCGATTGTGAAGTGTTTGGTAAAGAGGTCCTAGAATCTGTTCTGAATGGAACACATTATTATAGGTTACTTGCTGTGATGTTGATAGTTGAGGATATAATCTTATCTCTGATGTTTTGAGAATTTTTGGCAACACATGATAAGAAAGATTCCTTATGTGTTCCCTTGATGGAATCAGTCGCCAAGACTCTATTTAGTAAAATAAATGTCCCCAAGCTTTTGATAAAGCACGCACACAAATGAAACCGCTGAAGGATGAGTTTGTTAGGTTTCAGAAAGAATGTGAAGAAATATTTGAGGTCTGTCAGATCTTTGGGGTATGGATAAGTATTGTGCAGATCATTAAACATGCTGTTGCTTCAGACAGAGAAGGCAAGTTTGATCTGTATGCAGGACTCAATATCTTTGTTTGCGGAGTTGATTGTCTGAACTATCTTCGCTATCGAGCCTACTAATTTGTTATGGTACAACCACTCGATATCATACACCACTCCTATATCATGTACCAGGGGTGACTTAAATACCTACTGCAACGCAAACCGTTAACAGGAATGTTCACAGAGATTTTCGATCGACTAAGAGGTCACACTTGAGGCCTTGGGTTTCAATCCTTAATAATCAAACAGAGTGCAAAATGGTTGGCAAGATTTACTTTAATAGGCCTAGATTAACGTTCAAGGTTAGTTAAAGATGAAACAACATAATATAACTTAATTTACAAATATCCAAATAAGAATAATAATAGACAAAAGGGAATTATTTAAATTGAAAGAGTCTCTTGATAATTATTATGAGGAGGGATTCTAAAGTGGAATTAATTGATTAATGTAACAAGGCTCAGATCTAAAGGGGGAACTTTACAATACTAATAATGGAGGGGATTTCAGTCTTACGTGTCGATGACTTTGAGGAAAGTCCTTCTTGCGATGAAGTGAATGGAGAATGATACGATGGGGCAAGTGGGACACGATCCGAATGAGGAAGGTAGGACACGATTTGAACCAACCTTCCGATGAAGATAGCCAAACTTCAAAATGACGTTCGACGGGGAATGTGGGAATTTTCGTAATTCCACTGAAAGAAGAATCTTCTTTTTTCTCACAAGTAATCGATGAAGATTTTCTTCGGTTTGATTAAACGAAGGGAGACTGTTGCGCAACTTCAAAGGCTTGCCGTTCACAGAAGCTACCAATTGCCTAGGGCGGCCTTGAGGTACTGGCTTCTGAAGACATGGTATAATTTCTCCAGTCTTGCCACAGCAAGGTTGAATACTGCTTTAGTATCTTTGTATAATGCCTTGAATAGATAAGCAGTACAGCCCGCCGACGCTAATCAGATACGTTAATGCCTTGAGCATGGGAAAAATGTCTACGAAGTGCACAGACATAAGCGATATGTCACCAATTAGAAAAAGGCTATCGCAACTATTTCAAATCCTCGCTGATGTAACACCTAAAGAACTCGCAAATGCTCAAAGAGATTTGAATCATGCTCAGGCACGGGGGATGCCTATCTGCGAAATAATGTCTCATGATCTTATTGAAAGCTTAACGCTGTTTGATAGAGACCTTCCACGTTATGCAGATAAAGTAACACCGCTATCTGAGATCGAGGATTATATGATGTCAAAGCCAGCATGAAAATATCAGGATGCTCGAGCAGCGCATGTGATATTAGATTCCATACCAAGCATTAGTAAACTGCGTTTGTCGGACTCTAGTTCGATAGAAGATGTCATAATAGAAGTTGTTAATAAAGCTATGGTTATATGCTGAAAAATATCAACTTGGCACTTCATATTCGACAGTTGCATCGAACCATTCCTGAAAGAAGTAGAAAGATTTAAAAGATCAAAATCCATTGCTGCTTGGGATATCATCAATATGACTCGTGACACACTGATCCCAAAGCAACAAGATAAGTTCTGGGAATCAGCGAACAACGAGTGAGCCTTGCAAGCAATCGCCAGATATGTATATGATTTGAATAAGTCAGATTTCGCCTGCATAATGAAACTAAGCAATGTTGTTGCTGAAAATGAAGCTATTTCTCCAAAACAACAGGAAACAGACATAGAAGAGCTCACAAACTACATAGAGGAAGCAGATTGCCTAATTATATCTCAGGTTGAGTGATCAGTGCATGTACAGCATTGTAAGAGGGTTGTAGTGACTTCAAATGATACAGAAACCTTTGAGCTACTACTTCATTACACTTCGGAGTTCAAAGAAAAGGGAATATATGAAACCTGACCAAGATACGGACTGAATCGCCGCATGCTGCCACAGCCTGCATTGAGTAATCACTTAGGGGTAGCTAATTCTAAAGTAGTCATTAAAGCTAACATCATTACTGGCTAGGGCTGTATCAGCAAAATAGGAACCAAACATTGTGCTCTCCTTAATGATCCTGTTCAGTACCTAACCAACTTTGGAGAATGAGGTGTCCTATCTGAACAGAATTTATGCCTTGCAGAACAATATCTTGTCAGATGTTGGATTTGACCGAGGTCTTTAACCAAATGTGTCACATTTGACCAGCTACGAGTTAAACTCTCTACTTCAGGGTCCATATGTGGAATCAACCAGGTTGCCCCCAACAATTAGCTGCATACGGCGTCATATTCACAGACCCACTTGTTTAGTTCATGTTGCTTGTAGCGTAGTGTCAAATCCTCCAGGAGCTAATGTAGGATCAGATGTAGTAGAGCAGGGATGATAGAATAGTCAGGTAGCATGCTACCCTGCAAATAATTGAAGCCATTACCCCTTCGAGCGCAGTTTACATGTGCATGCGGTGGGACATGTGACACAAATAAGTGCAAGTGCTACTCAAATGATATTAAATGTCATATATTTTGTCATAAGAAGAACACTGATTCAATATGTAAAAACTAACTATGGTGAAAGAGAACCTTTTGTATTATTAGTTGTAATGAATACGGTAGTAATTACTGTTTATTGATGATAAATATGCGTACGATGGATATACTCATATAGGCTATGCATATTTCATTTATGACTTGTAGAAACAGATCTAGTTAGTTCTGATAAGGATGTGTGAGTGATTAAAAGTGATACCATATCATTATGTTATGAAATTCCCGATTAAACATTATTATTTTCATGGTGCTTCATTTAACTCTGGACCTTCCCGTAGACTCTGTATCCATTTTTCTAAGCAGAGGTGATCTTACTTGGAATGGGTACCTTAGTCCATAAACCCCAGATAGTAAAACGAAGTTCAGAAATGGTTTCCTGAGCTCCACTTTCGTGATTTTAGACATATTACATGATTTTCTATTCTAATTAGTTTTAAAGTTAAAGCGATAATCCTTTCGAAGATGTTCTGACAAACATGACCACCTGAGGCGTTATCACCTCGCTGATTTTGAAAGGTAATGGTCAAAGGTACCCATCCCAGGTGAAATCACCTCTGCCTCTAAAAATGGATATAGGGTCTAAGGTCAGGTTCAGGAGTAAGTAGCGCAAAAGAGATAGCCTAAGGAAGAAACCTAGGGTTAGGAAGGTAATTAAAAGATAAAGAGGGAAAGAGAACAAATGATTGTAGAGTAAAAGGAATAAAACGATTAAAATCAGAAAACCAAAAAACCAGATAAATACACGTCAAAATAATGAAATAAATGCTAAGAATTGCAATACAAATTAATTTCTTTAAGAATGAGGTTTCTAATTACAAAATTGATTTTAAAATGCCTGGGAGAAGTATTAAAATTGTCAGAGAGGCTGATGAATGAACATTCGACAATATTTCTTTTAACACATTTCTTACAATTGTATATAAATTTAACTGAATTCTAAATAATTAAGTATTTATTATAAGCCATATTGGCAAAAAGGACTATTATAAGCTCTTCGATTTTCATTATATTGATGTTAATTGAGACTTCAAAAAATTAGGTTGTCTGTTTGCCATAGGGGTTTCTACGGCAAGCACAAAATTAGACTGAATAACACCAACAATATATTTTAAGGTATTATGAACAAGTATGTTATACAATATGGCGGCATAATTAAATACAACCAGATGAAGTTCCATGAATAAGAATTAAGATAGGAAGGGTTTTATTATTTTCAAACTCATGGATAAATTTAAAAGGTGGAAGTGAAATCTGTTTAGTAGGAAAACAATGAACATCATTTGAATTGGGCATCAAACAAATGCGATTATCATGTACATGTACCAAACTATAGGGAAGTGTAGGATAATAGAGAGGAGTCTTGTTTGGAAGAACTCAATATGTACATTAGAAAGAAGGGATGAAAGATAATTTTCCGAGAACAACGTTGTTACCGCTATATTCGCCTTCTCACCAGTTGAAGAGTCATTTAAAAAAAATTAGCATTTTTTTCTGATAAAAAGGCCGTCACGACCTATCCGCTCATCAAAAAAAGAACAACTGCGTGGGAAGCTTTAGCCAAGACGTCTCCGATGTCCGCTACGCGTACACGACTAAGCACTAGGCATCCGTGATGATGATTCAAATGGCGAGAAGATGCCAGTAGTATGGTTCACAGCTAGTTACATTGTCACAGCGGCCAATAACAGTTACATCTTGGGAAAGAAAGTCCTGACGTAGTTGAGAAAGATCACAAAAAGGCAAACTACGTCTTTCACCAGGACGGTACCCGGCCTAGATGGACAAGACCGTGTGTCGAAGTATGGCGAAGTGTACGGGAATATACGCACACAGGCTCTAAGATAGGCTAAGAAAGGAAACAACTTTTATTGTTCTAAGAGTGCAATTTGAATAGTTAGCTGCAGCTGCGTAACCAAGGAATATTCCGAAAACAACGACAACAATAGATTTTAAAAACACACTAAATATAAGGCACAAAATAAATATAGATATATATAGGTACATGAATAAGACGGAATTATGTTCCGAATACTAATTGGATAACCAGGGTTATTAAATGGTTATAATGGGAGATTTAGGGTAGTGAGCGATTTAGTTTCTTTGAACCTCGAAAGAAAAGCAGTGCAAACTTACTTGAGTCGGGGGGTCTTGCTGACCTTGATTACTCACGGGTGTAGCCAAGAACCCGAAGAGGCCTATGCTACTTTCTCTAAACTCGGATTGAGCGAGATGCGGGCCTTTTGTCTTCAAGAGGTCACCGGTCGTACTTCGAAGGGGAGGGGGGAATGAATTTTCTAAACTGAGATTGAGCGAGCTATCGGGTCTCTTGGCTTTAAGAGGTCACCAGAAGAACTGCGCGGACGGCTTCTCCAATCCTTGATCCGAAGGTGGTTGAGAAAGGCTGACATTGCCTCACGAGCCTCTTCTCCATGACTCGAAATTACGAGTGTGATGTCCAGCTCTTTCGTGGTCTGCAACCGTCACTAAACACTTCTCGGGAGAGAGCGTCGTTGAATCGAACTTCTTTCGAGGAAGCGTACGTAGTCTAGCCGAATCTGTGTCCTTGCCGGAAAGTATAAGAGGCCCGCAACAGCGGGTCAGACGAAACGACCAGCGGCTGGAGACATAAAAGTTGTTTCAAGCAAATCTACACAATAGATGAGTAATCTCCCGACCCGGAGGGTGGAGGGGGGTTAAGACGGCGGGGAGGTAGCCTTCAATTTCAACGTCATGCCTGGGTGTGAATTTCTCAGTGACCTGGTGGCGAGTCCCAAAAGGGTGAAGTCGGCTAGGGGAGGGAGTAACCGCTCGCTTTCTCTGCCGAAGTAATATCTTAGCAGGTGGGGAAATACTACGATTTTAGCGTACAAATGTTTATGATAAAATGATAAAAACGTGTTTAACTGCATCAAAACTATCGTGTAACGAGCTTAAAAGTACTTTTCTGATTCCCAGTATATATATATATATATATATATATATATATATATATATATATATATATATATATATATATATAAATGAGTGTAGATGGGTAGCAGTCTTTTCTGAATGCCAATTTTGTTAAAGACCATGGTATATTTCACCTTGATCAATTTCCTTTAGCAACTTTTTATTCCTCTTATTACCATTTTTAGATCATCTTGTTGATGGTAGATCAATTTCCCTATATTCATCTCTCTTTCTAATAAATGCTTTAGGTAAAAAACAAACTTAAAGTGCTAAGCTTAGCGCGTGTGTAGAGCAAAAATTGGAATCCGCCTTTCACTTTACTATGGATTTTTTTACATATATATATATATATATATATATATATTATATATATATATATATATATATATATATATATATATATATATATATATATATATATATATATATATATATATATATATATTCAATATGAAGTCTCTGTGTGGGTGTGTGTGTGTCTGTCGGTCTGTCCATTTATACTAAAGAAAGGTTAGAGAATAAGAATAAGCACAAGAACAAAGAATTCACTCCAGACTATTGCTCTTCTATAAGTTTAGTAGCCTTTATTGCATTACTTTGACCTTTTGTGTTCAAGTGTTTTTTAACATCATTCAAGAGAAGATCGATGTATTTTATTGCTGCTTTTACGTTAGAAATCCAATCAGTGATGGAGCAGATTGTCATTGTGGTGTCAATACCTTTACGGTATTTAAATTGGGGCTCGTTATTAAGGCTTTTTTCTCTAAAATTTTCTATGTCTTATGTTTCAGCTCTTCTCTAAAACTTTGGGAGTGAAGTTGAGAAGAGATATTAGTCGGTAACTGGTGATGAGATGCGGTGGTTTGCGTGGTTTAAGGATGAAAATTAACTTGGCTCGTTTGCAATCGTTACGGAAGTATTCGAGCTTTGACCAAACGTTAAATATATTTTTCATTATTTTCCTTATATTTTCTTGTAACTTGATAAGTATGAGCGGCTAAGTAGGAAGATGACTGGAGGTTTTATAGAATAAATAGATAGCGCTTTATAGTTTTACAGTGGTAATTGTAGCACCTAGATACAGGTACTCTCTCCTTTGCTGGATGACGACAGGTCCTCGGAATATTTTCTCTAGGTTATCTGTTAGGTTGTTATGCCTCATCTCTTCAATTACTGGGATGTAATCCACGTTTTCTTCAAGTCTTATTGAAAACACAGACTTAAGAGTATTGTCTGAACTTTTGTTCGATGCTTCTCGTTTTTTGTATCTTTCCTAATTACGCGTTTCCTAGGTATTGTTATTTTTCTTTGATATATGTCCTTCATTCTTTTTATTATCCGTCAGTTTCCTATTGGAACTTTTCATCATTCATTTTCCTTATGTGTGCTTTTATTATATCTCCTGTGAAGAAATTCATTAGATTTTCTTTGTATATGTCCTAGTTAGCTCTGCTTAAGCACGGCATCTCATGTGACAGCACTTTTATCGGTTCAGATTTAGGCTCAGTAGTATTCCATCACTATCACTACATGTAATTTTGTCGAATTTTTGTCGGTGTTATATGGCATATGCTGGCTGCTTAAAGCGACGTCTGATATTGTGGCTGTATTCCCATTGAGGTTTGTGGCGAAAAGTGAAACTCCTCACAGGAGTACGTTTAATCGAGTCACATTTCGTAGTTTTGTCCACCTCGATTACTATTAATATTGGTTAGAATTATGTGCTTAAGATTGACACGAAATTGTACATTAAAAGGTAGTTCCCTTGTGGTGGCTGGACTCTGATGCTATTACTACTGTAGATAACCTGTTTCTTATTAAATCGAAAAAATAAATCTCGTCAAAGTAATTGATATATTAGTAATCGAGGTCTATACTAAGTGCTATGGCTACTCGGTCGAATGTCGCACCTGTTGGTTTGTCTTTAATGACGATGTAGTTGAATATTTGTCTTGATAGTATTTCTTTCAGGATTTACTCCATTTAGTCCATAGAATTTTATCTAGAAATGATCTTTTCCGATCCAGTGATCCGTATTATTTTACTCAATCTTCTGTTTCCATTGTGTACTGGACGAGGATTCAAGCTTAATTATCGTCTGGTGAGAGTTTCACTTTGAATTTATGATCCACATCTAATCTTACCACTTCGGGTTTGTACGAGCATGACGTGGTTGAATGTAATGCAACTTCCAGGTATAATCTATGTTTATCCTGTAGGAGCATCTTGTAAATCTCACCTTAAATCGTCGTTTTAAATTTGTTTCATGAGCACATTTAAATGTTCTTTATTTTAGAGTAGGGACTTATCATTATAAGCCTGTTTTTCCTTCTCGAAAGAGGATGGTTCAACCTAATATATTCTTTTATATGTTTTAAAGTTGAAATCTACCTCCTCAATTTTATTGCTGATGCTTTCTTTAGGGTGGAAGTCTTTTCTACTTTGTCTATTTTTCTCTATTTAATTGGCAACTTCATTGTCAATCTCACCTTGTTTCCTTTCGATGAAGGTTTTGCTATTTTCTTTATTAGCTTGTTTATTGCTTCAATGCATGCTTCTCTATGCAGGTGTTTCGCTCTTCTCTTTACAGCAATATCATTTTCCAGACCAATTTTGCATGCTGAATACTGCGGTAGTATTCGTTTTGCTCCTGAGGTGCATATAACTAGGTGCATAGGCAGCTATGTATGAATTATTACTGTGTACTGTCCGCGTGTGATCATTGACTGTGTCTTATGTTTATTTATCTTGTTGCAGATTAACGAAAGGATGTCACAGACTTGCAAGTACTATCCTGACTCGTTCTGCTACATTTGCGGAAGTACACACCCTCAAAACAGAAGCGCACTATCACATCTTCAGTAAAACGTCTGTATTGTGCCTACTTTGCCCTGAACTAGGAGAATAAGACAAGCCATGGGCTTCTAACTTTGCCTGAGTGAACTGCATTTCTGGGTACAGCTATTATATTAAAGGGAAACGTAAGTCAATGCCATTTGGTATACCAATGGTTTGGCGGGAACCGAAAAATCACCATAAAGACTGCTATTTTTGTATGGTAAAACCGCTTGGGATGAATGCTAAAAGCATGAAACACATTAAATATTCAAACATTCTATCAGATATGCGACCTGTACTACACACTAATGACGTTCCAGTAACAATATGTCCTGAGAATGTGCACCGTAGCAGTTCTAGTAAATCTTCAAGTAGTGACCGTGAAGATGCAGATGTGGATGAAGAGTTTAACCCTACCGGGATCTGTGGGAAAAGCCCTCAGTTGTTTATACAAAGTGAGCTAGATGACCTTGTTCGAGATCTTGAGCTGTCAAAAGAATCTGCACAATTGCTAGGCTCAAAGTTAGCAGAGAAAAATCTTTTGGGAAGCAGCACACACTTTGCATAGTATAGGTATCGAGAGCAGGAATTTGTGCGGTACTTTACTAAGACAGATGACATGGTGTATTGCTATGATGTTTCAGGTCTTGTGGGACTCATGAGAAAGTAAAAACATCCTGAAGAATGGAGGCTCTTTATTGACTCCTCTACAAGGAGTCTAAAAACCGTGCTACTTTTTTAATGGCACTAAGTACCATCATTGCCCATTTTGCATTCCGTTACCCTGAAAGAAACCTATGCTACCATGTCACTTCTTCTTAGCAACATACAATATCAGGATCACGACTGGCTTCATTGTGGTGAGCTGAAGGTTCTAAGTATTTTATTAGGGCTGCAAGGAGGCTACACAAAACATTCATGCTGTTGATGCTTGTGGGACAGTTGTGCAGATTCCGTACACTCCCGACAAGTGCAATGGCTACAACGGACGGAATTTGTACCTGGCCGCCATAACATCAAAGCCGAACCACTTGGAAGAGCGGGAAGATTGCGTCTAATTCCACTTTACATACAGCTGGGATTGATTGTAAAAGCACTTCCGAAAGATGGAGGAATGTTTAATTATCTGTCCCACAAATTCCTTTCTGTTTCATGATGCTAAAATGAAAGCCGGCATATTTGTTGGACCACAGAATCGTGAGCTTCTTTCAGATACCGGCTTTACTGAAGCATTAACACCTTATGAAAGAAGTGCTTGAAATAGTTTAAGTCAGTTGTAACAGGTTTCTTGAGGAACACAAAAGCCGAAGACTACAAAGAAAGAGTTGGGAACATGCTTCAAGCATATGAGACGGATGACGTACGGATGAACATAAAAATGCATTTCCTCCATAGCCATCTTGACTCCTTTCCGGTTAACTTGGGTGACTTCAGTGAGGAAGAGAGGAATAGGTTACATTAAGATATATCCGAAATGGAGCACCGCTGTCAAGGCAATTAGAACGTAACGATGGTGGCTTATTTCTGTTGGTCGCTTCAAAGAAGCCGGGCAACATCTGCTGATACACCGGAACACAAGAGAAAGTACGAACGCGTAACTTTGAGTGAGAATAGCTGACTTCAACATTCAAATACAATAATAATTTTCGTAAGCATAAATGTACATGCCTGTATGTCTGTAACATACATTTATCATGATTTTGTTGCTTGTCAATAAAATAAAATAGCCTTTCAACCTCTGTTTGCCTTTACTTACCTATATAAATTTATAGGAATTTTATAGACCTGGCTCAGACGCATTTCAGCACGATAAACCTGAATAAAATAATGTCGCTAATTACAAAAAAAATGAGAACCTTCCTGAAAAAATTAGTATGATTTCTGCATTCAGTGTGCAAAACCCTAATGGGAAATGGTAATGACGTCTTTGTTGTAAGGAATTATTTGGGGGGGTCAGCACAGTGTTATATGTATCTATATTAGATATTTATATGAATATATATATATTTATATATATATATATATATATATATATATATATATATATATATATATATATATATATATATATAGAGAGAGAGAGAGAGAGAAAGATACAAGGAGTTACAAGGAAAGGAAGTACCCTACGGTCCATTCAAATAAGGTAACTTTAGCCACTTTCCAAGACTTTGTCTAGTCTTGACTTGAACTGGTCAACAGATTCACTGTTGACAACTACCACTAGAGGTTCGTTCCACTTACCGCAAATACTGTAGGGAAAAAAATTTCCACACAGATTGCGGTTGTAACGCTTCAGTTCAAGTTTGAAGCCGAGATTGCGCGTTCTGTTCTCACTCAGTGTGAAAATATCCTAGTAGTCAACATTGTCGAACCCTCGAAGTATTTTGCAAACTTCGATGAGTTGACCACGGAGTCTACGGGTTTCGAGCGAGAATAGATCTAATTCCCTTAGTCTATCCTCATAACTTTTATGTCAGATAGAGGGAATCAGTTTGGTTGCCCTAGCTTGTACGCGTTTCAACCTTGCGATGTCCTTTCGAAACGAGGGCCGGAAAAATTGTAAGGCATACTCCAGGTGCGGTCGGACAAGTGAGTTGTACAAACACAGTACAATCTCCATGTTCCGATAGCCAAACTGGCGCTTTATATAACCTAGCCTACTTTGGGCTTTCTTCTCTGCCTCGATGCACTGTTTCAAGAACTTGAGGTCGCTAGTGATAGTAACACTTAAGTCCTTCTCAGTATCGCTCGATTCAAGGGCAGTTCCCTTCAGGAAGTACTTAGATTTGGGGTTTCGGTGGCGGATATGCATTACTTTGCATTTGTTCACGTTGAAAGGCATTTGCCACGTGCCCGACCAGTCCCCAATCCTTTGAAGGTCCTCTTGAAGGCTGGCAGTGTTCCCCTCCTTTGCCACATTGATACCAAGCTTGGTGTCGTCGGCAAATTTGGAGATTTTGGCAACCATGTCTCTGTCCATGTCGTTGACATAGATAATAAACAGTAGTGGTCCCAGGACAGAACCTTGAGGGACACCGCTAGATACGGGTGCCAATTCAGAGGCCCGACCATTCACCACTACTTGTTGTGGTCTGTCACTTAGCCAGCTCTTTATCCAACCTGCTACCTTGCTGCCTATGCTCTGCGCACGCACATTCCGGGGAAGGCGGCGGTGTGGTACCATGTCAAAGCCCTTTTGGAAGTCAAGGTTCACAACATCTACCGCCTTGTCTCGATCATGCTCACTGAACACAAGGTGTAAGAATTCCACAAGGTTCGTCAGGCATGACCGTTGCCTTCATAAGCCGTGGTAGGAACTCTTCAGTAGCAGGTTTGACTCTAAATAAGACGTTATCTTGTCCACTATCATGCTTTCCATAAGGTTACCGACTATCGAAGTCAGACTGATGGGTCGGTAGTTTGACACATGGCTAGGGTCACCTTTCTTGAAGATCAGAGTCACCTCCGCCTCACGCCAGTCTCTAGGAACGCATCCGGTCTGGATTGACATGTTAAAGATAGCGCACAGATGTCGTGATACTTCATCGCACACTTCCTTCAACACCTTGGATATAAAGCCTTCCGGTCCACGGGACTTATTCGTCTTTAGGTCAGCGATCTTTTTCTTTATTTAACCTTCGGTGAAGTCCATTGCCTCCAGCTTTTCCCCCGAGTAGGAATCCGTGGGCTGTGGCATGAGACCACACTCTTTAGTAAACACTGAAGAGAAGTAGTCATTGAGCAGGTTAGCATTTTCTGCATCTGACTAAGTTAATGCACCCTCCTCGTCCACTAAGGGCCCAATCCTACGATGGATTGGTTTGCGGCTATTTACATAGCCGAAAAACTCCTTGGGATTCTCCTTGCAGAATCTCGCCACTCGGAGTTCCTCAGACCGCTTAGCCGCCCTTATGATGGACTTCACTCTTCTGGCTAGCCTTCAGTACTCGTCAAAGGCACCCGAGAGCTTCGATCGCCGGTACGCATTTCTCTTCTCCCTAAGCAGTTGGCCGATTTCTCGATTAAACCACTTTGGTTGAACAGAAAACTGACGGAGGCATTTCAGAGAGATGCAACTTGATTGAAGACTCATGAACTTATTTTTGAAATTGTTCCAAGAATCCTCAATATCTTTGCATACCGCTAGCCTTACATCAGTTTGCCTAGCACGAAGGCTCGCAAAGTCTGCTCTTCTCAAGTCAAGTTTCCTTGATTGACTGGCAACAGACCTTACCTTTGGGATCTTGAAGGTAAATCTAATTAGCTGGTGATCACTTCCACCGAGCTCTTCGCCTAAAGAGAGATCCTCAACGATATCATCCTCAGAGGTGAAGACCAAGTCGAGTATATTGTCTCTTCTCATCAGTTTTCTGACCCATTGAGTGAGGAACTCGTTATTGGCGAACTCCAGAAGTAGCGCGCTCTCACCACAGGCTGCTCTTGTTTCCCAGCCAACTTGTCTGTTGAAGTCGCCCATAAGGATGCACACTCTGCATTGAACAAGCTCACCTAGCAGCTAGTATGTACAGTTCCCTGTCCTTCTCAACGTGTTGGGTAGGGAAGCTGTAAAGCACCAGGGTCCTGTATCTGACAGGACCTATCTCTAGGTCAACGCCTAGAAACTCGTGATCGGATATAATGTTGGAGTTCGTAGATTTGATTGTATCCTTGACATACAACATTACACCACCACCTTTTCTTTCTGGCCTATCTTTGGGAAAGAGTTGGTAGATAGGAACCGTGAATTAGCCTTCAAAGTCTCGGTTTGAGGTTTTTAACCACGATTCTGTTATGGCTAACATTTCGGGTTCTTCCGTCGCTACGAGGCCACGGAGCTCAGGAAACTTGTTCCTGATCGACCTCGCATTGAACATAAGAACTTTCAGGGAGTCCCCTAATGTAGGACCCCCTATACTCTTCTGTTTCCTGGCTTATTGGTTGTCGTGGTGGCCCCATTTTTGACAACCTCCAAGAAGGTTGTTTGGCGAGTGACTCGGGCGTACTGGCTTACGTCCGCCTTCCCAATGGGCCGGACACTCCTTTGGGTGCGCTTCACGACATCCTGGATGAAGTTGGCTAGGAAAGCCTTGCTCTTAAAGGAGAAGGGCACCCCATCCCTTTGGTAGAGGTCTTTTCTACTATAGAATATGGCGTACGGGTCGACAAAAAAGACACCCTTCGCCGTACAGTCGTCGACAGCGCCCATAACCGTCTTCATAATCTCGCCTGTAGGGCCTACCCTACCTCCTCTGAGGTAGAGGTCATTGCCACTTACCATAAGGGCAACGACTGAAGTCTCAGAAATCTGAGACTTCTTGGCCTCAGCTCTTATCTGCTTATTCCCACAGCCTGGGAGGTAGCTCACCTTAACGGTTGTGTGGAGGCGGGCCGCTAGTAGGGGCTGCAGGCCCCGTGCCTGGGGATCACCCACAAGGCTGACCCTGGCACATTTGCCTGCTGAGCTCGGATTCTTTATTTTCGGAGGCAAGCTCTCCGATTCCTCTATCTTCACCGTCATGGTCTTTTCAGTCTTTTTTTTTCTTCTTCATCTTTTTCGCTATCATCTTTTCCCCCTTGTCATTCTTTTCAATAACTTCTACCTTTTGATCTTCTATTTCTCTCTCTTCCTCTTTCTTCTTTCCCTTTTTCGTCTTTCTTTTCTTTTTATTTTTTCCTTTTGTCGTTTCTGCCACATTCGGGCGCGGCCTTTTTGTGAAGGTGGTGTTTGCCACAGGACTCGAGAGCTCGTTTAACTTCTCTTCGAGCCTGCGAATCTGCTGGGAGTGCTCCTCCTTGAGCCTCTTGATTTTCTTTTCGTGGTCTGTCGTCCTTTCCATGTAGTAGGCCACTACTTCTTCCACTTTCTTTTTTAATATGCAGGTGGTGAATACACTGCCTAGGTGGCATTTCGCATAGCAGCCCTCCGGGAAGTCAACGCACCACTTATCCTTCTTACATGTGGCACACGTAAATTTTAGCGCTGTCGGACCTTTCTTGCCTGCCATTTCGAACACACTATATTTCTTATGCTTGTAACCAATCAATATGTAAAAAGGGGGGTTTGGTGAGTTCTCCCGCGTGAGTCGCTCCCGCCTATTGATCGGAGTCGTTTCGGAATCTTCCTGAAGGCACGCTCCATGTGCTGCTGTTCGTCCGACCAAGTCGTCAAGCCTTGGCGTGCCGTGGCTCCCAACCAAACAGCACAGACAGTCCCCGAAGGGGCCATCGATTTGTCACTAAGTGAACAACAACGAAGCACGCCCCTTACTAAACTCCTACTAGTTTCCTTCACGATGGCCAGGATCTCGGCGTAGCGTTCAATGGATATCCCACAACACCAAGGAACTCGACCCAAGGCTTTTTATTGGCCTGGCAACCAACATGGCAACAAAGGGCCGTCACCTCGGACCAATGAAACCAGAAGCACCCGTCAACGGGCACTGGGAACGGTCAATAATTACGCGCCAGGGAAGGAGGTAACGAGGCACTACCCTCATTCCATTCATCGTACCCCAACGCCTAGAACACCTCTAGTCCAAGTCTCTCGCAACCAGTGAGCGTCGATTGGCGTTCTTCATAGAGGTTCCAAAGCCTCTTTTCTGACGCGTGAGGTAGCTGCCAGGTTCTTATATGTAGATAGAAGGAAAAAAGGGAAAGAGTGACATGATAGGAGTAGGCCTTTTTTTTTCTTTTTTTTTATAAGTACGAGATAGGATAAAAGTAAAAAAAAGAGAAGGATAGATTAGAAAAAGTAAAGAGTGACGCACTTAGTCTGGAACCTCGTTTCCGACCAAATCGACATAGCTCGAAAAGTCAAAGGTACACACAAGCTCTCTTCCCGTGACAAGGGGGCGTCACCTCTCCCTCTACTTTCTTTACGAGAGAGAGAGAGAGAGAGAGAGAGAGGCCAATTGGGCAAGAAAGGAAATCACAAATGTGACTGAACTCTAAACTTTCCCTGGAGAGCTATTCTGAGATAAATGTCGCAGAGAAAGTTTTTTTATCGCAAATCGGAGATTTATCTGATTACAGTAAATGGATTTGTTGAAACCGTCCTGCACTTAAATCAGACTATAATTTTACGAGTGTGTTAGCCCAATTTAGTGAAATTTTCCTTACTTCTTACGAGTTGACCCAATTTATTTTTATGTAATATGGAATGTTTTTAAGGTTGAATAAAAACTTTTGGTTGTTTTTTTTCTAATCTACAAGGAAATGGAGGATTTTTAAGGTATTCGATGCTTCTTTTACATAAGACGAAGGGTAGTTATATGATCAACACAACCTGTATTACATACTTTCAATAATACTTATATTTTTTTTAAAGGTGTCGATACAAATTTTTAAAATTTGAAACAAATAATAGTTAATTTAAAATTTAATTATTTAGGTAGTATGTTTTAATAGGCAAATATCATACATATATATCCAGGGAAAGTCTTTTTTATCCTTGTATTTCTGTCTAAAATCTTACATTTTGTATGGCTACTAGTTAAGCGGTAAAAAGAATCGGTTGCACTATAGAGAAAGATCAACACTTTAAGATATGAAGCGTAATTTTTGGATATAGCCGGGAAAATTTAAGTAAGGACGAAATAAATACGAGACTATGGAACAAAGAAACTACTATAACAATAAAAAGAATGTTTCCCAATATATCGTCAAAGAAAGAAAAACAAATTTCATTTTATTAATGATAGGCGCATTGACTCACTCAATTACGTCATTTTGTTCAGTGATTGACGTCTTCTAGGGTTGCATTTGCAGAATAGCCCACCTTAGGACCACCCGATTATTGTTTATCAGAATTACATAGCACGTTGGCTTTACTTCTTCAGATGTTTTTAAGTTATTGTAATTAATGTGCTCACTAGATAGACCAAGAGAACAGTCCTAATTATCTAAATTCTTGGAAAGGGTTTCGATTATAAAAATAAAGTGTCCAGCTGAACAATGTGGAATAAATCAAAATAAACCCTTTGAATTAGCACAGGAATACTTTTACCATTACTTAAAGGAAAATTAAAATGAACGGAGAACCATTCAAGGAATTTTGAATATACTATTCTCAAATTAATGGTTTCTGCACTGCGAACACACTAATGCTGGTAGTTGCAGGCTTTCTACATGAATATGGTTAAAATAATTGAAACTACTTAAAAGTAAACCACCCTGGGGTAGTTATCGACAACCAGAATAGAATGGATGTTAAATTGCTACTTAATCTATATAATTGTGAAGCAGGATCTCTCTTTTTACCCTGGCCAATGTAGTAGCATAGAGCATTGACCTCGTTGCTAATCAGTAGATCCTCGCCACATCTCGATGGAGTATCTGGGTACTCTTCAGTTCCCCATGTTTGTAATCTGGTGTGATCCATGTGGAGAACTGCATATATTTTAACTCAGGCAAGGTGTGTGCTTTCGGTACAGGTGTGCCATTGTTATCTTATTTTACTTAGCTAGTTGAGTACGTAAAGTATGTTAAATAAACTTATTATATATGAGAATTAGCTTTTTTATTTTTAGAGTATGTCTAATCTGCATTTATTATCATCGATGGTGTGGGAAAATGAAACGGTCTGAAAGAGTCCCGCCTCCATATAAAGGCAGCCTTTGTTTGTTTTCTATACCTTGTTTACAGAACATACATTAATAACGATATTCAGAAAAGGGCATCGAACAATAATGATCGTTGACCTAAATGCAAGACGCCAAGCAAACGGATATAGAACAACCAATACCGATGGCAAAAACCAAGAAAAGATATTAGAATAACACATTCTAAAATGAGCAATCAGCGCTATAAGACAAGAAATAGCACTAAGCAGGTGTAATATGCGACTAAATTTCCATATGAAACCTGTACCAATTACTAGTCGTTACCATATAGGTAGACAACTCCAGTTGAATCAAAATACAATATAGGTAGTTACAATTATTACAGAGAAATATTAGAGAGCAGAATGGAGAAAATATAGAAAAGCTAAATATATGTATCCCAAAGGAACTTGCAGAACCTTCACTTGAAGAGAGAGATGAGAAGATAAAGCGATTAACGGATGCGGTGGTGAATGCCGAGTCAGGAAAAGCCCCTAAAGCAAGTTTCAGGATAAAAAAACAAAAAGAGTGGACCACTGATATGAAAAACAATAACCAAAGATAAAAACGAATAAAGATCAATGTTCGGAATAAAAATAAAAAATCAGAGAGGATACATTTAATAATGAAACAGCAAGAAAAAACCTGGGATGAACTTATTTGATCAAATCTATGAAAACACAACTATTAAGGTAAACGCAAGCAATAAAGAAAAAAAGATCAAAACCATGAATAAAAATAAAAGATGGAAACGGTAACATAACCAAAGAAGATCAGGAAACAAAACAAAGATTCCGGCCTCAGTTGAAGTCAGTTTTCTCAATTTCACATAAAGAAAGAAGATGTTTTTTTCTATATTTCTGATAACATTGGAGACGGAACTTCACTACAATAGTAAACAGAGTTAATTTTAACACCTTGCTGAATAAAAATGATGGATGTTTTGCTTTCTATTGATGCAGCAAGAGAAACTATAAGGGAGGGCATATTGAACCATTCATTAAAATTTAAAGATTTTAATTTCGAAAATAAAAAACAACGTTTTTCTACGTTCTTTTTTTAAAATTGAATTAATTATTAAATGACTTAAAGATTCATCTTTCATTTATTTTATTTCATGTCCTTAGCTGCAAGGGTTATTGAGATATTGCTTCTTAAATACGGTCCAATTTGATGGGGTCACCCTGTAAATGGCATTGGACAACACTATCGTACCCCCAATATCATTGCATATGATGTCTCAAATGAAAAAAGGAAATGCAGCAGTATAAAATAAAGTTTTACGATATATATGTAACACCGACAGAATAGAGACCAAGAAGAGGTCAAATTATAACCACTCAATATGGTCCTCAGAAAAAGAACAGAGCATATATGGGAGAAAATTAATAACCTCCCACAAGTATTTACAGTTCATATCTATATTGAACAACTCACTTAACCTCAAATCCAAAGCTCATGACATCAGCTGAGGAGAGGAGAGGAACCCATATTTACGCAGTGAAATCAGGAAAAACAGCAAATGAAACAGTAGAAAAACAAAAAAGACAAAATTACCAAAGGGTAATTCTTAATATTGTTAACGAAAAAGAAAACTGAATTATGAAAATAGAATTATGACTGCTATTATGATAACTGAATTATGAAAACCAAACATGAAACACAAATTGAAAAAAGACGAACACGGAATATTCACGATTAAGATAACAAAATTATGATAACCAAAACTGAAATAAAAAAGGATATGAAAATAACTGAACTAAGAAACATTAAAAATCCGGTAAAAATAATGAAGAAAATAACAAGTTAAAATAAAATACTACAAAAGAATGAATGCCATAACACACGAGATTAAACACACGATACAAATAGTTGCCAAAGAATAGTGGGAAATATTCATTATTTACTTATGGTTGCCAAGGTTGCTCATCTTTGCTCCTTTCGGAACTTTACCTCTATTTATTTATTTTTCTCTCTCTCCTACTAGAAACATTTACGAAACCTTGCTCGCACTGGCTTACCAAGCATTAACCCCCCTAGGAGACTTGAGATGAGGACCAAATGTGTAGACAATTCTCCATGAGTAAGTCAGCTGCAGGCCCCCTACTCCTCTGACCGACCCTACCAATTGTGGGTGGTGGACAGAGGAAAAGGTGACCGGCCAGCCGGATTTCCCCTCTCTTAAAAAATACCTCAAAACTTTGTGACTTTAAGTGACGTTTTTTCTCTCACCGCGCTTGGAAATCAGGAATGTGATGGCTCCTTACACCATGGCGTTATTAGTTAATTTTAATTTGTATATTCACGAATACTCATGGTACAGTACTCACGGCTTCTGTCGGAGCCATTGTTTGAACGAAAGTTAACTTCCGGGTTCGGAAATAAAGATCGACTTGTTGTATAATCCTTTTATTCTCCGTCAGCCGTCGAAGACTGGGAGGAGCGACTGATTCTCTCGAAATGATTAAGTTCAAATGTATTTAAGTGCTTGTCTATGAGTCATGAATGTAGCACTACCAAATTTCATTACAAGTTGTTCTGAAAGACAGACCCATTTTAAAGCAAAAGATGTTAGAATCTAGTTACAAGAGTCTATTACCACTTGAAATCAGAAATTACCGGTAAACATGGCGTGGGATATCTGCGACACTCGAATGTGGGCGGGCTGATATTTCCACCTAGATGTCCAGTAGGTCCATGAAACTTCGAATTGATCCATCGAAGTCCAGAAAAAAAACTTGCATTACCAATTTGAGACTGTCGTTGAATATGCTTTCGATAGACTGCTAGAGAAGGGTTTAAGCGATCGACAAATAACCTCATGGTGCGAGTTATATTTGCTTGTCCTCCAGTCGGTTGTATAAGCCGTCATGCGTGAATGACCTAGCTACTGAATAAAGTTTATTTAAAAGCATCTTAAATGTTATGGACCTCATACTCATATCATGTATGAAACTTTCATAAAATAGAGGCAGAATATAAACCACGTGCAATAATGTGGTTTGTCCCTCCTTACACTGTGTAATTTGACATAGAAAGTGGAACCATTGACTAACGATTCTGAATCACCGTATGGAAGGTAGATGAGAAGGGAAAACTACTTTCTATAGATGGAAAAAAGTACCAAATCTTTGGATTAAAAAAAAGCACCGTAAATTTAAATAAAACTCAGATGTAATAAAAAAGGAACAAAAGTGAAGATTACGATGTCCAGTTTTTCCCCTCCAAGAGGTTTTCAAGTGGAGCAACGTAACCGTGTTGTCGCTTGCATCTGGACTATTGCCCAAGTTCAAAGTAACACCTGCAAGTATTTTGCCCCGAGCTCCATCCAATACAGCCTGAAATGACTGTTCTTTTAGTATTTCCTCTTCTTTTGAGTATAATATTATATAAATTGAACCCCCTTTTTATTTATTTCAACGTATATTCGTGCATCAAAAGCTTTCATTCCAGGTTAAGGAAAATAATCGCAGGATGGTAACCAATAAATTCATTATTGGTTAAGCGTGGCCTGAAAATGTGGACTCAACTGCACTCACATCCCCTTCCTCGGTTCCTAAAGCGTTCCTTGAAAGCCCATCTCTTTTATCTAGCTTTCCCTAGTTAATAGAGGCTAACTCTGTGAAGGCACATGTCCTTGAAGAGGGCATACGAAAATTGCATATTATTATTATTATTCATTAATCTATAATATATAAGGGAGCGGGACAAGATAAACTTTAACTACCACTAAAACATCACACTTTTTTACAAGAACAGAAGAATGAACCGTCCAAACCTGCCTTTATATTCTGATTTTAAGCTAAAACATAACATATCGACATTAACTAGAATTTTTTATTTTTAATGGAGAAAATATATAAAGGGATTGTATAACATTTCAGTCAAATTTAACTTGATTTTATGGACAACTATTTTTCTGGATCCACAACTATTAATTATTTCATTTACTTTCAAAAGGTTACCATTTTTTCCTATTAAAATGTGCTGGCATAGATAGAAGTAGAAACTTTGATCTAGAACTGAAAACTTTTCTTTGTAAACATTTCCTCAATCTCTGTTCGACTCTTTAAGGATGCAATCGAGCGTGTATTTTTCCGGAATTAATGTTGAGGGGCATTTGCTCCTAATCTTTCTTTTTTCCATTTTCGTAT
Organism: Ceratothoa steindachneri; assembly: GCA_963969495.1. Classification (NCBI taxonomy): domain Eukaryota; kingdom Metazoa; phylum Arthropoda; class Malacostraca; order Isopoda; family Cymothoidae; genus Ceratothoa; species Ceratothoa steindachneri. The sequence goes on along the minus strand of OZ018317.1, from coordinate 11,163,565 downwards.
TTTTCTATTTCCTTTTCCCCGTGTCCGTTTTATATATATATATATATATATATATATATATATATATATATATATATATATTTATATATATAAAGGGTGTTCCAATAAGTTTAAGCGTCTAATGATTTTTTTCTTTTTCTTTAAGATTTAACAACCTCAGTCTTTGGAAATTTCAACCATGGAAAGATTAACAATCGAACAACGTGTTAAAGTAATCGAAGCCTATTACGAAACTGGACGTTCAAACAGAAACGCATTTCGGGCACTTCGCGATATTTTTTGTCAACATAATCGACCAACCGAGAGTGCAATTAGTAAAATTGTTCGTAAATTCAAACAAACTGGGTGGGTGGCAGATTGTAAAATGCCATTGCGAGCTCGTTTACTCCGTTCAGCTGAAAACATTGCTGCAGTGCGCGAGAATGTGGCCGAAGATCCAGACACCTCTATTCGTCATCGCGCGCAGGAATTGAACCTCTTCACAACAACGTTACATTGAATTTTGACAATAGATTTGTCCCTACACGCTTACAAAATTCAATTGACACAAACACTGAAGACTGCTGACCATTTTAAGTGCCGTACATTCGTTAATTGGGTGCACGAGCATAGACAAGCCGATGATGGTTTTCACAAAAAAATCATCTTTAGTGATGAAGCCCATTTTTATCTTGGTGGATTAGTTAATAAGCAGAATTGTCGCATTTGGGCTAATAAAAATTCCAGGAAGATTGTTGAAAAGCCACTGCATCCACAAAAGGTCACTGTTTGGTGTGCATCTTTTACTAGCGGAATCATTGGGCCGTATTTCTTCGAAAATGATGCCGGGAATTCTGTTACGGTGACAGGCGAACAATACCATGCCGTGATAACCAACTTTATATGGCCTCAATTGAATTTAATGGATGTCGAAGATTTGTGGTTTTAACAGGACGGCGCCACGTGCCACACAGCCACTGAAACAATGGCTTTATTGAATGAGAAGTTCCCAGGTCGCATCATCTCTCGAAACAGCGAGGTCAATTGACGCCTTTAGATTTCTTTCTTTGGGGTCATCTCAAAGTAAGGTCTATGGCAACAAGCCAACAACAATTCAACAGATGAAGGATGAGATAATAAGGCATATTGGTGAGATCGAGGAGCAACTATGTAGAGATTTCATCAAAAGTTTGACCATCGAGTGGAGGTGTGCCGCTAAAGCCTTAGTAGGCATTTAGGCGATATTATTTTTCACACATAATTGCCATGACTCCAATAATATGATCCAATAGTGAAATCAATAAATTTTCACCAATAACACTGTTTTATTTACTAATAACTTCAATCCGTCTTAATGGAACACCCTTTATATATATATATATATATATATATATATATATATATATATATATATATATGCAAAAGATCCCCTCGGAAAATGAAAGGAGGATTCCAAGTACTTTAGAACTTGTTCAGTTCATTCTCAAGGAATAAGGAAAGATTATCCCCAGATATTGATTATAAAACCAAATAGATAAGGTCTACTTCCGGAAATTACAACTATGAATAAAACATGTAGACATTTTGGTCACGATACTAAGTACATACACATCTAATTGTGAATACATAAAAAGAAACGATAGAAAGATAACTAAATTACTAAATCAAAGGGCTAAGATTTCAAATGGACAATTTCGTTATAAATAAGCATTTTAATAACAGGGGCCAGTTTAAGAGAACGGTAGATATTTTCGAGGTATGCCTGTGAAGACTCGCTCGGCGCGAGGGCGTATACACAAGTACGAGCAGATAGCTGACTTTAGGCGGCCTGCGATATGCTTTGGGCCAATTAAAGGAGTGGGGGACCGCCTCCTTGACTTTTCTACAGAGTGCGATTTACGGTTGACCGGGTTGATCTAATGACTTTCCAAGTTGCAGTTCAAAGGATATATATTTACAAGACCATCAAAATATAATTTTAATATATATAATAAAATGGGACAATATGCAAAGAGGGGGAACAAATTACTCGATAAAGATAGTTAATTGGATTGTGACAATGTATAATATGACAAGAGTTAAGCGGGAGGAGCAAAATTAACGTTAACTCGAAGAAGAGCTATGAATTACGAATGAGCCGGAAGTCAATTCAAAAGTGGATGCGGGGGACGATTGACGGGATGTAATCAGGTGGTTACAACACTAGATCGCTTTACCTTGAAGCTTGGTGGTGATGTGAAAGGAAGGGAGTAGACCAACGGCTTAGGTCTTCGAGAAAATACGTTGGGGAGTCCTAACGAGGAGGAGTCGTAGATGGGCGTTTTAAGTACTTCTTTTGGAAGAACGAGATTTTCTCTGCTCCAGTCAGATGTAATCTCAAACACGAGACTGTTCTGCGGTTCGGCAGGAAATCTCAGACACCAAGAAACAAAAGTCTGTAAGGGGGTCCTAGATAAGGGGAGCAGCACAGTTCTTCGAGAAGAAGGTGGCTTGATAGCTTTCCTCTGAACTGGATCCAATGCTTCACAAAGGGAGATCTGTTCGTGATATCTTCACGCCGAGGTACGACTCGAACATGGATTGCGGGACTTCGCGGGGTAACAGACAAAACGGTCTGGACGGAGGAACTGGCAGACTCTAAATCTCCTCAGGGACTTGGTGACTCAGGATTAAATAACCAGGTGGCTGGTCAGATATATAGCCCCAGGGCATGGCCGTCCCTAGAGAGTTCTCGACGTCAGTCTATGTAAACTCACTTCGAGATAACGAGTCGGATTGGACAGCGAAGTTTGCCTCAAGATATTGGAGTAGCGTTAGTATACGGCTGCGCTCGCGGGAAAGGCGGGGGAGCTAGGAAAGTCTAACGTCAATTACAGATGGGATGGGTGACTCAACGTGGGGTTGCTCCTATCCTTCTTGAAGATTCTAAAAATCCCACGCCAAGGAGCACGTAGTTTAGAAGTGACGAGGTTGAAAGGAATATTCTAAGGAGGGCTTTCTTTCACGGTAGTCCTTCGGGGGCATCATCTCACAGATAAATTAAAATTAGGCGAGGAATAAATGAATGAACATTCGACAATTGTGATACAACGGCCTGATGCCGCTTAAATTCAGCCGCTATCACATGTTAGAAACGAACACATGCTACCCACGCGCATCTGCGGGAGGAAGCAGGGCGCGTTTATCGCCACCTGAGTCAATATTTAACCAATGAGGTTATTCCCCCGTTTCGCCTCCATATGGCGATCTCGCCAGATTGATTTAGGCTTATGGGCAGATAAGGTATTTTCCCAGGCGCGACCGGAGCATTCTCCCGACCCTCCAACTCAATTGTCCCCTACGCCAAGGAGATGGCTCCGGGTACTTATACAAAAGCATTTCCCAATAAGATCAGATCAGATCCAGATTATCTTCGCGAGGCATCACGCCGATCCGGTCTCACCTTGTGCACCTCGAGATCCACCATTATTGTCCAGAAGAGGACAATATCCCTTGAGTGCCAAGGTTCGTGCCTTCGAGACGCCAAGTCGATAAGGCCCCCCCTGTTTTTTAGAAAGAGAACAACGTTAGAACAACCATTGTTCTTTGAGCCCGTTGACAAGAAACTGTTTTTAACCCCCCACCTGTTGTTCAGAAAGAGAAGAACGTTAGAACAGCCATTGTTCTTTGAGGCGATTGACAAGAAACGGTTCTCACCCTCCCCCCGTCCTGTTGTTCAGAAAGAGAACAACGTTAGAACAGCCATTTTTCTTTGAGCCCGTTGACAAGAAACGGTTCTCCCCCTCTCCCCCTGTTGTTCAGAAAGAGAAGAACGTTAGAACAGCCAATTTTCTTTGAGCCCGTTGACAAGAGACGGTCCTCACTCCTTCTGTTGTTCAGAAGAGAACAACGTTAAAACAGCTATTGTTCTTCAAGCCCGTTCGTCAAGAAACGGTTCTCATTCCCAAGACATCACGTCAGGATAAATTAATTCCCCCTTTTTAACGTTCTTCAAGAGGACGATTGGTTTCAACGATAACCTCCATTGTTCATCTAGAACATCCCCGATTTGCTGACACAAAGATCGCTCGTATCTCCGAGTCCGACTTCGCTCTCACTCTTCGAAGACAGTCCTTCCCCTTCGCTAAGGACAACCCCCGAAGAACCCTTCTGCTGGAACTCACCAGTGGACCAAAGATTCCTTCGCATCGCCTTCCTCTGCACAACAGCTTTGTAATTACGTAAGCTGAGCATTACCTTTAATTATCTAACCTTTTGTCAACCCTACCCTGTGCTTTAAATGGTTTAGCGAACCATCTCATCCCTTTAATTTTTATTTGTTTACCTTTTTAAATCTCTTCTAATCTTAATCCTCGGATTAGTCAGATTTTCCCACGACCCTTTCCATTCTCCGTTTATGTAAACACTTTCTTTTGTGTGTTGTTGATAGTTTAATTAATAAAACTCTATTTTATTAATGATAGCCATATTATTATCCTTGAGCTCAGTTCCACTTCTTAAGCATATTGAAGATAAATAACCTCGGTCAATCAGATTACCACGCACTCAAAATATTTGAATAATTCCCTCAACGAATAGTTATATATGCTATTTCGTCGAGAGTCTATTCTACGGCAACAATATTCCTCTGAACAAATTTATCAGATTTTTAAATATACTTAGCCAAATTCCTTTTGATAGTGTGACTTTTTGCAGATAAAATTATTGCTGCTTTTCCCCCTTCTAATATTGTTTTAATATTGCGGTAAACCTACACTTAATGATTTAGCGGGGTGCCCAAAGTATTGCTTAGGGAAAACTGAACAATCGACAAAATAACTCCCCACCCCCTATACTATTGTTATTATTATGAATCAACATTGTGTACATTGTAGGCTGATACTTAAATATGACAAATATTTAACTTTTCTAGAGTCGAGGAAGCACGGAAAAGGACTAAGAAAACGGTAGAATAAGAGTGTTCTTAAAATTGTATGCAAAAGGGATTTCAAAACTGTGAAAGGATTTTTTGCCAAATTTAGGCATCGTGCAAGAAATTTTTGAGGGTAGCAAAGATTGCTACCTAAAGATAAAGTCCTATGAATAAGTAGATCTAAGAACGGGAGGACACCATTTTGTTCGAGCTCAAGGCTAAATTTAATAGAGTGAACCAGAGAATTAAGTTCAGTAAGAAAACCATTAACACACTTAGAAGAAGGCCACAAACAAATAATATCGTCTATATATCGGAACCAAACAAGGGGAAAATCGATAATGGTGGGAATTAATGTAGTTTAAAAAAATTTCATATATATATTTTATAAAGAACAGGGGATAAGCAATTTCCCATAGCTAAACCAAACTTTTAAAGGTAAAATTTACCATTAAAAGAAAACTTACAGTTTTTAGTACACATTGAGATGAGTTCAATGAAAATATTAACTGGCAAGGGAATATCGAAGTTGCGCAATTTATCACTAAGGAAGGGAAAAAGCTCGTTTACAGGCACTTTAGTAAAAAGAGAACAAACATTGAAACTAACAAGGGAGAGGTTAATAGAATAAGGGATGGAGTTGAGTTTTTCAATAAGGTCGTAACTATTTTTAATATGACAATTAGAAGTTGTACCAACCAGGGGAGTGAGATATGAAGTGAGCCATTTAGATTAGAAATTAGAAACTGAGCCAACAGAACTAATAATAGGGCGCATAGGGTTATTAGACTTATAAGTCTTTACAAGACCATATAAATATGGCAGAGAGGAATTAATAGATCTAAATTTAGCAATTAAATCGGGAAAATGTTTAAGATGGGAACGCACTCTTTTGTGGAAATAACTATTAACCTCAATCGTAGTATCTTTTAAAAGGGAAACATAGGTAGAATGGTCATTTAGTAATAGATTCATTTTAGAAATATTAGACACCTTATCCATAATAACGACTACACCAGATTTATCTGCTTTGGTAATGTGTAATGAAGAATTATTTCGAATGGTATCTAAAGCACGACGGAAAAGCAACGGGTAATTATAATGGGTCGGAGTGGTTAAACAATGGTAAACGCAGCTTTTGTAATAGAAACATGTTCATAAGGAATGTAACTAGATTTTTCTAAATTAGCAAAACCTTTAGAAATTGAAACACTGGAAGGTCTGGACGGAATGGAGTAGTTTAGTGACCTAAGTGTCTACATTCTTTGCTCACAGATGGAATTTCCGGAAGTAGAGCTTATCTATTAGGTTTTATACTTAAGATCAGTCTTTGATATTTTTTTCTATTTTGTGTTCTTTCGTTATACATGGGCGGGGCATTACTCTATTGTTTCTCATATATATTACACCTTTTAAAAATTTTCTTTATGCCTTGAGAATGAACTGAACAAGTTCGAAAGTATTTGGAATCTGCCTTTTATTTTCCTCTGAGATTTTAATATGGGTTTGATTCAGTTTACTTTTGCCATAGAAAAAAAGGTCTGATGTGACGTCACCTCCTTGTTCTTCCCAAGGAGCTCCAACTTCATATTGGTTTGATAAGTAGGTTTTTTGATATGTAGGTTTTTTGATATGTTACGTGTCAGATGTAAATTTTACAAGTTATATTATACTCCACTTTGTTCGTGAGTAATGCCTGATTCCGCTGGTTATTGTTTACACGGTGAATATGATCATTGTGAAGGAAAATGAGTTTGATTTCATAACAGTGACCAGCGTAAGGATTTGTGTTTTTATACTTTACATAAAATGGCGGCGTAGTACACAGTACGTATAAAATTTTGAAATTCTTGAAAATTATCATAAAGAAGATTTCGTCTTAAAACATATGTATGTTGATCACGTAATATTGTTGTATGTTTTAAATGGGAAAAAGCTACAAAAATGAATAAAATTACAAGATATCAAAGTGCAAATTTGACTATATATATCAGTGTTAAATTGTGTTATTTGCGATATTATCTAAGATTATTTGACGTTAGATGCATGATTTAACTATACACAGTGCTGTGCTAAGTGTACTAATTAATGGTATAAGTGTTTATATTTTTCAAATATTTTCGAAAGAAATTGAAATTAATTCCAATTGCATTATTGCAGCATGATGGGGATTTTGCATTGTCTAATGAAGTTATTAAGATTTTTATGCAATGATAAACAATGACGACTGTGCATTTCTTACTAAAAAATGTTCTATTAAATTATGAAATTTATTTTTTATACCGAGGAAAAATGTTGTAAAATAAAAATTCTAATAATTCTTTTTATATTATATGTCTTTTCATACCATTTTGTTGAGGCATAGAAGAATTATAATAATGGTACAAAAGGCGTACGGAACGTCTCCTTCATGGTCACGATCCAGCCCTAAATCTTTTTAAAAAAAATGACACCATAAATCTCAACTGTTAAACATATTTCAAAGTTTTGTATGTGGAAAATAAAGGTATTTATGTGAGCTACCTATTGGGTACTTCGGATTTCTGCTAACTTTTAAACTTTAGTTTTAAAGTTTGCATTATCACTAATAACGCAAAGAAACAAGATGATCAGATTAATTTTATTTTTAGGAAATGTATTTTACTAATTGCGAAAAAATCCAGGCAAGGATGATGGTCGAACCAAGCACAGTCAGGAGGCGAGCAAACGCTTTGATCTTAATTAATAAAATCCTTAAACACCCGGCTTTTTCATATATATATATATATATATATATAGTTATAGCCAAACTCATGATAGTGCTATATTTTTTCTTCCTAACAAAATTAATAGAAATAATCAAACTTTGCCGTTTGTTTTAATATCGTTGTATCATAGTTTAAGGTGAAATATACATTTTTTTGTCCGCAAACACATTATATTAATAAATACAGCTAATTTTTGCCCGCATTCAATATTTACAATGATGTCAGTGGTTCTTCACGAGTGTTTTAATTCGTTTGGCACAATTGGATGTCTTATCTATATTAACCGCCAGGTTGATTATCACTCACAAATTCTCTAGTGTCTTCAAATCTCGCGCATTCTCAGGCTAAGGTTCTCAAATTCGATGTTGTTTTCAGCAAATTTAATTGTTATTGCCTTTGCTTTGCGACAAGGTACGTGTTATGCTTTAGAATACTGATATTTGCCCTAAATTGGTAGTAAACTGTTGGGAAAATTTGCTGATGAAAGACGTTTTGTTACCATTTTGATGTCATGGCAGTTCTCTTGGGAAAACTTATTAGTTCTCTAGTTTCCTTAGATGAGAAGCCGCCTTTAACATTAAGATTGTCCAGATGTTTCACCGTAGAGACGATACAGAAATTTTGAAAGCGCTTTTTTTCTCTTCTTAACACCGGATATTCCAGATAATACAAACAAGAGAACCAGTTTCATCAAAGATTATCACTTTGCCTTATTTTTAAACCTTCCATTCTCTATATTCCATACAAAGAAGAAGCTTATCCTTAACGTCTTGTTTGTTAAATGAAGCTTTATGCAGCCCTTCTTGAGTTGATAAGTGCTTTTTCCATGAAAAAATTAACCGAAATTCGAATTAGTATTTCTCATAAAATAGTAGAGATGTTTTGGTTCCTTAACATTTGCTTTGTGTACCAAATATTTTTCTTTAGATTGTAAAAATTTCATTTCATTTCCTTTTACGATCTTGATACACAAATTGTTTTTGTGGATGCAAACAGAGGGTTTGTGCAAGGAAGTGGAATAATGAAAACCCGCAGATGAAAATTAACAAATTTACAATTTTTAAACATAAAATAGTATGTTCTCTTCATTGTCACATCAAATCGTTTCTACTCATCAGATAAAAGACTATTTCAGAAGACTCCTTTAATCATGAATTTAACAAAATTTTAAGAGTATTTTTTATCACAAACATTATTAGGACTAGCAATATTGAACAATACAAAATTTATTTGAGCAAAATTCGTGATGGGTATCTACCAAGCAAATCCTCTATTTGAAAAAAATGTCCGGAAGTACTAAGCAGACGGGATATGCTCAAATCTAATCACAAGTCTTTTAGCTCGTGAGAAAATCATAAGAACAAAAAAAAATAATAAAAATGTTCGGATGGCACTTCTTCAAAATCCAAACGTATCAATCAGAAAGAATGGCTGGCCATTGGCAAGGTCAACATTTTATCGCATTGTTAAACACGACTTAAAATGGTATATCTATAAGATGCATTCAAGGCAGTAACTTATTGAAAGTCATTTTCCTAGTCGTAGACAATTTGTAGAATAGTTTCATAAAACTGATCATTTCATGGACAATAATGTGGTGGTGACAAGGCAGCCTTATTTCAGGAAAGGAAAGGTAAATTTTCGTAATATTCGACATTATGCACGCCTGAACTTTCTCTCAAAAATAAAATTTGAGAGACATATTTTTCGGCAGAATGTCTCTTTGGTGAGCGTGATGTGCAAGGATGGCCATATGGTCAGCCCTTTGCTTTACAACAAGAATTTCGCTTGAGCTGCCTTCCTGAGCATTATCAACGGAAGAATCTTCCGTATCTAAGGCAATCAATCCCATAGACCTTGCTTGATTGAAGATATAGCCCCAGCTTATAGACTACATGTTGTAAAAAAAAGACTGAAGCAACCTTTTAGCAAAGGCATTCTGCAATAAATCATGTAACTATTTAGTCCCCAATATCCCTAAATTCCTGGATTTAACACCATGCGATTTTATTTTATATGGAAATTTAAGGAGTAAAGTGTATTCTACTCTCTCGGAAAATATAAACCAGTTAAAAGATAGTATCTCACGTGAACTGAATTTATTTTAGGAAGATCAATATTTGGTGAATAGAGTTGTACATTTAATGCGATCAAAGGCGAAAGGCTGCTTCAAAGAACTGAAGGAAATGTGGAAGTAAACGGTGCTTAGAATATTTTTTAAAATAAATTAAAGTTACCTTTAATTTTTTATACTCTAGTTAGTTTATGTTAAAACTTCACTTCTTCCTTTTTTTTTAAAAATAACACTGGATTGTATCAATTAATTCTATATATTGATATTTGTGTTTTTACTTTCATCTAAATAATAGTCGATTTTATTGATTTACCTTGCCTTCCCCGGCTTTTTTAGCCATTATATAATGTATGTTTCTAACTGTTTAACTCTTATCGTTAATACTCCTGTACACTTAGGACCTTTTTCACTGGTTACTGATGTTTTGGGTGAGTAATATATATTCTATTCAATAGCAGCTCACACCTATACATAATGGAGCAGATAATTGTTTGTCTGTCTGTCCGCTTTTTGCCATATATACAAACCTATCTGTACATATATGTGTATTTAGTAATATATAGGTACCTATATATACAGGCAGATCCACTCAAGCATATACAGTATATAAGTATATATATATAGTGTATATAATATATTATACGGTACGTATATATTATATAATAGCGCATTACCCCCAAGCTAGCAGATCGGGCCAGTAAGGCAGCATCCACTAGTTATTATAATTGATAGTAATAAACTTTATTTTATGAAAATAAGATTTATTTGCTTGTTTCGATATTTTATTCGTATACAGTTCTGAAAATTGATTTTTCATATATTTTACTGCTATTATTACAGCTTCTCTTTTACTATAATATAGAAATATTCTGAATTATAATTTTAGACTGATAGAATCATTCCCATGTTACTTTCAAAGAAGAAAAGAGGACATGGAACGAATGAAAGCATTCAACGTGTTGCAAGAGTAGGATTAGGAGAAATGTTGACAGGTCTAACCGGCAAGGATGGTACACAGTGGGAAATTATTGAACCAAATAAAAATAACACAGGAAGATTTGGAGCTCAAAATATTCTTCGGGAATTACCTGGGCCTACACCACTTGCAAAACGACAAATTATTAAAGGTAATGTTCTGAGTTCTTTTAGGTTGATGATTAATGATTTAATTATCAAGGACATACAAAACTGTACTGAAACTGAAGCTCGCAAACAGTTGCAATGTGACTCTTGTACTATATCATGTGAAGAAGTTTATGTTACTATAGGCATCATGATTGCACGAGGAGTTCTAGCTAAAGGACAATCAGTGGAACATCTCTAGTCAAAACAATGGGGTGTTCCATACTTCCGCAAATCAATGACAAGAAAGCGTTTTAAACAAATCATGAAATTCATCAGATCCGATATACGATCAACACGATCTGTTCAATTGAAAACATAAATTTGCTATGGTATCCCAAATTTGGGTAAGATTCCTTGGGAACTGCATTGCTTACTATAAACCAAGCGACAATATAGCAGTGGATGAGCAGATGTTCCCATGTAAGACTACATACGTGCCCATTCACACAATATATTGCCAGCAAGCCTGATAAGTTTCGTATCAAATTTTGGTTAGCAGCCGATGTAAAGTCTAAATACTTGGTGAAGGGATTTCCATACATTGGAAAGGATCAAGCTCGTCTTTCAAATCTTCTGCTCTCTGAATACGTGGTTCTTCGTTTAATAGAACCATACATGGAAAAAGGTAGAAATGTGACGACTGATAACTTTTGCACGTCAGTGAAACTAGCTAAAAAACTACAGGCAAAAAGTACAAGTATCGTAGGTACAGTAAATCGTATTAGAAGAGAAATTCCAGAGACCATTAGAAAAACTCGAGAAAACCGGTACAATTCAAAATGCACACATACATTGTATCAAGGTAAACCTACCAAAAATCTACACTTACTAAGCTCCATTCATAAAACTATTTAAATTTGGGATGATAGAAAGAAAATTCCTATAACTGTGGAGTTTTATAACTCTAAAAAATATGGTTAGATATAGTAGAACAAATGGCTCTAAGTACAGCACAAAATGTGCTTCGTAGAGTGGTCAGTGGAAGTTTTTTACAACATTTTGGATTTAACTGGACTCAATGCAGTAGTTCTGTACAGAGATGTTACTGGACAGAAAATTCCCCGACGCAGATTCCTCTTACAATTAGCTGAAGAACTGCAGATAAACTTCAAGAATAGAGATGCTGTAGATAATAGTAGCGATGACGATGAATCGTTAGAGACTTCTAGGAAGAGAAAACAATGCCAAATAAGAAGTTGCAATACAAATAAAACATCTGAAACTTGTTACAAATGTAAGATACCTGTATGTGTCAAATGTACAAGCAAAGTGATGAAGAAAGTACTTTCCACTAATTCTTACAATTAACTATCTATGGGAAATTATTTCATGTGTAAGAATGTTTGAATCATAAATTTATTTACCTACTTTCAATGAAAAGTAATAGCATTTCTTGAAATTAAATGAATTGCATTTAGTTTTTTTATTAAATACATTTATCATCACTTTATAATTATATCAATGATTTATGGAATGTATCATTAAAATTTGATTAAAAATATATTATTTTTTTATCCCAATTTGCATATATGAATTTGATATGTCAACAAAGATATAAATATAAGCGTATTTAAAAAAAGAGAGAAAGTAAGGTCAAAATGACCGCTCGGTCGTTCTAGGTGGTGCAACTTTCCGGACGTTCTAGTGTTAAGGAATAAAGACCATTGGGCGCTGAGGAAGATAAAAGGATGCCTTCTAGAGTGCCTTCAACACCGTCCTGCAGAACACCAGCAGAACAGCTACGGTTGTCTTACTTAGAGACTTTAATTCCTGTGTTCGTTGTTTCAGAGAACTTTGAGGAGGAATCATTGGACACCACGACACACTCAGCTTTAATACCAAAGGCCTCAGAATGCTCTCCCTTTGGTCTGAACATGAACGGAAATCACCAACACCAATTTTCCGCACAAGGACAGGTTCAAAGACACTTGGATGCACCCTAGGTCTAGGCACTGGCACATGGTTACTATGTTATAACAAGGCAAGTGAACATCAACGATGTAACCATCACCAGAGTAATGCGTGTGGCTGAATGTTGGACAGACCACCGTCTAGCGATATCGCAGTTCAAATTACAAGTAAGACCTCCTATCTGAAAGCAAGTTGCAACTAAACAAGGTCTGGTGACCAAAGTTGCGTGCTCTAACTTTATCTGATTTAGGACCTTACGACCTTCAAAACTTTTAATAATTCCCGGACTAACCTTGAGAAGACCTTGGAAATTATATCATTTGAAAGAAAATATAAAACAACATAAGGGTTCCAAATTTCGTTAGAATCGGTTTATTAGTTAGGATGTTATTTGCAAATAATTTCTCGGCTATTTTTAGGAGTGCTTTGGCCTTTAGATCATTCAAAAACGAATGTAAAAGAACATAAGGGTTTAACATTTCCTTAGAATCTGCATAATAGTTATGATGTTATTGTCAAAACAAAATTATTCCCGAGCTAACATTGAGATGACCTCAGCACTTATACGTTGGATAGAGAATGTAAAACAACATTAGGGTTTCAGATTTCGTTATAATCGTCCGAGGAATTATAAAGTTATTACCAAAACAAAAAACGCAAAACGGGGACCGACTGACATAGTTAGATATAGAGTCACAAACGACTTTAAATTGACCTCCTCAGCCTTAAAAAACCTGGAAACTCGAGAACTCTCTATGAACAACACCACAGAGGTGGAATACCTGGATTCTTTATGGGAGAGGCTCAGCAAAATCCTTCGTTCCAGAGCTGAAACACTAATCAGTTTCACCAAACGTGTCCATCCAGATTGGTTCGATTAAAATGTGGAGACTTTTTCATCAGGTTTTGCAACAAAAACGCAATTCTCATGATGCATTCTTTGACAACCCTAATTCTCCCCACATAGCCCAGAGGTAAAAACACCTATGATCGGAATCACACAAAAGATTCGTGCACCTGAAAATGACTGGTGGATCAACAAAGCCCTCGAAATTCAAGGATTTGCCGACTCTAACAACATGCAAGGATTCTAGTGCTATCAAGACCATTTATAAAATACCATATCACCTGTTGCCTCGAGGGATGGGTCTGTCATCCATAAAGAGCTAAAGGATATTCTGAACCGCTGGGCCAAACTCTTCCAAGCTTTGCTTACTCATCACAACATCACGGATTACACAGTTATCTATGCTCTGGCTGACCTTCCACACATCCAGGATCTCAGAAGGCCTCCCGAAGTACATGAGGTAATCTTTGCCATAAAAGCCTCAAAGAAGGCATAATTAACAAGTCTGGAAAAAATCCAACGTTTAAACAGCCATTGAAGAGGTTCAATAGTGCCTCGTTGATATTCCCAGGAGCGTTTATAAGATGTGCTTCAGTGATGCCTGAAATACCTGGGTCTTTTTGTTTGAAACTTTTCAAGGCTGCCTCAAACTCCTAGTGTGCAAGCGGCCTACCTTCTTCCCGTGCCTGTCGAGCGCCATCTAAGGTGTGGAAGGATGTTTGTAAGGATAACCTACCACGTGCTTTACGACCTTTTTGTAACTTACATCGTAACTCCTGAGAAGCACGGTTCAATCACTTACTACCTAGTTTACGCCATAGCGAATGGGGCGCGGGTCGACGAACTGAAAGCCGGTTGCATTTCTTCACGCAGTCGCTTATGGTGAAGGGTATAAGTAGGGCCCCCCTGACTCTAAGAAGTAGAGTGGATCAGAAGTTCATGCAGCGAAGATCTGCTGATATCTACAGACCCCTACCTGCATCTGCCGCTGCACCGATTACAATCTCCCGATTTACTCGTCTCTTTCGCTCTCACCAGGAATTTGGAATACACTTGGTCTCGTACGACTCTCCCCGTTCCCCGAACAACCGTCATCCGTGTATCGGTTCGCTTTTTCCGCCACAACTACTTGAAATATTTCTTTTCATCTTACGCCCCATTCTTAGTTTTTCTTTATCGAGACCTACAGTTATTTATTAAGGACGTAAGACGGAGGGGTATATTCTGTTCCTGTACCGATTATCCGGAGTAGCAGTGCTTATTTTGTTACAACGTGTTGTCGTTGGTGGTTTAATCCTGTGACCTATTTAATGCACCTGTTTGTGCACTGTATTTATTTGATACGCTTAAATTGTATTTAATATGATCCTTTTGTGCACCGTATTTACTTAATATATTTGAATCATTCATTGTATTATTATAGCCTCATAGATATCTAAGCACCTTCCTGTTGACCTATTTATTTCCTCTTTTTGGGCCAGGAAAACTTAGTTCCTCGTTTTGCCTTCACAGGTAACGGCCTTGTCAGGATTGGAGTTAGTATCTGCTTGGGCGAGTAAGTCGCCTAGAGCGCGCATTCACTGTCAGTAGTCTAGAAGTGAATTCCTAGTTTGCTTAGGATTATTAGCCTTTTGTGCTTTTAAGGATTTTTGATTGCCTCTGTTTACACGGCTGTGCTCTTTCCGGTGTTTATTTTGTACTAATTACTATTAAAATTTTACAGGGTGTGTCATTTATTGCTTCTGATGTGGGTTGATTGCTTCTGTATACGTGACTGTGTTTTTGCCCGTATTTTGTTGCCCACTAGTTACGTTTGCCACTATACATTGTATGTCATTTATTTAACTTATTTCATTTACTTATTTGTGGCAGCGTTAACTTTCTAGGTAATCATTCATTTAACTTTGCTCGTGTTATTAATTTAGCTCTTTTTGCTAATTTTCTTTAATTGTAGAGTTAACTTTACAATTATTTTAAAATATAAGGTATATTTGGTTATAGTCATTATTAAAATTTTTCATTGTTGGTTTGTGTATTTCGTCCTATTTAGTCAAGATGTCGTCTATTAACGAACTCAAGGAACAAGATGTGGACTTGGACCTAAAGGGAACGAGATCGCCCACTATGTTCTGTAACAGCAAGCCTTCGAACGTGAGGAGTGTGAGAAGGAACGCCAAAACAAGTTCCGGCTTGCTGAACTTCGAATACACATTTGGCTAAATTTCTCTCTCAGGTCCACCATCACATTTTTTGATTTAGATGTATGCGTTCATGGATCTCTTTTGTATTCTTGCCTTTCTTGGTCAAAAATTTGATCACTGCGCGGTGCTCAACCTTCTCCATTGTTGAAAAATTTGTGACTGACGATCTGCGATCAGCTACTGCTTCTTAAATAGACGAGGCAGGAGCATGCGGCTGCATGTGCTGACTTGTCATAACTTGTCTTAACACCCCCTCAATCAGCCATCCCCCTTCTTCTGTTTTGCCTTACCGATTCGCAAAACTTATTGACCACCCCTCGTAGCTAACCGCCAAGTGGCAGTGAGCTTTTTCCGACGCGTACTCCCAGGAATATCTCTCCACACAAGTCTTCGCATACGCATTAAATCACTTTTTCGTCTATGAAGCTGCCGAAGAAATGTCAATTAACACTCTCTTCACTCGGATGAATGGATTCACACTTGCTTTGCAAAGGGTTGCTTGCTGTTTGTTCTGTGTCAAATGCCATTATGAGCGCTCTTCTACCAACTTTCCTCTATGGGGGGAGTCTCCATGGCCATCGGACGAGTGTGGTTCTGGATATTTGAGGTATTATTACAGTAACATCCAGACCGAAAGGTTCGTTTGGAAGGAAGCTTTGAGACTTCGTGTTGAGGCAAAATTCTATCTGGCTACACCTTTGACTTTAAAAAGAGCATTTTCAGGATACTATCGATGTGAAAAATATAAAACAAATACTCAACTAGGAATTTATCATCAACATCTATATAACTAAACAATCCAACAATACTTTAAAACAAAAATTATCATTTAGGTATTGATATTACAAATATTTTCTTTTGATTATGTTTCACAACACTGCTACTGTGAACTGCGAGCAAAAAGAATCCTTAGATTGTCGTGTGTGTTCCTCTACATTAAGGTGATTCAGTAAATGATTGCAATTCTTATACAGACTGGGCAAGCAGATCCGCGTTTCTCTCCTCTATTCTATGAATACAGGGCAGGAATCAAGAGAACCCTTTTTTGATATATGGCAACGTTTTGGGGAGACGGTGAAATGGAAATTAAAGATGCGTTACATTGTTTTCTCTCTTCTGAATCCACACATTGGCAGAGAGAAGCGTTACCTTATGGAGTAGATTCTAAACATTTATGTCAAGCCTGATTCTTCCCTTAGACAGGAAGACTATTTGGTCGAATCTTAATCTTGGGACGTTTTTTGAGTGGTATCTGGCGCAGTAGAAGGAAAGGTACCACCTGTCATTTAGGAATGGATGAAAATCCTGCACACTGTGATTTGATGCAATCGAATTTTATAGAAGGTGGGATTCCTTAATATTATTTGGTTGCTTTGGTTGGTGATGGCTTGGTCACGTCCCAGGCAATGCCTTTTTCCTTATTTTTCATTTGTTTTCTTCTTTATTTGCTTGCTATCGCTTTGTTTATTTAATGATGTTTTTATTTATATTTTTTATCTTGTAGTTAATTTTAGAATTGCCATAAAATAGGTTGTTTGGTATTTCGGCGTCTATGTCCTGGTTGGCGGCCGCCAGGTGAGCTCACTTCTCCCCTTATTTTTAATCCGTCAATCTTATACATAATTCCATTCCCCAATTCGAGAATTTATATAAATAGATTAAATATTTCACTAAGGTATTAGGATTATCAAAACTTGCCCTCGTCAGAAATTTCAAATTAATGATATTGTCTTTTAGACACAATTAAAAATAGGGGATAAAAAGTGGTTCAAATCTTCTCCTGACATCTTATGAGCTCAGAGAACCGACTTGATTGCTAAACTCCGTCGTGAAGTTTCGATTGCTCTCAAATTTAAATTCTGACCATTCTCATCTGGTGGAAGGAGATTATTCTGGGAATTCTTTTTAAAATAATTTACGAGATACCAACCTAATAACGAAACAACATAAAGATCAGACACATTCCCCCTTCACCTCCGAAGTAGTTTTGGTACTCATGTTCTAATAAGCCCCCAACGCCCCGCTCAGAGGTATATACTTTTACAAAGCAGATAGTAACTAATCAGATCTCTTCTTTGTCTAACATGGTAATCTAATCAATGTTGCCTTCTCAAACTCGTCCGCTATCGTGATGGTACACGGTGACTTTAATTTCGTCCAAAAAACCACCTCACATGAACGACAATTGAAAACTTCGAAATTTTCTCTCTTCCAATTCGTTAATTCCCCAACCCACACCCATGGCAAAATTCTTGATTTCTTGATATCCGAATACCCACTTCATTAACTCTCTTAAGGGCCTCCTCAATTAATGTCTGTGATCAAATTATTATTTAATTGTTTTAACTATACCTTCTTAAATCAACCTTTTGACCTCAACCTATCCCTTCGCCGCTTTTCGCATTCACTCTTCTCCTGCCTAAATAATTATGCTCGCCATCTACCTTCCCTATTTCGCAGATTCCGCAACCCTTGTTTCTTCAACACACTGCTTGAGGACAAAAAACAAAGATAAACATATGAGAGGTTCCTTCGTTCTGGCGCACTCGAAGTAAGGGGAGTGTCGTGGTATTCGTGAGCGGATACCTTCGCTGCAGAGAATGCAGTCTACTTACGGTGCAGGCGGTCAGGTAGATAGAGACCAGCGGCGCAGGGTTAATAAGAGGTGAGTGCGTGAGGAAATTGATGGTTGGTCAAAAGGAAGATTTAAATGCCTGGTTTCATTCAAAGTTATTGAAAGATTAAAAACCAAATTAAATTTTAATTACACTAATAATGCTGATTATGGAAATGTCTACAAAGGCAAATGAATGGGAGAATAATCTCGCTCCCAATGAAATAGTAAATAAAATACTAATCAGTGTAACCGGGATCAAATAGGGGACTTAGTCAGGGAGGAAAAAGGTTGGTAAACACTGAAGAGTCCAATTTAAGGGTCGGGAGGAGGATATCAGGTGGTGAGGACAAAAGAGGAAATATACTCGAAAAGGGGTAAAAGGGTTTTACCTTGACGGCATTCACTCTTGGTGATAGGAGCAATTCTTACCAGGCGAGCTAGTCTTGCGGCTCGAGGGGCGTCGTACTCACCAGGCTGGGTGAGACACTCGAAATGGGATGAGTAATATCAGACGTGGCGACGAGTTTTCTGTGACTGGATGAGACGTGTGGTTCGCGCAATTCTCCAAAGAAAAAGTCGTTTCACAATTTTTCGCTTGCCTGTGGCCAAACCTACAATATTCTGCCTATTCGATGAGATCTAACTCCGCGGTTCGACTCTAGACGAGTGGCTTTATCTTCGCAAACGGCCAGGCGATACACTCTGAAGAGTAACGGTTAACCTTGGGTTAAATACCCTGCTAGCTTCCTTGCTAGAAAGCCTCCAATCTTAGCAGGCTCAGCGGGGAATAGGCCGACTAATCAAACACAGGTGTTACCAGCCACCTTGAAGTTTTCCTACGCGAGAATAGTTCTCTCTCTTTGCGTTTAGAAATTTAGCTTAGGCCCACATAGTATCTGCTTGAAGGGGGTGGGGCTCAAAGTGGACCTTAGGGTTCCTTCCCTCATCTGGAGGAATAAAGATTTGATCGCCTATTCACTTACTGCTCATGCACTCGCAGGCTTCTTGCAATTCTCATGTAGAACCCATACACAAGAATCACCTCTGAGAAAAAGCAAAATCCTCCTGTACTTTTTAAGCTGCTCATTCGTATTTTTCCTCATAGGCTACCCGAAACTCTTCCTGCAATCTTCCTATCCACCTTATGTACATTTAAAAAAAAAAATAGTAAATATTCGCACTAAGATCCCGTCTTATTAGCCCCACATCACACTATAATCCCCGTTACCCCAAATATTTAAATTCATTTCCCTTACCTTAGTCTTCCCTGAAGATCTTGCTTTAATATTCCGCTGATTGAAAAAACCTGTTCTCCCCTGACACTTCCCACCCAATCCTAATACCAGATGCACTGGGTATCCTTAATACCTCTCTGCTGCTATACGAGATGACTTGTTACTATAAACATGTTGCTGTACTTCCTATTCCCAGAAAATAAAAATCTATTAATCCTTAAAACTATCTTTCTATCTCTCAACTTCTGTTCCTATCCAAGGCATTTGCGACGGTAATAGCTTCCAAAATCATTAAAAACATTTTTTCTTCCAGCTTTGAATAAATTTTCAAGTCTGGATTCAAAGCAGGAGATAACTCTGAATCGGTTCTATTAAATGATAATGATCGCCTCCGCCGAGAGACCGACGGGGAGAGGCCTTCGATTATGTTGCTTCTCAATCACTTGGCAGCATTAGGCACCGTTAAACTACTTCGTTCTTTTCCACTGACTTCTTAACTTCTTAAATGTCCTTTGAGCTGCTCTAAATTAGCTTCGCTCTTATTTGTCATCTCGTACTCATTTTTTCCTCATCGAAGTTTAGTCTTCTATGGTATTCATATGGGCTCTGTCCTAGACCCTCCCTTTTTTATCTAACTCCTGCCTCTTGGCTTTATTTTGCTTTGCCTAAGTCTATCCTTTCATTTCTCTGCTAATGACAAGCAGAGAAATCTTTTATCCGCACATGACTCGATTAGTGAATGGCTACCGAATAATTTTCTCAAACTCAACCATTACAAAACTGAGCTCTTTTGATGGGCAGCTCAGCAGATGCTCTTTGTATAATTGTAGCCTCCTCTCTGAATATAAGTGGCTCCACAATCGCGTTCTCTAACAACCATAGAAATCTGGGTCTTTCGTTTGACAGTCAACTCATTTTCAAATCGCATGTTGATAATATCAGCAAATCGTGTCTCTTCTTTCTCCGTAACCTCAGTCATATCTTGTAAAAATTTGTTTAAAGATATTCATCTATATCTTTGTTACTCTCCACTTTGAAAACTGTAAAACACTTCTCACTTTCTAGCCCCAAACTACAATTACTCCACTTCAACTTGTCCAGAAATTTGCGGCACGAATTCACCTCCGTCGATGGTAGTTATCTCTTGCTACACCCATGCTTCATGACCTGCAGTGGCTTCCAATTAAATTTCGAATCACTATTAAAGTCCTCCTTGTTACATTCAAAATTCTAAACAGCGCAACTTCTCCTTACCTGTCTTGCTTACTGGTTGTGTCCAGAGAGCAAAGATGCCTTCACTCGGCAAGACCCTCCTGCTTTCGGTTCCTTGCACTTGTATCTGCTGCAGGCGTGATCTTTCTTTCTCTGTAGTGGCCTTTAGGCTGTGTACTGGCTGCGTCCTTGCATACGCTCCTCTTCCTCACCGGGCACTTTCAAGCGTGCTCTGAAAATCCACCTTCTCTGTTGACCTTTTTCCTGTTCGATGGACCAGTCCTGCGAAGGCTTCAAGGTCTTAGAGAGCGCGATATAAAACTTCTATTATTATCATCATTATTATGATTATTTCTAATGATTATTATTATTATCTTGTAATGAATCATTCTATCTGGCCGTTCCCTCAAGAGAAAGAAAATGCACGAAATTTCATTTTTTTTACACATCTAGTCGATAGGGATTTTTCTTTAACTTCTATTAGTTTTACGATCCCATTTACAATGGAGATTCCCTTGATTTCTTTCGAAGAATTGACTTCATTGGTAAAAAACATCAACTCAATAAGTATCTGCACAAACTCAGTTGACACAAAGAAACTGCGCTTTCTTTCCGGAGAAACTGTTGAATTTCACTCGCGCTTCAAACACGAAAGTTAATTAATATACATCAACTCGAACGACATAACATTTTGTGTAATACAAATAAAAAATATTTTCCTCTCTCATATCATAGCAAAGTAACGCAGCCAATTATTGTGAGAACTTACACTAAAAATATGCAGGAATTTAATACAAACATACAAAGTTGTTGAAGTTTGGAGACAATGCTCTTGTTATGAGTGCATGTGGGCGTGAAAAAATGGTAGCGAAGTTGACATCGGAAATTCTTTTCTTGCTACTTCAGCGAATTCTGAACTGTTGCTCAGCATATTTTGTGTCCCATCATTACATAAAAAGCAGTAGAGTTTTGTATTGTGAAGAAATATTTTATCGTATTGAAAACAATTACCGCTTAGGCAGAAGCTTTCAAAAAGGGGCAATAGAAATTCTTCCTTCACTTCTTTGTCCTTTCTGTAACGTACCATCACCAGAAAATGACAAAAGATTGACACAGGGAGTATAATCTTAAAATTGACCAAGGTTCAAAGCCAATTGAGATTGTAATCAAAGAAATATCGTCCACAGATTTCTTACTTTTAAAGCAGTATTCGATCATTATCATTTAAATAAATTAACCTTTTCGCTGCGTGGGATTGATCTCATCAATCATCTAAATGCCTAAGTCCATGACGCAGAACTTATCTTCTAAGTCATGTTTTTATTTAGCTCTTATTAGCACGTCATCATTGCAAAGAAGTTACTTTCGTCATTGAAAAATAATTTAATTCATTATCGTACCTCTGCCGATAGCAAACAAAACTGCAGCGCAAGGCTAGGGAGTTTGACAAAGCGACCATTCAAAAGAGGACTTATTAGTAAACGTAATTATTGCTATTTATATTTGTTTATTTTTATATTTATTGATATTTTAATTGTTCTATATAACATATTTCATGTCAAATTGAAATCAATTATTAATTCACGGATATATATATATATATATATATATATATATATATATATATATATATATATATATATATATAAATACAATAACGTACGTGTAACTGTAGAGCAAAAACCACAGTAATAGGACTGATTTTATATTCGAAACCAGGTTTCAATGGAAACCTGCTTTCGCATATAAAATTAGTCCTATTACTGTGGTTTTATCCATATATATATATATATATATATATATATATATATATATATATATATATATATATATATATATATAATATTGAGAATAAATCCCAGAGCCACCAGAAAAGGATGCAACATCTTGTAATTTCTCACTATGTTTCGAAAACTACAAGTTTTCATCTTCAGACTAGAATAAGTTTACTAAAGTTAATACATTTGAAGAAACCATGATTTTTTTTTAAGAGCTCATCTAGAGACTGCTTAATTGGGTATTAGTCGCCGTATTCAACATTGCCTAAAATTAGGCATCTTTAAAAGAGGTTGCTAAAAAAACAAATGAAAACCATTAATAAAATAAAACAAAGAAAAAGAAATAAGCAGGAAGCAAGCTCAGGTGTCGGGGGGAGGTCTGCTTCCTCCCCGGCGCAGGAAAATGTGACCTAATAGAATAAGAAACAACAACAACAAAAATTCCCAACTATTTAAATAAAGGGAAGAAGGCCAGCCTCCTCCGAAAAGCTTAAAAGTCCACAGGTCGGTGTGCCCGAACACATCTCAAGTACAAGGGACAGGTGGTAGCGCCCCCCCCCCCCTCGGTACCGGGATTTATCCTCAATATTAAATGCAGGCTTCACGGCCGAGCTCCATTTATATATATATATATATATATATATATATTTATATAAACAAAATAACCATTTTATAAAAATGCACATTTCTTGAGCTGTGCTCTCGTCACGGGTGGTAATTTAGGGAGAGCAGCGAAAGGTTAAGAAGCAAATAAGATCATCTAAGTGTGAGCGTTAGAAGAGATTTTATTGATTGATGCACAAGTTAAAGGCAAAAAGATGTAACAAGCTGATTCACCATAACTATAATACAACTTATCCACCTTGTGAGTTGACGTAATCTTAGCCTTCTTCACCAGCCCTTCTAAAGAAGTCTGCCGAAGCAATTTATTTCAGTAATACTACGATGTAGTATATAAACTTACATCTCTCAAGAGCGTAAATAATGAAGAAAACTTTGATACCAGTAGAGAATTTAAGCTGTTTTAAGTGACGAGATATCGCACAGAAAAGTTACATTGCCTAAAATTAGGCATCTTTAAAAGAGGTTGCTAAAAAAACAAATGAAAACCATTAATAAAATAAAACAAAGAAAAAGAAATAAGCAGGAAGCAAGCTCAGGTGTCGGGGGGAGGTCTGCTTCCTCCCCGGCGCAGGAAAATGTGACCTAATAGAATAAGAAACAACAACAACAAAAATTCCCAACTATTTAAATAAAGGGAAGAAGGCCAGCCTCCTCCGAAAAGCTTAAAAGTCCACAGGTCGGTGTGCCCGAACACATCTCAAGTACAAGGGACAGGTGGTAGCGCCCCCCCCCCCTCGGTACCGGGATTTATTCTCAATATTAAATGCAGGCTTCACGGCCGAGCTCCATTTATATATATATATATATATATATATATATATATATATATATATATATATATATATATATATATATATATATATTTATATAAACAAAATAACCATTTTATAAAAATGCACATTTCTTGAGCTGTGCTCTCGTCACGGGTGGTAATTTAGGGAGAGCAGCGAAAGGTTAAGAAGCAAATAAGATCATCTAAGTGTGAGCGTTAGAAGAGATTTTATTGATTGATGCACAAGTTAAAGGCAAAAAGATGTAACAAGCTGATTCACCATAACTATAATACAACTTATCCACCTTGTGAGTTGACGTAATCTTAGCCTTCTTCACCAGCCCTTCTAAAGAAGTCTGCCGAAGCAATTTATTTCAGTAATACTACGATGTAGTATATAAACTTACATCTCTCAAGAGCGTAAATAATGAAGAAAACTTTGATACCAGTAGAGAATTTAAGCTGTTTTAAGTGACGAGATATCGCACAGAAAAGTTACATCGATTGCGAGCTGCACTTTGGACAATTAAACCTACACTTGATTGTTTTAGCAGTATTTGGTGTGTGCAACCACTAATGATCATTTACATTCGTGTGTAGTCTTATGGCTGAGATATTCTAAAAACAAAAATAAAGTTTTAGTTACTTAAATTTCGTCTTACTCGTTTGCAAACATAAACACGTCGGTTAAAAGTTTTCCTCTTTTAATCTTTCACATCGCAATTGGAACACAACGTATAAAATTTATCTTTGATTTAATGATTTCGGGAAGAATTGATTTTCGATTTTTCACAGGATTTGTACAATATTTCTCTTCATGAGTTGCTTATTTTAATTATTGAAAAATCATTTTTTTATCCTTTTCTGTTATTCAAAACCAAATTTCCTTTTTTCATCATTTTCCATCTCCTCTCCAACTTTGTATATCGCAATAATTTATTTAAAGCTGCTCAATTTGTTTGGAGCGTAAAGTCTGTTGATTCAATATCTTTATTTTTCCGTGGGAATAATTACAATATATTTTGAATTAAATGAATTGAGGGGTTATTGGTAATATATAAATAGTAAAAAGTGAATGTTTTAATGTATTAAACAACACTGGCTTTCCACTGCAAAGGATTTAATTATTGTGTTAAATAAATATTTGCTTATCTGTGAATAGAACTATACTCACCTTGGACATACAAATTACGATAGTCCCATCCATCCCTTACCTATTCTTACGCTATTCAAACCATTTTAAATTACTCGATCAAGAAATCCAGCCTCTTATTTAAAATTTCATGGAGGTTATCCTAGTATCCCTAACTTAATTTAGAAGAATAGCTTGCCTGTCTATAACAGTATAAGTCTATTTTTAGATTCAATGGTTTGCGAATCCGTATCTACCCCCAATAACAAATATAATTTCTGGATTATTCTTGCCCTTGTGTTAAAAAAGAGAGCTTTTAATATAGTGTAGGATTGACAATGAGGTAGCAGTGAAGACATTTACATTCGATGCTGCCTTTTTTATATAGGTTAGCCTAAATTTCAATTAAAGTGTTTTGAAATAAATGCGGGAAATTAAAGAGAATTAAATTGCAAATTTGAACACTAGGAATATAAGACTTTTATCATAAGCCTACCTGGCAATTAACAGTCCTACAGAAGTTTGTGTATCGCTGATATTCAAGTAAAACAGTTTATTTAGGTTCATCCTGGGTTAAGTTTGCTCTTGCGATATTTAGATTTTGTTTGCATTTTTCCGATGTTATCATTTAAATTACATTTGGGAAAATGGTCAGACCCTTGGTTATGTAGGAGGTTTATGATGTTGATAAGTGCAATATTTTAGAATTGTGTCATATGCTTACTAATGAGTGATCATGCGTGTCTAGGGCTAGAAGCTGGTAAAATTACAAGCTTGATTGAGATAATGATTCAAACAAAGGCTGGTCAGGATATTAGTTATAGGTTTGATGGAAGTGATTATGATTAGGTGAAAGGGTCGTTAACAAATGAATGTGGCAATGCATGATGTCATGAATCTTAAGGTTGGTCTGAGAGTCATTATATTAAGGCAAGTAGATAATATTTGGGTAGCTAGGGCTAAGGTTGCTTTGGAAGAGGAAGTGGAAGATGCAAGTCAAACCGAAATCGAGGTAAATGTTAGTAGAATAAATAAGTTTCCTCTTTTGAGAATCACTCAAAACCTTGTTTCCTACCTAATAGCATCTTAAAATACAACCATTAAATCTACCACGTTAATCATTCCATGCCCCCAAATAACCCCCTCTCTTTCACTTCATAAGGCATAGAACACTTATTCAAATTTATCCTTATATAAATTAGCACCCCAACCAGATCCAATAAGTTCTGAACCATTATCAAGTTCTGACACTGCCAAGAAAAAACTGATGCCATCTTCTAAAAGAGTAGCTCAATTAACCCAAATAATTATGTTAACATCCCTAAAAGCGACACTGTAGTCTTTCTGCCCTGCAGGAGAATAATTTCTGCCCATGGAGGTGGTTTAAGTCAGTAACCTCAACCCAATGTACCCTACCTCGTGAAGGGTGCGAATCCTCGGAACCTGCCGGTTCTCGAGGACAACTAGATACCTTATGACAACTCATTGCTCCCTAACTACGAGATTGCTTAACTAAATGATCTTCACCACAATTTAGGCATCTGATTGACTGTTTCGTTGTTGCCAGAGGCTTTTAGGATACCTACCTGCATGGAACAATTACCACCTACATATATGCCCTACTTACCACAAACGTAACTGCAGATCCAAAATCCAATTTTACCCTGTGCGCAATCATATCCTTCTGCCTTTTCTAACCACAAACCAAACAATTTAAACCCAATACGATTGCAGACAATGTGGACGACTGCAAGTTTTACGTAGCTTGATCACCCATTAAACAGTCCTATCAACACTCTTTTGGGGGTTAAAATGCAGCCATGGTCAGGTCTTATCCCCCTGACCTAAATTATAGGCAGAGCAGCTAAAACACTTTGCTTGGAACTTACATTCAATGTATTTATTTAAAGTCCCACATGACTCCTCTAACCTTCCTCACGAGCCAAACGTCCTAAATTGATCAGTGTACCCCTATGTATCCTTTTACGCCTTTCTTCCAAAAAGCTGATCATAATACAAGTCAACGATATCGGCTTTGTCATGGACGATTTAGCAATGCTCATACACTTCCTTAAGCGAACTACCACCTATCGTTTCATTTACGACAATTTTTTAGCACTTTGTCGAATTTCTTGAAATATCCATCTGGACTTCGCTCAATAAGAGTCTCAAACCTAGCCGTGTACGCAGAAATGGACTAAAAATCCCTTTTCCCAGCTAGAAATAACTGCTTCATATGTAAGCGTTTAGCTATATTTTGCTGCTGTCAACTAACGGGTTATTTTGCTCTTCATTGGATCCTCTACTTGATCCTGTTCACTTAAAGATATCTTACATCTGAGAAATGGATCTCTGGGAATGTCTTCAAAATTTTGACGTCTATTGATCGCGATGAGAACTAAAACACACTCAATAGTCACCCGTTACATTATCAGGAAATCTTACAAGGTAATATTTAGACTACATTAAAATAGGATTATCCATGAGTTTATATGGTTGGCCAGAAAGTTCTAACTCATTTAGGGAAGCGTGAAAGAAAACAACAAAATTTTATGGAGCAAAACCCTCATCAGTTTAGGTTAGCCTTACTCATTCGTCTACATTAGGTGGTTAGGTTAACTTTACTCATTCGATTACCAGCCTCTTACGCTCTATTGTTTGTTGCTCCTGCGCAGTTTATTTCTCTTTGTGTAAGCTCAGACTGGCAGAAAATCAACCTGGTATCTGATACAGATTCGGTGGCTGGTTGATTGCTGCAAATGTGAGAATTTGTCCGATAATCTTCGCCTTGCTGAAACATTATGGTTAGTATCATTAGATTTACTACTATCTTCCAACGATCCTATCATATTACTCCCTCTTTACTGACTGACCTCTTCCTTATTTACTATTGCATCATATAGTATTTTTGGTTTATTGCTCGTTTTGTTTTCTTGTTTTCATTCAAACATAATCTGGCCCTCGTAATTTACCACCATTAAATCCTCCATCCTCTTTTCCCATTATTACCCCAAAATTAATATACTCAGACACACTCGAAGAAGCTAATCTCCTCCATATCCTCATTAATGAACTTTGAACCATGGTATTATCACACCTGGGTACTAGACCTTTCATCATTTAATCTTGAATTAACGAAGATAACCTTTTATTTAACGATTTAACTTTAAGGTAATTTTGATAATCATTAACGGACGAATTAACATTTGTTAGATCTAGCATCCGCCAACTCAAGTATGTTAATATAAAAAAAGGTCTTCTGACCAAAGTCGCGTGATCTCACTTATCCTGATTTATGATCTTACGACTTTCGAAACTTTCAATATTCCCGGACTAAACGGGAACCGATCGACCGACATAGTGAGATATATAGTCACGAGCGACTAAGCACACGCGACTAAAAATTATTTAAAGTACCTCCGTATCTCATTGCATTTTCAGGAACTGATTGATTGATTGATTGTAAGTTTCGATTACCTTCTCAATTGGGCAAGAATCACATCGGTACTCTCAGTTAGTGTTTGGTAGTAAGAAGAACACGTTATGTGTGAAGTTATTAGAGTGTTTCAATACGAAATTAGAAAAATACCTATAATTGATTCGCCTTTATTTAAATTGTTATAATAAATCAAGGTTTCAGGGCAATTTCATATTTATGACAAACAGTTTCATAATATCTTTAAGATTATGTAAGTAATCAACTAATTATGGCATTTGTAGAATTTGAATATGTTGACATCATTGATACTGAAACTGATAGTGCTTCTTAACTTTAAATGAAGAGGCTCAGAGTTCCTAACTCTATCGGGATCCCCTGCAGCTTCCACAAGCTAGAGTTTTAATTTTATTTTAAAGTAGCCTAGAACTAGGCCAGTTTTAATACGGCGACTAATGCCCAAGTAGGCAGTTGCCAGATGAGCTCTTAAGAAAAAAAAAAAAAAAATCCACAAGCTAGAGTGCACTCAATTTTGTGCTTCTTGCATAAGCATCTCGTAGTGTGACAGTCAGACTGGCAGTTGTATCTAATGAAAGGAAACATTTTATCAGGAGCTGGAGCTATTGATGTCTGAATTGTCACAAAACCCTCGCCACACGTCTTCCAAACACTGTGGTACTTTGCTGATTCTGATGTAGGTCGTAGTATTTGTAGTTTCACGCGAGAGGAACTTGAAGATACCATATCCCGGTATCACAGATTCTGGAGGACTTTCAGGGTTGAAGTTGACATTTCGTTGTAGATTATCATCAGCGCGTTTTCATCTGCTTCTGCCACATCACTTATGGAAGCTTGGTATGTATCAAAGACCTTGGCCTGCTCACGGAATGTGTTATTTGATTTGTACTTTTTGAAGGAAGTTTCCTTTCCAATCCCATGAAGACTGGATGTTGTGTCGCACCCAGGAAGTACATGAAGAAAGAATATGTGTTTGCATATGGCTGTACCAAGCATTTTCTTTGTATCCTTGATGTTCCAAATACGAGGATTCTTCGTGTTCTTCTTTGGCTCAGGAAAAAAGAAGAGATTATTGCATTATAAGTTTTCATGGTAGCAGAGGAGGACGAGGAGGTCTGTGTCATTAGCAACTAACACAGCATTTAAGAGATTAGCAGACCTCATGGCATTCTGTATAATCAGAAGATCAACATCCCATGAGGTGTAATGTGTCTCACAGTTCTTATTTTGAAGCTCTTTCCTTTCTCATCATAGGTTACGGTGTTTTATCGCAGGTCTACCGGCTTCAAAGCTACAATTTTCGGCCTAAAATTCTGTAACTTACCAGCTTAATTTGCGTAGGGAAAGCGACCCATTCCTCCCCCACTTCCCTTTTCACCCTTCGGACTAAAGGATATAAATAGGGCCATGGGGCCTTTATTTTCTTTCTGTTGCGAGGATTCTGCCTTGATTGCTCCGCTGAATTGTTTTCCGTCACTTACCTTTGACGTTGTTAATTTTGGAGACCCGTACTGGATTCCTTCGTGCAGCGAGGATTTTTTTGCCATTTATTCCTGCCAGCGTTTTCACTGCACCTCTATGGGCTGCGTCGAATTGTGCTCTTCCAGTTACGTTGTGGGGGGAGCGGTGCGTGTGTGTCTGTAGGGCCATTCTCCCACCCTCCTTTACATATATCTTTCTGTACCCCTGTGTGAATGTGTGGGTATAATTTGCCATCCGATTTTTTTATTATGAATAATAATAACTGATTGTACTCTCTTTTCAGACATATAATTTTTCTAAATATTTAGATAGTTAAAATATATCTATATAAATAATTGTTTGTCCAGCCCATTGGGATACTACCCTAGGTAAGATTGTTTCCTTGTTAAAGTACTAATAGGCTCAAAATTAATTTTAACAATAGATAACAAAGTCCATCACCAGATTTTTCCTGGAAAATGCTATACCAAAATTTCTCTGGCTCTTTTTAATATTGCGTCCGGTATCTTAAAAGAGTGAAGCTTCAGCGGACTGCGAGAGAAATCCTTGAGGCAAGTGATTCGCCCAGACCATATCTGAAACGGACGGCATTACCTGCATTGGCTGACGAGCCTTTGTCCTTCTTATTGGACGCTAACTACTTCCACCACCATCCCAGCCTTCAAGTCATATGCATATGCCTCTTCTTGTTCGGGTGTTGTCGTCTTGATTTGTCGTGTGGACCTTATTGTATAGTGTGGACCTTGTTGTATAGCCTGTCTTATTTTGTTTTGGTTGGAGAAGATTAATTTGTAAAAAGTATTTATTTTGAACGTGCATCGGTATTTATTTATTTTGTTTGTAAATATAAACTGAAATTATAACTGTACTTTTTTTTTGTAAAGTAAAGGTCTGTATATCAAATCGTATTAATTCTTCTTCCGAGTTCTCAAGGTCCATAAATCTTAGGATAAGGGTGGAACGCGGGTTTAGTGTTGCTTTCGGCCCGCTACAACGTTTGCAAGAGTTCTCCTTTGGCAAGCCGTTCACACTGTGCAAGTGAAAGCTCTCTCCAAGTCAGCTCGCTATCTCTTCTTTGGGGAATTCTGTAAACTCAAATTCCTTCTCTCAGATCGTTGTGCCTTCGAGTCATCGTTTCCCGTGGTCTCGACGCCTTTCGCCCCGATATCGCCGTCTGTGGGTTTCTCCTCGCCAAAGACCGTCAGCACATTTACCCCTGTGGACTTGGGTTGAATTTTCTCATCGTCGCCGAGCCTCTTTCACCTTGTTTTCCGACGTGGGTTATTGCTTCACTGCTCTGGTATCAGGTGTTTTGGAGTATTTCTTTCTCCTTACGTCCCTTTTAAATGAATTAAGTCTTATTCCTGTAACTTTGGGCCTTCGGGTAAAGGACGTAGACAGGGAGGTTATGCCGGGAAGACCTATCACTAGAGTTACGTAGCCTATTTCATCTTCAACGGCGCGTGTCTTTTCAGCTTTAAGAAAATTATTCATAGAACCGAATTTTGTAAGCGCGAATATCTATTTTGGTTAGAACGACTTGTGGTCGTTAAATGGTGATAAGCATTTGTAACTTTTCCTATTATTTGATGTACCCCCGTATAATTTCTTAGCAGTCAATTTATTTCATTTTGATTTTTATGTAAATAATACTGTTAATACTTTTATGTGTGTATTCATTTAACCCCTTGCGGATACCTAATATTTAAGCACCATATGAACCTGTTTCTGTGATAACCTTCACATTAACTGACCATAAATATGAATCTCTGTTTATTCTTTTTGCTAATAAGAAACAATTCCTTCTTCGTTGTGAGAGTCATGGCCGTGTAAATGTCACAGTAGTACCAGCATTACCTTTAGACCACCTCTGCTGTGTCATGTCCAGTGTTTGTACTCTGATAACCATCAAACACGACTATGGCATCTGCGTAGTTCTTTGTTACATAATAAGTGTACTAGTGGCCTTTCTCTGTACTTAGATCTACGAAACCATAGAATTTAATGAGGTGCCCCGCCATCCAAAACAAACTGTTTTCAATCCTTGGTGATATCAGCTGGGACATTGGATTCAAGAAGACTACAAATGGCATCAGTAAAGAGTGATTTGTGAGCTTCTCGCAGCTGAAGAAATGAATAAAAAAGGCTAACTCCAATTCTTCTGGTGTATGTGCAACATCGATCAGTCTCAGAAAAAGAAGTTGTGGGAGGATCTGGACTTGATATCTATAAATCTGGACAGAAAATTTCATGCCGAGGGTGACTGACGAGTAATAGGTCACCTCCCTAGACAATACGTATATATATATATATATATATATATATATATATATATATATATATATATATATATATATATATATATATATATATATATATATATATATATATATATATATATATATATATATATATATATATATATATATATATATATATATATATATATATATATATATATATATATATATATATGCATCCATTGGTTAGGAGGATAGAGATCAAAGCCACGAAAATATGTATATATACAATTATATATACATATATCCTTAAATGTACGTACGTTCACTTCGTAAGACTAATCCGTTAATTACGAGGTTTAAGAGTGCGATTAACTAGAGGGACCGATAGCGTTTAATAAGTCTACCAAGTTGCACTTCAAGAGGGTATATTTAAACAGTTAAAACCAAAATATAATATTAATAAGTCACTTGTTAACATATATATACATACAGGAAATATAGTTATGTAAATAAGGACAATTCTGAGAGAATATAGATTAATTGGCCATCGGGTAACGTTAATTGCTCGTTAATCAGCTTTTAAATGGAATACTATGAATCAGTTATACAGAGTCTATATTTGTATGTCGGAAAGTAGATCGATTAACAGGAGATACAATCAAGGGTCCTTTTACCTTAATGGGCTTACTTCGAGGAAGGGGGATGCTTTAGCAAGTCTGCGCGGGAAAATGCAGACGGACAAAGGATGTGACTCTCGGCGGGATATCCTGGCGGCGACGAGGATAATGGGGGGAAGGGGAGGTGAACAGAAGACGAGTTCACGATCCTCCTTGAAGAGGGATCATGAAATCTATGCTGCAGAGAAGGGCAACCTCCATAAATCGAGACTCTTTCGCGGCTCGACGCTAAGTTTCACACGGAAAACTGGACACCCTTGAAGGAGGGAGAGGCAGATGAGACGAGAAGAATCCCAACCAATTCTTCGGAGATGAAAACGATTCGAGCTCTTGCATTGCCTGGTTTATTTCTACAGAGGCAGGAATTTATAGTAACGATAACAGACGTTGTTTTCTGTTATGTTTGACTCTCTCTTCAGTCGTGTCACTTTCTTGCTGCTGCTTGCTGTAATATTACCAAAGCACTAGCCTAGCTGTTGTTGTGAAAGTGACCACGTTCAGCTTGCCGTTGTTCGAAGTTTGGATTAGCATGTCTCCAATGTGCTCAAACAGTCGCGCCTTTATGGTGGTGTAGCTGTATGCCTCTTGTTTAGTGCCTGTAACTTCCTGTGTCATGAACTCAATGAGATCATTGATGGTGATCTGCTCATCAACATTTTGCTCAAGATATTTTGCCACCCTCAAGAATGCTGCTGTCTTCTCATCGACCAGAGCCCATCCAAACTTTGGCCTCTTGGACTCGTTGGTGTTCGTCATATCACCTCCTCGTAAGGGGCACGGCGATTTGCCATCCTGGTCGCCGTGCTGACAGGATTCAGCACCCGGTCCGACCCCAGTTAGCCTCTTGTGTTTTAAAACACTTGTGTTTCCTCGCTTTTCCTACAACCTCTCTCCCAACTTTCTCTGGTCAGCCTGTAATTTCACAGGGTAGATGCTGACATTCTTCTCAGCCAACCGCCCTGAATCAGGGCTGAGGGGGGAGTGGACTACGTTCACTAACCCCTGAGATCCGGTTCAAGATGTTTTTTTTTAACAACCTGCTTCATCCCGGCCGACACCTTCCTCACATGCCTTTTTCTTTGCTCTTTACACTCTATTCAATTTTACGCCGCATTCAAGGTGGAGCCGCCATGCCGATGGACTGCCAGTCCACCAGGCAGGAGGGGTGGTTCTAATGGCGGCACCTGGCTCTGCCAGGGCTGTAAGCACCTCTTGCAGTGTGGGCAACTGCGAAAGGTGATAAGCTATTGCTTTCCATGAAAAATAGGGTCACCATGCCCATGTATAAGTTTTAAAAAAAACAATCCTCAACTTCGCCTGTTTCATCGACGGAGCAGCCCTCGGGCAGCTCCACGAAAAAAATGGAGGTCCCTTTCCATGTACTTGCGCAGGGCACCCTCCATATTTCTTTAACCGGAGAGGTGGCTTGCTCCTCTCTTTCGCTTACGGGTGTAGGGGGCTCCCCCTCACTCCCTTCTCTAGAGGTGCTTTCGGGCACCTCTTTGCTTCCAGCGGCAGTCCCTCATTTTCTTTCCAAGGGGACTGCAGGATACCCAGCAGACAGTGCATAGCCAACGGCCCTTCATCAAAGCGGCTTGGTAGGAGAAACCCCCCTAGGGGGGAGAGGGAAGCCACCCCCCGTCGGTCGCTTCCCTCAAAAGATCTGCTGGCAAGAATATTAAACCTTGCGGGGTCTAGGCCTGTGCCTCCCCACACAAGACTGGTGACGCTGCCAAGAGGACCTGTGATGTCATGGGAGGAAACCCAGCCTCAGACGGTAGGGCCTTCCATGGGGGGAAATCCAGGCTCGGAGCAAAGCACCGAACCCGAATCTGCCTCTATGCAAGGTCCTTATCAAACGGCTCGGGTCTCCGAGACAGTACAAGGAGGGGAGGGATCTCCTCCAACCGGTGCCCCTGCGACCACCAGGAACTTCGCCATTTCGGAAAAGGACCTGGCTGAGGCCGGTACATCTGGCCTAGGGGCTTTTGCCGGCGACGGGAAAAAGCGGGTTCATTCCCCACCCTCCTCTTCAAAAAAGAAAAGGACAAAAAAGACCAAAAAGACTAAGAAGACTCAGGGCTCCTCTCCATCCGCGGGGGCTGCAGGGACGGATGAATCTGCGCCCACTTTGGCAAGCGACCAAGCCAAGATCGGCACATCCGGCCCCTCTACTTCCCCGTGTGCGGAGCCCCTGGCTAAGACCAAAAGTGCACAGGGCGTAGCCTCGATAACATCGGGGCAGTTTTCGAGCCAGCTGGCTTCAAAAGCTTCCTCGTTATTTGCTCCACTGATGGCAGCATGTTAGCCAATGGCAACATGATCAATAAGAGAAGAGGAGTAGCTAGTGCAATTGGTAGAGAGCCGAAGGTGACTCGGTGCTCGGACGGGAGCCTTCTGGCGAATGCGGTGAATTCCGCCAAGGCGGCCAAGATAAGTGCTCTTCGGACACTTCATGGCACCCCGGTGAGTGTGACGCCGCACTCTACCTTAAACTTTGTGAAAGGAGTAGTCTATGCGAGGGAATTTGTTGACTACTCCATTGAGGACATCACCCTAGAGCTGGACGACCATGGGGTGGTCAAGGTCGAACGTGTGATGAGAAAACAGGGAGAGGCCTCGAGATCCACCCCTACACTCTTCGTCACGTTCGACTGTGATAAGCTGCCTTAGTCGGTGCGTGCCACTTCCGCGGCAGGGCTATTACTGTCACCGCTTTGGCCATACGAATCGCTCATATAGACGTGCAAAGTCAGGGTCACCCGAAGTATGGGTAAATTGATCCAAGGTGGCACACGATAAGTCTAAATCGTGTGTAGCCAAGTGTGTCAAATGCAATGTGGTGCATATTTCCTTGAGAAGGAAATCCTGTCCGTTCAGGCCCAGGATCGACTCTCATTCTGCGAGGCAAACAACTTGTTCCTGGCGCGCCCGGCTCTTTCTGGGAGGTCTTATGCCTCAATAGTTAGAAAGGCATCCTCTGCTCCTGGCCCATCCAGGCCAACAAGCACGGTTGTTTCCGGGCCCATTCGTAGCACTTCTACGAGCTCTACTCAACCCGGGCGCTCCCCTGGTTCATAACCAGCCCCGGCTAAACCAGGGCTCCCGCCTCTTTTCCCAGCTTGACCATTTCCTGTAAGGCGAAACGGCCACGCGCCTCCACAGAGTCGTTAAACACACAAGAGGTAATAACCTAAAGTTGGTCGCCAGGCCATCTTCTTGGGTTCCTAAAGCTGTCTGCCGAAAGGAGGACAGCAAGAAAGGAAATTCGGCTCCATCGCCCACGCCCCGAGGTGGAGCGAATGGCTCAGAGACAACGGTTCCTCGAAAAGAGCGTCCCCCGCCTCCGAAGCCAAAACGCCCGCCTAAGGTTTCGAGGTGGAGGGACGAAAAGCCTCGCATGGCGAGTCCAACTTCCCCCAATAAGTCATTTAAGGCGACAGCACCTTAAGCGCTTTGTCCGGCCAACAGCGCCCTGGGGTTTGCCTGCGGGAAGCGTACGGCCATTCCCGTGAGGGTCTTCAGTTTGAAGAGGGCCCCCGCGTCTCATCCGTGCTAGGCCTGAAGGGCATATTCCTCCAATGGAATTGCCGTGGACTTCGGGCCAACTGGGAGGAGCTGCGGATGCTCGTCTCGTCCCGTTCCCCGTTAGCTTTTTTTTTGCAGGAGACCATGCTAGGCGCGTGCCCCCTGCCTGCCCTCGCGGGGTATAAGGGTCTTGCGACCCCACCACCGCGGGATGGCCGGGCTGGGGGATGCGCGGTTTACACCCAGAATGATGTCTCCGTTCTTCCCTTCTCTTTAAATACCTCCTTTCAGGCAGTGGCTGTGCAGCTGCACCTGGATAGGAGGTATACTATCATTTCTGCGTACATTCCACCGTCAGCTGACTTCTACGCGTGGGACTTCCGCCGCGTCGTGGCACGGTTGCCGAGGCCCTATTTCTTGCTTGGAGATCTGAACGGCAGGCCTTCTCTCTCGGGAGATTACTCCATAAATCCCGGGGGACAAGTCCTTGCTGATCTGATCGAAGAGCTTGAGAAGGGTGTTCTAAACGTGGATGAGTTCACGCATCACTGTCCGGGAACCGCTCCATTTTCTTGCCTTGACCTATCTTTGTGCTCTTCGGATGCACAGACTGATTTTGAATGCTAGTGATCACTTTCCCATTCAAATATCATTTTCAGGGCAACTTCCGCCTGAGAGACCACCTCGGTGGTGCTTGGCGCGGGCGCGGTGGCCTGCATTTCAGAAAATGACTGAATTCTCTATCTCAGTCGAAGAGTTTAAGTCGGAAGATGAGGCCGTTGAGTTCTTCTCCAACAACCTAATCGCCGCAGGCCTTTCTACTATTCGTGGAAGGTCTGTCCGTTCAGCACGACGACCACTCCCATGGTGGTTGCCCGAGTATGAGACGGCCCTCAAACAGAAGCATTATGCCTACATCACCTATAAGTGCCGCCCAAACGATTCAATGTCGATGAATTTCGTCGGGATAGGGCTAGGTGACATGATATTTCGAAGCACGCCTGCTGCTATTCTTGGCGTCTATACATGTCTTCACTTAACGGGAAGACATTTTTAGCAGAGGTGTGGAAGCTAGTCAAAAACAGTCGGGGCAAGTTCTCGCAGGACCCATCTTCCGTTCTTCAGGAGAATGGGAACGCAATTAGGACCCGCGTCCGTGGCGGAATCCTTGGCGACCGCTTTCGCCGCATTTGCTAGCCGAGATGCTGCTCCTCACGCTTTCAATGCAAGTCGTGTTTTCTGGAAAGGCCTCCGGCTAGAATTTACGTCCAGAGGCGGAGGACCCTTCAACGTCAGGTTTAATGTGAGTCAGTTGCGTTCCGCTCTTGCTTCGTGCGCGGACACCGCCCATGATCCAGCGATTTCATGTACGCCATGTTTTGACACCTCGGTGAGCAAGGCATGGCCTTTCTCTTCGATTTAGGCAACGAGATCTGGGTGGAAGGTCTCCTTCCAGATTCCTAGCGAATCGCTACTGTGCTCGCCTGTCGCAAACCGGGAAGAGATCACTCTACTCTGGCCGGTTTACGCCCAATATCTCTAACCTCTTTCGTGTGCAAGTTGATGGAGAAATTGCTGAATGTTAGATAAGCCTTTTTTCTAGACAGTGGAGGGCATCTGCATTCTGCACAGTGTGGCTTCCGCAAGTTCCTCTCCACATCGGAGTCTCTGTTACGACTGGAAAATGCTGCCTGCGATGCCTTGTTTCGTAGACAGCACTACGCAATGCGGTTTTTCAATCTGGAGAAGTCATATGGTACTGTATGGCGATACGGTATCATGGAGACTCTCCCCACGATTGGGGTGAGGAGACGCCTCCCAATGTTTATATCTGAATTTTCGCGAGATCAGCTATTCCGCCTTAGGTTGGGGGGAGCCCTCTCTGTCCCCAAAGAGCAGGAAGAGGGT
Source organism: Ceratothoa steindachneri (assembly GCA_963969495.1). NCBI lineage: Eukaryota > Metazoa > Arthropoda > Malacostraca > Isopoda > Cymothoidae > Ceratothoa > Ceratothoa steindachneri. Next base: position 11,125,107 of record OZ018317.1, on the reverse strand, counting down.
GTCTCGCAGGCGTTGAAACGCGTCTATCGCTATGCCGAAGCGCACAGGTTTCGCTTTTCTTTGGCCAAGTCTAAGGTGGTGCACTCCTGCCGCCATCCCCAGCACCACCCCGACCCTAATTTGTTTCTTAATGTGGTGCGCCTGAATGTGGTTAAATCGCACCGTTTCCTTGGTCTTGTATTCGACCGACGCCTCACCTGGGAGGCTCATATTCGCAGCCTAAAGTTCTATTGTACTCGCACCATGGATATTCGCCGTTCCCTGACGTTCATCTCTTGAGGCGCTGATAGAGATACTGCCCTACTTTTTTGTCGATCCTTTGTTCGTTCTAAGCTCGTCTACCGATGCGAGTTTTATGCATCCACAGCTGATCGTTTATTGTGGAAGGTGGACTCGATCCACCACACCGGCCTTCGCATTGCGACCGGTGCATTCCGCATTTCCCCCATTGAGAGCCTGTTGGTCGATGCTGGCGAGATGCTACTCGCCCTACGCTGCGTGCAGTGCATCTTTGCCTGTACGCGCGAGCCCGGCGCCTTCCTCGTCACCAACATCTCTCATCGCATCCCCAGCTGATCTTGACGGTGCCTATGCCGCCGAGAAACGCCAGTCATATCCTAAGCCCTTTGGGCTTAGAGCCAGAAAACTCTCGGGCCGGTGTTGCCTCTGGATCTGCCCAGGACACCACCCTGGAGGGTACCACATTTGGCTATTTTGCCCCACTTCTCTGCTCCCAAAACTTGTACAGCGCCGAGAGTATTGCGTTTAAACTTTTTGGAGCACACCTCGTGTCACGCTGGAACCGTACCACTGTTAACGAATGGCTCTATGTCCCAAGAGGGGGTCGAATACCACGCCGTATCCCCTCTGTTTGAAGTCAGCGGGGCTCTGCTAGGCGCTGTGTCTGTCTTCACGGCGAGCTAGTGGCAATATATTACTCGGTACGGGAGATTACGCGACGTGCCCGGTTCGGAGACCGGATTGTGATCTATAGCGACTCACAAAGCGCCCTGAGTGCTCTCGGGGCATTGGAATCTCTGCATCCCCCGGTTCGTGATATCCGTGACCGAACGGTTTTGGCGTGCCGGACGGATGTCGAGATTATCTTCAGCTATGTTCCTGGACATGTTGGAATTGCGGGGAATGAGCGCGCAAATGAGGGCGCCAGAGAGTCCGCGAGGACTCTGCGACCAGACCAGAGTTTTGCTCTTCCTCACACTGACTACATGGCCATAATACGGGCAGCTTTTCGGAATGCTTGGCAAAGATGGGAGACGGTCGAAGGGAACTTAAAGTTGCGTGTAATTGCCCCGCGACTGTTCCTACGCACCTATTCCCCAATGCCGCGACGGCTTTAGGTCGCTTTCTGTCGTCTCCGAATCTGACACACTCGTGTGACGCATTGCTATTTGATGGATCGCTCGCCTGCGCCCTATTGTGATGACTTTGTCGTCCCCCAGACTGTTCGGCATATTCTTGTCGAATGTCCCAGTCTGGCAGATCTTTGCGCACGTTACCTGTCCCGGTACCGGATGAGCGGGGTTGCTACCACCTGTCCCTTGTACTCGGGACGAGTGCGTGCAGCATGACTTGTACATTCATAGACTTTTTGGGGGAGGCCGGCCTTCTCCCCTGTATTTAACTAGTTGTTTTTGTTATTGTTGCTTGTTTGTTTTTTTATAGGTCACATGCTCCTGTGCCGGGGGGAGGGGGATCTCCCATTGGCGCAGGAGATTGCCTTCTTATTGTTGTGATCTTCCCTCTTTAGCATTTTCATATTTCTATTTTAAAGTAGCCTAGTGCTAGAGTGTCTTGATTCAGGCGACTTATGCCCAAGTAGGCAGTCGTCAGATAGGCTCCTAAAAAAAAACAAAAGAAACCCATCAAATGAGTTATCTGTTTATTTGTAGGAAAGTTAACACTACATGTATGTGGGTTAACTGCATCTTCTGCATGCAAGTCATGCACATGCAGAATCCGTGCCTTCGCAGCATCTGATCCCAAACTTGGCAGGACTACCACACTAAAGGCAATTTAGGAGTGAAAGGAAACCGCTTATCAGATGACTTAAGTACATATGCAATACTGCTAGTGCTTGACTTTGACTCTTTTTTACTGTTATTCTTTGCTATCTGATGTGGGTTGCAGCAGGTGCGACGGCAGTCTTTGTGCACCCTCTCATCAGGTACTGTAAAAATTTTCTCCTTCCTTCCTTGGCCTGGACGATGGTTGAAAACCGCTTTTCTCAGAGTTAAAAATTAGCCTGCTCCACCCTGCTTGAAGATGGCACACTGTTGAGATAGCTCCATTCCTTTAAAAGTGAAATAAAGAATTACATTTGTATACTTGTTTCGAAATTATGAATAACAAATCAATATACCAATGGTATGTATTTAAAATCAGAAGTTGTCATAAACCTATTAATCTATTACCTATAGACCGAATACTTAAAAAGTACACATTTCTCAAATTAATGGGGTTAGGCAAGGCAAATCGAAATAACTTCAATAAAAATAAATTTATGTGTTCATTCTTTCATCAGAGGATCATACTAATGCCCCTATATAATTATATAGAATGTATGCCTGGGGATAAATATGTGTTCATATATGAACAAAGCTTCACAAATAAACATATTTTTTGTGGGGAAAAATATTGAAATGTTTAGACTAAAAAATATAATATTTATTTTGGTATAAATAAATTTCACTTTTTTACAATTAATCTTGTTTATTCATATACTGACCATAACTAGATACAATAAGAATGCTGAAAATATGCATTTACAAGCTTAAAAATTAATATATATAATATTCACATTTTGATTCACATTTTCGACTGTTAGTTATATTCAAGAGGCCTGTTGTTCGATAAAACCGGACTCCAACAGAGGTCTTTACTATTAAGCTTTTACGCTGATTGAAAAAAAAACTTAGGTGGGAAATAGTGCAGATAGCTTCTCGTCATCATATCTCAGAGATTGTCCTCTCCAGTGTCTTCAAGATAGTTTCCGCGTCAAGGGAAGTACCTGAAACTGGACTCTTCCTGAGGTTCCCACTTTTTTGGCCCAAAGTCAACCAAGAGATTTATGTTGGTGCCCCAGATGAGATGTTCCACGACCACAAATTGGAAGAACAGCGCATTGACATGGTTTCCAACATCCAGCAGGCTAGAAGAGGGCAACAATTGCAAACAGACTACGCCGAGTTCCTTAAACTGAGTTTCCTCTTCTTGGTGGAGGGGGGTGATAGGTAAGCCAGGTTTCGTCCCCCAGGCCCGACGCATCATGCGCGTTGGATGCAGAAGGGATTATACGTCTCGAAGACCTTCCACTTTCGATACAAGTTCCGTCTCTCTGCCGAGGAATTACGCGCCATCAGATCACTCTCACTTGTCGGCTTGATCTATGTCCGGTTCTGAAACGAGGCTCTGTGTTGCATGCAGACCCCTACCCGCAACGATTTGGAATTCCTCCAAATCCTTCGAGCATACTCAGACATACATAAAGAGGTCACAGTTGTTACTACCTGCCTTTGTACGCTATCATTGGTATCTGGAAGAGCAACTGGTTAAACTGGCCTCCTTTGACAAGGAGTGGGTGTGGTGACGAAGCACTAAATGGTGACGAACCTTGAGCAGAAGAAGAAAGAAGTCAGGGTTGGGCTGAAAGAGTTTGTGACCAAGAGGACGCTGAAGGTCTTTTACCCTCATTGCTGATCATGGAAAGGAGAATGAAAAATCGTTCTTCTTGAACGAGGACCCTAGAACGTGGGAGACGTACACGACTTTCATGGAGAAGAAGAAGTCTGTTGGTTTTCTGAAGGTAGTTAACGATGAAGCATAAAGAGCTGTTTCTCTCATCTACACGTTCAACACATCTCTGACCAAGGAAGAAGAGCAGAAACAGTACCGACTCCGACTTGTGGCCAATCACCGTCGCCGCCCTCCTGCTCCGTCCAACAAAAACAACTGTGTGAAGTGGTGCGGTCGGTGTATAAGGGATAGTGGTGTACAAGATTGATTGTTAAGAATAGTGGTGAAATAATAAGGTATAATTAGAGATGCAAGGATTGCAAAGTTTCCTGGAGCTCAGGCTAATCTCTTTCATTTTGTCTTTTTGTTTGTTCGAAAGTACTTAGGAGCACCTTTTCATTTTTCTTGCGGGACATTGATACACATTACTATGTATATATTAATAAATTTTCGTTCAAGTCTTTGAATTCATGTATTAATTTAGCTTTTGGGGTTTCCTTCACGTGTTATTTGGTTCTTTTGGTTCTTTTTCTGTGTTTTTTGTCTCTTTACTAATTCTTACGTGTGTATAACTTTGATATTGGTATTTGTTTTTGTTACTGTCCCTGTTAATTGTTCGTTTTCGTGTTGGCGTTCTCTCTTTCATACTTACTTATGCTCCTTGTTTGTGATTATTCTTTTTTCATTGTCGGATAATTTGATGTCTTCAAGTTTTTTTTGTCGTTAAATTTCAGTTTGTTGGTAACTATCAGTTATGTTTCTTCATCGGTTTATCTTGGGAGAGTTTCTTTTTATGCAAAAAGAAAACGGGACAACTTCGTTTCCAAGCTTGCTGACGCTGCTGGGAACCTTGCGTGACCTGGAACTCGTTGGTTTAGTTCGATGAGTTCTCTTATTTCGTCGTTGCTATTTAACATTGTAATTTCCTTCATATTTGACGCTCTCTCATTTATAATCATGGTGAGTGGTCTGATATTCGTTGCTTTCTGCAGATCCTCTTGTTTCCTCCCATCCTTCAGTGTGTACTCATCATGATGTACATGCATAGTTCTGTATTCTTTGCATCTCTGTTTTTGCGTTTCTTAAAATGCTGAAAAGAGATGGCGAGAGATAGATGAGGGCGGATCTGACTGGAGCTAAATATAGTTTTCTTTAATTTATTTGACTGAGGTTTTTGAATATAAAGAGGGTTCATACTGCTGATTTTGATATTCGGATCGGTTTTGTGACGTCTTCATATCTGATCGTAGAAGTGACCTTCATCTCTACTACATTTCACTCGTTGGTGTAGAGATAAAGCGTATCCCCCACTCTTACTTCTAAATTTTTTTTTTCCTAATGGGATAATTTTGAATTTGACGACATTAGTTCCGATCTTCCATTTGGATTCGTATTCATTAATTTTCCTTATTTCATTGACAGTCATTCTAGCTTGAATAGTCGCATTTCGATGTCCGCAAACGATCAGTTGGCTTATATCATCAGCGAATTGGATGTTCAGGCTAGTGGGGTTACTTGGTTCTGGGATGTCAGCTGTATAGATCGAGTATAAGGTCAGAGTGAGAAACCCCCTTGACGCAATCCTGCATGTAGGGCAAAGGTGGGTCCGTCATTGCGCCCTATGCCGATATGAGATGACCTCTCCATGACATAGTGACATAATCTTTTCAAGCTTTGTGATTGCGCCCAGATGGACGATTTTGTATTGATATTTATTGCCATCTCAGGTCATTATAAAGCACGTCATTTCGGGTCATTATAAAGCTTATTGTCCTACACTTAATCGACGATTCTTCGGTTTCGAATCTTCCCAAAGAATTTCACTCCGAATTTCGAAAGGGATATTGGGCGGTAACTCTCCTTTCACGTCAGGACTCTCCCAGGTTTGGCTATTAATATAATTTTAGCCGTTTATATGCGTTGTGATTGTAGCTTACATTTAAGCAGACGTTAAATATGTTAAGTATAACTTCCCATACGCATTTCAGTGCTTTGACTAAGTTTAGCTTCGTCAATTCTAAACGGCCTGGTAGTTTTAGTTTAAAGTAAGTGAGCGCTCTTTCCAGTTTTTCTAGAGTGACTCTTTCTTCTTCTACTCCGCCCCTGTTTACTTGATAAGTCGGATGCGTCCTTTCAATGATTTCGTTCAGCTCGACTATTATTTAATTTTCAAAATCAATTTCGAATCTTCATTTTCTTCTTCACTGACTCTGAAATTCTGTTTCCAGTGTTCCCTAAGAATTTATTCTCTTTCATTCTCCTCTGATTTTATTTCACTGAAAGCAGGATCAAATATATAGAACACAAAAGGCCTTTAAAACAACTACGTAGGTTAGAATATTGAACATACCATACCATTAAGGTGATAAAAACTATTAAAAACAATAATTCCGTAAAAAAATAAGACCACTAAAGAGATCATTAAAAAAGTCAATGAATTGTATCAGAAATTATATAATAGCTATCTTTAGCTTGTACTAGTTGAAAACTTTTAAAAAATTCAGACATATTCCCGCCAGAAACGAGGGTCGAAACTTTACATGCATTTAATTGTTGAAAAAGAGTAAACTCCTGGAGATGATGGCTGCTGCCGATAAAGTCCCTATTCACTTTAAAAATGTTTATAGAAAAGTATGATTATAATAGCATGATCAAACTCTTCGGTCATTCCATTCTTTATGAAGAGGGAAAAAAGAAGAATTAGAACACTATTCTATAATCAGGCTTTTATCAATAGCAAATAAAGTGCTTACAAAATCATATCTAGCAAACTAACACAAACAAGGGACTGCCATAAACCAGTGGAAAAGGTAGCCTGCCTACAGAAGTAACTTTAGAAATAATGATTACACTGGGGAACAATGTATTTGGTGAATCGACAAAAATACATTTACCTACCTAAATCGAGCATACTGAATCCAAATCTAAAATCAGATTCTCTCTAAATGCTACAGATTTTTCGTAATATCAATAACTAATATTATACAATAATTTTCATTTTATTACGTCTATCATCATCCCCTGAAGTAATTCTGAATCATCCTTTTGCGTTATTTATAAATAGCAAAGCAAGTTTTTTTGCACAAACATTTTATTGCTTATGAGAAGAAACTAGAATTACACATTAGGATTACAAATACTGTAATCAAATAGATGCTAAGTTATTAATGACCCTACATCAGGCTGGAGGACCTATTCTTGATTTTAATCGGGCAAAAATTGCGTTTGTAACTCTATCTCTTGTTATTCCTCTCTGGTTGATCTCTTCTAATCGTCCAGGCAGTAGTCCTTCATCATGTGTCCATTCCAGTGACCTTGGTAGCGCTCTTCCATCGTCATCAAATACAGATGGAAGCGTTCGCCTTGTTTGTCGCTCATGGCTGCTTCCAGGTTTTCTGGGAATCAGGCGAGGTGACTATCTAGGAAATGCAGCTTCACAGTAATGTTGCATCCCAGATCACGATATGCTAAAAGCATATTAGTAACTAGATCCTCGTGGTTATGTGCTTTTTTGTTTCCCAAGAAGTTACGAACAACGGCAGAAAATGAGATCCAGGCTGCCTTCTATTTTTCGATCATGGTGTTCACGAATCTAGAATCACTCAAAAGTATTCGTGTTTGGGGACCATCAAATACTCCTGCTTTTATTATTTCGTATGACAAAGCAGGAAACTCCGATACTATGTACTGAAAACAATCATCTTCAGTGTTCAACGCCTTTACATACTGTTCATCAACCACAGTTTGAGATGAAGTGGAGGGAAAACGATCTTCTCTCGACTTACGATTGGCTCATTACCAATATTTGGCATTCCTGCTTCTAAAGTTTCTTGAACTGGCCAATCATTTAGAGACCAGTGTTTGTACAAGCTCGACTCTCGCACTTACAGATATAGCATCAAAATTTTGTATATCCTTTCTGCTAGCCAAGGAGGAAGTTGAACCTCTTAAGGTCTACACATATGATCCAATTGTGTTTATGGTACTTAAGTAAATCCATGACCATTGTTATGCCATTGTGAGTTTCTCGCAGGTGGACAGAGTGACTAAGAAGAACTGCACCAAAGTCATTGCCATTATGCAAAATGACACACTTGAGGCTACGCTTAAAGCTATCTAAAAGCAGTCTCCACTCAGCCGAGCTATAGGTGCCAAGTCCCAATTCGGTAAACAGAGAAGGAACCTTGTGTAAGTATACAAATTATTTGTCCTCAGAGAAATACTTAACAAATGTACTTTACCTTGTTCTGTAAGATGATACAAGTACCGACCTGTCAAGCATATGTATTTCATTCAACCTGTAGGCTAAAAGTTCTGCAGCTTTCTTGATGAGCGCCAAATCATGTATCAAGTCATTCAAATCCTCTTGATTGAAACAGTGAGGAGCTAATGATTGTTTAGCATCTGATGAGGAATCTGCAGACTCTGAATTCATTCCGTAGACGTCCATATCAGGTACACCATTTTTATCCTCGGAGGAAGCATATCCACTAAAAATCGGAACTGGTAAAGACTCAGAACGAGGTACTGGCCGGATCACCATGGGAATGTTGGGGTAGTCGATCTTTTGCCGATTTTTCTTGCTAATCCCTTTAGTATTCACCAGACAGGAATAGCAGTCCGATACATGATCCTTTGGCTGTCGCCACATCATAAGGATTCCAAAGGAAGAACATTTCTCTTTCCTTTTGTCCACACAACTATGGCAAACAGCATGTGGGTCCATTTCTTATCTTGATCGCCAAGAGGAACATCAAAATATTCCTTATAAGTGCGAATCACAAAATTTGATATATTTCTCCTATGACGAACTAGCATATAACAGCCACATATATAGCAGAAGGTGTCTTAATTATTAACGAAATTTTCTGCAACATGAGACCTGACAAAGAAACAACATTGTCAATATTTTGCACAATAACACTTATTACTATTTTACTACTATGTACTGTTAAGTTTGGCTTTCTACAAGCACCCTCCCTGTCCGTCCGGAGGGCGGTTTTCGGGGAAACTAGAAAATAGAAATTGCAGAACATCTATAGCACGTAGGTAAAAATGGATTATATATTTGAAATCAGCATAAAAAAACGATTTATTATTCCCAGATAAATCCAAATCCCTAGAAAATGTGATTAAAATTCTTCCTCTGTGTTATCAGCAGGCTTTTTAATTTTATCTCTAAGGATAAGGAAACCTTTATTAGAGCAAACGACATCTCATTGATTTTTTTAGCTCAGATTCTCCAAGAGAATAAATTAATATGAAATAATTCTCTACTTGGTATTCGTCTATATGACTCAGTAAACACAGATATGTTTATGAAGGTTAATGAACACCTTTATATTGGCGTGTCCCTTCACATGTATAATGTGAAAGAAGAAGCTCATAGCGAAATCCCCTCTTAACGCTGCGTGTTTTTTGTGCCCTGTTCACTTTAATGCTATTCATGATACTCTCCACCAAGAAGGTCTCAGCTTGCTTACCTTCTTTCTTTTATAAGCCGTTGCGGCTGGCTGCGTCAGAGGGAAGAATAGGGGTATGGAATGTTAGCTTCAATATATAACTTAATAGCGCAGGTATACAACAACTTTACACTTAAACCTTATATACATGATATTTAAACACTAAATGTACTTGGTTAAAAGGGATACAAAAATATTGGGAGGAATCCCTTGACTTCCATATTATGAGACGTCGTTATGATTTTGTAACGCTACGCAATGTCATGAAGATTGTCAAAAATAAAATAAGAATGTTGCGAAATACTATCTCCGATGGAAGGCCTCTTGCAGTTAGTTTTTTCTAACCGAAGCAGAGCATTTGACATGTATTGGAACTTGCAAAACACGTACTGTGCAAGAGGGAGGAGACCACGGCTGTACAAAGAAAAGCTCTCCTAACATTAACAAACTTCTTTTTAACTAGTAACTGAATTAAGTTATAGAAAGTAGGAAAAAACTGGCCGGGGAAGAGTAATCTCTCCCCACCGTTCGAATAGCAAGCACGGAAGCCATTCGCCAGGAATTCTTAAAGATATCCACATCCAGATCCTGTTAATTAATGCTAGCAAAAAGTCGATGCCTCGTTCACCCATAACTTAGGGAATGGCGTACGCGATATCTTCAGGACAGGGTTGGTGCCGCGCACGAAGCGAAGTCGGAATTCAGCTTTCTTAGCAAAAAGAGCTTGTTAAATTGCTCTCTGACTCTGACGGGAAAGTGAAGTCGGTGGCCCTCAGCAAATATGGGGCGTGCTTTCAATGCTGGTAAAGTGACATCCCGGGTTAGACGATTTCTGAAGGATCTTTCGCTAAGGAAGAATCGATTCAATTGTGTGACTTAACAGCCTATAACAGTTAGAGATTTGAGGAATATTGACCGCAAGTTACTTGCGAAACTTTGACAAGCAAGCAAAGTAATTTTCTTCTCCGTTAGTTGTCCCCATGCACCAAAGACTATCAGGAACCGTATCCTAGGGTATGAATTTTGAGTGAGCTCAAGTGACACTACACCCTTTAACGTCTCGTCACAAGACCTTAAAGCTTCGATGAACCCGGAAGTACATGATATTAGATATAAATTGCGTTCTCTTCACTTATGAAACCAAGGCGAACCTCGTCGGACCTGACTATTTGGCAAATGAAAGGGTCTATTTCTGAAATGAGCATTAACAACTTTTGCAACGTCAAAAGCAGGAAGGAGAATTCACGTTTTGGGGAGGTCTAATTGGACACAGACTTGTTGGCCCAGTCTGAGTTTCTTATGGAGTTAAATGACGCAGCAGCTTACTGCAATCTCTTGAAGGAGGCCTTTGTTCCATGGCTAGATCACATACCCTTGTCACTTCTAAGGGCTCTAGTTTTCTTGCATGGCCACGCTCTACCTCACCACTTTAGGGCTACCCAAACGTTCTTATGCTCTTACGGCATTCAAGGTGAAAAAATGATGGTATGGCCGCCAGACTCTCCTGACCTCAACGATAATCGAAAGTTTGTGGTCTATTAGTAAACAAGATATCTATGCCAATGGGCGTCAAATGCGTCTAAAGAAATCGTATTGTCGACCGTCAAAGATGCTGCAGATGCAGACCAACCTGCTACTATTAAGAAATTTAAAAATTCCAAGCATAATAAGGTTTTTTAAAGTTATCCTTTCAAATGATTCTGATGTGGGCAAACAATTCATTATATCATTCAATCGTAAATATTAATCATAGTTTTCTATAAAAATATACGTAAGTTATGTTTAATGTGTATAATTATCACTTCTTTTCTCCAAAATATGTCTGGTTAAGCTATTTTAATTCTAAAGCTATTAGCGCTGTTCACCCAACAAAACGACGAATCTGAAATGAAAATTGAAGGATGCAACACAGCAAAGGAGAACATAAAATTGGTAAAGCCATCTTCTGAAAACCAGCTGGGAAAAGTTTTAGTAAAATTGATTTACCTAGAATCGAGAAATCATAACTTTCCCTACCAAGATTTAGCGTCATTCAGGATGATTAGACAGATCACATCTATGCAAGGACCGTCACACATTCAAGCTACAACCAAGAAATCGGATGGTGTGCTAAACACACAGTAGTCAAGAGAGCGTCAACGAAACTTGGTCAGCATCCTTACCTGCCAGGATCTCCAATGAAAATTAATATGAGAGGCAATTTTTCCAAGAAACATAGTGCTGCTTGCCACAATTAAGACACTTGGGCTTACAGAATACACTTGTATCATATACCACTTTAGAGCAATTAGAACATAACCTGACCTTGCATCTCAGCAGGCCTTGTTCTTATGGTTAAAGCGATAAAATTTGAAACACCTCAGCCGCAACAACAGGATTGGTTTCTCCCGGTATCTATAATACTTAGCTAGGACATACTCAGGAGCAGTTCTCGGTCTAACGGTAGAAGAGATTTATGGATGGATCTTGAGGCTCCCCCTCCATCATTCACGTTTGATTTTGACTGACATCTGGTTAGCCAGATCTTCTTTGAAGTCTTATGAGGAGTAGTAGATAAATTTCTTTCTAAAATCTCACCATTTAAAAAGGTTTACAGTAGAATGCATGGTAACATTGAAAGTCAAAGCATGTAGTTTCTGAAGAGGCATCGATATAGCTGCCTAGACACGGTTGGCCGTACGAGAAACGGATAAACTTCAGCTCACATCGAGAAACCTAGCTGAAGATATCACTGATTAAGCATGTTTATGTTCGATATGAGGCTTGCATCAGTAAGTGGAATATTCAAGAAACGTTTAATACTTGAAGGTTCAAAGCCACTTTGCAGCCTTTCGATGAGGGTAAGTCACTTCTTCTAGGCTCCTTCTCTTTTATTACTCACTTGTCTGTCATATTGGCTAGTTTCCTTACTTCACTCTTAGAAGGTGCATCGGGGCCGGCCGGACCTACTACATTTGCCTCGGCCAAATCTCTATTCAGCCAGGGACCGTTTTCTCCCGTGCCCCCTCCCCCGAAATAATAAGATTCTGCATCCTTTTTGCTCTTTTTAAGGGAAGAAGGACGGGATTTGCAACCTTTTCTCTCCTCTTAACATAGTAGCTTCTTCATCTGATCGCTCTAACTCCCCCCGGTTTCTCTCTCAGATGAAGAAGCACCCAATTGAAGTGGTGGCCTAAGGGAAAGAAAAGAACTATATCTATCCATTGAAGTCCTCAGCGTCAGTGTCCCCTTAAATATACGTTTCGCTGAAATTATGTTCAAGCCCGAAGAAGGCTGTGCCATGTTGGTAGACTGACTCTTTCCCCCTTAATAACAAGCCCTTGAAGATCCAAAGGGAAACTTCAAGGTCCATTGCCTAATTCTAGTATCCAATGTGAACGATCAATTTCCAATGAGCAGGTTTAGGGAACTACCACACCGATACGCCGGTCATTAAGCACTTTAGTACATAATTTCTCAAGAAAAAGAATGTTTCAAATGTTTTAAATCTTGTAAGATGAGTATCACTGATTTTGCTCAAACATCATAAAGTATTGTTTACGTATGCGACTTGAATCGCAATTTACATGTCAAAAACCGACAAAATATTTCTAAGCGCATTTCTGATTCCTCGACAACTATTAGAATAATTGGGTAGCATTATACAAATGCCATTAGTATCCTCTAAAGGAGATGCTTTGCGTAGTCTGCTACACTTTTCCCTAGGAGGAGCGGTACACCCTACCAGTCCTTGTACTCATGGTTGTTTCAGACCAGATCTACTCAATACAGTATTTATTTCTTTTAGACATTTCCCTTTAATTCTCTTTTTGCCACTTTCCTTACAACTGTTCTCACCTATTTTTCTTCACCAGTCTAAATTTATAGGAAAGTTGCCAACTAGCGTTCATACATTTAGCCCTGGCTAGTTGAATACGGGTGGGTGGAGTAACCCATTTCCTCTTTGCTCATTTTGGTAGTACTTTTTCTTAACTTGCCTATATTTGTATACCCTTTTTCCCTTCTTCAGTCCATATCATTATTTTCCTTGCCTCTATTTCTACCCGCAATTGCGTAAATAATATGTTTACTCGGAAATGAGGTAAAGAATAAAGATTAATAACAGAACAAATTTCCAAAACAAATCTTCGAACATATTTCGAAAACAAATTTTAGAAAATATTTCTTTTACTTTGGAAATTTCGAAAGGCAATAATTTCGAAAAAGAAATACTTCTAAAAACCAATTTTTTAAAAATTAAACCCGAACTGAATCAAAAAATTTTAGAAAATAGTTAAGTTAGTTCTTATGAAGATCTTTCTTAAAAAAACCGGACCGAATAATATTAGAACTAGTTAATTATAACTTAGAATAGATTAATATTTAACAAAAAAATGTCTTCTTTGTTGTTAAATATTTTTTCTTCAAAATTCTATATCATTAGCCTCTTATTAACATGTTTTTTTTTAACTGACGTAATCCGAAGATTTTTTTTTATTCGAACTACTTTCTTTAGGTGTTATCACATTTCGAAGTGAAAATTTAAAAAAATCTTTTAGAATATTTGTTTTTCAAAAACTATTTTCGCAGTGATCTTCGTAATCCTACCTTACAGTTAAGGTAATTCAACTTGAGCATCTTTTATTTAGGAACCTCCCTTAATTGGCCTCCTTGTTTGCTCTGAGGTAGCACGTCCTCTGCGTTCTCAGTAGCACATCGAAAAGAATATGATGGGTAAGATAAGGCTCTTCCTTATCCGAAGAGAGCCTTAAGCCAGTTTATATTTACTAAAAGGGACATAAAGTGGCTCGCCATTATAGAGCTTGTACTAGATTTTGACCTTATCCGTAGATTGGGCACTAAACCGGGAATCAGTGCCCTGTTGCTAAAACTATCCTAGTTCGCTGTGGTTGCAGGTACGGGAGTTCTGAACCAGTGTCTTACCATTTGCATACTTTGACTCGCAATCTTTTCTCAGTGAAATTTGCAGTTGGAATCCCATAAAAGTCGAGGGATATTCTTCAGACGGACGCCCCTTCTGAGGTGAGGGGACTCTAAGGTGGCACCTATGTGGCATTCAACAAGTCGGACAATCATCCCCCGGAGGCAATCATGGCTTGATGCAGAATACGTACAAGCCCGATGACACTTCTCTCCAGGACCCTTAACGGGTACTGAGTCATACAAAGGGAAAAAGAATAAGAGCATAATAAAAATAAGATCTCCTTCATCATTTTAATTAAGGGCAAGGTCAATGCGTTCCGTATAGTCTCGTGGTCTCCTCCAGAAGTAGAAGCAAAGGACTAAACTCCGATCCTTTCCCTCTAAATTAAGAAATAGAAGGAAAGCAAAGCATTTGGGACATCATATCCCTTATTCAAATGTTGTCATGCGTCTTTTAGCCTGCTAGTTTTAAACGATTTACGATTATCTGTTCGACTGACTGCATAAGATTTTTATGCAATCTGCTGAAACCGCTCTTCTTAATGTTTCAGACGGTTTACGAGGAGCAGCCGAGAGGGGTTGTACGTCCATTCTATTCCTCCTAGACCTCTTCTCTGCTTTCGACACCATCGACGACACTGTCCTCTTTAATTGGCTTTACACTATCCTTGGTCTCTCTGGCACTGCACTAGATTGCTTCTGCTCATACCTCTCTTCTCGCAATCAGTCGGTCACGCCCGATAACCTCTCCTCTGTTGCCTCCCCCCTTTATTTTGGGGTACCTCAGGGCTAATACCTTTGTCCCCTCCTCTTTCGCATCTATTTACTTCCTCCGGACTCCCTTCTTTGCGATTTGGGCATGTCCTTCCACCGCTTTGCTGATGACACTCAGATATACCTTTCATCATCCCATGTGTCCTTCTCACAATCAATTACCTAATTCTTTTCAGCCTACACCTCCATTAACAAAAGGCTGTCTGTCAACTTTCTCAAACTTAACCACGATAAAACTGAAGTTCTTGTTGGTACCGCTTCGATAATGGAGAAAGCTAAAGCTCTCTTCCTTTCCTTTAATCTTGGGCAATCCAATGTCCCCTTCTCTGTTACCGTCAGTAATCTTGTTGTTATTTTCTACGAGCAACTCTCGTTTAAACTGCACATCCATCGTATCTGTAAGTCTTCCCTCGGTTTTCTCCGTAACATTTCACGTGTTCCATCCAATTTTGATCTACGAAGTCTCGAGACTGCTCCTCATGGCTCCTCATGCCTTAGTCACCTCACGCTTATTATCTTCTAGTGAATCTCTCTTCTTCGTCATTTCTCCCCCTACCTCTAGTTGAAAACTATACTGCCCGGCTCCTCCTTTGATGCCTCTGCTAAAGGAGCTACACTAGTTACCTATTCGCTTCTGTACCCACTATAAAATTCTTCTCATCACCTACAATCCCCTTCAACATCTAGGCTCCACCTTATCTCTCGTCTGCCCTCTTCCGTCGTCAAACTCCTCGGGCACTCCGGTCTAACCTCGCTCTCATCCTGAACACTCTGGGTTCTGCCCTCTGCTCTATGGGTGACCTTTCCTTCTCAGTTTGTTTACTTAGACTCTGGAATGCTCATCCTGCTGAAGTCCCATCTTCTCCCTCCCTTACTACCTTTTAAAGGCCTCCTGTAAACTCTCTCTACACTCTCAACACAACCTGCTCTCTGGGAGGGCTAACAGCCCTGAAGGGCTCATTATAAATACTATTATTATTATAATGGATCATGAATCATCAGTGGTAAAGTTTTGAACTATTTTGACAATTCTTTCAGTTTAACTTTAATAGACGCCCAGAGTTTATTAAACTTAATAGAATCAGGTTAATAGGCTGGTATTGCTAATAGACTCAGGTTAAGTTTAATATGCTGGATTGCTATCATGTAAACCAATCGTGCAGTTAATGTTTTACAGCCAAGAGAGCTCATTCCTGACTACCCAATCCGTGAGCATCCCACACCTTCCAATCTCTTGGACTGACCGTTTTTTGTAAAACAAATGTCTATGCCACCTCTACAAAGTGACATTATTGGGAGGACTCAAAGCCCAAGAAATAGCCATAGAGCATTGCCTAGGCAAATCGATATTGCTCCTCAGATGGATAACCTTCCTGTCTTTGCACGGGATGCAAAACTTGGTTACTTCTCTTAAATTGATGAATCTATGTCAACACAAAATCTGCCCTGCCAGCAGAAGATATAAAAGCAGGAGACGTGGAATGTATAATATCAATATAAACCACTTTCTTTAAGAAATCGATGGTGAGCGTGCCTTCGGCGCATTAGTTAATCAACATATAGCTCTGGAAGCTCTACTTTCAAGTGGCATATGCCCATAATTTATAATAGTCTGCTCTTCCAATAGTATCATAAAAATAGAGTTCGGATTTTCTGGGGCCAAGACCAAGGTAGTGAGTAAAATACTGTCGCCTTCGTAGTCATCACTCCAACTTAGCTGTGTTCCGGGGTTTTTTTTTGCGTGTAGCTTTCTGGCCTTGAGGTTCTGATATAGCTTCCATGCTTCAGTTTACCTGTCATTTCTTTGCTCTAAACAAAACTATGTGTGTGAATTATTTTTTTTGGCCGCCAAAATCTATTCTAGTAGGTGGATTGATGCACCACGGCTAGGCTTTTTGAACATCATCAACCTTCCTTGGGTTTCCTCTAGAGTGATTTGTTGTATAGGTAGGGGGGCAATAGTTACCCGCGAGTTCACCATCTCCTCCAGGTCCTAAAATTTTTATTTCATCTGCGACCAAACCTGAAGGTTATTTTGCCGAAATAGGATCTTCATTATGTCTTATAGCTTGGGATTTAGATCTCCAAAACATCATGGAGAGTTTGGTGGATCTTTCTGAACAGTAGCGCCGATGGTTTAGCCCAGGAAGCCTACCTGTAAGATATAAACTTTCAACCCTAGACATATTCTCCCAAAGCTCTTATAGCATCGCGATTATTGCATTGCAATTTCTTTGAGGTTAAAATATGTCAGACTAGAGCGGTGCTGGTATAAACAGGTAGCTCCAATTATGAAAGTGATGATAGCTTCCATGCTATCTCCTCATTTTTTGAATCTAGCCAGGCTCTTTTGGTCTCAGGGTCTTTCTTCGAGGCCAAGCTCGTTCAAATATATAGTTCAGTTCATAGTCTTATTTCCAATGCCCGATTTGGAGGCCATTTTAGCATTCAGATTGACTCACAGAAATCCACATGTACATTTAAAGACTTGAAATCATCACAATAACTGGTCCGCCTTATTAGTCCGGATTTTTGTCTAGATTGTTTTCTGTTGAGTTTCTGGACATATAGAGCTTAGTGACTACGAACATGCTGATGATGGGATCAAACTATTTATACCAAATATTCAACAGAACCGGCCTTTGGCTCTCTTCCACACCGAGTACAAGACTTATTGGAAAGAAGGTAGAATACAACGCTAATTTTTTTTTAATTTTATAGAGCCCATCTGGCAACTACCCACATGGGCATAAGTCGCCGAAAAACACGACAGCCTAGAACTAGGCTACTTTAAAAAAAATATATGAAAACATAACGATATAAATTGGAAAACTTAACAATCAGGCAAAAATCTCCAGCAGCGGGCAGAGGTCCCCCTCAACCCGGTGCAGGAGAGTGCAACCTACAAAACAACAATATCAAACGAAAAATAAAAGAAACATACATAAAGGGGAGGAGCCCGGCCTCCCCCCAAAAGTCAACAAGTCCACAAGTCAATGTGCACGAACTCGTCCCAGGCACAAGGGACAGGCGGTAGCGACCCCGCCCATCCCGGTACCGAGAGAGGTATCGTGCGCGAACATCACCCAGACTGGGACATTCACCAAGAATGTGCCAAACAGTCTGGCAGACGTGGCAGTCGTTTCAATAGGGCACAGGTTAGTGCTCCATCAAATAGCGATGCGTCACACAAGTGTGCCGATTCTGAGACGACAGAAAGCAACCTGAGGCCGCCGAGGCATTGGAAAATAGGTCCATGGGAACAGTCGCGGCGCAATGGCACGCAACTTTTAGTTCCCTTCGACCGTTTCCCATCTTCTTTGCCAAGCAGTCCGAAGAGCTGCCCGTATTCTTGCCATGTAGTCGGTGTGAGGAAGAGCTAAACGCTGGTCGGGTCGCAGAATCCTCGCGGACTCTCGCGCCCTCATCGGCGCGCTCATTCCCAGCAATTTCTACATGTCCAGGAACCCTGCAGAAGATAATCTCGACATCTGCCAGGCTCGCGAAAACCGTGGCGTCACGGATTCCGCAAACCAGGGGATGCGAAGATTTCTTTCCCCCCAGTGCACTCAGGGCGCTTTGTAAGTCGTTATAGATCAGAATCCGATCTCCGATGCGAGAACGTCGCGTAATCTCCCATACCGAGTGCTGCATTACCACCAGCTCGGCCATGAAGACAGACGCAGCGCCTGGTAGAACCCCGCTGACTTCAAACAGAGGGGATACGGCGTGGAAGCCGACCCCTTCTTGGGACTTGGAGCCACCCGTATACACTGGCATGGTACCAGTGTGACACGATGTGTGCTCCGAAGAGGAGGAACGCAATACTTCTGGCGTATTTCAAGCTTTGGGAGCAGAGGCAGGGCGACAAATAGCCAAATGTAATACCCTCCAGGGTGGCGTCCTGGGCAAAAACAGGGGCACCACCCACCCAAGAGCTATATCTACCCCTCGAAGGAGTTTCCTGGCCGTAAACCCAAAGTGCTTAGGGTATGACTGGCGTCTCTCGGCAGCATAGGCACCATCGAGATCAGCTGAGGATGCAGTGAGAGCTGTTGGCCTCTGAGGGAGTCGCCGGGCTTGCGCGTACAGGCGAGTGAAGCACTGCACGCGGCGCAGAGCGAGTGGCATCTCCCCAGCATCGAAAAACAGGCTCTCAATGGGGAAGTGCAAAAAGTAACCAGTCGCAAGGTAAAGGCCGGTGTGGTGGATCGAATCCACCTTCCGCAATAAACGCTCGGCTGCCGATGCGTTAAACTCGGATCCGTAGTCGAGCTTCGAGCGAAGAAAGGATCGATAAAAAAGTAAGGCATTAGCCGTATCAGCGCCCCAAGCACTAAACGTCATGGAACGGAGAATGTCCATGGCGCGAGTTCAAGAGACCCTAAGGTGCAAATCTGAGCCTCCCAGGTAAGGCGTCGGTCGAATACAAGACCAAGGAAACGGTGCGACTCAAACACATCCAGGCGCACCCCATTAAGAAACAAATCTGGGTCGAGGTGAATACGCTGAATGTTGCAGAAGTGCACCACCTTGGTCTTGGCCAAAGAAAACCAAAACCTGTGCGCTTCGGCATAGCGAGAGACGCGATTGAGTGCCTGTTGAAGGCGACGCTCCAGAGTTGGCATTTGGGCTGCGCCAAAAGAGATCAAAAGTTCGTCTACGTAGAGCGAAGAAAGGATCGATAAAAAAGTAAGTCATTAGCCCTATCAGCGCCTTAAGCGCTGAACGTCATGGAACGGAGAATGTCCATGACGCGGGTTCAAGAGACCCTAAGGCTGCGAATATGAGCCTCCCAGGTGAGGCGTCGGTCGAATACAAGACCAAGGAAACGGTGCGACTCAACCACATCCAGCCGCACCCCATTAAGAAACAAATCTGGGTCGGGCTGAAGCCTTGGATGGCGGCAAAAGTGCACCACCTTGGTCTTGGCCAAAGAAAACCAAAACCTGTGCGCTTCGGCATAGCGAAAGACGCGATTAGGTGCCTGTTGAAGGCGACGCTCCAGAGTTGGCATCTGGGCCTCGCCAAAAGAGATCGAAAGGTCGTCTACGTAGAGCGTATCGACAACATCTTCCAGCCGCCCTGAAGTGATGCGGTTGATGCTCAGGGCAAAGAGTGTGACACTGAGGACACTTCCCTGCAGGACACCCTCTCCCTGCACCTTTGGGCTGAAGAGGGCTCCCCCCACCCGTACGCGGAATCGACGATCTCGCAAAAATTCACATATAAACATTGAGAGGCGTCCCCTTTCCCCCATCGTGTATCGAGTCTCCATGATACCGTATCGCCATGCGGTATCATTGGCCTTCTCCAGATCGAAAAAAAATACCGTGGCATAGTGCTGTCTACGAAGGAAAGCCTCGCAGACGGCATTTTCCAGTTTCAGCAGAGCATCCGACGTGGAGTGGAACTTGCGGAAACAGCACTGTGCGTAAGACAGATGGCCTCTGCTTTCCAGTAAATAGGCTAATCTAACATTTAACAATTTCTCCATCAACTTCCACACGCAAGAGTTTAGAGAGATTGAGCAGAAACAGGTCGGAGTAGAGTGATCTCTCCCCGGTTTGCGAAAGGCGGCCACAGTAGCGATTCACCAGGAGTCTGGGAGAAGACCTTCCACCGAGATCCTGTTGAACAAATCTAACAGAAAGGCCATGCCTCGCTCACTCAGGCGTCAAAGCATGGCGTACGGGACATCATCCGGACCATGGGCGGTGTCCGCGCACGAAGCGAGAGCGGAAAGCAACTCACTCACAGTAAACTTGTCGTTGAATGGTTCTTCGCCTCTGGAGGTAAAGTCCAGGCGGCGGCCTTCCGTGACATCACGACGTGCATTGAATGATCGCGGAGCAGCGTCACGGCTAAAGAATGCGGAAAAAGTAGGCACTAAGGATTCAGCCACGGACGCGGGGTCCGAGATTGTGGTCCCATTTTCCTACAGAACGGGAGGGGGGTCCTGCGAGAACTTGCCCCGAATCCTTTTGACTCGCTTCCACACCTCAGCTTAAAGGGGCTTCCCATTAAGGAAAGACACGTATGCCCGCCAAGAAGAGCGGCGGGCATGCTTCGAAATATACCCGAACCTAGCCCTAGCCCGACGAAATTCAACGACAGGGAAATCGTTCGGGCGGCGCTTATAGCGCATGTAGGCATAATGCTTCAGTTTTATGGATGTCTCACACTCGGCCGACCACCATGGAAGTGGTTGGCGTGCAAAATGGCCAGACGTCCTGGGAATAGTAGTCAAGCGCACGGCGATGATTTTTTTATTTTATTTAAGCGGCTATCTGGCGACTGCCGACTTAGGGATAAGTCACCGTAAACCCTCAGCCTAGTTCTAGGCTACTTTGAAAAATTAAACAGGAAACAACAATAAAAAGAAATAACAATAACAATAAAAAAGCAATAACAAAAACAATGACAACAACAACAACAACAACAATTAAACCGGGTTAAATGGAAGAGAGAATGCCGGCCTCGGCCAAAAAGTCAACAAGTCCACCAGTCAAAGTGCACGCACTCGTCCCGAGTACAAGGGACAGGCGGTAGCGACCCCGCCCATCCCGGTACCGGGACAGGTGTCATGCACGAAGATCACCCAGACTGGGAAATTCGACAAGAATGTGCAAAACAGTCTGGTGGACGACGCAGTCCTTGCAATAGGACGCAGGCGACGCTCCATCAAACAGCGATGCGTCACACGAGTGTGCCCGATTCGGAGACTAGAGAAAGCAACCTGAAGCCGCCGCGGCGTTGGGAGATAGGTCCATGGCAACAGTCGCGGCGCAATGGCACGCAACTATATGTTCCCTTCGACCGTCTCCCATCTTCTTTGCCAAGCATTCAGAAAAGCTGCCCGTATTCCTGCCATATAGTCAGTGTGAGGAAGATCGAAACGCTGGTCCGGTCGCAGAGTCCTCGCGGACTCTTTGGCGGCCTCATCAGCGTGCTCATTTCCCGCAATTCCTACATGTCCAGGAACCCAGCAGAAGATAATCTCGACATCTGCCCGGCTCGCCAAAACCGCGGCATCACAGATTTCGCGAACCAGGGGATGCGGAGATTCCAATGCCCCGAGAGCACTCAGGGCGCTTTTTGAGTCGCTATAGATCACAATCCGGTCTCCGAACCAAGCACGTCACGTAATCTCCCGTACCAATTGATGTATTGCCACCAGCTCGGCCGTGAAGACTGACGCAGCGCCTGGTAGAGCACAGCAAACTTCGAACAGAGGGGATACGGCGTAGAAACTGACCCCCTCTTGGGACTTGGAGCCTTCCATATACACTGGCATGGTACTAGCGTGACACGATGTGTGCTCCAAAAAGGTCGAACGCAATACTTTCGGCGCAGTACAATCTTTGAGGGAAGAGGCGTGGCGACAAATTGCCTAATGTGGTACCCTCCAGGGTGGCATCTTGGGCAGAACCAGGGGCGCTCCCGGGTGAGAGCTATATATACCTCTCGAAGGAGTTTCCTGGCCGTAAACCCAAAGGGCAAAGGGAATGACTGGCGTCTCTCGGCAGCATAGGCACCATCGAGATCAGCTGCAGATGCAGTGAGAGCTGTTGGTGACTGAGGGAGGCGCGGGGCTCGCGCATACAGGCGAGTGATGCACTGCACGCGGCGCAGAGCGAGTGGCATCTCCCCAGCATCGACCAACAGGATCTCAATGGGGGAAGTGCGGAAGGCACCCGTCGCAAGGCGAAGGCTGGTGTGGTGGATCGAATCCACCTTCCGCAATAAACGCTCGGCTGTGGATGAACAAAACTTGCATCCGTAGTCGAGCTTTGAGCAAACAAAAGATCGATAAAATTGTAAGGCAGTAGCCCTATCAGCGCTCCAAGCGCTGAACGTCACGGAACGGAGAATGTCCATGGCGCGGGTACAAGAGACCCGAAGGCTGCGAATATGAGCCTCCCAGGTGAGGCTTCGGTCGAATACAAGACCAAGGAAACGGTGCGACTCAACCACATCCAGGCGCACCCCATTAAGAAACAAATCTGGGTCGAGGTGAATACGCTGAATGTTGCAGAAGTGCACCACCTTGGTCTAAGCCAAAGAAAACCGAAACTGTGAGCTTCGGCATAGCGAGAGACGCGGTTAAATTCCTATGAAGTTGATGCTCCAGAGTTGGCATCTGGGCCGCGCCAAAAGAGATCGAAAGGTCGTCCACGTAGAGCGTAGCGAGAACATCTTCCGGCAGCCCTGAGGTGATGCCGTTGATGCCGAGGGCAAAGAGTGTGACACGTAGGACACTTCCCTGCGGGAAACCCTCTTCCTGCTCCTTTAAGCCGGAAAGGGCTCCACCCACCCGTACGCGAAATCGACGATCTCGCAAAAATTCAAATATAAACATTAGGAGGCGTCCCCTCGCCCTTATCTTGTGAAGAGTCTTCATGATACCCTATCGCCATGCGGTATCATACGCCTTTTTCAGATCAAAAAACACGGTAGGGTGGTGGTGTCTACGAAGAAATGCCTTGCAGACGGCATTTACCAGTTGGAGCAGAGCATCCGACGTGGAGTGGAACTTACTGAAGCCGCACTGTGCAGAAGACAGATGGCCTCCGCTGTCCAGGAAATAGGCTAATCTAACATTTACTAATTTCTCCATTAACTTTCACACGCAAGAGTTTAGAGAGATTGGGCGGAAACCGCTCGAAGTAGAGTGTTGTCTCCCCTGCTTGCGAAATGCGAGCACAGTAGCGATTCGCTAGGAGTCTGGGAGAAAACCTTCAACCCAGATCCTTTTGAACAAATCTAACATTCGGAGGCGTCCCCTTTCCCCCATCGTGTATCAAGTCTCCATGATACCGTATCGCCATGCGGTATCATTGGCCTTCTCCAGATTGAAAAAAAAGACGGGGGCATAGTGCTGTCTACGAAGGAAAGCCTCGCAGACGGCATTTTCCAGTTCCAGCAGAGCATCCGACGTGGAGTGGAACTTGCGGAAGCAGCTCTGTGCGGAAGGCCTATGATACCGCATGGCAATACGGTATCATGGAGACTCTCCACACGATATGGGCGAGGGGACGCCTCCCAATCTTTATATCTGAATTTTTGCGAGATCGTCGATTCCGCGTACTGGTGGGGGGAGCCCTCTCCGGCCCAAAGGAACAGAAAGAGGGTGTCTTGCAGGGAGGTGTCTTCAGTGTCACACTTTTCGCCCTGAGCATCAACGGCATCACCTCACTGCTGCCAGAAGATGTTCTCGTTACGCTCTACGTGGACGACCTTTCGATCTCTTTTGGCATGGCCCAGATGCCTACTTTGAAGCGTCGACTCCATAGGCATTGAACCTCGTCTCTCGCTATGCCGAAGCGCACAGGTTTCGGTTTTCTTTGGCCAAGACTAAACTGGTGCACTTCTGCCGCCATCTACGGCTCCCCTCCGACCCAGATTTGTTTCTTAATGGGGTGCGGCTGGATGTGGTTGAGTCGCACCGTTTCCTTAGGCTTGTATTCGACCGACGCCTCACCTGGGAGGCTCATATTCGCAGCCTTAGAGTCTCTTGTACCCACGCCATGGATATTCTCCGTTCCGTGACGTTTAGCGCTTGGGGCGCTGATAGGGCTACTGCATCACTTTTTTATTGATCCTTTGTTTGCTCGAAGCTCGACTACGGATGCGAGTTTTATTCATCCGTAGCCTCGCGTTTATTCCGGAAGGTGGATTCGATCCACAACACTGGCCTTTGCCTTGTGACCGGTGCCTTTTGCACTTCCTCCATTGAGAGCCTGTTGTTCGATGCTGGGGAGATGCCACTTGCTCTGCGCCGCGTGCAGTGCATCACTCGCCTGTACGCGCGAGCCAGGTGCCTCCCTCAGTCGCCAACAGCTCTCACTGCATCCGCCTCTGATCTCAATGGTGCCTATGCCGCCAAGCTAGGCCTGGAGGGCATATTCCTTTAATAGGATTGCCGCGGACTCCGGGCCAACTGGGAGGAGCTGCGGAGAATCATCTCAGCCCGTTTTCCGTTAGCTATCGTTTTGCAGGAGACCATGCTAGGCGCGTGCTCCCTGCCCGCCTTCCAGGGTATAAGGGTCTTGCGACCCCACAACGACGGGATTGCCGGGCTGGGGGATGCGCGGTTTCCCCTCGGTATGATGTCTCCGTTCTTCCTTTCTATTCAGATACCTCCTTTCAGGCAGTGGCTGTGCAGCTGCACCTGGATAGGAGGTATACTCTGATTTCTGCGTACATTCCACCGTCAGCTGACTTCGACACGGGGGACTTCCGCCGCTTCGTGGCACGGTTGCCGAGGCCCTATTTCTTGCTTGGTGATCTAAACGTCAGGCATCCTCTCTGGGGAGAGTACTTCATAAATCCCAGGGGAAAAGTCCTTGCCGATCTGATCGAAGAGCTTGAGAGAGGTGTCATAAACGTGGATGAGTTTACGCATCAATGTCCGAGAACCGCTTCATTTTCTTGCCTTGACCTATCTTTGTTCTCATCGGATGCACAGCCTAATTTTGATCTGGAGGTGGTCTATGACCTCTATAGTAGTGATCACTTTCTCAGTCAAATATCATTTTAAGGGCAACTGCTGCCAGAGAGACCATCTCAATGCTGCTTGGCCCGGGCGCGGTGGCCGGCTATTCAGGAAATGACTGAATTCTCTATCACAGTTGAAGAGTTTAGGTCGGTAGATGAGGACGTTAAGTTCTTCCCCGGCAACCTCTTTGCCATAGGCCTGACTACTATTCCTAGGATGTTTAGCCGTTTTGCACGCCGACCACTCCCATGGTGGTTGGCCGAGTGTGAGACGGCCCTCAAACAGAAGCGTTATGCCTACATGCGCTATAAGCGCCGCCCGAACGATTTCACTGTCGCTGAATTTTGTCGGGCTAGGGCTAGGTTTGGGTATATTTCGAAGCACGCCGGCCGCTCTTCTTGGCGGACATACGTGTCTTCACCTAACGAGAAAACCCTTTTAGCTTAGGTGTGGAAACGTTTCAAAAAGATTCAGGCCGAGTTCTTGCAGGACCCCCCTCCCGTTCTCCAGGAGAATTGGACCGCAATCTCGGACCCCGCGTCCGTGGAAGATCCTTAGCGACCACTTTTTCCGCATTCTTTAGCCGTGATGCTTCTCCACCAGCATTCAATGCACGTCGTGATGTCGCGGAAGGCCGCCGACTGGACTTAAACCCTAGAGGCGGAGAACCCTTCAACGACAAGTTTACTGTGAGTGAGTTGCGTTCCGCTCTCGATTCGTGCGCGGACACCGCCCATGGTCCGGACGATGTCCCGTACGCCATGCCTCGACACCTGGGTGAGCAAGGCTTGGCCTTTCTGTTAGATTTGTTCAACAGGATCTGGGTGGAAGGTCTTCTCCCAGACTCCTAGGCGAATCGCTACTGTGCTCGCATTTCGGAGCCAGGGAGAGATCACTCTACTCCGACCTGTTTCCGCCTAATCTCTCTAAACTCTTGCGTGTGCAAGTTGATGGAGAAATTGTTAAATGTTAGATTAGCCTATTTCCTGGACTGCAGAGGCCATCTGTCTTCCGCACAGAGCTGCTTACGCAAGTTCCACTCCACGTCGGATGCTCTGCTGGAACGGTATTTTCCAGTCGGAGCAGAGCATCCGACGTGGAGTGGAACTTACTGAAGCCGCACTGTGCAGAAGACAGATGGCCTCCGCTGTCCAGGAAATAGGCTAATCTAAAATTTACCAATTTCTGCATCAACTTGCACACGCAAGAGGTTAGAGAGATTGGGCGGAAACTGGTCGGAGTAGAGTGATCTTTTCCCGGCTTGCGAAAGGCGAGCACAGTAGCGATTCGCCAGGAGTCTGGGAGAAGACCTTCCACCCAGATCCTGTTGAACAGATCTAACAGAAAGGCCATGCCTCGCTCACCCAGGTGTCTAAGCATGGCGTACGGGACATCGTCCGGACCATAAGGGGGGTGTCTGCGCACGAAGCGAGAGCGGAACGAAACTCACTCACAGTAAACTTGTCGTTGAAGGGTTCTCCGCCTCTGGAGGTAAAGTCCAGCCGGCGGCCTTCCGCGACATCACGACGTGCATTGAATGCTGGTGAAGCAGCATCAGAGGCTAGAGAATGCGGAAAAAGCGGTCGCTAAGGATTCCGCCACGGACGCGGGGCCTGAGATTGCGGTCCTATTCTCCTGGAGAACGGGAGGGGGGTCCTGCGAGAACTTGCCCCGAATCCCTTTGACTCGCTTCCACACCTCAGCTAAAGGGGTCTTCCCGTTAAGTGAAGACACGTATGCCCGCTAAGAAGAGCGGCGGGCGTGTTTCGAAATATACCGGAACCTAGCCTTAGCCCGACGAAATTCAGCGACAGTGAAATCGTTCGGGCGGCGCTTATTGCGCATGTAGGCATAACGCTTCTGTTTGAGGGCCGTCTCACACTCGGCCGACCACCATGGGAGTGGTCGGCGAGCAAAACGGCCAGACGTCCTAGGAATAGTAGTCAGGCCCACGGCGATAAGGTTGCCGGAGAAGAACTCAACAGCCTAAACTACCGACCTAAACTCCTCGACTGAGATAGAGAATTCAGTCATTTCCTGAAATGCAGGCCACCGCGCCCGCGCCAAGCACCACCGAGGTGGTCTCTCAGGCGGAAGTTGCCCTGAAAATGATATTTGAATGGGAAAGTGATCACTAGCATTCAAAATCAGTCTGTGCATCCGAAGAGCACAAAGATAGGTCAAGGCAAGAAAATGGAGCGGTTCCCGGACAGTGATGCGTGAACTCATCCACGTTTAGAACACCCTTCTCAAGCTCTTCGATCAGATCAGCAAGGACTTGTCCCCCGGGATTTATGGAGTAATCTCCCGAGAGAGAAGGCCTGCCGTTCAGATCTCCAAGCAAGAAATAGGGCCTCGGCAACCGTGCCACGACGCGGCGGAAGTCCCACGCGTAGAAGTCAGCTGACGGTGGAATGTACGCAGAAATGATAGTATACCTCCTATCCAGGTGCAGCTGCACAGCCACTGCCTGAAAGGAGGTATTTAAAGAGAAGGGAAGAACGGAGACATCATTCTGGGTGTAAACCGCGCATCCCCCAGCCCGGCCATCCCGCGGTGGTGGGGTCGCAAGACCCTTATACCCCGCGAGGGCAGGCAGGGGGCACGCGCCTAGCATGGTCTCCTGCAAAAAAAAAGCTAACGGGGAACGGGACGAGACGAGCATCCGCAGCTCCTCCCAGTTGGCCCGAAGTCCACGGCAATTCCATTGGAGGAATATGCCCTTCAGGCCTAGCACGGATGAGACGCGGGGGCCCTCTTCAAACTGAAGACCCTCACGGGAATGGCCGTACGCTTTCCGGGGGCAGAACCCCAGGCGCTGTTAGCCGGACAAAGCGCTGAATGCGTTGTCGCCCTTGATGACTTTTTGGGGGAGGTTGGGCTCGTTATGCGAGTCTTTTCTTCCCTCGGCCTCGAAACCTTAGGCGGGCGCTGCGGCTTCGGAGGCGGGGAGACCTCTTTTCGAGGAACCACCGTCTCCGAGCAACTCACTCCACCTCGGGGCGTGGGCGAAGGAGCCGAAGCTCCTTTGTTGCTCTCCTCCTTTCGGGGGACAGCGTTAAGAACCCTTGAAGATGGCCTAGCGACCGTCTTCAAGGGTGTTGCCTCCTGTGAGGTCTAACGACTCGGTGGAGGCTCGTGGCAGTTTCGCCTTACGGGAAACGGTCACGCTTGGATAAGAGGGCGGAGCCCTGGTTTTAGCCGGGGCTTGGTGTGAACCCTTTTTGCTGCCAGCTTTACCAGGGGAGCGCCCGGGTGTAGTAGAGACCGCAGAAGGGCTCCGAATGGGCGCGGAAACAACCATGCTCGTTGGCCTGGATGGGCCAGGAGCAGAGGGTGCTTTTCTAACTATTGAGGCATATGACGTCCCAGGCAGAGCCGGGCGCGCCAGGACCAAGTCCTTAGCCTCGCAGAATGAGAGTCGATCCTGGGCCTGAACGGCCAGGATTTCTTTCTCAAGGAGATATGCACCACATTGCTTCGAAGAAGCAGGGTGCGGCTCTTCGCAATTGACACACTTGGCCACACACGATTTGGACTTATCGTGTGCGACCTTGGGGCGATTTACACAGACTTCGGGTAACCCCGATTTTGCACGTCTACATGATCGATTCGTATGGCCGAAGCGGTGACAGTAATAGCACCGCCGCGGCAGTGGCACGAATGCCTTCATCCGGTAGTGGTACCAACCGGCACGCACTGACTCAGGGAGCTTGTCACAGTCGAACGTGACGAAGAGTGTAGGGGTGGGTCTCGAGGCCCCTCCCTGTTTTCTCATCACACGTTCGACCTTGACCGCCCCATGGTCGGCCAGCTCTAGGGTGATGTCCTCAATGGAGTAGTCAACGAGTTCCCTCGCATAAACTACTCCTTTCACAAAGTTCATGGTAGATTGCGGCGTCGTACTCACCGGGGTGCCATGAAGTGTCCGAAGAGCACTTATCTTGACCGCCTCGGCGAGATTCGCCGCATTCGCTAGAAGGCTCCCGTCCGAGAAACGGGTTACCTTCGGCTCTCTACCAATTGCACTAGCTAATCCTCTCCTCTGATGGGTCATGTTGCCCTTGGACAACATAGTGCCATCAGTGGAGCGAATAACGAGGAAGCGTTTGAAGCCAGCGGGCTCGAAAACGCCAGGTAACCTCTGAATCAGGGGCCCTGATGTCATCGAGGCTCCGCCCTGTGCATTCTTGGTGTTAGTCTTAGTCAGGGGCTCCGCACACGAGGGGGTAGAGGGGCCGGATGTGCCGATCTTGGCTTGGTCGCCTACCAAACTGGTAGCAGACCCATCCGTCCCCGCAGCCCCCACGGATGGAGAGGAGCCCCGAGTTTTCTTCGTCTTTTTAGTCTTTTCAGTCTTTTTCTTTTT
This sequence comes from Ceratothoa steindachneri, assembly GCA_963969495.1. Lineage (NCBI taxonomy): Eukaryota > Metazoa > Arthropoda > Malacostraca > Isopoda > Cymothoidae > Ceratothoa > Ceratothoa steindachneri. The sequence goes on along the minus strand of OZ018317.1, from coordinate 11,095,325 downwards.
AGAGAGGAGGGCGGGGAATGAACCCGCTGTCACCTCCGCCGGCAGAAGCCCCTATGCCAGATGGGCAGGCCTCAGCTTTGTCCCTCTCCGAAATAGAGAAGGTCCTGGTAGTCGTAGGGGCACCTGTCGGAGGAGATCCCTCCCCTCCTTTTACTGCCTCGGAGCCCTCGGCCGTTTGAGGGGGACCTTGCATAGGGGCGGATTCAGGTTCGGTGCTTGGCGCCGAGCCCGGATTCTTCCCCATGGAAGGCCCTACCGTCTGAGGCTGGGTCTCCTCATGGACCATATCTATCACAGAAGGGGCCTTCAGTTGGCCATCCACTCCCAGGACATCGCAGGTCCCCTTGGCAGTGTCGCCAGTCTTGTGTGGGGAGCGTCAGGCCTTGACCCCAGCAAGGTTTAAAATTCTTGCCAGCAGGTCTTTTGAGGGAAGCGACCGAAGGGTCCTGGCTTCCGTCTTCCCACTAAGGGGGTTTGCCCTTCTGAGCCGCTTGCACGAGGGGCGGTCGGCAATGGGCTGCCTGCTGGCTTTCTTTGCAGTCCCCTTAGAAAGCAAAGGAGGGACTGCCGCTGGAGATATGGAGGTGCCCGAAAGCACCTCCAGAGAAGGGGGTGAGGGGGAGTCCCCTACACCCGTAGGCGTAGGAGAAGAGTAAGTCTCCTCTCCGGTTAAAGAATTATGGAGGGTCCCTTGCGCAAGCACAAGGGGGGGACCTCCATTTTCTCGGTGGAGCTGCCCGAGGGCGGCTCCGTTGATTTTCTTGGGGAAGTTGGGGGTTGTTTTTTTTTGTTTTTTGTCATACATGAGCATGGTGACCCTCTTTTTAATACGGGACGCAATAGCTCATCACCTCTCGCAGTTGCCCGCACTGCGAGAGGTGCTTACAAGCCCGGCAGAGCCAGGTGCCCCTATTCGGCACCACCCCTCCCGCCTCGTGGCCTGGCAGTCCATCGGCATGGCGGCTCCACCTTGGACACAGCGTAAAATTAATGGAATGTGAAGAGGAGAGGAAAGGGGATGTGAGGAATGTATGGCTGGGGATGAAGCAGGTTGTTAAAAAAAACACATCCCGAACCGGAGCTTAGAGATTAGGGAACAATGTCCCCTCTCCCCCCAGCCCCTATCCGGGGTGGTTGGCTTGAGAAGAAGGTCAGCATCTACCCTGTGAAATTAGAGGCTGACCAGAGAAAGTTTTGGGAGAGGTTGTGTGAAAAGAGAGGAAACAAGTGTTTTGAAGGAGGGAAGAGAGGCTAAGCTGGGGCCGGACGGGGTGCTGAGTCCCTTCAGCACGGCGGCCAGGATGGCAAATCGCCGCGCCCCTTACGGGGGCTATCTGAAGGAAGGAAGAGAGCCTAAGCTGGGGCCGGACGGAGCGCTGGATCCCGTCAGCACGGCGGTTAGGATGGCAAATCGCCGCGCCCCTTACGGGGAACTTATCTCTTAATAACCAATGGAAACAATTTATTATCTGTAGATTCCTAATCAGAGATCTACGCTCGGCCTACCTCCTAATCGTATGGACCGTTCTCATAAACCTTTTTGTTTCAAGGTTATAATCTCGGTTCGTGGTACTTGTCCAGGTTCCATGAGGAATGGTGTCGCTAGCATTTGTCCTTGGCGCTTGGAGCTAACTGTTAAATTTCAGGTTGTGGTATCAAAGAATTTTTTGGATGCTGCAAAACTTCTCCTTGCTCTTTATTAATTTTTAATTGTTGATTATACGCAGGAGCACCTTAGAATGTCTCTTGAAGGATTATTTTTCTTTTTGTGTTAAGAACTTTTTGTTTCCATTATTTTTGTTTCTCTATTTCTTTATAGTTATTAAATTGCTACATTCGCTTAGTAAAACAGTCTATTGCTATGTTATTTATTGACTTATTAGTGATTATGCCCTTTAGACACCTGACTCTATCCATCGTTACAATGGGAAAAAAAGAAGGAGCCAATTTACGCAGTGAAAGTGATTAATTTTGCCTCTCACCGGATTCATAACAGAAAATCCTAAATTGAGAATCAAAATGTTTTATCCTGGAGCGCACAAAAGGAAACAACGCAAAATTGTACAATTTATTTTTCTAAAAATTATTCAAAGGGAAAACAATGTTTTAAACTAAAATAATATTTTTCTTGGTATTAATAGCCATATAAAGTATACTATATAATTAAATTGTCAAAAACTAACAATCAATAGGCTATCATTTAAATTATGTCCTCTGGTAATCTTCAGATAACCAAGATTTCAAAGCCCTTTGACCCTAAAAAGCGATCCCGGGCATATTACGTATGAATTTTTATCGATATTTTTTTCCCTTTAAGGATCAGATTTTCACAATCATCCTTAAATTTAGAAGAAAAAATTACTCTTGTAAAAAAACCAATAACTTTCATGATGAAAATAGAGTTGTTGATAAAAATCTATACTACGAAAGAGCGAAAGCTGGATATAACAGAGATTGAGGAAAAAACGATTAAATAACTAAACGGATGGTAAAATATTACGTCAAAAGAAAGAAAAAAAAGATGGCTTCTGGATTATTGATTCTATAGCTCTTAGGCATAACCTCTTTGAAGAATTTAAAAGGATCTGAAATTCAAAATGTCAAAAAAAGGGATATAGAAAATATTTAACTGAGATAAAGAATTTTTGAATTTGTGATGAAAGGAAATGATGCACTTTGATTTTTGCAAAGAGAGCGGGATAAATAATATGTATCTTTAGGGGTAATAAACATGCATACAAGAAACACCCAAATAACAAAAAGAGGCATAGGTATTCTCAATGGCATTCTAAAAATCTCAATATAATTTAGGTATAATCTTTCTTCACAATTACATTTCCAATGACTGCAACTCTTTCTTCATAAATATCTCATCTAAAGCTTGTGAAGATGCCCTCGTTGATTTCATGTTCATAATTTTAGGCAAATAATAATAAGAGGTGCGATTAAAATGGTAACCAGACAACCTTACTTATTGGTGACCTAGGGTAAAATAGCAAAGGAGGCAATAAAATAGATAATAAAAGGGTTGCGATTGACAAGGGACAATATTATTTAAATTATAAATTTCACGACCCTTCCTCTCCTGCAGTTGGGCTACACAGTGGGATAATCACTTGCACAAAGATTAGTATGACAATAACTAGCAAGCCTTTGGCACCAAGGGCCGGAAGATGGGATAGTGGTGTGTTCTCCCACAATCTAGAGAACAATGGAAAGACCATTGTAATCCTGGGAAGAGAGACCCATACCACGTTCTCTGAATGAATAGTGATGTTGTGTATGCGAATAAAGAAGGATGAAGTAAATAAGCGTTGTTATTCGCTATTTAAGTGATGGTGTATGTAGATAGAGCCTCTAGTGCCTGAAGTGGACACATTGTTGTGAAAATACGACGTCTTATCTCTTATCCTACGAGAGTCAGACATTTATTATATAAACATTCCAAACTTCTTCGTTAAATGATCACAAGAATTACACACGTCGAACTTGAACCTGATTTGGACAACAAAACCAAGGATAATAGCAGATTTCCACCCCGTTAACCCAAGAACTCATTGAATATCTTGAAATTCTTTAAAGACGTCGCTAACAAGAAATTCCTCACCACTTTCTCCGGGAAGTATTCATTTCGCTACATTATAGCAAAATTTTCGCCCTAGATCATGAACCGTTAAGTTCAAGGTAAAGAAATTTGAAGCCTTTAAAAAAAGTATTAACACTATTTACCAAAGGTTATTTCAGTAATGAAGTTTACAAGCATGGTTTTCAAAAAAACCCTGTTTTTTAAACAGAAAAACGCCCCCGATATACATCGAAGTTGCATTCTTCCTCGATGAGGAAAGCTGAAATAAACGTCTTTGAATGGCTGTTACGGTCGCTAGGCCTCAATCCCGTAGAAAATATATTACATGAATTAAAAGTATACGCCCACGCAAGACAACCACAAAGTACTGATATTTCTGAGAAGGTTTGATAATGAAGAGAGGTACACAATTTCATAACAAGATGGTTTGAACATATTCCCAAAATATAGTGATCGTGTGTGGCGAGTATTTACCAGAAAAGTTCTACAGATGCCAATGTTTATAGGGTAGGAATGCTTTTTGATTGGAAACTTTCTTAAAAAGTGTTATTATTCCTTTATTTGTCTTGCACAGTTGAGGTTTTGTGGGGGTCTCATAATGCATTTGTCTCAATGCTCCTAAATTTTATTAGCCTGCAATAAAAAGTTCATGAACCATACCGAATAATTCTAATATTTGGTAGGGTATATATCAATAAAACTTGGTAATAATGCAGAATGAAAAAGTTCAAGAATATTAAATGAATATAAAAATAAAGAATCTTCAAATTAGATAGCGTTTGGATGAATATTCACAGAATGTTTTATTGTGATGCACATTTTGTACTAAATTGTTTGACAGGTGAACTTTGACAGGTAAATCTACTCCAGATCTTGCAACAGAAATCGTGTAACTGCTTAAATAGCATAAATTGACATTTGACGTACAACAAAAAAACAACAAAAAACTGATCCTTAGAAGAATCTGGAGTGTCAATCTTAAGGCGTAACAATAATAAAACGTCAACTCTCCATTCTAAAGGTCTCTGAGTTTGACCAATGAACCTTTTTATAAATAAAAAGATTCAATAAACGTTGAAGTTGAGCAGCAAATATTAAAACGAATATAAACCGAACGCTGCGGCAAAACTTTACAAACTCATTAACTTTTAGTTGTTTAAACCAAAAGTTTTGATTCTGTAATTGAACAAAAAAATTAATATTTCTAAAAATTATTTCTAATATTATCCTAATTTATAAAACTTGGAAATCTGGCAGTGATTTGCGACTCAATTCTGAATGAAATAACTTTATAAAGGTTGAACCTTTTTGTGTTTTTAATTTGTTAATTTGGGGCGATTCGACCCTCCTTTACTTGCCTCTTCATTTTGGATTCTTTTGTTTATACTTATTCCTTTTCATTTCCAGCAAGGGGGAAAGAATGTGAAGGGTACATTTGAATGTTATCTCGCGCTTAATGCCCGCAAAATAATAGGTTTTAAGAGTGTAAAATGATGGTTGAAAATAAAATAGCCCAAAAGCCTGATTTCTAGCAATTCGATCGGTCTCCTCTTAAGCCTACTCGAATAAAACGGCATCCACACACGTTCAAACTACGTTAACATCACTACATCATTTGAAAACAATTCATCCAAAACATTACGGTGGAGATGCCCTCGTTAGTTTTCGCTTCCTTTTTTTAAGTACATTTGCACATAAGTTTGAGCGATCGTGTTTTTCTCTTTTGCCATCGACTAAACAAAATGGTGTATAAACTTTGATTTTTAATAATATTATGCATCTAAATCTCTCTAAATTAATTGTAACTTTACCAATAATCTAAAAGTCAACCAACTAGACATTATTTAGAGCTTTATTTATAAAACAATATAAATATATTAATCTCCTTCTGAAATGAGCAATAAGCGGGAAGTTGGACATGAATATTCATAAGTTGTACAATGAGTATTCAAATAATACTCAAAGTATATAATATTATAATCCATTTAAATTTATCTAAATAGAACAAGATTTTAGATAAATATTCTAGAAGGCTCAAATCATTTGTTGTTTTTCTCACTTTACGCTCTAGTAAAGTTTTCCCTGATAAAGGAGGTAAAGTTTGGTAGACGTTTGATTACGCGAGTTCGTGTTAACTTTGCACAAAGAACTTTTTCCACCTCGCTACACCCAATATTAATGCGTGCTTAGTCTGATTTGAGAGACCTCCTGTGGCTAAGCACGGGGCAGTTTCCCCCATAAGGGTACTATCCACACTTCGCGCTTTTTACTTACGCTTCTTTCATCACTTCGCAACATAACGCAACCCTAATTGCGCCCAGAACTCCTTGGTAGTACAATACAGTGAACCCCGGAAGGAAGCCCTGAGAGGGGGCGCGAAGAATGGGGTCCCTTAAAGACACCTGCCGCAAACCTTGGAGAGGCGCCTATTAGAGTACGCTCATTAAGGTAGGAGGGTTGCGGAGTGCGTTTATAGGCAGGTGATTAAGGCACTAATAGGTAAACTCACAATAGGGTTCAGACTCTTAGATTCTGTCACTTTTTTACAGAGTAGGAAAGGGAGGGATTACCCTCCCTCATTACCGACACCAAGATGGAATTCATCAAAAGGCTCCCCCCACCACTCAAGCCCAACGGAAGGAAGAGGACACCACAAGAAGTAGCCCAACAAATATTTATTGACCTGCAAATCCCACTAATTAATTGTCTTGATGTCCCGAGAGGATTCAGTGCGATATGCCTTGAAAAAAAGGATGTCGAGAAACTCCTATCCTCTGCGAACAGCATCACCCTCAAAAAACTTGACCTTGAAACAAAAAACCCTCCACTGATCACGGCCAATAGATCAGTCGTATGCAGGAAATTGAGCCATGGGTAGGCATGAACACTCCATAGGATATTAAGGAGGAGTTGGAAGCGAGTCAACCGTAGTTTAAAATATATGATATAATAAAATTCAGAGATCACACTCACGTATTCCGATATATTTTCCTTATTATCATACTTAATAATTACGAGCCAAAATTTTCTTGTATTTTGTCCTATTTGTAACATACCGATAAAAGGATGGAAGAAAAAACTAACCAATGGTGAAGGATAAATTTAGTGGCCTGAATTCACACCCTAAACATTGCCGCTGTGTAATAACGGACGGTTGTCACATTTTGTCCTAATTAAGACTAATAAAGACACGCAGGTCGCCTAAACGTGGGTCCTACACAATCTAGTCAATAAAACCATGATCTTTGCCACTTGAATGTATCTATAATCGAAAAAGAAGGATAAATTGGTTAATATGACATACATTGATCATTCAACAAAAATAAACGTACTGTATTGCATTTAAAATAGTACTCTTATGTTAAGAGTGTTAATTTTTTCGTTCCAACAGTAATGACGATTTGTTCGAAGCATGGTCTTGCTTTCTAATATAATTAAAAATTAATGTGAAACAGAAGCCGTTTCTTTTTGCATCCTTTTTTTTCATCTCTTCTAGAAACCTAGCTTGGACGTATCAGGAACTTGAAATCCATGAAAAGAGATGCTGGAACATGAAACGATCTTACAATTGAAGCTTTGAGAAGAATCCTCTCGTGCTGTTTGTAACCAGTTGTTCTTTCATGTGTTTCCTTTTGTAATCTTGCAACAATGCTGCAAGACCTCTTTTAATGAGATCTGCCATAAGTATGCAGACAACTTCTTAATGTTTACATCAGAGGGCTTCTTGGATGGTTACAGAAAGAGCGTCCTCCACAAATCTGTATCATTCAGAGGAGCTTCAATGAACATAGGAGCCGTTGCCTACGCTTTCCTATACACTACAACATAAATATCGAATGATCTAGACTTACAGATCACCTATGGATGCACACCCGTAACCAATAATTCTAAGTAGTTCCATTCCCCACCTCGCAGGATCGTGAAAAGTTCCGAAATATCCCTACGTCATACAAAACACGAGATAGAGAAGTTCAGCTTCTCGGTTTCTTCCTTGGAAACGATCTGTGCAATAGGATAAATTACGCTAACGACTTGATCTCAACCCGTTAGGAGGCAGGATCTCTAAGGTATCTGGTAGGGATTAAGACGCTTTATCCTTTCGGATCAACAGTGACAGATATCGGAAAATATGTTGAGTTCTTAGAAAAAAAATCTGTCCTCTATCTTCTTAAATAATAATTTAATTAATGCACGCTAACTTATATATAAGCAACCAAGTATTAAGGCGGAAGGTTAGGGAAATCCTCACTTGAGTTTATAATAGGAGGCTAACGAAAAAAGAGTAAATATACTAACTTACCTATGACATGGAAAAGTAAAACCGATATATTTAACAATGAAATTATCCTTAATTTACTCAAAAACACTCTTAAATTAAAGATCTCAATATTTATATATGAAAGAAGTATATATATATATATATATATATATATATATATATATATATATATATATAACGTGACCCTGCACAGGCGCGCGCGTACACAGAGTATATGTATTTGCTCCTTTTCTTCTACTGAAATCCTGAGAGAGCATATCCAATCCAATCGGGATCACCTTGCACCTCCTGATTTCTTTTAATTATCCACTCGAAAGAAATGATTTTTGCATCAATTTTATCAATGGAAGAAGAGTTCCTAGGCTTAGGAAAATATAAAAAACCCAGAAAATTAACTAAGTAAATAAGAAATATCTCTCACTTAACAATGTGAAACGCTTCCTTAACGTTAGGTGTCACAATGTACGCTCTGCATCCCACATCTAGCTACTTCAAACTTTGATTTCCAAGCATTACAATATTTCTTATCTCAGTGAAAAGATGTAAAATTGCCTTAACTCGCCTCATACTATTAGGACTTGTTTCATTCTTCTTAATCGTGATCTATTGAAGCATATATAATCCGATCACTCTATGTTCAAATTAAAGATTTTAAAACGATTACCTCTAAAATCCTTATCTTGTGCCATGCTTTCAAACAGAATCAAAAGATGTCCTCATGCAAAAAAACATAAAACTGAAAGGTTCACCATTTTACACTGACAACACGCCTATAAGTACACCCATGACAGAGCCTCAATATACCCATACTCCAACCAAAGGCCACAAAGGCAACATATTCCACAGTCTACATTTCAGTGTCCCTTCAACAATCGCTTCAGGGAAGATTTTACCCTGAAAACCCTGTTACACTTGTTACCTCAAGGAGCAATACTTCCTCACCGCTCAAGTGCAATAAAGCACGGCCTCGATCATTGGATTACTTTGACCTCTATTTCGGTGCCTGAGGCCACTGGTACCATTCCTCCTAACATTTTCACCTCTCTCTTTTTCCATGACTAACCCCTCAATGCTTTCTCTACATGAAGAAGGGTGACAATTGTAGCTGGAGCTAAGAGCCCTGCTGAACAGAAAAGGGGAGGACCAAGGCAACCGCTAGGCCTTAGTAGTTCCGGGGGTACCCTTTGTATACTGTTACACCAGCTATAAATAGGAACTGCACGTCCTTATGGCCATAGTGAAAATAGGAGAGGTCCGTCATTGGGTAAACTTGAACTCTTCCATGAAGCCTGGGTTCGCTGAAGAGTTTTCCCCCTTGTCCGTTTTAGTAATCTTTTTTTCCACGATTATGTCCTAAATTGATTGTGTCAGGAAAATAAGAAAAATCATGCTGTAGTTCAAGAATAAATCCCCTGCTACTCCTTGAACCTGATTGATCAACAAGACCTTTTTTGAGGTCAAAGCAAGTATATATATCTTGTACAGACTGTTGTACTTTGTACCTGAAGTAGCAGCACGTGTTCCAGGCACAAGTCTCCGTTAGAAGAAGTCGATTACAGAAGGAATGCTTACACTGGGTACAAGTCTATTGACGCTGAAGCGTTACGTTTGGTCACGTTCTGTACCATTTCCTCTGCTACTTTCCATTTATTAACTAATTCCATTGGACCGATCTCATGCTGCCACAGGCAAGAACTGGGTTACTTGGCAAAAATGGGACTGGAGCTTTGATGACATTGATCTCGCTGATTCGAATACTTTTTAGTTATTCGCTCCACTAATGGAATCATCATGGCCAAAGGCCACCTGTTCTATTAGCAATCCAATCACTTGGTTGCTAATCTTTATTTATTCCTTGTTCGCTCTAAGCTTACCTTGGTATGCGAGTTTTGTGCTTCCACAGCAAAGCGTAAATTGCTGAAGGTTTGCTCGATATTGGAGAACAGTCTCGGTATGGCTACTAGTAACTTTCCTAAGTCTTAGCAATGAAGGGAAACTACCACTTGCTTTGTCTAGTCTAGTGTGCATTATGCTCTTTTACACATGGGCCTGGCATCTCTCTGTCGCTGTTCCCTCTCATTTCATCCGCAGCTGATCTAGATAATGCCTTTCTCACCCAAAGCTGCCAGTCATACCCTAACGCTATGAGTTTATGGTTAAGAGACATTAAGCTCTCGGCTAGCTGACAACTCTGGTCATGAGCAGGACTCTACCCTGGAGTTTAGTTACTATGAATATTTGCAGGCACTTCTTGGCTCCCAAAGCGTCTGCAGCCCCAAGAGTATTGCTTTAGACCTTTGTGTAACACACTTCGTGTCACCCAGATTCTTTGCCAGTTTGCAGGGATGGATCAGGGGTAAAGAAAGTGTCTGCTTTCAAGGCGTATACCCTCTGTTTAAAGATTGCATGGCTTAACCATGCACATGGTTGAAATGCACTGCTCTCGAGGTGAGATAAACTTCTGGGCCGCTTCGGTGATGGGATTGTTATTTTTTTTGATTAACAAGGTGCCCCAAGTCGCCTTTGTACATTGGAATGCCATTTTGAACCTTTATTTGTTTTATCCGTGACCCCTTAGTTGCAGGAAGTAGCAGGTTCCTGTATATTTATGGATTGCGGTGAATAAGGGCAGCAATTTGTCTGTGATGAATGGGTGACCAGACCAGCGTTAGACTCTTCTTCAGACTGACTACATGGCAGGAAAGAGAAAAGAATTAATGGTGCCTGGGAAAGAAGATGTGAAACAGCCAAAGGGATGTTTATGTTGCGCGCCATTGTAGCTCATCTAGTCCCTTGGAATTACTCCTAATCCCTCAGCAGATTCATGCTGTATTATGTCGTTTCCCATTTAGGTACACATTTAGGTCAAGATTTCACTAGTTAATTTTGCTTTCACATGCGATTTTCTGTAACAACTTCATGGTCCCTCATAATGTTCATCACATTTTTGTTGAGGGATCAACTATGAGAGATCCTAGCGTAAGATACGTATGCTGTTAATGGGATGAGTGGGATCCCTATCGCTTCTCTTTATTACTCTGTAGAGCGTGGTACACCTTTCTATCTGGAATAACTGAGATGAGGTAGACATTTTGCATTGTCTTTGTCTATCTTGGTCTTATATACATGATTCGACGCCATAGAGGAGGTTGACCTCTCTCCGACGCCTTAGCATGCTTTCTTGTCCATCTTGGTTTTAGTTTGCCTTTAATTTTTGTTTCTTGTGTTAGTTCTTTATGTTTAAAACTTATCCTATTAGAAGAATGAATTGATTTCAAGTAGTTATGCCCTTAGAGGATTGTCGACAGATAAGCATTATTAAACAAATCTCATCTAGAATCAAAGAGTCAGCCGCCCTTTTTACAACCCACCAACCATTTCCATTTTAGCATTCAAAGAATGTGATCATCTCTCTTCCCAAATATTAATATCTATATGGATCTTTGGGACTCATAAAGGGAAATGAACCCATAGTATGATGTTAAGAAGGATATTTGCAAGAAATGGTGGCCTTGGCAAAGGTCGATTTAGGGTTTCTGGTTCTTAGTAAATTCACAACGCATTAATCTCAGGAAGCAGAAGAAATAGTCCACTATTAAGCCAAACGGTAGCATCAGTGATTATTCCAACTCTTGCTGGACCTTAAATATCTATTGAGATTTTATTGAAAAGCGACTCAATATCATTAACTGCATCAATATGCATCAGAGTTACAGCTAATCAAACAATGCTGACCGTATAATATTAGCAGATACAAAAGAACACCTCCTATTTAGCTGAAGCTGAACTGTTCTCACATAAAAGAAGTTTTGTATAGCCGTAAATTAGAACGAAAACATCAAATCAACATAATAGAACTAGAAATTTATCATCTACTTGACCAACACCCATTCTGAATTTATGCGATACTAAAGCACGATAATCTCGAGATGGTTAGCAGAAATGTCACACACAGGTTGGTATCAGGGAGACACACAGGTAAATATGAAAGCAAAGATACAAGCTTTCACAACTACTTTGCATCCCTATTGTGGAGCTCTCAAGGATCTTTTACAGAAAAAGGGCTGCGAGCTACTCGTGACTCTATAGCTACCAAGGAATTGGCAGAGAAGAATTGGTTCGATACTCAAGCCTTTTCTTTCTCCTATCCAATATCCTACCCTTGGCAGGGCTTTTTGATTCGGCGTTTAACCGTCTTTTAAACGATAGGAGACCACTAATACCAAGCTTTGAATTGGGGGAAAGGGTCTGGGAGCTAAGGTTACCTTGTGCTGGCTTTATTTACCGTTAGAGTCCTTTAATTTTTTATTTTTTAGGGGCGATCTGGCGACTGCTCACTTGGGCATAAGTAGCCGCAATCAAACAACATAGATCTAGGCTACTTTAAAATAAGAATTTGAAAACAAAACAATGATAAAATTTAAATATGACACATATGAGGAAGTAAGCTCCAGCGTTGGGGGCAGGTCCCCATCCCCCCGTCGCAAGAGCGTGCGACCGACAAAGAAAACAATAAATACAACCAAACCCCAATAAAACCTAATTAAATAGAAGAGAGAAGGACGGCCTCTTCCCAAAAGTCAACGAGTCCACCAGTCAATGTGCATTCACTTGTCCCGAGTACAAGAGACAGGCGGTAGCGACCCTGCCCATCCCGGTAACGGGACAGGTAACGTGCAGGAAGATCACCCAGACTGGGACATTCGACAAGAATGTGCGGAACAGACTGAGAGACAACATAGTCGTCACAATAAGGCGCAGACGAGCACTCCATCAAATAGCGATGCGTCACACGAGTGTGTCCGATTCAAAGATGACAGAAAGCGACCTTAAGCCGTCGCGGCATTAGGGGATAGGTCCATGGGAACAGTCGCGGCTCAATGGCCGGCGGACTTTTTGGTGCCATCATCGGCGTGCTCATTTCCCGCAATTCATACATGTCCAAAAACCCAGCAGAAGATAATTTTGACATCCGCCCGGCTCGCCAAAACTGTGGACTCACGAAAATCGCGAACCAGGGGATGCGGAGATTCGAATGCCACGAGAGCACTTAGGGCGCTTTGTGAGTCGCTATAGATCACAATCCGGTCTCCGAACCGGGCACGTCGCGTAATCTGCCGTACCGAGTGGTGTATTACCACCAGCTCGGCCGCAAAGACAGACACAGCACCTGGCAGAGCCACGCTGATTTCAAAGAGAGGGGATACGGCGTGGAAGCCGACCTTCTCTTCGGACTTGAGCCATCTATATACATTGGTACGGTTCCAGCGTGACACAAAGGGGGCTTCAAAAAGGTTGAACGCTATACTCCCGGCGCTGTACAAGCTTTGGCAACCCTCCGGGGTGAATCCCTCTAGGGTGGCGTCATGGGCAGAGCCAGAGGCGCCACCGACCCGCGGGATATACCTAGCTCTCGATGGAGTTTCCTGACCCTAAACATAAAGGGTTTCGGGTATGTCTGGGGTTTCTCGGCGGCATAGGCACCGGCGAGATCAGCTTCGGATGCAGTGAGAGCTGTTGGCGACTGAGGGAGGCACTGAGCTCGCCCATACAGCCGAGTGATGGACTGTACACGGCGTAGAGCGCGTGACATCTCTCCAACATCAACCAACAGGCTCTTAATGAGGGAAATGCAGAAGGAACTTCTCACAATAACCGTCGCCTCTGGATGCATAAGACTCGCATCCGTAGTCGAGCTTCAAACGAACAACGCGTCGATAAAAAAGTAAGGCAGTAGCCTTATCATCGCCCCATGCACTGAACGTCACGGAACAGAGAAAATCGATGTCGCGGTTACAAGAGACCCTAAGGCTTGAATATTAGCCTCCCAGGTAAGGCTTCCGTCAAATAAAATCCTAAGGAAATGGCGCGATTTCACCACTTCCAGACGCACCCCATTAAGAAACAAATCTGGGTCGGGGGGAGCCGTGGTTGGCGGCAGAAGTGCACCACCTTAGTCTAGGCCAAAGAAACCGAAACCTGTGCTCTTTGGAATAGCCAGAGACGCGGTTCAATGCCTGTTGGACTCAACGCTTCAGAGTTGGCATCTTGGCCGCACTAAGAGAGATCGAAAGGTCGACCACGTAGAGGTTAGCGAGGACATCTTCAGGCAGCACCAAGGCAAGGCCGTTGATGCTCAGGGCAAAGAGTGTAACACTGATGACACTTCCCTGCGGGACACCCTCTTCCTGCTCCTTTGGGCTGTAAAGAGCTCCCCCAGCCCGTACGCAGAATCGAAGATCTCGGAAAAATTCGGATATAAACATTGGGAGGCATCCCCACGCCTCTGTGTGTGGAGAGTCTCCATGATACCGTATCGCCATGCAGGATCGAGAAAAACCCGTGGCGTAGTGCTGTCTACAAAGGAAGGCCTCGCCCACGGCATTTTCCAGTCGGAACAGAGCATCCGACGTGGAGTAGGACTTGCGTAAGCCGCACTGTGCAGAAGAGAAATCGCCTCCGCTGTACAGGCAAAAGGCTAATCTAACATTTATCAATTTATCCATCAACTTGCACACGCAAGGGAGGTTAGAGAGATTTGTCGGAAACCGTTTGGTATGAAAGATATCTCCCCGGTTTGCGAAAGGCGAGCACAGTAGCGATTCGCCGTGAATCTGGGATGAGACCCTCCACCCATATTTTGTTAAAAAAATCTAAGAGAAACGCCATGCCTCACTCAGCCAAGTGTCTAAGCATGGCGTAATGGGACATCTTCCGGACCATGGGCAGTGTCCGCGCCGAAGAAAGAGCGGACCGCATCTCAATCACAATGAACCTGTCGTTAAATGGTTCTCCGTCTCTGGAGGTAAACTCCAGCCGACGGCCTTCCACGATATCACGACGTGCATTGAATCCTTGCGGAGCAGCATCCCGTCTAGAGAAAGCGGAGAAAGCGGTCACGAATCATTCCGCCACGGACGCGGGGTCCGAGATGCGGGCCCATTCTCCATAAGAACGGGAGGGGGGTATTACGAGAACTTGCCCTGAATTATTTTGACTCGCTTCCGCACATTTGCTAGAGGACCCTTCCCGTTAAGTAAGGACACGGATGCTCGCCAAGAAGAGCAGCGGGCGTTCTTCGAAATATACTGGAACCTAGCCCTAGCCCGACGAAATTCACCGACAGTGAAATCGTTTGGGCGGCTCTAATAGCGCATGTAGGCATAACGCTTCTGTTTGAGGGCCGTCTCACACTCGGTCGACCACCACGGGAGTGGTCCTCGGGCAAAACGGCCAGACGTCCCGCAAATAGAAGTCAGGCCCGCGGCAATGAGGTTGCCAGAGAAGAACTCAACGGCGTCTTCTAGCGACCTATATTCCTCGACTGAGTTAGAGAATTCAGTCATTTCTTGAAATACAATCCCCAGTGCCTACGCCAAGCACCACGCAGGTGGGCTCTCAGGCGGCAGTTGCCCTAAAAATGATAGTTAAATGGGAGAGTGATCACTACCATAGAGGTCATCGACCACTCCCCAATCAAAATCAGGCTGTGCATCCGAAGAGCACAAAAATACATCAAGGCAAAAAACTGAAGCGGTTCTCGGGCAATGATGCGTAAACTCATCCAAATTTAGGAAAACTATTTCAAACTCTTCGAAAAGATCGGCAAGAACTTGTCCCCTGAGATTTATTGAGTAATCTCTCCAGAGAGGATGCCTGTCGTTTAGATCTCCAAGCAACAGAAAGGGCCTCGGCGACCGTGCCACGACGTGGCGGAAGTCCCCCGTGTCGAAGTCAGCTGACGGTGGAATGTACGCAGAAATGATAGTATACTTCCTAACCAGGGGAAGCTGCACAGCCACTGCGTGGAAGAAGGAATCTAAAGTGAAATAAGGAACGGAGACATCATGCAGGGTGTAAACCACGCATCCCGCAGCGCATATCGTGGTAGTGGTGTCACAAAACCCTTATAATCCGAAAGGGCGAGCAAGGGGCACGCGCCTAGCATGGTCTTGTGCAGAAAAATAGCTAACAGGGAACACGACGAAACGAGCATCTGCAGCTCCTACCATTTGTCCCGGAGTCCACGGCAATTCAATTGAAGGAATTTGCCCTTCAAGCCTAGCTCGAAAGAGACGCGAGGGTCCTCTTCGAACAGAAAACCCTCACGTGAATGGCTGTAAGCTTCCCGGAGGCAGAGCCCCGGGCGCTGTTGGCCAGACAAAGCGCTGAAGGCGCTGTTGCCTTCGAATACTTATTGGGGAGGTTGGGCTCGCCATGCGAAGCTTCTCCTCCCTCTGCCTAGAAAACTTAAACGGGTGTTGCGGCTTCGGAGGCGAGGGGCCTTCATTTCGAGGAACCACCGTCTCCGAGCCCCTCAGCCCACCAATAGGCGTGGGCGAAGGAGCCGAAGCTACTTTGTTGCTGTCCTCCTTTCCGGGGACAGCTTTAGGAACTACGGAAGATGGCCTGGCATCCAGCTTCAGGGGTGTTGCCTTATGTGAGTCTAACGACTCTGTAGAGGCGCGTGGCCGTTTTGCCTTACGGGAAACGGTTACGCTGGGGGCAGGGGGGGGCCCTTTTTTATCCGGGGATGGGTGTGAATCCTTAATACCGCCAGCTTTACCAGGCAAGCGCCCGGTTTGAGTAGAACCAGCAGAAGGGCTCCGCATGGGCGCGCAAACAACCGTGCTCGTTGGCCTGGATGGGCCAAGAGCAGAGGGTGCCTTTCTAACAATTGAGGCATACGACGTCCCAGGCAGAGCCGGGCACGCTAGAACCAAGTCCTTAGCCTAGAATGAGAGTCTATCCTAGGCCTGAACTGCCAGGATTTCTTTCTAAAGGAGATATACACCACATTGCTTCGAAGAAACGAAGTGCGGCTCTCCGCAATTGACACTTTTGGCTACAAACGATTTAGACCTATCATTTGCGGTCCTACAGCAAATTCCCACAGACTTCGGGTGACCCCGACTTTGCAAGTCTGCAAGAACGATTCCTATGGCTGAACAGTGACATTAATAGCACCACCGCGTAAGTTGCAGAAATGCCTTCACGCGGTGGCTGTACCAACCGGCATGCACCGACAGTCGAACGTGACAAAGATTGTAGTGGTTGGTCTCAAGGCCCATGCCTGTTTTCTTATCACACGTTAGACCTTCACCGCCCCATGGTGGGCCAGCTCTTAGGTGATGTCTTCTATGGAATAGTCAACGAGTTCTATCGCATAAACTACTCTTTTCACAAAGGTCATAGGAGAGTGCGGCGTCACACTCACCGGGGTGCCATGAAGTGTCCGTAGAGCACTAATCTTGGCCGCCTCGGAGGGATCCCTTGCAGTTGGCAGAAGGCTCCCGTCCAAGAAACGGGTCACTTTAGGCTCTCTACCAATTACCCTAGCTAATGCTCTCCTCTGATTGATCATGTTGCCCTTGGCCATATGGTGCCATCAGTGGAGCGAATAACTAGAAAACGTTTAAAGCCAGCGGGCTCGAAAATGCCAGGTAGCCTCTTAATGTGGGGCCCCGATCTTATCGAGGCCCTGCCCTGCGCTCATTTCTTTCCAGTCGGTGGCTCCGCTCCCGGGGGATAGTGGGGCCGAATGTGCCGATCTTGGCTTGGTCGCTTACCAAAGTGGCAGCATACCCATCCGTCCCCGTAGCTCCCGTGGATGTAGAGGAGCTCCAAGTCTTTTTAGTCTTTCTTGTCTTTTTCTTTTTTTAGGAGAGGAGGGCGGGGAATGAATCGGCTTCTTCCCTTCGCCGGCCGGAGCCCACAGGCCAGATGGACCGACCTCAGCCAGGTTCCATTGGCATCATTGTAAATTGTCAGGTGGTGTGGGGAGGCACAGGCCTTGACCCCAGCAAGGTTCAATATTCTTGCCAGCAGGTCTTTTGAGGGAAGCGACCGAAGGGGTCTGGCCTTCCGCTCTTCCCCTAAGGGGGTTTGCCCAACCGAATCGCTTCTCCGGTGAGCGGTCGGCTATGGGCTGCCTGCTGGCTTTCTTGGCAGTCCCCTACGAAAGAAAAGGAGGGACTTCCGCAGGGAACAGGGAGGTGCCTAAAAGCACCTCCAGAGTTTATGATAAGGGGGAGTACCCTACACCCGTAGGCGTAGGAGAGGAGTAAGCCTCCCTCTGGTTAGAGAAGTTTGAAGGGTCCCCTGCGCAAGCATAGGGGGAGACCTCCATTTTTTCTGTGAAGCTGCTTGAGGGCGGCTCCGTCGATGGAACTGGGGAAGTTGATGGTGGATATTTTTTATTTGTTCATCATTGGGCATGGTGATCCTGTATTTTATACTGGAAGCATTAGCTCATCACACCTTGCAGTAGCCCTCCCTGCAAGAGGTGCGTACAGACCTGGCAGAGCCAGGTGCCGCCTAGTGGCCTGGCAGTCCTTCGGCATGGCGGCTTTACCTTGGACACGGCGTAAAAACAAATAGATTGTGCAATGAGAAGGAAAGTGCATGTGAGGAAGGTATGGGTTGAGATGAATCATTTTGTTATTAACCCGCAATCCCGAACTTCAACTCAGGGGCTCAGGAAACGTTGTCCCCTCGCCCTTCAGTCCCGATCCGAGACGGTTGGCTGAGAAAAAGGTCAACATTTACCCTGTGAGTTCAGAGGCTGACCAGAGAAACGTGTGGAAGAGGTTTTATGAAAAACGACGAAGTAGGGGAGAAATACATGATGTCTGAAAGAAGGAGAAGAGGCTAAGCTGGGATCGGACGGGGTGCTGAATCCCGTCAGCACGGCGCCTTAGGATGGCAAATCGCCAGGCCCCTTACGGGGCATCGGCTGAAACGGGAGAAGAGCTTGTCTACTATGGATTTTGCTAAGCAGTCCTCTCTCATGTTATATGGACGGGGTAAGGGTCCACTATAACTAAGAGAGAATTGTTCAACAATTCCGAACTCCGTTCCGGACTGTATTGGCAATCGGGAGAAGCAAATATAACGGAAGTGTTACGAATAAAGTAAAACTGTCCACAAGTTTATGTGCACACATTCTTCCCAAGTACAAGGAAATAGCGGTCATTATCTGGGTCCTTACGGTACCTGGACGGGTAGTGTGAACGAATATCACCCATACCGGGATATTCAACAAGGATATGAAGAACATACTAGAAACAGCTTACTCGTCGAATGAAGGTGCATCGAATGGCCGTGGGTACCACAGAAGTTTCCAATTCGAAGACGACAGAAAACCCACCATATCTGTCGCAACATTCGTGGCTATGTCCACGGGAACAGTTTTGCTGTGATAGCATGCAACATTAAGTTCCCATCGGTACTCTTCTTTCCTGAGAATCTGAATGAGACGTCTTCATCAGAGGTCCCAAATAGTAAGGAGAGCTATTTATTTTTTATTTTTTTACGGGACCCTACTGACTTGGCGGTCACCCTTTCTCGGTTTAGGATCGCGCTTAGGATTTGCTCCCTCAAAATACATATTTACTGATGTTAATCTTATTAAATCTATAAAGAGGTGTTGGCACTCTGTGAAGCTTAAGTGAACTAGATAGACGACTGATATCACAGACAACAACGTTTGCGTACCGATTTAGCCCTGTATAAAAATTAAACAAAAAATTTGTCAATTTATGTTACTCCATTAGATTTCTATTTGGCGCATCTCTGCAATAAAATGAAAAATGTGGATGGATAACGTACTTCGATTCTTTTAACGGCAGAAAAAAAGAATAATATGAATAGATTAAACGCTTTAGTAATGCAAGCTGCCACTATTCCAGGATATAAATAAGAAATAGATAGGCATCGCTCTTCAAAATATGAACTGTAATATGAGTTTGCACTTTTTTCACAATGAAAAGAATGTGGATGATCATAAGATAGCGTGCTATTCTGATTCATCAACTTCCTCTATAAAAATAAAGTGTTATAGCCATGATACACAATGTCTATCAAATTTGACAATGGGCTCAAAGAAAAAAAATAAGTATCTAGAGATGTTACTCCTTGTTAATTGTGGCACTCCTACCTGTCACAGGCCAATCATAAAGAAAAAATATAGGTAAATACAATACTCTGAGTACTACAACATTTCATTTGTTTATAAAGTTTGAAAGGGCTTACTAGCTTGCCTCCAACAATTGCATCCCAAATTATTTAGCCCTCTTCCTTGTTGCTACATGGTGACCGGCTTCACCTAACATCTATTTACAATCCAGCATCTTGCCCACTCATCTGCTCATTCACAGACAATCATGAATTTTCGTTGAAGATAACTTTACTAAAGTCAGATTTCATGTATTTCTGTGACAACACCAAACGTTTTATTCCGAGTTTTTTTTATTACCACCGTCTTTCGTCTTAATCATAATGTTATAAAATTCCTGAGCACCCTGAACTTTGTTTCTCACAAGACGAAATATTGACAAACAGGTTTAATCTATGTTACTCCTTGTACACTGCCCCCTCCCTCTCTGGGATCCTTTCTTCAAGGGTTGTTCCCAGAGAGGCTCTGGCCTTCTCGTGGCGAGAGGGGTCAGCTCTGGGCCCCTTAAGGGTCCCATAGGGCTCTCAACAAGACTTTTAACATACCCCTCTTTCTTTCCCCCCTATTACGTTCTTCCTCTGCCCTTTATTTGCCCCTCTTCCTTTACCTATCTAGTGGACCTTATGGATACCCGACCTCTGCTCGTTTAATAGCTTGATTCCACATTGTTCTTTAATGAAGATAAAAGAGGATGGGCATCTCCACCGCCTTCGTCTACCGAATGCCCAAGAAGAAACATATCGTTGGCCCCTTTTCTCCGTGCGTAGGAGAAAGCGGGCAGCCTCTTGGGTTTCTAAAGATGGTGTGGTAGATCCGTATCCCTTCTTCAAGAGGACATACCGGACGTAACTGATTGTATAGTTATAGTAGCGCCGGGTCCTTGTAGGCCTTCATGGTGGGGAGTCCCGAGGGGAATGCTAAGTTTTTTCTTTTTGCAATGGCTAGCCATAAACCAGAAACCTCCTCTTCTCGTAAATGTTCTCGTGCCAAACGTTCCTTAGCTTTCCTATCAGCCTTCCTTCGCTCGTTGGACCCCTACTCCAACGAAGTAGATCCAGATCTAGATTATCCTCGCTTTCCTGTTATGAATTTATCATCTGACTCGCCACTTGCAAAACCGATGTCTTTGACGTCAATGAATCCTTTGAGTCCCGCTTTGGTGAATCCCGCCAGATGTGGTCAAAAGGTAGTGGTGATGTCGTAGTCGAGGTGTCATCCAACTCTCAACACAACCTTGTGCGAACTCTATCGTCGATAGCTGAAATTCCAGTTAATGTCTTTCCCCATCCGCATCTAAATTTTGTCAAATGTGTCGTCTGTTCAAACGAACTAAAGGAATACGACCCCACTCGCCTTTAGAGAAATCATAGTACCCAACGTGTGACACACTTACACAGGGTAACTAAAACATTAGGCTCCACTAAAGTCCCAACCGCCACACTGATTTTAACATTTGAACGACAAGAACTGCCTCAGTATATTAAAGCTTGGTACCTTCGTGTCCCGGTAAGTCCCTACATGGAACTACCAAGGCACTGCTTCAATTGCAATACATTTGGGCATGTTGGCCGTGCCTGTAGGCACCCTTGCTTCTGCGTGAATTATAGCTCTGACTACAAGGTTTCCGAATGCACCAAAACACCCCATTGTGCCAACTGTGCAGGTACCCACAGTGTTGCGTCAAAACTCTTCTCTATATTTTCATCTGAAAAGGAGGTGCTCGCTTTGCGCGACTCGCTACGTCTAGATATAAAAGAGGCCCATCAGCGTGCTTGAGCACAAACCTCACCGCTCGGCCGGCTCTTCTCTGACGTTTTACGTGACGATGGACAAAACTGACAATCACGCGCGAGTTCGAACCAGCCTGAAGCACTTCATCCTACATCTACGCGCAACGTCGGAAACATTCAGAATATGCAGTCGAAGTAGCGCTCTCACACCGAGATAACGAATGTAGCCCCTCCCTCCCTCTCTCCAGCAGTCTAGCTGAGAGATATGCTTAGGGTGAGACACTTGAAGACATCAGACGCTATTTGAAAGAATCGTCAACATCGACCAGTGAAGGTCCATCCACCCGGCTCCGAGACCCAAAGCCCAGTGGTAAGAGGAAGGATTCATCACCTTGGTCATCGACCACCAATAAGCGGGCAGCCTCTGGAGCTGACTCGGACGAACTCCCGAGAATCTTCAATGGACTATTCCCCTATGCCTGAACATTCTATGTATGCCTTTAAGTCCACCCATTCTTCACAGGATTTAGGCCCTGCCCTGATCCAAACGACGGAAGATATACACCCAGTTCCACACACCTCGCTCAGGTCACCTGTCCGTTCCACTCACACTTCTACTATTGATCTGATGAAAGCAGTTGATACTGCAACATAACCAATCGCGGTGGTTGGAGCACCCCCATCAGAAACCGAAAATCCCCTTGACCCATGAATCTGAATCTACCGGCCGAAAATCCCTTCTCGATCTTCATTTTCCGCCAGGTTGTGAGCCCGAATTACAATTAAGGCCCTCGGTAGGTTCTCCAAAACCCGCGAAAAAACCCCAGTTATTGCTCCATCTATGATTTCTCCCCCTGCAAATGCAGGATCCTCAAAATCAGCTCTCCGTCTCCCAAGCTCTTTCGGACGAAGCTCGAATACAATATCAGCCACAAAAGAGAAAAAGATATCTACATTGGTATCTATCTAATCATCCCACATAATATATCCCATTTTAGAATGGAATTGTCAAGGAGTTCTTCCAAAGTGGGTAGAACTCAAAATTCTTTTGACGACTATCCACCCCGCTGTTATTTGTCTCCAGGAGAATAAACTGGGTATACGGCCCTTTCAGCCGGTACCCGGTTTTCTCACTTTCAATTCTATTGCTCCTGCTGGAAGCCCCTCTCATGGAGGGGTGTCAATCATGGTGTCTTCATCCTCCCACGTTTCTCTCATTTTCCTACATACTACCCTCCAAGCTGTTGCTGTGAAGGTTTTTCTTACTAAACTTTTTACCGTTTGCACTATTTACCTACCCCCTTGTTTATCATTGTGAAGATCCGACCTTTTAGAACTTATAGACCAGTTGCCCTCCCCATTCTTATAACTAGGAGATTTTTACGCCCCTCACCCATACTGGGGTGAAATCACTAGAAATGCCAAAGGCAGTGTTTTAGAGTCTCTTCTATTAGCTGACCTTCTTTGTTTTTTAAATACTAGCGATTTTACCTCTTATCATGTCCAGACGGACTCTTTTAGCTGTGTTGACCTGTCTGTTTGTTCCCGGATTGCTTCACGGAATTTTGATGGTCAATCCTTGACGATCTCCATGGGAGCGACCACTTTCCTATTGTCTTGTCGGCCCTTCAAGTTAGCCTTAATACAACCCTGCCCCTTAAGTGGGACTTGAGTAATGCAGATTGGGAAGGTTTCCAAGAGGCGTCCTTCAAAAATACATCTTCAGGGACCTTCAATAGAGTGGACGCGGCAGTAGAATACTTTACATCGACTATCTACAATGCGGCAAAACAGACCATCCCACAGAGGCGACCCGTCACAGGCCAATCAACCATGCCCTGGTGGACCTCGACGTGTGCAACAGCTATCAAAAATTACAAGTGAGCCTATGCTCGATTCCGAAAGAACCCAACATCGTGCAACAAGGTCTACCGAAACCGAGCTCGTGCGCTTCACCAAAGAACCCCTCGTCAAGCTCGCCGAAATTCATGGCGCAGATACGCTTCATCGATTTCCTCTATGACACCTACTGCTAAGATCTGGAAGAAGATTAATGAGATCAGGGGCCGTTATGCTAATCATCATAACCCCCACACTCAACTTAGACGGTTTCTTGGAGAATGACGGCCTGGCGGTCAGCAATGCTTTTGCCGACCATTTCCGCGGCGTCAGCAGTGTCAGCTGTTACGATAAGGCTTTTCAATCCTACAAATAAAAGGAAGAATCTAATTCTCTCAACTTCACAACAAAATCTAACCTTCCGTATAACGGTCTATTCAGCATCTATGAGCTGCAAAGCGATTTGTCCATTTGCAGATCTACTTCTCCTGGCCTTGATGAGATCCATTTCGACATGATTCGGCACCTACAACCACACTCTACTCTCTTCCTGCTTGATTTGTACAACCTTATATGGGTGAAGGGTTTTTACCCGTCATCATTGCGCATTGGGATCATCCTTCCCTTTGTCAAACCGGGCAAAGATGGGTTGGGTGCAGATCACTACCACCCAATAGCTCTCACCAGCTGATTGAGTAAGTTGTTGGAAAAAATTATATTGGAGCGCCTAAACTGGTTCCTAGAAGCCAATCACCTTATCTCTCCATTTCAATGTGGCTTCCGCAAAGGTCATAGTACCCTTGATCTAGTAGTACGTTTCGAGGGATCAGTCACGAAAACTTTCTCATTAAAGCACCGAGTCCTGGCCATATATTTCGATATTGAGAAAGCCTACGACACAACATGGAGATACGGCATCTTGAAGCAGTTATACGTCTGGGGAATGAGAGGTCTTTTTTCCTTCATTTATTCAAAGTTTTTTTGCATCTCGATCCTTCAAGGTACGTGTTGGAGACGCATACTCTGACCTGCACCTCCAAGAGGAAAGAGTTTCTCAGAGCAGTGTTTTAAGTGTCTTATGGAGCCTAAGCTGGGGTCGGACAGGGTGCTAAGGCCCATCAGCACGGTGGCCTGGATGGCACATTTTTCAAATGTGCCATTTTTCAAATGTAGTAGAATGAGTGGGATGACTGTTCATCATCCAAACTATACAAAATTAAAAATTCTATTCGCTCTTTGCCCTCGAGTCGTCATAGAATGCGGTCGTTGGAGGTGGCCCTTTTCCGAGTTCGCATTGGCCACCCGAGACTTACTCACGGCCATCTTGTTTCGGGTGATGCTCATATCAGCCATTGCTGTCGTATTTGCGGTGGAGACCAAACGGTTGCCCACCTTTTATTGGATTGTAGCTATTTTGCCATTCTCCGGTTTTCCTGTTTCCCCGACCTTTTTAACTATTCCTCAACACACCCATCTTCGATTCATATTGGCGGAGGAATCTTTTAACCCGTCGTTTTTTAAATTTTTGTCACAAAGTGGTCTCCTCCACATTTTATAGATGATTTACCTCGTTTCATCCTATCTACCGTATAGAATCCACTTGGATTGGGCAGCAACCCACTGCTTCCTTACCTTAAACCTTTGTACACTGTGGCACTCCTACCTATCACAGGCCAATCATAAAGAGGTATTGCATATAATCTCTAAGCATATGAAGGAACTCATTTTATATTTATTACTATTATTTTGCACACACACACACACACACACACATATATATATATATATATATTATATATTATATATATATATATATATATATATATATATATATATATATATATATATATATATATATATATACATATATACATATATATATATACATATATACATATATATACATATATACGTATGCACATATATATACACACACACACACACACTTTCTTTTTATCTGAATTAAAAGACTAAACGAATTTTACTACCTAATATGTATGATAATTGCCATTCGTTCTAATGGCACTGGTTCGGTTCACAGTTTAAAGTGGGGTCTTCAATGAGATTAGTATCGCTCTGTACCAAGAGTATTTATAAATATTACATGTTTGCACCACTAATTTTACGGCTATTTTTTTATATCCTTAAACCATTTTCTCTCTTTTCCTCAATTCGAATTCACAATTTTTTGCTTGTTTTCCATTTTTAATTCAATCCATTCCTCATTATGTGCTGAAATCCCGAATGTAAACACTAATTACTCCACAGTAAAGTTTCAATTCAATTTCACCATATAACAATAATTATCTCTAATTTTGAGAATTTTAACCCAATAATAGTTGTCCGTTTTCCTACCCTATTGAGCGCTTCATCAATTTAATTTTTATAAATATTTTTTAAACGAAAACCTCAAATTAGATTTCCTTTCATTACATTACTAATTTTTAATCATAAATGTAGTACCAAAATTTGGTATTCACTAAAACTATGATGATACTCATACTGATATTTCATATTCAATGCCTTTTAAAAAAGGATTTTTTTTAAATATTCACTATTTAAAATAAAAAAGGCCGTAGTAATTTAATACTTGTCATTTGTTCTATTATTAAAAAAAATCCTTCATTGCAGCTGAAAAACTAATTTGAATATATCATGAACGAGTCAAAATATAATTAACAAATTTACCTCCGCCAACTACGATGGTCTACCATTTATATTGAAGTCTACACTAAAAGGCTAATGCAAATTGGATCCAGCCATGAAAAACTTAATTAATCTATAACTTGATAAGTTTTAAATGAGGAATTTTTTTTATTGGCATATTTGGGATTTTTAAATGAGTCTTTATGCAACGTTCGAATGCCCAAAACAACAGAGGCTGCAATAATGATTCATTTTCATATAATTCTCTTCGAGGATTCAAAGATCATTTATAGAGTTAATTTGTTAATTAATTAGAGTTAATTTAAAGATACCATCGCCATTCCTTGAATCTGAACGAACGGAACTATGAATTAAATAGTTTTAATTTTTATAATTATTGGCATTATTTATACCACTTATGTTTCGCCAACAATTTCATATTATTTATTTCAGATCAGGAAGAATTTTGTGAATAATTATCATAGTCATTTCAAAAGTACATGACACAGTGTAATTTTCAATAAATGTTGCTAAACTTTTCCAAGATTGAAAAAATATTTTTGTAAGGAGATAAAAAACAAATACTCATTGAAGATTCCGATGAGTATATCTGAGTAAAACAACTTGTAATCTTTAAACTTAGGTTTTGAAAGTATTTTAACAAATGATTAAATTCGGATAGAGTGGAGAAGGACAGTGAACTAGATACTCCAATGTAATGTGTCTGTAGGCTTAAAAAGGAAATGTCCTGACCATTTGATTTATGCGTTTTACTCTTCTGCTCTTAATAAAAACTTCAATATGAAACAAAAGTTCAGAAATAAATTTAGCATAATAATTATATATAGATAAGACCAACAATTTCAACTGAAAAATTATGAAAAATAAAAGATCTTTTAGGTTAAATTCTTCAAAGAATACAAATCTTTGATACAAACTCTAAGAGAAAGGAGAAAATAACAAATCTTTTTTACTTGGTACCTCTGCTGTGATAAATTGGGCTAAATTAAACGACCTAGGATTCATATTAAAATTCGAAAGGTTACATTGCATACTTATCATTAAAATATCTTAAATATAATTGATAGAATTTATGAATGATGTGTCATAATTCAGAGTAAAAATGTGATTGCAGTTAAAAAGGTGGCATATGGTTGCAACCATTTTATTGTTATTGCACACAATTTAAATTCTTTTACTATTTTTCATTAATAGAATTTTACATAATTAAAACAATGAGGGTTTCAGGAAGAGTTTATTTAAAGTTTTTTGAAGCTTATTATCATATCTATCTTATTAGCTATTTTCAACATGCGGCATAAGGGCTTGCTTATTAAGTAAGGTTAGGTTTTTTGAGACCAATGCTCTAATTTTGCCTTTTATATATGTATGTATCAGAATTTCAAGAGAAAACCTAATTTAAAAAACTGGATAAGTTTATCTATGTTTTACTTCTTCTAATAATTTAAGCGATACATATCTAAGGGGTAGTAAAAAGAGAATGGGTAAAGTGCTGTTTTAGTCGATTTTGGTGATCACAAAGATTTAAAAATAAATTTGCACGAGTGGGTTTGGTTATATTTTATATTTGAAAAGTTGATGCATTTGTTGAACTAAAATATGATGAAGCAATGGGAAGGATAAGATTTGTTGACATAATTGTTTTATTATAATGATTATCTCTAGTTTACGTTTTTCTGAAAATATAAATAAAACAATGTATTTTCTTTTTGTTACCCATGATTTTATAATTGTCCTAACAAGAACGAAAATGAAACTTAATGAATAGATTCCAAACCCCTAAAATAGCACCAATGGATAATTTAATAAATCTTAATTCTTAACATTGTATAGAGACTGTGTATCCACAAGTGAAATTTTAAAACGCAAATATGAATACTTATCTGATAGATTAAACTTGTTAATGCTGGGGTGAGATGACTCGTTTACGATGAAACTAACAACTGTGCATTGACAATCTCTTAAAAGGTGGAAAGGAACGATGCCGGGCTCCAAGAACCTGGTGCATTTATGGTTCTCGAATTATGCTCTATACTATCCGTACTAATTTGTCTCAAGACTTATCGAAATGTTCCCATCTAATGACCTAATGACGCCATCAAAGAAGATTTAGCTGCCCAAAGGGTGTTCAAGCGAAATATTCAGCATATGAAGGAAAGGTTTATGACAGGTTGCTTTGAAATTGGATGCTCTCTATTTGCCTAACAATTAAGGCTTCGCCGCATGTAGATTGTTGAGGATTGGCCCATCTTTTATACGTAAATCTTTAATGGATCTTTGCATATCATGTTGAAAAATATGACTGCTTGTAAGATATTTCCTTAACTTATCTCATGTTAATGATAAGAGAAGGGGATCTGGAGGCGATCCGTTTCCTTATGTCTGCCGATTTCCAAAACCAACATTGGTCTCTTGTTGTTTTTTTATTTTATCTAGAAAACTTTACTCTAGAACAAATATTAATTTAATTCAATTTTTACTTAATGTTACTATACTGCACCTTTTAAAGAAATTTACGACACAACTGGATACTCTTCATCTTTAAGAAAGAGAAATGTGTCTGGCTAATGTCCAGTATACCGCCACTGAATAGGAAACGAATGTTAATATCTGAAAACAAGAGCTCAGAATAATGTTTGTAAAAAGGCTTCACTTGCGAAAATTATATCAAAAGTCAAGAGCAATCCACTTTGAAAGGAGAGGGTTCTAAAAAGCCGACTCGAGATCAGAACATTCTTGAGATGCGAGGGAATGTTGGAAATGACCAATTGTATTACTCTTCCATTAAATCTTCTGAAGTGTGATTAACAAAGCGAATAGCTTTAAGTAATACTAGGAAATTGCTCTACCTTATGTGCTCTTTTTTCACTTTTACTATTTCCTATCGATTTTATACAGGATTTGTTCGTTACGAAGATTTGAGAAAGAAATTTGAGAGGAAAACAAGTCAAAGTCTTAGTGCATTGGTAAAATCCCTAAAACCGTGATGGAAATGCGACTTATCCTTACAAATGACATATTTTCTTTTCAAGTAGGTTTAAAAATGCAAATGAAGTACATTATGAAGTCAATAACCCAATTATATTGCATCGACTTGGAACATTTTATGTGATTACTTTTTTCCATCGGCGTTGGTGTATCCAAAGTATTAGTCAATAGATGAGAAAAATTTTACGGACTTTGGTTCATTGCCGTAAGGCCAGTGGGACTCAGTCCCCACCTACTTCTGTGCCATTCTTGCCAAAGCATTTATTTTAGGTTGCTCTCTCTTTAGCCATTTTGTTTCTATACTGCTTTCGGGAGCCATTACAGTACGTAGTCGAAAGGGGAATGCTAATATTTGCATAGATCTCCTGTTTTTGAAGTTACCAGAGTTAATAACTCGAAGGTTTTTGAAAAAGTCAACGGAGAAACATTCATGTGTCTCTTTCCAGAAGTATTGGGAGGAAGTCATGTCCAGGGCGTACCTATAGTGACAATAGTAGTAAAGTTCAGCCGCTTTGATGTCCTTCTCACTTCGTACAATTGCCACTGGTATTTTTACCAGTGGCTCTATATATCTTTTAGCGGTACATGGTTGGGGGCTATATGAAAGAGAATTATAGATCGCGTAAAACTTAAGTTAAGGGGTCACCTAAGAAAAACTCGCATATCTCTGGATAAGCTTAGTAGATTTTGAGGTAATGATTGATAACCGTGCCCTTATTGCGATTAACATTAACCTGGATATAAAATCTTTATTTACTATTTCTTCTTGGATATATAAGATAGCAAGTGAATTGGGACACAAAAGGTAACCTCGTAATATTTAATTCTTACTCATCACCATAAAGATCCCTTACATAGTACCACCCATCCTTGATAAAGTGGTGCAGAAATCTCCTACCACAACACTGCAATTCTTGGAATCTAATGGTGAACATTAGAATGCTATCATTTAAAAAAAGAATAGTAAATACATAACTCTCTTCTTGAGAATGATATAATGTTTATATGAAAGAAATAAAATAGTAAGAATATATACCTTATATCTGGGCTTCAATTTTCTTGCATAACCCAGCTGAATGACTTCGTTTAAAATGATCCAGATCTCTCCTGCAAAGTATGTCAGAAGATCATCTTGAAAGATAAAAGCAGGCTCTATTAACGGAATACACTACAAAATATTTATTTCCTTTAAGAGAAAATAAAATACCTTGTTTTCTAGCAGAGAGCATCATAAAGAACCATAATTATTAGAGGTAGTACTCATGCAAGTTGAGCCATATTTTCATCTACAACAGCAAGTGCTAATATTGTATTTCTATCGTGGACCTGATTGACAAATTTGTTCTGTCGACGTCGAGATTCATAAGGAATGCTCGTGTCACCCTGCCATTTGAGTTTCGAGTCCATATGACCTTCGTCTCTATTTAGGATTTCCTTTTTGGAAACGGCTGAAAAAAATAGCCTATCTAAGTGGGCCCCCCATGGCGGCAGCAAATGTAACAGTCGGTGGTAGTATCAACTAGGAACTTCATCACTTGATGTAGGTTTTGCTCCTCCCACAATGTGCCAAATTTGTATGAGGTTATCGAAATGCCTGCAACCCGAACGATTGTCACCTCTTAATTGACGACGCGTCAATGAGTCTCAAAGCCGTGCAGGTCTATAAATGAAAAAAGAAACTTTATTTTTCTCACTCAGTGGTATAAGCAAGAAGTAGAAGAAAAATGGGTGAGAGGTTGTCGAAGACTTCAAATTGGTCGATTTTCTTAGTGATGTCCAGGCTGGTTTTAACTAATTTCCCTGCTTTCATTACCTATGTGAGAGTAGGGACACTTTGTTAAACTACTATACAAGGAACTAGCGCCAACAGGCGGAGTCGTTTGTGCGTAAGAAGTTTGTCAAGTGTTAATTAACCAGTGGTAGATCAACGGAAGTCTTTGTGCCCAAAACTGCAAACAAAACTTGATGGTATGAATTAATTTCCCACAACTCATGATAAAGTTAACCCTTAAGACTTTTTCCAAAACTAGTCAGAGGCAATTTGTGACTGGTGTCTGGGTTGAATCACAGATAATGAAGATTCTGAAGTGTACGGAATTTATCAAGAAGCCTAATAGGATGGTAAAATGGGTTAGGACAGCTTTGATGATAATTTCGGTCTTTTTGGACAATCAAGGTTAATAACTATATTAAAGTGGTTGAGCTCTGTGAAGAGTTAAGGCAAAATGTGATGCAGAATTTCTCTGAAGTTAATATCTTGACTCTCATCTTGATAAATTAAAAAGAAATAGAACCGTAGTTAGAGGATGAAAAGTTGCTTTTTCACTAGTATATACTAGGCTATAAGAGTCCTTAAGATGGATCATATAATGAAAACATGATGGGATACTATATTTGGGTGCTAATATGAGACTCATTTATACTACAGACGCAAAACTCTGCAAGTCTTCAAATCTAAACCTTTGCGTTCATATTTGTATTACTTTAGTATAATAACATACTAAGTTTGATTCATATACTGTTATGATTTTTTTTTTTTAACGAGCAAACTGGCGACTGTCCATTTAGGCATAAGTCACCGTAAACAAACAGCCTAGTTATAGGCTACTTTAAAAAATTGAAACAGGAAACAACAATAAAAAGAAATAAAAAAACAATAACAAAAACAAATAAACCTAGTTAAATGAAAGAGAGAAGGCCAGCCTCCACCAAACAGTCAACAAGTACACCAGTCAATGTGCACGCACTTGTTCCGAGTACAAAGGACAGGTGGTAGCGACCCCGCCCATCCCGGTGCCGGGACAGGTAACGTGCGGGAAGATCCCTCAGACTCGGACATTCGACAAGAATGTGCCAAACAGTCTGAGGGACTACGCAGTCGTTGCAATAGGGCGCAGGCGAGCACTCCATCAAATAGCAATGCGTCACACGAGTGTGTCCAATTCGGAGACGACAGAAAGCAACCTGAAGCCGCCACGGCATTGGGGGATAGGTACATGGAAACAGTCGCGGGGCAATGGCACGCAACTTTAAGTTCCCTTCGACCGTCTCCCATTTTATTTGCCAAGCAGTCCGAAGGGCTGCCCGTATTCCTGCCATGTAGTCGGTGTGAGGAAGAGCGAAACGCTGGTCTGGTCACAGAGTCCTCGCACGCTCTTTGGCGCCCTCATCGGCGCGCTCATTCCCCGCAATTCCAACATGTCCAGAAACCCAGCAGAAGAGAATCTCGACATCTGCCCGCCTCGCCGAAACCGTGGCATAACGGATATCGCGAACCAGGGGATGCGACGATTCTAATGCCCCAAGAACACTCAGGGCCCATTGTGAGTCACTATAGATCACAATTCGGTCTCCGAAACGGGCACGCGCGTAATACCCCGTACCAAGTGGTGTTTTGCCACCAGCTCGGTCGTGAAGACAGACGCAGCGCCTGGTAGAGCCCAGCTGACTTCAAACAGAGGGGATACGGTGTCGAATCCGACCCCCTCTTGGCACTTGAGGCCATCCGTATACACTGGCACGGTTTCAGCGTGACACGATATGTGCTCCAAAAAGGTCGAAAGCAATACTCCCGGCGCAGTACAAGCTTTTAGAGCAGAGGCGTGGCGACAAATAGCCAAATGTGATACCATCCACGGTGGGGCCTGGGCAGAAACAGGGGCGCCACCGGCCCAAGAGCTATATCTACCTCTCGAAGGAGTTTCCTGGCCCTAAACCCAAAGGGCTTAGGGTATGACTGGCGTCTCTCGGCGGGATAAGCACCATCGAGATCAGCTGCGGATGCAGTGAAAGCTGTTGGCGACTGATGGTGGCGCCAGGCTCGCGCGTACAGTGGAGTGATGCAATGCACGCAGCGCAGATCGAGAAGCATCTCCCCAGCATCGACCAGCAGGTTCTCAATGGGGGAAGTGCGGAAGGCACCGGTCGCAAGGCGAAGGCTGGTGTGGTGGATCGAATCCACCTTCCGAAAGAAACGCTTGGCTGCGGATGCATAAAACTCGCATCCGTAGTCGAGCTTCGAGCGAACAAAGGATCGATAAAAATGTAAGGCAGTAGCCCTATCAGCGCCCAAGCGCTGAACGTCACGGAACAGAAAATGTCCATGGCGCAGGTACAAGAGGCCCGAAGGCTGCGAATATGAGCCTTCCAGGTGAGGCGTCGGTCGAATACAAGACCATGGAAACAGTGCGAATCAACCACATCCAGGCACACCCCATAAAGAAACAAATCTTTGTCGGGATGATGGCGTGGATGGTGCCAGAAGTGCACCACCTTAGTCTTGGCCAAAAAGAACCAAAACCTGTGCGCTTCGGCATAGCTGGTGACGCGGTTCAATGCTTGTTGGAGTTGACCCTCCAGAGTTAGCATCTGGGCCGCGCCAAATGTGATCGACGTTCGTTCACGTTGAGCGTAGTGCGAAAATCTTCCAGGAGCACCAAGGTGATGCCATTGATGCCCAGGGCAAAGAGTGTGACACTGAGGACACTTCCCTGCGGGACACCCTCTTCCTGCTTCTTTGGGCTGGATAGGGCTCCCCACACCCGTACGCGGAATCGACTATCTCACAAAAATTCAGATAAAAATATTGGGAAGAGTCCACTCGCCCCTAACGTGTGGAGAGGCTCTATGATAACGTATTGCTATGCGGTATCATAGGCCTTCTTCAGATCGAAAAACAACGTGGCGTAGTGCTGTCTACGAAGTAAAGCATCGCAGACGGCATTCTCCAGTCTGAGCAGAGTATCCGACGTGTAGTCGAACTTGTAAAAGCCGCACAGTGCAGGAGACAGATGGCCTCCGCTGTCCAGGAAAAAAGGCTAATCTGACATTTATCAATTTCTACATCAACTTGCACACGCAAGAGGTTAGAGAGATTGGGCGGAAACCGGTTGGAGTAGAGTGATCTTTCCCCGGTTTGCAAAAGGCGAGCACAGTAGCGATTCACCAGGAGTCTGGGAGAAGACCTTCCACCCAGATCCTTTTAAAAAAAAACTAACAGAAAAGCCATGCCTCGCTCATTCAGGTGTCGAAGCATGGCGTACGGTACATCTTCCGGACCATGGGTGGTGTCCGCGCACGAAGCGGAGCGCAACTCACTCATAGTAAACTTGTCGTTGAAGGGGATTCCGCCTCTGGAGGTATGGTCCAGCCGGCGGCCTTCCGCGACATCACGACGTGCATTGAATGCTGGCGAAGCAGCATCATGGCTAGAGAATACGCAAAAAGCGGTAGCTAAGGATTACGCCACAAACACGGGGTCCAAGATAGCGGTCCCATTCTCCTAGAGAACGGGAGGGGGGGGTGACCTGCGAAAACTTGCCCTGAATCCTGTTGACTCGCTTCCACACCTCAGCTAAAGGGATCTTCCCGTTAAGTGAAGACACGTATGCCCGCCAAGAAGAGCGGCGGGCGTGCTTCGAAATATACTGGAACCTAGCCCTAGCCCTAGCCCGACGAAATTCAGCGACAGTGAAATCGTTCGGGCAACGCTTATAGCGCATGTAAGCATAACGCTTCTGTTTGAGGGCCGTCTCACACTCGACCGACCACCATGGGAGTGGTCGGCACGCAAAACGTCCAGACCTTCCCAGGAATAGAAGTCAAGCCCACGGCGATGAGCTTGCCGGAGAAAAACTCAACGGCCTTATCTACCGACCTAAACTCCTCGACTGAGATAGAAAATTTAGTCATTTCCTGAAATGCAGGCCACCGCGCCAAGCACCACCGAGGTGCTCTTTCAGGTGGCAGTTGCCCTGAAAATGATATTTGAATGGGAAAGTGATCACTACCATGGAGGTCATCGACCACCCCCCGATCAAAATCAGGCTGTGCATCCGAAGAGCACAAAGATAGGTCAAGGAAAGAAAATAAAGCGGTTCTCGGACAGTGATGCGTAAACTCATCCACGTTTAGGATACCCATCTCAAGCTCTTGGATAAGATCGGCAAGGACTTGTCCCCTGGGATTTATGTAGTAATCTTCCCAGAGAAGATGCCTGCCGTTCGATCTCCAAGCAAGAGATAGGCCCTTGGCAACCATCCTACGACGCGGCGAAAGCCTCCTGCGTCGAATTCAGCTGACGTTGGAATGTACGAAGAAAAGATATTATACCTCGTATCCAGGCACAGCTGCACAGCAACTGTCTTAAAGGAGATATCTAAAGAGAAAAGAACTGAGACATCATGCCAGGTGTAAACCGCGCATCCACAAGCCCGGTCATCCCGCGGTGGTGGGGTTGCAAGACCCTTATACCCCTGATGGCAGGCAGGGGGCACGGACCTAGCATGCTCTCCTGCAAAAAGATAGCTAACGGGGAATGGGATAAGACGAGCCTACGCAGCTTCTCCAAGTTGGCCCGGAGTCCACGGCAATTCCATTGAATGAATCTGCACTCCAGGCCTAGCTCGGAAGAGACGCGGGGGCCCTCTTGGAACTGTAGACCCTCACGGGGATGGCTGAACGCTTCCTGGGGGCAGAACCCCGGGCACTGTTAGACGGACAAAGCGCTGAAGTCACTGTCGCCTTGGAGGACTTATTGGGGGAGGTTGGGCTTACCATGCAAGTCTTTTCCTCCCTCCGCCTCGAAACCTTAGGCGGGCGTTGCGGCCTTGGAGGCGGGGGGCCCTCTTTTCGCGGAACCGCCGTCTCCGAGCCACTCGTTCCACCTTGAGTCTTGGGCGAAGAAGCCGAAGATCTTTTGTTGCTGTCCTCCTTACGGGGGACAGCTTTAGGAACTCCCGAAGATGGCCTAGCGACCATCTTTAGGGGTGTTGCCTCCTGTGAGTCCAACGACTCGGTGGAGGCGCGTGGCCGTTTTTTCTTACGGGAAACGGTCACTCTGGGGAAAGAGGGGGGAGCTCTGGTTTTAGCTGGGGCTGGGTATGGACCCTTTTTGCCGTCAACTTTAGCAGAAAAGCGCCTAGGTCGGCAACGGGCCCACAGAAGGCCTCCGAATAGGCGCAGAAACAACCGTGCTTGTTGGCCTAGATGAGCCAAGAGCAGAGGGTGCCTTTCTAACTATTGAGGCATATGACGTCCCAGGCAGAGCCGGGTGCGCCAGGACCAAGTCCTTTGCCTCGCGGAATGAGAGTCGATCTGGGCCTCAACGGCCAGGATTTCTTTATCAAGGAGATATGCACCACATTGCTTCGAAGAAGCGGGCTGCGGCTCTCTGCAATGGACACACTTGGCCAAACACGATTTAGACTTATCGTGTGCGTCCTTGGAGCAATATACACATACTTCGGGTGACCCCGACTTTGCACGTCTAGATGAGCGATTCGTTTGGCGAAGCTGTGACAGTAATAGCACGCCACGGCAGTGGCACGTATGCCCTCACGCGGTAGCGGTACCAACCAGCACGCACCGATTCAGGGAGCTTGTCACAGTCGAACGTGACGAAGAGTGTAGGGGTGGGTCTCGAGGCCCCTCCCTGTTTTTTCATTACACGTCTGACCTTGAGAGCCCCATGGTGGGCCAGCTCTAAAGTGATGTCCTCTATGGAGTAGTCAACAAGTTTCCTCGCATAAACTACTCCTTTCTCAAGGTTCATGGTAAAGTGCGGCGTCACTCACCGGGGTGTCATGAAGTGTCTGAAGAGCACTTATCTTGTACGCCTCGGCGGGATTCACCGCATTTGCCAGAAAGCTCCCCGTCCGAGAAACGGTTCAACTCCGACTCTTTAACAATTGCACTTGCTAATCCTCTCCTCTGTTGGATTATGTTGCCCTTGGACAACATGGTGCCATCAGTGGAGCGAATAACGAGAAAGCAATGAAGCTAGTGGGCTCGAAAACGCCAGGTAGCCTCTGAATCAGGAGCCCCGATGTCATCGAGGCTCCGCCCTGTGCACTCTTCGTCTCAGTCTTAGTCCGGGGCTCCGCAACCGGGAAAGGCAGAGGGCCCGAATTTGCTGATCTTGGCTTGGTCGCTTGCCAAAGTGGCAGCAGACCCATCCTTTCCACAGCCCATGCGGATGGAAAGGAGCCCCGAGTCTTCTTAGTCTTTTTGGTATTGTTCGTCCTTTTCTTTTTTGGAGATAAGGGCAGGGAATATACCCGCTTCTCACCTCCGCCGGTAGAAGCCCCCAGGCCAGATGGACCGGCCTTAGCCAGGTCCTTCCCTGAAATGGAGAAGGTCCTCATGGTCGCAGCAGCATCTTCCGGAGGAGATCCCTCCCCTCCTTGTACTGCCTCAGAATCCCCAGCCGTTTGAGGAGGACCTTTCATAGGGGCGGATTTGGGTTCGGTGCTTGGAAGGCCCTACCGTCTGAGGCTATGTTTTCTTAAGGACCATGTCTATCACAGGAGGGGCCTCCAGTTGGCCATGTCCTTCCAGGACATCGCAGGTCCCCTTGGCAGCGTCATGAGTCTTTTTTGGGGAGGCACAGGCATTGACCCCGGCAAGGTTTAGTATTCTTTCCAGCAGGTCTTTTAAGGGAAGCGACCGAAGGGGCCTGGCTTTCCTCTCCCCTAAGGGGGTTTGCCCTACCGAGCCGCTTACACGAGGAGCGGTCGGCAATGGGCTGCCTGCTGGCTTTCTTAGCACTCCCCTTAGAAAGAAAAGGAGGGACTGCCGCTGGGAATAGGGAAGTGCCAGAAAGCACCTACAGGGAAGGGGGTGAGGGTGAGTCTCCTTCACCCGGAGGCGTAGAAGAGGAGTAAGCCTCCTCTCTGGTTAGAGAAATATGGAGGGTCCCCTGCGCAAGTACTGGGGAGGGGACCTCCATATAATTGGTTGAGATGCACGAGGGCGGCTCCGTCGATGAGCAAGGGGGAATTAGGGGGAGATTGTTTTTTTTATCATCATTGGGCAGGGTGACCCTATTTGTGTCACGGGATGCAATCGCCCATGACCTCTCGCAAATGCCCGCACTGCAAGAGGTGTTCACAGGCCTGTCAGAGCCAGGCGCCGCCATTTGGGACCACCCCTCCCACCTGGTGGCCTGGCAGTCCATCGGCATGGCGGCTCCACCTTGGACAAGGCGTAAACATATATAGATTGTGAAGAGGAGAGGAAAAGGGATGTGAGGGAGGTATGGGTGTGGATAAAGCAGGTTGTTAAAAACCAACTAACCTAGACTGGAGCTCAAGGGTTAGGGAACATTGTCTCCTCCCCCTCAGCCCCGATCCGGGATGGTTGACTGAGAAGAAGGTCAGCATCTACCCGGTGAAATTAGAGGCTGACCAGAGAAAGTTGTGGGAGAGGTTTTATGAAAAGCAAGGAAACAAATGTTTTGAAGGAAGGAGAAGAGGCTAAGCTGGGGACGGTTGGGGTGCCAAGTCCCGTCAGCACGGCGGCCAGGTCGGAAAATCACCGCGACCCTTACGGGGTACTGTTTTATGAAATAATTTGAATAAAACGTTTTAATTTGCCCGTTTCTTTATCGGAAATAGGTCAACACCTCAAAGTTAAAATGATTAAAAGCTATTTTCTTTACATTTTAAACACGAACAATTAAAAAATAATAGAAAATAATATTGTAAATCTGAAACATTCGATTACATGTAATCAATAATCAAATACAAGCTAAAAAATAATGTAATATTGTCATTCAACGCTAAACAATTAGCCCAAATTGCACCGCATGCGGCGAATAGGTTTTTACAACGGTTTTATAAAGGGTGTTTCATTGAGACAGATCAAAGTTAGCAGTAAATAAAACGGTATTATTGCTCAAAATTGATTGATTTCACTATTTTTTTATGTGAATTGAGTCATGACAATTATGGGTCAAAAATAATATCGCCTAAATGTCCGCCAAGGCCTCGGCGGCACACCTCCACTCAATGGTCAAAATATTTGCTGACGTCTCTGCATAGTTGCTTCTTGATCTCACCAATATGATTTTTTGCGAAAAATCATCATCGGCTTGTCTTTGCTCATGCAACTAATTGACGAATTTACGGCAATTCAAGTGTTCAGCAGTCTTTAGTTTTTGTGTCACTTGAATTTTGTAAGCGTGTAGGGACAAATCTTTTGTCAAAATTCGATGTAACGTTGTTGTGGAGAGGTTCAATTCCCGCGCGCGATTACGAATAAAGGTGTCTGGATCTTCGGCCACATTCTCGTGCACTGCAGCAATGTTTTCAGTTGAACGGCGTAAACGAGCACGCAAATGGCGTTTTCCTATCTGCCACCCACCCAGTTTGTTTGAATTTACTAACAATTTTCCCAATTGCACTCTCGGTTGGTCGATTATGTTGACCAAATAATCGCGAAGTGCCCGAACGTCCATTTTCGTAATGGGCTTCGATAACTTTAACACGTTGTTCGATTATTAATCTTTCCATGGTTGAAATTGCCAAAGACCGAAGTTGTTAAATTTGAAGAAAAAGAAAAATCATTAGATGCTTAAACTTAACACACATTTAAATTCGATCTAAGTTATTGGAACACCCTTTACCATTGAATAATAATTTCCTGCTAACCTTATTTGCTTTTTTGAAGCTAAAGTTCATTTTTTAATATGCTTTAGATTTCTTAAAATTAAAATACTTAAAACCTTTTCTACGTTGCCCGTTTTTAAAATTTACCACTACATTTGTAATTTCTTAAAAGATTATCTAGATCTATTTATATTACCTTACAATTAATTACGTTGAGTTACATCTGCTATCTTTCCGGGAATTACTACTCCCTACACGTCTTTCTTGGTAGTTTTTACAGTGTCTAGGAAATGTTTCATTAATATCTAATATCATGTGGTCGGCAAATTTTCCCTAGTCCATTTTTCCTAGCAAAATGTTTTTCCAGAATCTTAATACCCGCCTTTATTTATAAGCCAAATTTACCATCACCTGTTTATACCACTTTATGAAAACTAATTTTTCTGTTTATTCCATATTTTTTTTATATTTTTTATTTTCATTGACTGTGCTTTATTTAGACATCTTTTACCCGTTTCGGTCTCTTCAGTATTAAAAATATAACCCATTATATATGATTTTTGTAACAAATTAGAACATTGTTGCCATTCTGAATGAGTGGTATACTGTCTATAGTAAGTACAATTGTTTGCTCTGTAAGTGGGACAGCTAAACAAGATCAAAATACCCATCTCGTTTGTAATGGCCTCCATGAAATTAATTGAAAATAGAGAAGAGCAATATTATGAAATGAATCACCACTGAAGAGAAAGATCATTTAGCTACAACTTCACATAAGCCTAGGTTTAAGGAGCCAGTTTGTAAAAGATGAAGCAGGATAAACCACCAATCCTGTAGCTCAAGTATTTCCCAAATTAAGTAAACCTAAGATAAATGAAAGCGTATTTGTCGGTTTTCGAACTCATTAGCTCCTAGGTGACAATGATTTTCAAGCAATTATGGTTAAAGCAGAGATAGCTGTTTAGCATGTATTTCAGGAGTGTGAAGTGGTTTCCTCATAAAGCACAAAAGCAGAAAGTTGTCATTTTGGATTTAATTACGAAATCTTACCAACCTCTATGATATAACATATAATTCAATTAAATTTTTTGCATTTATATATTTCCTTCTCAAAAAAATAATGAGCTCTCTGTGGTGAACAGAAAGAGAGGTTTAACCTAAACATAGAATAAATAGAGGGTATAAAAGAAAATAGAGTTCTAACATGTTTTCCGAATTCTGCTGAACTCTAATGCAAGAAAAATAAAATACTAAAGGTCCTCCGAATTTTGTCAAAAATTAAATCAAATTCAAACAAAGAGCAGAATAAATTTTATTTTTCAACATAATCTCCAGAATCTGGCCAACGATCTGCGAGGGAAAATCTCTTCCCAAGATAAGAGTCCTGGTTTCAGCTCACGTTCTCGGTTATTGGAAGGGTCTGGATCTGTAACGAAGGGTGATCCAGGAAGCGAGACATCCAATTGGTGCTGGTATCACTAGAAAGTCATACGGGAAGCCCATGGCTGCCTGCTACTCTGTGTTTTTTTCGTGAAAGAAAGCGATGAATCAATTCTCCAGCGTTACTTTAGGCTGTCATTACGTCCATCTTTCTCCATTCACTGCCCTAAAACAACCCAAAAGAATTGTGCTGAAGTCTCAAAACCTCTGCAGTTACTAATCACACTACTCTGCCTTATCTACACTTCACGCGGAAACTTGAGCACCAAGAATGACTTCACCATTTACAGTCAACAAATCTAAGGAAACTAACCCGTATTTCACGCTAATATACAAAATATAAATCCACTTAGGGTTATCATTCCCTTCCCCAAATCCAATCTTAGGCGCTATCCGGGAGCGCCACCAGTTCCAAATCAGGGACACGTTCCTCCAGGGAACACTATCACCCTCGTCACGCACTCACCTTCGCTGCGATGCAGGGCTCAATGCCTTGCCTTCTAATCCGGGATCCAGAGATGGGGTTAAAATTCCTCTTTTAAAGCAGCCTTAACTTCGCTATTCTTCCCGCTTTGCCTTAGGACAGACGTAAACTACCCATGGTCTCCATGCTACAATAAAATCTCAGGTTAGTCTATACCGCTCTATTCTAAGAAACTTCTTTCGACCTATATCTTATCCCTGGCGGTCGGCCACCCCATCTTGAGGGCGAACCTTTTGCAACACTTTTAACTTAATCTTGATTTAAATTTGCGTACTCTCACGAACCAAGAGCCTGGAATCATTAATCATGGCAATTCTTCCTATCTCGCCCCGCGTATCACTATTGCCATGACTGTTCAGTGACTTGACTTGATAAGTTGAACATGCCTCCTTTCACCAGAGCATCCTACAATACATGCTCAATACACTGCATTACTCGTATCCTTTCCAGACTTAACCTCATCGATATCAGTCGACAGCCGGTAAAGTACTCTATTTAACACTATATAGACACAACAGGCTCACCTGTCTTTGCTCGCTATCGACGCTTGCCTTTGGCCAACCTCAAAGCGGCAAAGAAGGCATAATTCATGAATCTCTATCGCCTTTGGCATCTCCATTAAATTTGGTTTCTAAGAAAGATGTGCTCTATAAGCCAATGTGCGACTTCGGTTTCTCAAACAGTGTCACTAAGGGGGATTCATATACAATCTCAGTCATCTCTGATTTTAGAGCAAAAATCGCAGTTGCCCCCTAAAAATTTCCAATTAGACCTTATAAATGCTTTCCATTAAGTTCCCCTCAAGAAGGGTTGAAGAAGAAGAAGAAAACGTATGCAATACGCCGGTTGGTGGGAAGGTTTTTTGTCCACGACACTTGGATTTACGTCGTTTTCACAAACGTTTGTGCGTCCTCTTAAGGAAGTTCTGCGGGATCTTCCATTGGGTTTCGTTTTTAGCTACGAGATATTGGTCTACTTTCCACACTACAATACTCGCCTAAAACTCCTAAAGCAGGTAGGTATCCGATTGCTTACTGGCTTATGGTTTAAAATTGGCACCAAACTATTGACAATTAGCACTAGACGGTCTCAAATTTATGGAATAACTACCATCACACGAGGGAAACTTACATATGCCTCACAGGTTTACAGCATTATGCATTTTCCTACATCCGCCATATATAAATCTCCTATGGAGTTCCTAGGCGTATTCTATTTTTTTTTTTTAAATCATGTAAAAAGTTCGGCCTCCATCTTAGGTCCGCTAAATGATCTAATGAAGGATGCACACAAACCCAGCAAATTCCAATTACATTGTTTGAAAAGTGCTGTTAAATCCTGTAACAATGCCGAACTTGCTATTTCCTTAGCCACCGAATTATGACACTCTTTGCAGCACGCCTCATTTCGTATTTTGGCTAATGCAAGTGAGAAAGGTTTGGGTTCACCTTAGCTTAGGAAAAAAATCTTCAATTGGAAGAAAGCTCCTGGCTGCTTTTTTCCGCATTAACATTCTTTCTCAAGATAGAAGGCTCCAAGGTAATCTTTTTTACTGACTATAAAGGTCTCATTTTGAAATGTTTTTCCCATAAGTCTAATAACCTTACTTTTGTTACTTGAGAGTGGCATTTCATTATACATTACACAGTGATCAAATGACAAGCATCTCACCCAAGAAATAAAAGCCTAGGAGTAACTGAAATCTCCTATGCTATTGATTTATTGTTGGCTAAATATTCACAAGAAATGTCTTTACACAAAAATTATTAATACGGTGGTTGAAGTTACTTTTTCAAAACAAACAGTAACCAGGGTCGTGAAAAAATTCTCTTATAATGTACTTGGGCAATAGGAACATCTTATCAAAAACCAACGTGTGGACACGTCCTGGTCCCTCACCAATTCCTGAACCCACTGTTTTGTGGATGTCTTTGACAGGACAAAGACTCGGGAGTCATCACCTAATGCAAATTCTGCTCTCCTGATCCGCACTAGTCGAGTGTTATTAGATTGACGACTTAGCAGTCTTCTGCAACACTCCACAATGGCTGGTCGTCTTGGACCACCTTGCCACTAGCCGAAATATGGAGTGACAAGATAGTGGACCGAGAAACGCACATCCCCTTCTACTCTAATTATCTGTTGGGCAAGTTTATCTCTCCTCCCAACTTATTCTTTTTAAGGGCATGCAGTGACGTCATCGCCGAAATCGACGGACAACTAACTACACCGACCACAAACATCCTCTCTCGTAGTTAGAATGACGATTTTACCATGGCACTGTTTGACCTCCGCCCTCTCTTACAACCTACTCTAGGGCCTGTCTTTGAATTTTTCCCGTCTTTTAAACGTCAACTATGATCCATTAGCCGCAGAATAACTCAGCCACACGATTAGTAGTCGCTATTGACTAGGAAAACACAAACTTCTAATTATCTGGCTTATACCTGTCGAACACTGAACGCAATACTCTTGTGGGTTTCTCTCTAAATAGACAACGGGTCCTCGTGCCCCAACCATTGCTACTAATAATGAACTACTTTCATAGGTTGGCTCACTCTGATGTTAAAGGCAAACTCTCTTACTCCTTTCTAAACACGTTGTGCGACTTCAAATGCGCAAAGCTGTGAAAAATCTTGTTTATCCTTGCGTTCCCCGTCAGAAACATGCATGAACAAATTAACAAAGCCTTGATTCAGGCAATTTTCGCTGCTGGACTGGGAACTAAGTGAGGTTGCTGTAGAGATCAACGGGTCTTATGCTTAAATCCATGGATTTAACAACCCATTATCTATCATTGATAGATATACTAAATAGGTAGAGGTTCTAACCTCGCCAATTTATCTAGTGGAGAATCAACTCAATCAATGGTAGACACAAAAAGTTAATATCCTTATTGGGACTAACCATCGTTCTCATCTACACTCTTAATTAACTAGGTCTCTTAAAATTCATTGTTTTC
Organism: Ceratothoa steindachneri; assembly: GCA_963969495.1. NCBI lineage: Eukaryota > Metazoa > Arthropoda > Malacostraca > Isopoda > Cymothoidae > Ceratothoa > Ceratothoa steindachneri. The sequence continues at coordinate 11,051,006 of OZ018317.1, read as the reverse complement.
AATTCTCCTTGAATTCAGAGCGGAATTAGTGTTGTTAATTTGTTTCATACTAAGTTTAAACACTTCCTGCTTGTAGTTTCACCAGTTGAAGAATGGCATAATAAATTACCATGAGTCATTCTTGCCCCCTGCACTCAAACTAGGGAGGAATCTGGTAAAACACTAGTGCAGGTATTTTTATTTTTATTTTTTAGAGCCCACCTGGCGACTGCCTACTTTGGCATAAGTTGCCGGAAATATGACAGCCTAGAACTAGCCTACTTTAAAATTAGATTATGTAAACATAACAATGATAAAAATTGGAAAAACTCAATTAGGAAGCAATCTCTGGCGTCGGGGGGAGGTCCCCCTCACCCAGGTGCAGGAGCGTGCAACCTACAAAGAACAATAACAAAAGAAAAAATAGAACTTACTTAAATAAAGGGGAGAAGGCTGCCCCCCCCCCATAAAATGTCAACAAGTCCACAAGTCAATGTGCACGAACTCGTCCCAAGTACAAAGGCCCGGCGGTAGCAACCCCTCCCATTCAGGTACCGGGACAGGTAACGTACGCAAAGATCACACAGAGTGGGACATTCGACAAGAATGTGCCGCACAGTCTCAGGGACAACGAAGTCGTCACAATAGGGCGCAGGCGAGCGCTCCATCAAATAGCGATGCGTCACACGAGTGTGTCCGATTCGGAGACGACAGAAAGCGACCTCAAGCCATTGCGAAATTGGGGGATAGGTTCATGGGAACAGTCGCGGCGCAATGGCACGCAACTTTGAGTTCCCTTCGACCGTCTCCCATCTTCTTTGCCAAGCAGTCCGAAGAGCTGCTCGCATTCCTACCATGTAGTCGGTGTGAGGAAAAGAAAAAAGCTTGTCCGATCACAGAGTCCTCCCGGACTCTTTAGCGCCCTCATCAGCGCTTATTACCCGCAATTCCTCTATGTCCAGGAACCCAGCAGAAGATAATCTCGACATCTGTCCGGCTCAAAAAACCGTGGCGTCACGGGATGCTTTGTAGGTCGCTATAGATCACAATACGGTCTTCGAACCGGGTACATCGCGTAATCTCCCGTACCAAGTGGTGTATTGCCACCAGCTCGGCCGTGAAGACAGACACAGCGCCTGGCAGAGCTGCGTAACCACTGGCACGGTTGCATCGTGACACGAGTTGTCACCGTCAAGATCAGCTGGGGATGCAGTGAGAGCTGTTGTTGACTGAGAGAGGCGCTAGGCTCGTCCGTACAGGCGAATGATGCACTGAACGCGGCGCAGAGCGCGCGGGATTTACCCAGCATCGACCAACAAGCTCTCAATGGGGGAAGTGCGGAAGGCACCGGTCGTTGAGCGAAGGCCAGTGTGGTAGATCGAATCCAGTTCCGCAATAAACGCTCGGCTGCAGATGCATAAAACTTGCATCCGTAGTAGAGCTTCCAACGAACAAAGCATCAATACAAAAGTAGGGCAGTAGCCCTATCAGCGCCCCAAGCGCTGAACGGAGAATATTTATGTCGCGGTTACAAGAGACCTTAAGGCTGCAAATATGAGCCTCTTAGGTGAGACGTTGGTTGAATACACGACCGAGGAAACTGTGCGATTCAACCACTTACAGGCGTCCGCGATTAAGGAACAAGTCTGGGTCGGGGTGGAGTCGGGGATGGCGGACAAAGTGCACCACCTTAGTCTTGACCAAGGAAAACCGAAACTTGTGCGCCCTGGCCTAGCGAGTGACGCGGTTAAATGCCTGTTGGAGTCAACGCTCTAGAGTTGGTATCTGGGCCGCGCAAATAGAGATCGAAAGGTCCTCCACGTAGGGCGTAGCAAGAACATCTTCCAACAGCACTGATTTGCGCCGTTGATGCTCAGGGCAAAGAGTATGACACTGAGACACTTCCCTGTGGGACACGCACTGCCTGTAGGACACCCTCTTCCTGCTCCTTTGGGCCGGAGAGGTCTGCCCCACCCGTAAGTGGAATCGACGATTTCGCAAAAATTCAGATATAAAAAATGGGAGGCGTCCCCTCGCCCCCATCTTGTGGAGAGTCTGCATGATACCGTATCGCCATGCGGTATCATAAGCGTTCTCCAGATCGAAAAACACCATGGTGGAGTGCTGTCTACGAAGGAAGGCCTTACACATGGCATTTTCCAGTCGGAGCAGAGCATCCCACGTAGAGTGGAATTTTCGGAAGCCGCACTGTGCAGAAGAAAGATGGCCTCCGCTGTCCAGGGAAAAGGCGAATCTAACATTTACTAATTTTTCCATCAACTTGCACATGCAAGAGGTTAGAGAGATTGGGCGGAAACCGGTCGGAGTAGAGTGATCTCTCCCGGGTTTGCAAAAGCGAGTACATTAGCGATTCACCAGAAATATGGGAAATGACCGTAAATCCGGATCCTGTTGAATAAATTTAACAAAAAGGCCATGCCTCGCTCACCCAGTTGTCGAATCATGGCGTACAGGAAATCGCTGGACAATGGGCGGTGTCCGCGCACGAAGCAAGAGCGGAACGTAACTCACTCACAGTAAACCGGTCGTTGAAGGGTTCTCCGGCTCGGCAGGTAAAGTCCAGCCGGAGGCCTTTCGCGACATCACGACGTGCATTGAATGCTGGCGGAGCAGCACCCCAGCTAGAGAATGCGGCAAAAGCGGTCGCGAAGGAATTCCCCATGGACGCGGGGTCCGAGATTGCAATCCCATTCTCCTGGAGAACGGGAGGGGGGTCCTGCGTGAACTTGATTCCACACCTCTGCTGAAAGGTTCTTCCCGTTAAGTGAAGACGCGTATGCCCGCCAAGAAAAGCGGCGGGCGTTCTTAGAAATATACCAGGACCTAGCCCTAGCCCGACAAAATTCACCGTCAGTGAAATCGTTCGGGCGGCGCTTATGGCACATGTAGGCATAACTTCTGTTTGAGGGCCGTCTCACACTTGGCCGACCACCATGGGAGTGGTTGCCTTTCAAAACGGCCAGACGTTCTAGGAATAGTAGTTAGGCCCACGGCGATAATGTTGCTGCGGACGAACTCAACGGCATCATCTACCGACTGAGAGAATTCAGGCATTTCCTAAAATGCAGGCCATCGCGCCCGCACCAAGCACCATTAAGGTGGGTTCTGAGGAGACAGTCGCCCTGAAAAAGATATTTAAATGGGCAAGTGATCACTACCATGGAGGTCATCGACCATGCCCCATTTAAAATAAGGCTGTGCATCCAAAGAGCACAAGGGTGGGTCAAAGCAAGAAAATGAGGTGGTTCTCGGACAGTAATGCGTAAACTCATCCACGTTTAGGACACCCATCTTAAGCTCTTCGATCAGATCGGCAAGGACTTGTCCCCTGGGATTTATTGAGTAATCTTTTAGAGAGGATGCCTTCCGTTCAGATCTCCAAGCGCTAAAGTCAGCTGAGGGTGGAATGTACGCAGAAATGATAGTATACCTCCTTTACAGGTGCAGCTGCACAGCCACTGCCTGAAAGTAGGTATCTAAAGAGAAAGGAGAAACAGAGACTTATGCCGGGTGTAAACCGCGCAACCCTAAGCCCGGCCATCCCGTGGTGGTGAGGTCGCAAGACCCTTATACCCCGGGAGGGCGGGCAGCGGGCACGCGCCTAGCATTTTCTCCTCAAGAAAAATAGCTTGTGGGGAATGGGACGAGAGGAGCCTCCGAAGCTCCTCCCAGTTGGCCCCGAGTGTACGGCAATTCCATTGAAGGAATATGACCTGCAGCCCTAGCTCGGAGGAGACGCGGGGGACCTCCTCGAACATGAGATCCTCAGGAGAATGGCCGTACGCTTTCCGGGGGCAGAACCACAACGGCGCTGTTGGCTGGACAAAGTGCTAAAGGCGCTGTTGCCTTTGAGGACTTATTGGAGGAGGTTGGGCTCTATATGCGAGTCTTTTCCTCCCTTCGCCTCCAAACCTTAGGCCGGCGTTTCGGCTTCGGAGACTTAGGGCAATCTTTTCTAGGATCCACCGTCTCCGAGCCACTCAGTCCACCACTAGGCGTGGGTGGAGGAGCCGAAGCTCCTTTGTTGCTGTCCTCCTTTCGGGGGACAGCTTTAGGAACCCCGGAAGATGGCCTGGCGACCAGCTTTAGGGGTGTTGCCTCATGTGAGTCTAACGAATCTGGAGGCGCGTGGCCATTTCGCCTTACGGGAAACGGTCACGCTGGGGGAAGGAGGGAGGGAGCCCTGGTTTTAGCCGGAGCTGGCTGGGTGTGAACCCTTTGTGCCGCCAGCTTTACCAGGAAAGCCCTCAGGGTGAGTAGAACCCGCAGAAGGGCTCCAAATGGGCGCGGAAACAACCATGCTCATTGGCCTGGATGGGCCAGGAGCAGAGGGTGCCTTTCTAACTATTCAGCATAAGACGTCCCAGGCAGAGCCTGGCGCGCTATGGCCCAAGTCCTTAGCCTTGCACAATGAGCGTCGATTTTGAGCCTAAACGGCCAGGATTTCTTTCTCAAAGAGATATGCACCACATTGCTTTGAAAAAGCAGGGAGTGGCTCTATGCAATTGACACACTTGGCCACACATGATTTGGACTTATCGTGTTCGGCCTTGGAGCAATTTACACAGACTTCGGGTGCCCCTGAATTTGAATGTCTATATAAATGATACGTATGTCCGGAGCTGTGACAGTAATAGCACCGCCGCGGCAGTTGCACGAATGCCTTCACGCGGTAGTGATTCCAACCGGCACGCACCGACTCGGAGATCTTTTCACAGTCCAACGTGACAAAGAGTTTAGGGGTGGGTCTCGAGGCCCTTCCCTGTTTTTTTATAACACATCTGACCTTGACAGCCCCATGGTCGGCAAGCTCTAGAGTGATGTCCTCTATGGAGTAGTCAACGAGTTCCCTCGCATAAACTAGTCCTTTTACAAAATTCATGAGAGAGTGCGGCGTCAGACTCCCTGGAGTGTCATCAAGTGTCCGAAGATCACTTATCTTGGTCGCCTCCGGGTGATTCGCCGCATTTGCCAGAAGGCTCTTGTCCAAGAAACGGGTCACCCTCGGCTCTCTTCCTAATTACACTAGATAATGTTCTTCTCTGATGGATCATATTGCCCTTGGTCAACATGCTGCCATCAGTGGAGCGATGAACGAGGAAGTGTTAAATCCAGCGAGCTTGAAAACGCCAGGTAACCTCTAAATTAGGGGCCCCGATGTTATCGAGGCTCCGCCCTGTGCACCTCTGGTCTTAGTCATATTCAGGGGCTCTGCACCCTAGGGGTGGTTTGGGGCATTGGGGCAAAGGGGCCGGATGTGCCGATCTAAGCGGCTAATTAACCCGCTTGTCTCCTCCGCTGGCCGGATCCTCCAGGCCAAATGGACTGGCCTCAGTTAGGTCCTTCTCCAAAATGGAGAAGGTCCTAGCAGTCGTAGGGGCAGCGGTCGGAAGAGATCCCTCCCCTCCTTTTACTGCCTAGAAAACCTAGGCCGTTTGAGGACGACCTTGCATAGAAGCGGATTCAGGTTTGGCGCTTGGCACCGAGCCCGGATTCCCTCCCATGGAA